>CM055122.1:1172946887-1175346887 GCA_029206835.1 Rana muscosa
GTTTATTGCCCACGGCCATATTAACCTGAAAGCGCCTGATCTTGTCTGACCTGGGAAGCTGAGCAGGGTCAGGCCAGGTTAGTACCTGGATGGGAGACCGCCTGGGAATACTGGGTGCTGTAGCCTTTTTTTTTTTTTTTTTTAGTTAGTCTCTTGCTGCTTTTTGGTCCACGCTGGGACCTGTAGTCCCATGGCACCAGCACAGGCTTAAAAGCACCAGTCCTTTCAGCTTTCTATCAGGCCAATAGAAGGAGCAGTGGCTCCGAGCACGTAGCCTGCTTATCCAACCTTTCTCACTCTGTGGAATCCTCCCCCAGAAGTGATCCCGTGACCCATGACCTCAGCCCCAGCTTCTTCCTGATGACCACAGGATCTGCTCCAGGCTGAGCAGCAACAACCACTACAGCTTACCATCTCTGCATAGAAAAACGGATCCGGATCTGAAGCTTCCCTACGGACCACTGACACACAGATGAGACTTTGTATTTCCTGTTTCCTACTCTGCATCTTCTACATCTGTGCAGCCCATGGACCCGGGACGAGGACTACAGAATCTTTATAGATGAGCCTTCCTTTGCTTCCTTTCCTGTAAGTGTGATTTGATATTTGTGTCATTAAAATAATCTTTTAATACTGCACTTAGGTGGTGCTTCCTTTTTCTCTACCCTTTTCTGAAATTCTGAAATGATAAGTGCTTGCAGCAGATCACTGTAATAACTTCTGCACTGTGTTTAAATCAGAATTGTAGTTATATTATCGCTAATCTAAAAATGTTAAAACTGACTGAAATTTTCTATCATGTTCATCTGTTGTCTGTGCTAGCTTACTCTTGGGGTATCCACTAGCCACTAATTTTTGCAGTAAATATTTTAAATTCCAGTTCATCTATACATTAAGCTAAAAATGCAATAATATAGTGGACTGTGGAAAAGAGTAAAAAATGTTTATTTTGCATAGGTAAGTAAAATAAAGAAATGTTTGTGATTATAATGAAACAGTGGCATAACAATAAGCATTGCAGTTCACTTGGCTGCTTTGAGGCCTGGGGGTGGAAGGTGTTCCATTAATGGGCTGTTGAAGCATAGAAAATCTATGCATTTGTAAAGATAAAACAAATTCATCACTGTATTATTTAGAATTGTGGAGGTTGCTGTTGAAACTGATTCTGTACCCCTGTGACATTTCCAATAAAGTAAAACTAACATCAGATGTACTGGAGGAATCATTATCGCTAGTCAGAGATCCACTTTGCAGGCTGTACAGAAAGGAAAATGTGTTTAGGTATTATAGTTATGGAGATTTATTGTCCTCAGAACTTCTGATCATCTTTGCCAGCACTGAAATTAACTTTGTATGCTTAATAACATCATCCCAATTCTTTATCCTCAATTAAAAACTAACAAGTATTTGTAGTTACATAGTTACATAATTGGGTTGAAAAAAAGACACAAGTCCATCTAGTTCAACTAATAAAATTAAAAAAAAAATCATACAATCCCATATACACAATCCTATACCCACAGTTGATCCAGAGGATGACAAAAAAAAAAAACAAAAAAAACGCAAAGCATGATCCAATTTTCTCCAGCAGAGGGAAACAATCCTTCCTGATCCCCTGAGAGGCAATTCTATATTCCCTGGACCAACTTTACTTATAAATGTTAGTATCCAGTTATATTATGTACATTTAGGAAAGAATTCAGGACTCCAGAATTCATTATTTTTTAAAGCATTCTACTGAGTGGCCAGAACCAGCTCTTGAGCGAGTCTATTCAACATTTTTCAGCTCCTTTCCGTATTTGGAGATTAAATCTCTTTTTCTATAGATTTAAAGAGCGCCCCCTTGTCCTCTATGATGACCTTAAAGTGAATAACTCAACACCAAGTTCACTATATGGACAACCTATGTACAGTATTTATACATGTTGATCATATCCCCCTTAATATCTTCTCAGTTCCTCTAATCTATTCTCATAGCTGAGCTCCTCCATGCCTCTTATTAGTTTGGTTGCCCTTCTCTGCACTTTCTGCGGTTCCCCGATATGCTTTTTGTGATCTGGTGCCTAAAACTGAACTGCATATTCCAGATGAGGTCTTACTAATGATTTGTACAGGGGCAAAATTATATATCTCTCTCTGGAGTCCATACCTCTCTTAATTCAAGAAAGGACTTTATGTGCTTTGGAAAATGCAGCATGGCATTGCATTCTATTATTAGCTTATTACCTACCAAAACCCCCAGATCCTTCTCCACCACTGTTCTGAAAAAAAAAAACACAGTTTAAATATGTTTGTATTAAGGTTATAGAATAATTGTGGGAAGTGGCATCAAAAGTTTGTTATGGGGCTTTATGATCTGTACTTGTAGTTATACCCTTAATGAAAGAAAGTAATATACACCACGTTGCCTTATTTACTATAAATGCCAACATTATATGGATAAGCACTATTTATAGAGTTGTTTGGTGGTGGGATATTGAGAGTTACCTAACAATGTGAACTCCAGTACCAAAAATGTATGTATGTATGTATGGCAAATGCTACTCATTGATCATTCATCCTTTCCTATAAATGTCTTTATATTCTTATAGGGGGTAGCTAGCATAGAGGTGTACCTACTAATAATAATAATTATTATTATTATTATTTTTCAGTTAAAGGCTCCTTTTTGCTGGGTTAACTTTAAAAATAGCATATTTTTCACACAGGTGCTACAATTTTATTTCATTGCACCGTAGAGGAAAAAGTTAATGAAGCTAATATAAAGAATGAAAAATGGAACACCTTATTTAATTAGTACTATCCTTAAGCTATGCTATACTGTATCTGAGTAATTGCACAGTAAATCAAATCTGCCATATGCCCATATTCTTATATATTAATTAACACATAAACACATGGCAATATGAAACATTGCAAGCATACTACACTGTACTGAATTCACCCTTCTTTCCAGGTCTTTTGTTTAAAAGATGAACATAAGGTTATGGCATTTGTAAGTCCAGTGTGACCTTTTATCTTGGCAGGATAATCATAAAATTAATAATGAATTCAACTGATAAAAGGACACAGATGCTCCTATGTGCACGCATGCACCAAGCTTTATGTGTATTTCTATATTTTGATTGCAAACAAAGAATTGACATATGTATAAGTTGTGCATGTTCCTTTTGTGGCGTTTGTTTTTTCTAGTTTTCTCCTCATTCCAAAAAACATATTGGCAATTGGCAGGTCACCTGGTGGCTGCTAAGTGTCTTTGTCATGCAATTTATCTATATAATCATAGGTCTTTTTACCTGCAGCCTGCAGGAATACCTATTGCGGCTACAACGGAAGTATTGAGATTACACCTGTGAACTTTGAGAGCAAGCACTCTTGGTGATACAAACCACTATAGTTTAATATCTGGTCAGACATATCCAGGAATACTATAGAGACGTTTCCATACATCTTTGGATCAGTCACATATGTATATCTCTCAAACAATACAATTCCTGTATTAATCACCATGGCAGTTTAGCATTATATCTTTATTTCCCACAATGATTGGAGCCAACTTTTTTTCACTCTAGTCGGGAATATTATTCTATATATCTCCTACTACTAATTAATTTTGATCTCTTTTTGGACTTCCATCGCTTACTATTACCAATTTCTCTAGTATTTCTAGGAGACTCCTCCCTGCGACTGACTGACTTATGACTGGCTTGCGGGAATTCGCTTTGGAATCCTTTTTCAGGCTGTGTTTTTCCAATCTGTAGCAGCGAGAATTACCTGTTACAGGTGCACGCTGCTATAGCTTAGGAAACATATATGTGGGAGCAATATTGTCTGTAAGGGTAGTTCTTGGCGTATATCAGGTTCACATAAGGGGTGTTTTTCACGCTGGGGGAGGGAATGGGTCTGCCAGCTACCTGGTCATTGCTCTTCTTCCGGACTGGCTTGAATTTGCAGTGATTTGGTGGCTGGATGTAAAGGGTTTTGATCTGTGTATTTTATAACCTGGGGTATCATAGCTATGTGTTTTCTATTCATCTGTTTGCCTAATATAGGCTATTAAATATTTGTAGTATAAACTCATTTAGGTGTGTGGAGGTCTATTCTGTTTGTTGTTTTTGCATTTTTTGATGCTATGTGGAAAGCCCTTACATGTGCATCTTACTCTAAAATATAGTTACATTGGGGGATTCCCCTTTTTTGTTTATGCCACAAACCCAACCTGTGTATGTGCTTTGGCAGTGACTTTGGACTTTAAAGGCTCTATGTAAAGTATATTACAGGTTTCAAATAGTTTATATAGTGTTGCATAATATTGGTGCTTGTGTGTGTATACTGTATTTATATTCTACTGCAATTCCTGCTTCCTGTTGTCAATGGTTGTTAAGGGGAAAAAAAACAGTTGAATCCTTAACCAGTGATGCCATATAAGCCATATAAGCAAAGGCATCAGGGAAAGTAGAAAAAAAAACGGCTTGGGGTTCACCCGTATTTCTTCCCAGACTCTTCAAATCTGGAGTGAATGCAAAAATCAGGAAATAAAAGCATGAAGCACCCCCCCCCCAAAAAAAAAAAAAAAAAACTGATTAAACCTAACCCAATCATGCAGTCAGCAGGCCAGAAAAGAGAGGGGGGCAAGTGTGCAAGGGGTACCTTGCCAGGGGGACCCCTCCCCCCCAGCAAAGCAGGTCCTCCTTCCCACAACCCTAGCCAGGATATTTTGCCAACAATTTAGACACAATTTTTATTTGAAAATGTCAGTGCTGCTGGCTCAAACTGGATCCAGGAATGTTTGGGTCATCACTAAAGATAACTAGAAGGAGAAGTAAAGTGTAGTTTATATCCAGAGCTATTTCTTCCTGGGTTTAGCAAGCAACATTCCTGGTACTTGTGATTTTGTTTATTGCAGTCTTTATTCAACTTTTAACAGCACAGTACAGAAGGTTAACTTTGCAACAATTATACAGCATGCTGCCTCATTGTTCGATCCACTATATCCACTTGTCCCCCGCCCACTGTCAATTGACGGCGGGCGGAGGATACTCTCGTTCTGGGAGGACGTCATATGACGTCCTCCCTTTAAAACGAGCTAGGAGGCGCGCGCGCGCCCGCCGCGTTCACAAGGCCCCGGTGCGCGTGCCCGGCGGCCGCGATTGCCGCCGGGCACCCACGATTGCCCGGGAAACGAGCAGGAAAGTGGATCTCTGTGTGTAAACACAGAGATCCACGTCCTGTGAGGGAGAGGGGACCGATGGTGTGTCCCTTGTACATAGGGACAACCATCGGTCACCTCCCCCAGTCAGTCCCCTCCCCCCACAGTAAGAACACTTTGAGGGAACATATTTAACCCCTTCCCGCCCCCTAGTGGTTAACCCCTTCCCTGCCAATCACATTTATACAGTAATCAATGCATTTTTATAGCAGGGATCGCTGTATAAATGTGAATGGTCCCAAAAATGTGTCAAAAGTGTCCGATGTGTCCGCCGCAATATTGCAGTCACAATAAAAAATCGCAGATCGCCGCCATTACTAATAAAAAAATAAAAAAATAAAAATGCTATAAATCTATCCCCTATTTTGTAGACGCTATAACTTTTGCACAAACCAATCAATACGCGCTTTTTGCGTTTTTTTTTTTTTTTACCAAAAATATGTAGAAGAATACGTATCGGCCTAAACGGAGGAAAATTTTATTTAAAAAAAAAATGGGTATTTATTATAGAAAAAAGTAAAAAATAGTGTTTTTTTTTCAAACTGGACGCTCTTCTTTTGTTTATAGCGCAAAAAATAAAAACCGCAGAGGTGATCAAATACCACCAAAAAAAGCTCTATTTGTGGGAAAAAAAGGACACAAATTTCGTTTGGGAGCCACGTCGCACGACCGCGCAATTGTCATTCAAAGTGTGACAGCGCTGAAAGCTGAAAAATGGCTTGGGCAGGAAGGGGGTTTTCGTGCACAGTAGAGAAGTGGTTAAAGTGTTCTTCTTCTATAACATATAGCATATCTGTTGCCAAGTTTCCTCGAATATTATAATGTTGAGTTCATGCTCCTATTTTTTTTTAATGGAGTTTGTTATCGTATTGGTCTTTTCTCAACAAAGTGTGATGCCAGGGGACACAACTTTTAGTGGGTCCTATTTCCCAGGCACGCTTTTTCAAATGTCCAACAATAACCTCAAAATAAATGTAAAAATATTTTTTTATTTTCGTTTTTATAATAATTTAATTTGTAAATTTCCTTTTTCTCTCATCTCGCCATCTTCGTCCTCCTCTTATACTCCTCATATTTACAATACATTATTACACCTTATTAGAACTTTTCAAAGATGTCCAGATAATGCCCCTTCAATATACTTCTGTATTGGTGAGCTGCATGTTCATATAGCCATCCACAGAGACCACATATCCCTTGTATTCCATACCCCACTTCAGTTTTTAACTATTACTGGCTTACCAGTAAGGCCATTAAGGAGTGGTTTTGGGTTTAGTGGCAAACTTGTTCTGCCACTGATCTACAGAATAGTGAAAGGAAAAAATGTCCCTGTGGAATGCTCCAAGAACACACCACTGGAGAGAGCAGGAAAAGTCTAGACATTATGGATTTATTGATATGCCTCGTTTTTTACTCCCATCTTGGGAGTGTTTTTAACCCTTCCTTGTCATTAAAGTGTTTTTTTTTTTTTTACTGCACTTTGAAAGCCTTCTTCTCTGTTTTGTTGACACACTACAGTACAGTCATGCTCAAAAGTTTGCATACCCTGGCAGAAATTGTGAAATTTTGGCATTAATATTTAAAATATGACTGATCATGCCAAAAAACTGTCTTTTATTTAAGGATAGCAATCACATGAAGCCATTTATTATCACATAGTTTTTTGGATCCTTTTTAAATCATAATGATAACAGAAATCACCCAAATGGCCCGGATAAAAAGTTTACATACCCTGGAATGTTTGGCCTTGATACAGACACAGAAGGTGGCACACACAGGTTAAAATGGCAAGTAAAGGTTAATTTCCCACATTTGCGAACAGGCTATGTTCAGACCAAACTTTTGCTCGGCTCAAACTGTTTGCCCAACTCTACATACACTGTTGCAAGATTAGTCATCCTGGGCACTGCATGGTCACAGAGTGTCAGGGAAGTCTAGCGCAGGCTTCCAACACAGGTTTAAACAGTGGGCTGCACTTAAAGGGGTTGTAAAGGTTCGTTTTTTATTTTCTGAATAGGTTCCTTTAAGCTAGTGCATTGTTGGTTCACTTACCTTTTCCTTTGATTTACCTTCTAAATGTTTTTTTTCTTTGTCTGAATTTCTCACTTCCTGTTTCTCCTCACTAAACTTCACACCATCATCCGAGTGGTGTGGAGTCAGCCAGAACAGCTTACTGAACAGTTTACTAAGGAGGAACAGGAAGTGAGAAATTCAGACAAAGAAAACAAAGAAAGAAAACATTTAGAAGGGAAATCTAAGGAAAAGGTAAGTGAACCAACAATGCACTAGCTTAATGGAACCTATTTAGAAAATAAAAAACAAACCTTTACAACGGGCACAAAAGTAGGTGAGAAATATATATTTATTAAAGATAAGGCACACGTGCAAACCAAACCACAGCAAACCAAAATCAAGAAATGCATGCAAGTAATAAATACAAGGAAACACAGCAAACCCCAAAACACCTAATATAACTAACTAATATATACAAGAACAGGAGCATATATACAGTACATCAGCAAGGCAGGGACCAGAGACAAAGGGGAACAGGCGGCCAGATAGAGGGAGCAGTAGCAAGGGGGAGCTGGAAGCAGGAATCAGGGGACAAGACTCAGGGACAGGGTACAGGAAGCAGAGTCCAGGACAGGGTAGGAAGCAGATCGGGACCAGGTTCAGGCACATGGATCGGATCAGGCAGGGACAAGCTTGCAGAGGGAATACTGAAGCCCTGAACCTCAGTGAAGGGCGGGCTTATATTCTTCCAACAGCTCACATCAAGTGCAGCTTGATTAATGAGGAGTCCATCTAATGGGAGACACCCGCTGGTGGCCACCAGAATTACATCCTTTGTTGCTGGAAGCAATAGTGCCACCAGCAGGTGACCCAGGTAATAACGTTGATCATGACACAGAGCATGATGAGCTTGCATAATATTAACTGGAGATTTCACGGGACTGTCTAACAGCTCATTTTAGAGGGTTTGAAGTGTAATTTGAATGGGGTTTGGCACAACCATTTCTGGAATGCTGTGTACCTATATGTCTGTAGCACTTTCAATGGTTGTCCAACTCCTTGGTGCAATGCAAACATGTTGTGAAGTGAACAAGCATACTATAAGTGCAGGTGTATAATCTGTTATTTATGAAACAAACAAAAAAATATAATAATCTGTTGTGTGTACAGCAGTCACTAGGATGTCAAGTAGATAATGGTTAAATACAACAGAAAAGGGATGTGGCTTTGTATGGCCACATGAAATGTATGACAGTTTTCACTTTTAGCAAGAAACTGGGAAGCTTCCCAAAGAGGAAGGCCAGTTGATGCTCTTAAATACCATAAAGAAATGTGTTGGAATGTATCAAGCTCAACAATGAAAGTGATCCAAGTGAGTAAAGTCCAAATATTTTAGCATAAGGCAACTTGTGAAGGGGTTCCTGATTTTGTTTTGGAAATGATCTTTCAGCTGAAGAAAATAACAGTAAATCTAAAGCTAATATAG
The DNA here is from genome assembly GCA_029206835.1 of Rana muscosa. Classification (NCBI taxonomy): domain Eukaryota; kingdom Metazoa; phylum Chordata; class Amphibia; order Anura; family Ranidae; genus Rana; species Rana muscosa. The sequence goes on from CM055122.1 coordinate 1,172,955,596, forward strand.
ACACATTAGGGGCATGTTCACACTAGCATGCAATGTGGGAAGCCCAAGTTCCCTGCACGTTCCCCCCACCGGATTCAAAGTGCACTGCCCTTCCGATGTGCAGCGGGTGTCAGTGCAATGTTAATGACACCCCAATATCGCAAACACAGGGCAATTGTCCACAGTGGATCACATGATACAAAGGAACCAGACAATTACGGTTACAGTGAATTTTGAAAAGTAGTGCATCCACTACTTTTGGTGTGGTAAGTTGTGATTTCAGCCCATTCAAAACAAATAGGCTGAAATTGCACTGCACAGAACTGCATGTGAATCATGTTCCTGTGTGATTCCTATTGTGAACCAGCCCTTAAAGGACTTAATCATTTTTTGTTTGATGCATATTACTGTATGAACTTAACTTTAATATGTCCATTATTCAACTTCTTTATTTTGTTTTGTGTCTAGCTTATAGAAAAAAAAAGTATTTTGCAATGATTGGAATGGTATAATATTAAACTGCAGACACATAAGAACATAATTTATCCTATTTTATTTTAGTGTCCAAACTCTGCTCTTTATTTAAAAGAGAAGTATGTTTTATTTTGTTTTTTTTTTAAAGTATAACTAAAGTATAACTAAAGGCAAAACTTTTTTGTAGTTGATGCCTTCCTGGGGGGGTACACTGAACCTTATACTTTCCATGCCTGCCCTAATAGATTTCTGGACTTTATGCAGCCATACTTACCTTTGATAGATGTAGGCTGTCACCCATATTAATTAAGACTTATATTTGTCTATGTGGGTGAACATTTAAGTCTCTGATATTACAGACCAAACACAGTTTAAAAGGCTTTAGATATACCACCCCCTCCCCCCTCCTTCTTTTCACCGTCCCCCCCTCCCCCCATTTCCCAATCATCCCGGTGCTCACTGTGCATTTCCGGTGAATGACACTCTGCAATAAATTCTGTATGAAGAAACATTTCTATTCCTATGCTACATAATATATGGTTGCTAGCATTGGCAGATTATGACTCTTTCCACTCAGTGATTTTTGATGTTCATCTGGGAGATTTCCATAGTGAGACCTGTTCCTTTCGACAACCCCCATGTGTGTCCTGACGAAGCAAAATAGTGAAAATACGTTGACGCACAGGGGCTCACTGCTGTCTATTTGGTGTCAACCTTGTGTTTACATCATATGTCTATGTATATTTTGTGATAATTGTATGTTTTTTTAATTCTTTCTATACTTGATTTGTTTGTGTATGACTCGCTGTTAATAAAATAAATTTGTTATTATACTTTAGTCCATCTTGCCTACAAAGTCCGATTTAGAGCCGTTTGGCTCTCCAATTTTTCTGTCATATTAAAAGGTTATTTCTCTCCCATGGCAAATACATACTTGCAACTACACCCCAAAACACATTCTGCTACTCTTCCTGAGTATGGCGATACCACATGTGTGAGACTTTTTTACAGCCTAGCCACATAGAGAGGCCCAACATGCAGGGAGCACCATCAGATGTTCTTGGAGCATAAATTACATATCTAATTTCTCAACCCCATATTACACTTTTAAAGGTCCTAGAGCACCAGGACAATGGCAACGCCAACAAAATTACCCCATTTTGGAAAGCAAACACCCCAACGTATAATCTATGAGGGATAATGAGTCTTTTGAACATGTCATTTTTTTCCAGAAGTTTTTGGAAAATTATTTTTTTTTTTACAAAAAGTTGTCTATTTATAAGATATTTATAACACATAGCATGTACATAGCAAAAATTACACCCCAAAATACATTTTGCTACTCCACCAGGATATGGTGATACCAGATGTGTGGGACTTTTACACAGCCTGGCCACATACAGAGGCCCAAGATGCAAGGAGCACCATCAAGCATTCTAAGAGCATAAATTACACATCTAATTTCCTGACAACCTATTGCAGTTTTGAAGGCCCTGGAGCACCAGAACAATGGAAACACTCACAAAATGTCAATTTCTCTTATCGTCCATGGACTGACACAGCTGGATACTGTAAATGTGTGGGTATATGTCCCTGCTCGCAGAGAAGATCTAGGCAGAATGTTAGATGTTAAAACATTCTAGAACAAACCAGAGCTGAACAGCCCCGCCCAGGGGGGCGGACCTTCCCACCTGCAGCTAGCAGACCTCAGTTTTTTTCTGCCTAGCAGAAGGAGAAGACGTGGCTCTCTCAGGAGCCAGTCTCCTGAAAGATTTTACTTTTAAATGTTATTCCTTTGGGAATTTTATTATTTTATTTTTGAGACCTTCAATCAACTGTCGGCTGGGCAACAGGTTGGGTACACTAGTATCCTCGTAGTCTTCCCTGTCCGACCATCGAGCGTGCTGATCCTTGCCTTGTGTGCGTGAGACTCAGTTCACGACATACCCCATGACTCCAGGGGTGGCCGGGTTGCTTTCATGCTCCCGCGGTCCTCTCAATTGAACAGTACTTGACTGACTGTATCTCTCGCGGTGGACCGGGCCGACAGTTACGCAGTACGACTCTGTGATAGGTCTGTCTGAAACAAGCCAGTGGGTCCCTGAAAGGGACGGGTAAGTAGTCTCTCCTACTGCAGGTGAGTACATGCTGGCTGTGTTTCTGTGTGTGGGGGTTTCTCCCTGTCTCCCCCCTGTTATGCTGCTCTCTGCACCCTGTACTGGTGCTGTGCTGTGGGGTGCTTGGGGGTCATTCTGGCCTGGCTGGGCGCTCATGTCTGCAGTTTTTTCTGGTGTGGGAGGTGATTATTGTGTGCGCCATTGGCGCTGTTTGAGGTGGTTATTGCGTGCGCCATTGGCGCGCATTAGAGCTTTGAATTTCACGCTCGACGGCCATCTTGGCGTTCAGTGGCGCAGTTATAGCTGCGGCCGGTGGCCACTTTCTTGTGGCCGCCGCGCATTTATTTCTGGCGGTGGCGCGAATCCCCTCACAATCTCCTCACAGACTGAGCGGGCCTTAAGGGTTGGTGGGTCCTCCCGGGTATCCCCTCCTCAGCCTCAGCGTAGCCAGTGGGTGGACTGTATATTCACTGTATAGTGTATAAGGTCTCAGAGGGTGGCGTTATGGAGTCTGATGCACCTGCTCTCCACACTTGCCTGGGGCAACTGGCAATGCTGCACAGTTAAACATGTTCATATGTTTCCTGCACCTGCGGTCCTTATGGACCAGTTGTCAGAAGTCCTGGAATCATTCCTGTCAGAATAGAAGCGGTGTGCGAGCAAAAGGAGCTATAAGCCCCCTCCCCCCACAAAAATCTTTACTGAAGGGGTGCTCTGAGTCAGATATGGGCCTAGCTACTATGCTCAGGACCCTACCTTTGAATATTTAATGTTTATGAACAGGACATTCCCTTGTGAGGAAGACTCCAGTTCTGTGTCAGTGAATGACAGGGCGCTTGTAAGTGATCTCATTGATGATGTGTGGAACACTCTCAGGCTGGAATTGCTGTGACAAGCTTTTCTTTTACACAGTTTCCTCACTGTTTTCCTCACGCTGCCTCAAGAGCAGCATGGATGAGGGAGGACTTTATTCATTTATGTATCTAGTCCATGTGAGCCTTCTGTGTGATACCTGAGGTAACATTTCCCGCCATTTCCTGGGGAATGATTTGAGCTCTGACAGACACACACGGTCTGAGGATCAGAGGTTACCTGTTACCTCCATGCTGCTTCGGCAGCACAGTCAAGCAGGTTGGAATGATACAGAGAAGATTATGCGCCTCTGCGCCATAATTTAAACTCATCCTATACCTCTACACTGCATACATTCACAGTGTATGTGTGTGTTATTGGTCTCTGTGTCTGCGTGGCTGTCCCCCCACGTTCCAATGCTGTGTTTCAGTGCCATACATGATATAAACGTACAAAATATGTTTATGCACGACTCCAGATACATTCACAGTATATGTATGTATTATACTCTCTGGGTTGGCGGGGGCTCCGGTGTCCTCCCGCACTCTCATGGTATGTGCGCTTCGGCTCTCTGCACAGTATAGACATGTTCAATATGTTTATTGCACATATTATACATGTTTACAGTATGGGTATACTGTTTGCGTGGGGTTCCTCTGGGTACTCCGGTTTCCCCCTATGCTCCAATGGAAATGCACAGCGTAAACATGTGCAATATGTTGATTCACATGCTATCATTCCTACACGGTATCTGTGTGCTGTCTGCGTGGAGTTCTTCCGAGTGTTCCGGTTTCCTCCCACGCGCTGACAGTATGTGCGCCTTTGGCCTTCTGCACAGTTAAACATGTTCAATGTTTATCACGAATGCTATAATACCTACACGGTATGTGTAGGCAGTCTGTGTGGTTTTCCTCCGGGTACTTCGGTTCCCTCCCACACTCCATTGGTATGGGCGCTTCGGCGCTATGCACAGTCTAAATTTGTGCGATTGGATATCCACATACTAACATACCTACCCGGTATGTCTTTGCAGTCTGCGTGCGTTTCCGCCCACGCTACATGACATGCATGCCTTTGGTGCAATACACAATGTAAACATACACATTATGTTTATACACTACACTAAATACATTCACAGTAGTTGTAGGTATTGCATTCTCTGAGTATGCGTGGGGTACTTCGGTTCCTCCCACGCGCCAACGGTGTGCGCGCCTTTGGTGCTATGCACACATGAGCTTGTGCAAAATGTTTAGCACACACACTATAATACATACACGGTATGCGTATGCAGTCTGCGTGGGTTTCTGCCCATGCTACATGACATGCATGCCCTTGGTGCAATACACGGTGTAAACATACACATTATGTTTATACACTACACTAAATACATTTACAGTAGCTGTAGGTATTGCATTCTCTGAGTATGCGCGGGGTACTTTGGTTCCTCCCACGCGCCAACAGTGTGCGCGCCTTCGGTGCTATGCACATATGGGCTTGTGCAAAATGTTTAGCACACATACTATAATACCATACACAGTATGCGTATGCAGTCTGCATGGGTTTCATCCGGGTGCTCAGGTTTCTCCCCTGCGTTCCAATGGTGTGCGCATTCTCAGCGCTATGCACAGTATAAACATGTGCAATTTGTTTATTCGCAGGCTAACATACCTACACGGTTGTGTACGCAATCTGCGTGGCTGGTTTACGTCCAGGCCCCGATGATGTGCGCGCCTTCGTCGCTGGCACAGTATATACGTGTTTAATAGGTTTATCCACACATACTAAACTACATACGCCGTATGTGGTGGTATTATGCTCTTTGTGGCTGTGTGGGTTTCCTCCCACACTCTCCATTTGTGCGTTTGACGCAATACATAGTATAAACTATGTGTTTGCACAATCAGCACCTATCCATGGGTAGCTGCTGGATGGAGCATTGTCACAAGGATCCCTGGTTTCAGGGGTATCACTTTCCATCTGCTTTCAGTGGTGATCAGAAGCGCTGGCCTGGACTGTGTTCGCCAGGCTGGGGTTAGCGTTACGCCCGTTAGTGGCTGCGTCTCTGGCATTTTTTGTAGCTCAATGACTGGGCAAAAGCCTCTGCTTCATCCATCAGTCGTCTAGCAGGTGCACAACAACTGCTTTAGCCTTTAGGGTCTCTGTGCCCGGGATGGGTTTTCGCCACCTGTGGAGGCTGAGGTACTAGTCCTCTGGCCGAGTTTCTAGGGAAGTTCCGTCAAGTTGCCTTTATTGGCCAACATTTGAGGCACCCTGTACACTGGGGCCTCCCTTCTCCGATACATTGCGGAGTCTCTTTGGGATTTTCATACATCTCGCTGCAAGACGGTCCTGTCGGCCGTGTGCATTGCAGGCGAAGGGTCCTCGCATCCGGAGGTGTTTCCACCTTCTTTACCGGAGGTGCGGCACCGGAAGTGGACCTTGTGGCCTCTCGACTCACTCGCAAGGTGGCAAGATCATGGTCAGGTCCAGGGACCCCTGGGCGGACGCGTCAGACGCGTTGGAAGCCTGTGGGGGCAGTATCGCCTGATATATGCTTACCCTCCGCTACTGTTGTTGCCTCGCCGGCTTCGCAGAGTAGGGGCTGAGGCCATTCCAGTGCTCCGGAATGGCGACATTGGTACGCAGATCTACTTTGGCTAGTCGCAGACATTCCTGGCGACGGCCTATTGGGGTGGACCTTCTGTCTCATGATCCCATACTTCATCCTGCTTTACAGTCCTTGGCTTTAATGGCATGGCTGTTTAAAGCCAGGTGCTGAAGGACCGAGTTCTCTCGTATTCGGTCATCTCTTCTATGTTGTTGACACGGGAATATCTCACCGTACCTGGAACGCTTACATCGCTATGTGCGAGGAACTTGAGTGGCGTCCTCGGATGTATTCCGTTCCCAGGATTTTGCTGTTCTTACAGCATGGTGTGACCCAAAAGCTGGCCTTGCATACCTTTTTTGAGGGTCGGATTTCGGCCCAGGCTGTCTTTTTCAACGACCGCTACCGGGCCATTCCTTGATTAGCACCTTTTGTGCAGGGGGTTCGCCATGTGATCCCCCCTGTCAAGCCTCCTCTCCCTACTTGGGATCTGATTTTGATGCATCTCGGTTCTCCAAGAACATCCCTTTGAGAATATCAGAGAGATTCCTCTCTTGACCTTGTCCCGGAAGTTGGCCTTAGTGGCCATTGCTTCGGTTAGACGGGTGTCTGAGTTGGCGGCCTTATCCGGCAAGTCGCCTTACTTGGTCCTCCATAAGGATATGTTGGTGTTGCGCCCACGGCCATCCTTCTTTTCTAAGGATGGTCTCGGCCTTTCACCTTAAAAAGGACATTGTTCTTCCGTCCTTGTGTCCTCACCCATCGCATCCCTGAGAGTTTGCGCTTCATACATTAAGATGGGTACAAGCCTTACGAGTGTACCTGTCTGCTACTGTTTCCATTCGGAAATCTGTGTCTGGTCCAAAACAGGGCTGAGCGGTGTTGTCTGCCACCGTCTTTAGGTGGATCAAGCAGACCGTCATACAGGCCTATGCCCTTAAGGGGCGGGCGCCTCCCTTTCCGGTTGCGGTGCATTCCACCAAGGCAATTGGTGCTTCCCGGGCCTTCCGACATCAAGCGTCGGTTGCACAAGTGTGCAAGGCGACGACCTGGTCGTCCGTTCATACATTTTTAAGATTTTATAAGGTTGATGTGGCTGCATCTTCGGATGCTCCCTTCGGCCGCAAAGCATTGCAGGCCGCTGTTTAATTTCGCAACTCCTCCGTTGAGGAGCTCTGCTTGTTTGGAGTGAAGTTTTGGTTGTTCCTTTGCTACCGCTCCCACCCTTCTGATACTGCTTTGGGACGTCCCACACGTTTACAGTATCCAGCTGTGTCAGTCCATGGACGATAAGAGAAAATAGGATTTTTGTACTCACCGTAAAATCCATTTCTCTGACGTCCATGGACTGACACAGCACCCACCCTTCCTTTTAAGGTTTGTACTGCTTTGTTACGAACTGAGGTCTGCTAGCTGCAGGTGGGAGGGTAATGTCCAGAGGGACCGCCCCCCTGGGCAGGGCTGTTCAGCTCTGGTTTGTTATAGAATGTTTTAACATCTAACATTCTGCCTAGATCTTCTCCTGCGAGCAGGGACATATATCCACACGTTTACAGTATCCAGCTGTGTCAGTCCATGGACGTCAGAGAAATGGATTTTACGGTGAGTACAAAAATCCTATTTTTTTGGAAAGAAAACACCCCAATGTATATTCTGTTAGGCATAACGAGTCTTCTGAAGATGTAATTTTTTTGGAAAATGTGGAAAGAAAATTAAAATGCTTTTTTTTTAACACATTTGTACGGCACTGACAGGCACTGAGGCTCCACTGATAGGGTGGTACTGATGGGCAGTGATGTGCACTGTAGTGGCACTGATGAGCACTGTAGTGGCACTGATAAGAACTAATAGGGCACTGTAAGGGCACTGATGATCACTGTAGTGGCACTGATGGCGCTGTGGGGCACTGATAGCACTGTAGGGCACTGCTAGCACTGATTAGCACTCACTGATGACACTGATTTGCACTGTAGGGCACTGATGTGCACTGATGGCACTGATAAGCACTCACTGGCACCATAGGGCACTGATTAGTACCTTAGTGGCACCATAGAGCACTGTAGTGGCACTGATGAGCAGTGTAGTGGCACTGTATGTCACTGATGAGCACTGTAGTGGCTCCGTAGGGCACTGTAGGGCAGTGCATTGGCACTGAATAGCACTGTAGTTGCACTGCAGGGCGCTGTTGATCACTGTAGTGGCACTGATGGTGCTGTTGATCACTGTAGTGGCACTGATGGGCACTGTAGTGGCAATAATGACACAGTAGTGGCAATGATGAGCACTGTAGGCACTGATGACACTATTGGGGCACTCATGGCACTGTAGGGGCATTGAGGAGCACTGATGTGGCACTGATGAGCACTGTAGGGGCACCAATGAGCGCTTTCAGCACTGATGGGGCACTGTTGGCACTGATGTGGCACTGTAGGAACACTGATGGAGCTCAGGATCATCCTAGCTCGCAGTGCTGCAGTGTTTCTCTCTCCCCTCCTCACGCCAATACAGTGTGAAAGGAGAGGGGAGAGAAACCATGCAGCAGCGCAAGCTGCACTGGCCATGATCTTGGTTTGTTGACAAGTGATCGCTCTATCATAGGACAGAGCAATCATGTGGTAAAAGGCTGCTGTAATTGGCCCTTTACCCCGCTCTGTGATGCACTAGGTCCCAGTAGACTCAGCCATCATGGACATTTCCGGATGCACACCTCAGGGGGCACGCGAGAAGCGTGAGCATAGGGGGCTGTCATATGACGGCCTCCCAGAACTAGCCAGCCACGCAGTAGCTGTCATTTGTCTATAGCGCGGTTGGTAAGAGGTTAACATAGATCTCATGAATGGGGCTATTACAAATGGTTGAGGATCATGGACCTTCAGTGCAGCCTGCTTGCTGGATGGTAGTGTGTTTAAGGGGTGCACCTTTGCAGGCTACAGCTAACCTAGTACAGGAAAGCATAAGAGATGAGGATCTAAGAAAAAATGAAATATTGGACTCACAGGAATGGCAGGGGTATAGTTATAGAAGGTGTATCTTACAGCAGTGGGATGCTAGGCTTACAGGAGCACAGGGGCACACAATGTACAAGGAACAAGGAGGTGCACAGGGATTCAAGAGCATTCAGGGACACAGAATACATTTGGAATGCAAATAGTCTAGAACATGAAAGGATACCTATTTTTACTGACAGAGGATGGAGAATGGGGGAGAATACAGCATGCCCAGACACACAGTGGAAGTAAGGGCCCATGGCAGGGCAAGGCACAGAGTACAATGAACCACCTTGGCTTCTCCAGGGCTCATGAAGGTGGAGATTGAGGTGGAGGTTGTTTTGCAGATGATTCCAAAGATGCAGACCTCTGATTTACCTAGTTATGCAGCTACTGGGAACTAGGGGTTGATAAGAAAGAAAGAGTCTCCTGCAGCAGCAGAAATTCTGGGATCACAGGTCAGTAGGTAGCTCAGGCTAAACTGGCAGTTGTGCACAGAAACACAGACACATAAGAGACCAATTCACTGAGAAAATGTAGACTCTGTCACAGAAACAAGAAACACAAATTCAGAAGTGGGAATAACTAGACACAGCAAAGGAGGACACAGAAAATGGACTATCACACAAAGAAAGCAAAAAAGATAGCCCAAAGTCCGAGTGCTTTGTCTCAAACACCAAGGAAGCTTGCCCAGGGTTTTGGGCATCAGGAAATAACCTAGTATGCAGGACCTCAGAGGCTCACTCAGGGTAATAGCAGAACCTTGCAGAACATGCCGGTCTTTGGGAATAGAGGTGACAGATCAGCAGCAAAAGAGGGTCCCCCAAAGAGGTATATATAAATATAAAATCATAATTTCGCCATAATAAATCATTTTAGAAAGAATGATCATACGTTGATAATTTTATTCCAACACAATGAACAGGTGAAGAAGATCAAACTGTGCAGGTTGAATATGCTTTTTACCATAATAATGGCGCGTACACACGACCGTTTTTCATGACGAGAAAATTTCAATTTTTTAATTTGGTCATTAAAAACGATCGTGTGTGGGCTCCAGAGCATTTTTCACGACGTGAAAAATGGGCATTAAAAATTTGGAACATGCTCTAATTTTTTTCGTCGTTTTTCACATCGTCGTTTTTCTCGTCATGAAAAACGGGCATTTGTAGGCTTTAACGACGTGAAAAAAATGCGCATGCTCAGAAGCAAGTGATGAGACGGGAGCGCTCGTTCTGGTAAAACTAGTGTTTGTAATGGAAATAGCACATTCGTCACGCTGTAACGGACTGAAAAGCACAAGGCTGAAAAGCGCGAATTGTCTCTCACCAAACTTTACTAACACGAGGATCAGCAAAAGCAGCCCAAAGGGTGGCGCCATCCGAATGGAACTTCCCCTTTATAGTGCCGTCGTACGTGTTGTACGTCACCGCGCTTTGCTCGGGCATTTTTTTTCATGATAGTGTGTAGGCAAGGCAGGCTTGAGAAGAATCACGTCGAGAAAAACTTTGTTTTTTTCAATGATATTAAAAACGGTCGTGTGTACGCGGCATAAGACACAGATAGCCATGGGTGCTTAACTGCTCCGCATTGGCTAAATTGCACAAAAATCTAGTGGGTTAAAAATCCCAGTACATCATTACTACAGAGATATTTGAATATTCTTTTTTTTTTTTTTGAATCATTCTTTATTGAGAAAATTTTTATATAATACATGAACATTTAACAATGTTTGTCGTGCAACGACGTTATTAAATGGTAGAGTATAGAAAGGTACATGTAAATAAGATTGGCACAGTGATGCAGAATTTAAACTTGAAAGTAGCTGTTTTAGGTCCTCCCTCCTCCAGGTCCACCCGAATTGGAGCACTGCTGTGTCCCGGGAGGAAGGACGACCCCGGTCGATACACTAATAAGGTACATAGTCTTACTTGTATGGTTTCAAAAATACAATACAGGTGGTATCCAGGTGCAATAGCAGGTTGTGATCTACATATTGCTCGGTCAAGAAATATATAACTAACCAGGGAGTTTTATGAAGCAAGTACAGCTCCGGACCAATTGGTCCACGGGACCCAGGCTTTCCGGGTTTTTTCAGCCTGACCATTGCTACCTGCTATAACAGATTCGTAGCCATAGTGTAGACTTACAAGGTCAATAGTTTGGGAAGTATCCGGAACCCTTTCTGATCTCCATAGTCTTGTGATACTCAATCTGGACGCCAGGAGAATATGGGACACAACATACCAATACGTCTGAGGGATCCTCTCTATCGTAAGGTTTAGGATCGCCAATTCCGGTGTTGGGGGTATATCACAATGAGTGATTTGATACAGGAGATTAAATATGTTTACCCAGAATGGTTGTATGCGGGGGCAGGCCCAGAGTATATGTAGCAGGTCACCTTTATGTAATTTGCACCGCCAACATGTGTCGGAGGTTTGTGGAGAGAAATATGCTAGTCTGGCAGGTGTTAGGTACCAGCGCAGGGTGATTTTTTGGGTAAGTTCCCATAAGGCCGAACATTTGGTGGAAGAGTATATGGACTTTAGAGCTGAGGTCCATTGATCTGTGAAGAAGCAGCAGTTTAGGTCTGCCTCCCAGCGTAAGTGCGAGGACGATTTAGAAAATTGTTGTTTACAGTGAAGAAGGTTGTAAAAGTGAGAAATGCCTTTAGTTTTGGAAGGAGCATTTGTGAGGAAATCCCAAGTTTTGGGTGGGATGGCATATAGGGGAGTAGGCACTGTATTTAGGCAGTGGCCAATTCTGAGGTAGGTATAATGTTCCCTATCAGGAAGATCAAATTATTTTTGTATGTCAACAAAGGGTTTGATACGGGGTCCTATGAGAAGAGATTGTAGGAAACCTATGCCTTTATCTGACCAGTGTGTCAGTGACAGATCGGGGGATAGGAATCGGAGCGATTCCAGTGGAATTTGGAATAATGGTTTGGGGGGAATGTAGCTGGAGTGCAAGATTAATTTTTCCCAGGCATGCGCTGTCGCTTTCATGGTGGGGGGGAAGGCTGATGGGATGATTGACCCAAATGGGATACTCATTAGCCAAGATTTCAGGTCCGAGCGAGGGAGGAAGGAGTTCTCAATTTGTCCCCAAAGTGTGGTGGGATGAATACGGAACCAATCTTGTAGTTGGGCTAGAATGGCAGCAAGATAATAATCTGCAAAGTCTATAGAACCTACTCCACCTGATAATTTGGATTTAATCAGCTTAGTGTGGGCACATCTGGGTTTTTTACCTTTCCACAAGAGGGTATTCAGGACATGTTGAAGGGATCTGAAGTATGAGGGAGGGATAAGGATGGGGAGTGTTCTGTAGTAGTATAGAATTTGTGGAAGGCAGATCATTTTAAAGGCCGCTAACCTGCCCGACCAGGATAATTCATGATGGGCTATATTTTGGGATTCTTCCTGAATTTTAAGAAGCAGGGGTAAGAAATTGGTGGAGAATAAAAGTGCAGTTGTTCTGGTCAGTTTAATGCCTAGGTAAGAGATTTCTTTCTCTGCCCATGTGAAATTGTGTTGCATTTGGAGTAAGTTTTTTGTTGTAGCATCTAGGTTGATGTCAAGAATGAACGATTTTGTTGTATTGACCCTGTAATAGGAGATTTCGCTAAACCAGGTAAGTATTTTTTGTACCTCTGCCAGGGAAGAAGCCGGGTTAGTGAGGATCAATATCACGTCGTCTGCGAAAAGGCTTATTTTATGTGAGGTCTGGCCTATTTGCATGCCCGAAATGGATGCTTGGTCTCTAATTCGCGCTGCTAGGGGTTCCATAAGAAGATTGAAGATAAGGGGTGATAGGGGGCATCCCTGACGGGTGCCATTAGTTATGGGGAATGGGTGGGAAGTCATACTCGTCGTAAACACTGTGGCCGATGGAGAAGAATACAGTGCCATGATAGCAGTAAAGATATACCCGGCAAATCCGAATTTCTGTAGTACTGACCTGAGATAGGCCCAGTGTACTCTGTCGAATGCCTTCTCTGCATCCAAAGAGAGGAGCAGAGAAGGCGTTCCAGTAATTTCCGCCCGATGGATAATGTTTATCATTCTCCTCGTGGCGTCAGATGCTTGCCTACCCTTCGTAAAGCCTGATTGGTCGGCATGGATCAGTGTGGGCATTATGTTGATCAACCTTGCTGCGATTGTTTTAGCGTAGAGCTTTATGTCCAGGTTTAGAAGGGATATCGGGCGGAAGTTTTGGGGACTGGTCGGCTCCTTCCCTGGCTTAGGTATTGTAATCACAAGAGCATTCAGCATATCATTTGGGAACTGAGAAGAAATTGCAGCGTTGTTGAATATGTCAATCAGATGTGATATTAGTTGGTCAGAAAATTGTCTATAGTACTCTCCTGATAGTCCGTCTGGGCCTGGGGCCTTGTCAGCGGGTATAGATCTAATTGTTTGCCTAATTTCCTGTTCTGAGAATGGCGCATTAAGATGTTTGAGTTGGTCGGGTGTCAAAGCAGGTAGGCGTAAGTTCCGAAGAAAGCGATCGATGTCGTCCTGCGAGGGTTGGGGGGTGTTCGGGTCAGTATTCAAGTTGTATAGGTCAGTATAATAGTCACTAAATGCATTGGCGATGTCCTGGGGATTAGTCAAAGGAGTGTGGGTATGGGGATGGTATAGTTGTTGTATTCTGGTTTTAGCGCGCCTACCTTTAAGGCGTTGTGCCATGCGTTTCCCAGCTTTATTAGAAGTTGAGTAAGTGGTGGCTTTTAATTTCCTCTGGATACAGTCATAGGAATGTAGCAGTAGGGTACGGAGCTCCTGTCTCAGGGACGTTAGCTGGTCAGGTAAAGGGGCATGAGGGTTTGTTTTGTGCTGTCTTTCTAGGTCAGCTATTTGGGAAGAGAGATCATCTATACGCTGCGTTCTCTTCTTCTTTTGTACTGCATTGATTTTCATTAGTATTCCCCTCATATATGCCTTGTGCGCATTCCATACCATGTTAGGGTCGGACACTGAGCCGTCGTTTAGTCTAAAAAATTCGTTAATGTGTTCTGCTATTTCTGAAGCGTAGTCTTTGTGTTGCAGGATATAGTTATTAACTCTCCAGATAAATGAATTGTGAGTGTGTTTAGAATTGTCAATGGAGAGCGAGATTGGGGCATGGTCCGACCATGTGGTGGCATGGACTGCGGAGGCAACAATTTTTTGTAGAATCCATTTGTCAGATAGAAACAAATCGATTCTCGAGTAAGAATTGTGAATATGCGAGAAATAAGTGTAGTCCTTTTCTGTACTGTGGTGACATCTCCATACGTCGTATAGATCATGAGCTGTTAGCAGTCCTTTCAAAGGGGAAGGTCTCCTTTTTGCAGCAGAAGTGGAGTCCAAGTGTATATCTGGTACTATGTTAAAGTCCCCACACACTATTAGGTGACCTTTCTTAACAGAGTCAGTGAGTCTGAGGATCTTGCGGATAAATTTACTTTGGTGAGCATTAGGAGCATAAATGTTGACGATGGTATATGGCGTCTTGTCGATGGTGCACGCCAGGATTATGAAGCGCCCGTCCGGGTCTAGGAGTTTAGAGGATAGTTGGAATTCTATTGTATCCCTGATTGCTATCATTACACCTCTAGCTTTAGAGGTGTAATGTGCATGAAAAACGTTAGGAAATAATCTGTTGGAGCATAGCCGTATGTCGGCTTGTAAAAGGTGAGTCTCTTGGATGCATACCACGTCGCTGTGAAGATCTTGGACAGTTTTCCACAGGGAGTGGCGTTTAGCTGGGTGGTTTAGCCCATTGGTATTTAATGAAAGAAAGTTGATCGGCATTGTGGTAGTGTGGGCAAGGCTATGGAAATAGATTTGCACTTACAGTTAGTTGTCGGTACCAGGTGTATCTTAGGTGCGTCTAGATTGTTGTGTCTTGGAGAAGAAAGGGTCCGGATCTTCTCCTGAGGTGGGTGCTAGAGCCGTGAATAGAGCAATATGTTAACAATGGAAAAATAACAAAAAAAAAAAAAAAACTGTAGGGGAGACCAATTTCTAGTTATATTCGATGTGTTGCAAGACGTAGAGGTGAGATTCTTAGGAGCATACACTGTGCTAAATAGGAGTAATAACTGTAGCCAAAGTTCACTGATGCTGTGGTGATCAGCGAAAGTGGTATGTAGAGGTGGAGCGTCACTCCGCTGCGACCTCTTAACGGGGGTAAAAAAAACAGTCTGAACAACGAGAACTGAAGTATTCAACAACAACTCATACATCCCAGAGACGTAATCATATAAGAAGAAAAGAAAATGCAAGTAGCTTGGCCCACTTTAGTAGTGGTTCTGGTGGCCTCCTATTTGAGATTTTGGTCCAGGTTGCGGCGTGCTTGGGTATTACCGGTACGTGGTGGAAGTGGAGCGAGTGGTTCCGTCAGTATTCCCCAAGCATGGAGCAGCTTCATCCCTGCAGTAAGTTCACTCACTACGTGTGATTTGCCATCTTTGGTGATGAGAAGAGTGGCTGGGTGTCTCCACTTGTATTGGATTTTGTGATTTTGGAGCCCCTTTGTAAGTGGGTTTAGTTGTCTTCGGAGTTGAAGCGTGTATTTGGACAGATCCGGGAACATTTGAACTCCGGCAAAGGGAGCAGGAAGGGGGACTTTTGCCCTAGCCCCAAACATGAGATTCTCCTTGATGTGGAAAAAATGCACCCTCATAAGTACATCTCTGGGGACGGTGGCAGCTAGATGAGAAGGTTTGGGAATTCTGTGAATTCTATCTACTATCAGATCCCTGGGTGACGCTTCAGGTAGTATGATATGCATGAGCTCTTTAGCGTATTTGGGTAAATCAGCTGGAGGTATTGTTTCTGGGACCCCTCGCAGTTTAATGTTGTTCCTGCGAGATCTGTCTTCTAAATCGGACAGCTTGGCGCGCAGCCATGCTTGTTCCTCTCTAATGTCCGCATAAACGTCTATGACCCCATTCACTGTGGATGTACATTCAGTCATTCCTCTTTCTATGGTTGTTACTCTGTCATCTAGAGAGTGGATGTCAGCCGTGACTTTAGTAAAGAGTGAGGAGAGGTCTGTCATTAGTGATGCTTGTAGGGATATCAGCATATCCTTCAGGGTTGAGTCTAATACAGGCTGCCCTGAGGTGGGGAAGGACGCCATGGAGGAGCGCAGGGCCTGGTTTGAGGAGAAGGGGTTGAAAGCCTGGGCCTCAATTTGTGTCATTGGCGTCTGTTGCGGCGGCGCCTCTAGGCGCATTTTAGCTTTCGCGGGGCTGCTAGTTAGGGGGTCACAGTCCGGGTGGTGGTCGGAGCCTCCTGGGGTGTCAGGGTGATGTGTATTAGCCGGCTCAGCGTCCGGGAGGTCAGTGTATGAGGCCCGCAGTTCCCCTGGCGCGGCGGAGCCGGCGCCATCTTTGAGCACACTGACCTTCTCCGCCGGTTTGAACGCAAATTCAGTCAATTTCTGCGGGTTGTAGTCCGTCAATCTCTTCCTGGACATGATGCCTGGGTGGAGGAGATCTTTAGGAGTAAGGATGGCTGTGGATTGTGTAGCTGTGTGGGCCGTAGTTGCGCTGCTGTCGTCTCTGGGATGTGGAGCTCCTCACTTAAGCAGCCATCTTCAGCTCCGTTCGGCCACGCCCCCCATATTTGAGTATTCTGAATACCATGTGTGACTGCTCATAGAAAAGTTATATGATATTATAAACTAAATGAAAGTTTAATTTAGGATGGTGAAGTTTTCTTTAAAATCTGGCAGAAAATCTGTGTCTTAGTACTCCCTAAAGTTCAAACCTTTTTTTTATAAATGTGCAGGATTTCTGAATTTCTCTTTTTTGGCCTCTTTATTACATGCATCAGATTTTACAATGCTATATTTTTTGACTTATGATATCATAAATGTAATTTTAAGGCGTCATTAAAACAGGAGCAGCAAGTCCTACAAAACCACTCTAAATATTTTTTACATCTAAGAATGTGTTATAGTTCTGAACCCACTGAACAAATGTTCACAGTATTGACTGAGCCGTAATATTCTCCATTTAAAGTAACAGTCTGAGCTCATATTTTTTAGACACAATGACTTTTCTGAACAGTTGTTTCCTGTAGCAGAAGAATCTATTATGCAAATGTGTACGTTGGGCAAAAATTTTAACTGTGCATTCAGTAGCAGAACCATGATCAATATGTCATCTAAGATAATGGATTACAGTATACTAGCAAATGCAAATCATTTAGGAGTTTATACAACTACATGCTCAACATGCTTAATATTTTGAAGGATATGAGGAGGGAGTGTATGAAAATGGAAGGATTGTCCTTCAATAATGGGAACATTATGGCATATCTAGAGTGGAACTATGTCATTTTAAATTCAGAAAAAATTCCTTGCCAAACAGCCTGATGTACTGTATACACTACCAACACTCCAGTCAACTACTCAGGGCAGGATCCCTGTCTTGTAGTGGTTACACTAAGATAGGCCCCAGTCACTTTAGTAGCTTTTTATGGTATTATTGCTGAATACTCATAAAGAGTGAGGGATAAAGGTAACCAAAAAGAGCATCAACTTCGTAACTCGACTCCCTCCCCATCAGCAGAGCAGCGCAGGAAAGTGTCAGTGAGAAACTAATGCATTTCAATTACAGAATTCCCCACACCACACCTGCACTGAGGGGGAGGCACTGTGCCCCCACACATTGTAAAAGATGGGAAACATTGTTTGGTTCTCTAACTTTGCTGTAGCTGCAATCGTCAGCTTTTGTGATGGGGAAGAGTTTGGGTGCAGTTCTGCTAGGGTTTGGCAGTCCCTGTTTCCAGGAGGAGGAGGACTGTCTTGGCCACTGCTTAAACCAACCACAGTCCTGCTAGCCCCACCCAGAATCTGGAGGAAGATGACTCGCTTGGTTGCCACTACCAATCTCAGAAAGAAGGGATTTCACTTTGATTGAGAAAACCACAATCAGGTGACAGTTTGTGGAATTACTGTTGAGCTTCTGGGAACTTTGTTGAAATTATTCCTGAACCTTTGTCACTTACTACTGAACCCCTGCACTCTGTGTCTCTTTAAGCCACAGCCAGTACTCAGCGCAATGAAAATCACACCCAACCACTTTTTCTCAGCTAAGGGATCTTGCACACAGGCCCACTGCTTTCAGAAAATGCCCCTGACCTGAGCTCATCATTGCACATCCATTCCATATGCTTGTATGTGACATCACATACATCACATACTTAACATACAAGCATGTGGGCTGGATGCGAGAGGTGGATCAGCAGGATGAGTGTGCCAGGACAGGTAGATGTGTCTCATCTCTGCTTCCTTTCACCACTCTGCATATTATAGATGAGAAGAGGGTACAGCGGTGGGGAAAATGAGCAGGAGGGGTTCAGAGGTGGAACAGAAGAGCAGGAGGGTACAGCGGTAGGGAAAAAGAGCAAGAGGGGTTCAGAGGTGGAACAGAAGAGCAGGAGGGTACAGCAGTGGGGCAGTTGTGCAGGGAGGTACAGTAGTGGAAGAGACTAAACCACTTGCCCAGTGGTTGTGGGGGTCTGCGGACGGGGAGCTTATCGGAATCTGGAAGCCCTCTTTAACAAAGGGGACCCCCAGATTCCAGCGCCCCCTATGTGAATTGGTAATGGGGTACATTGTACCCCTACCATTTCTCAAAAGAAAGTGTCAAAAAATGTAAAAACCACACAGACACAGTTGGGAAAAGTGAAAGTCCTTTATAAAAAATAAATAAAAAAAAAAAAACATTCCAGCGATGTAATGCAGTCTGTCCAGCGATGATCCATTCTCTCTCCAGGGATGCGAGTCTCCAGCGAGGAACGACGCACATCTTCCCTGCACCGAAGCCCCCCGGCCAATGATGTGCAAGCAGTGTTTGACAGTTCTTTTAAAACCAAGATCAGGAAACCCCCGTGACGCGTTAGAGGTGGCGGGGTTACCCGTCACGTCACGGGTGGCCCCGACCTCGGTTTTAAAAGAACTGTCAAACACTGCTTGCGTGTCATTAGCCGGGGGGCTTCGCTGGACAGACTGCATTACATCGCTGGAATGTTTTTTTTTTTTTTTTAATAAAGGATTTTTCCCAACTGTGTCTGTGTGGTTTTTAACATTTTTGACACTTTCTTTTGTGAAATGGTAGGGGTACAATGTACCCCTTACAAATTCACATAGGGGGGGTTGAAACTTCCAGATTCCGATAAGCCCCCCGCTTGCAGACCCCCACAACCACAGGGCAAGGGTTGTGTGGATGAGGCCCTTGTCCCCATCAGGTGCTTTGGAGGTCACAGACATAGTTGAGGGCAAGTGGCCTGGTACGGTTCAGGAGGGGGGGGCGCTCTCTTGTCCCACCCTCTTTTCCTGCGGCCTGCCAGGTTGCATGCTCGGATAAGGGTCTGGTATGGATTTTGAGGGGGACCCCCACGCCCTTTTTTTTTATTTGGTGCAGGGTTCCCCTTAATATCCATACAAGACCAGAAGGGCCTGATATGGAATTTGGGGAGGACCCCCACGCATTTTTTTTTTAAATTTTGGTTCCCTGCACAAAATGTAATTTTTGAAGGAAAAAAGTCATTTAAAACTACTCGTGGCTTTTAATGAATTGTCGGGTCCGGCAATACAGATAAAAGTCATTGAAAAAAATGGCAGGGGTTCCCCTTAATATTCATACCAGACCCAAAGAGCCTGGTAATGGACTGGGGGGGGACCCCTGCCGTTTTTTTCAATGACTTTGATCTGTATTGCCGGGACCGACAATTCATTAATAGCCGCAAGTAGTTTTAAATGACTTTTTTTCCTTTAGAAATGACATTTTGTGCAGGGACAGTTCTGAAACACGGGAAACACGAGCCACTTTACAGGCATACTATACACCCCTCCGGCTTTTAAATGGTGTTCCACGGCTTTTCGAATTTGCCGCAAACACCCCAAATTGTTCGCTGTTCGCTGAACGGGCGAACAGCCAATGTTCGAGTCAAACTCATGTTCGACTCGAACATAAAGCTCATCCCTACTTTAGATCATATGCCACCATGCTCTTCCTTGCTACATCACAGAAGAGGGTGTGACAGGGCGTGTTCACCTATCTGGACCACACCTCCCTCATTACTATACCACCTCTTTTACTTTCTACCCACTGTCTCTGCAATATTAATTGTACAATCTCGTTTAGATATCCCATCAGTTATGTAGTACATGGGCCTGCCTGATTTGATACAAATTAAATGGATTGTTCAGGTGGGACATCCTATTCCATAGTTCTGGTAAATCTAAATGAAATTATACAGAGATTGTACAACCAGATTGCATAGTGCATGGCCATCTTTATATATAGGAGGACAGATTGGACAGAGATGCTCAGCTGTCAGGCCCCATTCACATTTCCGTGTAGCAGGAACTCACATTTCTGCATGTTTCTTTTTGGGGGCATTTTGGAGCTTTTTCCCTCATCATGCATAAGGCAGTCTATTCATTTGAAAAGGCCCTACATGCAAAAATTGCCCCAAAGAAGCTACAAAACTTTTTTGGAGTGGAGCGTGGTACGTCTTTACCGCACTTTCTGGTGCATTTTTCGTGCGTTTGTCGCTCATCAAATGCATGGCTGCTATTGCATTTGAGGTGCCTTTAACATGTAATGACAACACAAGCACAATACGGAAAGTGTTTCTGAAACGCATGGCAAAGTGTGCATTTTCTGTGCAGCTTGCCATGCTTTCAGAAATGCACAGATGTGAATGGAGCCTCGTTGTTATTGTGTAAACATACCAATTTCACTTTTACGCCCCATTCACACCTAGTGTCTTTTTAGTGATATTAAAGGCTTTTTTTTTTTTTTTTATGCGAACATGTCATACTTACCTTCTCTGTGCAGTAGTTTTGCACAGAGCGGCACAAATCCTCCTCTTCTTGGGTCCCATGCCAGCGCTATTGGCACCTCCCTCCTCCCAAGTGCCCCCAGAGCAAACAGCTTGCTATGGTGGCCACTGCATTGCATGTCCATTCAGACACAGAGCTGTGGCTCAGCCCTGCCCCCTCTCTCTCTTCTCATTGGCTCACTGTCTGTGATTGGTTCCCACTGCTGCCTCAGCCAATGAAAATGAGAGTCCCCAGAGAGCTGAGGTTCTCGTGCACATCGCTGGATCGTGATGGGGCTCGGGTAAGTATTGGGGGGGCTGCTGCACAGAGAAGGTTTTTCGCATGAAGGTAAAAAAAACCTTGAGCCTTTAGAACTACTTTAACTTGATGTTAAAATGTTCCCTCTAATTGTAAGCAGCCTTTTCTTCCTCAGAAATACTGTATATAACAATATTGTATCAATTCATCAGCCAATGGTATACTCACTGTCTTTCCTCATCACTTTTTTGGTTTATTTACTGCATTTATTACTACATTTACTACTATTTGGGTCTATTCACAACACACAGAGCTGAATGCGTTAGTGAAGGAACACTCGCCCCTCCCTCCCCTAACTTGCATGGTGCCATATGGATAGACACACAGAGGCAGAGCAAACACAAGCAGACATTGTTAAAAAAAAATATTAGAATCTGAAATACTCTGTAAAAATGAAAACACCACGTATTATTGTCTATTTGTAAAAAAAAAAAATTCATGTAAGTATATTAGCTTTTCTCTTACAGCAACCTGCTGTTATGATTTTTCGGGCAATCACAGTGTCACTTAAAGGATATGTAAACATGAACAATGAATTCCTTTTATTTGCTACCTTTTGGTCTTTTAAATATCCAATTGAAATGTTTTTGCATATCTGTATGTATCTGTTCAATAAGTTTAAAAGTTTCCTGTTTATCACACTAGAATTTATAGAGCTGCCCTCTATCTAGTGCTCACACACTGTATCTCAAGGAGTCTAATTAGCTCTCCTATATGTTATCTTGAGACTATAGAATGATTAGTCTCTGTAGTGTGGATAGTAGCGCAGGTGTTGGTTTGAGTACTTTTCCAGAAAAAAAAACTTGGCGGTTCAAAAACATGCTGTGTGTTGTCAATACACAACAGATCCTAAGAGTTAAGCGCATTCATGGTCGGTTAACAGCTATTTTTATGCATTTGCAAGGTACAATGTGTGTAAATATGCATATATTGCAGAAATGTATTGCATACATTTTTTTTTCTATTTAGTTTTTGCCCTATCTTACACTTGAGAGAATGGCAATATAAGCAATTCATTTTTCATTAGTAATATACTTACAGTTGTTTTTTTGTATAGCTTTATCAAATCCCTTTATGGCAGCTACATATTCCACCATATCTACAGGGTACATTTTCAGGTTCATTTTTACTGCTTGGAAAATGGGATAATATATAAAGTCCATCAATTGTTTTCATTTGAGCTTGGCAACAGCTGCTTCCTGCAGCATGACAGTTTACATTATTATTATTTTATTTTTTTGTGATAGCGGTGCATTGAAATCCATATACAGTATACAGTCAGGAAAATCATCCTTCTCACAATTTAAACTGTGAAAGCATTGTTATATTTTGTTGTCTTACTAGGTATAAATTGGTCCTAGCTTTTCACCTGAGTAAAATTTCATTTTTTTTAATCAAATAATCTTTATTGAAAAAGGTTTTTTCATTTTTCCTATACATACAATACAGATCATACAAATACAATATCCAACAATACAATTTTACCACTTTACCAAATAAATTCTTACTTTTACTCATAAATATATGTGTATAAAACATATTTTTTTCCGTACCACCTATATTTCGTAGATTATCAAAAGAAAATAGAAAAAAATTCTTACATTATATATCTTCCATCCTAATTTATTATCTACTAACTGTATTATCCCTTGGGAGAAGCCCTGTAGTGTCCTTCCATGGGCCCCATCTTCTCTCAAACTTTTTTACACATCCCCTTTTCTTATCGTACCCATCACACATTTTTATTTTCTTATCGTATCATCTACCACCTTTACCCATTCCCTGTATGTGGTGGTGTAGGTGCCAACCACCTCTGTGCAATCCACTTATGAGCCTGAAATAAACATCTAGTCACTGCAATCTGTACAGTTAATGGTACTGTATCCCCATTTATATGGCCTAGTATACATAGCATTGAGTCTAATCCAAACTCTACCCCAAATACAGAAATTACAGTACTAATAATTTCCTCACAATAGCTATATAATTTGGGGCACCTCCAGATCATATGGATGAGGGTACTACTCACATCCCCACATCATGCACATTTAGCATCTGGAAGCTGTCTATACTTAAACAACTTCTGAGGAGTAAGTCAACCAATCCAAGAGTGTAGTAGGAGAAGGGCTATCTACAATATATATTTTTTTCCATTAACATTACTTAATTTATCCCCATTATATCCCAGTCTTTAGTATTTCTGTTAATTATCTATATTTGTTGTATCAACAATCCTCTAAAGAAGGCTTTAAGCACATCCCAAGTTATCCCTGGGGATGTAGTATCCAACTCAATAAATTCCTTCGGAATATCAATACCACTTCTTGTGTCTTAATCAACTCCATCCAAACAGGACCTACTCTCCACTCTACTGGAGGACAGCCCCCAGCGACATCATAAATGGTGAATTATCTGAGAGTAAAATGTCTTTGATTTCCTAGCTTCATTATCCCACCACATGAGTCAGATAAAACTAGGCAATACATTGATGTATAAAGTAAACTAATAATTTAAGAGCAATGTACACTGTCTAAGAAAATAAAGTTGTAATTAAAAATAAGGAACCCTGGGGTTTACCAGCTTATTTTGTATACCCATTACCTCTGCAAACATTATTAAGGAACCCTGGGGTTTATTGCAGGCATCAAAGCAATATCTTCTCCAATGCCCCAAGAACTCTTCCTTCTAAGTTTTTCTGTAGTTGCCTGTCCTCTCCCATCTCTAGTACTTTACTATTAGTCCATACCATGATAGACTGCCTAACTTTCCAATAGAAATGCTCAGGAAGTGGGATGGGCCAATTCAGCCTTTAACACAGCTGAAGCCTTACTTTACGGATTTCAGCTTTTTTTATCTGGAGTATAATTAAATGCCTCACATTCATAGATACAGTGCTCAGTTTCCACCATGCCATAGTTCATAATTGTTTTTTCATTGTTCTAGAAAACTGTTTATTTTGTAAAAAGTGACTGCTTCACACCAGTATATTTCAGGTAATCTGGAGTCTGTTAGCAGACACCTAAACAGTTCTGTGAGGTTTTTGTTTTTCCTCTCAGTGATTTTTTTTTTTTATCTGTCATAAATTGAACCATGTTTTTATATATTTTGCACATTATAGTAAAGGGTATGTATAGCTGTCCAATGTTTTCTTTGATGCACATGTAGAAGAGATCAATATGTTGTATAAAGTTGAACAAATGGATATAGATGGCACTAGAAATCTCTTTTCCATGTATTGTTTGTATTTATAAAAACACGTAGGTACAGCCATGGTTGCTTATTTCATATCATTGTTATGCTTCCTGCATTGTGTGTGGAAGTGACCCTTTTTTGACAGAGTCACTTCAACAGTGTTTTATGGCTTCTTCTTAAAGGTCTATGAGTTGTAAACCAAGAAGACCTTTGTATTCGCTCTATGCAACTGCTACAGAGAAATACAAGATATATTCATAATTCAACAAATGTGTGCATTCTCTAGATAAAGACAAAGCTGAAATATTATAATACAAATAACTGTATAGTTTATAAAGACATATAAAACACCTAAGGCCCTTTCAGAACAATATGTATCCCACCAAAAACCCAAGATTATATAATTAAAAAGGTATATCCCGCCCCTTGCCAATAGAGTTTTCAGCAGCCTACATGCAACATGTACATCCATAAGATTGAACAAATTATTTTACTGAAACTCAATCATGAGTCCTTGTTTTCAATCCATTTTTATAAACATATATGTTACATTCTGTTTGTTCTTACAAAACCTCCCATATATCTTATATATAACCTCTTCATAATTCAATGCGCATTAAGGGAACATTTTATCCTTTCATCCATCCGTCTCACCCAAAAAGAGAAAAAATAATAATTTAAAAATTCTTCCCTCTCCCCTCCCCCTCCCCCCATGGTTGTATTTCGTTCTACGTTATAGATATTCTATTACTTTCTTTGAGGACCGAAATTCGATTATTTATATATCCCTCTTTTCGTATCTGATTTTCCATATATTGAATTTCGTCCAGTTCAAATATCCACATATATTTTTCTCCATTTTTGGGCTATTACTTTTTTGGCTGCCGTTTAGACATGTGCGATTAGTTTTGTACGAATCGGAAATTCGTACAAATTTTTCGAAATTCGTACATTTTTACGAATCCGAATTACGAATATTTACGAATACGAATTCTGTACGAAATACGAAATTTCGTTTACAAATTTCGGCTCCAAATTATCCGAATCCAAACTACCAAATAAGGAATTTCAACTAATATGAAAGAAATTATAGCGGATATAACGAATGATTCGAATGAATTCGAGATTCAGTATAACGAATATCGACACTCTACGAATAATAACAAATTCGTTTTCGGTCCAAATTTCTTTACTACAGAAACATGTGACTGTTGGTTGACCAATCAGAGGTTTTTTTCTGATGCTGAGGCCTACAGGGCAGGCCCGATCATGTGACATCCCTTTGTGGGTTAGTTAGTGTAGTGGAGCAGATCACACAATTATTTGTCTGTGCATCTGAGCGAATATCTTTGCAATCCTTTGATTTTTGTTGTTCATTTTAGTTTATATCTCTTGTAGTGTGCGAGTGTATCATCTGTTGCTGTGTTTAGTTTCTGGTTTTATTCGTTTTTTGGTTGGTTTTGAGAGATAATTTTCTTTTTTTATTTCTTGTTTCATTTAGTTAATATTTTGATATTTTCTGTTGGTCTACTTATTTTTTTTTGTACATTTGGTGATTTTGGTGTTGGTTTGCTGCGATCAAAATCATATTTTTTTTTGTCTATATTTTTCTAACTTTTAAAGGAAAAATGAGCAGCAAACAAGGCCAAAAAAGCAGCAAGAGTGCTGCTGGGAGAGGGAGAGCTATGAGCAGTGTACATGAGCAGCAGGTGGGACGTTCTGTCTCTGTGCCATGACATACAGGGGCGGAGACTATAGCCAGTGCCACATGTCAAAAACGAAAGTAAAAAAATCGAGATTTCGAATAGTTACGAATAACCGCAATGTATTAGAAAAGTATGAATCCATTCGAAGCACGCAGCGGCACTGTCAGACATGTAAATTTACGAATCAACGAACCAAAAAAAAGTTACGAATGTACGAATCCATTCGAAGCACGTTAGACAGCGCCATTGTAAGAGACACGTAAAATTACGAATCAACAAACAAAAAAAAAGTTACGAAAGTAGGAGTTGTGTCCAGAATCAACGAAAACAATGTACTCCACCGAAATTACGAATTATAAATCAACTAAAAATAAGGCTTTCAGAAATTCCGAATCATTTGTTATTATTCGTAGAGTGTCGCTATTCGGTATCAAATTTAACGATTCGCACGAAATTCGTATTTCGTATAAATCCGAATTAAATTCCGTACACGAATTACGAATTACGATTTTTTTAAAATACGAAACGGAACAGAACGAAACAAAATGAATTTTTTGACAGCTCCCATGTCTACTGCCGTTGTCATGTGGTAGAGAATATCTGTTTTTATAGTTTTTATTGACCCAGGCATTATAGATAATATTGCATTATGTATATTAGGTATTATCTCCTTTCCACTCATTTTATGATATATATCAAATATCTTATCCCAAAATTCTCTCAACACATGACAACCATACCAAATATGTTCCAATGTCCCTACTTTATTCAAACATCTCCAACAAGTCTCAGAATTTTCCCTATTTATTTTATTTAGTGCTATTTAGTGCTACCGGGCTCCAGTACAATCTCATCAGGATTTTATCATTTCTTTCCTGATGTTTTAACGTTGTCTATGTTTTATGTATTGTTGTAAATGCTTTCTCCCATTCCGTCTCTGATAGCAGGCTTTCTATTTCCTTTTCCCATTTTCTCATTCCCACTAGTTCATTAACCTCCCTGGTGGTATGTTTTTTTCAGATTTTTGGTGCTGAAAGCGGTACAATTATTTTGCATGGAAATTTGGCGTTTTATATTGTAGGCCTGTAATTCTTAGGAATAACTCACTTAAATCTGTCCAAACAAGAGTCTAGTAGACATCCCGGGTATGATAAAGTTTGAAACACAACATCATAAATTATAATATAATAAATAACTATAAATAGTTATAACAAATAATAATAATGTAATTATAATAAAAATTATTCAATAATGTAATCAAATCAAAAACACAGAAATTTGCTCAGTTGCAGAATTGTCGCTGTCATTACTTTTAGTATTTGATGACGAATTTCCCCACAAATCGCTATTGTTCAATTCTGCAAGTGATTCTAATTTATTATTGCTGTTTTCTAGCTGGTCTAAAACCAATTTTGACGTAAACTGACACCTTTTAGTTGCTATGGACAATCTCCAGTTTCCAGGCAGAAAGATATTTTTATAATATAAAACTGCATGCAGGACACTGGACAAACCACTAGGGACAAAGGGGATGTGTAATTATCTGATACAGTACTGTAATCAGTAAGAGTGTTTTTCACTTTTTAAATTTGGCGCCAAACTCCGCCCCCGTGCATCGCAACGCTCGCAGGGAACAGAGCTTGGCACTCGGCAGTCACTAGTGTGAATCGAGCGAGATGACAGCTCGCACACACACAGCGGGGAGACATAGCAGGACCCAGGGACAAGGTAAGTAACTTTCCCTGTATCCTGCAATGTGATTCCGAGTCTGGCTTGGGGTTACCGCTTTTGGTATGAAAAATTCACCCCAAGCCTGACTCGGGAATACCGCCAGGGAGGTTAAAGCTTCTGGTAGGGAGTAATTGATTATATATCTTCGACAGTTTATTACATGTTTTTTGTTCCTCTAATAAAAGTTTTTCAAATTTGGTTGTTGGTCTGGTTATTAAGGACAGTTGTATTTTTGATTCAATGTTTTTACTTAGTTGATGGTATTGCAGCCATTTGTTTTTTGTATTCAGGCGCAATTTCATTTAGCTTTGGAAGTTTTCCCTCCACTATGATCTGAGCCATTCTTATATTTTCCACGTTATTCCATTTTAAATTTTCAGTAACTCCTATAACAGGCGGAAAATCTGGGTTAAAAAACAGGAGAGTCATGGGTCCAATCATGGTGGAGAGTCTCCCTTTTCCTATTACTTCGTCCCATATTTTTAGTGTAGCTGATACAAAGATTGATAGGTCTTTTTTTTCTGGGCATAGATTAGGTTTTATCCATGGAAGGATTTTAAGTGGTATTCCCAAAATATCCTCCTCTAGTTTAACCCATTGTTTATTTTCCTTGTTTTGGTACCAATCTATTATTCTAATCAAT
Organism: Rana muscosa; assembly: GCA_029206835.1. Classification (NCBI taxonomy): domain Eukaryota; kingdom Metazoa; phylum Chordata; class Amphibia; order Anura; family Ranidae; genus Rana; species Rana muscosa. The sequence goes on from CM055122.1 coordinate 1,172,984,041, forward strand.
GATGCTGCTTGTACATATCTGGAAAAGTCCGATAATGCTAGGCCCCCATCTTTTCTTGTTCTAATTAAAGTCTCTCTCTTTATGTGGGGAATTTTGTGAGCCTAGATAAATCCTCCTATTGCTTTCTGTGTCTTTTCTAGCGCTGATATTTCCTCCATTATTTGGGATGTTTTCTGTTTTTTTTTTTCCCTTTTTAATCTTGCTCCATGCTTGATAAACAGACCTCGCAGGACACATTTAAATTTTTCCCATTGCATAGGGATTGAGGTACTATCTTTATCATGGATCTGTAGAAATTCCTGTGTCGCCAATCATGAGTCCTTGTAACTACATAGTTGTCTGCTGGATTAAATATTGCTGAACAATTGTTTATTCAGGGCTGTGTTTGTAATCCATATATTGTATAGTGCTGTATTTCTAACACACTGGTTGCAGCAACACTGTTTTCTTCAACATTGATGTTGTATTTACAATACAGAAATTGCTAAATTCTGTATTTATAATCCACTAGTTGAAAAGGGATGTTTATATAAATTCTAGCTATTTTCAGGCAGTCATTGACTTGTGAAGATCAAATAAATCATTAGTGCTGATTCAATGTGTAATAAACATCTGAATCATCTGGTCTGCTGTTAATTTGGATTTGAATGACCTCCAAACTGACTTCCATGTAGTGCATACACACCGCAGTATAAACCGTTGTTCTTATCATTGACAGCATGACTTGTTTCCATATGCAGATTAGAAGACCTTTACTGATTCCAAATTTGCATAGTCCCATACGGCAACTACTCCCCTTTTCCTTAAAAGGCAATCTGGTAATAGTATGGTACAAATAGGCAAGATGTCAAGTTTTAAGATTTGCCTGTAAATATCAGATATTGCAGAAAACATGCACTAATAGTGCAGATAATTATAGAACAGGGATATGCAATTAGCGGACCTCCAGCTGTTGCAAAACTACAAGTCCCATCATGCCTCTGCCTTTGGGTGTCATGCTTGTGGCTGTCAGAGTCTCGCTATGCCTCATGGGACTTGTAGTTCTGCAACAGCTGGAGGTCCGCTAATTGCATATCCCTGTTATAGAAATTCACAGTCCCTGCAAATGCATTGTACTATGAGCCGATAATTATTTTTCAGTTATCCACTGTGCAGGTCTAAACCACAACTTATAGAACAATAGGAATCCTGCTACAAATTATAATCAATACCCTCTCTGGCTTCACAAAAATGTCAAAATAGCCACAATATTAATTCAATGGCATATACAAAACTCCAGTCCGAGTCACTTTGCAAAGATGTTCAAAGTTCTTATATTGCAGAAACTTTCACAGTACTTGTCTATTCAGGTTGAGGGTGGGCAGCACCCCAGCTGCACTTGACCTGTTTTTCAGTTCCCAGCAGCTACTCCGGGAGAACGGGGATATCTAATGGTATCTAATTACACTCTAAATAGAGGTGTGTTTCTCAATGTCAGGGCACGCCCCGGGCATGCTGAGGTCACAAGACCCACAACAGAGCATGTCCTGAGACCACCTGTCACATTCCTCCAGAGATCTAGAAAATGTAAATTATACTACCTGTGTGCACAAGGAGGAACTCTAGATTACATAATTATAAATAAATTGCATCAAACACATGACAGTCTCACCAATAAGGCCAAATGAGGTGCCTATATGAGGCCTTTCTCCTGAAGGGACAGTGGGGTGTGGCAAAGAGGCTGGAGTGTCTATACCTGTCTAGCCACTGCCCCTGTCACACAAGCAAGTTTGCCTGCTTAAGTGTTCAGAGTGAAGGCTTGGCATTACTAAGGATAGTCTTTCATCAGAGACTTTTCACAGAGGATCTGGAATAGTGTAAAAAAAAATGTGTTTTGGGGTTGCTCCTAACCCTATGCAAAAAACAAGATAAAAAAACATGGGTTCATCCCACAATTCAGACCCTAATCTGATCTTGCAGCCTGGTAATCTAGTTTGAGGGGTAAGTGTGCAGTCCCCCTTCTGAACCATACTAGGCCACAAGCCCTCAGCATGGGGGAGGTACCTTGCCTGGGCCAGTCTAAAAGAGAAAAGAAAATGGGGAGCACTTCTATAAGTAGCCATACCATCAGATGAGGCAACAAGGAGTAGATATATTCTCCTCACTTGATGTACAAGTATAGTGCACCTCTATGTGGAGATGCTACTTTGTTTCCAGTCTTCCGTTTTTTTAAGAAAATTCATATGAAAATTCTCAGAACATTCGCAGTACATTTGTTTGTTGTTTAAAAGATTTTGTTTGCTTTTAACATTTGATTTGAAATAAGTGGGCATACCCAAACAAAAACCTCATGCACGGTTAGAAATTTGTTCATTTGAGAAAACATTTCCATCCCGCTCCTTCAAATGTTCTTGTCACTGCAATTGAAAACAAATGTCAGTTTGTCCCACTATTGATTGGAAAAACAAACAAACTTTCTTAGAACCTTCTTCCCACAAGAATATTCGCTCAAAATTTTACCCATCTATGGCCATCTTTAGGCTGCAATGAACAGCTCTTCTTACTTCTCACATGTGTATGAGATTGTGGATGCTGGTCAGATAAGAGGCTAAAAAAGACATTGGTGGTTATTTACAAATGGCAAATCCACTTTGCACTACAAGTGCAAACTACAAGTGCAAAGTGCACTTGAAATTGCACTAAAAGTGCATTTGGAAGTGCAGTCGCTGTAAATCTGAGGGGAAGATCTAAAATGAGGGGAAGCTCTGCTGATTTTATAATCCAATCATGTGCAAGCTAAAATGCTGTTTTTTTTATTTTCCTTGCATGTCCCCCTCAGATCTACAGTGACTGCACTTCCAAGTACACTTTCAGTGCACTTTCAAGTGCAATTTGCACTTGTAGTTTGCACTTGTAGTGCAAAGTGGATTTGCCTTTCATAAATAACCCCCATTGTGTTTTTACATGAAACTGAACTTCAGTCAGGTGTTATTAAACAAAACTAAAACACTTTATTTTATGCATTTCTGAGCAGTTACTCCCCTCCCTCATCAGGAAAAGTGTTACAAGTGAGCAGTGACATCAAGCTAGAGAATGAAACCGCAAATAAACAAACATATGACACAATAGAAAATAAAGTGTTAAAACGCTGGTAAGCTATACTGAATAAGTTAACCACCTCCTGCCAAGCCTATAGTAAAAAAAAGCAGCCGATTGAGATCAATATCATGCTGGGAGGAAGTCATATGATTTTGTACACCTAGTGTCCTCAGACACAGTAGAACATAGATTATTGTACTGGGCCACTGTGTGAGGCCCTTGTACCATGTGTTCGCTGTGACCAATCAGCGATCACATGGCAGTTGTCAACACAGACAGCGGTTACACAGTGATATATTAACCACTAGAGGACCAGCCGCCCCTGTCATACTGCGGCATGTTGGCTCTCCTTGGCAAATTGCCATAGCTATATGTCGGCTGCTTTAAGACCACTAGGGGGCGCGAGCCGACATCAGAGCCGCATTGGCTGGCGGCCGTGTTGTCCACTGGGCACCCGTGATAGCTGTTGAGAGAGACAGAACGGAGATATACCAATGTAAACAGACAGATCTCAGTTCTGTCATGGGACAAGAGACAGATCTGTTGTTCATACTAAGTATGAACAGCGATTGGTCTCCTTCTCCAGTCAGTCCCACCCCCCACAATTTGAATAACTCCCTAGGTAACACAGCTAACCCCTTTATTGCCCCCTAGTGTTAACCTCTTCCCTGCCAGTGACATTTATGCAGTAATCAGTGCATTTTTATAGCACTGATCTCTCTATAAAAGTCAATGGTCCCAAAAATGTGTCAAAAGTGTCCAATTTGTCCACGGCAATATCGCAGTCACAATTAAAATCGCAGATCGCCGCCATTACTAGTAAAAAAAAAAATAATAATAATAATGCCATAAATCTATCCCCTATTATGTAGACGCTATACATTTTGTGCAAACCAATCAATATACGTTTATTGTGGTTTTTTTTACCAAAAATATGTAGAAGAATACTTATCGGCCTAAACTAAGGAAAACATTTGTTTTTTTGAAAAAAAATGTGGGATGTTTATTATAGCAAAAAGTTAAAGATATTGGGGGTTACTTACGAAAGAATTTGCACTACAAGTGCAAACTACAAGTGCAAAGTGCACTTGAAATTGCACTGAAAATGCACATGGAAGTGCAGTCACTGTAGATCCGAGGGGGACATGCAAGGAAAATAAAAAAACAGCATTTTAGCTTGCACATGATTGGATAATAAAATCATTTCAGATCTACCCCTCAGATTTACAGAGACTGCACTTCCAAGTGCAATTTCAAGGGCACTTTCCACTTGTAGTTTGCACTTGTACTGCAAAGTAGGTTTGCCTTTCGCAAATAACCCCCATTGTGTTTTTTTTTCGAAATTATCGCTCTTCTTTTGTTTATAGCGCAAAAAATAAAAACGCACATGTGATCAAATACCACCAAAAGAAAGCTCTATTTGTGGGAAAAAAAGGACGGCAATTTTGTTTTGGTACGACGTCGCACGACCGTGCAATTGTCAGTTAAAGGAACGCAGTGCAGTATCGCAAAAAATGGCCTGGTCATTAAGCAGCCAAATCTTCCGGGGCTGAAGTTAAACTCTAAGATCCCTACTTCACATGCATACATATACTAGGACCAATTTAGACAATAGCCAACTAACCTACCTTTGGAGTGTGGGAGAAAACTAGAGTGCCCAGAGGGAATCCACACAAACACAGGGAAAACATGCAAATTCCATGCAGGTTATACTAAAATAAAGAAATTATGGAAGAGCAAGAAAATTTAAATATGTGAGTTTTTTCTACATGCGCTGCACATTTCAAATCTTTAGTAGCTGTAAGAATGACCAAAAACATTAAACAAAATAAAAAAAATTCTGCCACTGCCACTGCTTAGCTGGTGTACCATAGATGTTGGAGTGTAAATGATACTGTATATCAAAGCAGACACTGTTGAGTCAAGATGAAATAGATAAATTAACTCTGTTTCTCCATTCTGATTAGTGTGCTTTTCCCGTTAGTACCACATACTAAAAAGTAGTAACAGTTTTTGCTACAGTACTAACTCATTTTTATTTAATATACAGTAGTCCCTTCATGATAAAATGTAACTGTTGCTGTGTTATTTTGATAGTATGGGGAGTTTGCTGTATTACACATGCTAGGAACATGCTGTTTTAAACATATGCTCTTACTAGTATATGATGAACTATTATTCATAGTGACATTATCCAAAGAAATGACCCAAATAAATTACTCTAGGAGTATCACTTAGTATACTGCCTCCAAATAAATGTGATGGCATTCACCCAATTATTAATAACCACATACACTAATAGGTAAATATAGGAAAATAGATATATTGAAAATTTTTCTTTGGGCAGACTTTATAACAGTGGAATGTGCCTCATCATATAAGCAAGGCAGTAGTGATGTAATAATCATATACTGTATATACAGTATATGTATAAAAATATATATATATATATATATATATATATACATATATATATATATATATAGGAAGGCCAGTATGCTGGCCTGAAATTATGGGAGGAGTTCGAGGGGTACTTGAGCAGGCCGTCCACCATCGTCAGTGTCGGCTCCAGTGCGCGGTACCCACCCACCCATACCCCTTTTTAGGGCACTTCCCTTCAAACAATTCTCAACAGAATTATCCATTACTTCTATCTTAGGTATGGCCCCTTCTCTTGGCATACCGTCCAACAGGCCAGGCCACACTTCAGGTCTTATCTGTGTTGTTAGTCTTGTGATGTGTTTATGTGATCCATATCTCTTCGGACTGAGGACTCCGACCATAAATATATATATATATACTGTGTTATACGGTAGATATATTTATGAGATCCTAATAGTGCAAATACTTATTAAATAAGATTTTTAACAAAAGAAAAGACTGCTAAACAAATCAAGAAGGGTCATTAATGGATCAAAACAATAAGGAAGTTAGTGGTTTTGTAAAACCTTTTCTATGTATGTTATTTACTAATTCTGGGCCTACATCTGTTTGGGATAGCACATCATTTTATATATATATTTATATATCTTTAATTTCATTATTGCTGATTGGCTGCTATTCATTTATGTTATGTTATGTTTTGTTATGGTATGCTATGTTTGTTATAATGCATTACAATATATATGGGTACTGCTAAGGCATTGTCTGTGTCCCTTTTAATTAAAACAAATAAAATACACAGATAAAATAGTGGTCTGTGAAAATATGGCAATTGATAAGTTACAGATCCTCATTCCGCATAAAAATAATGCTTTTTTAGGCACATCATTGTGTTGGGTTAGTTGGTTCAATGGATTATGCTTTAAGTATTTCATTACTTCAATTATCAATGTAAAGTAGATTTAGTAGATTTGTTTTCATTGTTTAGCTTCAGGCAGTGTCTTAAAGTAAAAGTCAAAGTAAAATGTAATCATTGATTATTTGACTTTTAAGTTAATCAAATCAAGCAAAATGATGTCCTATTTTTCTTTTCATTAATCAGTTTGCAGCATCAAACCATGTTTTGTTGTTATACAAGATCAGACATGTTACGTTCACTACATACTATGCATACAAATTAGTGTATACTTGGAAAAAGGCTTTGTGATTGGAATGCTTTTATTTGGGTAGCCTTAATTAAATGTGTACCTCATCAGATTAAAATCAATTACAGTGTAAATTACATTTTTTTTGAAGTGATTATAATACATGATCAGCTCTGATTTTTTATTTATTTATTTATTTTTTGCTTCAAGGAAAAAATTCCAACTTATAAATAAATATCAGATAGAGACATACCGTACATTTTTTGCAAATGATGCAATTGAAAAAGCAACAAGGAAAGCAAATCAAACTTTTCCATTGCACTTATCCTGCGGCAATTAGAGTTCAACATGTTTGGGTGAAATATGGACAATTGCAATGGTATAACTAGCTAATGCATGAAATTTCAAAACACTACTCAAAACAATGGCTAGACTGAAATGTTAAATATTATTCAGTATTTGGTGCTGGGTTTTATGCTTACATTTTGATTTGTTGAGTTGTATCTAAACCCAGGAATTAATATTTTTCATTTGTTCCTTTTGGTCTATGAAATATATCATTGAAATTATTTTGTTATATTTGTTCAATTAATGAAAAAATGCCTATTGACGAACCTGCCAGAAATCCAGTTAGCTTGAAAATGCATGTGCACTTAACACTGTTATTTAAAGCAGTGTTATCAGCCCTGCCCAGTTTATCTCTGTAACATGTAGACTACCCCATATGGTGTAAAATGAGGAAGGGAGTGGAGGTCTTCAGACCTAAACTGCTACCTGTCCTAGGGTTGAATTGCTGCTCCTCTAGGATATGAAAAAGTGAGTGAGCATTTTTACCTTAGATCACCTGGTAAAAATAAAATAAAAACATGAAAAAGAAACCTTTTTGCAGCCACTACACCTAAGGAATGATACGTTGCAATCTTTTACATTTCTTTTCTTAGTTTTAGATACATTGTAAGAGAATTTGAGATAGGCTTCCAGTTATAGGTATTTTTACATAGTAACATTGGTTCAGCTTGGACCAATGTAAATATGAACATATCATACCTGTGGGATCCCTCTATCACAGGGGTAGGCAAACATTCAGAGGTTGAGATCTACCTGGATAACATAGAGGAAATCCATGTCATTGTCTCCTCCCCCTTTTTTTTTTTTAATAAAGCCTCCAATAAAAAGACGGCATGTAGAACACACACACATGTGTCACAGTAGTGTTTTCTGCCCTGATTCAAATCACCCCCCCCCACAGTAGTACCATCTGCCCCCCTCCCCCACAGCTGTGTCCTTCCCACCAGTAATGTACCCCCCACTGTAGTGTTCTCTGCCCCTCTGCCTCCCCCACACAATAGTGTCCTCTTCCTCCAGACGATAGTGTCCTTTGCCCCCCCCCCACATACACACACACACACAGTAGTGTCCTCTGCCTTCCCACATGGTAATGTCTCCCCTCCACAGTGGTTTCCTCTCCCACCCTCCCAGTAGTGTCCTCTGCCTCCCTGTATAGCACTGCATCCCCTCCCTTCACAATAGTGTCCTCTGCACACTCCCCCCACCCCCCCCCACAGTCGTGCCTTCTGCACCCCCCACAGTAGTGCCCTCTGCCTCCCATATCAGTGTCCTCTGAACCCCCTCCCCCCACAGTAGTATCATCTGCCCCACTCATAGCACTGTTCTCTGCATCCCCCACACAGTCGTGTCATCTGCCCCTCTATAGCTGTTTCCTCTGCCCCCCAAGATATGTTCTCTGTTCCCCACAAGTAGTGACATTTGCTCCCTTCACAACATACAGCCATGTGTAGGTACAGTAGCTCTCTCCTACTTTACACCAACTGTACGTCAGAGCGGAGTGAGAGACAGCACAGTGCTGGATGAAGGATGGGAGCTGCCAGAGTTTCATGGTAAAAAGCTGATGATTTGTTGCTAGGACCACCTAAAGTTGTAAAGTTAACTAAGGCAGGTGCTGTGCTCCCACTCTCTATCCAGCACAGTTTTGCCTCTTACTCCACTCTGATATTAAAAGGAGAGCGGCAGAGGCTCTGGGAAGCATCAGCACAGTTCTGATCGTTATCTACCTGTCGGCTTCCATCGAATGACAGGTAGATCGCAATTGATGGGTTGCCAACCCGGTTCTAGAATCTGGAAATCAATGTAGTAGGCACCTCTAGTACCGTGATCTCCAGGTCTCTGCAAGCTTCTGGTTTCTTACTGATTGGCTGACCTGCTGCATTGTGAACACAGGAGATTGCCTACTCTGCACATGCACCATTCAGGGAATGCTTTGGATTTTCTCAATGAATGCAAAGTACATTCTGATTGAGGGGTGGAGAGCATGATGTCACCACCAAGCCTTTCTACCTCATCCAATCAGAGAACTTATTCATTGAGAAAATACAAAGCGATCTCTGAATGGCACCCATACCGAGTGGATCCCTACCTGTATTCCGTGCTGGACCGAGATAAATATGTAAACATATCCATACCTGAAATCTTTCTTTAATGATGGTTGGATCACTGGTAATTCTGACAGTGCTGTTCATAAATATGAACCTCCTTGAATATTGTTTATTCATGAACTAAGATAGAACCTGTAGCAAAGGTAATGTAACAGCTGTTCATTTCATTCTACATCATCGCCAAATGGCAAGGCAGTTTCACATTCCTATCACCCTACAGATGACCTTGCTGTCACCTAGCTTTGTCACCTCGGATTTACACATAATTATAATATGTATGGTGCTTGACACATGATGCTTTCACTCATTCTCAGATATTTTTAATGCAAGTCGACAAGGACTGGTATAATTTTAATCTGTCATGTCAGCTAACATGATTGCACTTTTACATATATTTGTTCTCCTGAGTGCTGTAAAGCTGGAATGTGCTGACAGTAGAAATATAAATAGCTGCATTCACAATAAAAATGTATTTCCCACATTGTCAAAGTGTTGTGCAGTCAATTATCTATGTAATTGCCCACAGCCAACGGTAACAAGATACGGAACCAGAACACTTGCTTTGCTCATGTTTTGTTTGACAGAATACCTGTATTGTTACTAACTGTGCTATAACAAAACAATTACTCCAAAGATATGTTAATAGCTATACTGGTTTAAAATACATTTGTGTGAAAGTTAACATAACATCTGCTTCATGTGAATGTTCATCCTAAGTCTAGTGGTATGCTAAACAATACATGAAGGTCATACTGCCGTGCATTGCTTAAAGTTACAAGATTGCAGATTTGTAAAATATGAGCCAGTAAGGTACCTAATAAAACTTCTAAGGATGGGAGAAATGCATCAGTCCATGAATGCATATTTTACTTTGTGCCGAACAGACATTAATAGACTAGAGCACCACATAACCCAGGTTTAACCTATTAAATCTGCCATGGTTGTTTGTTCATCCTGCTTCTTTGTGCTACAACACAATGAAACACATAGCTATTATGAGTCTGAAAACGCTTGGGAAATTTCAATAGGGCCAGCAACTACACACTTGGGAAGCATTTTTCTTGACTGTACCTGTATATGAATTTTATTACATCTATGTACTCAACCATAATCTATTGTTATATCTGGATTATCTAAATAAAGCATGAATTCCTTTTCTCATTAGAACTGAATAATGTTTTATTCTTTTGCAATGTTTTTGAAATAATGTTTTTTGTTATTTTTACAGAAAATGTATTTAGTTAGTCACCAAGTTCCTTTGTGGCTGAAAGTTTGTTTTAGGCTTTTTTTTAACCATTATTTTTACTTTGAATTTTGAAAAGTATATATGTTATGTAGAGCTACCCTCGCAGGAGCCACTGGTAAATGTTGGTTATCTCCCACTCTGCACAGCCAGGCACATGGATTTCTCAATCACTTTTTAGACATAAAGCAGCTTTGTTTGTTGTTTTTTCTTCATTTAGGGGAATTGAACTTGGATGGGTAAGGGTTATTGAAGGAGGCTCACTTGATCAGCAGAAACTCTTCAGGGACACAAACTATATTCATACAGCATATACACACTCCTTTTCTTCTACCTCCAGCACATACTTGCTTGTAGAACTACAACTCTCAGGACCAGCTAGCACTGATGAAATGATCTGACACTGACTCAGTCAGATCCAAAGCAAATGCCATTTGCAGGCAGGGACCACTGGTTCCTTTGGTGTAGCAAATATAGAGGTCTTTGGTGCTAGCTGTCCTATTCTTGTGGCTACTGCTCCAAGTACCACCTCTTCAGGCACTGCCAGCCCACCTGGATGCAGCTATTTCACTAGCCCTCCTGGCTACTTCTCCACAGTCCTCCCAGACTGACTGTGCATCCATCCCATGCTGCAACATTCACCAGCCCACGTGGCTGTCTTTCTCCCTGGAGATTTTCCCGGAACTGTTCTTCTGCTGTCCTCTCCTTGCTCCCATACCTTTAGCTCAGGCCTGATTTCACCCCCTCCAGACTGGGGAGCTACTCTCAAAGGCCCTGACAGCTTAACACTCCATATCTAGCTCTATCTTCCACCCCAACTCCACACTCCCCTGAGGGGGCCTGCCCCCTGCCAATCCTTCTGTTGGAGATTGGTCTGGGCTCTCAGATTACTCCAGCTAGCTCCTCCTAGACTCCTCCTAACTGCTTCTGGAACCTTCTCCAAGTTTCCAGCAAGCAGGGATGAACTGCCAGAGAAGCTGCTGCTGAGTAATCCAGCCTACCTGAGTCACTCACCTGACCCACAAAAACACACAGGCTTAGCTGCCAGTTAAGCCTGACAATTTACCTACACTAACAAAAAACATCCTACTCTAGCACTTAAGCAATGCTAGGGGGTGCTACAGTTATACTGTATATGGAATGATTACTTAAGGCTTTCCTTGTTTTCCTGCAAATGTATTGGAGCATCTGTGTTTTGTCAAAAATATATAAAAAAATGGCAACCACCCAAACCTATAACTAGTCTTTACAGCAAGGTGCACATGAAAGGGTAATGCACATTGCAAGCAAACAAAATATTTCCAAGCACACCTACCAGCCAGCCTACAAAAAAAACAAATCGACATTACAAATTGTTTGTTTGTTTGTTTGCACACATGTGCAAATATATGCATAAGCTGCAGTGCCCTTGACATGGGACCTCTGTATATACTGCAGTCCTAACTCTAAAATTTCAAGAGTCCCCATAGTAGGAGCACATATAACAATGGGTAAGTTAAGGGCAGGTGTGCCTGGAGGGAGCCCACCCCTCCTTCATGGCACAGGGACACACGTAACTCCCAACAAAAGCAAAATGGCAGCAAAGGGATCCTGTGCTTCCTTGCACCCAATTCAACCAACTGAAAACCAAAAATGGCAACCATGTCATCCTATAACTAGCCTTTACAGCAAGGTGCAAATGGAAGGGCAAGGTACACCTCAAACAAACAAAATATATTGGCAAAAATATATTGCATTTACCAATGCAGTGCATAATAGCAGTGATGTGTAAACAGGAAGAAAATATTGCATAATCTCTGTAAGTTTTCTTGCTATTAGCCATTAAGGAAATCTTTTTTTTTTTTTTTTATGTTACCGTAAACTATCCTTTTTTTTCGTATCACCATTATAAGGCATTATTTAGATTTTTTTCTTAACTTTGGCTTAGTTTAGCCATTACCAAACAATACTTATTTATGTGTATTTCATATTTCTGAAAATAAGCAAATCTTGGCTATGAAAGAATATAAAACCCTTAACTGGATAATATCTGGTTCACTAAATTCTTATTTTTTCATAAAAGTTGTCACATTTTTCCATAAAATATTTTTTACCTTCGTTTTTCATCCTATATTTGCACCTCATTCCTGTTTATCTGTTGTAGCCTCTTCCTGTCTACTTGCACTTTCTCCAGAGTAGCTTGCACATCATTGTTTTAGAACAGTTTCTTGATCCTGTTAGTGGTGCACTGTATCGCACAATGGGGTTGATTTACTAAAGACAAATAGGCTTTGTAAACTGCAATTGCACTTTGCAAACTGCAGTTGCACTCTGCAAACTGCAGTTGCACTCTGCAAGTGCAGCTGCTTCAGAGCTTAGTAAATGAGCAGAAACTCTGCTCACTTCCATCATCCAATCATGTGCAAGCAAAAATGCTGTTTTATTTTTTATTTTCCTTGCACGTGATTGGGCACTCTTTGCAAAGTGAAGCTTAACCTCATTTACTAAGCTCGGGAGCAACTGCGCATGGAGAGTACAACTGCACTTTGTAAAGACAGCCTATTTGCCTTCAGTAAATCAACCCCAATATGTCTTAGTGTGGCCACTTGTAACATTGATCAGGGATGCATGTGACAGAGTACAGAAGCACAGCTGCCAAACAGTTGTTACCCTATAAAGGAAAGTGCCTAAACAAGGACCTTGCTGGCAGGATCTGCAGGTATTAGATATATTAAGTTAGATTAAACTACATTTTAAAGGGTTCAAAACAACTTCAAAACAAATTACAATTACCATGGTAACACTTATATGAGATCAGTGACTGAGTTCCAAACTACTTTAAATAGAGGAGCTGGCAATCCAGTAACCATCCATAATAAAGGTTGGTATGGTAGGAAGACAATTTTCCAGAACACAGCTGACAACTTGTGCAATAGCAATAGTCTCAAAGAATAATATCTCACCTTGCAGCTTTAGTGCATAAAGACAGGTACTTAATGAATGTTATCAATAGCTATACTACCCAAAGTATATTTCTCATTTAAACTCCTTGTTGGTACTGTAGATTACTGCCTTTGGTGAAGGTGATACTAATTTTCAATTCCGTGCATAGGTATTTGAATTTTTAAAGCAACCCTGTCAGGATAAACATTTTTTTAAAGCAACCCTGTCATGCTAAAAAATGATCTACCTGAAGGGTCCTAGCAATAAAAGGTCCTTTTTTACTCACCTCTCTGGTGGTCTGTGTCTACTATCTCCCCTCTGTTTTAACACTTCAGGCTCCATCACTTCCCTTTTCTTTTCCTTCCCTTCTCTTACCTTCCCTCCCCTTCTATTTTCTTCCCCATCTTCAGTCCAGTCAGAACTTCAGGAGTCTAACTTTGGTGTGTGGTGTAAATGAATCAAAAACAAGAAAATCCTGTGCTTAGTGCATAAAATGTAGAAAAATTACAGCTGCGCACAATATCTGAATACAAGACGTAAATAATATAAATCCCAAAAAAAGGTGCGTTATCACTTTAAAAATAACAAATATCAAACAGTCCACAAATAGGTGATTAAAGAAAGTATTCAATAAATGTAACCAAGGTGAAAGAAAGTCTCTGCATGTAATAATCAAATGTCTTATAAACAATCACAGTACAGTGTATATTCCAAAAAGAGCCAGTGTTGTGAGATATAAGATATAAGATATTTGATTGTTACACGCAGATGCTTTCTTTCATCTTGGTGGACTTTATTAAATACTTTCTTTAATCCCCTATTTGTGGACTGTTTGATATTTATTATTTTAAAGAGATAGCACACCTTTTTGGAGAGTTACAGTATATGGTAAAAATTAATTGTTAAAAAATGTTTACATACCTCTGATGATCATTTTTCATTCTGTTTGTTTTATGTATTTAAATAATTTAAATGCAACATTGATGCACTTACTGTGTATATGTTTTTTCAGCCTTTAAACTATGAAAAAAAGAAGCTATATTCACTAAACATAGAAGGAGTAAATACTCACTTGGATTCAAAATTTTCTCACTTGGGACCATTTAAAGACACAACGATGTTAAAAGTCATTGTTGGTGATGTCGACGAAGCACCTTTGTTTACAAAACCTTTCTATGACATGGATGTTTATGAGAACTCAGACATTGGAACCATAGTCGGAATGGTAACAGCATATGATCCAGATAGTACAAGTAGCTCATTAAGGTAAGATAATGTATCCTGCTACTCATCTATAAACATCTCGTTTACAAATAAAAATAAATAAATATATATATATATATATATATATATATATATATATATATATATATATTTCTTGTTCATACATCACGGGACACAGAGCAGCATAGTCATTACTATGTGGGTTATATAGAATTACCTTCAGGTGCTGGCACTGGCAACTTCCAAAACAGGAAGTACCCTCCCCTATATAAGCCCCTCCCATCCGGGAGTACCTCAGTTTTTTGCCAGTGTCTAAGGTGTTGGCCAAGGTTAACATGTATTCATCTGGGCTTGTGTACAGGTTCTCTGGGCCTTAGCAAGCTATTCCGGATCCGACCAAAAAAGCTTCATAGCTAAACGGTCGGTACCCGGGCCTTGCAGAGAAGAGCAGGGTTTTGCCTGTAATGCCTCTCTTAGGAGGGCTGGACCCTGGGATCCAGAGCTCTGGTCATACCCAAAACCAAGAGGCTATCTGTGCAGGGTGCTATACAGGTCCAGGGGAGTGGAATCCTTGGGAACCCGGTCCCTGAAGGTCTAGTACAATGCCTGCCGTGAGAGGTGAAGTTTGGGCTTCTGTGGACCAAACAAAGTCCTGCGGCGGGGAAAAGGTAAGTGGGGGCCCCTCAGGAACTTGGTTCTATTGAGGGGACCCCCAAGCCTAATATGTCTTTCTGCCTGTTACCTAAAGGGTATTCCCGCTAATAGCTGTATATGCCTAAGAAATCCTAGAAATGTTTTTTCATAAGGGAAGTTTTAAAAAAACTGTAAACCTGGAAATGTTTTTTCATAAAGGAGGTTTAAAAAAAAAAAAAAAAGACAAAGGTGCGGTACCTGTGTTTGTCCACTAGAGGCCGCTGTGGAACGTCTTTTTTTCTTGGGACTATTCCTTCCATGGTGAAAGTCCAGGCAGATGAGTGAGCTCTCTATCAGGGAAGCTGCATTCCTCTGTCATGCTGCCAAGTAGTTTCCTTCCATCCCCGAGTCCTGGTGAAACAGGGACCCTGGCTCCTCTCCCTACATGGCGCCAAGAGCGCACACGTGCGTGAACGCGCGCGCACACATGCTTTCCTTTTATAAGGTTTAGCTTCAAAAAAGGGGGCGGAGCCTGGCGGATGACGCGCTCTGTGCGCCCAGCGCTTCTGCGCATGTGCGGGCGTCCCAGCAAGATAAAAGGACTCAGTCCACGCTGCTTGCTATGGACACAGAGCATGAAAAGGAGCTGGTAGCATGGTATAGGGGCTTACAGCGGGCGGTTGATACAGGCATCCCCAGAAAGACGCATTAGTAGACACCCACTGATGTACATAGCAGCAAATTGCATTAGACTATTTCAGTAAGGGGTGTATTGCGGCTGGAATACCTCAGCTTTGAACTAAGGAATATGCCGCCTAAAAAACTCCGAGATATACCTCTCAGGAAGTGTAGGGGGTCTCCATCGGGCTCTGAGGATCTGGAGCAGTCATCTGCACCCTCCTCCCCTGAGAAATCAGAGGTTAATACCCATAAGGAACCCCCGGGAGTGCCAGGTACTGCGGCTGTCCTCAGTCCACCTGCTCCTGCATATATAACAGAGGAGGTTTTTTCCTCAACTCTGGAGGGATTGGAACAGAGATTGGCTGCATTGATCGCTTCTTCTCTACAGGAAAGAAAGCGCGCCAGATCTCCATCACCTCCATTAGAGTGCCTGTTGGCAGAGCAACAGTCCCAGGAAGGGACCGACCTACCTGAAGGGGATCAGGAGGAGGTTAGCTCTGTTTTTGAGGAATCGACAGTAGATGAACCATTTTCAGCATCACAGACTGAAAGATTGTGGGTCCAGACCCTAACTGACATGGTTCGATCTGCATTTAAAATGCCTCTTGTTGAACCATCAACTACTGCTGTCTCCTCATTGGGGTCGCTAAAAGCTCCCCAGGTTAATTGCTCCTTTCCAATACATCCATTATTGGAAGGACTTATATACCAGGACTGGGAACATCCTGATAAACTATTTGTTCCGCCTAAAAGGTTTCCGGTGATCTATCCCATGGAGGAAAAGTTCACCCAGAGATGGAATGTTCCTACGGTGGATGCAGCCATCTCTTCTGTGAACAAATCACTGACATGTCTAGTAGATAATGTTCAAATGTTCAAAGATCCAGTGGATAAAAAATTGGAATCTTTATTAAAATCTGCTTTGTCCACAGCAGGGGCTGTTACACAGCCAGCAGTGGCAGCTATTGGGGTCTGCCAAGCTTTAAAGGATCAAATGAAAATGGTCCTGAGGGATTTGCCAGACCAGCAGGCCCAGGCTCTGGCTGATCTGCCTAGAGCATTATGCTTTGCGGTTGACGCCATCAAGGATTCTATCCATCAGGCCTCCCGCCTCACGCTGTCTTTGGTACATATGCGTAGGCTTCTGTGGCTCAAAAACTGGTCTGCTGAAGCTCCCTGTAAGAAGCTCTTAGTTAGCTTCCCATTTCATGGGGAACGCCTTTTTGGCGAAGACCTGGATAAGTATATCCAGAAGATTTCCAGTGGTAAAAGTACTCTCTTACCGAGTAAAAAGAGGTCTAGGGGTCCATCTTTTAAGAGGACTACCTCTCCTATCCCTGCGACGTCTGCTACTAAGCAGTTCCGACGGCCTCCTCGGTCAAACTCAGGAGGTAAAAATCAGGGACAGCCACAGGGTAATAAAAAGCCCTGGATCCGAAGAGGTACTAAACCAGCCTCCAAGTCAAGCCCATGAAGGGCTGCCCCCACTCAAACGGGTGGGGGGAAGACTTCAGTTGTTCGCAGAGACCTGGCGGGAGACGATCAAAGACAGATGGGTGCTCTCCGCAGTAACTCTGGGATACAAGTTGGAGTTAAAAGAGTCTCCTCCGTCCCATTTTATGTGGTCAGGCATGCCAAGAGACCCTCTGAAAAGAGGGTCTCTCCTATTGGCGTTAGAACAACTATTGCTCCAAGGAGTAATTATGGAGGTTCCTATGGAAGAGTGGGGGTTGGGTTTCTACTCAAACCTTTTCACAGTCCCGAAGCCAAACGGGGACATAAGACCCATATTGGACCTAAAGAGTCTAAACAAATTTCTAAACGTCCGGTCTTTCCGGATGGAGTCGATCCGATCGGTCACCGCTGCCCTACAAGGGGAGGAATGGTTAGCCTCGATCGACATCAAAGATGCTTACTTGCATGTTCCCATCTTTCCAGGTCATCAAAAATTTCTACGCTTTGCAGTAGAAGGGCGCCATTTTCAGTTCAGAGCCTTACCATTCGGTCTGGCCACAGCACCACGAGTGTTCACAAAAATTCTGGCCCCACTGTTGGCCGATCTAAGAACACGGGGTGTAACGATAATGGCATACCTAGACGACCTGTTGTTGATGGACCACTCAGTTTCCAAGCTAGAAGTGGTAATTGTCGATACAATCAAGTATCTAGAGTCTCACGGTTGGGTCATCAACCTGGACAAGTCAGCCCTACAGCCAGTGAAAAACCTGGTATATCTAGGGCTACGGCTGGATTCAGACCAGAGGAAGATTTTCTTACCTCTAGACAAGGTATCCTCTTTGAGGGCCTTGGTCCGTCTGCTTTGTGCAAAAAGACAGCCGTCCATACGCCTGTGCATGAGGCTGCTAGGAAAGATGGTAGCATCATTCGAAGCTGTACCATACGCCCAATTCCACTCAAGGAATTTACAAAGGGCCATATTGTCAGCCTGGAACGGAAAAGTTCAGGCTCTAGACTTCCCGATGGCTTTGTCCCCTTCCGTTCGGAAGAGTCTCTGCTGGTGGTTGATCCCCCAGAATCTCCAGAAGGGAAAACCCTTCAGCCCGATATCTTGGAAGGTGGTCACTACAGATGCCAGCCTTATAGGCTGGGGGGCAGTACTAGAGCAATGGTCTCTCCAGGGCAGATGGTCAAATGTAGTAAAAACCCTGCCCATCAATCTCTTAGAGATACGAGCAGCCCGGTACGCCCTAGTAGCCTGGACATCCAGACTCCAAGGGTCCCCTGTCAGAATTCAATCAGACAATGCCACAGCAGTGGCATATATCAATCATCAGGGAGGCACCAGGAGTCGTGCAGCCCAGAGGGAAGTAAGTCACATCCTGGAATGGGCAGAAAAGCATGTCCCATGTATATCAGCTGTCTTCATTCCAGGGGTGGAGAATTGGAAGGCGGACTTTCTGAGTCGCCAACAGTTATGCCCAGGGGAATGGTCCCTTCATCCCGAGGTCTTCCGAGCAATATGTCAGCGGTGGGGAACACCGGATGTAGATCTGCTAGCATCCAGATTCAACGCAAAGGTGGACAGATTTGTCTCCCGGACAAGGGATCCCCTCGCTTGCGGCTCGGATGCTCTGGTGTTCCCTTGGGATCAGTTCAGACTGATATATGCATTCCCTCCGCTACAATTGTTGCCTCGACTCCTTCGCAGAGTCAGGTTGGAGAAGAAGCCGGTGATCCTGGTGGCTCCAGCGTGGCCCCGAAGGGCCTGGTACGCGGAGATCATCAAAATGTCTGTGGGGAGTCCTTGGACCCTTCCACGTCGTCCGGACCTGCTTTCGCAAGGACCGATATACCACCCTTCCTTACTAACTCTAAGTTTAACGGCCTGGCTATTGAATCCCACATCCTAAAGAAGAGAGGTCTCTCTAACTATGTGGTATCAACTATAATCAATGCCAGGAAGCCTGTATCCAGGCAGATCTACTATAGAGTTTGGAAGGCGTACATCACTTGGTGCGAGGCCAGAAAATGGCATCCACGTAAGTACGTTATAGGCAGAATTCTGGACTTCCTGCAGTGGGCTGTAGACAGGAAGTTTGCCTTAAGTACTATCAAGGGCCAGGTTTCGGCCTTGTCAATACTATTGCAAAGGCCCCTGGCTATGCATTCACTTGTCAAATCCTTTATGCAAGGTGTGACTCGTATTATTCCACCGATTAAGGCTCCCATATGCCCATGGGATCTAAATTTGGTTCTGTCGGTTCTGCAGAAGCAGCCATTTGAACCTTTGCGGCACATTTCCTTGGTTCTACTCACCAGGAAATTGATATTTTTAGTAGCCATATGCTCGGCTAGAAGAGTGTCGGAATTAGCCGCCATGTCCTGTAAAGAGCCATATCTGGTTATCCATAAGGACAGAGTAGTATTACGTCCTCACCCAGCCTTTCTTCCTAAGGTGGTATCGAGGTTTCACTTGAACCAGGATGTGGTTCTTCCTTCTTTTTTCCCCAAACCAAGCTCGGTAGAGGAAAAGTTATTGCATTCTTTGGATGTAGTAAGAGCAGTTAAAGCTTATCTAAAAGCCACTGCTCAGATTCGTAGAACGGATTCTTTGTTTGTTCTGCCGGAAGGCCCCAGAAAGGGTCAGGCAGCATCAAAATCTACTTTAGCCAAGTGGATTCGACAGGTCATAATACAAGCCTATGGCTTGAGAAGTAGACCGCCTCCGTTCAAAGTTAGGGCGCACTCCACGAGAGCAGTTGGAACTTCATGGGCAGTGCATCACCAGGCCTCCCTGGTGCAAATTTGTAAGGCCGCAACATGGTCTTCAGTACACACGTTTACTAGGTTCTACCAGGTAGACGTTAGAAGTCAGGAGGATGTCGCCTTTGGGCGCAGTGTGTTGCAGGCCGCAAAAGATCCTCATGCCTGATGGCGCCCAGCTTATGTATGGTGTATCCCCCCCCTCATGTGGCATTGCTTTGGGACGTCCCACATAGTAATGACTATGCTGCTCTGTGTCCCGTGATGTATGAACAAGAAAGTAGGATTTTTAAAACAGCTTACCTGTAAAATCCTTTTCTTGGAGTACATCACGGGACACAGAGCTCCCACCCCTCTTTTGGGGACACGTATTGCTTTGCTACAAAACTGAGGTACTCCCGGATGGGAGGGGCTTATATAGGGGAGGGTACTTCCTGTTTTGGAAGTTGCCAGTGCCAGCACCTGAAGGTAATTCTATATAACCCACATAGTAATGACTATGCTGCTCTGTGTCCCATGATGTACTCCAAGAAAAGGATTTTACAGGTAAGCTGTTTTAAAAATCCTACTATTCCAGTAATTTAATTAAAAAGTGTAACCTAACTAGAAAATATAAGCATGACAGATGTCATAAGTCGTCATGTGATCATAAAATATCAAGTGGAGGGGCACGTATATAATTTTCTATTGTTCAAATATTTTATTGCAAAATTACAAAATAGCCAACTAGATTGGGGGCACAGCACCTATAACATATAAACAAATTAACCCACTTGATATTGTTTTATCTAAGTTATATATAGGTTCTAGGCAACAGAGGAATTACATTAATTCTCAGTGCACCCTAGTTGGGATAGAAACTATACACTGCCCTTATAACCATAGTCTTGAGCTATAGAATTGTATAGGATGCAAAATAGGCATTACTGTGCGGGCAAATGAAAGTGACAACTAACTTGTTACAGGTAATCACAGCGGCGGGATATTTATATAGTTTTTATTATGCAGAACTGACTATATTGTACATGATATTGTACTCATCTCTATTTATTGCATATTACTATTACATTTCTCTTATTCACTGTTTTGTAATATCCAGATGTGTTTACCTTTATTGGCTATGTAGCGGCAGCTCCTCACACTCCCCTCTTTGTCTCGTCTTTCTCTTGTCTAGGGGTATCTTAGAGGGGAGGGAGCGGGGACACTACGCCTAGCTTCCACCACAGGTGTTAGTGCGGTATAAGCAACAGTTCTGTAATTACCTTCGGGTCAGTGCTGTGCACCTGGATCCTCCCTCCAAGAGTCACCGCGAACCATGTCTGTCAGAAAATGAGCTCCACACCATTAAAGTTCAACACTCCTTTATTCTCCTTGTCTGAACACAAACAGTTGAACTCCCTTGATAGAACAGAACAGAAAAGGAGGTGTGGATGCGAACAGGCCCAGACACAATGTAAGCTGCCACTTCCCTTCCTAGAAGTGTGTCCTGGTCTCCGCACGAGGATAGATTTCCTTCCAGGCGGTCTCCGACGAGAGACTCACTTGTCACCGGCAATATGCTGCACCGGTTCTTCAAATGAGGAGCTCCCCCAGGTCCATTGCGCCATTCGGATACCCAATCCCTGGGTACCCTAGGATCTCCTTCCCTCGCGGAACTCAGTGTTGGGCACTGAGCTCTGGACCTCCATCCAAGTACCTCACCCCAGGCTAAAGGTGCCTGGGATGGAACTCGACCTCCGCTGTCCTCTAGGCCTAAGCCACCCAGAGGAGCGCCACGACCCACCGTCCGCAAGCTGAAGGTGCCTGGGACGTCAACCCCGTGACAAAGATGGCCGGCCCCCTTTATACCCTCTCCCAGCAAGCACGGTGGGTTCCCCGCCCCACCATACCGCTGCCGAGGGAGGACAAAAAGGAGGCACAGCACACAGCAACGATTCAACCCCAGCCCAGGGCGACAGCGCCACCCACTGGGCTGCAGGGAATCACACATCATTGATGTCTCTGCCAAATTCAAAATTACACCCGGGAAAGTACATACCCGCTACAGCTATTACAAAGGTCATCCTAGACCACTTTTATAATAAGACATGCGATATACAGTAATCAATATATGGTATTTACACAAAAGTAACATTTCTACTCTACCTTGAAAAGCATGATTACTATGAGCATTGAATTTTATTCAGATACTGTTTCAACACCTGTCTTCATCAGAAGAACTGTTATTATGAGAGCAAAGTTGAAAATTAAAGATGTAATAATCTTTAAATAAAAATAGGCCAAAGGATATCAATTAGTTTCTGTCTTGCCAAGCTAAATCTTTGTTTAAAGATTAACTACACAAAATATTTCAAACTGCTCATGTGTATCAGATTAACCTCTTGTTGGGAATTACTTCATTAACAACATTTAGAAAGGATCTGGTCATGCTGTTGAAAGGTTTTAAACGGTTATTTGTTGTTGAGTTAGACTGGAAGCTCCTGTGACAGGTCATCATTTGCAGGAAAACTGGGAGACAGAGACATCGCGTTGTCACACTATAATAGGAAGATCCTGAACAAAGACTTTATTTAAACAAAATAATCAGAATTAATATGATTAAAAACTATTTATAAAATTATATTAACGTGTTAAATATTATATGAGGCTTTAGTGATTGGGTTTAGACCTACTTTAATTTAGATCACAATTAAGGAATTAAGTTGGAAAATGTCTTACTATGTCTCAATTCAGTGACTGTTTCTTTGGCAAAAGCTGTTTAAAGAGATGTTTCCTGGCTTCTTATAGTATGCTGGACAGGTGGAATGAAAAGGTAATCAGTGCAGCAAGATTTTGAAATGTCTCTTGATTAAATATCAGTACCGAGGCATGTTAACTATTCTCTTCTTTGAAGTGAAGGCTCTAACACTTGGACTGAAATAATCAGTGATTGCACATATTCTTTCACCAGTACTCTTATGCCCACAAGAAAAAAAAATATATTTTATGTTACATATGCACATTAATGCAGGATTTTGTCAGTTAATTACCATTTGTATTAAAGATGTATTTTTTTGCCATAGAGAAATTGCTTTATAGTAATTTATTTTCACATTCAAATAAAATGGAGGCATGTCCTATAGTTGTATGAGGTGTGGTTTATTACTGTGAGTATTTTTTTTCATAAATACCTGTTGATCTTGTCAGTTTCTGTTCTTATTTTTGAGGCATTTTAAATAGGATAACCACCAGCTCCCAGTTGCTTAGGATGGCGGTCTCCCTTTACTGTACTTTTATATATCCTGCTAAAGCCCCATGCAGGTTGTTTGATTGTCAGCTGCTGTTACTATTTAGCAGCCGAGACAGGGATTCCTGAAATCCTGCTTTCTGCTCCTGGATAGTTTGGCCTTTTGCATTTAGTGGAAAAAATATATACTTTCAGGATCAACAGGTAATAAAACTATTGTACAAAACAATCAAATGCCCCCCAGCACTCAGAGGACTTCTACACAACCCAAAATAATGTGGGCAGTGAGAATCAGTAGGAATTCTTTAACTGGAATGGTCAATTGGTGCACCCCTTCTCAGATGAGGAAATCTGACAGACAATCGTAGGTGAGAACAAATAGGAGGGCACAGACAAATAGTGCATTACCAAAATATACATAAACAGATAAATTAACAGATAAGCCAAATGCATACTTACAAAAGAAGGAAAAATGTAAGCATTGTATCACACCAATGAAAAATCCAGTGATGGTGAAGTATCACCCAATCCAGTGATTCACAATGTTGGCAAGCTAATGTGTTTTGGGGGATGCACACCCTTTCTCAGAGCTAACCCCACATGTTCATATATAGACACACTAATGTTCCACCCCAGAACAAAAAGGGGGCATCGTCATAGCAACAGACAGGGTCAAATGTTATGTACATTGAAATAAATAAACATTACAAACAAATATTGTTATTAATAGGTTAATAGGTTAATATAACTTACATACATACATACATACAAGGCCAAATGAACATATAATATAATATAATATCCATCCAGAGTGATATACATAATGTTATATGAATAAAGTTGTAGCAGGGTAAATGTCTTATCTTCCGCCACAAACAGCATGGCTATAAAGCCCCTGTAAACATAATTAATGTTGCTAATGACTGCTGGAGCATGCAGCAGTCTAACCACCTGATTAGGCTAGCGTGAGTCCCAGTGCCTGAAAAGCCTCATGCATACAGCCTCATGCTTACATTTTTCCCTCTTTCGTAAGTATGCATTTGGTTTATCTGCTTATTTATTAACCACTTAACGACCGCCCACTGTAAATATACGTCGGCAGAATGGCACCGACAGGCAGAATCACGTATATGTGCGTGATTGCCTTTGTATAGTTGGGGGGTCCGATCGGACCCCCCTTCTTTACAGTGAGCGGTCGTTTTACCTTCGGGAGCGATCCGGCATGAGGGGACGGCCGTTCGATTCCGGCCACCCCCTCTCGATCGCTCCCGGCGAATGAGAGCTTCCCCTGCCTGTGTGCTTGTTTACACAGGCTGGAGGAAGTGATGTCATCTCTCCTGCGGCGCTCACATATACCGAGCGCCGTACAGGAGAAGATGCAGGTTAGTGCACACAACACTACACTGACACCAGGACACATAGGTACATAAATCGCCCCCCCAGGCCCCCCCAGACACCCCCAGATCACCCCCCAGCCCCCAGTCACAGTGTCACTGATTGCAGTGACCATTTATTTAGTGATCACTGCAATCAGTGACATTTGTGACTGTAAAAGTGTCACTACATTTAGTTTTATGTCCAGTGTAGCCCCTAACCCCCCCTAATAAAGGTTTAACCCCCTGATCACCCCCCAGATAACCCTTTCACCCCCTAGCACCGCCGTCGCTATGCGATCATTTTTCTGATCGATGTCTTAGAGTCGGTGATGCTGATCGGTAGCCAGTAATTTTTTTTAGGTTCGCCGCAGGTTTTTATAGCGTCGGGTACCCCCATATATTACCTAATAAAGGTTTAACCCCCTTGATCACCCCCAGGTAACCCTTTCACCCCCTATCACCAC
Source organism: Rana muscosa (assembly GCA_029206835.1). Lineage (NCBI taxonomy): Eukaryota > Metazoa > Chordata > Amphibia > Anura > Ranidae > Rana > Rana muscosa. The sequence continues at coordinate 1,173,009,092 of CM055122.1, forward strand.
GGTCACTCAGCGATAATTTTTCTGATCGATGTTTTAGCGTCGGCGATGCTGATCGGTAGCCAGTAATTTTTTTTAGGTTCGCCACAGGTTTTTATAGCGTCGGGTACCCCCATAAATTATCTAATAAAGGTTTAACCCCCTTGATCACCCCCCAGGTAACCCTTTCACCCCCTAGCACCGCCGTCACTAAGCAATCATTTTTCTGATCGATGTCTTAGCGTCGGTGATGCTGATCGGTAGCCAGTAATTTTTTTTAGGTTCGCCGCAGGTTTTTATAGCGTCGGGTACCCCCATATATTACCTAATAAGGGTTTAACCCCCTTGATCGCCCCCCAGGTAACCCTTTCACCCCCTATCACCACTGTCACTAAGCGATAATTTTTCTGATCGATGTCTTAGCTTCGGCGATGCTGATCGGTAGCCAGTAATTTTTTTTAGGTTCGCTGCAGGTTTTTATAGCGTCGGGTACCCCCATATATTACCTAATAAAGGTTTAACCCCCTTGATCGCCCCCCAGGTAACCCTTTCACCCCCTATCACCACGGTCACTCAGCGATAATTTTTCTGATCGATGTTTTAGCGTCGGCGATGCTGATCGGTAGCCAGTAATTTTTTTTAGGTTCGCCGCAGGTTTTTATAGCGTCGGGTACCCCCATATATTACCTAATAAAGGTTTAACCCCCTTGATCGCCCCCCAGGTAACCCTTTCACCCCCTATCACCACTGTCACTAAGCGATAATTTTTCTGATCGATGTCTTAGCTTCGGCGATGCTGATCGGTAGCCAGTAATTTTTTTTAGGTTCGCCGCAGGTTTTTATAGCGTCGGGTACCCCCATATATTACCTAATAAAGGTTTAACCCCCTTGATCACCCCCCAGGTAACCCTTTCACCCCCTAGCACCGCCGTCGCTATGCGATCATTTTTCTGATCGATGTCTTAGCGTCGGTGATGCTGATCGGTAGCCAGTAATTTTTTTTAGGTTCGCCGCAGGTTTTTATAGCGTCAGGTACCCCAATATATTACCTAATAAAGGTTTAACCCCCTTGATCGCCCCCCAGGTAACCCTTTCACCCCCTATCACCACGGTCACTAAGCGATAATTTTTCTGATCGATGTCTTAGTGTCGGTGATGCCGATAGGTAGCCAGTAATTTTTTTTTAGGTTCGCCGTCGGGTTTTTATATAGCGTCAGGTACCCCCATATATTACCTAAAATAAAGGTTTTAACCCCCTAATTGCCCCTAGTTAACCCTTTCACCAGTGATCATCATATAAGTGTTACGGGTGACGCTGGTTAGTTAGTTTGCTTTTTATAGTGTCAGGGCACCCGCCGTATATAACCCAATAAAGGTTTAACCCCCTGATCGCCCGGCGGGTGATATCAATTAGGTTTTAGCGTCAGAGAGGGTCTGCGTCACACCCCAGGCAGCGTCAGGTTAGTGCCAGTAGCGCTAACACCCACGCGTGAAGCATACACCCCCCTTAGTGGTATAGTATCTGATCAGCTCAATATCTGATCTGATCAGATCTATACTAGCGTCCCCAGCAGTTTAGGGTTCCCAAAAACGCAGTGTTAGCGGAATCAGCCCAGATACCTGCTAGCACCTGCGTTTTGCCCCTCCATCCAGCCCAGGCCACCCAAGTGCAGTATCGATCGATCACTGTCACTTGCAAAACACAACACATATAACTGCAGCGTTCGCAGAGACAGGCCTGATTCCTGCGACTCCAGTGCTGTAGGAGGTGATTTCACCACGACAGTTAAAAAAAAAAGCATATATGCCGAAGCATTGGGGCAGCAGGGGCGGAGGAGCGATTTTGCTCCTAATGCCGCGTACATACGGTCGAAATTCCGATGGAGGCTTGCCCGTGGAAAAGTCTGACCATGTGTACGCGGCATAACTTTTGCGAGAAGATGCCCCCATGCTTCGGCATATATAAATGGTGCATGTATGCCCATCATTAGAAGTGGGTGGATGAAGGGCGGTATTCTAATGGTGGGTATACCCACCGATCAATCTTTTTTTTTCGTTCAGCCAACAGGCTGCATGAAAAAAAAGATTACAATACATGTCCAACAAGGACCAGCAACGTACTGGTATGTTGCTGGACTTTGAATGTTTATACCAGAATGATGCCTGCGGGTTTAGGTATCATCTTGGTATCATTCTTTTCAGCCAGCGGCCGGCTTTCATGTAAAAGCAATCCTAGTGGCTAATTAGCCTCTGGACTGCTTTTACAAGCAGTGGGAGGGAATGTCCCCCCCAGATATAAAAAGCGCCATTGGGAAATTGGGAAAGCATTTTATCACACCGATCTTGGTGTGGTCAGATGCTTTGAGGGCGGAGGAAAGATCTAGGGTCCAATAGACCCCAGTTTTTTCAAAAAAGAGTACCTGTCATTACCTATTGCTATCATAGGGGATATTTACATTCCCTGAGATAACAATAAAAGTGATAAAAAAAAAAAAATGGAAGCAACAGTTTAAAAATGAAATAAAAAAGCAAAATTAATAATAAAAAAAAAAAAAGCACCCCTGTCCTGCCCTGCTCTTGCCCAATGGCGAACGCAAGCGTCGGTCTGGCGTCATATGTAAACAGCAATTGCACCATGCATGTGAGGTATCACTGCGAAGGTCAGATCGAGGGCAGTAATTTTAGCAGTAGACCTCCTCTGTAAATCTAATGGGGTAACCTGTAAATGCTTTTAAAGGCTTTTAAAAATGTATGTAGTTTGTCGCCAATGCGCGTTTGTGCGAAATTTTAAAGCATGTCGTGTTTGGTATCTATGTACTCGGCCTAAGATCATCTTTTTTATTTCATCAAACATTTGGGCAATATAGTGTGTTTTAGTGCATTAAAATAAAAAAAGTGTATTTTTTCCCCAAAAAATGCGTTTGAAAAATCGCTGCGCAAATACTGTGTAGAAAAAAAAATGCAACACCCACCATTTTATTCTGTAGGGCCTTTGCTCTAAAAATATATATAATGTTTGGGGGTTCAACATAATTTTCTTGCAAAAAAAATATGTTTTCATGTAAACAAAAAGTGTCAAAAAGGGCTTTGTCTTCAAGTGGTTAGAAGAGTGGATGTAAGCTTCCTAATGTTGTGTATAAAATGCCAGAACAGTTCAAACCCCCCCCCAAATGACCCCATTTTGGAAAGTAGACACCCCAAGCTATATACTGAGAGGCATGTCGAGTCCATGGAATATTTTATATGTTGACACAAGTTGCGGAAAAAATACAATTTTTTTTTTTTTTTTTTGCACAAAGTTGTCACTAAATGATATATTGCTCAAACATGCCATGGGCATATGTGGAATTACACCCCAAAATACATTCTGTTGCTTCTCCTGAGTACGGGGATACCACATGTGTGAGACTTTTTGGGAGCCTAGCCGCGTAGGGGACCCCAAAAACCAAGCACCGCCTTCAGGCTTTCTAAGGGTGTCAATTTTTGATTTCACTTCTCACTGCCTATCACAGTTTCGGAGGCCATGGAATGCCCAGATGGCACAAAACCCCCCCAAATGACCCCATTTTGGAAAGTAGACACCCCAAGCTATTTTCTGAGAGGTATTGTGAGTATTTTTCAGATCTCGCTTTTTGTCACAAAGTTTTGAAAATTGAAAAAAAAAAAGAAAAAAAAAAAATGTTCTTTCTTCATTTTCAAAAACAAATGAGAGCTGTAAAATACTCACCATGCCTCTCAGCAAACAGCTTGGGGTGTCTACTTTCCAAAATGTATCATTTAGTGACAACTTTTTGAATTTTTTTTTTTTGTCATTATTCAGCACTTGGGACAAAAAAAAAAAATATTCAATGGGCTCAACGGGCCTCTCAGCAATTTCCTTGGGGTGTCTACTTTCTAAAATGGGGTCATTTGGGGGGGTTTGTGCTATTTTGGCATTTTATGGCCTTCAAAATTGTGATAGGTAGTGAGGAGTGAAATCAAAAATTTGCGCCCTTAGAAATCCTGAAGGCGGTGCTTGGTTTCCGGGGTCCCGTACGTGGCTAGGCTCCTAAAAAGTCCCACACATGTGGTATCCCCGTACTCAGGAGAAGCAGAAGAATGTATTTTGGGGTGCAATTCCACATATAACCATGGCATGTGTGAGCAATATATCATTTAGTGACAACTTTTTGTAATTTTTTTTTATTTATTTTTTTTGTCATTATTCAATCACTTGGGACAAAAAAAACAATATTCAATGGGCTCAACATGCCTCTCAGCAATTTCCTTGGGGTGTCTACTTTCTAAAATGGGGTCATTTGGGGGGGTTTTGTACTGCCCTGCCATTTTAGCACCTCAAGAAATGAGATAGGCAGTCATAAATTTAAAGCTGTGTAAAGCTGTGTAAATTCCAGAAAATGTACCCTAGTTTGTAAACGCTATAACTTTTGCGCAAACAAATAAATATACGCTTATTGACATTTTTTTTACTAAAGACATGTGGCTGAATACATTTTGGCCTAAATGTATGACTAAAATTGAGTTTATTTGATTTTTCTTATAACAAAAAGTAGAAAATATAATTTTTTTTCAAAATTTTCGGTCTTTTTCCGTTTATATCGCAAAAAAGAAAAATCGCAGAGGCAATCAAATACCATTATAAGAAAGCTCTATTTGTGGGAAGAAAAGGACGCAAATTTCGTTTGGGTACATTATTGCATGTCCGCACAATTTACAGTTAAAGCAGCGCAGTGCAAAATTCTGAATTCACCTCTGGTCCTTTAGCTACCAAATGGTCCGGGGCTTAAGTGGTTAATAAATGTTTTATTAACCCGCCTAGCAGTATTCCCAAGTCTGGCTCGGGGTAAGATTTCAGTACCTAAAGTGGTAACACAGAGCCTGACTCGGGATCGCATTGCAGGATACAGGGGAAGTTACTTACCTTGTTCCCTGGATCCTGCGATGTGTCCCCGCCATGTGAGCGAGCTGTCATCTCGCTCGATTCACACTGCCGAGTGCCAAACGCTCCGTTCCCGAGCATTGCGGCGCACAGGGACGGAGTTCGATGCCAAATTCAAGAAGTGAAACACACAGTATACATACAGTATACTGTAATCTTACAGATTACAGTACTGCATCAAATATTAACACATCCCCTTTGTCCCTAGTGGTCTGCCCAGTGTCCTGCATGCACTTTTATATTATAAAAACTGTTCTTTCTGCCTGGAAACTGGAGATTGTCCATAGCAACCAAAAAGTGTCCGTTTACATCAAAAGTGGTTTCAGACCAGCTAGAAAACAGCGATAATAAATTAGAATCACTTGCAGAATTGAGCGATAGTGATTTGTGGGGAAATTCGTCATCAAACACTGAAAAAGACTTTTATTATTATTATTTGTTATAATTATTTTATAGTTATTTATTATATTATAATTTATGATTTAGTTTTTTGAACTTTATCATACCCGGGATGTCTACTAGACTCTTGTTTGAACAGATTTAAGTGTGTTATTCTTAAGAATTACAGGCCTACAATATAAAACGCCAAATTTCCATGCAAAATAATTGTACCACTTTCAGCACCTAAAATCTGAAATAATCATACCGCCAGGGAGGTTAATGCACTAGGTGTGTGCACCCTCCTGTTTGTTTTCTTCTACAGGTAATACAAATATGTTATAGGGGAGATTCAGAAAAACAAACACCACTGTGCATGTCCTTTTTTATTTTACCTATAGGTACACTTTAAGTTACTTGTTTTCCTGAAATTGATGGGTACAAAAGTTATGACCTATACTTAGTAATAGTAGGATTTTAGTGGGATGGTACACAAATCTAAAATGTCTTCAGTACATGATTTTTTTTTTCCAGTTTTACATTTTTAAAAAAAAATCACTCCATAAATACCCCACAGGTCTTCCTATGTGGTCCAGTTCTGGTTCTCAACCAGACAGGGCATCAACTAATGAAAAGCAGCTCATACAACGTCCTCTTAAAAGCCCTGATTGTGCTCTTGCTAGAAGTAGGGATTGTACTGTATTATTCTATAACATGCTTAAACCACTGTAAACTGGACCCAAGAGGTTGATTTACTAAAACTGGAGATTGCAAAATCTGGTGCAGCTGTGCATAGTAGTCAATCAGCTTCTAACTTTAGCTTGTTCAATTAAGCTTTGACCAAAAAATCTGGAATTGATTTGTTTTTATGCAGAGCTACAGCATATTTTGCACTCTCTAGTTTTAGTAAATAAACATCAATGTGAACTGAAATAAAATATGTATTTGCCCAATTTGTTTTAATGTATCATCTTTAGAGCCCATTCACACAGGGGCAACTTTGGATCCGACTTCAAATCGCCCCAGGTCGCCCCTAGTCGCCTCAAGTCGCGCTGCATGAGAAAATCAATGTAAGTGAATGGAGCCGTCTTAATGCACATTACTGCAGTCGCTCCGACTTCAAAAAAGGTTCCTGTACTACTTCAATCCGACTTCTAGGCGACTGCTAGGCGACCTGTACCCATTGATTTCAATGGAAGTCGCTCAGAAGTCGGATCCCCTGTCTTAACAGGAGCAACTTTCCAGGAAGAAAACATACATTTCTCAGGCAAACCTCTCCCTCCCCCTCCCTCCCACAGAGCTGATTCTTGTTTGATTGGCCACTGGAATGTCTCCTGTCCTGCAGGCAACTTGAAGTTGCCTTGTAAGTAGCTCCTGGTCGCGCTGTGATTCATACTCAAGTCGTGTCCAAGTTGCCTGCCAAAGTCGCGCTGGAAGTCGTGTTGCCCCTGTGTGAATGGAGTCTAAAAGTGCTATTTGAAAAATTAACCACAAAAATAAGTGTTTATTATAAAAACAAATCCTCTCTGTTTTTGCTTTCTCTAGTTGTGATGTACAACCTCCAAGTTGTCTTGATTGTCTTGTTGTCTTGTATTTGATTTCTGTAGTTACTTTGTTTTAAAATACAGTATGAGTTGCCCTAACTTCCTTTGCCATGGTTATCTACTTGTACACAAGATACAGTGATATAAATATATGAATCTTAGAAAACAGATACATCCATCATTAACTACATACATTATTGCTGTATGAAAAATGTTATGACACTGAGATGATATAGATCTATACTGTAAGTATTTGTAATAGATTTTAATGTGTCCAAAAGAATTATAAACAAGGACAAAATAGATAAAGGCAAATCATTCCTAATCAGCACATAATACATTGTGTTTAATGCCTGCATTAGGCATAATGTGATGATATTGCAAAGTAGCTAATTTAGTAGGGAGCCATACGTGCTACAAGAAAGTAATGTCAGCAATATTGTAAAATCTGAATTCCACAAGGGAAAAAGTAGCTGAACACTGGAGAGTAAAACATCTATAATAACTTCCAGTAGAAGAGATTGGCAATAAACTGAAGTGCATACTTGAGAATACCACAAAGTTGCTGGATAAAGTGTATAGCTTAAATGTTAGCCAAATGAAGTTACAGAGCAGTTCATTTGTTCATATTACTTGGGTTTGATTGATTTACAACATTCTAAAAAAAATGCATAGTACAGTATTCTATAGAAATTCTGTTGGTATTTTTTATTTTTTTGTAAACGATCATGCACACCTATTTATTATGAAATTGCACCCCTGAATATAACATTTATTTATTTTTTCTATATTTTCTTTACTTTTCTTTAAGCCAAATGCCAGTCATTTGTAGTTTTAGATTATAGGATAGGTTTGAAACCTCTCTCTTTTTTTTACTATGTCTCTCTAGGGCAGATTTCACCTCACTTCCTGACTCAACAGGAAGTAAAGGGAGATATTTCTAAAAGACACAGTCTGCAACAGTCAGCATAAGGAAAGGTTATAAATGTCCCATTGTGGAAATTTTCCCAATTTTAGACCACCAGTTGCATTTTTACAACCCTAAGTTTAATTTATAATCATATTTAGTCAGTGTTCATTTGAAACCACCCTGGACAGAATAGCCATTAGCAACATAGCAATATGGTAATTATAATATCTATCTGTAATGGCGGAGAGCAGATGTCAATTAGGCAGACAAAAAATATGGAATATAAACAAAAAAGTCAGTGCTACTACCCATACATCACATAGAAAGCAGAGCTCCCAGGTGCTCGATCCACAGTCGCTGGCTGAGTAGAAGTGAATGAAGAAAAGATGATCCGCACTCCGGTCGTTGCTCTTAAAAAATTGACGTGTTTATTGACAAGCCACAGTAGACAAACGCAAATAGGAAAGGTTGACGCGTTTCAGCCTATAAGGCCTTAGTCATAACCAAGACAAAAAATATGACAATAGATATTGTTGTACATTTTTGTATTACAATTATACTGAACTACATTTTCATCATTAAAATATGATTATTTAATGTGAGATGTAACTCCTTCACTCCTTTATATCACAGTATTGACTGATTATTGGTAATTGAAATATATTTAAACCCAATCACTTAAACCTAATATAATCTTTAATATGTAATTGTCAATCTCTTAGGTGGAGTTTGCATCATGTCGTGACTTAATGTGGTATGTTGTACATTAAAGAGGAAGTAAACCCTGATGGATTTTACTTCCTCTTTTGTTTTCTGCAAAGTAAAAGCATAATGGGCTAGTATGCATCGCATACTAGCCCATTATGTGCCACATACCTGCAAACGAAGCCCGCAATGTCCCGATGTCCCCGCTGGTGGAAGCATCCATGTTCACCCCTCTTCCTTCCGGGGCCACGGACTCTGGCTCTGTGACTGTCCGAAGTTGCGTGACGTCACTCATGCGCATGCACGCAGGAGCCGACGATCAAAGCATGGGCCCTGTAGAAACCCTTTTTTCAGTGCACATGTGCCGATTATGTCGGTGCAAGCATATATGGTAAATATCTGCTAAATCAGGTTTAGGAGATATGTCCAGTACCTACAGGTAGAGTGGTATGTAAGGGTTTACAACCACTTTAATGTGTGTTGTGATAAAGCAACCTATTCATTGTAAAAGTGCAACTTACCCTTCATTCGGTGCACAATGCACGATAATGCTTTTTTTTATTGTGCTGTAGTGTAGAGCACTGCAGCACAGGTTCGTTGCCCTAGTGTGTTGGGGTGACATACAAAAAAAAATGTCACTGCCTTCATTAAAATTATATTTGGTTATCCTGTCATGAATGTCCTTTTTCAGCCCCTTCCTGTTCTAGGGTCACACACCTATGTACATGGCCCATATTTGTGCTACTAATTTGCCACCCAGTCATATGTATACTTGAAGGGGCAACATACATTGTGAAGGTATTTATCACTGTTGTCACCATCTGGTAAGCTGCCTTCAAAAATGTCACATACCCATTGCTGGAGTCCATATATATAGGGAGTAGCTGCAAGAGATCAGTAGCACTTACACGTAACTTTAACATGTAAAAATGGAAACAAAGGTAAAACAATTGACCGTAGTTTGTAATGCACAGTGCTTTTAAAAATGTAACGTCATTCAGTTGTGGTTTATAAGTGCTGCTGAGTCACTGTGCAAAAACAGGTTAGAGGGACAACCTATGAGAAGATAAATTAATGCTGTAACATCAAAACCACAAACTATCTTTGGGATTTGGGTTGTTATTTATTAATAAAATGAGCATCAGATACATACCGAGTCATGTGATTGAGATGACCTCATGATCAAAGTCTGTAAAATCAGTGGGGGTTATTTACGAAAGGCAAATCCACTTTGCACTACAAGTGCAAACTACAAGTGCAAAGTGCACTTGAAATTGCACTGAAAGTGCAGTCGCTGTAAATCTGAGGGGTAGATCTGAAATGAGGGGAAGCTCTGCTGATTTTATTATCCAATTGTGTGCAAGATAAAATGCTGTTTTTTATTTTCCTTGCATGTCCCCCTCGGATCTACAGTGACTGCACTTCCATGTGCACTTTCAGTGCAATTTCATGTGCACTTTGCACTTGTAGTTTGCACTTGTAGAGCAAAGTGGAATTTCCTTTAGTAAATAACCCCCAATGTGAGTTAGTCACAAAGTGTGGATGTAAATACAGCTTAGGTAGGCAGAGGTAAACAGTGGAGGAGTATGATCAAACAAAGCAGACAATTAAATATGTGGGTATCAATACCTTAATATAACTGCCTAGGAGAAAAGAAGTATAAATGAAATTGGAAGACTAAACTTTATTTTTATTAACATATTAGATGTTTATGTTTTAATCATTGAAAGGAAGATCTGATTCTTGGCAATAAGAGTGGCTTTACATAGCCTGCTAACCCTGCAAAGCTGTTTCATGCTTTAAGGTCAGATCCAAAACTGCCCATAGGTATCACTTTAAAAGACTTTACAGGTTATCAGTTTAGAGGTAATAATAAATTAAAGCCTTTAAATGATTGTTCCCACTCCAGCGTTCACAGCGTTACCTCATATGTGTGCTATGTAATAACATTGCTGAGGTGACAGACTCTCTTTATAGAATTATTGAGATGGGGTTTATTAGACCCCTAATATGTCCCCATGTGCTTTATTGCAGCCAATCAAGCATAAATTGCTCTTGATTAGCTGCATCCATAATGACAGGTGTTTACCTGGTAGTGACTTAATACACGTCCAGGTTCATTTGTTGCAGTGTGGATTGAAAAGAAAACATGTTCTCTGGTCACCTCCTGATCTCATTGTGGGAAGTGTCCAGGGATCCTTGGGGGGCACACCTTCAGAGTCCCATAAAAGTGATCAGGCGACTCTCGGATCATTTTTATGTGAAAGCCACTTGCCAGCTCTAAGAAACCAATAAATAGCAATCTCATTGCTGTGCCATTTAGAAAAGTACATAGGTATTTTCTATTTTTTACAAAAAATTATATGCACTTTTATATCTGCCAGTTTTGTTTGTGCTCTGTGCCTACAGTGCCTTTTTAATAAAAAAAGAACTGAGGGCTGATTGTCCTGAATCACCTGGTGGTAATATATGTGGACCCAGATATTTCAATCATATCTATATGTTGGCCTGTCACAACATTTTGGTTACAACATTGCTCTCTCAGTGTAATAAAACTCTGAGGTTAATTTACTAAAATTGGAAATTGCAACATCTGGGGCAGCTGCATATGGTATCCAATCAACTTCTAATGTCAGCTTGTTTAAATAAGCTTTGGCAAAAAGCTGATTGGTTTCTGTGCAGAGCTGTACCAGATTTTGCACTCTCCTGTTTTAGTAAAATCAACCCCTATATGTGTCAAGGCAAGGCAAAGTGAAAATCCCCCCACTGTGGACAGAAGCAGCATTAAAAAACCTTCAGTTTCTAATCTTCCCTTTTCCATACCAAACTAAAGAAAACATTTTGCCCTTTAGCCCTTTTACTGCCACCACCCACAGATTTGCATTATTCAATTCCAACTGTGTAACAGAGTATAGCTGCCCAGTTACTTCTACAGATCTTTTAAATGGCTGGTCCCTCTTTAGGGCACCTCCCTTGATCACCAGGCTCCGCTGTTTCTAATGAAGTCCTGAAGTGCAACATCCAGGAACATCTTTTAAGTAACATCCATTTCTCAACTTCCCCTGTTTGCAGTAACCCTGGAAACACTAAGTTTGAGCACCTCTGAGATCACAGAAGTCATATCCCAGCTAGCTGTGGAGTGGTAAAAAGCACATCCAGGACTCCATGTCTCAGATATGCCTAAAGTATAGCTAAACATTCAAACAAATTTTAATTTATTGCAGCTTATCATATGTGGTGACTGCATTCATTTTCTTTGTTTCAAGCTAAGCACATTTTCTGCAAGTACAGAAAATGGCAGTTGGTTCAGTCAGAAATCATGAGTCGTTTTAACTTCCTGTGGACTGAACTGAAATTTCAAAAAATGTTATCGGCTTTCTGAGCTATCTTCTGTGAACTACAGAGAAATGCCGCGTACACATGATCGGAATTTCCGAGAACAAATGTTCGATGTGAGCTTTTGGTCAGATATTCCGACCATGTGTAGGCTCCATTTCCGACAACAAATGATTGAGAGCTGGTTCTCATTTTTTCCGTCAACAAAAGTTTTTGTCGGAAATTCCAACCGTGTGTATCCAATTTGGACGCACAAAAATCTTACGCACGCTCGGAATCATTGAACTTAATTTTTCTTGTCTCGTTGTAGTGTTGTATGTCACCACGTTGTTGGCGATTGGAATTTCCGACAACATTTTTGTGACCGGGTGTATGCAAGACAAGTTTGAGCGAAAATCCGTCTGAAAAAAATCCACGGTTTTGTTGTCGGAATGTCCGATCGTGTGTACGCGGCATAACACTCTGAATGGAGATGAGGAGAAAGGAAGGTATTAGTAATAAAAAAACAGGAGAACAGCCTAATGTGAGTGCTGACAATGCTGCTTCTCCATAGTAAATAAGAGTTGCATGCAAGGACAAGGTTAAAATAAAGAAAAGCCTGAAAAAAATAAAATAATTACAGCCATCACATCAAAGGACTAGAAAGCTACAATATATTAGCTTTTTTTGGGTGGGTGTGGTTAGATTTACTTTAAGTTCAGTGCCCATATGTCCCTATATAGGGTGCTTGCCAGTGTATTTGGTGTAAAAACTGACACCTGTCTCATACACGGCATTTACCATTGGTACCTCTACATTTTTAGCAATGCTTCATATGATAACTGTAAAAAAAAGTCTTGACCAGCAAGAGTTTAGTGATTATTCTTATTTACAGCACGTTTGAGCCTATTTTGTACGATACTATGACTTTTGTATGCCTAAACCAACATTTTGACATTTCAATTTCAAGGTACAAGGAGCTAAATAAGGTGCTAAATAATACAACTTGGAACGGGTACATATCAATTGGACTCTTTCTTTGTATACCAATAAAATAAAATAAAACAGAAGTGTATATTCCATTCCAAGAGATTGAACACTATAAATGAAAATTAATTGAAAATTAAGTATAATACTTTTACACTTTCACTTTTACACAAGAGTAAATCAACAGTAACATAAACACAATCCATAAACTGTACTATTTACATTCCCAGTTTGACCTCCATCCAAATTAAATATAATGTAGAATCTTTGCATATGTCTACTGCATGCGATTTTAGTAAAGCCATGCAGCAAAGTAACTTAAATAAAACTATTGTGTTTCTTTTAGCTCTATGTATTAGGTTTATAATTACATTTTCAAGGTAAAATAAATAAATTGTGTATCCTAGCAAGTAACTGTGTTGTGTAGTTATATTTTTATATTTTCCTTTTATGCTGCAATTTCTACAGTTATTCTACATTTTCTCAAGGTTTCATATTTATTTTCCAAGTTTCAAGGGCAGTTTCTCAAAAGCCATTTACTCCTGTCATCAGTTCAATGGCAAAGACTTAAATCGTGTATTTAACTTTTTTATTAACCCAAGCAAGAATTTTATTAAATTATCAAGAAAAGATACTAAGCTTACCATCCCATGGTTTATGGATAGCAAGTGGTTAATCAGCAAATTTTGTGTTTGGGTGTATTTTAGAAAGACAAGTTATGCTACCTAAAGCAAAGACAGGTAATGGTTTTGCCCATAGCAGCCAGCAAGATGCTTCATTACACTTTTCTGTTGCATAAGGACAACTTGATTGACCAAATGCCCATTGGCTTTTGACAGTTTTATTTTCTCTAGTTTTATTTTTTTAATATTCAGATTTTTATAAGGTATGCTGAAAAGAAGTTGGGCATGCTGGTTGCTGCAGTATTTTTATTTTTTAAAGTATTATTGTGAGTTACCCATAAGCTATATGTGTAATTTGAAATTCACAAGAATTTCTTCGAAAAATTAATTGTGCTCATCCAATGTGTCTGCCCTCTGGCTCAGAAACATTTGCTGTAGTTGTACTATACTATTTAAGACTGTCATACACTGCATAGTTCTATATGGTTAGAAATAGTGAACTTTTTATACATTTTATTTTAAAATTTATATTGCAAGTTTTGTATTTAGTTGTCATGTTTTGTTTTCAGAAAGACTTTGTTAGTTTCTGACATATTGGAGACATTCATGATACTTGCATATGAAACCCAAGTTAATGCATTTTGCGTATGTGTGCGTGTTGTTTCCAAGAAGTACATTTTATTTTCCCTGAAGTGTGTATTTTTGTGCTTTGAAGTGTGTGTTTTTCCTGAACTGTACATTATTTATTTTACTGGATCCAGTGATTTTTATATTCTTACAATGTAACTACCACAAAAATGTGAAAGGGTGACAGTGTGTAATTGAAGTTGGGAAGATTTTACAAATAATAACTTATTTGCATTCTTATTAAAAAGATGGTATATGTATATGATATAAAGTTTAAAAAAGATTTAAAACTATGGCGTGTGGATGCAACATTCCCAAAACGTTCACTGTATGTTTACTGGTGCATGTGTTTTAAATGAAATTGACTGATTTATCTGCAGTGTATGTTTGGTAAATGTCCTATTCATTGCTTTATAAGTATACCTTGATATGTATAAACGGTAACCTTAAATAACATGTAAGTATTTAAAATAAATGAGCAAGAAAGATGCCTATTGAAATTATGAGATAGGCCCCTTTCACACGGAGGGTCCGTTCAGGTCCGCCTGTCAGTTTTTTAGGCGGACCTGCACGGACGCTCCATGTAGCCCTATGGAGGCACGGATGTCAGCGGTGACATGTCCGCTGACATCCGCTCCGCCAAAGTGTGACGGAAGAAAACCCTATTTTTCCTTCCGTCGGCGGAGCGGATCGGATGACAACGGACTCTACGGTCCGTCGTCATCCGATTCCCCATAGGGGAGAGCGGCGCTCTGACAGGGCAGTCCCTGCACAGTGTGCGGGGACCGCCCAGTCATCCGCCGGCTCAGCGGGGATCAACGGAGCGATCCCCGCTGAGCAAGCGGAGCTTCACGGGGCGGATCATGACTGATCCGCCCCGTGTGAAAGAGCCCATACTGTAACTATAAAATAAAGTAATCTTGACAACAACATTAGTGTAGCATGGGCTTGCAAAGACACAACACTATTCATCAAATACTGTATGTTCTATATTTGACCTTACAATTGACCTAACTCTCAGGTTAACCTTTGAAACATCCCTTAACACCTAGACATAACTTCTAATTACTTTCATCATTCTTTATCTGTTTATTAACTGGACATTTTTAGTGTTCTGCATGTTGCATGACTCTGTCATGCAACACTGTACCCCCCAAATGTGATATTGTTTTTTTGATAGATAGCTTTCTTTTTTTAACTTTGATCCAAAAAACTGTTTTCTTTCCCTTCTGTTATGAAACATAGTAGCGCACAATATGAAAACCCCCCAAATGACCCATTTTTGGAAAGTAGACATCTCCGCTCGTCCAGGGTCCCTGGATGATCCAGGATCCCTCCCTTTACACTGCAGAAGGAGCATGTATTGACCGGCCAGCCACAGCGGTGTCCCTACATCTTATTGATGAGCGTTTTTTTATCTATATCTTTTAATTTGACACTTTGTTGTTTCCCAGTAAAGTGCTTTTAATGCTACACTCAGAAGGCACTGCTTTCTTCCTTTTTTTATTATATATTAATTTATTATTGTTAAAATTTACATATGTGCATGATTTTTTTTCTCTCTATCATAACAGATATTCAATTGATAACAACTTGCAAGAAGAGAGAATTTTTGAAATTGATAAAAACAATGGAGTGATTAGGACAACAAAACAGTTGGATCGAGAGGAAATGCCTTGGTACAATATTACAGTGACAGCTTCTGAAACAGGTACCTTTTCACACGAGTGAAATTGCATTTTCTTTTTGTTTGTACAAGCTGGTGAATAATTACATTGGGTATACTGTAGGTACACTAAAGTTACCTATAGTTACCTATAATACCTATAGTACACCAAAGTTTCTAAGATAGCTGTGGTTTCTCCAAACACATACCACTTACTGGGCACTTAAACCCCCCTCCTGCCCAGACTAATTTTCAGCTTTCAGCGCTGATGCACTTTGAATGATAATTGCGCGGTCATACAACACTGTACCCAAATGAATTTTTTATAATTTTTTTCCCACAAATAGAGATTTCTTTTGGTGGTATTTTATCACCTCTGTGGTTTTTATTTTTTGTTAAAAAAATGTAAAAGACAGATTTAAAAAAAGAACAAATATATATATTTTTTATATTTTGTTATAAAATTTTGCAAACAGGTAATTTTTCTCCTTCATTGATCTACGCTGATGAGGCTGCACTGATGGGCACTGATGGGCTGCACTGATGGGCACTAATGGGCTGCACTGATGGGCACCGATGGGCTGCATTGATGGGCAATGATAAGGCGGCACTGGTGGGCACTGATAGGCGGCACTGGTGGGCACTGATAGGCGGCACTGGTGGGCACTGATAGACGGAACTGGTGGGCACTGACAGGTGGCACTGAGGTGGCACTGATGGGTGGCATTAAAGGGCATTGATAGGTGGCACTGGTGTGCACTGAGAAGTGGCACTAATAGGTGGCATTGATAGGTGGCACTGATAGCTGGCAGTGATGGGCACTGATAGGTGGCAGTGATGGGCACTGATGGGTGGCAGTGATGGGCACTGATGGGTGGCAATAATGGGCACTGATTGGCACTGGTAGGTTACACTGATAGCCAGTATTGCTAGGTGTCACTGATTGGCACAACTGGTGGGCATTGATAGGTGGCACTCGTGGGCATTGATAGGTGGAACTTTGGGCACTGGCAGGTGGCAATGGCAGGTGGCACTGGCAGGCGGTATTTGTGGGCACAGATGAGGCAGAATTGCCTCTTCCTCTTTGGGATCGATGTCTTATGTACACAAGCCGGTGACCGGCTTTTTTTTCTCCTCACGCTGTCAAAGAAATTGATTACTGATCCTTTGTTTACATCACGTGATCAGCTGTCATTGGCTGACAGCTGATCACGTGGTAAGGGGCCGGGATCGGCCTCTTATACGGATCTATGATCACCCGAGTCTCAGTGACTCCGTGATCACAGCGCGCACCACACGCACCCTGTTCCACGTGCAAAAGGGTGGACGTCTATTGACGGTCTCCTGGCATTTGGGGTGCGCGCTATGGCCATCATTCGGCTATAGAGCGGGCGCCAAGTGGTTAATATAGCTAAAGTGTTTTTTTCCCTAACATTATATATTAAACTAAATCACTAAAATCTCATGTAAACTTTAACATCTTAATTTAACTTCAATAGTAATTAGCAATACTTTAGTAATTATCAAAATAGTAATTTTGAATAATTGTGAACTTGCAGCTTTCATTAAAATAATACCTGGTGATCCTTACTGTCCTTGCTTAAAGTATAAGTAAAAGCAAAACTTTTTTTTTTTGTTTTGGATAGAGTGGGAAAGGATTAGAATGCTTGTCAGTTTTTATTGTTGTCTGTGTCCCGGATAAGGAGATTCACTCTCTTCATATGTCCTGTTCACCATTATCATTGAAAGTGAAAGTAAAAGAAAATCCAAAATTTTGGGTTGTCCACAGAAAAGTAATAGAGGGAAAATCTGTTTTGGTAATGGGACAGGAAGACAAGGGAAATCTCCACAATGGGACACAGATGGTGACAAAAAATCTGACACAGGTTATTACCCTTCCTTAGACTTGTTTGTTGTCCCCTATGCTACCAGGTGGGGAAATATATAGTGATATCCTTCAAACTAATACTGTATGACAAATAATAGTGAAGTCAATAAAGCAAAAGTATTCCTATGGAAATGCTGCAATACCTAATGTGTTCACAATTACATGTGTAATAAATGAAAAGATATAAGTGGTGTTGCACAATTCCTCTATTGCTTTCAATGTAAAATCAACATAAACCCTCATAACATATATTCAATCATTGAAAAGTAATAAATAATATAAATCAACATCAACCATAAATAGAATAATGAACCAAAGCAAATTAGGTTAAATAAACTAGTGAGTGTCCAAGTGATCTATTCAAATATAGTGTTTGGTCCTTCTTTGTTGAAATCCAAAAACCGCTCTGCTTTCACCATTTACCTCAGTGCTCACCTTAGGGGCTTCACCTCTTCATACACACTCAGGGAGGAGATAAAGCAGAAGGATATAGAGTACATACACACTCAGGAAACATCTCGTAGTGTGAAGATGGTCTTGTACTGTGTGTGTATGTACTGTATATCCTTCCGCTTTCTCTCCTCCCTGAGTGTGTATGAAGAGGCGGAGCCCCTGCTGGAACAGTGTTCGGAGGAGGAAGCCGAGTCTAGGAGGGAGACTGACAGAAACCGCAGCAGACTTGCAGTAGCGAGCGAGGAGGATCCAGTTCCTTTGCCATCGGAGATAAATACATATATGAAACAACCAATCTGGTTCCCCTGAGGAAGTCATGTGATGTGACGTAATGAGTAGGGCATGGCCGGAGTGGATGCCACACCGGAAGTGACGGGAGAGGCAGAAACGCCAATGTTTAAGCTCTATTGCGATTTTAACTCTATTTTGATGTAAGCATACAATTGTCTTTTAATAAATGGCTATGTTTCAAATAATTTCACACTAAGGGAGGCATATTGTTAATTTCCTATCCCTATGTGGATTGGAGCTATTAGCAATACTTCAAGAGTAGTGATGAGCTGAACACCCCCGGGTTCGGTTCGCACCAGAACCGGGGAACGGACCGAAAGTTCGCACGAACTTTAGAACCCTATTAAATACAATGGATGCGAACGTTCGAAATCTAAAGTGCTAATTATAATGACTATTATGCATGTTATTGTCCTAAAAAGGGTTTGGGGACCCGGGTTCTGCACCAGGGGACATGTATCAATCCAAAAAAAGTTTTAAAAACGGCCGTTTTTCGGGAGCAGTCATTTTAATGATGCATAAAGTGAAAAAAAAAGTAAAATATTCCTTTAAATATCGTACCTGGGGGGTGTCTAAAGTATGCCTGGGAAATGCCACGTGTTTCCCGTGTTTAGAACTGTCCCTGCACAAAATTACATTTCTAAAGGAAAAAAAGCCATTTAAAACTGCTTGCGGCTTTAATGTAACGTCTGGTCCCGGTAATATGGATGAAAATCTTTAAGAAAAATGGCATAGCTACCCCATCACACCCTACCCCTACCCCAGCCCATTACCAGCCCCTTTGGGTCTTGTATGGATATTAAGGGGAACCCCGCACACAAAATAAAAAAGGCCCT
Organism: Rana muscosa; assembly: GCA_029206835.1. Classification (NCBI taxonomy): domain Eukaryota; kingdom Metazoa; phylum Chordata; class Amphibia; order Anura; family Ranidae; genus Rana; species Rana muscosa. The sequence continues at coordinate 1,173,028,230 of CM055122.1, forward strand.
ATATACTCTGAACAGCCGTATACAGGCGGTGCATACAAGACAGGGACTGTAGGTTTGTTATTATGTAGAATCTGTTTGTAATTTTGAACAGGTACATTGTTTAAGTGTCGTTCCAGCCAAAAAATCTATTTTTAAGCTTTTTGGAAAACATAGGCAAGGGTTATCACCCCTGTAACATTTGTTTTGCTGTCTGTGCACCTGTTCAGAACATTTCACCTCACTTTCCGTCCCAATGACAACTGTTTTTGAAAAGTGGGGTTTTTATTGAAACAAGGATTGGTGATAAAGCATCAGTAGAGAGGAGACACCTTTTTCCCATATTAACTCTTACAGGAGAGAATTTGCCTTCCTAGGGGTAGATTTCCTCTCACTTCCTGTTGTATCCTTCCGTTTGCAAGGAGGAGTCATTTGTAAGTTGGATGTTTGAAAGTAGGGGCCTGCCGTATATACTCAGCTGAAATTTGCCCCTTACATGTTGGTATTGCCACAACACTGTGAGCCCTCATAGTTACTCTTGGTGGGTGCATGAATGGGCCCTGCTGTGAATTATTAGATCAAGAATTGTAATTGCATGCCCCTGTTGAACAGGGGCTGAAAAATTGGGCCTTTGGTGGTGGTGTTGACACAACACTGTAAGGCCTCACAGTTACTCTTGGTGGGCGCAGGAATGGGCCCTGCTGTGAATTTTATTAGATCAAGAATTGTAATTACATGCCCCTGTTAAACAGGTGCAGAAAAATTGGTCCTTAGGCACTGGTGCCACAACACTGCAACCCCTCACAGATACTGTACTTGGAGCACAGCAATGAGCCCTGTTGCAAAGTATTGCATCAAAAATTGTAATTACACGACCCTGTTAAACAGGGGCTGAAAAATTGGGCCTTAGCCACTGGTGCTGGTGCCACGACACTGCAACCTCTCCCAGATACTCTAGTTGGAGTGCAGGAATGAGCCCTGCTGCAAAGCATTGCATAAATTTTTTTAATTACATGCCCCTGTTAAACAGGGGCTGAAAAATTGGGCCTTAGCCACTGGTGGCGGCACCCAGAAACAAAAATGTTCTTCCAAGCTATCATAATCAATCGGATCATTGAGGAGGAGGAGGATAGTCAGTCAACATAACAGGACAGTCTCTCAGCATCAGCATCAGTCTTGAAGGGATGTGACATTTGAAAATAAATTAGTCTGTTATATCAGCTTCAGGTGTTTGGTAGCTGGTGGTGATCCAAGACTGGTTCATCTTTATGAAGGTCAGTCGATCAACCGAGTCCGTGGACAGGCGCACCCTGTGATCCGTGACAAATCCTCCAGCAGCACTGAATGTGCGTTCTGAAAGAACGCTGGATGCAGGACAGGCCAGTAGCTCAATTGCATACTGTGCAAGCTCTGGCCAGTGATCCATCCTCAAGACCCAGTAAGCCAGAGGATTTTCGGTGGGGAAGGTGTCCAAGTCTGACCTTGCCCCTAGGTATTCCTGCACCATGTATATCAGACGCTGGCGATGGTTGCTGGAACCGATCATACCTTGGGGCTGCGGACTAAAGAATTGTCTGAACGCATCGGTCAGACGGCCACCTTCCCCACCGCTCCTTCTTTGACTGACCGAAGCCTCAGCAACTCGTTGTCCAGGACCAGTCTCTGGGAACGCGTTGCACAGACCTTTCTGCAAGGCCTCCCGGAGTTGTCTCATCCTCTGCTCCCTCTGCGACGGTAAGATAAGGTCCGCAACCTTACCCTTGTACCATGGATCAAGGAGAGTGGCCAGCCAGTAATGGTCCCTCTCCTTGATCCGAAGAATACGAGGATCCTTCCGCAGACTTTGCAGGATCAGGGAGGCCATGCAGCTTAGGTTAGCTGAGGCATTCGGTCCGGAGTCCTCTGGGTCACTAAGGACGACATGATCCGCAGCCACCTCCTCCCAGCCACGTACAAGTCCACTGGTTTCTTGGGACTGTAAATCATCCCTAAAAGACTGCTGCTGATGATGCTGAGTGCCGGGCTCCACCTCCATGCTGACACAATCCTCCTCCTCCTCCTCTTCCTGTGCAATGGGTGGGACAGAAGGAACACTGTCTGGGTAAAGGGGGCCTTGAGAGGCAAGGAAGTCCTCCTCTTCCTGCCTCTGTTCTGCCTCAAGTGCCCTGTCCATTATTCCACGCAGCGTATGATCCAACAGGTGGACAAGAGGTACAGTGTCACTGATGCATGCACTGTCACTGCTCACCATCCTTGTGGCCTCCTCAAATGGTGCCAGGACAGTGCATGCATCCCTGATCATGCCCCACTGGCGTGGTGAAAAAAAACCGAGCTCCCCTGACCCTGTCTTGGTGCCGTAGTCGCACAGGTACTCATTGGTGGCCCTCTGCTGCGTGTGCAGCCGCTGCAGCATGGCCAACGTTGAGTTCCACCTGGTGGGCATGTCACATATAAGGCGGTTCTTGGGCAGGTTCAACTCCATTTGCAGCTCAGCCAGGCGAGCACTGGCATTATAAGATCTGCAGAAATGCACACAGACTTTCCTGGCCTGCCTCAGGACATCCTGTAAGCCCGGGTACCTGCCCAAGAACTGCTGCACCACCAGGTTAAGGACGTGAGCCACACAGGGCACATGGGTCAGTTGTCCCTGTCGGAGGGCAGAGAGGAGGTTGGTGCCATTGTCACAAACCACCATTCCTGGCTTAAGCTGGCATGGCGTCAACCACCTCTCGGCCTGCCCCTGCAGAGCAGACAGAACCTCTGCCCCAGTGTGGCTCCTGTCCCCCAAACACACCAGCGCAAGCACGGCATGGCATCCTTTTGCCTGCGTACATGCGTAGCCCCTTGAACGCCTACGGAGCACCGCTGGTTCCGAGGACAAAGCACAGGAAGAGGCCATGGAGGAAGAAGAAGAGGAGGGGGTGGAGGAGAGAGGTGTGTCACAACCAGTAGTAGCATTTTGGAGGCGTGGCGGCGGAACAACCTCCAACACTACTGCACCTTGTCCTGCATCCTTCCCAGCTGCCAAAAGAGTGACCCAATGGGCCGTGAAAGAAAGGTAACGTCCCTGTCCATGCCTGTGGCCAATTATGGCTCTCCTAGCTGCCGGCGCTGTGATTGGCCAAGCATGCGGGGTCACAGTGCATGCTTGGCCAATCACAGCGCCGGGATTGCACTGCGATGGCGCAGTGTATTGTGGGCCGTTCGCCTCACTCGAATTTGGCACGAACGGCCCAAATCGTTCGATGCTCACCGAACAGTCGAACAGCCGATGTTCGAGTCGAACTTATGTTCGAGTCGAACTTATGTTCGACTTGAACACCGAGCTCATCCCTATTCAAGAGCCTAGATCTAGGAACCAACATAGAGGAGATAAGGAGAGGGATATCCCAAGGAAGGATTACCAGTTCCATATTAAAACCTGATCCTAAGGCTTTTTATATGTGGTTATGAGGTGAGAGTTCTGGGAGCACTGAGGTGATTGGTGAAAGCACAGCGGTTATTGGATTTCAAGAAGGACCAAACACTATATTTGAATAGATCACTTGGACGCTCACTAGTTTATTGAATTTATTTGCTTTGGTTCATTATTCGATTTATGGTAGATGTTGATTTATATTATTTATCACTTTTCAATGATTGAATATATGTTATTATGGTTTATGTTTATTTCCACATTGATGCAATAGAGGAATTGTGTAACACCTCTTATATCTTTTAGTTTATAAGCCTTCCTTGCTGAATCCAAAATAAAATAAAAAGTTTTGCCTATAGTTCTATTTTAAGCATTTCCTGTTATAAGGTGACAAAGTTTAGCCCCTTCCTCCCACACCTGTTTTGCCTCCCTGTCAGATAGGCTTACAATGGAGACTACAGGTGACTATTTCAATGTTGTCACCATCAGGAAACCCGATCTGAATTGCATGAATGTAGAAAGGGAGTTGCTGACAGAGGCTTCAGGAGATTAGAAGCTACAAAATGCAAAAAGGATGAAAAAAAGTTAAACACAAATATTTTATTAAAACATGATTTATGATGCACAGTGCTTTTGCAAAATAAATGTCATGCATTTCCGATTTACATCAAGGATATCTGAATGATGCCTGTAGCTGCAGGCATCATTCAGATATCCCCCCTAAAGTTTAGGACGCCATATGACGTCCAGCGGTAGGGAAGTGGTTAAAGTGTATGTATAGACAAAACTTTTTTTTTTTTGTTTGAAGTAGTTTAGGGAAGATTAAAATCCCACTAGAGTATTTCTTTGCTGTCTGTGTCCCATTTGGGAGAATTTCCTTCATGTCCTATCCTGGAAATAAAACAAGAAATGAGAGAACATCTCAACAAATTATGTGGAAATACTATCATAGACAGCTGTCATTGGGACATCTGTCCTTATTAGATGACAATGACCACTAGGAAAAATGGAAAGGGTGGATCTCCCCAGTGGCGACACAGGCCACATTAAAAACCCAACAGAGAATATACAGTTTCCCTTCTCTATTCTATCTAAAACTAAAACCTTTTTTAAGGAGACAAGCTAGAACAGGGTATTTTTCACACAACTATACTGACTAAAGACAGAGTGAACAATACTGAATCTTCATAAATACCCTCTAAAACATTTAGCACACATAAAAAAATAAATTGTACAACCTATAAAATGTATTTGTCTGTCTTTCTCTTTCTCTTTTGCCTCTTTCTGTTTTCTGTATTCTAAAGCTCTAAAATTGAAGGACATAATTGACTAAAGTTTAATTTAACAATCTGTGTATAGCCCTTAAGGAAAACTCTACTTTTGCAAATTATATGCCATATATTACTGCTTCATAATTAATTTAATGTTGTTAAATCTATTCATTTTACTCAGCAGCCAGACATTATTTCTTATAATCAAGAAATTCAAGGTTCTTCTTCTTTTGTAGAAAAAGGTTTTCATTTTTTGTTGAAATACTTGAAAACCATTCTGCACATACTGTATAAATAGTGTGTATAGCTGCAGTAGCCCTTCCTTTTGTGCTGGGGAAAATATATGTTTGATCTTCTCCACTAGCAGTTGGCACAGCAGTGACACTGAACCACATGGAGTTCATGACTGAGCACTTCCAGTTTCTTTTACACTATGAAGGATATTGGTGAACATGAAACTCATTTTCACAAATTCTTCCATTTGCCATGACAGGTAGTGTCAGAGCTTACCAACTCCCTCCTTCCCCACATATTTTGTTTGATAGGTTGTCTTTCCAACCAGTATGACAGTTGTGAATGTTTGCAGAAGGTGGGCAAGCTCTACTGGAAAGCTGCTTGGGATTTGCCTAATAAAAATGGCTTGACATAAGCAGCCCTCCTACCTCACTTTCATTAAAGCTTTGAGTTCCTATCAGTGTATGTATGTATGTTGACTATATATCAGGAAACAACTAGGAAACACTTAAGCACCCTATTTTGCATAGCTCAGCTCTGAATTTAGTATGTGCAATTCATGTCTGTGCAATTCAAACCTTCATACAGTATGTTATAAAAGGCAACATAAGGAACAGTTTGTTTCCATGAAAAATTAAATTTTGACACTAATGCCTTGTACACACGATCGGAATTTCCCATGAAACAAGTCAGATGGACTTGTTTCATGGGAAATTACGATCGTGTGTGGGCCCTATCGGACTTTTTTCCATCGGTGTTTCGAAATAGAACATGTTTTAAATTTGTTCGATGGAAAAAAAAACCGATAGGAAATTCCTATCGTTAGTGTGGAACTCCGACGGAGAAAAGACCCACGCATGCTCAGAATCAAGGCGACGCATGCTCGGAAGCATTGAACTTCATTTTCTCAGCTCGTCAGAGTGTTTTACGTCACCGCGTTTTGGACGGTCGGAATTTAGTCTGACAGTGTGTATGCAAGACAGCTTGAACGGAATTCCGATGAAAAATTCCATCAGATTTTAGACCAATGGATACTCCGATCATGTGTACAGGGCATTAGAGTTGTCGTGTGGGTATTTTTTTAAGCAGTACTTCTCTTTCGCAAGAATTCTTGCTCATTAGGACTGCAGTGTAAGGAAAATGTCATGATGATTCCAGATATTTGTTGTTCAAGTTTCTGGTAAAAGCTAACTTCATAATTTCTTATTTAGTAGTTAATCTATCTGATTTACCTGCTAATGATCATGCCATGCTACCAATATTTAGATATATATGTATTATCACCTGCTACAACAGGAACTTTGCAGACAGTTGCAACTCACAGATAGATACCATATGTAGCTGACATACATCTACAAATGACATGGCTCTAAAAATAGTGAGTGATACACACACATGTAGCTTCATGAAGTACTGGCTGTAACTGGTGTGCTGTTTGGCTATACTGCTGCTTTTTAGGTAGATCCCTAAATTTCATATGTGGTTTAACTGCTGTAATATGTGACTATCCTATTGGGTTTTAATAATGTTACACAAATATCATCAGGAAAAATGGCAATATTTCATTAATTTCTATTCATTGGATCATGAAGTAAAAAAAAAAAGATTAATCTAAATACAAGTACAAATTATTGCATTTGTGCTGCCAAAAAAATTGTGCAGCACACCACAATGTACATTAATGCATTGTTGCTCATTGCTCTGTTGCATTGGGGTGCAATTCAGAATAAATGGCACTGCATTGCACCAATGCATTTAATATGTGTTGCCATGCATTGCTGTAAAGTGCATTGTAATGTGTGCGACACATTGAGACACAAGGTCACTGGTGTGAATAAGCCCCTAATAAATTCTGACCCATACACTAGGATAGAAGAGGAAAGAGGCACCAAGGAGCACAATATTGTGTAGTAATTGGATCTATTAGAAGTATATTTAAAAACATATGATTATGCACTCACATGGTTAAAGCAATGTCATGTTGAAGCATGTCATGGTATTAAAAGTCCATGGTCACATGCAAATGGATGTCTCGAGCCGCTGGAGGCTTGGTGGAAATGAAGCACTGGAGGTGCGGGGAGGGAAGCCATCTCTGGGAGCAGGATGCAAAGCCATGGGTGGAACAGAGGATGCAAGATCCGGGGCTGCAGTATTTTCATTCATTAGCCACAGAGACCAGGTTAGCACAATTAAGTAAAAACAAATCTATGTAGTTAAATAGCAATATGACCATGTAAATAAAAATAGAAATGACACTCTGTCAGACAATAACAATTGAATGAAAAGGAAAGGTGAATCTATAATAAGATTATAGTTGTTAATCTTAAAATCTTATATATGTTTTTTAAGCATTTAACATTTTCATGAAAACCTTGAGGAGGGGACAATGAGTCTTCAAAACATGTGAACTGTTCATGATCTGAAGGTCATGTTTAAGGATATTTTTAAAAATGTATTACCCAGGACTGGAACCTGTGTCATGATGCATATCGTAAATATAGTAATAAAAGATATTATTAAAAATCTAAAGGACAGGACCTGAGTATGGTTGTAAACCAATTGGAGATAAATAATTTTTTAAATTCTGACATGAAACAGATATGAAACAGATATGAAACGAAAGGGTATAAAAGTTCCTAGATAGTTATAAACTGGAAAGGGGGGTGATATGGGATGTTTTGAATAACGAAGGGGAAACAAAACTTGGAAGACATGGCAGATTATATGATAGTATGGACTTCCAGTTCTTCATTTAGGCCATTCGGTGTGAGGCTGTCTACTTTAAATATCCAGTAGGTCGATTTGGCGCATTCTTTTTTGAACCTCTCACCCTCATCTAGAGCCACTGATATAGATTGAATTGTGATAAATGGTATGGGGTAATTGGCGCTACCTTGTATTCTGGGGACTTGTTTTAATGTTGGATTTGTTGGATTTTATATTCCCTCTGCAGGTTCAACTGATAAGCCCCTATGGGGTAAGGTTCAGGACTGTGTATATTTGTGCTAATAAACCCAATTTCTATATATTGGCTGTGTATGTGATCTTCAACTTATATATATGTGAAAATCCTAACCCTCTTAGTGCCCTGTGAAGGTTGTGACAGTTGTGCTATTAAATAAATAAATTAGAATAATACCCTTAGTGATTATCCTCTACTTCAATTAAAGTGATGTGTATGATACCTATATGAGTGTGTATCACTTCATAATAGATGCAAAATCCATAAACCAAATAGTGAAATCAATATTACAAATAATCACAAAAAATCAATATTACAAATGACATCCGTGCCGTATGAGTTCCTGTATCTTAATTCATACAGTTCACACCTAAAGGTGTTGTGTGTATTCAATATACCCTGTGCCAAAAACTGGTACCACTCAATTTCAGTTATAGTCCCTGGTCACTGCCCCAGGTGGGAGCTGCTAGACGTCCAGTTAATTCCCTTGTAGGTTAACCCATTAACTAAACCAATGAAATGTATTACCAATGGTCATGTAATGGTTAGCCACTTTGATGGTGGGGGTTGGCTCCCTTATAGTTCCTCAATTCAAATGGTTAGTCAACAAAAGAAACACTGACAAATAAATGAATATGTGGCATAGCCAGGATGAGTTCATGCGGCTACAACAAATTCATGCGTTGACATAAAAAAGTTCAAGTATCCTTCATGCGTTTTTTTCAGTGACTTTGGTGATTATATATTGCCAATAGGAATCCTCCAGCTTGCAGGTAAAGAGGTGACTTTTGGTGCTCCCCCCTCATATGGGTCCCCACTCACCAGATTGACGTACCCCTGCAGGGGTCACAGGCTCATCGGGTATCCCCAGCAATTTATCCTCCGCTCCTTATGTTGTTCCACTTCTGTTCACTCCTCCTCCACCAATCAGATCCTCAGAAATGAACCACAGAACAGGGCTTCCATAGCGTAAATCGCTTATTTATTTATTAACCACGTAGCGACCGCCCACTGTAAATATACGTCGGCAGAATGGCGCCGACAGGCACAATCACGTACATATACGTGATTGCCTTTGTATAGTTGGGGGGGTCCGATCGGACCCCCCTTCTTTACAGTGAGCGGCCGTTATTCGTTTGGGAGCGATCAGGGATGAGGGGACAGCCGTTCGATTCCGGCCACCACCTCTCAATCACTCCCAGCGAATCGAATCATTCCCCTGCCTGTGTAATGTAAACACAGGCAGAGGAAGTGATGTCATCTCTCCTGCGGTGCTCACATATACCGAGCGCCGCACAGGAGAAGATGCAGGTTAGTGCACAAAACATTACACTGACACCAGGACACATAGGCACATAAATCGCCCCCCCAGGCCCCCCCAGACACCCCAGATCACCCCCCAGATCACCCCCCAGCCCCCAGTCACAGTGTTACTGATTGCAGTGACCATTTATTTACTGATCACTGCAATCAGTGACATTTGTGACTGGAAAAGTGTCACCAAAGTTAGTTTTAGGTCCAGTGTAGCCCCCTAACCCCCCCTAATAAAGGTTTAACCCCCTGATCGCCCCAAAGATAACCCTTTCACCCCCTAGCACCGCCGTCGCTAAACGATCATTTTTCTGATCGCTGTCTTAGCGTTGGTGATGCCGATCGGTAGCCAGTTATTTTATTTAGGTTTGCCGCAAGTTTTTATAGCGTCGGGTACCCCCATATATTACCTAATAAAGGTTTAACCCCCTTGATCGCCCCCCAGATAACCCTTACACCCCCTATCACCACTGTCGCTAAGCGATCATTTTTCTGATCGCTGTCTTAGCGTCGGTGATGCAGATCGGTAGCCAGTTATTTTTTTTAGGTTCGCCGCAGGTTTTTATAGCATCAGGTACCCCCATATATTACCTAATAAAGGTTTAACCCCCTTGATCGCCCCCCAGGTAACCCTTTCACCCCCTATCACCACTGTCGCTAAGCAATCGTTTTTCTGATCGCTGTCTTAGCGTTGGTGATGCCGATCGGTAGCCAGTAATTTTTTTTTAGGTTCGCCGCAGGTTTTTATAGCGTCGGGTACCCCCATATATTACCTAATAAAGGTTTAATCCCCTTGATCGCCCCCCAGGTAAACCTTTCACCCCCTATCACCACTGTCGCTAAGCAATCGTTTTTCTGATCGCTGTCTTAGTGTTGGTGATGCCGATGGGTAGCCAGTAATTTTTTTTAGGTTCGCCGCAGGTTTTTATAGCGTCAGGTACCCCCATATATTATCTAATAAAGGTTTAACCCCCTTGATCACCCCCCAGGTAACCCTTTCACCCCCTATCACCACTGTCGCTAAGCGATCGTTTTTCTGATCGGTATCTTAGTGTCAGTGATGCCGATAGGTAGCCAGTAATTTTTTTTAGGTTCGCCGTCAGGTTTTTATAGCGTCAGGTACCCCCATATATTACCTAATAAAGGTTTTAACCCCCTAATTGCCCCTAGTTAACCCTTTCACCAGTAATCACCATATAAGTGTTACGGGTGACGCTGGTTAGTTAGTTTGCTTTTTATAGTGTCAGGGCACCCGCCGTATAAAACCCAATAAAGGTTTAACCCCCTGATCGCCCGGCAGGTGATATCAATTAGGTTTGAGCGTCAGAGAGGGTCTGCGTCACACCCCAGGCAGCGTCAGGTTAGTGCCAGTAACGCTAACACCCACACGTGAAGCATACATCCCCCTTAGTGGTATAGTATCTGAACAGATCAATATCTGATCAGATCTATACTAGCGTCCCCAGCAGTTTAGGGTTCCCAAAAACGCAGTGTTAGCGGGATCAGCCCAGATACCTGCTAGCACCTGCGTTTTGCCCCTCCGTCCAGCCCAGGCCACCCAAGTGCAGTATTAATCGATCAATGTCACTTGCAAAACACAACACACATAACTGCAGTGTTCACAGAGACAGGCCTGATCCCTGCGACTCCAGTGCTGTAGGAGGTGATTTCACCACCACAGTTAAAAAAAAAAAGCATATATGCCGAAGCATTAGGGCAGCAGGGGCGGAAGAGCGGAGGAGCGATTTTGCTCCTAATGCCGCGTACATACGGTCGAAATTCCGACGGAGGCTTGCCCGTGGAAAAGTCTGACTATGTGTACGCGGCATAACTTTTGCGGGAAGATGCCCCCATGCTTCGGCATATATAAATGGTGCATGTATGCCCATCATTAGAAGTGGGTGGATGAAGGGCGGTATTCTAATGGTGGGCATACCCACCAATCAATCTTTTTTTTTCGTTCAGCCAACAGGCTGCATGAAAAAATAGATTACAATACATGTCCAACAAGGACCAGCAACGTACTGGTATGTTGCTGGACTTTGAATGTTTATACCAGAATGATGCCTGCGGGTTTAGGTATCATCTTGGTATCATTCTTTTCAGCCAGCGGCCGGCTTTCATGTAAAAGCAATCCTAGAGGCTAATTAGCCTCTGGACTGCTTTTACAAGCAGTGGGAGGGAATGTCCCCCCCTCGGATATAAAAAGCGCCATTGGGAAATTGGGAAAGCATTTTATCACACCGATCTTGGTGTGGTCAGATGCTTTGAGGGCAGAGGAAAGATCTAGGGTCCAATAGACCCCAGTTTTTTCAAAAAAAGAGTACTTGTCACTACCTATTGCTATCATAGGGGATATTTACATTCCCTGAGATAACAATAAAAATGATAAAAAAAATAAAAATATGGAAGCAACAGTTAATAATGAAAAAAAAAAAAAGCACCCCTGTCCTGCCCTGCTCTTGCCCAATGGTGAACGCAAGCGTCGGTCTGGCGTCATATGTAAACAGCAATTGCACCATGCATGTGAGGTATCACCGCAAAGGTCAGATAGAGGGCATTAATTTTAGCAGTAGACCTCCTCTGTAAATTTAACGGAGTAACCTGTAAAGGCTTTTAAAGGCTTTTAAAAATGTATGTAGTTTGTCCCCAATGCGCGTTTGTGCGAAATTTTAAAGCTTGTCGTGTTTGGTATCTATGTACTCGGCCTAAGATCATCTTTTTTATTTCATCAAACATTTGGGCAATATAGTGTGTTTTAGTGCATTAAAATTTAAAAAAAGTGTATTTTTACCCCAAAAAATGCGTTTGAAAAATCGCTGCGCAAATACTGTGTAGAAAAAAAAAATGCAACACCCACCATTTTAATCTGTAGGGCCTTTGCTTTAAAAATATATATAATGTTTGGGGGTTCAACATAATTTTCTTGCAAAAAAAAAAAATGATTTCATGTAAACAAAAAGTGTCAAAAAGGGCTTTGTCTTCAAGTGGTTAGAGTGGATGTAAGCTTCCTAATGTTGTGTATAAAATGCCAGAACAGTTCAAACCCCCCCAAATGACCCCATTTTGGAAAATAGACACCCCAAGCTATATACTGAGAGTCCATGGAATATTTTATATGTTGACACAAGTTGCGGAAAAAAGACAATTTATTTATTTATTTATTTTTTTTGCACAAAGTTGTCACTAAATGATATATTGCTCAAACATGCCATGGGCATATGTGGAATTACACCCCAAAATACATTCTGTTGCTTCTCCTGAGTACGGGGATACCACATGTGTGAAACTTTATGGGAGCCTAGCCGCGTACGGGACCCCAAAACCAAGCACCGCCTTCAGGCTTTCTAAGGGTGTAAATTTTTGATTTCACTTCTCACTGCCTATCACAGTTTCAGAGGCCATGGAATGCCCAGATGGCACAAAACCCCCCCAAATGACCCCATTTTGGAAAGTAGACACCCCAAGCTATTTGCTGAGAGGTATGGTGAGTATTTTGCAGATCTCGCTTTTTGTCACAAAGTTTTGAAAATTGAAAAAAGAAAATATTTTCTTTCTTCATTTTCAAAAACAAATGAGAGCTGTAAAATACTCACCATGCCTCTCAGCAAACAGCTTGGGGTGTCTACTTTCCAAAATGGGGTCATTTGGGGGGGGGTTTTGTGCTATTTTGGCATTTTATGGCCTTCAAAACTGTGATAGGTAGTGAGGAGTGAAATCAAAAATTTGTGCCTAGAAATCCTGAAGGCGGTGCTTGGTTTTCGGGGTCCCGTACGTGGCTAGGCTCCCAAAAAGTCCCACACATGTGGTATCCCCGTACTCAGGAGAAGCAGCAAAATGTATTTTGGGGTGTAATTCCATATATAACCATGGCATGTTTGAGCAATATATCATTTAGTGACAACTTTTTGTATTTTTTTTTGTCATTATTCAATCACTTGGGACAAAAAAAAAAATTCAATGGGCTCAACAGGCCTCTCAGCAATTTCCTTGGGGTGTGTACTTTCTAAAATGGGGTCATTTGGGGGGGTTTTGTGCTATTTTGGCATTTTTTGGCCTTCGAAACTGTGATAGATAGTGAGGAGTGAAATCAAAAATTTGCGCCCTTAGAAATCCTGAAGGCGGTGCTTGGTTTTCGGGGTCCCGTACGCGGCTAGGCTCCCAAAAAGTCCCACACATGTGGTATCCCTGTACTCAGGAGAAGCAGCAAAATTTATTTTGGGGTGCAATTCCACATATAACCATGGCATGTGTGAGCAATATATCATTTAGTGACAACTTTTTGTATTATTTTTTTTTTTTGTCATCATTCAATCACTTGAGACAAAAAAAAAATATTCAATGGGCTCAACATGCCTCTCAGCAATTTCCTTGGGGTGTCTTCTTTCCAAAATGGGGTAATTTGGGGGGGTTTTGTACTGCCCTGCCATTTTAGCACCTCAAGAAATTAGATAGGCAGTCATAAATTAAAAGCTGTGTAAATTCCAGAAAATGTACCCTAGTTTGTAGACGCTATAACTTTTGCGCAAAACAATAAATATACGCTTATTGACATTTTTTTTACTAAAGACATGTGGCTGAATACATTTTGGCCTAAATGTATGACTAAAATTTAGTTTATTCGATTTTTCTTATAACAAAAATTAGAAAATATCATTTTTTTTCAAAATTTTCGGTCTTTTTCCGTTTATATCGCAAAAAATAAAAATCGCAGAGGCAATCAAATACCATTAAAAGAAAGCTCTATTTGTGGGAAGAAAAGGACGCAAATTTTGTTTCGGTACAACATTGCATGTCTGCACAATTTACAGTTAAAGCAGCGCAGTGCAAAATTCTGAAAACAGCTCTGGTCCTTTAGCTACAAAATGGATCGGGGCTTAAGTGGTTAAAAATAGTAAAAAAAAATCAAACTTAAATAAAAATAAATTTAAAAATAAGGCCTGAAGACCTTCCTAGATTCACTCCCTTCTGGTTGTAATAACCGCCAGGTGCCAACTGATATCTAACCGCAAACCGTATACCTATGTAAGACAAGTCCCATGGAAGTCACGCCAGCCTGTAGTGTCAGCATCAGCTTCGGCATGCGTTCCACCGCTGGAGCCTCGCTAACCGGACGTGACGTGGACGTGTCTGGATGGTCATCTGACGCTTTTCGACGTATGGTTGTTGTCAAAGGTGGTGAATTGCTATGACTCTCAAGCCCTGTACACACGATCGGATTTCCTATGGATTCTAATCCGATGGATTTTTCCATCGGAAATCCGATGAAGCTGACTTCAATCAGTCTTGCCTACACACCATCAGTCACCATCAGTCAAAAATCCGACCGTCCCAAACGCTGTGACGTAAAACACTCTGACAAGCTGAGAAAAATTAAGTTCAATGCTTCTGAGCATGCGTCGACTTGATTCTAAGCATGCGTGGGTTTTTTGTCCGATGGAGTTCCACACAGACGATCGGAATTTGCTATTGTTTTTTTTCCCATCGGATAAATTTAAAACATGTTCTATTTTTTCTCACCGATGGAAAAAATACCGATGGGGCCTATACACGATCGGTTTGTCCGATGAGAAAAGTCCATCAGACTGTTTTCATCGGTAAAACCGATCGTGTGTACATGGCATAAGTTTGGAGGGGTTATGGTCTGTTATGGTACTGTTATGGTATTGTATGAAATGTCTGGATACCTTGGATTCTGGAGCTTCATTTTCTACATTCCTCCTATGTTCTCCAAATTTGGTTCGTAGGCTGATGGTGTAACCCAAATAACATAGTTTGCAAGGACAGGTGATGAGATATATCACAAAGTCAGAGGAACATGTTAGAAATGACTCTATGGCATAAGACCAGCCATTCCTATTGGTAAATTGTTTTTTGTCCATATTGAACGTGTGCGCACGTCATGCATTTCTTCTTGGGACACTGGAACATCCCCTTGAGTGAAAGGAAAATGGGGATGGTGATCTAAGAGTGAGGACCTTTATCCTTCATTTTACTGGGGGCTATCCAAGTCTTGATGTTTGGGGCTCTCTTAAACACCAAATAAGGAGCCTCCGGAATATGATCCTTGAGCTTATAGTCATTGCAAATTATTTCTCAGTGTTTGGACATGATTCCATGGATAGACAAATGTTGTTCTTTGAATTGCATGACAAGAAAAGGGACCTTTTCTGGGTAGCGGAGCTGGCTTGGATGTAGGATCGGAAGACTGGTATAAGGTCTGGTATTTGAGGATTGCATGATCAATAGCCTCTACATTCCAACTTTTCTCAAGAAACGTTTTCTTGAGGCTGGCACTTTGAGCATGATAGTCTGAAAGGGTGCAGCAATTGCACCTGAGGTGACATTACTGCCTGTATGGGACATTAGAAATCCATTATGTCTGTGAAGGTATGAGTTGCCTGATGTAATTGAGTGTGGTGGGATCTGTTACAATGGTGAATTTATTTCCAAAGGAGTTGTCATTGCAATAACCAAATAATTCCATTCTTTGTCTCTGTTCTCGGATGACATTTAACCATTTCTGAGTGCATGTGGTTGACACGACTAGGCTCAGGTCATCGTCAAGGAATTTACATATTTAGGTGGCTCTGAGGCTCCTGGGGGGTGGCCTTTAGTTCATAATACCTTTTAAAAATCCAATACCCCAAAACTGCATTGTATCATATTTCAAGAGATTTTGTCATTTGAAAAATAATTTCCTAAAGTAGATGTAAAACCTCACATATACCCAGTGAAGTGAACTGCCTCAAAAGATACACAGGGATGAAACAAATCTCCCTACATACTTGCATATCTGCTATATTCTTTTGAATTTTTACATCATGTTAGAATTTTCACTTCCTCATTCAGCAGTAGGCGTGTAGTCTTGGCTTTCACTGGGAGACAGCTGATTGGAGGAAAGGCCCACACCTTCTTTCCACATAGGCAGAAGAATGAAGATACTTTCAGAGCTTTGCTGTGACAAGACAAGCTCTCTGTTAATCTGTTTATAGCAACCTCCCAGGACACATATTTTCAGCTGCTTTTATCTCCCGTCTCTGAGAACTTGTCAGAAGTTATCATGATGATAACAGAAGAACGAAACAGCAGAAATACACGGGACTTTGGAGAGAGATAAGTAAACACTACAGATATACAGTATCTCTCAAAAGTGAGTAGACCCCTCACATTTTTGTAAATATTTTAATCTATCTTTTCATGTGACAACACTGTAGAAATGACACTTTGCTAAAATGAAAAGTAGTGGGTGTACAGCTTGTATAACAGTGTAAATTTGCTGTCCCCTTAAAATAACTCAACACACAGCCATTAATGTCTGAACCGCTGGCAACAAAAGTGAGTACACCCCTTAGTGAAAATGTCCAAATTGGGCCCAATTAGCCATTTTCCCTCCCCGATGTCATGTGAATATATAATGTTACAAGGTCTCAGGTGTGCATGGGGAGCAGGTGTGTTAAATTTGGTGTTATTGCTCTCACTCTCTCATACTGGTCACTGGAAGTTCAACATGGCACCTCATGGCAAAGAACTCTCTGAGGATCTGAAAAAAAGAATTGTTGCTCTACATAAAGATGGCCTAGGAAATAAGATGATTGCCAAGACCTGGAAACTGATCTGCAACATAGTGGCCAAGACCATACAGCAGTTTAATAGGATAGGTTCCACTCAGAACACGCCTCGCCATGGTCCACCAAAGAAGTTGAGTGCACTTGCTCAGCGTCATATCCAGAGGTTGTCTTTGGGAAATAGACAAATGAGTGCTGCCAGCATTGCTGTAGAGGTTGAAGGGGTGGGGGGTCAGCCTGTGAGTGCTCAGACCATACGCTGCGCTCTGCATCAAATTGGTCTGCATGGCTTTCGTCCCAGAAGGAAGCCTTTTCTAAAGATGATGCACAAGAGAGCCCGCAAACAGTTTGCTGAAGACAAGCAGACTAATGACATGGATTACTGGAACCATGTCCTGTGGTCTGATGAGACAAAGATAAAGGTATTTGGTTCAGATGATGTTGAGCATGTGTGGTGGCAACCAGGTGAGGAGTACAAAGACAAGTATGTGTTGCCTACAGTCAAGCATGGTGGTGGGAATGTCATGGTCTGGGGCTGCATGAGTGTTGTGGGCACTGGGGAGCTACAATTAATTGAGGGAACCATGAGTTCCAACATGTACTGTGACATCCTGAAGCCTAGCATGATCCCCTCCCTTCGGAGACTGGGCCGCAGGTCAGTAGTCCAACATGATAATGACTCCAAACACACCTTCAAGATGACCACTGCCTTGCAAAAGATGCTGAGGGTAAAGATGATGTACTGGCCAAGCATGTC
Organism: Rana muscosa; assembly: GCA_029206835.1. Classification (NCBI taxonomy): domain Eukaryota; kingdom Metazoa; phylum Chordata; class Amphibia; order Anura; family Ranidae; genus Rana; species Rana muscosa. Next base: position 1,173,045,724 of record CM055122.1, read on the forward strand.
TCCAGACCTAAACCCTATTGAGCATCTGCGGGGCATCCTCAAACAGAAGGTGGAGGAGCGTAAGGTCTCTAACATCCTCTAGCTCTGTGATGTCTTCATGGAGAAGTGGAAGAGGACTCCAGTGGCAACCTGTGAAGCTCTGGTGAGCTCCATGCCCAAGAGGGTTAAGGCAGTGCTACAAAATAATGGTGGCCACACCAAATATTGACACTTTGGGCCCAATTTGGACATTTTCACTTAGGGGTGTACTAACTTTTGTTGCCAGCAGTTTAGACATTAATGGCTGTGTGTTAAGTTATTTTGAGGGGACAGCAAATTGACACTGTTATACAAGCTGTACACTCACTACTTTACATTGTAGCAAAGTGTAATTTCTTCAGTGTTGTCACATGAAAAGATATAATCAAATATTTACAAAAATGTGAGGGGTGTACCCACTGTTATGAGATACTGTATGTGCATAGCAAAGAGGGGGGTTTCGAGACTTTGATTGAGGTGGGTGAGAGTGGCTAAATGATAAGTCAGTTGTGAAAGCATCACAACATAACATAAATGCAATGAGTAAATATGCAATCACATTATTATGTTAAAAAAACATGTATGGTGAAAATAGTAATGCAGCATGGCAGGCCCATAATATGGTAAATGGTAAGATCTTCCATGTGGAAACAAAATAAGATCACAGAAAATTAGTACGCACAGTATATTGAAATCAATAAATCATCTACAGAATAGGTGCATCCAGTAAGACTGGCGCATTTTGTATATATAAATTTACACTCTTAAGGGGCAGGTGCACTTGGGTCTACAACAAAACATGAATAAGTCAATATGTACCATGATTGAAACCATATGTGGGAGAAGTATATACAGGGTACATATAGGGAGAGAGATGTAAACTCATCCCTATGGATGCCTACAAGCCTGTAGAGTCTGAGTCTGTGCATCCAGACAGGGAGAACTGCCAAAGGTATCATTACCGGGAGCTGAGGTCAGAACCTGGCATTGAAAAGACTGGGCGCACACCATGATCCCAACAAAAATGAGAAACACATAACCAAATAGTGGTAGGTGGGGGTTGAAATTCTAGAAATTAATTCCAATAGGAGCATTATAAATACGTATTATAGTGTACCACTAATGAAATGTAATATAATAGAAACCCAACACCGCAATCCAAATAAAGGATATGATTGTGATATAATAAATAGGCTAGAGGGACTATAGCCTCGGTAAAGATGTGGGTTAAAAAAATTAAAGGAAATAGGGAAAAAATAAAAATAAAAAAGTGTGAAATATTACAACTAAATACTAAAGGGAAATAGGTGTCGAAAAGGTGAGTAAATAATTACCTGATGTAGTGGTAAAAAATATATTTGCATGTGGTCCATGGAAGTGCAGTGAGAGACAGGACATGCTGCCTGGTGGAAAGGCTGTCAGTGAATGGGAACACTATGTGCACAGAGTGACCAGCCGCTCCTCCAAGCGTCACACAGGTGCAACAATTTGGGAAAGGGAGCATACCTGCCAGAGGGGAGGCTGCCGCCCATCAAGCTAGGCATATTCCCATTCGTGTGTTGACGCTGATGGAAAAACACAAACACCAGTGTCGGGATGCCAAATAACATAATGCGCATGGTGTGGAGGTGTGGCGCCAATTCCAGGAGAGACCAGCCAGCCCAGTCCTTCACAACAGCAGATGCTGATGAGGAGGAAGGGAAAGGGGGGCGCTCTCACTGGCATTGCAACTCCTGGGTAATGACAACAAAACACAGTCCCACAGATCCGGATCACAGCAGACTGAACTTTGAACAAAATGTGTCAAAGAAGCCTACATTCAGAGGCAAACAGGCAAGCACAAGCCTTGCCCTGTATATATAGTATACAATTATACATAGTCACAGACTACCTAATAGACACTCCACGCACCTCCATTCCTAATTTGGTCTGTATAAGATATATGTGCTTAGGTCAAATTTCATAAATTTGGGTTTACATCCACTTTAACCACTTCAATACCAGGCATTTTCCTCCTTCCTGCCCAGGACAATATTTAGCGTTCAGAGCTGTTGCACATTGAATGACAATTGCGCGGTCATGCAACACTGTACCCAAACTATATTTTTATGATTTTCTTACCACAAATAGAGCTTTCTTTTGGCGATATTTGACGACCTCTGCGGTTTTAAATTTTTGTGCTATAAATGAAAAAAAAGAACTGATGAGCACTGATAGGCAGCACTGGCGGCACTGATAGGTGGCACTGGATAGGCAGCACGGATGAGGAGCTACTGACAGGCATTAGTGAGTGGCACTGATTGGCACTTTGATGGGACACTGACAGGCATTACTGATGGGGCACTGATTGGCACTTTTTTGGGCACTGTTGTGGGCACTGATCAGTACTGGCATACGTTTATTATATGGACAGGCTGGCAGGTGTTGGGCACTGAATGGCAGCTGATGGGCACCTTTTGATGGGGGCTGTGCTGATAATCAATGTGCTGATTATCAGCACAGACCCCCCCTCTGACAGGGAGAGCCGCTGATCGGCTCTCCCTGTCAGTGTAAACAGAGGAGAGCCATTTACCGGCACTTCCTGGTTCACTCGATGATCAGCTGTGATTGGTCACAGCTGATCAGGTGGTAACAAGCCTCTGTCAGAGGCTGTATACCATGATCAGAGTTGCTGTGTGTCAGACTGACACACAGCACCTCCGATCGCCGCGCTGCGCACTCCGCGGGCGCTAGCAGGCAATGTTATCCTGATCACGTCATATGACGTTCGATCAGGATAACTAAACCACTTTGCAGCCGTCATTCTGCTATATGGTGGGCGGCAAGTGGTTAAGCATCTTGAGATCAATCTGTTTGGGTGCTTCACTGTTTGTTGTTCCAGGATCATCCTGGTGAGATGTCAAGTGAGTTTTAGTACAGGACATAGCTATTGTTATTGAGGCTTCTAGGCCTTTTGTTCCCTGGCTATATTACCCCGGAAGTGGATGACATAAATCCAAGGAAAACTCCAAGCTCACTTACCGACTAGCCAGCGGAAAACCAAATTAAACTGTCTAACAGTATGCATTAAAAATAGGGGTTTCGTCTCCTTTTTTTGTATTACTGTTATATTTGTCAGGCAATGCACTCACACCTTTGCAGTCATTGATTTATCCTTGTCTTTTTTTCTATCATATGTTGCCTTCCAATGCTGCTTGTTGCAATGGCCAGTTATAGGCAGTGGACTCCTTTTTTGTATTACTGTTATATTGGTCAGGCAACACACTGACACCTTTTCAGCCATTGTGCGGGGTTCTGTTCTGGGTGTTCAGTGTGCCCCTGTACCTTTTAAGAAGGGGTGGGATCCCTTCAGTCCATCTGCCCTCCATCTATCCATCAGAATGCATGTGCTTCCGCTGTGGAGTCACTTGTGATAGGACTATAGATACCAGGGTGCCTTGGTGGGGCCTGTAGCTTACGCATGTGTTTGCAAATGTGTGCAGACTAAACCCCTGTTTTTAATGCATACTGTTAGACAGGTTAATTTGGCTGTCCACGGGCTGGTTGATAAGTGAGCTTGGAGTTTTCCTTGGCTTTTTTTCTATCATATGTTTCCTTCGAATGCTGCTTGCTGCAATGGCAAGTTATAGGCGGGGGCAGTGGACTCCTTTTTTGTAGAAGTGGATGACATAGCCCGCATGATGTTTACTGAGTCCACTGGATAATCTATTAACTGCTCAAGGATATAATTTTATTGAACAAAGAAAAATAAATGATCAAAAATGTTTTTATGTACTTGTACACCCACATCTCCCCAACTTCTAGTACCTTTGGTCACTCACAAGTCTGTTATGAGGAACTGTGTTAAATGTTTTTGCCAAACTGTATTTTCAGTGTTCAGCTTTGACCTCGCTTTCTCATAAAAAAAAATAACCATGTTAGTTAGACATGACCTGTCATTCATTAATCCATGTTGATTTCCTGTTATTAGACAATTTTCTCAATTTAAACTGTCAGTGCCCTGGTTGTTAGCAGACATATCCTGCTCCAACACTACTATTTCTGAACTGAAATTCAAAATATCAACCAAACTGGCACATTTCTTTGGGCATGCCAGTTCATAAACTAGCCTTCTTGACCAGGTAGGAGTGAAGTGATTTTAGCAAATTTGATTTTACTGTAAATTTTCCTATTTTCAGGGGGAGTATTTCAGGCATTTTTTCAGAAAGGGGTTATTTCATTTAGTGTTTTTGTTTTCTTTTTGGTGTATTTAGTCATTATTTTATACTGTTGCCATTTTTCCACAAAGAACAAATCCAAGATAGATGAAATGAGCTTCTGTAACCCTTAGCAGCCAGTGGTGGCCAATTAAAAATCATCTTTTTTTCACCCTCCCTATGGATTTTCCTGCATTTTGGCAAAATGGCTACTATATATTTTATTGAAATTTCACTAGTTTCTCTGATATCTCAGGGAAATTTTTACTTAAGCAGGCCATAGATTATGCCATTTTCTTTCTTGCGAACACAGGTACAATCAGCCTACCTATAGATCGTTTGAATCTTGGATGGTCCCTTCTGAACCAGCAGAGATTCAAACCATCTATGGCCGGCTTTAATTTTGACTGCCTCTGTTCCTTCCACTCTTCCTACAACCCTTCCTGTGTTTCAACTATTTACATCTGAATCCTGTGGTTACTCCTCTACCTACCTCATCTCTGGCCTAATCAGTGACTGAACAGTGAGCAACATGCTCATTTTAAAGTAGTCCATGCTTTTCAAATTGATATAAGTAGAGGAATAGGCTGAAAATAGTTTAGCCATCATCCCAAAAAAAAAATTAAAAATACAAAAGGGAAACTCCTATGGGATTTTAAAGGCCAAAACTGAGCAAAATAACAATGTTTGTGAATTTTAGTTGTATAAAAAGATCAATACAAAACATTATTAAGACAATAAACAGAATAAAAGGATTTTGGCTGGTGTGATCATTTCATGTAAGAAAGGCAACAAACAAACAACAGGAGATTTTCCACAGTATCTGTAAGCAGTATAATTGTCTCCAAAAGATCGATATCATAGGAGTCACAGATATTGTTATTTTGCTAAATTTTGGCCTTTAAAGTCCCGTAGGGGGTCTCTCTTTTGTAATTGTACATGCTTTTCAAATTCACCATTTAACCTCGAATGACTGTTCCATGGTGCATACATTGCCTATTAAAGACACTGGACAGCACTATCAAACATGGAGCACAAAATGACTATCTCACAGATTGTGGCAGTTCAAACAGGTGTTTGGCACTCCTGAAAGGGTCAAAATATGTGCACAAGCCAGAGAGCAGAGAAAGGCAGAGCTTCAAAACATGAGCCACCAGAAAAGTAAGTATATCATCTTTAAAGACATGGATTTGTATACAAGTGACCTGTGATTTGTCTTAGTTACATTAGCTGGAATACTACTATGTAAATGTAATAAAAGACAAAAAAATCAGCTATAGTTTTAGGATTACTTTAAGTGATCTTGACAGGGGTTAAAAAAATCTTAATGAAGGGACCCTATAAGAGAAGAGCTCCTACACTTACCTCTCCAGCAGGCCATGTGTTTACCCAGTTCAGGACCGCCCACCGCACATATACTGCGGCAGGGCGGCCCGGCTACGTGAATTAATGTACCTGTACGTTGTCCGTGTTTCCTGGTCTGGGGCGCTCGCCGCCGCCCCGGTCCCACTGTGATTGAACACAGTGGGAACCAATCAGCGGGACCGCGGGCCACCTGCGATCGTTCTCAGGAATGACAGAACAGCGGTCTGCCTATGTAAACAAGGCACACCGTCGTTCTGTCACAGACAAAGCGAGAGATCTGTGAGTCCTAGTAATCAGGAACACAGATCTCTCTCTATAGCTAATTTCAGCATCCCCCACACATTTAGAAAGCACTCCCAGGGAACACATTTATCCATTTGATTGCCCCTGGTGTCAACCCCTTCCCTGCCAGTGTCATTTATACTGTGACAGTGCATTTTTTAGCACTGATCGCTGTATTGGTGTCATTTAGAAATGGGTTGCCTCATTGTTTAAACAAAGGTAGGGGTGGGTGCCATCATCCTAAAGTATGAAATTGGAAAGGGGGAAGGAGATGAATCAAAGGTCATTCCAAAATAAAACCCTGATCTCCAGTAATGGTAGGACTGTTGCGGCACCCAGTAAAGAAATGCTTGGTTTATAAAAATTAACAATTTATTACAAAAGTTTACAAAATGAAGAATACATAAATACACAATTGACGGTCACAATAGTTACTTGAAATCAGGAATTAAAATCAAAAGCTCCACAGGTATGTAGAGAACAAAATTGATGTGGCTAGTGACATATCCTCAACATGTTTCGTGACCAAGTCACTTCCTTGGGAGGCGTCTAGCTCTGACATCTGGAACGATATGTAGTCTCATGATTATATAGTCAAAATATACTCCATTTTAGCAAAGCTACAAATAATACAGTTGTTTGAGGAGTGTGGTAGAAATTCCTTGGCATCGACCAGATAAATGAAGATTATGATCAAGACAGTACAATCAAACTATCAGGGGACGAAGGGAAATGATTGAACATGGTGATACTGAAATAGCCTTCTACAGAAAGTATTTATATGAACGTGAGTCCCGGGGGTGTGAGAGCACTGAGTCGTTCAATCCAAAGGGATTCACGCCTTAGGATTTCCCGATCCCCGTCTCCACCCCGCGGGTCTTCCTGAACAACCTCAAGGACATAGAATCTAACTACATCAAATTGAAATCAATGATGAATGCCCACATGGCGTCCCACCATAGTGAGTTTGCCATTGGTTGAATGAACATAAGAGAGCACGGAGTGAAGCACTTGCACTTTAATATAAATCTTCTAGAAAGCACTGAGAAAATAAGGTACAAATCACTTTGCTTTTGAAGGATGGTCTTTATTTCCAGACGGATTGTTTATCAACTTTAGGACTTGAATATGATAAATAAGACTCTTTCACAAACTGTCACTTTATTGCACTTTGGATTTAACTTTATTTATGATACTGTATATGGTTTATACATTTATCTGAAGATTGTTGGTTAATTATTGCACCTGTCACTTTATTGAAAGAATTGTTTTCATATACACATTATTTATGTCTGATATATGATTTATATATGTTTATTTTAAGGATTGTTAAGTAACATCTGCATCTGTCACTTTATTTGGAAGGAATTATTTCATATACACCCATAGAGAAAATTTCCAATTGCGCATTATGTGAATATAAGTAATAGAATGTAAATATAACAGAGCAGTGCCACTTCAACCTTCTTTATTTCACACAGGCCCTACCTAGGTAGGTGTCACGGTGGGGGCAGCAGCTCTTACCATAGTATAACTAACCATCAGTGTGGAACAAACTATAATTATTTCACATCAGATGATGGAACAACTGAGTGCAGCAGGGGACCAGGGCATTAAATTCTACTGGAAATGTTAAATGTTGAGGAGACCTTTGGAGACTGCTGCACTGGAATGGAGGGAAAATAGAGAAAACAGGCTTCTTGAAGGGTGGATATAAGAGTTTTTCTCTTGCAGCTCCCATTTATTTGTATTATTTTACCATAATAGCCTTAAAGGAAACTGTACTGGGGCTGCCATTGCTGAGCCCCTTCTGAGAATACAATTTTTTTGCCTTTCTGAGACGCAGACCTGGAACAAGCTTGTAGCTTGGGAAGCCAGCGTAAGATGAGAGCTAATAGCTATATGTGTTTTAAGCCAGTGACCCTAAGTACTAAAGCTGTTGGATTGGCATGACAGCCAGAACATTTTCAGAAGGGTCAGCAATGGTAGCTTTCCAACAAACCCAGCAAAGGTGTATTTTAAATGATAAAAAAAAAAAAAATGTGCCTTAGTTTCCTATGTCTTTTTGATGAATTTTGTCCCTGCATTCAAGTATGTACTTAAACAGCTAAACTGCAGTTATGTGGATAAATCGTAAGCCTTTCATGGAAGTGCAGAGATTTGCATCTCTTTCAGAAGCACGGCAGTAATAAAAAGTGAATGAGCAGTTTATTTTCCCTTCTAGCTTAAATGTAATCCTTTACAAACTGAAAGTTACAACAAATACACTTTGGGGTTACTTACTAAATTTAAATGAACCTGTGTTCATTTTAAGCAGCAGTAAAGTGTTGAAAAAGTTACTTTTTTATTTTCTTGGGCATGGCTACATACATATTCATTTTATTTTACTAGGCATGAGTGAACCGAGATAAAATGTGTGAATATTTTGCAATCCACTTTCATTTGATTTGCTTATTATTGATCTATTAAAGAAGTCCTTGTGATTTATTACCATATCAATAAAATTATCCTGGCAGTTGTTGCATGAACAACCCATTTCTCTCCCATCAGTGTGTTTATAAAGATGGCATGCTAAAAAGTATTATGGGTGCACAGCATTATCACAAACAAAATTTCCTGTGTTTGGACTTTAAAGTTTGCCCATTTACAAATATGGCAGGTTATTTAGAATATGTGGCACACCTGGAAGGTCTTGTGCAGTGCTATAATAATCTATACAAGGAGTTTGGATATAGGTAATGGGGTGATAGGCTGGGGATTCCCTGCAATGAGGGGTTTATTTGCCAAGGAGGGCTTCACTGAGATGAGTAGGTAGGGTGGCCAGAGATAAATGAACTGTGATAGGGGTGCATTACCTGATAAAGGATGAGCTGCATTGGGAGGAGGTTAGTTGCACAGGAAAGGTTGTGTACTGAAGGGGGCAGTTTGAGTTAGCATGAAAGAGTGATGTGCTGTGAAATGAGTTAAGCCAGGGAAGAATGCATGAAGGGAAAATGCACTGTGATAGGGGTTTCAGTTGACAAAGGAGGGGTGTTCTGAAAGGGGAGCCCAGCCAGTCACTCTGTTTTCAGAAAGAGCTACATGCTGATGAACCTTGATTCCTGCCCCAGGCTTTGGAATTTCTGTGAAATATGCCAACATTCCTAATCAGTTACCTTGGTGATCACTAAAGGCTGGTTTGCAAACAAACTGCTTTAGCCTGCAGATAGAATTGTGGTATAGAGATTAACTGGGTACAAAAACATTAATTAAAAAAACTAAAAAGTTTGATGGAGATTAAATAACTAAAACCAGTATTTTTTTTAAATATTTTTTTTCCATTTGATAGCTTACAATGTTGTATAATAAAAAAAAAAAAAAAAAGCAAGGTATAAATAACACTCTACTTAAAAAATGTAAAATATATATTTAGATAAGGAAGATAATCATATAGTTTTTAAGCTTTTTAAGCCTGTTTTTCAGGCGGATCCGAGCGGGCCATCCACTGACTTTCTTGGGCAGGTTGATGTCAGCGGAGATGTGTCCGCCGACACCCATCTACCATCTGATCCGCTCAAGACAGACGTATGGTGATACGTCTGCCATCCGTCTTGAGGGATCGGATCAGATGAGATCTGATAAAAACGGACATCTTGTCTGTTTTTGGCCGATCTCCCCATAGAGATCAGAGGGGCTCTGACAGATCCCTCCCGCTCAGTGAGCAGAGACGGACCTGTCATCCGCCGGCTCAGTGGAGATCAACGGAGTGATCTCCCGCTGAGTTGGCGGACTCCGCTGAGTGGATCTGCCCCGTGTGAAAAGGGCCTAAAACCCAAAAGCAAAAATGTACTATGAACACACGGGCGGGAATCCCGTCGGGAAAAAAAAACTTTGGTTTTCCCGATGGGATTCCTGGCAAGCTTGCCTTGCACGCCGAGTGTACACACGGCCATTCAAAAGAACTGCCGTTCTTTTGAATGGCAAGAACGCAGTGACATTATCGACTACGACGAGCCTGCGCTCATCGCATTCAATGCCGACGCCGCCATCTTGCTACACCCTACACTGCCCTTGTATGCTACCGCACATGCTTCAAAGTCTTTTCGAGCATGTGTGGGTTTACCGTGGAACAGGTAAGCATACAGGCAACAGGTTTTCTCGGCAGGAAAACTCTGGCGAGAATCCCAACGAGAAAAATAGAGAGCAGGTTCTCTATTTTTCTCGTCAAGATTCCAGGCAGTTTTCCAGACGAGAAACCATAGACACGACCGGTTTTCTCGGCAAAAAGCTCTCCCAGCAGTTTTCTTACCGAGAAAAACGGTTGTGTGTACAAGGCTTCAGTGTTTATTCCCCTCTGTTGTCACCTGCTGATCTGGCCAGTAACACACCTCATGTATTATATTGCCCCTGTTCTGGATGAATGAGCACAGGGGGGCACCTCTGGACAGCAGCATTTCAGTCTGGAGGTAGGGGGTTGTTAGATGCACAAACAGATTTAGATACACTAACACATTGAAAACAAACTCCAGCTAATATTTTATAAGCAGTTACAGCACACAACTCTGTAACTGAAACATTCTGCTGGAGAGCTTCTTCTTTTAAAATACAACAGACTTATTGGCTGAATCACTAGATGAAAATAGAAGAAATAAATCGTAAACAAAATGAATGCAGCCATCACATATAAGAAATGATCATCTGCAATGTAATACATGTTTGCTTTTAGATTGAATACCCAATGTACGTACACTCAAGATGCTAAAATTGATCTAGTGTTAAATGACCTCTGGTCATGTAGGGGAAACTTCTGATGCTCCATTGTACAAGATCAATGTCTTTGTATCACTGATGAAAACTAACAGCACTTTATTGTTCTTTGAAGCAAGTAGATCTCTGATTGCACAATGGCTAAAGGGCATAGAAAAATAAATTGTGACCAGAAGTGTAATTTAATAATATTAGCACTAGTTTGATAGTATTGCACTGCTAGAATGCAGTTAGTATGGTCAGTTCACTTCTTTAACCTTTGAATTCATGAACAAAGAAGCTGCAAATAGGCTGGGTTTCTTGACAATATGGGTATATTTGAACTCAAAATGAACTACAATGAGCAGAAGAACTAGAAAAGCTGATTTGCAATAATATGTGTATAACCTTACATTTACATTATTGATGTAAAAAGGAAAAAAGTGTGTTGCGCTATCTCTTATGCCGTGTACACACGATCGGTTTTACCAATGAAAACAGTCCGATGGACTTTTCTCATCGGACAAACCGATCGTGTATGGGCCCCATCGGTCTTTTTTCCATCGGTGAGAAAAAATAGAACATGTTTTAAATTTATCCGATAGGAAAAAAAACGATAGCAAATTCCGATCGTCTGTGTGGAACTCCATTGGACAAAAAACCCACGCATGCTCAGAATCAAGTCGACACATGCTCAAAAGCATTGAACTTCATTTTTCTCAGCTTTTCAGAGTGTTTTACGTCACGGCGTTTGGGACGGTCGGATTTTTGACTGATGGTGTGTAGGCAAGACTGATGGAAGTCAGCTTCATCGGATTTCCGATGGAAAAATCCATCGGATTAGAATCCATAGGAAATCCGATCGTGTGTACAGGGCTTAAAAGTGCATATAAGTGCGTTAGAATTCATAAGTGAATACAAAGAGAAGAGTATCAAACAAATGTATCAATTATATGTGAGGTGTCAAAATATATAAGCATATAACATTATTATATAAACATATTTTGACACTCCACCTTTTAATTAATCAATGTATTTGATGATCTATTTTGGATTCACTTATGGATTATAAGGCAATTATATGCACTTTAAGAGATAGCACAACACACTTTTCTCATTTTTACATCAGTCTTGTATTGTTATGTGAAATGCAGTTGTCTAAACTGAGAAGAATTGTTATATTTTGAAGTCTATTTACACTAAGAGCGTGATATTTTTTATACTTTTTGTTGATTTATTCATATTTACATTATTATTTGTGAAGTCTTTACACTTTACTATGACTTTACCTAATCAAAACTTTTGCTTAACAGGGTTGTAAACCCTTACATATACATTATTATTTGTGAAGTCTTAACACTTTACTACGACTTACTTAATCAACATTTTTGCTTAACGTGATTGTAAACCCTTACATATACCCACTGAAGTGGCTATCCTCAGGTGATACATAGAGATAAAACAAATCCTATGTGGTACCTTTTTTATCTGCAGCTCTCTCTTCTCTACAGCTTTCTAAAACACATAGTTACATAGTTACATAATTAGTCAGGTTGAAAAAAGACACAAGTCCATCAAGTTCAACCAAAAAAACTAAAACATACAAAACTCCCAGCAAAGCATGCCCAAATTTGCTACAGCAGGTGGAAAATTCCTTCCTGATCCCCTGAGAGGCAATCAGATTTTCCCTGGATCAACCTTACCTATAAATGTTAGTACCCAGTTACATTGTGTACATTTAGGAAAGAATCCAGGCCTTTTTTAAAGCAATCGACTGAGCTTTGCAGAACCACCTCTGGAGGAAGTCTATTCCACATTTTCACAGCTCTTACTGTGAAGAAACCTTTCCGCATTTGGAGATGACATATGTTTTCCTCTAGACGTAAAGAGTGCCCCCTAGTCCTCTGTAATAACCTTAAAGTGAATAACTCAACACCCAGTTAATGATATGGACCACTTATGTATTTTTACATATTGATCATATCCCCCCCCCCCTTTAACCTCTTCTTCTCAAGAGGGAATAGATTCAGTTCCTCTAATCTTTCCTCATAGCTGAGCTCCTCCATGCCTCTTATCAGTTTGGTTGCCCTTCTCTGCACTTTCTCAAGTTCCCCCATATCCTTTTGAGAACTGGTGCTCAAAACTGAACTGCATATTCCAGATGAGGTCTTACTGATGATTTGTACAGGGGCAAAATTATATATCTCTCTCTCGGGAGTCAATACCTCTCAATACCTCACTACCACTTAAGCCCCGGACCATTTTGCAGCTAAAGGACCAGGCCCCTTTTTGCGATTCGGCACTGTGTCGCTTTAACTGACAATTGCACGATCGTGCGATGTGGCTCCCAATCAAAGTTGACGTCCTTTTTTTCCCACAAATAGAGCTTTCTTTTGGTGGTATTTTATCACCTCTGCAGTTTTTATTTTTTGCGCTATAAACAAAAATAGAGCGACAATTTTGAAAAAAATTCAATATTTCTTACTTTTTGCTATAATAAATATCCCCAAAAAATTTATAAAAAAACATTTTTTCCCTCAGTTTAGGTATTCTTCTACATATTTTTGGTAAAAAAAAACGCAATAATCGTTTATTGATTGGTTTGCGCAAAAGCTATAGCGTCTACAAAATAGATTATAGATTTATGGCATTTTTATCAATATTTTTTTTTACTAGTAATGGTGGAGATCAGCGATTTTTATCGTGACTGCGACATTATGGCGGACACATCGGACACTTTTGACACCATTTTGGGACCATTGTCATTTTTACAGCGTCAGTGCTATAAAAATGCACTGATTACTGTGAAAATGACACTGGCAGTGAAGGGGTTAACCTGTAGGGGGCGCTGAGGGGGTTAAGTGTTTACTAGGGAGTGATTACTACTGTGTGGGGTCGTGGCTTGGCATGTCACTGATCGTCGTTCTCTATGACAGGGAACAGACGATCAGTGACACTCACACTAGGAAGCACGGGGAGAGGTTTGTTTACACTTACCTCTCCCAGTTCTTCAGCTCTGTAACCCGAACACGGGACATCGGCGGCGATCAGGTCCGGGTTGCGAGTGTGCCATTCTGCCGATGTATATCGACGTGAGGCGGTCCTTAAGTGGTTAATAAATGAAAGGACTTTGCTCGCTTTGGAAACCGCAGCTTAGCATTGCATGCTATTATTGAGCTTATGATCTACCAAAACCCCCAGATCCTTCTCCACCATTGATTCCCCCAGTTGTACTCCCCCTAGTATGTATGATCCATGCATATTCTTTGGAGAAATCCTGATAGGACGTTATTCTACTGCATAGCTTAGTGTCATCTGCAAAGACATAAATGGTAGTTTTAATCCCAGACCCTATATAATTTATAAAGATATTAAAAAGTAAGGCTCCCTGCACTGAACCTTGGGGTACACAACTGATAAACTTAGACCAGTGTTTCTCAACTCCATTTCTCAGGGCGCCCCAACAGGTCATGTTTTCAGGATTTCCCTCAGATGAAATGGCTGTGGTAATTACTAAGGCATTGAAACTGTCACCTGTGCAAAATAATGGAAAGACTGAAAACATGACATGTTGGGGCGCCTTGAGGACTGGAGTTGAGAAACACTGCCTTAGACCATTCAGGGTACGAGTCATTAACCACTACTCTCTGAATTCTGTCTTTTAGCCAGTTTTCTATCCATTTACAAATTGATCTATCCAAGCCTGTAGACTTTACCTTACATATGAGCCGTGTGTGGGGAACTGTGTCAAATGCTTTTGCAAAGTCCAAGTATACCACGTCCACAGCCACCCCTCTGTCCAAGGTTTTACTTACCTCGTCATAAAAATAAATTTGACACCTTCTGTCTTTCATAAATCCATGCTGTCTGTTGCTTAAAATATTTTTTCCAGCAAGAACTCATCTATGTGGTCTTTTATTAAACTCTCCAGTATCTTCCCGACTATAGAAATGTAACTAACAGTTCTATAGTTACTTGGTAAAGACTTTGATCCCTTTTTAAATATGGGCACCGCATTGGCCCTATGCCAATCCAGTGGTACCATTCCAGTTATTAACGAGTCCCTAAAAATTTGATACAATGGCCTTGAAATGACAGAGCTCAATTTTTTAAGGATCCGTGGGTGGATGCCACCTGGTCCAGGTGCTTTATCCACCTTTATTCTGTCTAAATATTTCTGGACCATATCCCCTTTGAGCCATTGTGGATCATTTGGGGATGTGTCATTACCACCCCCATTATGGACATGAGCTCCCCCATGCTCCTTTGTATACACAGAGCTAAAGAAAGTATTTAATACATTTGTCTTCTCTTTGTCCCCAGTTACCCACTCTAGATTATTTTGTTAAGGGCCTACATGCTCAGACCTGACCGTTTTACTATTAATATATTTGAATAATTTTTTGGGGCTTTGTCTTGCTATCTTTTGCAATCTGTCGTTTGTTTTGAATTTTTGCATCCTTTTTACCCATTCTGGTATATTCTTTGTAACATTTAAATGATAACCGTGTTCCTTAATTTTTATTTTTTTTAAAAGCTTTTTTTTTATTATTTATAGCCATTTTATCTTTGGCTGTGCGCAACATAGGTTTTATTTTTCGCCTTTTGAACTTATTGCCCATGGTAATATATTTTACAGTGAGTTTACATACAGTCACTTTGAAGATTTCTGTTCTGTGCCCATTGATGCCAATATTCCCTCCCAGTTTTAGTCCTGGAGAGCAGCCCTCATCCTTGGAAAATTTGCTCTCTTAAAGTTAAGTATTTTTATCTTACCCGTATATGTTTGTTTCTTACAGCTAACATTAAATGAAATCATGTTATGGTCACTGCTACCCAGATGCTCTTTTATATGAATATTGGAATTAAGCTCTGCATGGTTTGAGATTATCAGGTCCAGCAGAGTGTCATTCCTAGTCGGGGCCTCAATAAACTGGACCATAAAATTGTCTTGTAATAGGTTTATACATTTTTGCCCTTTAAATGTCCCAGCAGTGCCATTACTCCAGTCAATTTCGGGGTAGTTAAAATCCCCCTTTATTGTCACTGTCCCAGCCCTTGCAGCCCTTTCCATTTGTGCAAGGAGCTGAGTCTCTACCTCCTCACTAACACTGGGAGATCTATAGCAAACTCCAACGACACATTTTACACAGCATTTTTAGCAGCAGAAAGCAGGGTGGGGATCTGATGTCACACACACTGTGAAGCTAGAGCTTCATGAAATCTGATAGCTAATTGGTGGTAAGGGACACACCCTCCTCTAACAGGCTCATAAAAACACAGAGCTGTGTCTGAGTCATCTGTTGTGTTCTGGAGGGGGCAGTCCATCTCCTGAGGGGCCGAGTTGTCGTCAGACAACTTGTCGTCAGACAACTAGTGTGTACTAGCCTGAATCCAAAGCAAGTCTGGTTCTTCTCTGATATTGGATCTCTCTGCTGTCTGTATGAGTCACTTATAGAACTCTGCTGGGCTCTGAGGAAGAAGTGTATGACTTCGAAACGCGTAAGCCGGCAGTGGCTCCATTCATATGTGCGGTGCGTCTGTGGAGTGCGGTGTGTCATGTCTCAGCTGCCATCTATTTGGAATATCATTGCACTGCAAGTTTTTTCCTGCTACACTTGTAAGTAGTATCTATGCTTTTTTAATAAAATCTATCCTAAACTATAATACACTAGGCTGGTGCACCCTTGTTTCCTTTCTTCTATTCTGCACTAGGACACCCCTGTCCATGAAGGGCTGCAAAGCCGGTGTTAGCATTGTGCAAGATTGACTGCTAGAGGATCCACTTGTGCGCAGGAGTTTTTGTGTGCTGTTTTCAAATGGATTTTTAACACCCTAGGCGAAACCTCATTTTGCCCCCCCCCCGACTCCACCCCTGACCCCAACCCCTTTTTTCCTGCCCATGTATACCTCACCTTTTTAATGAAGTGCCAAAATGCAGCCCACCAGGCCCCATCAAATGCAGCCTCACCAGGCCCCATCAAATGCAGCCTCACGAGCGCTTATCAAATGCAGGCTCACCAGCTTCCATAAAATGCAGCCTCACCAGTGCCCATCAATGCAGCCTCACCAGCACCCATCAATACAGCCTCACCAGTGCCCATCAAATTCAGCCTCACCAGCGCCCATCAAATGTAGCCTCATCAGCGCCCATCATGCAGCCTACCAATGCCCATCAAATGCAGCCTCACAAGCTGCCATCAAATGCAGCCTCACCAGCACCCATCAAATGTAGCCTCACCAGCGCCCATCAAATGTAGCCTCACCAGCGTCCATCAATGCAGTCTACCAGTGCCCATCAATGAATGTTTGCCTGCTTCCATTTATTCTGGAGTCGGGACACAGACACAGTCCTCCACTATCGCTGCGCCTCTGACACTATGTGCGAACGGAGTGGGCGCTGCCTGCTGATGCTGAGACTTAGTTGCTTGCTGCAGAGAGAAGAGAGTAGGAACACCAGTGGCCAGGCACCCTAGGTAGCAGGGCGCCCTAGGCGGCTGCCTAGTTTGCCTAGTGGTAGCACTTGCCCTGCTGAAGTTTACAACCACTTTAAGCAGTTAGTAAAATATGCACCAAGTCTGTAATAAGAAATATTTTTTTCAGAGGAATAACACATATAGTTTTAAAATGCATACAAATTTCAGAAAGTTATTTGTGAATTTCATTCTTGCCAAATCTCAGACTTTTTGCCAGAATAAAATCTATCACTGCAGCGTAAAATGTTGAAACATCTATTCATTGCAGACAGAAACAGCAAAAATCTGACAAAAAGAAAAAAAAAAAGACCATAATTAATCATCATGACACATTGTAACCTATGCCTATTAAATACCATCTACCTTGCACCTTCTTTTGTGATATATGTGCTCACATACTTATTAATGCTTTTTTGTGTGGAAAAAAATGATTGACACTTTGGAGGAAGGCATGGCTAACTGCATATCCAGTGTGTGACAAGCAATTTGGAAAAAAATTAAATGAGCTGCAATCATACAGTCCAGAATGGGAAAGAGTTGCTATCATAATTGATCATGTTCCTTTGTTAATACAGAAGACTATCAGATTAGAAAACATTGTAAAGGGGTGATGACTATATTTTAGGGTCTGAATAAGTAATTACCTTTCCCATTTTCCTGTAACTGACGTTATATTGTTCATCTTCAGTCATATTGAGATGTAGAATTTTGCATTATCCTTTAACATCCAAACAATTTCTTAAGGGAAATTTAAAGGACCACTATCACAAAAGATAAGTACACCTAACAATAGCATCTAGTAAATATATTCCTTCTTAAGTTATTATTTTTTTCCTTATTAACATACAGACCAAACTATCCAGCAAAAGTGACAGTGATAGGAGTTAGGACAAATGGCATTATTATTTTGTTTTAAATACCACTTGCCATTTTAAGGTGTAGTATATCACCAAATTATATTTTCCCAGGATTATTTAGTGTTTGCCAGACTTTGACAACGCGTGCCCTAAAACTATAGGGCTGAGTAAAAGTGCAACCTTCCACTTGTGGTGAGAATGACTAACAAATTGTCAAAGACTGTTCACATAGAGGATGTCAATGGATTTTTGGAAGTGATGTATCACTTTGTCATTTTTAGCTCTAGATAGGAAAAGAAGTCAACAAAATTGCAGGAAATGTATTGAGAAGGACAGCAGGAAGCTCTGACTCTCTTGCTTCAAGCTGCCCCAGAGGAACCAGAGCATTTATTTTGTTTTTATATTATCACACGCTCTCGGCACTGGGTGATTTCTGCAGGAGACTGGTTGTTATTACTGCAGAAACTTCTGGTTCTGTACAATGTGAATGTGCAGCACAGAGAAGTTAGTGTAAGCTTTTTAATCTAAATCCAAGCACACAAATGTAATATATTGCAGTTTCCCAGTCCCTAGATGTCATTGTGTCATTCATTTTCAGTCTAAGAACATTTTCAGTAAGTACAGAAAATACCTGCTCAAATGCATAATCCTTTCACTTCCTCTAAGCTAAACTGAAAACCAACTTTCTTCTATAAACTACTAATGTCCCCACCCACCATGAAATGGTGATGAAAAAAGAAGAATATTTTTGAAAAGCAGCCTGGGTGGCAACCCACGGCTCACTCCCCAGATAAAGAAAGCAGCTAACTTATCTAAGAACTAGCAACATGCAATACGTTAGTTTTTGATGTTTGGATATCCTTTGTATTGGGCTCACTTTTGGTTGGGTTTAGTAGATGTAGAATGTTTTTTTTTTTTTCATTCTAAAATGTTAGATGATTAAGTAAAAGGAGATTTAAACCCTAACTGCATGGCATTTAGGTTCCTACAGCACTTTGTATCATTAACATTTGACTTTTAAAATAACATATTCATATTAATTTTCCACCAAATTTTTCTTTGTTGAATCCCAGTACTGCTGATCTCTGGCAGCCTCTTTGTAGCCACTACCTGTTATTCTCAATGTGGGTTTCTTAATGGTGACAGCAGTGGACCATGCCGATGCAAAGTGCATCAGCATGGATGCTTGTAGTCTCCACTGGATGACCATGGATCATGGTGAAAATGAAGGAAAACAATTGTGTTACAGAGAATGTCTGCTCCAGGACCTTCATGTCGGGGGGGGGGGGGGGGTTACACACATTCCCATGTGTATATCTGACAAGCAGACTCCTTCATGTCAGATGTAAGAAGTATGGTGGCTGCACTGCTGCCCAATTGCTTCCACACATCCACAGTAATGTGCCCCTCATCATGTATCTTGGGCTCCGCTTGCCCATCTGTGGGCCCGGGGTGCTGCCAGGTAGGAGGGAGGGAGCAGGATGGACACATGTCCGTTCCCCTCCTCTTCTTGTTGGTGATCCAGAAGCGACTTGTTTGACGTCACTTCCAGGTCTCCTTGTCAGTTTAAAGGACCACTATCACAAAAGATAAGTACACCTAACAATAGCATCTAGTAAATATATTCCTTCTTAAGTTATTATTTTTTTCCTTATTAACATACAGACCAAACTATCCAGCAAAAGTGACAGTGATAGGAGTTAGGACAAATGGCATTATTATTTTGTTTTAAATACCACTTGCCATTTTAAGGTGTAGTATATCACCAATTTATATAGGCGCATGCGCCTCGTGACTCGTGCATGCGCAGTAGGAAACTGGCTGTGAAGCCTGAAGGCTCCACTGCCAGTTTCCCTTAGTTGTAATAGTGGCGCCTGCACCCGAGCCGGTGGATGAATCGGCCATGGGGGGCTGACATCGCAGGCTCCCTAGACAGGTAAGTGTCCTTATTAAAAGTCAGCAGCTACAGTACTTGTAGCTGCTGGCTTTTAAAAAAAAAAACGTTTTTGAGGCTAGAACTCCACCTTAAGTTTAGTGTATTTTTTACAGAATTTCTGCATTTCCTAGTCCTTTGCTGTAATACTGTGTAGCATAAGAAAACTGGTACTCCCACTATTATATTCTCTATGGTGTCTGCGTTCAAAAAATATACAACGTTTTGGGGGTTTATGCAATCTTTAGTCCTAAAATAATTTTTTAAACATGTACGCAAAAAATGGCTCTGGCAGTGAAAGGGTTAAAGTCTTGATTTAGTGGTTAGGTAAAGTGTTAGACATAGGGGCACAGCAGTCTGCTGGGAGGCTAGTGTTAAATATAATAGCAGATTTATTTACACTAACAAACTGAAGCCAAACTCTTGCTCACGCTTTATAATATGTTTGTAACTAGAATCTTCAGGGCCCCGATGCAAGAAACCATGAAGGGCCCCTAGGTCTACAAAATATCTGGGGCTAGAGCCCATAGCAGCAAAGTAAAGTAAGTCATACGATCGGGCGGACATACACATGTATATAATATACGTGTGTGTGTGTGTGCATGTGTGTGTGTATGTATGTATATATATGTATATATATATATATATATATATATATATATATATATATATATATTTATATAAAATATCTTTACATATCTGAGTGCGGATCCCCCCTTACATCAGGATCCCCAGAGAGCCTCCCCCTAGTATCAGGATCATCAGGGAGCCTCCATACTTACATTAGGATCCCCAGAGTGTCCCCCCTTACATCAGGGTCCCCAGAGAGCCCCTTGTACATCAGGGTCCCCAGAGAGCCCCCTTCTTACATCAGGGTCCCCAGAGAGTCCCTTCCTTACATCAGGGTCCCCAGAGAGCACCCCTTACTTCAGGGTCCCCAGAGGGCCCCCCTTACATCAGAGTCCCCAGAGGGCCCCCCTTACATCAGGATCCCCAGAGGGCCCCTTCCTTACATTAGGGTCTTAAGAGAGACCTTCCTTATATCAGGGTCCCCAGAGAGCCCTTCCTTACATCAGAGTCCTCAGAGAGCCCCTTCCTTACATCAAGAACCCCAGAGAGCCTCCCTTACATTAGGGTTCCCAGAGAGCTGTTCTTTACATCAGGGTCCCCAGAGAGCCCCCTTACATCAGGGTCCCCAGAGAGCCCCTTCATTACATTAGGGTCCCCAGAGAGCACACCTTACATCAGGGTCCCCAGAGAGCCTTCCTTACATCAGGGTCCCCAGGTAGCCCCTTCTTACATCAGGGTCCCCAGAGAGCCTTCCTTAAATCAGGGTCTCCAAAGAGCCCCTTCCTTACATCAGGATCCCCAGAGAGCCTCTTCCTTACATCAGTGTCCCCAGAGATCCCCCCTTACATCAGGGTCCCCAGAGAGCCCCCGCTTACATCAGGGTCCCCAGAGAGCCCCCATAACATCAGGGTCCCCAGAGAGCCCCTTCCTTACATTAGGGTCCCCAGAGAGACCCTCCTTACATCAGGGTCCCCAGAGAGCCCCTTCCTTACATCAAGGACCCCAGAGAACCTCCCTTACATTAGGGTCCCCAGAGAGCCTTTCTTTACATCAGGGTCCCCAGAGAGCTCCTTCCTTACATCAGGGTCCCCAGAGAGCCCCCGCTTACATCAGGGTCCCCAGAGAGCCCCCCTTACATCAGGGTCCCCTCCTTACATCAGGGTCCCCAGAGAGCCTTCTTTACATCAGGATCCCCAGAGAGCCCCCCTTACATCAGGGTCCCCGGAGGGCCCCCCTTATTTCAGGGTCCCCAGAGGTCCCCCTTACTTTAGGGTTCCCAGAGAGCTCCCCCATTACATTAGGGTCCCCAGAGGGCCCCCCTTCAGGGTCCCCAGAGAACCCCTTCCTTACATCAGGATCACCAGAGAGCCCCTTCCTTACATCAGGATCCCCAGAGAGCCCCTTCCTTACATCAGGGTCCCGAGAGAGCCCCCCTTACATCAGGGACATCAGGGTCCCCAGAGAGACCCTGCTTACTTTAGGGTCCCCAGAGAGCCCCCTCTTACTTCAGGGTCCCCAGAGAGCCCCCTCTTACTTCAGGGTCCCCAGACAGTCCCCCCTCCTTCCAGAGGTTCCCCTGTACCTGGTTGGCCTCCGCTGTGCACCTTGGACCCCCAGCACATCTCTGTACTCTTCACCTGGGGGGAGGTGGGAGGCAGCGATCGACAGCTCTATGGTATCCATGGGTGGCGGGATCTCCCTGGGGCTTGTAGTTCTCTCTCCGCCTGTATCCACTGGAGAGGGGAGGGGCCTCTGACCCGAACATGTATCACCAAGAGTGTAGAAGCAGAGCGACTCACTGAAGAGTGAAGCCGATACATGCCCGGGCCAGAGGCCCCTCCCCTCTCCAATGTATACATTCAGAGAGAGAACTACAAGCTCCAGGGAGATCCTGTGGCTCACGGGCACCATGGAGCTGCCAATCGCCGCCTCCCACCCCCCGCCTGCATGTTAAATGGACAGCCAGAGGTACAGGGGGAGATTCCGGGTCTTGGGCCCCCCCACAGCAGCAGAACGACAGGGCCAAGTTGCAAGTGTGACTGCAGCGACCCCTATAGTTCCACCACTGGTTCCAGCAAACAGTCTGTTTCCTTTTGGGATAAAGGTTTTGCATGAATAAATTAAAAAGCTGATCATTTTCATCACGCAGGCCAGTGTTAACTGGTTTGTCTCATCCATGTAAGCTGATATATTTTGCTGGAGAGCTTGTGCTTTTGAAAAGCAACAGATGTGCTGGCTGGATCACCAGATGAAAATTGAAGAAAGAAAGCTTAAAAAAGGAAACTGATACAGCTATCACATCTAAGAATTGGTAAGCTGCTATATAATAAAGGTTTTCTGTTGGGTTTAATACTGCTTTAAGGGCTCATTTTAGGTATTAAGTACCGTACTTGTGGAAGAGCATTTAGGGCTTGTTTAATGTGATTGTTATGAGTTAAATTTTCAGCTAGGTCTATCTATTGGGGAATGTTTCAGTGTGTTCAGCTACTTTCTGCAGCATGCACAATATTTGTCAGTACCAGGAACCTCACACCTAAAATAACTAGTGGCATGCTCCAGCACTGAAAACAATTGTGACAGAAAATCCATAATCAAGGAAATCTAATTTTTACTATTAGTAGCACCCTAAAAAATATTTTTACACATTTGGTTAAGGGCAATATTTTTCCCTTTTTAGATTTTTTTAGGAGGAACTAATTGAAAAAAATAGTTTAAAGCATATGTTGACTTTAATGTTGGATTAAAACATCCTGTTTACAATATACAACTGTGAAGATATGATGCAGGAATGACTGATAGTAATCTACCAATTTTGCAATATTACATTTTCAAGCTGTTTTCTCAGTTATGTGAATTCCAGTAAGGTAGTTGGTTACAGCATATGTTTATGTAGTGCAAGGTCAAGCCTAAAAAAGAGCTGCTGCTTGCGCATGACTTTTTTAAATGCTTGATCATTAGCATATCGGGATGAATATAGAAATATGTGATAACAATAGTATACATCTTTTACTATAACTGATGTTACTTTTTTGTTTTTTTACAGAAAATCCTACCCTAATGAGCTACGTTTCAGTTGGTATCAAAGTGTTGGACATTAATGATAACGCCCCATATATTGGAAATGAAGATATAATTGTTTGTGAAAATGCAAGAGCAGGCCAGGTAACCTACTTTTCTGACATATAATGTTAAAAGTGTTAAATTGTAACTTTGCCCAATCACATGCAAGGGAAATGAAAAAAAAAAAAAACATATTTTTTGCTTGTACATAATTGGAAGATGTAAGTCAGCAGAGCTTTACCTCATTCACTGACCTCTGGGGAAAATTCCCATGCAAAGTGTGATTCCACGCACAAATTGAGCACTCTATTTATCTTTAATAAATAAACCACATTGTTTCAGAATAGCAAAATGATATTGCAAAAATGCAGTTACAGGTAATAGTCTCTTAAAAAAGTTACATAGATTGTTATTCTGTTCCTTTTGTGTCACCTCTATTCCAAATCCAAAAATTTTTAGTTTCTTGTTCTTAAGAAAAATTGTGTAAGTGAACAAGAAACTCAGAGACGAAACATCAGCATGAGATTTTTTTTAAGCCTTTTTCTAAAACTGTAATTAAAAAATTTACAAATTTAAAGTTACAATATTTTTTTTTTAAATATTTGCACACCCAACACTGTAATACTTAACCACTTAACCACTTTAGCCCCGGAAGGATTTGCCCCCTTAATGACCAGGCCATTTTTGAGCGATACGGCACTGTTTCGCTTTAACTGACAATTGCGCGGTCGTGCAACATTGCACCCAAACAAAATTGATGTCCTTTTTTTCCACACAAATAGAGATTTCTTTTGGTGGTATTTGCTTATCTTTACAGAAAAAAAGGAAACAGAAACTGCACTATGATCAAAAAGCAATCTCGTGTGCACAAAAAAATGCAGAAAACTCAAGTGGAAGCAGCAACTCTTCTGTGAAACATCAAAACAGTGATCAAAAGTAGGGATGAGCCGAACACCAAAAGTGCTAATTATCAAGGCTAATATGCAAGTTATTGTCCTAAAAAGGGTTTGGGGACCCGGGTCCTGCCCCAGGGGACATGTATCAATGCCAAAAAAAGTTTTAAAAACGGACGTTTTTTCGGGAGCAGTGATTTTAATGATGCCTAAAGTGAAAAAAAAGTGAAATATTCCTTTAAATATAGTACCTGGGGGGTGTCTAAAGTATGCCTGTAAAGTGGCGCGTGTTTCCCGTGTTTAGAACTGTCCCTGCACAAAATGACATTTCTATAGGAAAAAAAGTCATTTAAAACTGCTTGCGGCTTTAATGTAATGTGTGGTCCCGGCAATATGGATGAAAATCATAGAGAAAAATGGCATGGGTACCTCCCCCCCAGCCCATTACAGCCCCTTTGGGTCTTGTATGGATATTAAGGGAAACCCCTCACCCAAATTAAAAAAAGGCCCTATATACTCTGAACAGCAGTATACAGGCGGTGCAAACAAGACAGGGACTGTAGGATTGTTCTTAAGTAGAATCTGTTTGTAATTTGCAACAGGTACATTTTTGTGTAGCTCCAGCCAAAAAATCAATTTTTAAGCTTTTTGGAAAACATAGGGAAGGGTTATCACTAGGGATGAGCTCGGTGTTCGAGTCGAACATACGTTCGACTCGAACATCGGCTGTTCGATCGTTCGACGAAGATCGAACGATTTGGGCCGTTCGTGCCTAATTCGAGTGACGCGAACGGCCCACAATGCACTACGCCATCGCAGTGTCATCCAGGCGCTGTGATTGGCCAAGCATGCACTGTGACCCCGCATGCTTGGCCAATCACAGCGCCGGCAGCGAGGAGAGCAATGATTGGCCACAGGCAGGATGCCTGTGGCCAATTATTGCTGAGGGTGTTTAGTACACTCCCCACACTATAAAAGGCCGCCAGCACGGCGGCCTAGTGTAGTGTGTTCCGGAGCAGGGAAAGAGAAGCATAGGCAGGGACAGTGACATTTTTTTTTCTTGCTTAACCTGGATTCCTTTAGTTTAGGGAAAGAGAAGGATAGGTAGGGAGAGTGTCAGTGTGTTTTACTGTGCTAATCCTTGTTTGTAGGGACAGGGAAGGACAGTGAGGGAAATTCTCCTTGTGCTATACTGTGCTAAAGCATTGATCATCAACCATCTTTAAAAAAACATTTTTTATAGGGACAGAAAACTATAGGTAGGGAGAGTGTCAGTGTGTTTTACTGTGCTAATCCTTGTTTGTAGGGACAGGGAAGGACAGTGAGGGAAATTCTCCTTGTGCTATACTGTGCTAAAGCATTGATCATCAACCATCTTTAAAAAAACATTTTTTCTAGGGACAGAAAACTATAGGTAGGGAGAGTGTCAGTGTGTTTTACTGTGCTAATCCTTGTTTGTAGGGACAGGGAAGGACAGTGAGGGAAATTCTCCTTGTGCTATACTGTGCTAAAGCATTCCTCATCAACCATCTTTGAAATCCTTGTTTTTTGGACAGTCAGGGAAATTGTCATTGTGCTATTCTGTGCGAAAGCAATCATCCTCAACCATATTTAGAAATCCTTAAGTAAAGGGACAGAGAAGGACACCTGAAGGTAGCCCTTATTGCTTTTTTCCCATCTCCCTGCAGGCCATCCATTAGAATGTCTGGAAGGCAAACAAGGAGAGGCAGACAGTCAGGAGGCAATAAAAGAGGGCAAGCAGGCTCTGTGTCTGGGGGCAACAGTGCTGGTCGTGGACGCGGTGCATTGTCATCAGCACATGGCCATGGGACACGCTTGTCCTTCTTTTCGGCAGCTGGACATGTTGAGCCACATCATGCCGAAGACTTGGTAGAGTGGATGACCAAGCCCTCCTCCTCCTCCTCATCCTCTCTCACCCAGGCTCAGGGTACTGGCAAAGCAGCTGCCAAAGTGTCCTCTTCCCTGGTATCAATGTCAGACTCATCATCAGTCACTCCTTCCCTAGACCCACCATGTCCTCCTCCTGAGGAGTCCCCCGAACTGTTTGAGCACAGTGTTGGGTACATGCTCCAGGAGGATGCCCAGCGTTTCGAAGGGTCTGATGATGAAACCCAGCTACAGGAAGGCAGTAGCGTGAGAGCAGACAGAGGGGATGCTCAAGAAGGACACCAATCTGGCAGTCATGTTCCAGCAGCTGCAGCATACTGCCAGATTGGCTCCAATGATGAGGAGGGAGGGGATGATGAGGTCACTGACTCCACGTGGGTGCCTAATAGGAGAGAGGAGGAGGAGGAGGATGAGGAGGAGGCACATCTCCAACGAGGCAGGATGCCCTTTGGTGGCCAGCGTAAGGGCAGTACACCGACGGAATCACACCGCAGAGCTCTGCCTGTGCAGGGCGCTGCCTCTGCCCGTCATTCAAAAAGTTCTTTGGTGTGGGCCTTTTTTGAGGCTAGTGCATCAGATCGCACAGCTGCTGTTTGCAACATATGTCTCAAGCGTATATCGCGTGGCCAAAACATCAGCCGCTTGGGTACCACATGCCTGACCAGACATATGTTGACCTGCCATGCAGCTCGTTGGCAAGCCTACCTCAAAGACCCACACCAAAGAACAAAGTGGACCTCTCCTTGCACCGCATCAGCTGGGATCTCCAACCCCACTATAACTTCAGTCCTCTCTGAAACATGCACTGAGAGGAATGAAGGTGTAGAATTAGGTGTGTCACAGCCAAGTACTTGCGGCCACTCTGCTAGCAGTACACCGACGTCCGATTCTAGCAGGCAAATTTCCCTGCCCCAGCTGCTGGACCGTCGAAAGAAGTTCACTCCCAGCCATCCACATGCCCAGCGGTTGAATGCTAGCTTGGCTAAATTGCTAGCGCTTCAACTGCTGCCTTTTCAGTTGGTAGACTCGGCCCCCTTCCGTGAGTTTGTGTAATGTGCGGTTCCTCAGTGGCAGGTTCCCAAACGCCACTTTTTCTCACGGAAGGCTATTCCGGCTCTCTACCGGCATGTGGAAGGCAATGTCTTGGCCTCGCTGGACAGGGCGGTCAGCGGTAAGGTGCATATTACCGCTGACTCATGGTCCAGCAGGCATGGACAGGGACGTTACCTTTCTTTCACGGCCCATTGGGTCACTCTTTTGGCAGCTGGGAAGGATGCAGGACAAGGTGCAGTAGTGTTGGAGGTTGTTCCACTGCCACGCCTCCAAAATGCTACTACTGGTTGTGACACACCTCTCTCCTCCACCCCCTCCTCTTCTTCTTCCTCCATGGCCTCTTCCTGTGCCTTGTCCTCTGAACCAGCGGTGCTCCGTAGCCGTTCAAGGGGCTACGCAAGTACGCAGGCAAAAAGATGCCATGCCGTGCTTGCGCTGGTGTGTTTGGGGGACAGAAGCCACACTGGGGCAGAGGTCCTGTCTGCTCTGCAGGGCCAGGCCGAGAGGTGGTTGACGCCACGCCAGCTTAAGCCAGGAATGGTGGTTTGCGACAATGGCACCAACCTCCTCTCCGCCCTCCGACAGGGACAACTGACCCATGTGCCCTGTGTGGCTCACGTCCTTAACCTGGTGGTGCAGCGGTTCTTGGGCAGGTACCCGGGCTTACAGGATGTCCTGAGGCAGGCCAGGAAAGTCTGTGTGCATTTCCGCAGATCTTATAATGCCAGTGCTCGCCTGGCTGAGCTGCAAAAGGAGTTGAACCTGCCCAAGAACCGCCTTATATGTGACATGCCCACCAGGTGGAACTCAACGTTGGCCATGCTGCAGCGGCTGCACACGCAGCAGAGGGCCATCAATGAGTACCTGTGCGACTACGGCACCAGGACAGGGTCAGGGGAGCTTGGTTTTTTTCTCCACGCCAGTGGGGCATGATCAGGGATGCATGCACTGTACTGGCACCATTTGAGGAGGCCACGAGGATGGTGAGCAGTGACAGTGCATGCATCAGTGACACTGTACCTCTTGTCCACCTGTTGGAGCACACGCTGCGTGAAATAATGGACAGGGCACTTGAGGCAGAACAGAGGCAGGAAGAGGAGGACTTCCTTGCCTCTCAAGGCCCCCTTTACCCAGACAGTGTTCCTTCTGTCCCACCCATCGCACAGGAAGAGGAGGAGGAGGAGGAGGAGGAGGAGGATTGTGTCAGCATGGAGGTGGAGGCTGGCACTCAGCATCATCAGCAGCAGTCTTTTAGGGATGATTTACAGTCCCAAGAAACCAGTGGACTTGTACGTGGCTGGGAGGAGGTGGCTGCGGATCATGTCGTCCTTAGTGACCCAGAGGACTCCGGACCGAATGCCTCAGCTAACCTACGCTGCATGGCCTCCCTGATCCTGCAAAGTCTGCGGAAGGATCCTCGTATTCTTCGGATCAAGGAGAGGGACCATTACTGGCTGGCCACTCTCCTTGATCCACGGTACAAGGGTAAGGTTGCGGACCTTATGTTACCGTCGCAGAGGGAGCAGAAGATGAGACAACTCCGGGAGGCCTTGCAGAAAGGTCTGTGCAACGCGTTCCCAGAGACTGGGAGGTTACAAACTCCTGGTCCTGGACAACGAGTTGCTGAGGCTTCGGCCAGTCAAAGAAGGAACGGTGGGGAAGGTGGCCGTCTGACCGATGCGTTCAGACAATTCTTTAGTCCGCAGCCCCAAAGTATGATCGGTTCCAGCAACCATCGCCAGCGTCTGATAAACATGGTGCAGGAATATCTAGGGGCAAGGTCAGACTTGGACACCTTCCCCACCGAAAATCCTCTGGCTTGATCTTGAGGATGGATCACTGGCCAGAGCTTGCACAGTATGCAATTGAGCTACTGGCCTGTCCTGCATCCAGCGTTCTTTCGGAACGCACATTCAGTGCTGCTGGAGGATTTGTCACGGATCACAGGGTGCGCCTGTCCACCGACTCGGTTGATCGACTGACTTTCATCAAGATGAACCAGTCTTGGATCACCACCAGCTACCACACACCTGATGCTGATATAACAGACTAATTGATTTTAACATGTCACATCCCTTCAAGACTGATGCTGATGCTGAGTGCCTGTGCTGTTATGTTGACTGGCTATCCTCCTCCTCCGAGTCCTCAATGATACGATTGATGATGATAGCTTGGAAGATCATTTTTGTTTATGGGTGCCGCCACCAGTGGCTAAGGCTCAATTTTTCAGCCCCTGTTTAACAGGGGCGTGTAATTAAAATTTTTGAAGCAATACTTTACAACAGGGCTCATTGCTGTGCTCCAAGTACAGTATCTGTGAGGGGTTGCAGTGTTGTGCCACCAGTGCCTAAGGCCCAATTTTTCAGCCCCTGTTCAACAGGGGCATGTAATTACAATTCTTGATCTAATAATTCACAGCAGGGCCCATTGCTGCACCCACCAAGAGTAACTCTGAGGGCTTACAGTGTTGTGGCAATGCCACCACCACCACCACCACGAAAGGCCCAATTTTTCAGTCCCTGTTCAAAAGGGGCATGTAATTACAATTCTTGATCTAATAATTCACAGCAGGGCCCATTCCTGCACCCACCAAGAGTAACTCTGAGGGCTTACAGTGTTGTGGCAACACCACCACCACCACCACCACCACGAAAGGCCCAATTTTTCAGCCCCTGTTCAACAGGGGCATGCAATTACAATTCTTGATCTAATAATTCACAGCAGGGCCCATTGCTGCACCCACCAAGAGTAACTGTCAGGGCTTACAGTGTTGTGGCACCAGCACCACCATCAAAGGCCCAATTTTTACTACCACTGTTCAACAATTATATGTAATTACAATTCCTGATATAATAGTTGACAGCAGGGTGTTCCAGCACCAACCAAGAGTAACTGTGTGTGCTTACAGTGTTGTGCCAACACCAACAACTAAGGGGCCTATTTCTGCAGAGTATATACGGCAGGTCCCTACTTTCAAACATCCAACTTACAAACGACTCCTACTTGCAAACGCAAGAAGACAACAGGAAGTGAGAGGAAATCTACCCCTAGGAAGGAAAATTCTCTCCTGTAAGAATTAATATGGGAGAAAGGTGTCTCCTCTGTACTGATGCTTTATCACCAATCCTTGTTTCAAGAAAAACACCACATTTCAAAAACAGTTGTCATTGGGACGGAAAGTGAGGTGAAATGTTCTGAACAGGGGCACAGACAGCAAAACAAATGTTACAGGGGTGATAACCCTTACCTATGTTTTCCAAAAAGTTTAAAAATAGATTTTTGGGCTGGAGCTACACTTAAACAATGTACCTGTTCAAAATTACAAACACATTCTACATAAGAACAAACCTACAGTCCCTGTCTTGTATGCACCGCCTGTATACAGCTGTTCAGAGTATATAGGGCCTTTTTTATTTTGTGTGCGGTGTTCCCCTTAATATCCATACAAGACCCAAAGGGGCTGGTAATGGGCTGGGGTAGGGGGGGGGGGTCATGGGGTAGCTATGCCATTTTTCTTAAAGATTTTCATCCATATTACCGGGACCAGACATTACATTAAAGCCGCAAGCAGTTTTAAATGGCTTTTTTTTCCTTTAGAAGTGTCATTTTGTGCAGGGACAGTTCTAAACACGGGAAACACGTGGCACTTCACAGGCATACTTTAGACACCCCCCAGGTACGATATTTAAAGGAATATTTGACTTTTTTTTTTCACTTTATGCATCATTAAAATGACTGCTCCCGAAAAACGACCGTTTTTAAAACTTCTTTTTGCATTGATACATGTCCCCTGGTGCAGAACCCGGGTTCCCAAACCCTTTTTAGGACAATAACATGCATAATAGTCGTTATAATTAGCACTTTAGAATTCGAACGTTCGCATCCATTGTATTTAATAGGGTTCTAATGTTCGTACGAACGTTCGGTCCGTTCGCGGGTTCTGGTGCGAACCGAACCCGGGGGTGTTCGGCTCATCACTAGTTATCACCCCTGTAACATTTGTTGTGCTGTCAGTACATTTCACCTCACTTTCCGTCCCAATGACAAATGTTTTTTGAAAATTTGGGTTATTTATTGAAACAAGGATTGGTGATAAAGCATCAGTGGAGAGGAGACACCTTTTTCCCATTTTAACTTTTATAGGATAGAATTTCCCTTCCTAATGCGGCGTACACACAATCGTTTTTCATGCCATTTTTTAAACCGATGTTTTTCTCGTCGTTTTTTTTCATGTTTCCTCTCAAGCCTGTCTTGCGTGCACACGATCATTTTAAAAAACGTTCAAGCAAAGCGCAGTGACGTACAACACGTACAACGGCACTATAAAGGGGAAGTTCCGTTCGGATGGTGCCACCCTTCATGTTAGTAAAGTTTGTTGAGCGACGATTCGCGCTTTTCAGCCTCCTGCTTTTCAGTCCGTTACAGCGTGACAAATGTGCTATCTCCATTACAAATGCTAGTTTTACCAGAACATGCGCTCCCTTCTCACACTTGATTCTGAGCATGCGCGTTTTTTTTCACCTTGTCAAAGCATACACACCATCGTTTTTCACGTCGTTAAAAAAAAACGACATGAAAAACTACGTGAAAAAATAGAGCATGTTCGAAATTTTTAATGGCCGTTTTTCACGTCGTTAAAAATGCTCTGGAGCATACACACGATTGGTTTTAATGCCCATTTTTAAAAATGGCATTTTTAATGGCATGAAAAACGATCGTGTGTATGGGGCATAAGGGTAGATTTCCTCTCACTTCCTGTTGTCTCCTCCCGTTTGCAAGTACGAGTCATTTGTAAGTTGGATATTTTGGAAAGTAGGGGCCTGCCCTATATACTCTGCAGAAATTTGGGCCTTAGGTGTTGGTGTTGCCACAACACTGTAAGCCCTCACAGTTACTCTTGGTGGGAGCTGGAATGCCCTGCTGTGAACTATTATATCAAGAATTGTAATTACATGCCATTGCTGAACAGTGGTAGGAAAAATTGGGCCTTTGGTGGTGGCGCTGGTGCCACAACACTGTAAGTCATCACAGTTACTCTTGGTGGGTGCAGGAATGGGCCCAGCTTTTAAATATTAGATCAAGAATTGTAATTACATGCCCCTGTTGAACAGGGGCAGAAAAATTGGGCCTTTGGTGGTGGTGGTGTTGCCACAACACTGTAAGCCCTCACAGTTACTCTTGGTGGGCGCAGGAATGGGCCCTGCTGTGAATTATTAGATCAAGAATTGTAATTATATGCCCCTGTTGAACAAGGGCAGAAAAATTGGGCCTTAGGCACTGGTGCCACAACACTGCAACCCCTCACAGATACTGTACTTGGAGCGCAGCAATGAGCCCTGCTGCAAAGTATTGCATCAAAAATTGTAATTACACGCCCCTGTTAAACAGGGGCAGAAAAATTGGGCCTTAGCCACTGGTGGCGGTGCCCAGAACCAAAAATGTTCTTACAAGCTATCAGCATGATCACTGAGGAGGAAGAGGATAGTCACTCAGCATAACAGGATAGTCACCTGCATCAGCATAGGCAGTCTTGAAGGGATCTGACATAAAAAAAAAAAAAATATTCAGTTACATCAGCATCAGGTGCTTGGTAGCTGGTGGTGATCCAAGATTGATTCATTTTTATGAAGTTCAGACGAGTCGGTGGACAGGCACACCCTGTGATCGGTTACAAAGCCTCCAGCAGCACTGAATGTGCGTTCCGAAAGAACGCTGGATGCAGGACATGCCAGTAGCTCAATTGCATACTGTGCAAGCTCTGGCCAGTGATCCATCCTCAAGACCCAGTAACCCAGAGGATTTTCGGTGGGAAAGGTGTCCAAGTCTGATCTTGCCCCTAGGAATTCCTGCACCATGTAAAGCAGACGCTGGCGATGGTTGCTGGAACTGATCATACCTTGGGGCTGCGGACTAAAAAATTGTCTGAACGCAACGGTCAGACGGCCACCTTCTCCACCGCTCCTTCTTTGACTGACCGAAGCGTCAGCAACACGTTGTCCAGGACCAGGAATTTGTAACCTCCCAGTCTCTGGGAACGCGTTGCACAGACCTTTCTGCAAGGTCTCCTGAAGATGCTTCATCCTCTGCTCCCTCTGCGATGGCAAGATAAGGTCTGCAACCTTACCCTTGTAACGTGAATCAAGGAGGGTTGCCAATCAGTAATGGTCCCTCTCCTTGATCGCACGAATACAAGGATCCCTCTGCAGGCTTTGCAGGATCAGGGAGGCCATGCAGCGTAGGTTTGCTGAGGCATTTGGTCCGGAGTCCTTTGGGTCACTCAGGACGACATGATCCACAGCCACCTCCTGCCAGCCAAGTCCATGGGTGTCTTGGGACTGTAATTGATCCCTTGAAGACTGCTGCTGATGCTGAGTGCTAGGCTCCACTTCCATGCTGACACAATCCTCCTCCTCCTCCTCGTCCTCTTCCTGTGTGATAGGCGGGCCAGCAGGAACACTGTCTGGATAAAGGGGGCCTTGAGAGGTAAGGAAGTCCTCCTCTTCCTTCCTCTGTTCTGCCTCAAGTGCCCTGTCAATTATTCCACGCAGCATGTGCTCCAACAGGTGGAAAAGAGGGACAGTGTCACTGAAGCATGCACTGTGACTGCTCTCCATCCTCGTGGCCTCCTCAAATGGTGCCAGGACAGTGCATGCATCCCTGATCATGGCCCACTGGCATGGGGAAAAAAATCCAAGCTCCCCTGACCCTGTCCTGGTGCCATATTGGCACAGATACTCATTGATGGCCCTCTGCTGCATGTGCAGCTGCTGCAGCATGGCCAACAAAGAGTTCCACCTGGTGGGCATGTCACAGGTTAGGCAGTTCTTGGTTAGGTTGTAATCCTTTTGAAGGTCAGCCAGCTGAGCACTGGCATTATATGACCAGCGGAAATGCCCACAGAGTTTCCTGGCCTGCTTCAGGACCTCCTGTAGGCCCGGGAACCTGTCAAAGAACCGCTGCACAACCAAGTTAAGGACGTGAGCCAAACAGGGCACATGGGTCAGTTGTCCCTGTCGGAGGGCAGAGAGGAGGTTGGTGCCATTGTGGCAAACCACTTTTTCTTGGCTTAATCTGGCGTGGCATCAACCACCTCTGAGCCTGCCCCTGCAGAGCTGACAGAACCTCTGCCCCAGTATGGCTCCTGTCCCCCAAGCACACCAGCTCAAGCACCGCATGGCATCTTTTTGCCTGCGTACTTGCGTAGCCCCTTGAACGCCTACGGAGCACCGCTGGTTCCGAGGACAAAGCACAGGTAGAGGCCATGGAGGAAGAAGAAGAGGAGGGGGTGGAGGAGATAGGTGTGTCAGAATCGCCAGTAGTAACATTTTGGAGGCATGGTGGCGGAACAACCTCCAACACTACTGCACCTTGTCCTGCATCCTTCCCAGCTGCCAACAGAGTCACCCAATGCACCGTGAAAGATAGGCAACGTCCCTGTCCATGCCTGCTGGACCATGAGTCAGCGCTAATATGCACATTACCCCTGACCGCCCTGTCCAGCGAGGCCAAGACATTGCCTTCCACATGCCGGTAGAGAGCTGAAATCGCCTTCCATGAGAAAAAGTGGCATTTGGGAACCTGCCACTGAGGAACCGCACATTCCACAAACTCACGGAAGGGGGCAAAGTCTTCCATTTGAAAAGGCAGCAGTTGAAGTGCTAGCAATTTAGCCAAGCTAGCATTCAACCGTTGGGCATGTGGATGGCTGGGAGTGAACTTCTTTTGGTGGTGCAGCAGCTGGGGCAGAGAAATTTGCCTGGTACAATCTGACGTCGGTGTACCAATAGCAGATTGTCCGCAAGTACTAATTCTACACCTTCATTCCGCTCAGTGCAGGTTTTAGAGAGGACTGAAGGTATAGTGGGGTTGGAGATCTCAGCTGATGAGGAGCAAGGAGAGGTCCGCTTTGTTCTTTGGTGTGGGTCTTTTAGGTACGCTTGCCAAAGAACTGCATGGCAGGTCGACATATGTCTGGTCAAGCACGTGGTGCCCAAGCGGCTGATGTTTTGGCCACGCGAGATACGCTTCAGACATATGTTGCAAATGGCAATGGTGCGATCTGCTGCACACGTCTGAAAAAAGACCCACACCAAAGAACTTTTGGAATAATGCGCAGAGACAGCAGCGCCCTGCACATGCGGAGCTCTACAGTGTGATGCAGTCGGTGTGCTGCCCTTGAGCTGGCCCCTGGAGGGCATCCTGCCTCGTTGGAGATGTGCCTACTCCTCCTCTCTCCTATCAGGCACCCACTTATAGTCAGTGACCTCATCATCCCCTCCCTCCTCATCACTGGAGCAAATCTGGCAGTATGCTGCAGCTGGGGGAACATGACTGCCAGATAGCTGTCCTTGTTGGGCACCCCCTCTCTCTGGGCTCCCGTTACTACCCCCTCTCTCTGGGCTCACATTACTGCCTTCCTCTAGCTGGGTTCCATCATCGGAGCCTTCAAAACGCTGGGCGTCCTTCTGGAGCATGTACCCAACACTGTGGTCAAACAGTTTGGGGGACTCCTCAGGAGGACATGGTGGGGCTAGGGAAGGAGTGACTGATGCCATTGTTCCGAGGGAAGAGGCCGCTTTGGCAGCTGCTTTGCCAGACAAAGTACCCTGAGCCTGGGTGAGAGAGGATGAGGAGGATGAGGACGGCTTGGTCATCCCCTCTACCAAGTCTTGGGCATGTTGCGGATCAACATGGCCAGCTGCCGAAAAGAAGGACAAGCGTGTCCCACGGCCACGTGCTGATGAGGATGCACCGTGTCCGCGACCAGCACTGTTGCCTCTAGACACAGAGCCTGTTTGCCCTCTTTTATTGCCTCGTGACTGTCTGCCTCTCCTTGTTTGCCCTCCAGACATACTAATGGCCTGCAGAGAGATGTAGCTTCACAAAGGTGGGATGTATATATATATATATATATATATATATATATATACTGATTATAATGCAGCTATCAGAATCAACTGCCTGCTGTGGTATTAGTATGAGAAAAGCAGCAATTGTCTTCAGTTATTTTTAGGTGAACACTGTGCAGAGGACACAGTACACTAACTGAAAATACTTGCAGCTCTCTGCCTGTGGTTTTATTATGAGAACACCACAAATTGTATTCAGGTTCCTTTAAGTGAACAATGTGCAAAGGATAGAAGTACTGCAGTACACTAAATGAAATGAATGCAGCTCTCTGCCTGTGGTTTTATTATGAGAACACCACTAATTGTATTCAGGTAACTTTAGGTGAACGCTATGCAAAGTACACAGTACACTAAGTGAAACACTGCAGCTAGCACAATCACCTGCCTACCTGTCACAGTATAGAGAATAACAGGAACGGATCTAGCTAAACTGAATACAGTGTATAAATATATATACAACACCTAGGATGCATATATATCCTCTACACACTGTAACTGCAGCTAACTGATACGCCTGCCTGCTCTATGTAACTCAAATCAAAATACACTGTCTCTCTCTCTCCGTCTGTATTTTAACCAACACCGCAACACACTACATGATGCCGACTTTCAGGCCGCCTTATATAGTGTGGGGCGTGTACTAAATCCCCTGAGGAATAATTGGCCAACGCCACCCTGGCTTTGGCCAATTATGGCTCTCCGTTTTTGCGCGCTGAGATTGGCCAAAGCATGTGGGTCATAGTGCATGCTTGGCCAATCATCAGCCAGCAATGCACTGCAATGCCGCAGTGAATTATGGGCCGTGACACGCCACTCGAATTTGCTGCGAACGGCCCATAATGTTCGCAATTCGGCGAACAGCCGATGTTCGAGTCGAACATGGGTTCGACTTGAACACGAAGCTAATCCCTAATCAAAAATAGTAAAAAATAGAGTCGCGCTAGACCTTAATACAAATATGTATAAATAACGAAATATTGGATGTGATGGTGAACACATACATAAATGGTGAAAATAACATAGGACCTCCAAAAAAATGTATGATTGGATGTGGATAAATAATGAGAATAAATCACAAAAATAATCATTAGTTCAGATCCATGATTGTTCATAAAAGTTCATAAATGAGTGATCTTTTTATAACGTCCACAGAAATAAAATATTGGTCCACCCGTGCACAAATCATTGAAGTGATAAAGTCCACTCTCTTCAGAAATGGAAAAAAGATCAAAATGTTATGTCCACCACCATATGACAAAAAGATCTGCTTACCAGGGCCCCATGGTCCCTTATTACAGAGGACCCGGAGAGGCTTAGAGCAGTGTTTCTCAACTCCAGTCCTCAAGGCGCACCAACAGGTCATGTTTTCAGGATTTCCCTCAGATAAAACAGCTGTGGTAATTACTAAGGCAGTGAAACAGATCAAATCACCTGTGCAAAATAATGGAAATCCTGAAAACATGACCTGAATGTGCGCCTTGAGGACTGGAGTTGAGAAACACTGGCTTAGAGTATAAACACTACTGGGCTGTGTGTCACCAAGGACCCCCCCGCACCGCTAGTCTGCATACTCCATGGTAATAGATGCCAAGTGGTGATGATGTGGCATGTAAGACAAAATGCCTCAAATAGTGTAAAACCTTAACATTTATTTGAATATTAACCACTTGTCCCCCGCCCACTGTCAATTGACGGCGGGCGGAGGACACTCTCGTTCTGGGAGGACGTCGTATGACGTCCTCCTTTTAAAACGAGCTAGGAGGCGCGTGTGCCGCGTTCCCAAGGCCCCAATGCACGTGCCCGGTGGCCATGATTGCCGCCGGGCACCCGCGATTGCCCGGGAAACGAGCAGGAAAGTGGATCTCTGTGTGTAAACACAGAGATCCATGTCCTGTGAGGGAGAGGAGACTGATGGTGTGTCCCTTGTACATAGGGACAACCATCGGTCACCTCCCCCAGTCAGTCCCCTCCCGCCACAGTAAAAACACATTGAGGGAACATATTTAACCCCTTCCCGCCCCTTAGTGGTTAACCCCTTCCCTGTATAAATGTCACTGGCAGGGAGGGGATTAACACTAGGGGGCGATCATGGGGTAAGTGTTCCCTAGGGAGGTGTTTCTAACTGTGGGGGAAGTGTACTGAGTAGAGAAGGAGAGAGCTCTGTTCCTGGTCACTGGGAACAGCAGATCTCTCTCTCACGTTCCTTGTCAGAATGGGGATCTGCCTGTATACATTGACAGATCCCTGTTCTGGCTCTCTGAGGAGCGATCACATGTGGCCTACGAACATCGCGGCCCGCCGGCCACGAACATCGGCTGCAGCCCTTATAGCTTCTTAAAGCAGCCGACATACAATGACGGCGATTTATGCAGCCGTGCCAACCTGCCGTTGTACAACTAGCTCTGTCTGTACCATGTGATCATTGTGACCAATCACAGTGATCAACACAATAGTACCCAATAAATGGCATAAATCAAAGCCATTCATTGTGTACAATTGTCATGTGATCTGCTGTGATTGATCACAGTGATTACATGGTACCGGCAGTGGGCCGAGAACACTGATCTGTCATCACAGAGCAGCGACACAGCGGGTGATAGATAGCGTTTAAGCATGGCCCGTAGGTAGCGTGCAAGGCGCGATCCTGGGTGGACATCATATGATGTCCTCCCAGAATTACGGGTTAAATTTGAACTTTGCCACTCCTTTGTCCCCCAAGCATTTGGACGTCTATTATGTACAATGAGGGATCATCAGTCCTGCCTTGTAAGTAAGGATGTAGGTAAGGTGCAGGGTGGTATTGTGGAAGCAACTGTAAAATCTATTAGCATAAGCAGTAAAATTGTGTATTTTCAAACAAAAGGGCACATATGAGTGGAGCAGAAAGGAAGAGAGAAAGAAATGAAAAAAAAAAAAAAAAAAAAGTTTGGGTTAGATCCTAGACGTCAAAGAAAAAGATAACCAATGAAATAATCAGTTCTCTTTAAATACAGCTGAAAACAGCATGAGTAAGATCACAGAAGCAAATTAACTAAAAAGAAATTGGAGAGAGATTAGTGCAAAATATGAGATCGTAAAAATACCACTGCCTCCATTGCTGCTTGTTATGAAAAATCTAAATTCTCCTCTCTTTTTGTAATGTGGCTATTTCCCTTGCTAGTAATATGCTATATTACAAATTCATTCAGGCTTTACTCACAGGTGACATTGCCTTAAATGCTTTCATTCAGTTATAAAAACACATTTGGTTTCCTGTATATATTTGTTCTGTACTAAAAGTATGGTTGTGTCAGATATATTCATCCCTAGCGACTGCATTTTAAATTTAAATTACAGAAGGTTATTACTCAATTAAAGCTGCTAATACTATGCCTACAAGCTGACCTAACAGTGACCTCTGGCAATAAATGGCAATGTCTGTAAATGTTGTGATGGCTAATTTTATCAACATGATCTTGGCATACAAATTCTCCAGTCGTGTACAGGTAAATGACCTTCAAAATAAATTAATAATTGTCATTATATAAGAAATGGCCATAAAAAACTTATTTTCACAATCAACCCCTAAAAGTGATATTCTTAGTGAAGTAGTTTTTATTATACTGTATTTAAATGTAGATGACATTTGGGCAAGTAATGGAGAGGCTTTTCAGGGCTTAAAATCCCCTTTTAGCTTAAAAATACACTCTAGTCACACCTGAAAATTAGGCTTTGAGATAAATATTGGAAATATTGCCTACTTATTGACTAGTTTGTTTTGTTTTTCACACACAAAAATCTAAGTCCGGCCAGAACAGGGGGGGGGGGGCAGAAGGGGCGGATGCCCTGGGCGGCACCATTTACTGGAGGAAGGGGGGTGCTGGATAAGTGCCGGCAGTGTGCTGTACACACTGGCTGCACCACATAGATAATAGCTGAATTATGTGCCGAGTGCGCTCCTGCACCCGACACAAGCCTAAGACCAGCTCTGCCCTTCACTTCCCTGTCAGACGAGTAATTTCTACCTGACAGGAGCTTCCTAGTCCTGGCCGGCGTGACATCACTAAGAGGCCGGCCAAGAGAGGGGGGGTTGGTAAAGGAGCATAGAGTGCTGCCACCCACTGGAGATGCGACCTGTGAGTGTGAGGAACCAAGCAGTGCATCACCAAGGTAAGCGGATTGCCATCTGCAGATGACATGATTAACTTTGAATGGGGGGGCAGTGGCTGAGGTGAGTTTGCTTAATTAGCCATGGCATTTGTAATATGCAGCAGGAGAGGGGGGTAATGCACTGTCACAGATGCATTAGTGATCAGTGGCAGTTAATTAACCCATTTGTGCTGCATTAGTGGCACCAGTGGGATAATTAACACTGACACTGATGCCACTAATGCAGCACAAAGGGGTTAATTAACTGCCACTGATCACTAATGTATCAGTAACAGTACAATAACCCCCTCCATGCTGAATGATACAAATAACATTACTAATTAACCACTTGCCTACCCACTGCAGTGGCAGCTACATGCACCAGGACGTACCCACACATCGCTGCCTGTTTTGAGCGCATGCTCCTCCCGCCTACTCCCCTGTAATTGTACACAGTAGGAGTATGTCAGCAGATCCCAGCCAATGATTCATGGCTGGGACCTGATGATTGGCTGTGTCCAATCACAGCCAAGAGCTCTGTGATGACAATCAACACAGGGCTCTGGACAGAGGGAACAATTGTTTTTTTCTCTTTTCCATGCAAAGCAGGGACAATAAACAAATCAATCAGTCACAAAAAGCAGCACACATTACACATTGTTAGACACACAGTTAAGTAACCCCTTCCCAGCCAGTGTCACCCAACTTTGAAGCCGCCCCGCACAGCGCGACTTTAGCGCAGCTTGAAAATGACTTATTTAATAGAAGTCAATGCAAGCTGCTCTGAAGTCTCCCCCAAGAAGTGCAGGAACCTTTTTCTAAGTTGGAGCGACTTGAATCACTCCGATTCTAATGGTTCAATTGCACTGAATGGAGTGCGACTTGTCTGGCGACTAAGTCGCCTGACAAGTTGCCATAATGTGAACCATGCCTAAGTCGCTAATCGCTGCTAATACTATTAAAAAAAATATATATACTGACACTCTTTACATGGGGGGGGGGGGGTTGGGGGTCGCAGTTTTCCATCTTCACCCTAGGCATCGGATGACCTTGTCCTGACACTGACGGTCATAGACAGCTTGAATATCAGCAGGTTCAGCAGGAACCAGCTGAGATTCTAACCATGTACTGTATGGGTAGGCTGAATGTACCAAGTTGATGGATCTGTACACCAGCCTGTCATGAGATTATCTCTAGCAGCTAGCATAGCCACTAGCAATAATCACTATCTTCCCCAGCTCCCTCACCAGGAGAAGACAACGGCTTGGTGGGAGGGATACCTCTATCAACACTGTCTGCATTGATGGGGAATCAAGAGAATTTCCTTCCTGCATGGTTGCAGGAATAAAATTTGCTCCATGTATGGGTTGCTTAAGTTATTCTACAAACTCAGCTTTTTTACAAACAATGCCAGCCCTCTTCCCTGCCTCCTTCAATACTGTAAACTCTTTTACAAAACCAGAGACAAAGAGAATAGAATATTAATCAATTAAGCCAGCCATAGATGGATCGAAATTTGGCTGGTTCAGCAGGGACTGGCTGAATTTTGACTCATCTATGGGCAGGATCGTTGTACAGAAGTTGATCTCTCTATTCAAGTTGATCTCTTGGGGAAGTCCCCCCCCCCCCCGGCAGAACACTATAGTGCTATGAGAGGGATTCCCTTATCCATATTGAATATGTGGATGGGGAAATCAGACCCTTTTTTTTTCCAACCTCCGGGTTGAGTGAAAAACAAAAAGTATAATGCACTGTATGGCCTGCCTTAAACACATACAACTATGTTATAATCATAATTCTTTATTTTACAATAATAAATAACAAATGCATCCATTCAATTTACACTATGCAGACATTTAAAATCATTTAAAATCACAAACAAGAATGCAATTCCATGAATATATAGAAAACATAAAGTAAAATGG
Source organism: Rana muscosa (assembly GCA_029206835.1). Classification (NCBI taxonomy): domain Eukaryota; kingdom Metazoa; phylum Chordata; class Amphibia; order Anura; family Ranidae; genus Rana; species Rana muscosa. The sequence continues at coordinate 1,173,088,022 of CM055122.1, forward strand.
CATATGAAATATATTCTCAAACTCAGGATAGTAAACAATAGACTTATCAGAAAGAAAAGGGTAAAAAAAAGGCAATTTAAAAGGTGCAAAAATATTACTAAAAACATGGCTTGTGGACACACCTTAGTAAGCTTCTGCCAGTGATCCTGGTGCAATCATCCTGTGCACACATCCTAACAGCTGGTCAAGCCCTGCACTGGGATTGCTTGACGAGCACTCATCTTCCTTCCCGGTACATTATTTCCAAGCTCCCTGAATTCTGAATATGTCCTCAAAGAAGAATAACGACGCTTGTGGACAGACTGATACTAGGCCACAAGTTGGCAATAAAATACCATTTGGCAGGAAATCCCAGTGGGACAGAGCAAAGGAGGCAGTGGCCCACTTAACAAGGGTTTCCAGTCACTCAGGTTCACCTGCCATTTATGATCTTTCTGTAAAGCCTTCCACTTCTGATTACAACATGTAGGATAGCATCAAATCCTCTGGGAGGAGCATTCAGTGTCCTTTGGAAATGTTTGGTTTGAACAAGATATCTATTTGAGCAGTGAATATACTGGGTCCCCCTATACCCACCTTGTTTCAAGGATTTATTCAGAAGTCTATTTCTGAGCCCACTTTAAGGCTGGGTTCACACTATCTTCGCATGCGGCTCACAGCAGGGGTCTGGTGCATCCTTGTTCACTGCTTCAGTTCCGATTTCTGCCCAGATTTTGGTCTGGATTTGGACCTGAAATGGACCAAAAAGACACACAGGACTCCTGTGCAAATTTGCACCAGAGCCGCAGCGGAGATATGTGAACCGGCTCCATAGAGAGCCAGTCAAAATCTCCTGCTATTGCGAATTGGATGCAGGCAACCCGCATCCAATTCACAATAGTGTGAACCCAGCCTAAAGTATGTATAGTCCACTGTACAAATCTGCTTTTCCAACGATTTTCACAATGCAGATTTATGTAACGAAACCTTACATTTCCATGTTGTGCAATGACTTGTAGATTAGAGAGTATACCATGGCCCTAGAAATCAGTGTCAGTGGGGTAAAGGACATTGCCCCCAAAGTTTAAATGATTTTAAAATGGTATTCTCATCCATGCCTACCGTTTCTGTAGGAGTCTGCATCTGGACCATTCTTCTGGTCTGCCAGCTTGAGGTTTTGGCAACTAATGGGCGCTAAGAGATGTATATGTTCTGCTACCTGCATTTTGCATATTTTTAGGGAGTGCTATTTCCTCACTTTGCCTGGATATTGGATATTGTGGATTATTTCTTGTTGCATTTTCTCTACTGAATTGTAATTCCTATTAAATACATTTCCTATTACAACAGACCTTGGACATCTACTATGTTGCTGTTGTTTGTTTCCCTACTTATTTTGCAGTTCCCATTAGACTTATATCTTTTTATTATCTTCTGTTACACCCTTTTACATTTTGGAATTGTGTCCTCACAGGAATTAAGAGCATTATCTCTGCCCAGTCCATTATCTTTGCAATAGACTTCACTGGACTGCTGATTTTCTCATTCAGTGCTACCATCTCTATGTTTATAATTGTTTCAATGGCTACTAGGGATGGGCCCGGTGCTCGATTCGAACCCATGTTCGAATCGAGCACCGGGCGTTCGCTCGCTCGTCGAGCCCAGAACTATTTGGGCCGTTCGCATCACATTCGTGTGATGCGAGCGGCCCCGCAATGCATTGCGGCCGGCGCGGCCGGCGCAGTGCATTGCTGGCTGATGATTGGCCAAGCATGCACTGTGACCCCGCATGCTTGGCCAATCACAGCGCCCGAAACTCGGAGAGCAATAATTGGCTACAGGCAGGACGCCTGTAGCCAATTACAGCTCAGGGGCTTTAGTACACGCCCCACCATTTAAAAGGCCGCCACGCCATCGGCCCCGGTCACATGAGTTCCGGCTTTAGGAGAGATCAGTCTGCTGATTCTGTCTTTGCTTGATACTGAAAGATTTGCTCTTCTTTGCTAAACCATTGGCTATTTCTTTGCTAAACCATTGCTACCTAAGTCATTGATCGTTCATTGCTGCTGATTGCACAGTTAGCGTGTTATTAGCTGCTGCTGGGGATTAGTCTGGTGCGTGCTTACTGTTAGTACAGTATTGCAGTAGTACCAACCGCAGTGCTGTTAGCACAGCATTGCACCCCAACAGCACCCATAGGACTTCTAGTGTGTTAGTGGCAGCAAACAGAGCTCCTATATTTTCTTCTCAGCAGCACCCATAGGACTTCTAGTGTGTTAGTGGCAGCAAACAGAGCTCCTATATTTTCTTCTCAGCAGCACCCATAGGACTTCTAGTGTGTTAGTGGCATCACACAGAGCTCCTATATTTTCTTCTCAGCAGCACCCATAGGACTTCTAGTGTGTTAGTGGCAGCAAACAGAGCTCCTATATTTTCTTCTCAGCAGCACCCATAGGACTTCTAGTGTGTTAGTGGCAGCAAACAGAGCTCCTATATTTTCTTCTCAGCAGCACCCATAGGACTTCTAGTGTGTTAGTGGCATCACACAGAGCTCCTATATTTTCTTCTCAGCAGCACCCATAGGACTTCTAGTGTGTTAGTGGCAGCAAACAGAGCTCCTATATTTTCTTCTCAGCAGCACCCATAGGACTTCTAATGTGTTAGTGGCATCACACAGAGTTCCTATATTTTCATCTCAGAAGCACCCATAGGACTTCTAGTGTGTTAGTGGCATCACACAGAGCTCCTATATTTTCTTCTCAGAAGCACCCATAGGACTTCTAGTGTGTTAGTGGCAGCAAACAGAGCTCCTATATTTTCTTCTTAGCAGCACCCATAGGACTTCTAATGTGTTAGTGGCATCACACAGAGTTCCTATATTTTCATCTCAGAAGCACCCATAGGACTTCTAGTGTGTTAGTGGCATCACACAGAGCTCCTATATTTTCTTCTCAGAAGCACCCATAGGACTTCTAGTGTGTTAGTGGCAGCAAACAGAGCTCCTATATTTTCTTCTCAGCAGCACCCATAGGACTTCTAGTGTGTTAGTGGCATCACACAGAGTTCCTATATTTTCATCTCAGAAGCACCCATAGGACTTCTAGTGTGTTAGTGGCATCACACAGAGCTCCTATATTTTCTTCTCAGCAGCACCCATAGGACTTCTAGTGTGTTAGTGGCATCACACAGAGCTCCTATATTTTCATCTCAGAAGCACCCATAGGACTTCTAGTGTGTTAGTGGCATCACACAGAGCTCCTATATTTTCTTCTCAGCAGCACCCATAGGACTTCTAGTGTGTTAGTGGCAGCAAACAGAGCTCCTATATTTTCTTCTCAGCAGCACCCATAGGACTTCTAGTGTGTTAGTGGCAGCAAACAGAGCTCCTATATTTTCTTCTCAGCAGCACCCATAGGACTTCTAGTGTGTTAGTGGCATCACACAGAGCTCCTATATTTTCTTCTCAGCAGCACCCATAGGACTTCTAGTGTGTTAGTGGCAGCAAACAGAGCTCCTATATTTTCTTCTCAGCAGAACCCATAGGACTTCTAGTGTGTTAGTGGCAGCAAACAGAGCTCCTATATTTTCTTCTCAGCAGCACCCATAGGACTTCTAGTGTGTTAGTGGCATCACACAGAGCTCCTATATTTTCTTCTCAGCAGCACCCATAGGACTTCTAGTGTGTTAGTGGCAGCAAACAGAGCTCCTATATTTTCTTCTCAGCAGCACCCATAGGACTTCTAATGTGTTAGTGGCATCACACAGAGTTCCTATATTTTCATCTCAGAAGCACCCATAGGACTTCTAGTGTGTTAGTGGCATCACACAGAGCTCCTATATTTTCTTCTCAGAAGCACCCATAGGACTTCTAGTGTGTTAGTGGCAGCAAACAGAGCTCCTATATTTTCTTCTTAGCAGCACCCATAGGACTTCTAATGGGTTAGTGGCATCACACAGAGTTCCTATATTTTCATCTCAGAAGCACCCATAGGACTTCTAGTGTGTTAGTGGCATCACACAGAGCTCCTATATTTTCTTCTCAGAAGCACCCATAGGACTTCTAGTGTGTTAGTGGCAGCAAACAGAGCTCCTATATTTTCTTCTCAGCAGCACCCATAGGACTTCTAGTGTGTTAGTGGCATCACACAGAGTTCCTATATTTTCATCTCAGAAGCACCCATAGGACTTCTAGTGTGTTAGTGGCATCACACAGAGCTCCTATATTTTCTTCTCAGCAGCACCCATAGGACTTCTAGTGTGTTAGTGGCATCACACAGAGCTCCTATATTTTCATCTCAGAAGCACCCATAGGACTTCTAGTGTGTTAGTGGCATCACACAGAGCTCCTATATTTTCTTCTCAGCAGCACCCATAGGACTTCTAGTGTGTTAGTGGCAGCAAACAGAGCTCCTATATTTTCTTCTCAGCAGCACCCATAGGACTTCTAGTGTGTTAGTGGCATCACACAGAGCTCCTATATTTTCTTCTCAGCAGCACCCATAGGACTTCTAGTGTGTTAGTGGCAGCAAACAGAGCTCCTATATTTTCTTCTCAGCAGCACCCATAGGACTTCTAGTGTGTTAGTGGCATCACACAGAGCTCCTATATTTTCATCTCAGAAGCACCCATAGGACTTCTAGTGTGTTAGTGGCATCACACAGAGCTCCTATATTTTCTTCTCAGCAGCACCCATAGGACTTCTAGTGTGTTAGTGGCATCACACAGAGCTCCTATATTTTCATCTCAGAAGCACCCATAGGACTTCTAGTGTGTTAGTGGCATCACACAGAGCTCCTATATTTTCTTCTCAGCAGCACCCATAGGACTTCTAGTGTGTTAGTGGCATCACACAGAGCTCCTATATTTTCTTCTCAGCAGCACCCATAGGACTTCTAGTGTGTTAGTGGCAGCAAACAGAGCTCCTATATTTTCTTCTCAGCAGCACCCATAGGACTTCTAGTGTGTTAGTGGCATCACACAGAGCTCCTATATTTTCATCTCAGAAGCACCCATAGGACTTCTAGTGTGTTAGTGGCATCACACAGAGCTCCTATATTTTCTTCTCAGCAGCACCCATAGGACTTCTAGTGTGTTAGTGGCATCACACAGAGCTCCTATATTTTCATCTCAGAAGCACCCATAGGACTTCTAGTGTGTTAGTGGCATCACACAGAGCTCCTATATTTTCTTCTCAGCAGCACCCATAGGACTTCTAGTGTGTTAGTGGCATCACACAGAGCTCCTATATTTTCTTCTCAGAAGCACCCATAGGACTTCTAGTGTGTTAGTGGCAGCAAACAGAGCTCCTATATTTTCTTCTTAGCAGCACCCATAGGACTTCTAGTGTGTTAGTGGCATCACACAGAGCTCCTATATTTTCATCTCAGAAGCACCCATAGGACTTCTAGTGTGTTAGTGGCATCACACAGAGCTCCTATATTTTCTTCTCAGCAGCACCCATAGGACTTCTAGTGTGTTAGTGGCAGCAAACAGAGCTCCTATATTTTCTTCTCAGCAGCACCCATAGGACTTCTAGTGTGTTAGTGGCATCACACAGAGCTCCTATATTTTCTTCTCAGCAGCACCCATAGGACTTCTAGTGTGTTAGTGGCAGCAAACAGAGCTCCTATATTTTTTTCTCAGCAGCACCCATAGGACTTCTAGTGTGTTAGTGGCATCACACAGAGCTCCTATATTTTCATCTCAGAAGCACCCATAGGACTTCTAGTGTGTTAGTGGCAGCAAACAGAGCTCCTATATTTTCTTCTCAGCAGCACCCATAGGACTTCTAGTGTGTTAGTGGCATCACACAGAGTTCCTATATTTTCATCTCAGAAGCACCCATAGGACTTCTAGTGTGTTAGTGGCATCACACAGAGCTCCTATATTTTCTTCTCAGCAGCACCCATAGGACTTCTAGTGTGTTAGTGGCAGCAAACCGAGCTCCTATATTTTCTTCTCAGCAGCACCCATAGGACTTCTAGTGTGTTAGTGGCATCACACAGAGCTCCTATATTTTCATCTCAGAGGCACCCATAGGACTTCTAGTGTGTTAGTGGCATCACACAGAGCTCCTATATTTTCTTCTCAGCAGCACCCATAGGACTTCTAGTGTGTTAGTGGCAGCAAACAGAGCTCCTATATTTTCATCTCAGAAGCACCCATAGGACTTCTAGTGTGTTAGTGGCATCACACATAGCTCCTATATTTTCTTGTCAGCAGCACACATAGTACCTATATTGTGTTAGTGTCAGCACCCATAGGACCTACAGTGTGTTGTGAGCACACATAGGAGTTCTATTTTTTATACTATATACACTACCGACTACAATGGCTGGAAGACCGCCAAGGAGAGGCAGAGCGTGCCGAGGCAAGAACACAGGGCAGGCAGGCTCTGTTTCTAGAGACAACAGTGCTGGCCGTGGACGTGGTCGTGCATCGTCATCAGCACGTGGCCATGGGACACGCTTGTCTTTGTTTTCGGCAGCTGGACATGTGGAGCCGCATCATGCCGAAGGCTTGGTAGAATGGATGACCAAGCCCTCCTCATCCTCCTCATCCTCTCTCACCCAGGCTCAGGGTACTGGCAGAGCAGCTGCCAACGCGTACTCAATGGCATCATCAGCCACCCCTTCCCTAGACCCACCATGTCCTCCTGAGGAGTCCCCCGAACTGTTTGAGCACAGTGTTGGGTACATGCTCCAGGAGGATGCCCAACGATTCGAAGGCTCGGATGATGATACCCAGCTTGAGGAAGTCAGTAGTGTGCGCGCAGAGAGAGGGGATGCTGAAGGACAGCAATCTGGCAGTAGTGTTCCACCAGCTGCAGCTTACTGCCAGGTTTGCTCTAGTGGTGAAGAGGGAGGGGATGATGAGGTCACTGACTCCACGTGGGTGCCTGAAGGGAGAGAGGAGGAGGAGGAGGAGGATGCAGCGTCACATGTCCAACGAGGCAGGATGCCCCCTGGAGGCCAGCTAGAGGCCAGCACAGCAACTGTACCACACCGCAGAGCTCCGCCTGTGCAGGGCGCTGCCTCTGCACGTTATCACAAAAGTTCTTTGGTGTGGGCCTTTTTTGAGACGAGTGCATCAGATCGCACCACTGCTATTTGCAATATTTGTCTCAAGCGTATCTCGCGTGGCCAAAACATCAGCCGCTTGGGCACCACAAGCATGAGCAGACATATGTCGACCTGCCATGCAGCTCGTTGGCAAGCACACATAAAAGACCCACACCAAAGAACAAAGCGGACCTCTCCTTGCTCCTCATCAGCTGGGATCTCCATCCCCACTATATCTTCAGTCCTCTCTGAAAGCTGCTCTGAGAGGACTGAAGGTGTAGAATTAGGTGTGTCACAACCAAGTACTTGCAGTACACCGACGTCCGATTGTAGCAGGCAAATTTCCCTGCCCCAGCTGCTGGACCGTCGAAAGAAGTATACTCCCAGCCATCCACATGCCCAGCGGTTGAATGCTAGCTTGGCTAAATTGCTAGCACTTCAACTGCTGCCTTTTCAGTTGATAGACTCGGCCCCCTTCCGTGAGTTTGTTCAATGTGCGGTTCCTCAGTGGCAGGTTCCCAAACGCCACTTTTTCTCACGGAAGGCGATTCCGTCTCTCTACTGGCATGTGGAAGGCAATGTCCATGCCTCGCTGGACAGGGCGGTCAGCGGTAAGGTGCATATTACCGCTGACTCATGGTCCAGCAGGCATGGACAGGGACGTTATCTTTCTTTCACGGCCCATTGGGTCACTCTATTGGCAGCTGGGAGGGATGCAGGACAAGGTGCAGTAGTGTTGGAGGTTGTTCCGCCACCACGCCTCCAAAATGCTACTACTGGTTGTGACACACCTCTCTCCTCCACCCCCTCCTCTTCTTCTTCCTCCATGTCCTCTTCGAGTGCTCTGTCCTCGGAACCAGCGGTGCTCCGTAGGCGTACAAGGGGCTACGCGAGTACGCAGGCAAAAAGATGCCATGCCGTGCTTGCGCTGGTGTGTTTGGGGGACAGGAGCCACACTGGGCCAGAGGTTCTGGCAGCTCTGCAGGGGCAGGCCGAGAGGTGGTTGACGCCACGCCAGCTTAAGCCAGGAATGGTCGTTTCTGATAATGGCACCAACCTCCTCTCCGCCCTGCGACAGGGGCAGCTCACCCATGTGCCCTGTATGGCTCACGTCCTCAACCTGGTGGTGCAGCGGTTCTTGGGCAGGTTCCCAGGCTTACAGGATGTCCTGAGGCAGGCCAGGAAAGTCTGTGTGCATTTCTGCCGATCTTATAATGCCAGTGCTCGGCTGACTGAGCTGCAAAAGGAGCTGAACCTGCCCAAGAACCGCCTAATATGTGACATGCCCACCAGGTGGAACTCAACGTTGGCCATGCTGCAGCGACTGCACACACAGCAGAGGGCCATCAATGAGTACCTTTGCGACTACGGCACCAGGACAGGGTCAGGGGAGCTTGGCTTTTTTTCCCCACGCCAGTGGAGCATGATCAGGGATGCATGCACTGTCCTCTCACCATTTGAGGAGGCCACGAGGATGGTGAGCAGTGACAGTGCATGCATCAGTGACACTGTACCTCTTGTCCACCTGTTGGAGCATACGCTGCGTGGGATAATGGACAGGGCACTTGAGGCAGAACAGAGGCAGGAAGAGGAGGACTTCCTTGTCTCTCAAGGCCCCCTTTATCCAGACAATGTTCCTTCTGTCCCACCCATCACACAGGAAGAGGAGGAGGAGGAGGAGGAGGAGGAGGATTGTGTGAGCATGGAGGTGGAGCCTGGCACTCAGCATCAGCAGCAGCAGTCTTTTAGGGATGATGTACAGTCCCAACAAACCAGTGGACTTGTACGTGGCTGGGAGGAGGTGGCTGGCGATCATGTCATCCTCAGTGACCCAGAAGACTCCGGACCGAATGCCTCAGCTAACCTACGCTGCATGGCCTCCCTGATCCTGCAAAGCCTGCGGAACGATCCTCGTGTTCTTCGGATCAAGGAGAGTGACCATTACTGGCTGGCCACTCTCCTTGATCCACGGTACAAGGGTAAGGTTGCGGACCTTATCTTGCCGTCGCAGAGGGAGCAGAGGATGAGACATCTCAGGGAGGCCTTGCAGAAAGGTCTGTGCAACGCGTTCCCAGAAACTGGGAGGTTACAAACTCCTGGTCCTGGACGACGAGTTGCTGAGGCTTCGGTCAGTAGCAGAAGGAGCGGTGGGGAAGGTGGACGTCTGACCGATGCGTTCAGACAATTTTTTAGTCCGCAGCCCCAAGGTATGATCGGTTCCAGCAACCATCGCCAGCGTCTGATATACATGGTGCAGGAATACCTAGGGGCAAGGTCAGACTTGGACACCTTTCCCACCGAAAATCCTCTGGCTTACTGGGTCCTGAGGATGGATCACTGGCCAGAGCTTGCACAGTATGCAATTGAGCTACTGGCCTGTCCTGCATCCAGCGTTCTTTCCGAACGCACATTCAGTGCTGCTGGAGGATTTGTCACCGATCATAGCGTGCGCCTGTCCACCGACTCGGTTGATCGACTGACCTTCATAAAAATGAATCAGTCTTGGATCACCACCAGCTACCAGACACCTGAAGTGGATATAACGGAATAATTTATAATGTCACATCCCTTCAAGACTGCCTATGCTGATGCTGAGTGACTGTCCTGTTATGTTCACTGACTATCCTCTTCCTCCTCCTCAATGATCCATGCCACCACACCAGTGCCTAAGGCACAATTTTTCAGCCCCTGTATAACAGGGGCGTGTAATTACAATTTTTTAAAAAGATGCTTCGCAACAGGTGTGACTGCTGTGCTCAGAGTACAGTATCTGTGAGGGGTTGCAGTGTTGTGGCACCAGCACCAGTGCCTAAGGCACAATTTTTCAGCCCCTGTTGGGGCGTGTAATTACAATTTTTAGGCAATGCTTTGCAACAGGTCTCATTGCTGTGCTCAGAGTACAGTATCTGTGAGGGGTTGCAGTGTTGTGGCACCAGCACCAGTGCCTAAGGCACAATTTTTCAGCCCCTGTATAACAGGGGCGTGTAATTACAATTTTTTAAAAAGATGCTTCGCAACAGGTGTGACTGCTGTGCTCCAAGTACAGTATCTGTGAGGGGTTGCAGTGTTGTGGCACCAGCACCAATGCCTAAGGCACAATTTTTCAGCCCCTGTTTAACAGGGGCGTGTAATTACAAATCTTGATCTAATAGTTCACAGCAGGGCCCATTCCTGCGCCCACCAAGAGTAACTATGAGGGCCTACAGTCTTGTGGCAACACCGTCCACCACCACCACCACCACCAAAGGCCCAATTTTTCTGCCCTGTTCAACAGGTGCATGCAATTACAAATCTTGATCTAATAACTCACAGCAGGGCCCATTCCTGCACCCACCAAGAGTAACTGTGAGGGCTTACAGTCTTGTGGCAACACCGTCCACCACCACCACCACCACCACCAAAGGCCCAATTTTTCTGCCCGGTTCAACAGGTGCATGCAAGTACAAATCTTGATCTATTAACTCACAGCAGGGCCCATTCCTGTGCCCACCAGTCTTGTGGCTACACCAACATCTAATAGGGCAAATTTCTGCAGAGTATATACGGCAGGCCCCTACTTTCAAACATCCAACTTACAAACGACTCCTACTTGCAAACGGCAAGAGAAAACAGGAAGTGAGAGGAAATCTACCCCTAGGAAGGAAAATTCTATCCTGTTAGATTTAATTTGGGAAAAAGGTATCTCCTCTCTACTGATGCTTTATCACCAATCCTTGTTTCAATTAAAACCCCACTTTTCCAAAAACATTTGTCATTGGGACGGAAAGTGAGGTGACATGTTCTGAACAGATGTGCAAAGACAGCAAATGTTACAGGGGTGATAACCCCTCCCTATGTTCTCCAAAAAGCTTAAAAATTGATTTTTTTGGGATGTAGCTACACTTCATAATGTACCTGTTCAGATTCTACTTAAGAACAAACCTACAGTCCATGTCTTGTTTGCACCACCTATATACTGCTGTTCAGAGTATATAGGGTTGTAGGTATAGGGTTTTATTTTGGGTGCGGGGTCCCCCTTAGTATCCATACAAGACCCAAAGGGGCTGGGGTGGGGGGGGGTGATGGGGTAGCCATGTCATTTTTTTCAAGGATTTTCAGCCATATGGCGGCCAGGACAAGACATGACATTAAAGCCGCAAGTGGTTTTAAATGGCTTCTTTTTTTCCTTTACAAATGTCATTTTGTGCAAGGACAGTTCTAAACACGGGAAACACATGCCACTTCACAGGCATACTTTAGACACCCCCCAGGTACCATATTTAAAGGAAAATTTCACTTTTTTTTTTTTCACTTTATGCATCATTAAAATGACTGCTCCCGAAAAAACTTTAGTTTTTAAAATTTCTTTTTGCATTGATATATGTCCCCTGGGGCAGGACCCGGGTCCCCAAACCTGTTTTATGACATTAACATGCATATTGGCCGTTGTAATTAGCAATTTTGATTTCGAACGTTCGCGTCCATTATAACGAATAGGGTTCGAAAGTTCGCGCGAACTTTCGGTCCGTTCGAAGGTTCTGGTGCGAACCGAACCCGGGGGTGTTCGGCTCATCCCTAATGGCTACACACAACGGAAACAAATGTTCTCTGGGAATGTCAGGGGTATAAATGATGCCATCAAGAAGAGAGCTGTGTTTGACTATTGACTATTTAGCTTTTTACAATCCAGCCTTAGTTTGTTTGCTGGTGAAACACCTGTCTACTAAAACTTCTAAATTTTTACACGGCTCATTTGTATCACTCCTTTTATTTCATAGCATCAGCATTTTGATCAACTGTAGTGCTCTGTTCTCCTGCAAATGGGTCCAGGTAGACAGTTAGGGAAGATGCCCTTTTATACATTGTACTCTTTATGCCATGGAATGTTTCCTAGCTATTATAAATGTGTCTGCTCCCTTCACCACCACAAATATCAAACTCCTAGCACAATTTTTGGATGATCTATTGCACTTAACCTTGGACACCCCCTGCTTGATGTTATAATCTTGTTTGGGAAAATGTGTAAATATGTGAAGCTGAGTTTAGTGGATTTTTTTATATTATGCATCCTACCAATAGTGAGTGTGTGGAGGGAGATTTACTAAGGCAGGTGCTCTCAGAATGTGGTGCAGCTGTGCATGATGGTCAATCTGCTTCTAATTCCAGCTGGTTTGATTGAGGCTGGGTTCACACTGGTCCGACAAACGCTCCGACATTGGGAGCTCATGTCGCATGACGTGTGAAAATCAATGTTTCCCTATGAGAGCCGTCTTAACTGGTCTGACACAAGTCGGTCCGACTTTGAAAATGCTCCCTGTACTACTTTGGTCCGACTTTGATCCTACTTCAGCCCATTGAATATCATTGAAGTCGGATCGAAGTAGGATCCTTGTCCTAACCATCCGACTTTTGACATCCAACATGGTGATTACAGCAGCAGTAAAAGGAATTTATCTCACTCTGGGATTGTTTTGATTGGTCAAAGGACAAGTCAGACTATCACAAAGTCGGATCAAAGTAGTATCCTGTTCATGAAAGTCGGATGGATGTCGGACCAATGTAGGATCAATGTAGGACTGATGTCGCAGAGCAAAGTAGGATGAAAGTTGAATGACTGTCGTGTCGTACCAGTGTGAACCCAGCCTAAACCAGGAAGCTGATTGGTTTATATGCAGAGGTGTGCCAGAGTTTGCACTCTCCAGCTTTAGTAAATGACCCCCTATGTGTCATTCTAAAATGCACCACTTGAGAATTGACATGGCTTTGGGTACATGAGACATTGGGGATTATTTACGAAAGGCAAATCCACTTTGCACTACAAGTGCAAACTACAAGTGCACAGTGCACTTGAAATTGCACTGAAAGTGCACTTGGAAGTGCAGTCGCTGTAAATCTGAGGGGTAGATCTGAAATGAGGGGAAGCTCTGCTGATTTTATCATCCAATCATGTGCAAGCTAAAATGCGTTTTTTTTTTTCATTTTCCTTGAATGCTCCTTTCGGATCTACAGTGACTGCACTTTGCACTTGTAGTTTGCACTTGTAGTGCAAAGTGGATTTGCCTTTTGCAAATAACCCCCCTTATTCCTTTCATCTGCTCTGTAACAATGGAGGTGAGGGGCACCTTGCATCTCTCTTCCCTAGTGGTGACCATTCAAACAAAGTGGGAAATAACCTGGGGATTTTAGAAAATGGCTGACTTTAACTTCACTAATGGCTTCACCTCTTTCCAAGGGAAATTAAGATATGCCCTAAAAGCCTTCCTCAGAGGTCTGAACATTATTGAGGTGAGTGCTTATAAATTAGGCAGTTGATGAAGGGAGGAGGAGACCTGACAACATGTTTTTGTGGCAAGAACCTCCTATATCTCTAGTTCTGGTCCAGATATGGAGTTTACCTGGCTGCAAATTGTTTAAAATGGCATTTCCCCCTCCTCCCACAATATCAGACTGGCTCAGGGAGTTGCACCCCATCATCTCGTTTGAAAAGCTGACATAAACCGACAGGAGTTGCCCACTGTAATTTCAAAAAAAAACTTGGTCTTAATGGATTGAAAGGGTTGATAACTAGAGTTGAGCGGACACCTGGATGTTCGGGTTCGACGAGTTCGGCCAAACTTCTGAAAAAAGTTCGGGTTCGGGACCGAACTTTAACCCGAACCCGAACCCGAACCCCATTGAAGTCAATGGGGACCCGGACTTCTAAGGACTAAAAAGGCTCTAAAAAAGTAATGAAAAGGGCTAGAGGGCTGCAAATGGCAGCAAAATGTTGTTAAGAGCATGGCAAGTGCTCTGCAAACAAATGTGGATAGGGAAATAACTTAAAATAACATAAAAAATAAAAATAAAAAAATGCTGGAGGCCCCCTTTTCAGCAGAAGAGGTACAGGAAGTCATTAAGAACCTCAGAAACTCAACGGCATGATGCCACGCATATGGTGGGAATGCCCCAGAATACGCCCTTTCTGGAATAAATTATTCAATTTAATGGATAAGCTAGTGGGAAAATAAAATACTTTGAAATAAAAATGTAGCGGGGTGCTAAATTTAAGGGAAGTGTTTGAGTGGTAAATAGGCTCAAACACCCTAATTCTGTAGGATTCATGGACCATTTTGTCCTCGGGGGACAGTATTGGTGTGCAGTTCCCTGTGGCCTACAGGTGGCGCTGCCATGGTAGGCTAGGGTTGAACCGCCGATACAGTGCTGTGCCTTTTGTGTCCCCTCTTGGCAGTAGTACAGCGGGGCGGGAACCTGCTGTGCATGCCGGGAGAGCATATAAAAGGGGCAGACCTTTGGCCTGGGGGCTGATGTTCAGTGGGGTCCGCGCCCAGGTGCCTTCGGCCTGGGTGCATGTGTTCCTGTTCCATCTCGGGTACCTTTAGCCCGGGGTGAGGTACTATCCTGGAGTTCCTGCTGCCCTGGGTATGGAGGCCTAGGTGTGGGAGTAAAGCCTGAAGTCCAGAGCCTTCGTCTGGAGTCCGATAAGGGTTGAGGAATCTTAGGGTGCCGCCTCGTGTAGGGGACCCTGTTCCAGGGAAGGGAGGATCATTCTGATGGACCGATGCGGGAGTCACGGTGAAGGAAGGGTCTGTTGACTCCCTGGAGAGATGTCTTCCCCTTGATATGGGCTAGGTTCGTAGAATGAGAAGCTCAAGGTCATCTTGACTGTATCAGAGGCCTTATTCACCCGGCCAGTGGCAGGGGCCTTATACACCCTGGTCTGTGGCAGAGACCGAAGTTCTCCAGGTCCGTGGCAGGGGCCTTGTACACCCGGTCTGTGGCAGAGACCAAGCTCAAGGTCTGTGGCAGAGACCGTGCACCTAAAACTGTTTGAGAAACCTAAGCAGTGAAGTGAATGTGCTACGTTTGTGCCTGGACCTCCTCCACACCTTAAGCTGTCCTGTTTCTTTGCTTTAACCTTTTCTATCCGAGTACAATTTATTTTGCCATGAGAGAATAAGAGTTGTAATTTCAGCTGGTGTGGACATTGACTTTACTGGGAATTAAAGGACTTGCCTCTACCTACAGTAGAGGTGAGAATCATCCTCTGGAGGAGTTTTGACTCCGGCTGTGGACACGGCCCGTCAAGTACACTGCTCAACCTCTTTATATAGGAGGGTACGGGCTGGTAGTGCGGTGTGCCTTTCTCCCTCCTGCGAGGAGCCAACAACATAAAGGCAGGTAAGGGGGAAAGGATCTGTGCGCTACAAAAAAATAAAATAAAAATTATAATCTTGACCTAGGAGGACAAGGTCCATATGGAGTAGGAGGTTGAGGTGGCGGTGGATGTGGCTGTGTAGGTGGAAGCGGCGGTGGAGGAGGACGAGGTAGCCAACACTGGTTCAAAAATACAACAATGGCTGGGTAAGGCCAGTGATGTGTCGAATTCTGTCCCCCGTCAAATAGTGTCCACCCTGTACTGCGCTTGCTCAGTATGTAGGACAAGTGGATTTCGAAAATCTCCCAAGACGAACGGCGCCTGCGTGGTGAGTTCAGGTGAAGGCCACACCATCCGTGGTTCAAGCCAAGCCAAGTGAGGCCATGCCCAAAGCGTGGCGATCGAAGCGAGCCCGTGAGGGGCCCTGTTACTATGTGCTACCGTATGTCCACTTGGATGGTGGGGCTTGAACCTGCACTCACAGCGCAGGCGCCGTTCATCTTCGGAGATTTTGTGAATCTCCTTGTCCTCTGTACTGCGCAAGCGCTGCGCCTTCGCAGTACGGGCCGGACACAATCCGATGGCCGGACAGTTTTTGTCACAACACCGGTATACATGTCTATTCTGCAGAAGGTACGGACAAGTCCTGTGGGATCCATGCCTGGTTCATTTTAATGAACGTGAGCTTGTCCACATTGGCTCTGGACAGGCGGCTGCGCTTGTCTGTGATAACGCCCCCTGCCGTGCTAAATACACGTTCAGATAATACACTGGCTGCAGGGCAGGCCAGCATCTCCAAGGCATAAAGGGCAAGCTCAGGCCATGTGCCCAATTTGGAGACCCAGAAGTTAAAGGGGGCAGACCCGTCATCCAGTACGTGTAGGCCTGTGGACACATACTGCTCAACCATGTTGGTGAAATGCTGCCTCCTGCTAAGACGTTCCATCTCAGCTGGTGGTGCTGGTTGTTGTGGCGTGCTGACAAAGCTTTTCCACATTTCGGCCATGCTAACCCTGCCTTCTGAGGTGCTGCCAGTGCCCCGGCTGCGTTGGCGACCTCTTCCTCCTCCTCTGCCTTCGCCTTGTGCTTCCACAGTACGCCCGCTGTCAGGTGGGAATGCCACCAGCAGCGCGTCTACCAGCGTGCGCTGGTACTCGCGCATCTTACAATCCCGCTCCAGTGAGGAAATTAAGGACGGTACATTGTCCTTGTAACGGGGATCCAGCAGGGTGGCCACCCAGTAATCAGCACCAGTTAAAATGTGGGCAACTCGGCGGTCATTGCGGAAACACTGCAGCATGTAATCGCTCATGTGTGCCAGGCTGCCCAGAGGCAAAGAAAAGCTGTCCTCTGTGGGAGGTGTATCGTCTGTGTCCTCTGTATCCCCCCAGCCACGCACCAGTGATGGCCACGAGCTGGTCTGGGTGCCACCCTGCTGTGAACATGGCTCCTCCTCCTCCTCCTCCTCCATCTCCTCCTCCACCTCGTCATCCTCCAGAACTGTGCCCTTTCTGCCAGACAATTGTGTACCTGGCGTTTGTTGGTGCAGGAACCCACCCTCGTAGCCACTTGTGAAAGACTGCCCTGAAAGCCTTTGAAATGATCCCGCTTCCTCCTCCTCCTCCTCATCCTCCTGTGCCACATCCTCTTCCATCATCGCCCGAAGCGTTTCTTCAAGGAGGCATAGAACTGCGATAGTAACGCTGAGAACGGCGTCATTGGCACTGGCCATGTTGGTGGAGTACTCGAAACAGCGCAACAAGGCAAACAGGTCTCGCATGGAGGCCCAGTTATTGGTGGTGAAGTGGTGCTGTTCCACAGAGCGACTCACGCGTGATTGCTGCAGCTGAAACTCCACTATCGCCTGCTGCTGCTCGCACAGTCTGGCCAGCATGTGCAAGGTGGAGTTCCACCTTGTGGGCACGTCACATATGAGGCGGTGAGCGGGAAGGCCGAAGTTACGCTGCAGCGCTGACAGGCGAGCAGCAGCAGGGTGAGAACGCCGAAAGTGCGCACAGACAGCCCGCACTTTCTGCAGCAGCTCTGGCATATTGGGGTAATTTTTAAGGAACCGCTGGACCACCAAGTTCAGCACATGCGCCAGGCAAGGGATGTGCGTCAAACCGGCTAGGCCCAGAGCTGCTACGAGATTTCGCCCATTATCGCACACCACCAGGCCGGGCTTGAGGCTCACTGACAGAAACATCTCATTGGTCTGTTGTTCCATGTCCCTCCACAACTCCTGCGCGGTGTGGGGTTTTTCCCCCAAACAGGAAAGTTTTAAAACTGCCTGCTGTCGTTTACCCCTGGCTGTGCTGAAGTTGGTGGTGAAGATGTTACGCTGAATGGATGAGGAGGCGGTAGAGGATGAGGAAGCGGAGTAGGAGGAGTTAGCAACAGGAGGCAAACTGAAGCTCCCTGCAATCCTCGGTGGTGGAAGGACATGCGCCAAACTGCTATCTGCCTCAGGCCCAGCCGCCACTGCATTTACCCAGTGTGCTGTTAGGGAGATATAACGTCCCTGACCGTGCTTACTGGTCCACGCATCCGTAGTTAGGTGGACCTTGCCACAGATGGCGTTGCGCAGTGCACACCTGATTTTGTCCCTCACTTGGTAGTGCAGGGAAGGGATGGCTCGCCTGGAAAAGTAGTGGCGGCTGGGCACGACGTACTGTGGGACAGCCAATGCCATCAGGCTTTTAAAACTCTGCATCTCCACCAGACGGAATGACAGCATTTCAAAGGCCAGGAGTTTTGAAATGCTGGCATTCAGGGCCAGGGATCGCGGGTGGCTAGGGGGGTACTTCCTCTTCCGCTCCAATGTTTGGGAGATAGAGAGCTGAACGCTTCCATGGGACATTGTGGAGATGGTTGGTGACCCAGGTGGAAGTGTTGCTGGCAGATCCTCTGTTTGCGGGGTGGCAGGTGCCACTGTCACTACAGAGGTGGATGAAGAGGCCGAGACTGCAGCAGAAGAGGAAGCAGGAGGAGCCAGAGACCTTTCTTGGTTTTTGAGGTGTCTACTCCACTGCAGCTCGTGCTTTGCACTTAGATGCCTGGTCATGCAGGTTGTGCTCAGGTTGAGAACGTTTATGCCTCGCTTCAGGCTCTGATTGCACAGCGTGCAAACCACTCGTGTCTTGTCATCAGCACATTGTGTGAAGAACTGCCACGCTAGGGAACTCCTTGGACCTGGCTTTGGTGTGCTCGGTCCCTTGCTGCGTTGGGCAGTAGCAGACATACTGTCTAGGGGACGGACGCTCCGCTTTTGCACCCTGCTCCCTCTTCTGCTGTGCTGGTGGCTCTGTGCGACCACCGCCTCTTCCTCCAAACTACACTGGTCACCTGCATAACGTTGATTCCATGTGGGGTCGAGGACCTCATCGTCCTCCAATTGCGAAAGCAGCAGCAGTTGACACCTGTGTTTCGTCATCATCCGAGACGTGCTGCGATGGTCCTCCCATGTACTCATCATGAAACATAAGTGGTTGGGCATCGGTGCACTCAATCTCTTCCACTTCTGGGGCAGGGCTAGGTGGATGGCCCTGGGAAACCCTGCCAACAGAGTCATCGAAAAGCAGAAGAGACTGCTGCATGATTTGGGGCTCAGACTGCTTGGCTGATTTGCAAGGGGGTGAGGTGAAATACTGATGGACATGGGTTTCAGGTGCCAACTCTGATCTTTCATCAGAAGAGTGGGTGGGAGACAATGTGAAGGAACCCGAGGCACTGTCAGCAACCCAATCTACTATCACCTGTACTTGTCCTGGCCTAAATATTCGTACAGCCTCATTAGGCGCGACAAAATACCGCCGCAGGCTCGGTCGCCTACTCGCACCTGAGGAAGGTGTTTCACTTGTGCGTGTATCTGGCACAGATCCATCACGTCCTCTCCCTGCAACAGGAGCTCCACCAGCAGCACCACGACCGGGGCCACCACGTCCCTTTGACCTTCTCCTCATATTTTCCAAATTTAGGATGTTGCCCTAAATGGGTGTTTTTGGAAGAGCATAACACACCCACAGTACATAACCGCTGAATCGCACAGCTACAGAACTGCAGAAAATGCTATTCAAAAAAAAATGTTGTTTTTTTAGTATAGCACAGTAGAAGAAAACTATTTAGAAATTGTTTATTTCACACACCTCCACATATGTATAACACACTAGAAAATATTTTTTGTGGCCCTAAATGGCGTTTTTTGGAAGACCACAATACACCCACAGTACGTAACCGCTGAATCGCACAGCTACAGAACTGCAGAAAATGCTATTCAAAAAAAATGTTGTTTTTTTAGTATAGTACAGTAGAAGAAACTATTTAGAAATTGTTTATTTCACACACCTCCACATATGTATAACACACTGCAAAATATTTTTTGTGGCCCTAAATGGCGTTTTTTAGAAGACCACAATACACCCACAGTACGTAACCGCTGAATCGCACAGCTACAGAACTGCAGAAAATGCTATTCAAAATAAATGTTGTTTTTTTAGTATCGCACAGTAGAAGAAAACTATTTAGAAATTGTTTATTTCACACACCTCCACATATGTATAACACACTGCAAAATATTTTTTGTGGCCTTAAATGGCTCTTTTTGCAAGCGTACATTAAAGTGCAAATTTTTTTTTTTTTGCCCTAAACGGGTCTTTTTTTGCACGAGCAAAATAAAATGGAATTTTTTTTTTTTGCCCAATGGGTCTTTTGGAAAAGAGCACAATAAAGTGCCTTTTTTTTGTCCTAAATGGATCTTTTTCCAAGAGCAGAATAAACCCACAGTATGGAAACGGTGTATCTCTCAACGTAATATATGCAGTGCTGGTGCACTGAGCTTGCAGATAAAAGGTAGATTTTCTCTGACACTGGGCTCATGGCAGTGTAAAAAGACTGCACTGCAACACAAACAGGTAAACCTATGCAGATCGCTGAGTTATATCTCTGAATCTGGACTCCTATTCCTATATAATATATCTCTCTCCCTAAAAGCAAAAAACAGGAACCTGGCCCTACACTACACTGTCTCCAGTGGCGGAACTACCGCCATAGCGACACATGCGGCCGCTATGGGGCCCGCAACCGAGAGGGGCCCGTGGGGAGGAGGAGGAATGCATACTGCCGGGGGCGAGCACCGCCCGCACGGTCCCCCAGCCAGGGGAAGTGAGGAGAGGAAGAGGCGCGCTGTGCGTACAAGCAGAGAGGTGTAATAGCTTTCATTTGCTTTCGGTGCGGTCTGAGCCAGTGGGTGCCCTGTAATTGGCTGAACGGGCCATGTGCGGGGCGGGCCGAGCGGCAGACATGGGGGTCTGTGAATGGCCCTGCGGAGCTGGTGCTGGTCACGTGTGGAGGCGGGGGCGGGGCTGGACTGTGGATTTGATAATCGCGCCTGCTTGCTCCCGGAGACGGAGTCCTGCCTCACAATGTGTTTATCCTGAGGTCTCATCTGCTCTGTCAGCTTACTCCCATCCTCTGTGTCACCCCCTCCTCCTCTGTCACCCCCCTCCTCCTCTGTGTCACCCCCCCTCCTCCTCTGTCACCCCCCTCCTCCTCTGTGTCACCCCCATCCTCTGTGTCACCCCCATCCTCTGTGTCACCCCCCCCCTCCTCCTCTGTGTCACCCTCCCATCCTCCTCTGTGTCACCCCCCCATCCTCTGTGTCACCCCCCCATCCTCTGTGTCACCCCCCCTCCTCCTCTGTCACCCCCTCCTCCTCTGTCACCCCCCTCCTCCTCTGTGTCACCCCCCTCCTCCTCTGTGTCACCCCCCATCCTCTGTGTCACCCCCCCTCCTCCTCTGTGTCACCCTCCCATCCTCCTCTGTGTCACCCCCCCATCCTGTGTGTCACCCCCCCCTCCTCCTCTGTGTCACCCTCCCATCCTCCTCTGTGTCACCCCCCTCCTCCTCTGTGTCACCCCCTTCCTCCTCTGTGTCACCCTCCCATCCTCCTCTGTGTCACCCCCCCATCCTCTGTGTCACCCACCCTCCTCCTCTGTGTCACCCCCCCTCCTCCTCTGTGTCACCCACCCTCCTCCTCTGTGTCACCCCCCCTCCTCCTCTGTGTCACCCCCCCCCTCCTCACCCCCTCCTCACCCCTCCTTTGTGTCACCCCGCTCCTCTGTGTCAGCCCCCTCCTCCTCTGTGTCAGCCCCCCCCTCCTCCTCTGTGTCACCCCCCCTCCTCACCCCCTCCTCACCCCTCCTTTGTGTCACCCCGCTCCTCTGTGTCAGCCCCCCTCCTCCTCTGTCACCCCCCCTCCTCCTCTGTGTCAGCCCCCCCTCCTCCTCTGTCACCCCCTCCTCCTCTGTGTCACCCCCCTCCTCCTCTGTGTCACCCCCCCTCCTCCTCTGTGTCACCCCCCCTCCTCCTCTGTGTCACCCCCCCTCCTCCTCTGTGTCACCACCCCTCCTCCTCTGTGTCACCCCCCCTCCTCCTCTGTGTCACCCCCCCTCCTCCTCGTCACCCCCCTCCTCCTCTGTGTCACCCCCCCTCCTCCTCTGTGTCACCCCCCTCCTCACCCCCTCTTTTGTGTCACCCCCCTCCTCTGTGTCAGTTCCCCCTCTTCTGTGTCAGTTCCCCCTCTTCTGTGTCAGTTCCCCCTCTTCTTTGTCAGTTCCCCCTCCTCCTCTGTGTCACCCCCCTCCCCTCCTCCTCTGTGTCACCCCCCTCCTCCTCTGTGTCACCCCCCCTCCTCCTCTGCGTCACCCCCCCTCCTCCTCTGTGTCACACCCCCTCCTCCTCTGTGTCACACCCCCTCCTCCTCTGTGTCACCCCCTCCTCCTCTGTGTCACCCCCCTCCTCCTCTGTGTCACCCCCCTCCTCCTCTGTGTCACCCCTCTCCTCCTCTGTGTCACCCCCCCATCCTCCTCGTAACCCCCTCCTCCTCTGTGTCACCCCCCTCCTCCTCTGTGTCACCCCCCTCCTCCTCTGTGTCACCCCCTCCTCCTCTGTGTCACCCCCCCATCCTCCTCGTCACCCCCCCCTCCTCCTCTGTGTCACCCCCCCTCCTCCTCTGTGTCACCCCCCCTCCTCACCCCCTCCTCTGTGTCAGCTCCCCCTCTTCTGTGTCAGCTCCTCCTCTTCTGTGTCAGCTCCTCCTCTTCTGTGTCAGCTCCTCCTCTTCTGTTTTAGTTCCTCCTCTTCTGTGTCAGTTCCTCCTCTTCTGTGTCAGTTCCTCCTCTTCTGTGTCAGTTCCTCCTCTTCTGTGTCAGCTCCCCCTCCTCCTCTGTGTCACTTCCCTCCTCTCCCCCCTCCTCTGTGTCAGCCCCCCTCCTCTGTGTCAGCCCCCCCTCCTCTGTGTCACCCCCCCTCCTCTGTGTCACCCCCCTCTCCTCTGTGTAAGCCCCCCTTTCCCTCTGTCTCTCTCTCTCAGCCTCTCGCTCACTCCCTTTCTCGCACCAACCACTCTTTCTCTAATCCCCCCTCTCTCACTCCCACTCTCTCATCCCCACCTCGCTCACCCCCACCCCCACTCTCTCTCATCCCCACCCCTCTCACCCCCACTATCTCACCCACCCTCTCTCTCTCTCACCCCCCTCACCGCCGCCTCTCTCTCCTGCCTCCTCCCCCCTTTCTTTCACCTCCTCCTCTCTCTCACCTCCTCCTCTCTCTCACCTCCTCCTCTCACCTTCCCCTTTCTCACCTCCCTCCCCCCACCTCTTTCCCTCCTCAGGGCGTGGGGGCCCAATGAGGATGGCTGTATGGGGCCCCAATAATTGCAAACAGCAGCCCTGTGAGTGAGCGCACCAGTTTGGATGTGTCCCGAATCCTGTGTCTTGCCGACACTTCTCCCCAAGACTCCCCACCAATGGAAGGAAGGAAAACAGCACTACAGTAGAGGAGCTCCACCCCCAAACTCCAGCTCCCACACTTCCTGGCTTGAAGCGAGTCTCGGTAAGGCAGTCTAATGGGGGTCTTTCGGGGCAGGGGACACTGATGGGGGGGTTCCCTGATCTATTTGAGGGGGACCGATATAAGGGAAGGGAGTCGGTAGGGAGGGAGGTGGACGGTGTCAGTAGGGCAGTGGATGGTACCAGTAGCTACCATCCACGCTAACCGTGACACATTATTGCTCTCCTCCAGGTCTTTAAAATCCTTTCGTGTATACCACAAAAAATTTGCCATGCGCCGCTTAAGTGTTCGGGTTTGGCTTGAGGAAAAGGTGGCAACCCTACCTGCGTTCCCGGGGCTCACTGTCACATAGCCCCACCTCTTGGCCCGGCGCCTTTGATAGGCAGAACGCAGGACATTCAAATGAAAGCTATTACAGCTCTCTGCTTGTACGCACAGCGCGCCTCTTCCTCTCCTCACTTCCCCTGGTTGGGGGACCGTGCGGGCGGTGCTCGCCCCCCCACTCTGAGGCAGCCCCATGCTCGCCAATAGCCATTTGAGGGCTGCAGTATGCATTCCTCATCCTCCCCGGTAGTTCTGCCACTGGCTCGCCTCTTCCACTGCACAGGTGAGGCTGTATTGGGCACGGGTCATGCTGCATTGGGCACAGGTGAGGCTGCATTGGGCACAGGTGAGGCTGCATTGGGCACGGGTCACGCTGCATTGGGCACGGGTCACGCTGCATTGGGCACAGGTCACGCTGCATTGGGCACGGGTCACGCTGCATTGGGCACGGGTGAGGCTGCATTGGGCACGGGTCACGCTGCATTGGGCACAGGTGAGGCTGCATTGGGCACAGGTGAGGCTGTATTGGGCATGGGCAGGCTACGCTGCATTGGGCACAGGTGAGGCTGCATTGGGCACAGGCCACACTGCATTGGGCACAGGTGAGGCTGCATTGGGCACTGGACACGCTGCATTGGGCACTGGACACGCTGCATTGGGCACTGGACACGCTGCATTGGGCACTGGACACGCTGCATTGGGCACAGGCCACGCTGCATTGGGCACAGGTGAGGCAGTATTGGGCACGGGCAGACCACGCTGCATTGGGCACAGGTGAGGATTATTGAAGCGCTAACACCAGGTGTTTGGAGTATCTTTATCTGTTGATTAAACTTTCTGGAATACATATATTGCTATTGTGGTGTAGGATCTGGGTTCTTTCTTTCTTTCTTTCATCTCAGACTCGAACCACACGCCCTTTAAACCCCGCCCACTATTTAATTTAAGTCCGCCATTTTTTTGGGGGGGGCCCATACAACATTTTGCCATGGGGCCCTGTGATTTCTAGTTACGCCCCTGACTGTCTCTATCTTTTCCCTCAGATTCCAGAATCAGGACTAACTCATGTATTTTTCTATCTCTCCCTAAAAGCAGCAGCAGCAGACTAGATCCTCTCCCTATCTATTCTGAAGCAGAGTGACGTGTGTGCTGTGTGCCTCTAGCTTATATAGAAGCTGGGTCACATGTTGCACTGACCAATCACAGCCATGCCATTAGTAGGCATGGCTATGATGGCTTCTAAGGGCACACCAGCTAATCAAAAGGTGATTGGCTGGCCCCTGAAGCATTTCTAACTGCGTAATTAGATTCCCGAACCCGAACCCGGACTTTTGCGCAAAGTCCGGGTTCGGGTTCGGGTTCGGGAAAAAGCTAAAGTTCGGTACGGACCCGAACTTTACAGTTCGGGTTCGCTCAACACTATTGATAACTTTTTGGGGCCCAGTACCTCCCCCACTGCTATTCTTTTTTTAATAGTTTGTGTGGAAACTACCCCCTGCATATCTTCACCAGTAGTGAAATAAAGCATAGATTAAAAAAGCTAACGCAGTGTGGATTGGTGTTTATTTCATAATATTTTGTACAAATTGTTAATGTTCAATTACAACACCTCAGTTAGTATTTTGTAGATGCTCTTTTTTATTCCTAAAAACATCAATAAAAATCTATCTGATTAAAAAGGAAAAAAAAAAACAGGCTAAAAAAGAAATTATTTTATAAAATGGGATTAAACATGTGATATGAGTATGTGGATAGAGGAATTAGTGCGCTTAGTCTTAAATACAAATAACAAAATAACAAAATGAGCTGCTACACAAGAATGCGACTAAATTCTAAAGTGACTGGAGGTAAAAAATGTAGCGCTGAATGAAAAAAGAGAAATATTTCTAGCTCACTAGGTAAAGTATACCCCACTGGGTATAAAGTGGAAAAATATTAGGATACTAAGTCCACCTCAAACAAAGAAGAAATAGAGAAAACAGTACATGTGAAAATGTCCATAAAAAAGAAGTGAAGAGTAACGGTGAAGATAAACGTGTAACCATGTAGATCATCACATGGAAATTCCATTCAGGTAGGTAAGATGAGACTAAATACACTTACCGGAACAGGTAGATCTGACTGTCAATGACAGAAGATCAATCAGGCATAGACAATCCCATCGGCAAGTAGACTCGGCTTGTTTGAAGACTCTGGATAGTATCAACCACAAACGTAGCCCATGGACCCGACAGTCCACGACTAGGGACCCTCTGAAAATGGTATCCTGGACGTGTGGAGGACTCAGAGCTCACAAGGTGTCCACACTGTTTTCAGATGGTGTTTAAACAGCTTCTGATGGGTGAACCCCTTAAGGGTCAGTGAAAGGCACAACGGATAAGCTAAAAAAACTCAATCCGCCTGGACATGGAAGGAGAAAGAAAAACGGTGCTCCAATGGTGCAGGTCAAAAATTGAGGATTTTAATGAATAAAAACCAACAAAACATTAAAAGTGATCGCAATAACAGAATAAAAGCAATATGGGGAGTGGTGTACCAGCCCGATGCATTTCGTCCGACTAGGACTTCTACTGGGGCATCTACCTGCTCCCCCATATTGCACATGTATTTATAAATAACACTCCAAACTACACTGAAATCTGACCAATCAGTCGAGGTTCCAGATACACGTCCCTGATTGGAGGAGAGCCAATCACATGATCTGCTGGGCTCGCAGCCTCCAGCCAGGAGCCAATGATAATGACTGCTGAGAAGTCCTTCCCAGGTCAGCCATGACTCATGGCTTGTACCCGGAAGTGACTTTCATCATGCACATGGTGAATACACATGAAAAAGCCTGTGAAAATCGAGAGGGGCAAGCCACGCAGTGATTAGCACCCACGTGACCATTCTCCTCTCACATTGCCTGGGCAGTATATAAAATATCCAGTAAAATACCACAATATTAACCCCTGACGGAAACAAGGTTGCATTGGGCACTGGTTGTAAAAGAACCGCCCCGCGTCATGACGCCACATATCAGCCACATCTATGATGCAGGCCGGGCCTCAAATGACACAGCGTGGCAACAACAGAACCTCCACCTCAGCAGGCAGGACGCCATGTGTGTAACGTCATGGCGCCGACTACGCCATGATGCGCACACAAACTCACGACACAGAGCATGCGCAACTGGGCATCTCTGCTGAGCAGCGCGCATGACGCCACAACGTATATCAAGCGTCGCAACAGTCATATGTAGTTATGGTAAAGTAAACCCACAGCATATGTGAACAATAGAAACAACAGGATAACAATGAGGAATAGACATCTTGCAGAAAAAGCTAAAAAAAATAATAATACATAGCCTGGCATGCGGATTACAATCAGGGAAATTGATATAAAGTTTGAGAGTGCAAGAGAGACTGAATGCATAGTGAGACTGCAACTTGGCCACATCTTCAAGAGCAAGTGTTCAAGTGGAACAAAACCTTCCAATCCTTTACACTCAAGGAAGCTGCCATCTTAACAGTTCAGTTGAGAGCTAACATGATTGAAGGCATGCCTTTAAATTAATTGTTTTGGGAAAAAAATGAATTGGTAGGTTTAGTTCCACTTTAAGTGATTTTAAATGCCTACATAAGTGCAATGTGATATAGCCCTTTCACTGTCGCTGACATAACTATTATGTCGGTAACAGCACTGGCATGTACGCAAACTTCTGGCCTCTATAGCATCCAGGAGTTTGTTTACATTTGTGAGCTGTCAGATTTAACATACATGGGATTTGGCCAGCTATAAGCAGTATTGTGCTCAGTCAGCTTAGTCTGTGCTCAGTCAGCTTCAACAGAGAGCAGAGGTGGTGACATTATCACCACCTCTGCTCTCTGTTGAAGCTGACTGAGCACAGCTTCAACAGATACAAGTAAAAATAAATAAAGAAGAAACATTTTAAGAATTAAAGTTTCATAAATAGAGCCATTTTTGAATTGTTAAAAAAAAAAATTAAAACAAAAAAAATCATTGAGGTAAAACCCTCAAACATTATATACCAGTATTTTCTGAAAGAAGAGTCCATGCAGAATACAATAGTGATAGTTTCAAATTTTAAAGACATAAGATCTTAGTACAACAAGGAGAAAGGTTGCCCTGGGGGTTCGCTATTCGGGGGCTGGGAAAGCAATCTGGTGACTGCACATCTGCCCAATTGCTTCCACCTGACCGCCGACAGTCAGATGACCAGATTTACATGCATTGTGTGTGTTAAAACGTAGGAGATATGTTGGCAGTGAAAATGTTAAACTATGGGTTCTTTGCTTTCCGGAAAGATATAATTTTAGTGGTTTTTAAGCACTTTGCAGACCTAAAATATGCATTTGAACATAAAAAATGAAATATATACTGTAGATCCATCAGTGAAAGAGTTCAATAGTATTTTTCCTTTATATTTTTGCTCAATAAAGGTGTAGCATGATTGATTACAACATACTTTATGTGGAATGTGTATATACAATAGGATATTGTTTTTTTGCTTCAAAATGCAGAAAAAACATGACATGCTTGTTTTGTTCCCCTGAAGATCTTCACTTTTCTTCGCTGATGGCAGTAGTCTCTTACACTGTCTGAAGCCCAGCCTAGATCTGGAATGCCCACATCTGCACATTAATGACTGTTCCAATCATGTTCCAAGGGCTGAAGACCTTGCAAGTCTTGCCTCTAGCATGTGGGTTAAAGCATACTGTATCTAAACATAAAAACACCAACAGGTGAAAAAAAGTGAAGCCAAAACATTTAGGCTGAGTTCACACCTATGCGAATTGAATGCGTGTTTCCCCGCATTCAATTCGCATAGCAGGAGAATGTGACTGGCTCTCTATGGAGCCGGTTCACATATCTCCGCAGCGGGTCTGGTGCGGTGTGCCAGAAAAACGTGTGCCTTTTTTGGTGTGTTTCAGGTTCGATTTCAGCCCGAAAATTCGGACTCAAATCTAGCCTGAAACGGTGAACCAGCACGCACCGGACCCCTGCTGTGAGCCGCATGCGGCGACGGTGTGAACTGAGCCTAAAGGATTGGTAAACTGCATATAATACATTTTTGCTTTTGGGTTTAGATACGTTTTAACAGTGAATGGAGAAATAGCACACCCTTGAGCTCATCTCTCTGTCACTCTGCACTCTCCAATCAGCAAGTTTCTTCTTAGGACATGAGAACTGCAGCACACCTTGTCCTGCTACTCCCTCTGTCTGAGCTTTGTTGTACAGGGGGTTACAAGTGACTGATACTAAGTCAATATCAGGTGTTTACACTGCTTACATTTAAAAAAAAAGATGTGATAATTAATACAAAGCTACATTAATGTGTGTTTTGTCTGCTTGGAGTTCATCCTTGACTTTATGTAAATGTGCATGTTCATATATACAGTATACATATTTTTTTAAATGCATATAGCATTTATCTCAATGGGAAATGTTAAAATATCAGCAGTAACAGTTAATGAGCCATGTCTTTTGGCTCTTTTTCTCAATTTAAGCCAGTAAATAAAATATTCCAGTAGAGTTCTATGTGAGCTTAATAATTATCATCCTGGCTTGAATTTCATGTAAAATAATCTTCCTCTAAGAAAATCCAGTATCAAATATTAGGTGGTCGATAAAGTTTGCCAGCTGTAGAGGTAATGTTTAAAGCATACCACATTAGTTGATTGAAAAATTAATGCCTCCATGTCTATTACTTATGACTTGGTGGGAATATTTTAATAAAGTAAATACAGAAATAATTATTAGAAATATGTACAGTATTTAAATTTATTGGACAGGTAGTGATGTCCATGAAGATCATACAACTTGGAAAAAGGATGGATGATTTAAGTTTCTAAGTCCAGACAGTATGGTGAATGCTGTAGGGTGTTGTGATATAGTGTCTCAGTTCTTAGTAGCATGATTTCTGGAATTTTTGATTTTCTCAGCTTTCATCTCAGCTATTACTCATTGGTGATGGACCAAACACGCCCCCAATTTGGTTCGCACCAGAACTCCCGAACGTGGAAAAACTTTGAACCCAAATCCCAAACCCTACTAAAGTCTATGGGACCCGAACTTAAAAAATCAAAAGCCTCCATTTTGAATGCTTATATGCAAACTATTGGCCATAAAAAGGGTTTGGGGGCCTGGGTACTGCCCTGGGGGACAGGTATCAATGCTAATTATTTGTTTTTGAAAAAAGATTGTTGTTAAGCACGTGCCTACCGCACTTGTACTGCGGCAGGTTGGCTCTATTGCGTGAAACAACGTACCTGTGTGTCATTTTGTACACTGGGGGCGCTCACGTGCTGCCAGAGGTGCGATTGCATGCTGATTGGACAGAGGGGAAGCCAATTAGTGGGTCCACCGGACCCGATGTTCGCCAGCCACCCGCGATCGTTCCTGAGAGAGGCAGAACGATGGTCTGTCTATGTAAACAAGGCAGATAGCCATTCTGACAGGGGAGAAGATAGAGAGCGTGTGTTCCTGCCAAGCAGGAACACCGATCTCTGTCTTTACCCAGTCAGAGCAACCCCCACACAGTTAGCAAGCACCAGCTAGGCACATAGTTAATTTGATTGGCCCTGATGATAACCCCTTCCCTGCCAGTGTCATTAGTACAGTAACAGTGCATATTTTTAGCACTGATCACTGTAATATTGTCACTGGTTCCCAAAAAAGTGTCAAAAGTGTCAGTTAGGTGTCTGATTTGTCTGCCGTAATGTTGCAGTCCCTCTAAAAATTGCTGATCGCCTCCATTACTAGTAAAATAAAATGCCATACAAATATCACATAGTTTGTAGACGCGATAACTCTTGCTCAAACCAATCAATATGCGCTTTTGCCAAAAATATGTAGCAGAATACATATTGGTCTAAATTAATGAAGAAATTAATTTTTTTACATTTCCTTTATTGGATGTGTTTTTATAGCAGAAAGTAAAAAATCTTTTTTTTTTTTCAAAATTGTCACTCTTTTTTTGTTTATAAAAAAAAAAAAAAACGCAGGGGTGATCAAATACCACCAAAAGAAATCTCTATTTGTGGGAAAAAAAAGGACATACAATTTATTTGGATACATCACGCAATTGTCAGCTAAAGTAACGCAGTGCCGCATCGCAAAAAATGGCCTGGTCATTAAGGGGGTAAAATCTTCTGGGGCTGAAGTGGTTAAAGGAGCAGTGATTTAATGATGCTTAAAGTGAAATAATAAAAATGAAAAATTCCCTTAAATATAGTGTCTGGGTATTTCCAGCTGCAAGCTTTCTTGAAAAATAAAACATTGCCAGTAATACAAATTAAAACAATATATATATATATATATATGTGGGGGTCCCCCAAAGGGCCTGGTATGGATGAAAAACAGTGTGGGGTCCCCCCCCCCAAAATCCATACCAGACCCTTAGGTCTGGTATGGATTTTAAGGGGAACACCCATGCCAACATTTAAAAAAAATGCAGTGAGATCTCCCCCAAAATCCATACCAGACCCTTATCCGAGCATGCAGCCTGGCAGGCCAGGAAATGGGGGAACGAGTGAGTGACTCCTCTCCCTCTTGAACAATACCAAGCCACATGCCCTCAACGTGGGGGGGTGCTTTGGGGCAGGGGGGCTCTGCTATGCTCGGTCTGAACTGCTTGCCCAGCACTATTACCCATCTCACACAAATCAGTATTAAAGAATAGCAATATTGGCAATAATAGTGCTTTTGATACGTCTGTTCTGTCGAATACTTCTCCTTAGGTAATCTGCAGATTGTCTTTCATCAGTTCATAACACATTCCCTATGAATTCCATCAGATAATGTTACAGGTTGGCCACACCTTGCCATAATAGTAAGATATTTTCTCTTTGACATATTTGCATCATTTGACCCAGTGATACATACAGTAATGCTCACAATGACACAGTTCTCACCATAAATAGCTTGAATACATTGTTAAATTTCAACTGAAGAAATACCTTCTACCATCAGGAACACAAGAACAGAATGTTAATTAGCATGCACTGAGGTGGGTTTCATTTCTTATAGAGTAATAAAACAACCATTAACAGTAATGACCTGCCACCAACTGAGGTGATAAAGGAGAACCAACCTTATGAGATTGATTTACTTGGAGCAAATGAACTGTTAACATTGCTAGGGGATCGACAGTACCTTAGTGAAAAAAGATGAAGCTCTGCTACCTTTCATCACCCAATATTGTGCAAGCAAAATGCTGTTTTTTATTGTCCATGTGATTGGGTATTCTGCAAAGTGATTTTTAAGCTAAGAGAAAATTCCTTTATGAGATAAATCCCAGTGTGTCTATGCTTGTTGTACCTGTATATTAATGATGTAATTTGTTGACAAAATATGTAAGGCAATGCTTTTCGTTTAGCCGTATTCTTATTTAATTTTCAAAATCTTTTACACTTATTGTCTGGAAAATTCCACTAGCCTTTGAATGAAAAAAATCAACCAATACTTTTAAACCATCTTCACACCCATATGTTCCTGCTGAACCGGCTGAGATTTGAACCATTAATGGGCAGGCTGAATGTACCAAGTTGTTTGAATGATCAACTTGGGTACAACCAGCCTGACAGATTCTCTTGCGATTATCACTAGCGGCTGTTATAGTGTGTAGCAATAATCACTGTCTTCTCTCGGCGGGGATGCCCCCCCCCCGCCAGGAGAAGACAATTATTGATTCCCCTGTCAACATTGACCGTGTTGATGGGGGAATCCTGCAAATTTGCACCATGTATGGCCAGCCTAAGAATCACCATGTGACCACATATTTAGATAAGTAATTAGGACGTTAAGCTTACATTTTTTTAACCACTTGCTTACTGGGCACTAAAACCCCCTTCGTACCCGGACCAATTTTCAGCTTTCAGTGCTCTCACAATTTGAATGACAATTACTCAGTCATGTAATACTGTACCCAAATACATTTTTTGTACTTTTTTTCATACAAACAGAGCTTTCTTTTGGTGGTATTTGATCACCTCTGGATTTTTTATTTTTTTTGCGCTATAAATGAAAAAAGACGGAAAATTTTGAAAAAAACTAATTTTTCTTAGTTTATGCGATAAAATTTAGCAAATTATAAATTTGTCTTCATAAATTTTGCCCACAATTTATACTGCTACATATCTTTGGTAAAAAATAACCCAAATTAGTGGATATTATTTGGTCTTTGTGAAAGTTAGAGAGTCTACAAGCTGTGGTGCAAATCATAAAAAAATTATCACACCTGATGTACTGGTGGCCTCTCATTTCTTGCGACCCGAACAAGCCAGGAAAGTACAAATACCCTCCAAATGACCCCTTTTTGAAAGTAGACATTCCAAGGTATTTAGTAAGATGCATAGTGAGGTTTTTGATGATGTAATTTTTTCCCACAATTCTTTGCAAAATGAAGATTTTTTTTCTTCCCCCCCCACAAATTTGTCATGGTAATAGGTTATTTCTCTCACATGGCATGTGTATACCACAAATGACGCCAGAAAATACATTCTGATACTTCTCCTGAGTATGGCTATACCACATGTGTGGGACCTTTTCACAGCCTAGCCACATAGAGAGGCCCAATATGCAGGGAGCACCATCAGGTGTTCTAGGAGCATAAATTACACATCTAACTTGTTAACAATCTATTACATTTTTGAAGGCCCTGGAGCACCAGGACAATAGAAACGCCCACAAAGTGACCCCATTTTGTAAAGCTAACACCCCAACGTATAATCTATGAGGCATAATGAGTCTTTTGAAAGGTTCATTTTTTTCCAGAAGTTTTTGGAAATGTGGGAAAAAAATGAAAACGCATTTTTTTTACACAAAGTTGTCCATTTATAAGATATTGCCAACACATAGCATGTACATAGCAAAAATTACACCCCAAAATACATTCTGCTACTCCTCCTGAGTATGGCGATACCACATGTGTGAGACTTTTACACAGCCTGGCCACATACAGAGGCCCAACATGCAAGGAACACCATCAGATGTTCTAGGGACACATAGCATGCACATACCAAGAATTACACCCCAAAATACATTATGCTGAGCAAAGGGTAAACAAAAGATTACCTGTGGTTTTAGTAGCGCAGATGTCCACAGGAGGATAGCACTGGTCCAGGCAGCAGGCAGGGACTTGGTCAGCAACGGCATACACAATTGTCCAGGCAGCAGGCAGGGATGCTGTCCATATATAGTCCAGGGTCAGTGCAGGCAGAGATTGTCAGCAGTGCCAAAATATTGGTCCTGGACTAATGGTAGTAGGAAGGTCCATGTGGTGTGGTCAGTTCATGCGACAGGCAGAGGCATGATGGCATAGGTCTTACAGGCAGCAGACAGGAGTAGGGCCTCATTTAGGACAGAATGGGGACAGGGGTAGGCTTCTCCCACCCAAATCTCTTTGAAGCCTCCGAGTCTCCAGTCCCTAACCTAGGAATGAGAAAACAAAAACAATTGTTTTCTTCATCCAGAAAAACTATTCTGGAGCCCCTCACATATGTGAGACCCCTGTTCTATGAATCCCACTAGTCCACTGGCAGGGTAAAAGATCAGTCCAAGAGGCAGGCAAAAAGCATGGTCAAACAGTCCAGGGTCAGTTCCAGATCAGGCAGAGGTATGTACAGAATCGGTAGGCAGAAGTGTGGTCGAATAATAAGCCAGGGTCTGTTCCAGATCAGGCAGAGGTATGTACGGAATTGGTAGGCAAAAGCGTGGTCAAATAATAGTCCAGGGTCAGTTCTAGATCAGGCAGAGGTATAAACAGAATCGGTAGGCAGAAGCGTGGTTGAATAACAAGCCAGGGTCAGTTACAGAGCAAGCAGAGGCATAAGGGGTGTGAAGGTAAATGGCAGGAAGTGAACTAATAATTGAGTTTGGCATGGTAACGGCGGAAACAGCCAACTACGCAGAGGCCTGGTTGGGAAGGACATTGGGCACAATGATAAGTGTTGTCTCTTCTCACTCCTCCTCTGGAGCACACCCAGCATTTTTTCTGACGTTTTTGGCCTGTTGGTCTGGGGGGGATTTTATCTGGAAAGTGGCATTTGGAGAGTCGGTTAACCACATTGGATCTAATGTTTTCTGGTGGGTCGTTCGGGTATAAAAGGGCAGTTGTGATTTCCTCCTGGAAGAAAAGGAAGGATTTGGGTCTTTCAGTGGATTTCCGATATAATACATAGGAGTTGTACATGGCCAAATTAAACAAATACATTTAAACTTTTTTATACCACTGGTATGTTCGTCTTGTGGAAAGGTACAGTAGGGTTCGAGCATTTGGTCATTGAAGTCGACACCCCCCATGAACTTATTGTATTCGTGGATGCATGTTGGTTTTTGGATTTGGCCATTCCTCCTGGTAATCTCAACAAATGTATTTTTGTGGATGGAAGAAAGCACATACACATCCCTTCTGTCCCTCCACTTCACAGCCAAAATTTCCTCGCCGTCTCCCCTTTTCTTAATTTCTTGTTGACGAGGCTTTGAGGAAAGCCCTTCTGGTTCGTCCGTATGGTGCCGCATGCTGGAGTTTTCTTTCTGTGAAGGTTTCGGAACAGGGGCAAACTTGTATAAAAATTGTCCACATACAAGTGGTAGCCTTTCTACAGGAGTGGGTTTATGAGTTCCCAAACGACCTTCCCGCTGGTTCCTATGTAGTCTGGGCAATTAGGGGGTGCAGCTGGGTGTCCTTCCCTTTGTATACAATGAAGGCATACGTATACCCCGTGGCTCGGTCACACAATTTATAGAGCTTCACCCCATAGCAGGCCCTTTTGGTCGGAATAAATTGTTTTATGCCCAGCCTGCCAGAAAATTTGATAAGGGACTCATCCATGCATACGTGTTGGTCTGGGGTAAACAACTGAGGGAAGATTTCAGAAAAATAATTTAGTAGTGGCCAAATTTTATAAAGCTTATTAAAATTTGAGTCATTTCGGGGAGGGCACTGGGTATTGTCGTTGTAGTGTAGGAATCTCATAATCATGAGATATCCGCTTTTGGGCATTGCTGAGGAAAAGATGGGCATGTGGTAGATGGGGCGGGATGACCAATATGAACGTACTTGATTTTTTTCTGTTTAGTCCCATACAGAATGTGAGGCCCAAAAAAATTCTAAACTCCTCCACTGTAAGGGCTCTCTATTCATAGGGACGGGCATAATAGGACGTTGGGTTGCTTGCTATAAATTGTTGTGCATAAAGGTTGCACTGGGCCACAATCGATGCAAGCATGTCCTCAGTAAAAATGTAATTGAAAAAGTCAATCGGGGCAAAAATTTCTGTGTCCACCTGGACTCCTGGCTGGGCAGTGAAAGGGGGAATGTTGGCTTCTACTGAATTAGGAGGAAGCCACAAGGGGTTCTGAAGGGAACAGGGAAGGCTGGCATGGGACCTAACCCTTTGGGACTGAGGTGACACCCCACTGGTACGTGGCCTTGCTTGCCGAGGTACTGCGGTGCTGGTGGATGGCACTGCGGTGCTGGTGGATGGCACTCAGCAGAATGCCTTTGTCTGGCGGGCAGGCCCTCCTCCTCCACCTCATCTGAGGTTGTCAGTGATCCACTGCTAAGTATAGGCTCGTAGTCCACATCAGACTCATAATTTGAATTTGCGGAGGAA
Source organism: Rana muscosa (assembly GCA_029206835.1). NCBI lineage: Eukaryota > Metazoa > Chordata > Amphibia > Anura > Ranidae > Rana > Rana muscosa. The sequence continues at coordinate 1,173,123,988 of CM055122.1, forward strand.
TCCGAATCGGAGAGCTCCCCATTGCTCCCATCGGCCGCAAGTATATCGTATGCCTCCTCGGCTGAATATAATCTTTTAGCCATTGTTGGCGATGACAGAAGGCACTGATGACACGTAACACTGACAGATGGCACTAATACGTGACACTGATGACACTGATACATAGCACTGATACGTGGCACTAGAGACGCTAATAAAAGATGGCTCGTGGCACTGACAGGTTGCACTGATGGCAGATGGCACTGACAGGTTGCACTGATGGCAGATGGCACAGACAGGTTGCACTGATGGCAGATGGCACAGACAGGTGGCACTGATGGCAGATGGCACAGACAGGTGGCACTGATGGCAGATGGCACTGACGGGTGGCACTGACGGCAGATGGGACTGGTGGCAGATGGGACTGGTGGCAGATGGGACTGGTGGCAGATGGCACTGGCGGCAGATGGCACTGGCACTGGCAGGTGGCACTGGTGGCAGATGGCACTGGCAGGGACTGTGCGCACTGTGTTTTTGACTGCAACCTGTTTTTTTTCCCACTCACTTTAGTAGCAGCACAGATCTTTCTCCCTCCTCACACATGGTCTCTGTGTGAGGAGGGAGAGCCGGCAATGAGAGATGATCTCATATGGTTACATTTGAGATCATCTCTCATTGGACAGTGAGATCGAGTGCTGAATTGCCTCTGTGATTGGCCATTCAGCACGATCTGTGATTGGCTGTGTACAAGGGACACGGCCAACACAGATTTTCCCCGATGCGCGCTCGCGGAGGGAGAAAAACAATGGACATCCAGGTACGGCCACCCGACACTTCAGGTCCGCACTGCAGCCGTCTTTTGGCAATAGCGCGGATCTGAAGTGGTTAAATAATGGAGTAATTAGCTAGAAGAGGATGGGGTTTTGTTTATAGGAGGGCTTCTCTGGGCAGACTTAATCTTTATCTATGTCAATACATGCTTTCTTCTATTAGTTAGGCAGGCCATAGATGATGCACCAGAAGGTTAAATAAAAAAATAAAAAAATTCTCCAACACATTTGGTGTTAATAGGGGAATCCCTCCCATGGAGCCATTGTATTCTAAAAGCAAAGAGAGTTCCCTGCCATCAGAATACAATGATCAGTGTTGCTAGCTATAGCTGATTGCATTGGTTGAGTGAAAAAAGAAGCAAGACAGGCTGGTTGTACAGAAGTCGATCGAGAAATGGATCAAAACCCTGCTGAACCAGCTGATTTTTATCCATATATGGCTGGCTTTACTCATTAGATATGCAGAAAGTTTCTGTGATTAATATGAAATGCATGTTATATAGTAGATGTAAAGTTGTGTACCTTACCTTTACCATATAAAATGTCAAACAAGTTATTCTACAGCACATAAGGTTCTTTAGAACTGAAAATGTATTGTATGGCGGAGGCATGGGAAAATACATTTAAAATTGCCCATGGTCCCTGAAACAGAAAACATGGGTGGTCCTGAAAAAACAGTTTTTCCTCTGACTGCTTACTTGTACTGTAGCAGATTCTATCTCTCGGTTAGTAAGAGCTCATCAAATCATATTTTTTTGGCTCAAAAGAAAGCACACATAGAAACTCTTGCTTTGAAGATGGGCTGCTTTTGTAGCTTGTGTCCCACTAAGCATATTGATGGTAATAATAATAAGTATTGGCTTCTTCCACACCTAGCCTTTCTAAACCATATCCCCTCTCTGTATATAAGTAAAACAGAAAACAGAACAATGTATTCGACTAAAACAATCATTTGTAATAAAACAGAAAAAAAAACTGACAACAAACAGAAAACCATCCATTTATACCAATGCAACATCACTTTCTTGAGCAGCATGGCAGGTTACTACTAAATGACTACCCAAATTAGGATTTCACTGCTACCATGAGTTTGTGATGAATTCCCGGGTTTTGCTGGGCTCACATATTGGAAACTCTTGGTCAAAAACTTTGTAGGTTCATTGCCAAAAGGAGAACATTGCTTACTTTTCCATCTTCCCTCATCCACCCCTTCTCCATTTGCAGCCTTTTAGTTTATTCTGTAATTTATTGGGTTTATTTTTTTCTTTTCTTTAAAATTTTTATTAGCTTTTTGCTAGGGTTAAAAATGTTTTATTTATTTTTAATAGTTTTTTGGGGGTAGTATTTTTATCTTGCGTTTATTGGACTTTTGTTAAGTTTAGGGTGTGCAGCATACATTTGTTGCTGAACATTTGCTGTATGCAGCATGTTGCTGCATTATTGCGTGGTAACTAGTGTGCACCAAAGCACTACACGTTCACCATATTCAAATATACATTCACATATGTACCATATTGTAGATAAAAGCTAAGCATTCCATTCACCTCCTAAAAAATACTACAATGAAAGTCTGCCTTTAAATGCTAGGCATGACACAGTGTGGTGAATGGTTATGGGGTACGGCGCTGCTCACCCCTCAGGTATGATCCAGAGGGTTAGTAAGTGACAGTGATTAGGAGACTATTTAGACCCCTCCCTTAATTAGGTGGGTCCAGCTTAATGCACAACTCAACTAGTGACTAGACAATAAAGTGTAAACTATACAAAAAATCCTCCTACTAGTGGCCACAATATGGCCTATACTACTGTGGGGGATGATGCTCTAAAGTGCTAATAAATTAGCAGCAAACTAATTGCTGTGAATAATCCAAAAATAAAACTGCTACTGTAAATATAGTGATACTGTAAATATTCCAATAGAAAATAAATGTGCTACCAGTTCCTCCAATTGTATACCACCGTAGGATACGTGGCATGCAATATCTGTGGAGCAAAATTAAAATTAAAAATAAAGTGCCACAAACATATCTCAGTATATATATGTGCCACTGTAAAAGTCCACTTTCTATAGTGAAAATAACATATATTAGGTGTGTAATTGGTGATTTCAATTTCCAGAGTGGTTAATAATCTGTGCCGACAAGTCTTCCAAAAATTTCATAGGTGCTCCCCCACATGGGTCCCCACTCACCAGCTCCTCGCACCCCCACAGGGGTAGACAGCATGTAAGATACGATCCAGGTGAGGTCTGTGTTGATTAACACGATTTCCCAGCCAGGTTGTTACCAAGATGAAAGGTTGCAGCACATTTCCAGTTTCCAATGTCCACAGCTCCTTTTGCAGTCCACAGTGTGGTGCTGCAAAAGAAAAGCTTACAGACTATACCATCAAACTGTTGTGACACTGGCCAATTTTGACCATATTATACCTGCTTTAGCTATATTTTCTAAATGCATATATTTCTGTGGACATTTGATCTGTAGTGGATGCCAACAATGGAAGCTTGCTATGTTCGACCTGATAACAAAATGCTTGTGCCACAAGTAAAGCTACCTGTAAAAAGTTTTTTTCTTTTTTTTAAACTGAAACAAATAAAATTGGATTGGTAAGCAAAGCTCATTGTACAGGCATACCCCACTTTTAAGTACACAATGGGGTTTATTTACTAAAGCTGGAAAGTGCAAAATCAGGCTCACTTCTGCATAGAAACCAATGAGCTTCCAGGTTTTATTACCAGGCTTAATTAAACAAGCCGTGCTTAGAATCTCATTGGTTTATATGCAGAAGTGAGCCTGATTTTGCGTTTTCCAGCTTTAGTAAATAAACCCCATTGTGTACTTAATAGTGGGGTATGCCTGTACATGAAAAAATTAATTCTACAGCCAACTTTGTGCTGCCAGAGTATCCGATCTTTGAAGTTGTCCATGAAAATATTGTTGTTCCATAACACCACACACAGTTTGAAGGCATGGAGCAAGATTGAAAAAAAAATTTGTAATTTCATTGATGCCTTTTTTGCAATGTATTTTTTCTTCTTTTTTTTTTAATTGGTATACATCTGCCATGGCAAGACCCCGTTTTCCATGCCTCTTGTTTAAGAATAGCTACTTATTAGTCCTACAAATGGCCAAAATAAAGACGTCCATTGAGTTTGCAGCAAAGTACTCAGCCTTCAAATTTGAGCATGGTTTGTGAAACTTTCAGTGAACCAAACCTGAGAAAGTTGCCTATCTCTAGTTTTAAAATACTGTTAACTTCTAAATGAATAACAATTGAATAGCATTTTCTAAAAAAGAATTAGCATTTTTATATGCACACAGATTTCCATACATTGATGTATACAATCTACTTTACTTGTGACACCATGCTGTGGTATGATGGAACATCTTAATGTTTGAAAATAAATGTGGTCATGCTGGGGCATCATTATAGCTTTTTACTACACTGTGGGCAGATTCTTTTTTCATACAGTGTGCTGGACACAGATTTCATTTGCAGGGAAAGACTGCTGTGTAGATGAAAATTGCCTTATTACTATCACTTACTATTCCCTTTTGATGATGATGACACTGAATATGAGAGACTAATTGATGGGACTTAAAAAGACTGGATATAAAGTGTGTGTTCATTTCAAGAAATCACAGTGGATGGCATTACTTAAATTCTTTTGAGACTACATATAAAGCTTATCCTTTAAAATTATCATTAAAGTGGTTGTAAAGGCAGAAGTTTTTTTTTTATCTTAAAGTGGTTGTATACCCAAATTTTGTACAAGCACCTACAGGTAAGCCTACATTAAGGCTTACCTGTAGGTGCCTGTAATATCTCCGAGACCTACACAGTCTCAGAGATATTTGCAAAAAAGACTGTACCGCTATCTACGGCGCATGTGTGCCGTAGATAACGGCGCAGGCGCACTGAGCGCGGCGGCTCTTGAATGGGAGCCTGCCGGACACTTCCGGAAATTCGCGCATGCGCAGGGATCGTGCCGTTCCCCGCGCATGTGCGGGAGTGACGTCATCGCCGCTCCGGCCAATCACAGCGCCGGAGCGGCGATACCCGGAAGTCACTCCGGGTATCATGGATTCAACGGAGGACGCGTCCGAGGACCGCTGCGGGGGCTTCGATCTAAGGTAAGTGATTGATAATGAGCTAGTATGCTAGTCATACTAGCTCATTATACCTTTGCCTTGCAGGTTGACCAAAAAAAAAAAAAAAGTTTTGCGGTATACAACCGCTTTAATGCATTCTATGCATTAAGATAAAAAGCTTTCTGTGTGGAGCAGCCCTCCTCAGCCCACCCTAATACTCACCCGAGTTCCACCTCGACCCAGCGTTGGCCACGAGTGCCTCAGCCGTCCATGACTCTCCCTCCTGATTGGCTGAGACACAGCAGTAGTGCCATTGGCACTTGCTGTTGTCAATCAAAGTTAGTTAGCCATTGAGGAGAGAGAGGGGGAGGGGCTGAACCATGACTCCATGTATGAATGGATACACGGAGCTGCGGCTCAGCTTAGGTGCCCCTATAGCAAGCTGCTTGTTGTGGGGGGTGGCGTGGCAGAAGAGCTGGCGAGGGACCCGAGAAAAGGAGGATCTGCTCTCTGCAAATCCACATGTATGACACGTTTGTTATTTAAAAAAAAAAAAAATGACTTTACAATCATTTAGTATTGAGATTTTAGTCATTTGAGGTATAGCCAATTATGAATTGAGCTATATTAGTGTGTCAATCCACTGCTGTGGAGCTCTCTTTGATACAAAAACTGTATATAGAATGTATTCTTTAATCTTGTTGATTATATATGAGATCACTTATTGATTCATGAAGTGTGGGAGCTGCGAAGAGTGGTAATTTTAAAATGCTTTTAATTTTGTACAATGTTAATAAATATTATGGTAGCATGTCGGCAAAAAAAGTGCAGTTCCTTTTAAATTGGTTGTTTTTTAATTATTAAATATTCAGAGATAAATGATAAGATGGTTAGTCTTTAATAGTCATAGATCTAGGAATTATAATACTGGGTAATACTAGTTGACTCCTGAAGAGTTTCTGTACATTACTTGAACCTCAGAATGAAAAACACATTTTCAAAAAACCCCAGGGATTGAAAATAGATTGTAGTTATATAGATGTATTGCTGATAGCAAGTCCTGTCACCAAAACATATTTCAAAATTCAGACTGGGTTTTGTGTAGTTATTTACAATCTGATACAGAACTGAAAATCAGATAGTTCTAGTCATGAAAAAGTCAAGAAGACCATATCTTCAACAATAACATATCACAGCAGTCACAATGAAAATTTATTAAACACGTTTCAATTAGATCTTTACATAATACTCCTATAGAGCATGTTTTGAAATGACAGATTAAGCAGTAAAATATAAATACACTGGCTACTCTTCTGATGGCAGAAGTGCTTACTTCAAGCTAGAAGACCTGGTTCTCAAAGTGGAAATTTGGACTATAGCTTTCTAATCTTAAATCTGTTCCCCCCCCCCCCCAACTCCTAATCTAACTTCCCTGTAGGAGGAAAATGTGTATACTTACCTATTCTTAGGGTGCTCCAGTCTGGTCACTTGATTGGTTCCCAGCAGTGGCTTGAGGGGAGAGACGGGATGGCAACAACATATGCCCTACAGTAAGACTATGGGTAACATCACCGCCCAGGCATTCCATCCATTGCTGACACTCTCCCTTAAAGCCAGCCACTGTGGAGATCATATGACCGGACTGAAAGGCCCCGAGAATAAGTAAATATATGCATCTTCCTTCTATAGGGTAGTTAGAATATGAATTATAAGGGGGTGGGAACAGATTTAAAGTGATTGTAAAGTCTTGTTTAAAAACAAAAATAAAAAACAAACATACTTACCTGTAGGGATGAGCTTCGTGTTCGAGTCGAACATACGTTCGACTCGAACATTGGCTGTTCGATCGTTCGACGAAGATCGAACGATTTGGGCCGTTCGCGCCAAATTCGAGTGACGCGAACGGCCCACAATGCACTACGCCATCGCAGTGTCATCCAGGCGCTGTGATTGGCCAAGCATGCACTGTGACCCCGCATGCTTGGCCAATCACAGCGCCGGCAGCGAGGAGAGCAATGATTGGCCACAGGCAGGATGCCTGTGGCCAATTATTGCTGAGGGTGTTTAGTACACGCCCCACACTATAAAAGGCCGCCAGCACGGTGGCCTAGTGTAGTGTGTTCCGGAGCAGGGATAGAGTAGCATAGGCAGGGACAGTGACTGTTATTTCTTTCTTGCTTAACCTGGATTCCTTTAGTTTAGGGAAAGAGAAGGATAGGTAGGGAGAGTGTCAGTGTGTTTTGTGCTTCTGCTATAGTGTGCTTAAAAAAAACATTTTTTCTAGGGACAGAAAACTCTAGGTAGGGACAGTGTCAGTTTCTTTCACTCTGCAAGTCCTTGTTTCCAGGGACCTGTAAGGACAGTGAGTTAATTGTCCTTGTGCTATATTGTGCTTAAAAAAAACATTTATTCTAGGGACAGAAAACTCTAGGTAGGGACAGTGTCAGTTTCTTTCACTCTGCAAGTCCTTGTTTCCAGGGACCTGTAAGGACAGTGAGTTAATTGTCCTTGTGCTATATTGTGATTAAAAAAAACATTTATTCTAGGGACAGAAAACTCTAGGTAGGGACAGTGTCAGTTTCTTTCACTCTGCAAGTCCTTGTTTCCAGGGACCTGTAAGGACAGTGAGTTAATTTTCCTTGTGCTATATTGTGATTAAAAAAAACATTTTTTCTAGGGACAGAAAACTGTAGGTAGGGAGAGTGTTTTTTTTCTTTCACTCTGCAAGTCCTTGTTTCCAGGGACCTGTAAGGACAGTGAGTTAATTTTCCTTGTGCTATATTGTGATTAAAAAAAACATTTTTTCTAGGGACAGAAAACTGTAGGTAGGGAGAGTGTTTTTTTTCTTTCACTCTGCAAGTCCTTGTTTCCAGGGACCTGTAAGGACAGTGAGTTAATTGTCCTTGTGCTATATTGTGCTTAAAAAAAACATTTATTCTAGGGACAGAAAACTCTAGGTAGGGACAGTGTCAGTTTCTTTCACTCTGCAAGTCCTTGTTTCCAGGGACCTGTAAGGACAGTGAGTTAATTTTCCTTGTGCTATATTGTGATTAAAAAAAACATTTTTTCTAGGGACAGAAAACTGTAGGTAGGGAGAGTGTTTTTTTTCTTTCACTCTGCAAGTCCTTGTTTCCAGGGACCTGTAAGGACAGTGAGTTAATTTTCCTTGTGCTATATTGTGATTAAAAAAAACATTTTTTCTAGGGACAGAAAACTGTAGGTAGGGAGAGTGTTTTTTTTCTTTCACTCTGCAAGTCCTTGTTTCCAGGGACCTGTAAGGACAGTGAGTTAATTGTCCTTGTGCTATATTGTGCTTAAAAAAAACATTTTTTCTAGGGACAGAAAACTGTAGGTAGGGAGAGTGTTTTTTTTTTTTCACTCTGCAAGTCCTTGTTTCCAGGGACCTGTAAGGACAGTGAGTTAATTGTCCTTGTGCTATATTGTGCTTAAAAAAAACATTTATTCTAGGGACAGAAAACTCTAGGTAGGGACAGTGTCAGTTTCTTTCACTCTGCAAGTCCTTGTTTCCAGGGACCTGGAGAGACATTGAGTGAATTGTCCTTGTGCTATATTGTGATTAAAAAAAACATTTATTCTAGGGACAGAAAACTCTAGGTAGGGACAGTGTCAGTTTCTTTCACTGTGAAAGTCCTTGTTTCAAGGGACAGAGAAGGACACCTGAAGGTAGCCCTTATTGCTTTTTTCCCATCTCCCTGCAGGCCATCTATTAGAATGTCTGGAAGGCAAACAAGGAGAGGCAGACAGTCAGGAGGCAATAAAAGAGGGCAAGCAGGCTCTGTGTCTGGGGGCAACAGTGCTGGTCGTGGACGCGGTGCATTGTCATCAGCACATGGCCATGGGACACGCTTGTCCTTCTTTTCGGCAGCTGGACATGTTGAGCCACATCATGCCGAAGACTTGGTAGAGTGGATGACCAAGCCCTCCTCCTCCTCCTCATCCTCTCTCACCCAGGCTCAGGGTACTGGAAAAGCAGCTGCCAAAGCGTCGTCTTCCCTGGTATCAATGTCAGACAAATCATCAGTCACTCCTTCCCTAGACCCACCATGTCCTCCTCCTGAGGAGTCCCCCGAACTGTTTCAGCACAGTGTTGGGTACATGCTCCAGGAGGATGCCCAGCGTTTCGAAGGGTCTGATGATGAAACCCAGCTAGAGGAAGGCAGTAGCGTGAGAGCAGACAGAGGGGATGCTCAAGAAGGACACCAATCTGGCAGTCATGTTCCAGCAGCTGCAGCATACTGCCAGATTGGCTCCAGTGATGAGGAGGGAGGGGATGATGAGGTCAATGACTCCACGTGGGTGCCTAATAGGAGAGAGGAGGAGGAGGAGGATGAGGAGGAGGCACATCTCCAACGAGGCAGGATGCCCTTTGGTGGCCAGCGTAAGGGCAGTACACCGACGGAATCACACCGCAGAGCTCCGCCTGTGCAGGGCGCTGCCTCTGCCCGTCATTCAAAAAGTTCTTTGGTGTGGGCCTTTTTTGAGGCTAGTGCATCAGATCGCACAGCTGCTGTTTGCAACATATGTCTCAAGCGTATATCGCGTGGCCAAAACATCAGCCGCTTGGGTACCACATGCCTGACCAGACATATGTTGACCTGCCATGCAGCTCGTTGGCAAGCCTACCTCAAAGACCCACACCAAAGAACCAAGCGGACCTCTCCTTGCACCGCATCAGCTGGGATCTCCAACCCCACTATAACTTCAGTCCTCTCTGAAACATGCACTGAGAGGAATGAAGGTGTAGAATTAGGTGTGTCACAGCCAAGTACTTGCGCCCACTCTGCTAGCAGTACACCGACGTCCGATTCTAGCAGGCAAATTTCCCTGCCCCAGCTGCTGGACCGTCGAAAGAAGTTCACTCCCAGCCATCCACATGCCCAGCGGTTGAATGCTAGCTTGGCTAAATTGCTAGCGCTTCAACTGCTGCCTTTTCAGTTGGTAGACTCGGCCCCCTTCCGTGAGTTTGTGCAATGTGCGGTTCCTCAGTGGCAGGTTCCCAAACGCCACTTTTTCTCACGGAAGGCTATTCCGGCTCTCTACCGGCATGTGGAAGGCAATGTCTTGGCCTCGCTGGACAGGGCGGTCAGCGGTAAGGTGCATATTACCGCTGACTCATGGTCCAGCAGGCATGGACAGGGACGTTACCTTTCTTTCACGGCCCATTGGGTCACTCTTTTGGCAGCTGGGAAGGATTCAGGACAAGGTGCAGTAGTGTTGGAGGTTGTCCCACCGCCACGCCTCCAAGATGCTACTACTGGTTGTGACACACCTCTCTCCTCCACCCCCTCCTCTTCTTCTTCCTCCATGGCCTCTTCCTGTGGTTTGTCCTATGAACCAGCGGTGCTCCGTAGCCGTTCACGGGGCTACGCAAGTACGCAGGCAAAAAGATGCCATGCCGTGCTTGCGCTGGTGTGTTTGGGGGACAGAAGCCACACTGGGGCAGAGGTCCTGTCTGCTCTGCAGGGCCAGGCCGAGAGGTGGTTGACGCCACGCCAGCTTAAGCCAGGAATGGTGGTTTGCGACAATGGCACCAACCTCCTCTCCGCCCTCCGACAGGGACAACTGACCCATGTGCCCTGTGTGGCTCACGTCCTTAACCTGGTGGTGCAGCGCTTCTTGGGCAGGTACCCGGGCTTACAGGATGTCCTGAGGCAGGCCAGGAAAGTCTGTGTGCATTTCCGCAGATCTTATAATGCCAGTGCTCGCCTGGCTGAGCTGCAAAAGGAGTTGAACCTGCCCAAGAACCGCCTTATATGTGACATGCCCACCAGGTGGAACTCAACGTTGGCCATGCTGCAGCGGCTGCACACGCAGCAGAGGGCCATCAATGAGTACCTGTGCGACTACGGCACCAGGACAGGGTCAGGGGAGCTTGGTTTTTTTTCTCCACGCCAGTGGGGCATGATCAGGGATGCATGCACTGTCCTGGCACCATTTGAGGAGGCCACGAGGATGGTGAGCAGTGACAGTGCATGCATCAGTGACACTGTACCTCTTGTCCACCTGTTGGAGCACACGCTGCGTGGAATAATGGACAGGGCACTTGAGGCAGAACAGAGGCAGGAAGAGGAGGACTTCCTTGCCTCTCAAGGCCCCCTTTACCCAGACAGTGTTCCTTCTGTCCCACCCATCGCACAGGAAGAGGAGGAGGAGGAGGAGGAGGAGGAGGAGGAGGATTGTGTCAGCATGGAGGTGGAGGCTGGCACTCAGCATCATCAGCAGCAGTCTTTTAGGGATGATTTACAGTCCCAAGAAACCAGTGGACTTGTACGTGGCTGGGAGGAGGTGGCTGCGGATCATGTCGTCCTTAGTGACCCAGAGGACTCCGGAGCGAATGCCTCAGCAAACCTACGCTGCATGGCCTCCCTGATCCTGCAAAGTCTGCGGAAGGATCCTCGTATTCTTCGGATCAAGGAGAGGGACCATTACTGGCTGGCCACTCTCCTTGATCCACGGTACAAGGGTAAGGTTGCGGACCTTATGTTACCGTCGCAGAGGGAGCAGAGGATGAGACAACTCCGGGAGGCCTTGCAGAAAGGTCTGTGCAACGCGTTCCCAGAGACTGGGAGGTTGCAAACTCCTGGTCCTGGACAACGAGTTGCTGAGGCTTCGGCCAGTCAAAGAAGGAGCGGTGGGGAAGGTGGCCGTCTGACCGATGCGTTCAGACAATTCTTTAGTCCGCAGCCCCAAAGTATGATCGGTTCCAGCAACCATCGCCAGCGTCTGATAAACATGGTGCAGGAATATCTAGGGGCAAGGTCAGACTTGGACACCTTCCCCACCGAAAATCCTCTGGCTTACTGGGTCTTGAGGATGGATCACTGGCCAGAGCTTGCACAGTATGCAATTGAGCTACTGGCCTGTCCTGCATCCAGCGTTCTTTCGGAACGCACATTCAGTGCTGCTGGAGGATTTGTCACGGATCACAGGGTGCGCCTGTCCACCGACTCGGTTGATCGACTGACTTTCATCAAGATGAACCAGTCTTGGATCACCACCAGCTACCACACACCTGATGCTGATATAACAGACTAATTGATTTTAAAATGTCACATCCCTTCAAGACTGATGCTGATGCTGAGTGCCTGTGCTGTTATGTTGACTGGCTATCCTCCTCCTCCGAGTCCTCAATGATACGATTGATGATGATAGCTTGGAAGATCATTTTTGTTTATGGGTGCCGCCACCAGTGCCTAACGCCCAATTTTTCAGCCCCTGTTTAACAGGGGCGTGTAATTACAATTTTTGAAGCAATACTTTGCAACAGGGCTCATTGCTGTGCTCCAAGTACAGTATCTGTGAGGAGTTGCAGTGTTGTGCCACCAGTGCCTAAGGCCCAATTTTTCAGCCCCTGTTTAACAGGGGCGTGTCATTACAATTTTTGAAGCAATACTTTGCAACAGGGCTCATTGCTGTGCTCCAAGTACAGTATCTGTGAAGGGTTGCAGTGTTGTGCCACCAGTGCCTAAGGCCCAATTTTTCAGCCCCTGTTCAACAGGGGCATGTAATTACAATTCTTGATCTAATAATTCACAGCAGGGCCCATTGCTGCACCCACCAAGAGTAACTGTCAGGGCTTACAGTGTTGTGGCACCAGCACCACCATCAAAGGCCCAATTTTTACTACCACTGTTCAACAATTATATGTAATTAAAATTCCTGATATAATAGTTGACAGCAGGGCGTTCCAGCACCAACCAAGAGTAACTGTGAGTGCTTACAGTGTTGTGCCAACACCAACAACTAAGGGGCCTATTTCTGCAGAGTATATACGGCAGGTCCCTACTTTCAAACATCCAACTTACAAACGACTCCTACTTGCAAACGCAAGAAGACAACAGGAAGTGAGAGGAAATCTACCACTAGGAAGGAAAATTCTCTCCTGTAAGAATAAATATGGGAGAAAGGTGTCTCCTCTGTACTGATGCTTTATCAGCAATCCTTGTTTCAAGAAAAACACCACATTTCAAAAACAGTTGTCATTAGGACGGAAAGTGAGGTGAAATGTTCTGAACAGGGGCACAGACAGCAAAACAAATGTTACAGGGGTGATAACCCTTACCTATGTTTTCCAAAAAGTTTAAAAATAGATTTTTGGTCTGGAGCTACACTTCAACAATGTACCTGTTCAAAATTACAAACAGATTCTACATAAGAACAAACCTACAGTCCCTGTCTTGTATGCACCGCCTGTATACGGCTGTTCTGAGTATATAGGGCCTTTTTTATTTTATGTGCGGGGTTCCCCTTAATATCCATACAAGACCCAAAGGGGCTGGTAATGGGCTGGGGTAGGGGGGGGGTCATGGGGTAGCTATGCCATTTTTCTTAAAGATTTTCATCCATATTACCGGGACCAGACATTACATTAAAGCCGCAAGCAGTTTTAAATGGCTTTTTTTTCCTTTAGAAGTGTCATTTTGTGCAGGGACAGTTCTAAACACGGGAAACACGTGGCACTTCACAGGCATACTTTAGACACCCCCCAGGTACGATATTTAAAGGAATATTTGACTTTTTTTTTTTCACTTTATGCATCATTAAAATGACTGCTCCCGGAAAACGACCGTTTTTAAAACTTATTTTTGCATTGATACATGTCCCCTGGTGCAGAACCCGGGTTCCCAAACCCTTTTTAGGACAATAACATGCATAATAGTTTTTATAATTAGCACTTTAGAATTCGAACGTTCGCATCCATTGTATTTAATAGGGTTCTAATGTTCGTTCGAACTTTCGGTCCGTTCGCGGGTTCTGGTGCGAACCGAACCCGGGGGTGTTCGGCTCATCACTACTTACCTGCTCTATTACAGTGGATTCGCACAGAGCAGCCTGGATCGTCCTCTTCTCGGGTCCCTCTTCTGTGCTCCTGGCCCCTCTCTCCTATCAAGTGCCCCCACAGCAAGCAGCATGCTATGGGGGCACCTGAGCTGAGCTGCAGCTCCGTGTGTCCATTCAGACAAAGAACAGCCATTCGGCCCCACCCCCTCTCTCTCCTAATTGGCTAACCGACTTTGATTGACAACTATGTGAGCCAATGACATCGCTGCTGTGTCTGAGCCAATCAGGAGACAGAGTCTCGGATGGCCGAGAGACTCGTGGACATCGCTGGACTGAGATGGGGCTCAGGTAAGGGGGTGCTGGGGTGGCTGATGAACATAGAAGGCTTTTTATCTTAGTGCATAGAATGCATTAAGATAAAAAACCTTCTGCCTTTAACAACTCCTTTAAGAGTACACACATATATATATATATATAAATACACAAAATCATATTAAAAATTCATAGTCCATATGATAAACAGCGCTAATTATGGATAAGTGTCCAAAAGCACACGGTACATTTGAGTGATGACTTTGCAACAGTCTAATTGAAAGTGAAGTTTCTTCTGTGTATATGGTCTGTAGTGCACCCTACACCAATCAAAAAAATCTTCACCACAAGTGAGGCACACTCCCCCTCTGGGGTTCAAACTCACCACAAGGATGAAAAAGATAAGCCTTTCAAATCTGTAGATAATCTCGCTCCAACTTCAGTCATCACCACCAGGGTAGTAAGGGTTAAAATCCTCAGGAACACATATAAGGACATAAAGCACCAGATAGTGTAATACTATTTTAATAAGGAAATCCCCCAATACAATATCCCTGTATCAAATGCACGTACATAAAATTCACTTGTTAAAAGCACATAGACTCAGGGCTCAGACACCGCAGCGTCTCTGTAACCAGGAAGTGCAGAGTGAACTCCACGGCCAGCTGTCCCATACTAGGAAAAGATATTACAGCGTCACGCTTGCAACACGGACGCCCTCTTTGGTCGGATTAGCGGTGAATACACTCTTCATTTCTATGTGCTTTTAACAAGTGAATTTTATGTACGTGCATTTGATACAGGGATATTGTATTGGGGGATTTCCTTATTAAAATAGTATTACACTATCTGGTGCTTTATGTCCTTATATGTGTTCCTGAGGATTTTAACCCTTACTACCCTGGTGGTGATGACTGAAGTTGGAGCGAGATTATCTACAGATTTGAAAGGCTTATCTTTTTCATCCTTGTGGTGAGTTTGAACCCCAGAGGGGGAGTGTGCCTCACTTGTGGTGAAGATTTTTTTGATTGGTGTAGGGTGCACTACAGACCATATACACAGAAGAAACTTCACTTTCAATTAGACTGTTGCAAAGTCATCACTCAAATGTACCGTGTGCTTTTGGACACTTATCCATAATTAGCGCTGTTTATCATATGGACTATGAATTTTTAATATGATTTTGTGTATTTATTTTTATTATTTTATATATATGAGGTTCTCATGTGTATAGAATTTAAATAGCTGCTATTTATTTATTTATAACTT
Organism: Rana muscosa; assembly: GCA_029206835.1. Classification (NCBI taxonomy): domain Eukaryota; kingdom Metazoa; phylum Chordata; class Amphibia; order Anura; family Ranidae; genus Rana; species Rana muscosa. The sequence continues at coordinate 1,173,139,271 of CM055122.1, forward strand.
TTATCATAAGTTTTAACTTTGATGAATTTGAGTTTACTGTTGTCTTCTATTCCTAATTAACCTCTTAACTGCTTAGCTGGAGAGGTTATTTTCTGAAATAGCAATTTAGCATTTAGGCGCCGAGCAGTGCATTTTTGGGCCTTTTTACTTTGCACCTTCCTCTCATTCTATTATATATATATATATATATAAGTATAGAGTATAGTGTATATAGAGTATACTATAATAAATATAATTAAGAAATAGTAAATAAGCAATTGTGAGATATTACGTTATTGTGAATTATAGATGTAAGCAATAAAAGCACCAGTAAAAAAAAAAAAAAAAGCAGAAAAGTGCAAGAAAACAAAGAACAAAAAAGATATTGAGTGGATGGGGAAATCTGGCCTTCCTTCCTATTCCTTTGTTAGTCATAATAACCTAATATTGTGCACAGATAATGGTCATGTTGCAAGCATTAGGGTGTAAAGTGCAGGAGTAAGCATGGTAACATGGTGGAGTGAACATTTCTCACCTTAGGCAGAGTAAGCTAAGGCCCTGTTCACATCTAGTGATGGCAGAGCATCGGGGTTCTAGCTCATTTTTAAATGCATGTTATTTACTGCATTTTTGGAGCAGTAACATTCATTTAAATGGGCTGCTCTCTGCTCCAAAAACGTGTCAACGTAGCTCCTGTACTTTTTTGAAACTGACATTTTTGGAAAGCAAGTTTTTGAGCATTTTAAATGTGTTTTGTCAGAAGACAAAATGCCCATTTCTTTTGCATATTTGGGGTGCCATTAACATTATTAGCACCCAAATGGGCTTTGCGTGATTTGCTGTGATTTTACCTTGATCCAGAATTGCAGAAATAATTGAGTGATTATGCCAGCGATTCTAGAATGCCCATATGTGAATGAAGCTTAAAACTGTAATTCTGTAAACAACAATAAAGATTTATGTAAATAAAAAAAAAATAAAAAATTCTGCACTTAATGGCACTTGCTATAGGAAATAATTATTTCCATGTCTTTTTAATATTGCTGTGTATCCTGGTCCTAGATATTTCAATGATCAATTCCAATAAATAAACAAATAAATATGTAGAAAAATCTCCCAGTGCTGCATATCATAACCTATAAATTGTATTTGTAAAATGCTGTAGCTGACCAAGACCAGATAGCAATTGTTTTCTGTTCCATAACTTATTCTTAGACTTTCCTCCCACTACTCATTATCAGTACAATATTCTGTGGCCCACTTAGTTACAAGAAAAAAAATAAAAATAAACACACTGCACGATTAAATTGGGTTTTGGGTAGTAGTTATGACTTATTCTACACCAAAGCACAGATATTAAATCCGGTATGGAATTCTGAAATGCAAAATCGACATGTTGGTGTACTGCAATGCTGCTGTTCTAAGGATGGTTTTATAGGGCCTTTGCAGAAATCCTTGTGCTGTGAAAAAATATAGCAATCAATGTTAGCCATAAAACTTGAGTACCAGACACATTTATTGGAAATGATATAAATTTTCTATGGTTAATAGCCAGTTCAAAAAGACACAAAATCTTAAAAGCACATAGATCAAGAGGGAAATGCTTTGCAATGGACATGTCAAAGTCTGCGTAAAATGAAATCTTAAAATCAGTTTGCCTAAAGCTGCAGCCGCATAAGTTGTTCAGTGACTGTTTACCTGAACTGAACTGAACTAAACTATTGTGGGAGTTTGTTAAAATGCACCCAGATTTTTATGTATTTACAGTCATTTAAAATGCAGGTGTGTGTTGACAAAGGAAATAGTATGATGTGCTTCCTTTGACAAATGTTATATAACTTGTATTGTGTATCCCAGTAGCTGCTTACATATCATACACAGCTTATAGGTGCTGAACATTCCATGTGTACAAGGCCAAAAAGTTTGACACTGGCAGTGAACAGGTACATAAAAAAAAAAACACAATTAGTAACTTTGTGATCTAACATGCATTAGGTACAGAATCACTGCCATTAAGCTCTGTGGTGAACATAGCTTGTTTTGCATAGACAGAACAAACAATGGCGCAAGCACATTTTGGCAGACATATCAATGCACCACCACACTTTGTTTACTATAGAGCTTACTGATGGTCTTAAATTCAACAACATACTTTAGGACATGAAAACGTATAGGACTTCATTGCTTTACCTCTTAGAATTTGCTTTAACACGTGTTTGTATGAATGCAAAATAATATTACAGACTTTGCTATAAACTATACGGTATATACTCGAGTATAAGCCGACCCGAGTATAAGCCGAGGCACCTAATTTTACCACAAAAAACTGGGAAAACTTATTGACTTGAGTATAAGCCTAGGGTGAGAATGCAGCAGCTAATGTAAGCAGAAAAGAGGGTTAACAATGCCCATTTGCAGCTTCACTGTGCCCATTTGCATGTCTCACTGTGCCCATTTGCATGCCTCATTGTGCCCAACCTCACTGTGCCCATTGCAACCTCACTGTGCTGATTGCAACCTCACTGTGCCCATCCTCACTGTGCCCATTGCAACCTCACTGTGCCCATTGCAACCTCACTGTGCCCAACCTCACTGTGCACATTGCAACCTCACTGTGCCCATTGCAGCGTACCTAAAATTCTTGACAGGCTGCGGGCGTCCATTTTTTAAAAGTCGTGGCTTCCTCCTGGTCCCGTCTCATTCCGTGATAGGCGTTTGACACCGTGTTCAGTGTTCCACCTATCACGTACGTCTTCTCATCCTCGGACTCAGTTTACCAGCAGACACTGTGTTCAGTGTTCTGCCAATCACGGATGTTCTTTCATCCTCGGACAAGAGAAGGTCCGTGATAGGCGGAACACTGAACACAGTGTCATACGCCTATCACGGAACGGGACGGGACCAGGGGGAAGCTGCGACTTTTAAACAATGGACGCCCGCAGCCCTTCAGGTACACTGACTCGAGTATAAGCCGAGGGGGGTATTTTTAGCCCTAAAAAAAGGGCTGAAAAACTCAGCTTATACTCGAGTATATACGGTAATATCAACTGAGTGGTTTAGGGCTCTGTAACACTACTGAGAAATCACCAGTGATAGGATCACTATAAAATACAGGGATGACACATACTTGCTTTGTATGTGTCATTGCCTTGATAGCTTTGGCAGGAAGATGTTGCTTCCTTGCTGCTGAAAACACCAGTGAGAGAGTGATGCCTTGCTCCATTAGCTGGTGAGGGAGTGACACATTCAAGCAGGTTAGTGTTTTCACTGCAAAAATAAACCCCACAATAATGGTGGTCAGTAACCAGCTGAAAAAATACCCCCCAGCTCTGGTGGTCTGTAGCTACCTAAAATGTTAGAAAAAGAAGGGCACACCGATCTAGTGCATTACCAAAAATAAATTTTATTCTAAATAAAAAGGACAATGGTTGCATTCACATGCAAACATTGTATACAAGCATATCATAGCAGAGACACATGTGAACAGTCAACCTCAGGTTTAATGTGAAGGACCAGTGATGTCGGAAGACCAGGCGGTGTTTGGAGTGGCTTCAGTAGCTACCTGCAGAAATACCTCACCAGCTCTGTCTGGCTAGCTGGTTGCCTGGAACATTAACCTCACCAGGGGTAGTGGTCAGAATCTGGTTGGAACAATAACGCCCCTTAAGCATTGCAATTGCGGCTAGTGGCTGTCTGGGGTTTGTAGCCAGTGGCTGGAATGTGTCTCTTAAATTACCTGGTGGTCCAGTAGAGTACTCTGTAAAGAACAAAAAAACACCAATTGCACACAGTGACAGTGCACACCAGAGAACACCATTACTGTGGTAACAGTGTCTCAGAGCACAATGCCCACCACTCCTCTCTCTCTGCTATCTGGAAATATATTTTGGATATTTGTGGGACACTGCAGAAGCTCTGGTGGCATCAAATAGTTTGATTGAACACTGGACAGAGGTTTCTTTCATTGGTGGTTGCTGGAATGCAGAGAACCAGAACACCACTAACCAGCACACTACTGTCACATTGTATATCGCACTGAAGCACCCTGCAAGTGGTAGTACCTGGAATGAACCACACCCCCATAGGTATGCCACTAGTGTCATCAACTAGCTTAGTTTGGCAAATGCCACATTTTGTTAGCTTCTTTAATAGCTTTACATAAGTGAACAGATTCATGTGAATACAGATTTGCTCCATACTCCTCTAGTCTATCATTTACACATATAAAATGCATTTGTTTTTCTATTGTTTAATTTTTTCAATGAATTGTATTGTGGTAAAAAAAAAAGAAACACAAGTACGTACATGAACAATAGAGAATCGTCTCACATAGTACATATGGGTTAACAGACATCCGATCTACACATCTTCGTCTAGGACGAGTTGGGTCTGGGGTACACATAGGTAGATTATGGATGAGGTTGTCTGCGACCATTATAATCTAACATTCGTGAAAGAAGAAACAAGCAGTACTGATAGAGAGATTGAGAAGTGAACCCATCATCGTGTATGGATGAGGACAAGAGATGAGTTTATTAACATACTGTATGTAGTAAAAAGAAGAAGACGTAGCTCTGAAAAAGAAGAGGTGTGAAAGAGAAGAATGAGTGTGAGCGCGTCCACGTTCATAGCAGGTGTGATGCCAGTGAGTTTCGGCAGTAGAGCACGCACTCCCAGAAGGTCAGGGGGTTAGGCAGAGATGAGGGAGGAACAGGTATAGAAGGGGAAAGGTCTCCCAATATGGTAGAACGGTCCCAGACCAGGTCATGCCTCAAGCGAGTGGAGGAGGGGTTCGACTACCAAGGCAGTAATAGGGAATGGTCGAAGTCTGGGGATAAGCAGTGCTTGACCCAATGTTGCCATATTTTTTCAAGTTTCCAAATTTTGGCATTTTCAATGGCTGTCATTTTAGCATAGATATGGGCCCTGTTCATTCTATGTTTAGCTTCAGCCACAACCAAAGATTGTGATTTCCACATCTTGGCTATGGTTTGCTTGGCCGCTGTGGTAAGTTGTAAGAGTAATTGGAATTGGGTACGGGTGAGCTCGGCTGGTTTCAGGTTCAGGAGAGCCATTGCTGGGTCAATGGGGATATTGGTTTCTAGGGCCTTGAACGCCAATTCAAAAACGCTCTTCCAGAACTTTTGGGCGACAGGGCAACCTTGAAACACGTCCCCGTACATGATGTGACAAATTTTGCAATCCTTGCCGGTACAAGATACCAACGTGCTAGGACCTTGTAGTTAGTTTCGATGAGGTGAGGAGGATTTAGTGGCTAGCCATATATTGGACCAATCTGCGATCTCAAATGTGCGCTCCAGATCGTGTGCCCATTTAGCAGTATATGATGGAAGTGCATTATCTGGTATGGTGTTCAATTGGTGGTAAAGAGTTGAAACGAGGCCCCTGACATGGGGGTCGCTCTTGCAAATACATTCAAATTGTGTCATCTGATCTGGTTTTGAGGAATGGCATATAGAAATGTTTAATTTGTAGGTAGCGGAATAGTTTGGATCTTGGGAGTCCATAGGACTCACATAGGGTAGGGAATGTATGTATTGAATTGTTGGAGACCAGTTTGTCGAGTATAAGGAAATTAGCGTCGGACCAGGCTGTAAATGCAGTAGGAGATTCCCATGCTGGGTAAAATGCAGGGTTCCTAAGGAAGGACAAGAGAGAGTTATGAGGGGATTGTAGGTTTTGCGGGTCCCTAAATTTGTCCCATAAATATAGGGAATGTTTTGTGATGGGGTTTATGATAGATATTCTGTCTTTCGGTTGTAGTCATAGCATGTTTGCCACAGATATGGGGTCGCAATCCACGGATTTGATGGCTGTATTGTTTAATTTTTAAACTGTTATTTGTATTGTTATTCATCTTGTTAAGGTGCATTTTATATATTTTAGTATTCATATTTTAAATTTGAGAAAAAGATATATTCAGAAAATACTCATTATAATATAGAAAAGAAGTACCACATTACAGAACAGCAGATGCATTATTATTATAATTATTTTCAGGATTCGGTGAAATGTACCCAGCAGCCAGAATAAGAAAGCATAGTTTAGAATAGATGAGCCAACTTCCGGTTCCGGCACCGTATGGAGTAGCTGCTCTCTCCCTATATTCCCACAGCGAGACCCATAAAATGGCATACAAAGCCAGCCATCCCACCACAACCACTGGCAGAACTCCCCTCTAGCACCCGGTCACGATATGGACCGTTTTCTGGAGAAGACCGACCCGCGATCGTTTGCGGCCGGCGGAGCCGCAAATTGAGGCCCCAGCTTCGGCCTACACGGAGCTCTCCACAGAGACAGCGCCTGCAATGGAGGTAAGCGGCGGCTCGGCCCCCCCTCCCCACAAGCTGACACTGCTCCACAGCCTGCAGGGGACTGCAACACTGACCTCATAGCTCAGGCTGTTGCTGCTCTCCTCTCCCCAATGATTACTGCCTCAGTGGAGAAGGCTGTAAGCGCAGGCATGCACCAGCTCCATTCTCATTTCAGGGAACACACCTCCAGGCTAAATGAGGCTGAGCATCGCATAGCAAATATTGAGGAAGAATTATATCAGGCACAATCTACTGAACAGGCTCAAGACAAAACAAACAAATACTTTCTTGAAAAGTTGGACCATTTGGAGAATAGGTCCAGAAAGAGCAATTTGCGTTCCGTAGGCGCCCCAGAATCGCTACAGCCTACAGCCCTCATGGACTTTTGCGCGAGGCGCATCCCTGAAGCGCTAGGACTCCCAGGTCCCTGCACCATAGAGTGTGCATAGGAACCTTTACCTCTGATCACAAATTGCCCTGACCTATAATTGCCAAATACCTTAATTTTTCAGACAAAGCTTTCATCCCCCAAAAATTCAGGCACTCAAGATCTCTCCAGATCAACGAAATTAACCCACTCAGTGACTTCATGCGGAAAAAAGTTCTTCAAATGTGTTTTATTGTTTATATCTTTTACCTCCCTCCCTCTGTACCCCCCCCCCATGCACAATCACCCTTTGGTTCATCAACTACAAATGACTTTAGACCAACACTCTCAGTCAGTCTAGGCTCCTCCTTTTCCCTCATTTTGCTTGTAGCCCACCACTGTCAGTCTTTGCAAACTACTCTTGTAACATCTGCCCAAACCCTTCTTATGGCCCCCCCAATATGAAATTAGTCTCCTGGAATGTGAAAGGGCTTCGTTCCCCCAACAAGAGAATGAAAATTATTCACCACCTTAAGAGACCTAAAGACAGACATTGCCCTACTACAGGAAACCCACCTCTCCACCCCTGACTTTCACCGTATGAAGAAACTATGGGTAGGCACGGTCCTAGGTTCTGATTCAAATGGACGCAAAGCAGGAGTTATGATACTCGTGCATAAAAACCTCCCATGTACGGTCCTGTCGGTCGATTAAGATCCACAGGGATGCCTCTTATCAGCCTATGTTCAAATAGGGACCAGAGATCTGATAATCTCCAACATCTACGCTCCTAACAACCCCACTAGGCAATTTTACAGCAAACTTTCGACCTGGCTCCTTCACTACCCGCGTCTCCCACGCATAGTTGCCGGGGACTTCAACGCCACAATGCACCAAATTGACGATAGATCCTCTCCAAAACACTCACGTTCCCCTCTGGACCCTAATACTCAGACCCTTTTGGCCTCCACGACTGACTCACTCCATTTCCACTACATCTGGCGCCTTCGACACCCAGCTGATAGAGAATTCACTTTCTACTCTAACCCCCACAATGTCTTTACCAGAATCGACTACCTCTTCAGCTCAGACGACCTTGTCCCACTGATTTTTGACGTGGAAATCCACAACATTGTTATATCAGACCACGCACCCATTTCGACAACACTCGACAACCCTGACCTACACACGAGTTCCAAATTGTGGCGCTTCCCATCCTACCTTCAAAACAACTCTGATTTCCGACAGTACATGGATCATGCATGGTCTGAGTATGCCTCAACCAACGCACTACACTCTGACAATCCAAATCTATTCTGGGAAGCACGTAAAATCTCCTATGCAGCATCTTTCAAACGAAACACTCTCAAAAATTACAAAGTGGCCAGCTCCCGATTACACCAAGCTCAACGATCCCTGTATACAAACGACTCCCCTGACAATAGGAAGGCATGGCTGTCAGCCAAGCATTCTTTTGACACCTGGGCTGAAACCCTGGAACTAACCAAAAAGGCGCATCTGGACGGGACCCTTCACAAGTTCGGCAATAAGGCAGGCAGATTACTTTCAAGACTTTGTAAAGGCCCCAACTCATATCACTTCCCTCCGACGCATCGCGTAACATTAAAACAACTCAAGACGGTATAAACAAAGCCATGCTACACTATTATTCTTCCTTGTATGCGACGGACCCCATTGATACACCAACAGCGCTTTCCTTTCTTGAGAGAACGACCCTCACCCAAGTATCTCCCTCTTAGCTAGAGACTATAAACGCACCCATCTCCCTCACTGAAATCTCCACTGCCATTAGGGACCTAGCCCCTTCCAAAGCCCCAGGCCCTGACCCACCCTCCACGAAGTTTACCAATACATATGGTCAGATGGTACCTACCTACCCACAGGTAACCAAGCCATCATAAAATTATTAGCCAAAAAAGGTAAAGACCCACAAAAACCCGGTTCACACCTATCCCGCCATCAATCGCTATTACCATCAGATTAGCCGCCATCATTCCCTCTCTGATTCAGCCTGCTCAATCAGGGTTCGTGAAGGGCAGGACTGCCACTGTGAACATCAGGAAGGTAATGATGGCCCTGGAGCATGCCAAATGTAACCCAGAGAGAGATCACGCTATCATCACTCTAGATGCAGAGAAAGCCTTCGATAACGTAAGCTTCGAATGGCTCTCCATGGTTATGACTAAACTGGGATTCTCCGGCCCTTTCGTTCACCTTATAAATTCCATGTACACTGCCCCGGCAGCTAGGCTGGTAGCTACAGGTCTTCTGTCCAACGAATTTCATCTTCGCAAAGGCACAAGACAGAGCTGCCCCTTATCCCCACTCCTTTTCAATATCGCATTAGAACCCCTGTCTAGGTATCTATCCCACATAGCCCCACTGCATGGCATTAACATTGGTAAACACAAACTGCGCACCTCACTCTTCGCGGATGATGTCCTCATATTCTCAGCAAACCCCTCCGCTGACATGCTTACCATTAAATCAATATTTGACCAGTTCAGATTGTGCTCGGGCCTTCGCATAAATTACAAAAAAAGTGAAATCCTCCCTATAGGCACCCTGTCCAACCCTCCCTGGAATCCATATTCTCAGTCGCAAAATCCCACATCACTTATTTAGGACTAAAAATATGGAAACTGCCCTCCTCTCTCTATCACCTCAACTATTCTCCCCTGCTCACGAAAATATCTCAAGAATTAGATAACTGGATGGATCTGCCCCTTTTGCTCCTGGGAAGATGCCATCTAGTGAAAATGGTCAGTTTCGCCCGACTACTTTATCCACTCCAAACCATTCCCCTGCTTCTTCACCATAAAGACATAACATTTCTCAATGCTGCCATCACCAAATTCCTCTGGCGAAATAAATGACCACGTATAGCTTTCATGAAGTTATATCTTCCTAGATGCGAAGGGGGTATCGGTCTCCCAAACATTAGAACCTACAACTTAGCCTGCTTATTGAGGACAGGTCTGGACTGGGTAGCCCATACATCCCGACACTCCAACTTCCCCCTGGAATCTGCGATGGTCCACCCGTTCTCCTTGGTGGCCCTCCTCCACTGTAAGTGGAAATATATACCACAACACTTCAACATAACCTCCTGCTTCGCGATACAGCCATTGTTTGGAGAGAAGTCCGGAAAAGCCTCAAACTCTCACCCTTCATATTCAGTCATCTTCCAATACAAGGAAACCCGAGTTTCTCCCCAGGTCTGGATCAGCAGACTTACATCGCCTGGAAGACAAAGGGCCTCACAAAATATTCTTTGCTCTGTGACTTGGAGACTGTTCGCCCCATCACTTTCCAAACCTTGGCTGATAAGTACTCACTTCCACAATCACATGCCTTCCAATATGGTCAATGCCTCAGCTTTCTAAAAAAAGCTTGCAGTGAGGAGCGCAAAAGGTTCAAACCATCTCTCACGGATACCCTTCTTTCAGAGGGCTCTTACAAAATATCGGACATCTACAAACCTCTTCTCCTGAAGACCACTCCCCCTCTGATGTCCTCATCAGCAGCTAACTGGGCAAAAGATTTCCCAGACACCGCACTTGTAGACAAACTTCTACAAGGTCTCAATGCCATCCACAAACTGGTGTCCAACGAAGTATGGAGGGAAACCCAACTGAAGATTGTGCACCGGGCACATATCCCTTTCATCTCGAACAAACTCGATCATCCCGCTCCCATGTGCCCCCTTTGCCAACACCCCAGGCCTTCACTGGCACATCGCTTCTGGTCGTGTACCCATATCTCCACCTTCTGGGATCAAGTCCTATTGTACATCTTTGAGGTGACTCTGCTAAAACTACCCAAAGACCCCCTACTTCTCATCTTTGGCCATTGGGACCTCCAGCTACTACCCTGGTCGCTGAACTCCACCCCCCCCTTGCAAAAGACTGGACCCTGATTTGCCTCCTATTCGCCAGAAGATCCATCCTGAAAAATTGGATCTCCAAAGCAGGCCCCCATATTTCACAAATTAAAAGAGATCTCCTACAATTACTTTACAAGGACAAGATCAACACGGATTTAACTCATGAAAAGACCAAAACACGTTTTTACCACATTTGATTCTTCTTTGCTGCTTTAAAATCCCACGGGAAAATGTTCTGTTTGTGTTCTAATATTCAAATCGGGATGTGCAGCCCTCTCTCACCCCCATATGTGTCAATCCATGTTAGAGTTACCACAAATGGAAAGCTTTTATGGTCTCACTCCTATGGATATGGCGAATTTCGAGGACCTCTCTTTTTCATATCATGGGCCTCCCCCCTACACCCTGGATGGAGCTGCTCTTCCTCCGGACTGACAGAAACGCATCAGAAGGACTCCTACTACCCCCACTCCACATCTGAACTTGGTGCTTTCCTCCCCCACCCCCCCTTCCCCCACCGCTCCCTGCTTCACACCTCTTCTTGGAATCATCCAACAGTATCCTCTTGGTATCCCTAGGGACCCTCATCTTCCTTAGATCCATCCAGTTACTTTTTCACTAAGTAGGTTAATGCCCTTGCAGAGCTGTTACATGTTTTGGTTATTACCCCCTCCTGGGGGGATTTATGTAGTATGCCGCCCCTAGGCTACGAGACTCTTTGTTATTATTAGGTGTTTTTTCGCACTATGTTATGAATGCCGTTTTGTACAAAAAAAAAATGCATGTACTACCGTTGTTATGACACGTATGACGTATCTTTCAATAAAAACTATAAAAAAAAAAAAAAAAAGAACAGATGAGCCAATTAACATATTTGTCAGAGTAAGTACATTGATGCTGCATAAATAGTGCTGATGAAACCAGAAGGGATATGTATAAAAAAGTGACACTTATACTTGAAGTTGTTTAACCCAACATAAAATACATTCAATATGTTCATTGCCATTTAAATATGTAGTTGTAAGCAGAAATTATTGCATTACCTTCTAAACACCTTTAGACACATTTCAGTGACATTTGAATGCTGTCACGTTTTATCGTTAGAACACTATGCACAGAAACCTTAACAAGCATTGTCCTCAGGCCACAACTCCATTTATAGCAGTAACAACTCACAAGTTGACTTGTCTGGACAGCACTCTATGATTACCATTACAAACTGATTGATAGCTGAGCAGTAATCTGTATGTAACGGTATTCGCTTTAAGCAAGCTTCCAACAGAAAACAGAACATTTTGTAAACAATTCTAAAATCGAAAAGAGTCAAACCAGAGGGCGCTGAACAGCCTTAATGTAGTTTAGCAAAAGTAAAGGTGAAAATGCATATGAACCAATTATTAAATCAGTTGTCAATAAATAAAAGTGGTATGAAGAATAAGACAGTTGCCATGGACTAGTGTAAATTGTACACTAATTTTTGATTGATAAAAATGTTAATAATTCTTATTATGACAAGGCATTTATGTCCATTCTTGGAAACTTTCAATAGTCATTGAACCTAACATTGGGATGGGTGAGGGACAGAGTAAGGGCAGGTGCTAATAACGGTATGCATAAGACAAATTTCTTGAGTTCTTGTTGTGGATCTGTTAGCTGGTATACACATCTTCTCAAGAGCTATGGAAAAGTGAATGAAGGGGTGTCAAAATATTTTTGAATACAAGTTAGGGGAATAAAAGTCATGGACACTGCAAGTAGGTTGAGGCTTTCAAACTCAACCTAGGGATGGGGAAAGTAACAGGCCTTCTGAGCACAGAATTGGAGATGAAACCTGTGTTGAACCTGGAACCCATCGGATTTTATTCCATCGGAAATCCGATTGTGCTGTAAGCTCTATTCTGGTCACATACAAGATACGTCATGTAAAGAAGCACATTTGCTTAGGTGTTTGTGCTTTAATTAACTAAATAGTTGTATTTTGGCACTAGGACATCTGCATTGTAAGATTTTGGTTCAGGGATAGTAAGCATACTTTCATTGATTTCAGTGCTTATGAGATACATATCTAATTTTAGGATGTTTTAGATGTTGTTTACTGACTGGAATGGTGCCAGCTGATTGGAGAAAAGCCAATGTAACACCAATTTTAAAAGGGCCCAAAATGTATCCCTGGGAATTACAGACCAGTTAGCTTAACGTCAATAGTATGTAAGCTCTTGGAGGGGATGATAAGGGACTATATACAAGATTTTAGTAATGAGAACAGTATCATAAGCAGTAATCAGCATGGATTCATGAAGAATCCTTCTTGCCAAACCAATCTATTAACCTTCTATGAGGAGGTGAGTTGCCATCTAGATAAAGGAAGGCCCGTAGACGTGGTGTATCTGGATTTTGCAAAAGCATTTGACACAGTTCCCCATAAAAGATTACTGTACAAAATAAGGTCCATTGGCATGGACCATAGGGTGAGTACATGGATTGAAAACTGGCTACAAGCTCAAGTTTAGTGGGTGGTGATAAATGGGGAGTACTCGGAATGGTCAGGGGTGGGTAGTGGGCCCCCCCAGGGTTCTGTGCTGGGACCAATCCTGTTTAATTTGTTCATAAACAACCTGGAGGATGGGGTAAACAGTGCAATCTCTGTATTTGCCGATGATACTAAGCTAAGCAGGTCTATAACTTCTCCACAGGATGTGGAAACCTTGCAAAGATCTGAACAAATTATTGGGGTGGGCAACTACATGGCAGATGAGGTTCAATGTAGAAAAATGTAAAATAATGCATTTGGCTGGCAAAAATACAAATGCAATCTATACACTGGGGGAGAACTTCTGGGAGAATCTAGGAAGGAAAAGGACCTAGGGGTCCTAGTAGATGATAGGCTCAGTAATGGCATGCAATGCCAAGCTGCTGCTAACAAAGCAAACAGAATATTGGCATGCATTAAAAAGGGGATTAACTCCAGAGATAAAATGATAATTCTCCCGCTCTACAAGGCTCTTGTCTGGCCGCACCTAGAGTATGCTGTCCAGTTCTGGGCATCAGTCCTCAGGAAGGATGTACCGGAAATGGAACGAGTACAAAGAAGGGCAACAAAGCTAATAAAGGGTCTGGAGGATATTAGTTATGAGGAAAGGTTGCGAGCACTGAACTTATTCTCTCTGGAGAAGAGACGCTTGAGAGGGGATATGATTTCAATTTACAAATACCATGCTGGTGACCCTACAATAGGGATAAATCTTTTCCGCGGAAGGGAGTTTAGCAAGACATGTGGCCACTCATCAAAATTAGAAGAAAAGTGGTTTAACCTTAAACTACGCAGAGGGTTCTTTACTATAAGAGCGGCAAGGATGTGGAATTCCCTTCCACAGGTGGTGGTCTCAGCAGGGGGCATCAATGATTTCAAGAAACTATTAGATAAGCACCTGAATGACCACAACATACAGGGATATACAAGGTAATACTGACATATAATTACACACATAGGTTGGACTTGATGGACTTGTGTCTTTTTTCAACCTCACCTACTATGTAACTATGTAACGATGTTTCTAAACAATGCTTAAAGTAAGGAGAAGGATCAAATTAAATATTAAGGGTTACAGCTAGACTTGTGCACAACGGAAAAATTAGTTTAGTTTCGGTTCGTTTCTTTTCGGTCCTGTTGATTCGTAATCATTCGTAATTTTGCTAGACGGGATTTTTCGTGTTCGGACTAATTCGTATTTTCGCAAGCGTCATTTTTCGTTGAATTTTTAGTTGATTTATAATTCGTACTTTCGGTAGGGTACGTTGTTTTTCTTTGATTCTGGACAACACTCCTACTTTTGTAACTTTTTTGGGGTTCGTTGATTCGTAATTTTCCGTGTCTCTCTCACAACGACGCTGCCTATTATGCCTAATGTGCTTCGAATGGATTTGTACTTTTCTAAATACATTGCGGTTATTTGTAACGATTCGAAATCTCGTATTTTACTTTCGTTTTTTACATGCGGCCATAGCCTCCGCCCCTGTACACCATTTTGAGAGGGTTCAGCACGGTGAGGGAGAAGCAGAGAGCAGAGCAGAGTGTTATTGTGCTTCGAATGGATTCGAAATCTCGTATTTTACTTTCGTTTTTTCATGCGGCTATAGCCTCCGCCCCTGTACACCATTTTGAGAGGGAGTTCAGCATGGTGAGGGAGAAGCAGAGAGCAGAGTGAGTGTTATTGTGCTTCGAATGGATTCGTACATTCGTAACTTTTTTCATAACGAATTATGCCGAAGACATTCGGGCATTCGCTATTTTGCGGTATAATTTATTTCGGATTCGGTTTTATTCGTAATTGCTTTGTTCGGAAATTCGAATGCTTCCGAATGTCCGAAAGTTGCTAAATTCGGACGAATTTCGATTCATTACGAAACGAATTGCACAAGCCTAGTTACAGCATGTTTTATGCATATGGAAAATGTTTATGGTTAGATTTAATGTTAAAGCATATCTCAACTCCCAAAAAACAAATATATTACAGCTTTATGAATCCTTAGATGTGGTGATTCAATTTATTTTTTTGTTTTTTTTTTACTTTATTTTCACCTGGTTAGCAAGCCATTAACACGCTTCCTGTCTTAGGGTGGCTTTACTCCCTCTTCCACTGTATCTATGGAGAAGTAGGGTAGCTACCCTTGGACAGCACTATTGTCAACCTGCAGTCAGGATAATGTTAAATGAAGATAAATGTCACATAGGGACTGAAAAATTAAAGTCTAATTTTAGCTAACACCTGCTAGGCAGTTACAGAAGCAGTGTTTTCCCACTTTGGATAAGAGTTTTGCCTAAATGATTAAGACCAACTATTGTAAGCAACCCTGTGAGTGTTAAATGAATTGTCTCAACCCTCTAACTGCAAATTAGCTTAAAAGCTTGGCATGATAAAGGAAGTTGAAAAATATAGGGCTTACTGGCAGGATCAACAGGTAATAAAACTATTCATACATTATTTTCACACAAGATTTAAATGTATTACTTATTTTGTCTTCTAGGTTATTTACACTCTTACAGCCATAGATAAAGATGACTCTGCAAATGGACAACATTTTTATTTTTCTCTTGAAGAGGGACATGCACCAAACCCAAACTTTACTCTAAGGAATAATGAAGGTATTTTAATTGTTGTTTTAAATTTCTGTTTTCCTCATAGCTGATGCAGTAGGTATCTTTATTTAAATAGAAAATTGCATACCAGAATACTATACAAAACTAGTTGGCAAATAGTATAACTTTGCTGAGGGGCCCCAAAATCTGGAGATGCTTGCAGTACACCACTTTCTGATTCTAGGAACACTTTCAGGTCATCCTACAGTTCAGTGCAATTCACCTCTATATAGGTTGTTGAGGCACTGTATTGCTTTATAGAATTGCCATAAGTATTCTTCGGGAATAATCTGGGAAAATCAAAATTTGAAAAATGGGTGATAGACATGGAAACATTTATCCTTAAATTAAAACTACACGTAACACTTTACTTTAACCCTAGTATTCTTAACCTTGATAGTGGTATTGCTAAAACGGGATAAAAACCTCTTACTGCCAGAATCATATAGTCTGGTTTTGTTATTTATGGTGGACGTGAAGGTTTTAGCCAAAATACTAGCCAATAGATTGTCAACTCTCATTGGAAAATGTATTCATCCAGATCAATCTGGTTTTAAACTGACTAGATTCTAGGCTTCCAATATTCAATGTTTGTTTCTTAACCTCCCTGGCGGTATGATTATGTCAGATTTTTTTATGCTGAAAGCGGGACATTGTTTTGCATGGAAATTTGGCCTCTTAAATTGTAGGCCTGTAATTTTTAGGAATAACTCAATTAAATTTGTCCAAACAAGAGTTAAGCCCTGTACACGCGATCGGTTTGTCCGGTAAAAACAGTCCGATGGACTGTTTTCATCGGACAAACCGATCGTGTGTGGGCCCCATCGGACTTACTTCCATCGGTGAAAAAAAAATAGAACATGTTTTAAATTTTTCCAATGGAAAAAAAAAACGATAGGAAATTCCGATTGTCTGTGTGGAACTCCATTGGAGAAAAAACCCACGCATGCTCAGACTGAATTAGGAGATGGGATCGCTCGTTCTGGTAAAACTAGCGTTTGTAATGGAGCTAGCACATTCGTCATGCTGTAACGGACTGAAAAGCACGGAGACTGAAAAGCGCGATTCGGCTCTCACCAAACTTTTTCTAACACGCGGTAACACGAAATCAGCAAAAGCCGCCCAAAGGGTGGCGCCATTGGATTTGAATGATGAAATATATGATGCGCTTACACCAACCTATTGTTTGTGCACAGTGAACTAATTAAACGTGCTTAATACAATGTGCTTAACACAATATTAATATAATCAACTAAACAGTGATAATATGCTGTGCTCATAAGGAAAAACAGCAAAAATGGATTCCAATGTGGTGGACCCGACAGTCCTGCTCACAACTCCTTTCTTCCTCTTTAAAAGCTATAACCTCAGGTGGTTCATCCAAAAAATTGGATATGAACTTCCCATTTATAGTGCCGTCGTGCGTGTTGCATGTCACGGCGTTTGGGACGGTCGGAATTTTGTCTGATGGTGTGTAGGCAAGACTGATGGAAGTCAGCTTCATCGGAAATCCGATGGAAAAATCCATCGGATTTGATTCCATCGGAAATCCGATCGTGTGTACAGGGCTTAAGAGTCTAGTAGACATCCCCGGCATTTGAAACACAAAATCATAAATTATAATATAATAAATAACTATAAATAATAACAAATAATAATACATTTTATTCAAGAAAATTTTAGTCAATATAATCAAATCAAAAACACTGAAATTTGTCCAAACAAGGGTGCCATATTACTATAATTAAAAAGAGTTCAGTCAGCGCGAGAAAATGATCTAATCCTAAACTAAAGCAGCTGAACACTTAGGACCAATATAACACACTCCTAATTTGAAACATAAATATAAAAAGATAGTGCAGCGCTAATGAACCTGGTCTAAAAGAATATGAATAATGTCCAATCAAGTTGCTTATTAACACAACATGCAAAGAGTTCCAAAAAAAATAAAAAAATCTTAAATCCAGAGATGAAGCCAAATAACCACGAGAGGAAAGACACCAGGGGAAGGTCCTCAAGGGTGATCAGGGTGTTGGCAATAAACTTATATGTGTCCTTAAAGTGCTTCCTTCACCAAATATGCAGGCCGCTCACCTCAATAAGTGGGTCTCTAGACCAACAGAAGACCAAATGCACAGTTCCCCACAGGGATAATATCCGGTGTTAATAGTTGTCTCCAAATAACCTGGGTACTTGCATAAAATACTCCTATTGGGGTGGCGATGAGTATATCCCGTATACTTGACAATCAGCATTTCATGAAAAAAACAATAGGACAAGACATAGTGCTCTCTGTTTCACAAGTATATGTCACATTTATTAATAAGTAATATCACTCACATAAAAAGCACTAATCCCAGTGCTAGGGGTAAAAGGCCTCTGGTACAGATAAAAGGAGCATCTCTCTTCACGCCCTGTGTGAGTAAAACAAATGATGTCACACGGTGGTCCCGTCCAAACGCATCTACCAGGGGCGGGACTTCCTCAGCGTATCCCGGGACATTAGTATCCCGGGACACTAGCCGCGGCTGATGGTGTTTCTATCTGGTGGGGCTTGCGCTACAGATGTTGCCATAGTTTCCCCACGCTGGCCATCATTGGCCGAGTGATGTCATGTGACCACGTATCACGTGACCACAGAGTAGTTTGTGACTCAACGGCGTATCAGCTACTGTGTCCAATCACATTTGGTCGCTTAACCTGACGTAACACATGGCTTGCGATGCAGTTGTTGCTATGGCTTGTCTAAGCTGGCCATGATTGGTCGATATAGGTCATGTGATGACACATCGCATGTCTGTGGAGAGGGGAGTGATGGAGCGGGTTTAGACGCTGCCGTGTCTCCTTTCTTTTGGGCTGAATACACCATTTATTGGCTATTTTGGGTCACATGCCCACCTCCCACAGCTACCTACGTGATGAGCTAAATTGGGATCCAGCAGTAATTACACAATCAAAGGGGTTATAAATATGACGTACACTAGTGTCCTGGGATACGCTTGGGAAGTCCCGCCCCTGGGATGATACGCGTGCGTGTGGACGGAACCACCGTGTGATGTCATTTGTTTTACTCATCCAGGACGTGAAGAGAGACGCTCCTTTTATCTGTACCAGAGGCGTTTTACCCCTAGCACTAGGATTAGTGCTTTTTATGTGAGTGCTATACTTATTAATAAATATGACATATTCTTGTGAAACAGAGAGCACTATGTCTTGTCCTATTGTTTTTTTTCATGAAAAGCTGATTGTCAAGTATATGGGATATACTCATCGCCACCCCAATAGAAGTATTTGATGCAAGTACCCAGGTTATTTGGAGACAACTATTAACACCGGATATTATCCCTGTGGGGAACTGTGCATTTGGTCTTCTGTTGGTTCAGAGACCCACTTATTGAGGTGAGCGGCCTGCATATTTGGTGAAGGAAGCACTTTAAGGACACATATAAGTTTATTGCCAACACCCTGATCACCCTTGAGGACCTTCCCCTGGTGTCTTTCCTCTCGTGGTTATTTGGCTTCATCTCTGGATTTAATATTTTTTATTTTTTTTTGTAACTCTTTGCGTGTTGTGTTAATAAGCAACTTGATTGGACATTATTCATATTCTTTTAGACCAGGTTCATTAGCGCTGCACTACCTTTTTATATTTATGCAATATTACTAGTCATATTGGTTCAGTAAACATCCCGGGTATGAAAAATTTTGAAACATGGGATTGCACAAAGTCCAACGTCACAATCAGGACAATGGAACCTCGTTTCCTTTCGGATTTTCTTTCCACTGTCATCTTGCTTTGAGCAACAAACCACGCACATCCTTGTAGGTGCTGACTTTTTCTCAGTTGGTGGTATGTAGTCCATGAATTGATGACCAGTCAGGCGTTCCGACTTTTGAAAACGCTAGCAGCACGACGTATAGCTCTATTCACAGCCATTAGTGTTTGGTGGTTCACGAAGATCAGTTCGGCAACTTTCCAAATAAAGTCAGAATGGATCAAAGGCTTGTCACTTTTTGTAGAATGTAGGCAATCCACAAGCTTTGCTCAAAAAGATGCCTGAAGATCTTCTTGTAATACTTTTTTTGCTGTTTCTGCATTGCTGGATAGAATGTCATTGCTTGGTCGGCTCTGTCAACAGCTCCCATGGTGTTATTGTAGTCTATCACCACTTGTGGCTTGAGGATTTCTTTCTCACCTTTTGTGCGTACCATAACAGAGGCGGTATTATGGACTGTACTCATTAGGCACACATCCTCTTTGTCATGCCATTGCAGTGCCATAATTTTGTCTATCTGCAACCATTTCTCCAGTCTTGAGCTTCTTATTGCCAAACCATAGGCTTCCATTTTGTTCTGCAGAAGAAACTCAAAATGTTTAGGAGATGTGTAACAGTTGTCGGTAGTTACACAATAGCCCTGATTTAGCAATGGCTTAATCAGTAAAAGAACGGAAGATGTTGCCATTCCATAGTTGCTGTATTTTGGGTTGAATTTTGTTCCTTTCCCAGTGTATAGGACACAATTCCAAATGTAACCAGTTGATGATTCGCATAGCATGAAGGATTTTACGCCAAATACGCCATGTATTGGATATAGCTGAGCCTTCTCTTGTAGACCATTGGACTTTCATCTATGCTAATATCTCTATCTGGCACATAGCTCTGTTGGAAATTCTTTAGAATCATCTGATATACTTCACAAATTTTCTTGAGTTTTGGTGCTCAGACATGACCGTGTCAAAGAATGGAGTAGCAAGTGATTTATTCGTTGTCCAATACCATTTCTGAAGGGGTTTTCCCACCACTCCCTGAAGTATTATTAGGCCCAGACATTTCCAAATGTCATCTTTGGTCACTGGTTCCCACTTTCTACTTCTTGAAAACTTCTAATGAGTAGTAGCTTGTTGCTCTTGGTACCGGTTTGTCTTCATAACTATTTTTTTAATAACCTCATCAGTCAGAAATAGTTGTAGGTATGCCAAGGGGTTGTCATATTCAACGTCCACTTTCATACCAGGTGCTCCAGTAAATTGGAATCTTGGGGGAACTGCTTGATCTGTACCGCAGTCAATAGAGCACCAAGTCCACACATCACTGAGCTCAGTCGCAGGATCCTCACTGAAATCACTTTCTGTGTCTGATAACGAATTTCCCCACGAATCGCTATCACTCAATTCTGCAAGTGATTATGTATTGCGATCGCTGTTTTAAAGCAGGTCATAAACTGTTTTTGATGTAGATGCACACTTTTTGGATGCCATGGTTGTTCTCCAGTTTCCAGGCAGAAAGAATGTCAGAAAGAACAGTAAAACTGCATGGTTGGGCACTGGACAAACTGAGGTAAAATGATTTGATACAGTAAATGTAATCAAATAATAAGATTACAATGTATTGTGTGTGTTGTGTTTTATACATTTTGAATTTGACGCCGGTTCCACCTCCCTGCATCACGACGCTCGCAGGGAATGGAAGCCAGGACACACAGAGCATCGGGCAGAAGATCCGGCTGCCGGACACAGTGGGGGTACATTGTGGGATTGTGGGGACAAGTTAAGTAACCTCTTCCAGGATCCAGCAATGCAATCCCGAGTGTGGCTTGGGTTTACCGCAAATGGTACTGAAATTTCACCCCGACAATTATTTGGGAATACCGCCAAGGAGCTTAATTTTCAGACTGTGTCCCTCATTTCGGGCAACAGAGCAATCCTTTCCTTGGATGGAGCCAAGGCTTTAGATAGTATAGATTATAATTTTATTGACAGTTATTATGAAAATTTGGTTTTGGCAACCATTTTATAAAATGGGTTAAACTCTTATATGCAAAATAGAAAAGTTCCCCCAGGTTTTTTTTTTGTGGCATGATATGTTGATCAAAGAATATGTAAATATAATAAAATCTTTTATTTGTACAAAGAATAAAATACAAGCTATTAATCAATAAAAAAAATGAACTCTGGTTACAGAGATGTCTAAAGAATATTCCATCAATGTAATAGAATGATAAACAATAAACTCTTATATGCATCCCCCACAGCACTTACACAGGTTAATATGAGGCTTTATGAACCATTCTTTCTCTTTAGAGGTACCTGGCAGGTTGCTCCCCCCCCCTCTGCTGTTTGCCTTAACCTTAGAGCCGTTGGCTGCAGATATTCAACAGTCCTAACAAATAGTGGGCTTTCAGCAATCTTTGGGGGAAGATAAGATAGCACTGTACATGGATGATACAGGAGATTTTCTGGGTTTTCTATTAATTTGGACAATTCTGTGATGATGCTTCTAGATCCCATTAGAGAGCCCCTCCCATTAGCAGCTTCTTAAAAAGTGCTGGTAACATGTTTTCAATATTTGGGAGTGAATGTGTTCCTAATGTGGCAGATTATCTTAATCTGAATATTTTTCCATCATTATGTAACATGCATAGTTAGTTCTGCCTGGTGTAAGTTGCCATTGTCAGTGGCGGGGGGGGGGGTCAACTTGATAAAGATGGTGTGGAAGCCTTTACTTTTTATATGTTATTTTGAGAACTTATATAGAAACATGGGAGTGCTTTACAGCTTCCTAAGGATGGTGGTAGATTGACAGTTCCCAATGTCAGATTTTATTTCTTGACATCTCAGATGCAACAGATGGCAGGGTGGGTGGAAATTGACCTTCACAATCCATCCAGGGAGTTTTTTTGTCTAAAGACTCCCTCGTTTCCTTGATGGAGGCAGGTAATTTTTGGGCACACCGTTCCTCCACAACCTTCTTGTTAATTAATAAGGTTTGGGAGGCTGTGCTTACCACTATTGTTCATTCAATCTACGTGCAGTATATGCCTATCTGGAATAATATTAATCGTCCAGAAGTTAATAAACTTACTGGTTTTGTGCATTGGAAACAATCTGGTCTTGTTTACTGTAATCAGTTGTATAACAGAGGTAATATACTATCTTTTGATCTTATTGTAGAGCAGTACCACTTGTTATATATAGAATTTTTCCAGTATTTACAACTGTGCCATGCACTACAATCTCAGACACAGTTGGATCCCATGCTTTTTAATATTTTGAACATTCTCTCTATGGTGGTGACACCATCTGTTTACAAATAGGCTTTAATTGGTGATCTATATGAAGCTTTATTGAGGTCAGTTAGTACTAAAACCTTGATTAAATGTAGACAGATGTGGAGTCAAGATATAGGATATCTAGATGAGGATCAGTGGACAGCAGCATTAGAGCTCCTTTCAGAAGTTTTGCTTCCCCTCTCTCAAAATCTGACACAGCTTTTTATACCTCATAGAGTCTATTACAGCCCTTAAAAACTGTTTTCTTGGGGTGGTCTACCTTCACATAATTGCCTTCGTTGTAGGGTACATAGGGGCATGTTAATGGCACTGTTCTAAATTATTTCAATTTTGGATAGATATATTTTGAATTTTATTGGAACTTTGTTAAATTCAATTGACTTCTGATCCGAAATTTGCCCTGTTGGGCATATTTCTTGAGGACAGGCCATTTTTCCAGAAAATTTTATTTACCCATTTCTTATTTCTTGCCCATAGGTTGATTTCTTAATGATGCCTATCTCATAATCCACCAGCCTGTGCCCAATGGTGGGTGGAGATGAATGCTGTGCTGGATAGAGAACAAATCACTTATAAGCATAGGGGCTGTTTGAATAAATTTGATAAGATTTGGTCCTTTTGACTATCCTCCCCATATGTAGCCCCCACTAGTGCGGATGATCTCCCTGACTCTGCTAATAGTGTTGCTGCTCTATGAGTGGTTTACAGTGCCGAATATAATTTAATTGTATTACTAATTGTGATGCAATGTCAATATCCTTTAGTGAGGGCTGCTACATATCAGAACAAGTTTTCTTATTATTCATTCTTTTTTTGATGTGTGTATGTGTGTTTTGTGTTGACATTTTTTTATGTTCTATTTATATATGTGTAAAAAGGAAAAAATGTAAACTCAATAAAAAGTATCATATTACAAAAAAAAATCCTTACCTTAATCCTAATGCCTCACCTAAACCTTTATTTTGTTATCTCCTAAAATGTATACTTATCTTACCATGTCATCAACAAACATATCAGACCATCCTCTGAAATGATTAGCACATAAACCACCCAGTTTCTATACCAAAAACAAATTACGCTGGCTTCACAGTGTTAAAACTAAATATTCAGCTAAGTTAGATTGGATCAGTAATTGAGAAAAAAATTATAATAAGGATTTTTCCACTAATGATGAACTAAAACTTTAAATAACATAATTTACAATTTTTAACTGTACAAAGCCCAATAAACATAAAACAGAGATTTATGAAGCTGACCATAAAACATCTAATTCAGGATTAAGACATAATAAAGGATAAGTAAAATTTTTAATAAAAAATAAATGCATATATTTTTTGCAGAAAAAAAATGTGCATTTATTTATTTTTTTCTGCATAAGCCTGGAAAGCATTGCAGCCATGATCAATAGATCAGGAATGTAATGTCAGACTACTGCAGACAAGCCCTGCAGCTTTCAGCCCATACCTCTGATATGGGCTGACTCTTTACAAGTTTCCGTGCTTGTGAATGAACTACGAGAGAGCTCATCAGTACCCTTGCAGTCTATTCAGAACTACAAACCATCAGCGACGGTGTCTGATGTTAGTTCTAGTCTATAGATTCACAAGAAACTCTGTCATGCTGAGGCAGGGAACTTGGGGGAGAGGATGCAGAAGCTGGAACATGTTACCCGTTCCACCTTAAATACAGGTGAAGCAGGTAACATGTTTCAATAGGTGAGTTTAGCCTTTAATAAGCAAGCTATAAGAAGGGTTCTAATGCAATTAGAAACAGCATTCTGTGGTAAAAATAAAAATAAAAATTGGGGTGTAAAATGGCTTTGTTTACCAAATCACACTTTGACACTCCTGGCTTTAAAAAGCAAATTTTAAAAAATATAATATTTTTGCCTTTAGTGCTCCAAGATGAAATTTTGCTTAAGATAGACTATGTTTAAGCTTATTTTTAAATTGCATTTGGTCATGTTTACTGATCATGCATTGTGTGGTAATAAAATAACGATGAAGCGGTGTGAAATGGCTTTGCTTACCCAAACCCATAGCACTCAAATATATATATACTATACAGTATCTCACAAAAGTGAGTACACCCCTCACATTTTTATAAATATTTTATTATATCTTTTCATGTGACAACACTAAAGAAATTACACTTTGCTACAATGTAAAGTAGTGAGTGTACAGCTTGAATAACAGTGTAGATTTCTGTCCCCTCAAAATAACTCAACACACAGCCATTAATGTCTAAACTGCTGGCAACAAAAGTAAGTACACCCCTAAGTGAAAATTTACAAATTGGGCCCATTTAGCCATTCTTCCTCCCCGGTGTCATGTGAATCGTTAATATTCTGAGGTCTCAGGTGTGAATGGGAAGCAGGTGTGTTAAATTTGGTGTTATCACTCTCACTCTCTCATACTGGTCACTGGAAGTTCTACATGGCATCTCATGGCAAAGCACTCTCTGAGGATCTAAAAAAATTTTTTTTTGCTCTACATAAAGATGGCCTATAATAAGATTGCCAAGACCCTGAAACTGAGCTGCAGCATGGTGGCCAAGACCATACAGCGGTTTAACAAGACAGGTTCCACTCAGAACAGGCCTCGCCATGGTCGACCAAAGAAGTTGAGTGCACGTGCTCAGCGTTATATCCAGAGGTTGTCTTTGGGAAATAAACGTATGAGTGCTGCCAGCATTGCTGCAGAGGTTGAAGGGGTGGGGTGTCAGCCTGTCAGTGCTCAGATCATACGCCGCACACTGCATCAAATTGGTCTGCATGGCTGTCGTCCCAGAAGGAAGCCTTTTCTAAAGATGATGCACAAGAAAGCCCGCAAACAGTTTGCTTAAGACAAGCAGACTAAGGACATGGATTACTGGAACCATATTCTGTGGTCTGATGAGAACAAGATAAACTTATTTGGTTCAGATGCATGTGTGGCGGCAACCAGGTGAGAAGTACAAAGACAAGTGTGTCCTGCCTACAGTCAAGCATGGTGATGGGAAAGTCATGGTCTGGGGCTGCATAAGTGCTGCCGACACTGGGGAGCTACAGTTCATTAAGGGAACCATGAGTGCCAACATGTACAGTGACATACTGAAGCAGAGCATGATCCCCTCCTTTTGGAGACTGGACCACAGGGCAGTATTACAACATGATAACGACCCCAAACACACCTCCCAAGATGACCACTGCCTTGCTAAAGAAGCTGAGGGTAAAGGTGATGGACTGGCCAAGCATGTCTCCAGACCTAAACCCAATCGAGAATATGTGGAGAATCCTCAAATGGAAGGTCTCTAACATCCACCAGCTCCGTGATGTCATCATGGAGGAGTGAAAGAAAACTCCAGTGGCAACCTATAAAGCTCTGGAGAACTCCATGCCCAAGATGGTTAAGGCAGTGCTGGAAAATAATGATGGCCACTAGGGATTAGCTTAGTTTTCGAGTCGAACACATGCTCGAGTCGAACAATGTCTGTTCGGGCATTCACAGAATTGCGAACATTATGGGCCATTCGCGCCAAATTTGTGTGGCGCGCCACGGCCCATAATTCACTGCGGCATCGCAGTGCATTGCTGGCTGATGATTGGCCAAGCATGCACTATGACCCGCATGCTTTGGGCAATCACAGCGCGCAAAAAATGGAGAGCCATAATCGGCCAAAGCCAGGGTGGCTTTGGCCAATTATGTCTCAGGGGGTTTAGTACACGCCCCACCCTATATAAGGCCGCCTCCGTGGCAGCCTTGTGTAGTGTGTTGCGGTGGTTAAATAGAGAGCTTACAGAGAGAGAGAGAGAGACAGTGTCATTTATATTGAGTTAGATAGAGCAGGCAGGGGAGTCAATTAGCTGCAGTTACAGTGTGTAGAGGATATATATGCACCCTAGGTGTTGTATATATATTTATACACTGTATTCAGCTTAGCTAGATCCGTTCCTATTATTCTCTATACTGTGACAGGCAGGCAGGCAGATTGTGCTAGCTGCAGTGTTTCACTTAGTGTACTGTGTGCTTTGCATAGCGTTCACCTAAAGCTTACCTGAATACAATTAGTGGTGTTCTCATAATAATACCACAGGCAGGGAGCTGCATTAATTTAATTTAGTGTACTGCAGTACTTCTGTCCTTTGCACAGCGTTCACTTAAAGGAACCTGAATACAATTTGTGGTGTTCTCAGAAAAAAAATACAGGCAGAGAGCTGAACAGGTCTGAACAGGTGCACAGACAGCAAAACAAATGTTACAGGGGTGATAACCCTTCCTAATCCCTATGTTTTCCAAAAAGCTTAAAAATAGATTTTTTTGGCTGGAGCTACACTTAAAAAAATTGACCTGTTCCAAATTACAAACAGATTCTACTTAAGAACAAACCTACAGTCCCTGTCTTGTTTGCTGTTCAAAGTATATAGGGCCTTTTTTTAATTTGGGTGTGGGGTTCCCTTTAATATCCATATCCATACAAGACCCAAAGGGGCTGGTAGTGGGCTGGGGGGGGGGGGGGTTGGTAGAGTACCCATGCCATTTTTCTCAATGATTTTCATCCATATTGCAGGGACCAGACATTACATTAAAGCCAGTTCATAGAAGGGGGGGGGGGATTCTGGCGCTCCTAGCGATGTGATGCCTTTAAAATTAATGTAATAGTGGCTCTAATGGCACTTCTAAGTCAATCTGTATATTAAAAGACAAGAGGAGGCAGCCATCCTCAGAGGGTGTCCATGTCCTCTGTCAGCAAGAAGTGTAAAAAAGAAGGGGGTAGAGGTGCCAACTGAATTAATCCTACTGTAATCATTAATGTAAGTATAGAAAATATACTTACAGGTTCACTTGAAAATTATGTCCATCGAGGATGGGGGTGTTCTGAGGTCTGTTGGTGCCGCTCTGCTGGCTCTGGCAAAGTTCCCCTCGGCCGTGAGGTGTAGATGTAGATTTTCGTTTGCACAGGCTTCTCTGCGGTGTAACATGACAGGAAGCTCCATGCTCACCACTCTGGAATGCGGAATTGATGTCATACAGCAGGGCGGTCCTCCAAACATAGAGTGGAATGTTTCACAGGCTACGCGCTCAGGGCTCATAGCTCCTTCTACTGGCCTGTTTGCTCTCTGGAGGAGAGCTGTTTAAATACATTGACAGGAAGGCTGTTATGGTTCCACAGCCACGGACTTCCCACTTCCTGTCAATGTATTTAAACAGCTCTCCTCCAGAGAGCAAACAGGCCAGTAGAAGGAGCTGTGAGCCCCGAGCGCATAGCCTGTGAAACATTCCACTCTATGTTTGGAGGACCGCCCTGCTGTATGACATCACTTCCGCATTCCAGACTGGTGAGCATGGAGCTTCCTGTCATGTGACACCGCAGAGAAGCCTGTGCAAACGAAAATCTACATCTACACCTCACGGCCGAGGGGAACTTTGCAAAAGCCAGCAGAGCGGCACCAACAGACCTCAGAACACCCCCATCCTTGATGGACATCATTTTCAAGTGAACCTGTAAGTATATATACTATACTGACTTTAATGATTACAGTAGGATTAATTCAGTTGGCGCCTCCACCCCCTTATTTTTTACACTTATTACATTAAAGCCGCAAGCAGTTTTTAATGACTTTTTGTCCTTTAGAAATGTAATTTTGTGCAGGGACAGTTCTAAACACGGGAAACACGTGCCACTTCACAGGCATACTTTAGACACCCCCCAGGTACGATATTTAAAGGAATATTTCACTTTTTTTTTCACTTTAAGCATCATTAAAATCACTGCTCCCGAAAAAACTGCACTTTTTAAAACTTTTTTTGCATTGATATATGTCCCCAGGGGCAGGACCCGGGTCCCCAAACCCTTTTTAGGACAATATCTTGCATATTACAGTTTATAATTAGCACTTTTGATTTTGAACGTTCGAGTCCATTGTATTTAATAGGGTTCTAAAGTTTGCGCGAACTTTCGGTCTGTTCGCAGGTTCTGGTGCGAACCGAACCGGGGGGGGGGGGGGGGTGTTCGGCTCATCCCTAGTGGCCACACAAAATATTGACACTTTGGGCCCAAATTGGACATTTTCACTTAGGGGTGTACTCCCTTTTGTTGCCAGCAGTTTAGACATTATTGGCTGTGTGTTGAGTTATTTTGAGGGGAGAAAATTTACAATGTTATACAAGCTGTATACTCACTACTTTACATTGTAGCAAAGTGTCATTTCTTCAGTGTTGTCACATGAAAGGATACAATAAAATTTATAAAAATGTGAGGGGTGTACTCACTTTTGTTAAATATTGTGTGTATATATATATATATATATATATATATATATATATATATATATATATAGCAGAAGTTAGGATGCATGTCAATTTGCTGGCAATCATGGAAACTAAAACATGTTTGATTGGAATCTACTTTTAACACATTATTGTTTCCTACATGCCTATTTGTAAGGGATGTGTGAATTACTAAGTATCATAAAAGTTAAAAATATTTTAATGGAAATTATATTATTATCTTTTCTCTCTTGTTTTTATTAGATAACACAGCAAGCATTGTAGCAAGGCGGCGAAGGTTTAGTAGAACATCCCAGGACCTTTATTATTTTCCTGTTGTTGTTGCTGATGGTGGAAGCCCATCTTTAAGTAGCACCAGCACATTGACAATTAGAGTATGTGCATGTGAAAGAGATGGCCGAGTGCGAACTTGCCATGCTGAAGCCTTTCTCTCATCTGCTGGACTTAGCACTGGAGCCTTAATTGCAATTTTGCTCTGTGTTGTCATTCTGCTTGGTGAGTTATGATGCCATTAATTACCTAACTTGGTCTTTGTTTAGTTAGCATTATGTGTCATTGAGATGATACAATTTGGAAAATAAACATACTGCCATATGGTCATTTTATTTTCTTAAATAGAGTGTGCAGACTTGTTAATTAAACCTGCAACATCTGGATAACAGTGACACTCAGTCTATTGATTATGTTTTGTAAAAGATAATAGATATTTACACAAAAAATGCAACAGTTTTAATAGAATAAAAACAGATTTATGAACCTGGATTTTTACATTTGCAATACTTGTATATCTGCAAATTTTCTGCAAACAAAATGTTATATCAGTAATGTTCTCTCAGGTGTAATATTGAGCCAACTCTTATAGTTGCTTTAAAATGTACCCATCATGCAAAACAGAAAATCAAATATTAGTGCTGCAGCCTAAGTTAAAACCAAATTGCAGTATATGGCAAACATATCATCAAACATACATTTCTCAAGAAATGCTGGCTATAATATTCTACTTCTCCATTCCCGTTTGTCAATTGCCCCTGCAAAAGCTATTACATTATCTATGGGTGGATGCAGATCATTTCGGCAGAATTTAGGAAGCTCACAATAAACATGTTCTGTGCTAATAAATGGGTGTGCGCACTATCCTAAATAGCTGTACCTTACTATGTAATAGGCAATTTGTTCAGATTCAGAAGTATATAGAGTAGATATAGAAGAAAGCAGACAAATGTTCAATTTTAAGAAGTTTTTATGTGTATAACACCCTCTTTAAATGTTGTACTTTCTACAATGTTGTTAAGCTCAGTTTTTCATATTTTCACTCTAATTAGTAGTGAAGGCAATAAGCTAGCTTGAATTTTCCTATTTAAAAAAATAAAAAATAATTCCACAAAAAACACAGCATTTTCATAAACAAACAAACTTATGTTTTGGATAATGACAATGTACATGAAAAAGGCATTGGAAATTTGTAGTATGTTTTGACAACAAGTGATTCTGTCTCTCCTATGCTGCTTTTTAGGATTAAACGGCAAACACTAAAGACACAATGTTTTACACAGTAAGGCCTCGTACACACGACCGGTTTTCTTGGCAAGAAAACTGCTGGGGAAAGGAAAACATCCTGGACTGCCGCACTCCGTTAAAGGCGTCTTTATTAATAAATCAAAGAAATAAAATCCAAAATACAGTCAAATAGCAAAAGTGGACATGCGGGGAACAAGTGGCTAACGCGTTTTACATCAAAAGATGCTTACTCATAGCTGATAAAACTGCTGGGAGAGCTTTTTGACGTGAAAAACGTGCATGTGTATGCTTTCCCGACAGGAAAACTTCTGGGAATCCTGGCGAGAAAAATAGAGAACCTGCTCTCTATTTTCTCGTCGGGATTCTCGGCAGAGTGTTTCCTGCCGAGAAAACCGGTCGTCTGTATGCTTACCTGCCCAAGGTAAACCCGTGCATGCTCTAAAAGACTTTGACGCATGCGCGGTAGCATACAAGGTTAGTGTGGGGTGTAGCAAGATGGCGGCGATGGCATCGAATGTGACGAGCGCCGGCTCATCGTAGTCGATGATGTCACCGCATTCTTGCCATTCAACAGAATGGTGGTTCTTTTGAATGGGTGTGTGTACACTGGGCATGCAAGGCAAGCTTGCCGGGAATCCCGTAGGGAAAACCAATGTTTTTTTTTCTACGGGATTCCCGCCTGTGTGTACAGGGCTTTACAGTATTTTACATTGTGTCTTACACGGTGCTTTTTTTCAGGGGGAACTCAGTTCCACCACATCTGGCTCAGACCCTTTGGTGCCTGCTCACCACAATCACTTGTAAACAAAGAAGTCTGGTTTCTGTGTTTACAAATGACAGCTCTGCACTCTGTATGTAATGCAATCCTGGTATTTAATGCCCCTTTAAGACCCTCCTACTGTTTTCGTGAAATTTGACTGAACACATCCACTATTTGATGTGATTTGGAGGGTGTGTGTAGGGGGAGGGGTTTTGTGGGGCCATGGTTAAGTTCCAGCACCTATTGTTTGAAAAAAAAAGCCCTGGCCATACATGTTCACAACAGAGAACTCACCTCATTGTTAACAAACATATTTACAGATTTTAAAGAATAGGTGTGCTTTTGAGATAGGAGTTACAACTTGTCATGTCATATGTGCAGCAGCAAGGAGTCTGGGCTTTAATACCCACATACTGCTCATATGCATTTTAGGATGGCCAAGGTTTCTATGTTGAGAATGCCTCCACTGCTTCTTATGGCAAAAAGACTGAGCTGCCAAAGACAGCTCCTGGTCTCTAGTAATGATCAGGAACCAGTGAGATTAATCAGAGTGGTCACATGATCAGGAATATCTCAACCTGGGCATAGAGGTCCAGTTAGATGGATGCTGGTCCTTGGTGGGAAGGGGTTAAAGTAAGTTCAAAAGGTAATTTGTTGAAAGCAAGGCTTGGAAAGACAGAAAGGAAAGATTTTCTTGCATTTTATGAATGAATACATCTAAAGGATATCTGAAAATATCTGTATTAAATATTCTATATGCAGATGGCAAATATAAGAATTCAGTTCCTCTGTTAGAGACCTTGGGTCGGATGATTATAGGTATGAAGAAGTATCTTCCATACCTCCCAGGATGCAGTGCTCGGACATGAGCAGCAAATTGTAAATCTGGTACACTGTTACATCAGGGAGGGTGGCAGGTTGTTAATCCTGTGTAAACTCCAACACAGAGATTACATAGGGATAAAGTAGCAGAGCTGTAAGAGAGTGCATACAAAGCAAAGGTTAGTTCAGGGGTAGGCAACCTTGGCACTCCAGCTGTGGTGAAACTACAAATCCCATGATGCCTATGCCTGTAGGAGGCATGCCTGTGGTTGTGAGGGTCTTGCAATGTCTCATGGGACTTGCAGTTTCAAAACAGCTGGAGGGCCGTAATTATCTTAAAGAAACACTCATTAGAACATTCATAAGCAGTTTATCTTGTTAGTTTTACCTTCCAGTTATTATTGCTTTTAACAATATGTGTCAAAATATAGAACATAGCATACAAGTCCAAAGTATGTATTTAACATACCTTTGTACCATATTTTTTTCTAGCCATTGTAGTTCTCTTTATAACACTACGAAGAGGAAAAAAAGAGCCTTTAATCATTTCTGAAGAAGATGTCCGTGAAAATGTGGTTACGTATGATGATGAAGGTGGTGGAGAAGAAGACACAGAGGCTTTTGACATTTCAGCACTTCGCAACCCATCAGCTGCAGAGGATTTAAAATACAGAAGGGATGTAAGGCCAGAAGTAATGTGTACTCCAAGACACCAAGATCAGTCTGATATTGAAACAATCAATGTTCAGGAATTTCTCAATCAAAAGCTGGCTGAGGCAGATCGTGACCCAAGTGTTCCTCCATATGACTCTTTACAGACATATGCTTACGAGGGCCAAAGGTCTGAAGAAGGATCTATCAGCTCTCTAGATTCATTAGGGACACCGTCTGACCAGGATTATACTTATCTGGATGACTGGGGACCAGAGTTTAAAAAACTAGCGGAACTCTATGGAGAAAAGGAATCTGAAAGAACAACATAGTTTAATACAAAAACTGTTTTATTTACAAACTTGAAGCATAACCACAAGAAAAACAATAAATTCATACTTGGAACTCAGCAAGCTGTTCACTTTTACTGTAGAAGCAAGTGCCATTTTCATATATAAAACTGGGTTTCAGATTTTGAAAAAATACAGAAGCAAAAACTATTTTCCCTTGTGTATATTTTTTAATTGATCAATAAAGTCTGCAGTTCCACATCCATACAGGATATGCAAAATAAGCAAAGCATTTATATTTTACTACTTATTAAAACATTCTTATGCCAGAATGAAAAAAAAATAAAAAATGATGCCTGTGCGCTTAGCTTAAATGGGGCATATATTATGGAATACTATAAAAAAAAAATAATAATAATAAATAATATATATATATATATATATATATATATATATATATATATATATATATATATATACACACACACACACATATATATATATATATATATATATATATATATGATAGATATATATATATATATATATATATATATATATATATATATAGATAGATAGATAGATAGATAGATAGATAGATAGATATATCAATCTCTATTTATCTATCTATCTATTTATCTATCTATATATAGATATAGATCTCTATATCTATATTTCAGAATTCTACATAACATTGTAACATGGGTTAACACCTTTCTAATAAGAGATCAATTGCATCCAGTTCCTATACCAGATAGTCATTGTTGTTGCTGAAAAGATCTATATATATATCTATATATATATAGATATCTATATATATATAGATATATATATCTATATATATATATCCACTTCTCTACTGTGCACGAAAACCCCCTTCCTGCCCAAGCCATTTTTCAGCTTTCAGCGCTGTCACACTTTGAATGACAATTGCGCGGTCGTGCGACGTGGCTCCCAAACGAAATTTGCGTCCTTTTTTTCCCACAAATAGAGCTTTCTTTTGGTGGTATTTGATCACCTCTACGGTTTTTATTTTTTGCACTATAAACAAAAGAAGAGCGTCCAGTTTGGAAAAAAAACACTATTTTTTAGTTTTTGCTATAATAAATACCCATTTTTTTTTTTTTAAATAAAATTTTCCTCAGTTTAGGCCGATACGTATTCTTCTACATATTTTTGGTAAAAAAAAAAATCGCAATAAGCGCGTATTGATTGGTTTGCGCAAAAGTTATAGCGTCTACAAAATAGGGGATAGATTTATAGCATTTTAATATTTTTATTTTTTTTATTAGTAATGGCGGCGATCTGCGATTTTTTATTGTGACTGCGATATTGCGGCGGACACATCGGACACTTTTGACACATTTTTGGGACCATTCACATTTATACAGTGATCCCTGCTATAAAAATGCATTGATTACTGTATAAATGTGATTGGCAGGGAAGGGGTTACCCACTAGGGGGCGGGAAGGGGTTAAATATGTTCCCTCAAAGTGTTCTTACTGTGGGGGGAGGGGACTGACTGGGGGAGGTGACCGATGGTTGTCCCTATGTACAAGGGACACACCATCGGTCCCCTCTCCCTCACAGGACGTGGATCTCTGTGTTTACACACAGAGATCCACTTTCCTGCTCGTTTCCCGGGCAATCGCGGGTGCCCGGCGGCAATCGCGGCCGCCGGGCACGCGCACCGGGGCCTTGTGAACGCGGCGCCTCCTAGCTCGTTTTAAATATGACGTCCTCCCAGAACGAGAGTATCCTCCGCCTGCCGTCAATTGACAGTGGGCGGGGGACAAGTGGAGAGAGAGAGAGAGAGAGATCTACATCTATATATAGATACATATATACAGTATATATATATATATATATATATATATATATATATATATATATACAGAGCTTTTTTCTTCAGAAAATAGGTGCAGGAACTCAACCACGACCCCATTCAGATTTCCCAAACAGTAGAAGGGTCTTAAAGGGGCATTAAATACCACAATTGCATTACATACAGAGTGCAGAATTAAGGGGGTTACACACAGAGGTCAGAGCTGTCACTTGTAAACACAGAAACTAGACTTCTGTGTTTACAAGTGATTGTGGTGAAGAAGCACCAAAGGGTCTGAGCCAGAGGTGGTGTAACTGAGTTCCCCCAAGTTTCCCCTGAAAAAAAGCCCTTTATATATATCTATATCTATATATATCTATATATATATCTATATATATAGATATATATAGATCTATAGATAGATAGATAGATCTATAGATATATATAGATATATGGATGTATATATATATATATATATATATATATATATAGATCTTTTCAGCAACAACAATGACTATCAGGTATAGGAACTGGAGGCAAGTTCTCCTATTGGGAAAGTGTTAACCCATGTTAGAATGTTATGCTAGAAAGTAGAATTCTGAAATATGATTGGTAGTTTGGGGCAAACTCCCCAGTTTTGTCTAGTTTATATACATTATGGGGTATATAGTATTTATTAAGTAAAGCATACATTCACTGTCATTTAAATTACTTTTACTATGAAGATTCACTTGCAGTAAGGCCTTGTTCACATGAGCGTATGTCCATGCAAGGGCTGTGTTTCCCCAAACAGGAATGCACAGGTTTTCCAAGCATCCCTGTGAAGGTACTCTGCTCCCTGCTACAAATTTGACATCTGTGCAGGTGCAAGTACCCAAATGCACACTGTCTGCATTTGGGACCTGCATGCACCTGTACCCACATGGCTGGTAAATTGGGAGAAGCAGCTGTGTCCATGCAGCTGATGCATCCCAATTGACATGAATGGGATTGCCTGCATGGGAATCCACAGAACATGTAAACACAGCTCTCACATAGGCATACGCTCAAGTGAACCCATGCGCACAAAGTCTACATGTTCAGAAAAAGTCACATATCCCTAAGCTCATTTTGTTAAAAAAAAAAAGGATATACATATACAATTCTTTACAGCAACATTAAAGGCTATGTTCACCTTTTCAGGCAGTTTAACTTTTGACAATAAATAGAAGCCTTTTCTAATGTCCTTTCTGCCTGAACCATACCAATGTGCTTATGCCCATGGAAGTGTTGAATTTTCACATCTCAATTTAAAGTGTAAAAAAATGCTTTGGGTCATGTGACCTTTCAGGAAACTTCATCTTCCATCATGCATTTCCTTACCCCTGGTTCACACCTATGCATTTTTTATGCTTTTTGCAATTTGCAGATTTGTACTACAGTCTATTTACCATGGCTTCCTAATGAACATGTTTTGTAGTGCAAATCTGCAAGATGCAAAAAGCACCAAAGATGCATAGGTGTGAACCAGGCCTTACTGCATGACAGAATAGGGCATGTTTACCACTCTGGACCACACCTCCCTCATTACTATACCACCTCTTTTTTATTTCCACCCACCTTCCTACATCTTTCTTTAAGGTAGCCATACACTGTGCAATCTGATTTTACAATCTCCTTTAGATCAATCATCAACTGTGTAGTGCAAGGGCCTGCCTGATCTCATACAAATTGAAATGATTGGCCAGGCTGGTTCTCCTATTACATAGTTTTAATACATCTAAGGAAAATTGTACAGAGATTGTATAATCAGAATGCATAGTGTATGGTCAGCTTTATACAAGTACATGGGAGGAAGACATTCAGCTGTCAATGCTCTTATAATCCAGGTCCAGCTCAGGGGGGGGGGGGATGGTGTATACACACAAATTTCACTTCCAGACCCCAGTGACAGCATAGTGGAAGTGCAAGTCTTTTAGTGTGTTTTTCCTAAAACACGTGTAGCGGCCTCCTCACTCCCCTCTTGGCATCAGCTCGTCTTTCTCTTGTCTAGGGGTACCTTAGAGGAGAGAGAGTGGGGTCACCACGCCAAGCCTTCACCACAGACGTCTGAGCGGTGTAAGCAAAGTTCTTTCTTTACCTTCGGGTCAGTGTTGTGCACCTGGAGTTACCTTGAACAATGTCCGCCAGAAAAGAGCCCCACACCATTAAAGTCCAACACTCCTTTATTCTTCTCGAGTGAACAGCACAGTTAGTTAGACTCCATTAAAGAACAGAACAAACAAGGAGGTGTGGATGCGAGTAGGCCCAGACACAATGAACTCTCCACTTTCCTTCCTGAAAGTGGGTTGCGGTCTCCGAGAGGGGGGTTTCCTTCCAGGCGGTCTCCGATGGGAGGCTCACCTGTCACTGGCAATCTGCTGCACCCGGTCTTCAAGTGAGTGAGTATCTCCCCCCGGTCCATTACGCCTTCCGGATTCGGGTACCCAATCCCTGGGTTCCCTAGGACCTCCTTCCCTCGCGGAACTCAGTGTTGGGCACTGAGCTCCAGACCTCCATCCGAGTACCTCACCCCAGGCTAAAGGTGCCTGTGATGGAACACGACCTCCAAACGTCCTCTAGGCCAAGGCCGCCTAGAGGACCGACACAAACCACCGCCCTCAGGCTGAAGGTGCCTGGGACTCGACCCCGTGACAAAGATGACCGGCCCCTTTATACCCTCTCCCAGCAAACACGGCGGGTTCCCCGCCCCACCATACCGATGCCGAGGGAGGACAAAAAGGAGGCACGGCACACAGCCATAGTTCAACCCCAGCCCAGGGCGACAGCGCCACCTGCTGAGCTGCAGGGAACTGCACATTGCTGGTGTCTCTGCCAGTTTTAAATAGAGAGAAAAGTGTATACCCGCTACCCACACATATGGCATCTCCTTGATTTCAACTGATTTAAATTGGCTGCTCTATGCACTCGACAAAATGTACATTTGCAGCTGCTTTTGGGGTGCCATTAACAATTAATTGCACTGAAAGTGCAACTAGTTCATTTTAGCTGTACAAAGGTGGCCATACACTATACAATCTGATTGTACAATGTCTGTACAATCTTCTTTTGATTTAACAAAACTACTGTATATGATAGGAGGATACACTATATCCAATCAGGCAGGCCCTTGTACTACATAGTTGATGGTAGATCCAAAGAAGATTGTTTAGTGTATGGTGAGCTTTACAGACTTCCAGGGACACACTTCTCATGTTTGCAAATTTACAGATCTGCTCCACATAGGTTATGTGTTTGCTCAGCTCCTGCACACTCTGTCAAATTAATAATCTATGCAAGAAGAATGTACAAAACAATTGATGGCTGTATATTTAGTAAGAACAGTGCTCACTGACAGTGCCTGCATTGGAAAAGCATGAAACTCCGAAGGGGGTGGGAGCAATCTCCTGTAGGGACAGGACAGGTAAAAGATGTATGTTAATAACACCAGCTGATGGACTACTTCCATAGTTTACTACCAGTCCTAGAACATAAAAAAAGCTTTTTCTTTTTTGCAACAGGGATACATTAATGGTATATTGGTA
The DNA here is from genome assembly GCA_029206835.1 of Rana muscosa. NCBI lineage: Eukaryota > Metazoa > Chordata > Amphibia > Anura > Ranidae > Rana > Rana muscosa. The sequence goes on from CM055122.1 coordinate 1,173,177,765, forward strand.
CATAAAGATACGGCACTGCGTTACTTTAACTGACAATTGCGCGGTCTTGTGATGCTGTATAAAATTGATGTCCCTTTTTCCCACAAATAGAGCATTATTTTGGTGGTTTTTGATCACCTCTATGCTATAAGACAAAAAAAAAGGAACAACAATTTTGAAAAAATAACAATATTTTTTTACTTTCTGCTATAAAACACATCCAATAAAACAATTAAAAAAATCAAATGTCTATATAAATTTAGGCCAATATGTATTCTCAAAAAGCGCATATTGATTAGTTTGCTCAAAAGTTATAGTGTCTTTAACCTCTTGCCTACCGGGCACGAAAACCCCCTTCCTGCCCCCAAGCCATTTTTCAGCATTCAGCGCTGTCACAATTTGAATGACAATTGCGCGGTCGTGCGACGTGGCTCCCAAACAAAATTTGCGTCCTTTTCCCACAAATAGAGCTTTCTTTTGGTGGTATTTGATCACCTCTGCGGTTTTTATTTTTTGCGCTATGAACAAAAGAAGAGTGTCAAGTTTGAAAAAAAACACAATACGTTTTACTTTTTGCTATAATAAATATCCATTTTTTTTATATTTTTTTAAAAATTTTCCTCAGTTTAGGCCGATACCTATTCTTCTACATGTTTTTGGTAAAAAAAAAAAATCGCAATAAGCGTATATTGATTGGTTTGCGCAAAAGTCATAGTGTCTACAAAATAGGGGATAGATTTATAGCATTTTTTTTTTTTTTTACTAGTAATGGCGGCGATCTGTGATTTTTATTGTGACTGCGATATTGCGGCGGACACATCGGACACTTTTGACACATTTTTGGGACCATTCACATTTATACAGTGATCCCTGCTATAAAAATGCATTGATTACTGTATAAATGTGACTGGCAGGGAAGGGGTTAACACTAGGGGGCGAGGAACGGGTTAAATGTGTTTCCCAGATGTGTTCTAACTGTGGGGGGAGGGGACTGACTAAGGGATGTGACCAATGGTTGTCCATATGTACAAGGGACACACCATCGGTCTCCTCTCCCTGACAGGACGTGGATCTGTGTGTTTACACACACAGATCCACTGTCCTGCTCGGTTACTGGGCAATCGCGGGTGCCCGGCGGCCATCGCGACGCGGCGGGCGCCCTAGCTGCTTTTATAGTATAAAGTATACTCCCAGTGATTGAATATAAAAGTGAACCAACCACAACTATAAATCAATTAAATAATCCAAAAACAAAATGTAGAAATTGTCATCCAGACAGCTGCTAGCTTAAAAATGGGTTCCCACATGGACATATAAAATAAAATTAGGAAAAAAATTCTGTGCTGCCCCTGATTATTGGTCAGTGATATAAATAAAATAATAATGCAGTGCCTAAATAACATATACAGTACAACTCACTTATAGTACCAAAAACACATCAAAAGTGATATCCCATAAGAAACAGTCCGTAAAACAGTTCATAGACAGACCGACGCCAGTTAATAAAATGTGACAAAAGAGTGATACCAAAAATATGTTTAATGTCCATGTGCATCAAAATCTCCTGAAAAGTGAATAGAATAGTGTCCAAAATATGCTATGTTAAGGAAACACCACCAGCTTCATGTGCATCACACCCTATTCAAATGACCCAAAAAAATTATTTAGGTCATAAAGCGCTTAAATAGGAAGTAAACCCACAAAAAGAAAAAAAAATACACCCTGCAAGACAAAGGCATAATGAGCTAGTATGCATAGCATACTAGCTCATTATGAATTACTTACCTGAGATTGAATCCCCCGCAGCGGTGCTCGTTCCTCTCCTCCATCTCTCCCCGAGTGTATTCCTTGTATTGCGGCTCCGGCGCTGTGACTGGCCGGAGCCGCGATGATGTCACTCCTGCGCATGATCGCCGTTAGTAATGGCACGATCAGTGCGCCTGCGCGCCGTTGTTTACACCGCATGCGCCGTAGACATCGGTGCATGTCTTTTGAAAATATCTCCTAAACCATGTAGGTTTAGGAGATATTTCTTGCACCTACAGGTAAGCCTTAATCTAGGCTTACCTGTAGGTCTAAGTGGTCTGTAAGGGTTTACAACCACTTTAAGAGTGGTTGTACTGCATCCGTTTCTAATCACCAAACTCCACCAGGCCTTCTGCAGATATTGCCCGATATAGATGTCTCCAGCCCTTTAACACTCAGTACCTCCACCCAGGGTATTCTAAATACACTCAGACAACATGGTAAGAGGACAGAGGAACCGCCATAGTGTAGTACTTAAAATCACCTTATTTACAAAAAACGCACTTAAAAGCATTAAATAGTGACAAGCAAAACATCAGGTTATGTAGCTTTAAAAAAATCAGCGCTGGTATTTTTAAAGCTACATACCTTACCGTTTTGCTTGGCACTTTTTTTTCTTCCTCTGTCCTCTTGTCATGTTCTATGAGTGTATTTAGAATACCCTAAGTAGAAGTTCTGAGTCTTAAAGGGCCACATACCATCTATATTGGGCAATACCATATGGAAGGTCTGGTCGAGTCTGGTGTCAGGAGACAGATCCAGTACAACTTCTATTAAGCTCTCTATGACCTAAATAACTTTTTTGGGTCTTATGAGTAATGTGAATGTACTGTGAGCACAGAGGTGTGATGCACATGAAGCTGGTGGTGTTTCCTTCACATAGCATATTTTTGTCACAATTCAATTCAACTGTAAAGGAGATTTTGAAATACACAGATGTTGAACATATATTTGGGAGTACTCTTTTGACACGTATTAACTAGAATCTCTATGGACTGTTTTTCATGAGATGTCACTTTTGATGCTATTTATGTAATATGCACATTAATGTACGGACTGTGTCATTGACACTATAAGTGAGTTGCATATGTACTTTTGGCACTGCATTACATTTTTATTTATCTCACTGAGCAATAATCAGGGGCAGCGCAGCATTGTTTTTTCAGATTTTATTTAATCAAAATGACAGTTTCAGACCCTTCATCATGTTTGACAAGAATTAAGACAAACATCCTTTACATTTCTTATATTGAAAATCTCTTATAGACTTGAAATGAATAACATCTGAATTAATTTATCAAAAACATAGCATAACCTGACCATTCAGCTAATAATAAAGAGACACATAGTACAACAGTGTTTCTGGCCATGTCATAATGCCACCTGGAAAAAGAAAAAGAAATGATAAAAATTTCACTTGGGGACAGTGTTGCATGACCGCGTAATTTTCATCCAAATTGTGATAGCACTGAAAGCTGCAAATTGGCCTGGGCAGGAAACAGGTGAACATTCCCAGTACTAAAGTACTGAAAATATAAAAATGAAGGAACACTATCATCGCTTAAATGTTACAAAGAATATAACAGAATATGTAAAAAGGAAATCAAGGACGCAAAAATGCAAAATGAATGACAGATTGCAAAAGATAGCACAAACCCCCAAAAATTCATCAAATATATTAATAGTGAAAAGATCAAGTCTGAGCATGTATGCCCTTTACAAAATAATCTGGAGTGGGCGACTGGGGACAAAGAAAAGGCAAATTTATTAAATATTCTTTCAACAGTAAAAGCTGTTCAGAGTTGGTTCTGGCCAGCTCAGTAGATTGCTTTAAAAAAGGCCTGCATTATTATCTAAATGTACATAATATAACTGGGTACTAACATTTAAAGGTAAAGTTGATCCAGGTCAAATCTGATTGCCTCTCGGGAGATCAGGAAGGATTTTTTTCCCCTGCTGTAGCAAATTAGACATTGCTTTGCACCGTTAAAGTCTATGGGACACGAATGTGTAAAATCAAAAGTGCTCATTTTAAAGTTTAATATACAAGTTATTGTCATAAAAAGTGTTTGGGGACCTGGGTCCTGCCCCAGGGGACATGTATCAATGCAATTTTTTTTTTTTTAAACTGACGTTTTTTCGGGAGCAGTGATTTTAATAATGCTTACAGTGAAACAATAAAAGTGAAATATTCCTTTAAATTTTGTACCTGGGGGTGTCTATAGTATGCCTGTAAAGTGGCGCATTTTTCCTTTGTTTAGAACAGTCCCTGCACAAAATGACATTTCTAAAGGAAAAAAAGTAATTTAAAACTACTCGCGGCTATAATGAATTGTCGGGTTCCGGCAATACAGATAAAGGTCATTAAAAAAAACGACATTGGTTCCCCCCAAATCCATCACCAGGCCCTTTGGGAAAAAAGTCCATTTTTAAACCTTTTTTTTGCATTGATACATGTCCCCTGGGGCAGGACCCATGTCCCCAAACACTTTTTATGACAATACCATTCATATTAACCTTTAAAATTAGCACTTTTGATTTCTCCCATAGACTTTTAACGGGTGTTTCCGCGGCTTTCAAATTTGCCGCGAACACCCCAAATTGTTCGCTATTCTGCGAACAGGCGAACACCAGATGTTCGAGTCGCAACTTACATTCGACTCGAACATCGGTCTCATCCCTAATTATATACTGTATACGGGATTGTATGATTGTTTTTTTTTAAAGGGAACTAAATCAGGGTTAGGCAACCTCGGCCCTCCAGCTGTGGTGAAACTACAAGTCCCATGAGACATTGCAAGACCCTGACAATCACAAGCATGACTCCTAGAGGCAGACGCATGATGAGATTCGTATTTTCACCACAGCTGGAGTGCTGAGGTTGCCTACCCCTGAACTAGATGGATTTGTGTCTTTTTTCAACCTGATTAACTATAGGTAACTATGTAACTAATAAGTGGTTAAATACCGCCAGTGGATGAAAGCTAGAATACAATAATAACTGATTACTGTCTGTCAGCTTAACATATAGATCTGTTACAAATTTGTTGTCCTTTTTATATATCCTAACATCAAGAAAAGGAATGGATTCTACACTACACTGCATGATAAACTGTAATGCCAGCATCATGCTATAGGTATTAATCAAAATCAACTAACGACTCCATGGCTTTCCCCATATGATTAAACTATTGTTGATAAATCTACCAAATGATCCCATGCTGCAAATACATAGGATGTTCGAAAATCTGTAAATTCTCAATCATATCCATGTTCTGTATGCACCAGCATATGAGGGGGGGGGGGGGGGGGGTGAGACATGTAAGCCCATCACAGCACTTCTCAGCTGCATAGAGAACTCTTCAGCAAATGGAAAAAGTTATTTTAAAAAATAATCAGAAGAAAAGTAATTAAAAATGTAATCCGTGCCTTATTATAAAGACTGCATGAATGTAAAAGCTTTTTTGTAGCACACATCCCAATCGTATGTTCTAGTGATGTATATAAACATACTACATCCCATGTCACTAGAACTAGAATATAATGTTGAGGTACTGTTATATTGCACAGCATTTGTAAAAAAAAATATTGGTTTCTCTTAAAACCTTAAAATGGTTGTATACCCCGCTTGCACATTTTTACCTACAGGTAAGCCTATAATAAGGCTTACCTGTAGGCAAAATGAATATCTCCTAAACCTGCTTGGTATATTCACCTTGCATGCACCCGCTGATGTCAGCGGCGCATATGCTGCGGGAACGGGGACTTCAGCGAGCATGCGCAGGAGTGACGTAATCGGCACTCCCATCACCGGAGCGCCTGAACAGCCATTCACAGCGCCAGAGCCGCGAACCCAGAAGAAATGCCAAGGGAACATGTCAGGGAACATGTCAGCTCCCTCAGCGGTGACCGGGAGGCAATGCGGGCACTTCGTTCTAAGGTAAGTATTTCATAATTAGCTAGTATGAGGTGCATACTAGCTTATTATGCCTTTAACCAGATAAGTTTCTAAGGGAACACATAATGAACCCCTGCCAGCCTGTCACCATGTTTTATATATATATATATATATATATATATATATGTATATGTTAAAAAAAAAACCAAAAAAACAAGGATGATAATGTGAGGTCCCCCCCCAAAATCCATACCAGACCCTTATCCAAGCATGCAGACTGGCAGGTCAGGAAAGAGGGGGGACAAGCAAGCACCCCCCTCCTCCTGGACCATACCAGGCCATTCAACCCCATAGTGTGGTGACAGGAGTTTTACAGCATTGTAAAATGCCTGTCAACGCAAGGGCACACTTGTTTTCTGTGTGTCCCATTCGCACTGCAACTTCGCCAGGAGCTGCATTGCAGTATGAAAGGGGCTAATCTAATAAAGTGTACAGTGTTATACATATAATATGCAAATAACCAAACCGCATAATTATTCAATACATCAATAAAAAATATCAAAAAGTGAGAAAGCAAAAGTCCCATAATTCTTAAAATTCATGCAGCAGTCCAAATAGATAAAAATAATCCACCGCTTCCAGTGATCACCACACAAAAGTGAATCACCCAAAGACTAAAGTTGCCTCTTACCAGAAACCGAGACCTTTTTACAGGTCTATCATTAAACCCTAAAGTGGATGGATGGATAAAAAAAAGGCTTCACACCTACCTAGATACATGAAAGCAGGCTCAGCAGCCATATGCAATCACCTCCAATACTTGTCAAATCACCTAGAGGGCCATGCTACATCACTGGAAAAAAAAACGCAATTGGTAATAGACAGCTGCCGGTGAGGTAAAGTGCTTCACCAGCTGTCCATTCCTGTATGAATACAGCCTAAATGCCCTTTTTAAGCCGGTTGGGACAAGTGCCATTATGACTGGATGCACCCGTACATTGCTCAGAACATTGGCTTGTGCGTGGCCGCTCAGTGGCACAATCCCATGATGTCCCTCAGACACAGCACATCACAGATCGGGATATGGACTCTGATTGGCCTTCCTGATCATGTGATGGACGTGTCCGATCACAGCCATTACACAATGTAAACAGAGGCATGTGCCTATGTGTCAGCTCTACTCCTGAGCTCAGTGAGAGCTCAGTGGAGGTGGGGATCGCTGCAGCCTGTCAGTGTAGCTGATAATTTTACTGTTCAGCTACACATTTATCACACAAACTGCAGCAATCCCTCACCAGTGCACCAAGCACTATCTGTCCCTGTTCACAGTGCACATCAACATCGGTACTAGTGTCCCATCAACATCTATCACAGTGTACAGGGCACAAAAACATCTGTCACAGTGTACCAAGTAATATATTTTTTTAAGGAAACAGTGCAAAAATAAAAAAACGTTTAAAGTGCCACCGCCCTCCTGTGCTTGCGCGCAAAAACAAACACACGCGTTGGTCCCGTATGCATACCTATTGCACCACACGTGTGAAGTATTGTTATAAACGCCAGAGAGCGAGCAATAATTATAGCACCAGACCTCCTCTAACTCTAAACTGGTAACCTGTAAAGGCTTAAAAAAGCATCGCCTATGGAGATTTTTGAATACTATTGTTTTTGGCGCCATTCCACAAGCGTGCACAATTTAAAAGCGTGACATGTTTGGCATCTATTTACTCAGTACAACACCATATTTTATATCTTACCAGATAGTTGGGTATTATATTGTGTTTGTGTGCATTAAAATTCATTAAGGTGTATTTTTTCCCCAAAAAATTGTGTGAGCCCTCGTACACACGGCCGAGATTCTCGTTGAAAAAACATGTAGTTTTTTTCGACGAGATTCTTGGACAAGAAACTTGTCCCGGCCGAGTGTACACACGCTCGTTTCAAAGAACCCGCGGTTCTTTGAATGGAGCGTACGCGGTGACGTCATCGACTACGACGAGCATGCGCTCGTCACATTCGATGCCGTCGCCGCCATCTTGGTATACCCTACGTATGCCTAGGAAGCTACCGCGCATGCGTCAAATTCATTTCGAACATGCGCGGGCTTCCGGCAGGACAGGTAAGTGTACACACACTCACTTTTCTCGTCGAGAAACATGCCGAGGAGAATCTCGACGAGAAAATAGAGAGCAGGTTCTCTATTTTCTCGTCTAGGTTTCTTGTCGGTTTTCTCGACGAGAAACCCGATAGCCGCGTACACACGACCGATTTACTCGGCAAGACCTCTCTGCCAGCAAGTTTCTTGCTGGTTCTTGCCGAGAAAATCGGCCGTGTGTACGAGGCCTTAGAAAAAACGCTGCGCAAATGCTGTGTGACATAAAAATTTGGAAAACCCACCATTTATTCTCTAGGGCCTCTGATAAAAAATATATATAATGTTTGCCAGTATACCTATGGCGTGTGTGAGAAATAACTTGTTAATATGACATTTTTGTAAAAAAAATATAAATATATTTAATTTCCTCATTTTCCAAATAATTGTGGGAAAAAATTATAACTTCAAAAAACTCACCATGCCTCCTACTAAATACCTTGGACTGTCTACTTTTCAAAAAGGGGTCATTTGGGGGGATATTTGTACTGTCCTGGCATGTTAGAGCCTCAAGAAATTAGATAGGCCGTCAGTACATCAGCTGTGATAAATTTTCACACTATAACACGCTATAACTTTCACGCAGACCAAATATACACTGATTTGGGTTATTTTACCAAAGAAATGTAGCAGTATAAATTTTTGGCACAATTTATAAAGAAAAATTACTAATTTGCAAAATGTTATAACAGAAACACATTTTTTTTTTAAAACTTGTTGGTCTTTTTTTATTTATAACGCAAAATAGCAAAAACCCAGTGGTAATTAAATACCACCAAAAGAAAGATCTACTTGTGTGAAAGAAATTATAAAAATGTTATATGGGTACAGTGTTGCATGACTGAGTAATTGTCATTTAAAATGCGAGAGCGCTGTAAGTTGAAAATTGGCCTGGGCTGGAAGGGGGTGAAAGTGTCCAGTATTGAGGTGGCTAATCATAACTTTGCTTATCTTCACGTTAAGCTTTTAGACATCCCTCAAGCCATTTATTTAACCCCTTCCCTGCCAGCACAATTTTTATCTCTTTTTGTTTTTTTGCAGACATGTTTGAAAAAAAACATGTTAGGCTTTAAGATTAGTGTTTTGCAAAATGTTGCTGTGCTGGCTGCTATTTGTTTATTTAAGGGGACAGCGCGGTATATACACTTCTTTGTTTTTTGATTCAGGCCTTAAGATTACTTTAAATTTTCAAAAATGTATATGTTTTCTAAAAAAAAAACACCCTGGAGAATAAAATTATGTTAATATTCAACTTTTTATGTCACATAATATTAACACAACTGTTTATAAAGCACAGTTCGGTAAAAAATACAATAACATTAATTTTAGTGCTCAGAAATGCAATATATTACTCTTTTTATTTTGGTAAAATATAAATTATGAGATTGTGGCAATTAAACAAATACCTAACATTTCAAACCTTAAAATTGCATGCACCCTTGAAACAAGCGACTAGTTTTGATCTTCCATAAGTGGCACTTACAGATCTCTAGTTTAGAAATAACCCTAATATTATTGCTCTCACTCTGGCATGCAGAACAATATGTAACATTGAAGCTAATGCAACATAACATCTATTGAAGCTAATAGAGTGCAAATCACGTTTCATTAGCTACTTCCCTAGGCACAGCAGCTGGGGAAAATGACAGCCAGCCCCGTAATAATGAATTACACACTGGTTCCAGGTTCCTAATAGGAAGGGGAGATCAGTGACTTGACACTGGCGAACTCGCCACCTATAGCCAGGGGCACCCACCATGCTGGTCCCGGGCCTGCTGAAGAGAGTGCAAAGCCTGAGAAATATCGTGGGGGCACATGTGGGTTGAGTGTTTCTGGGGCGTGGTGGAAGCAATAATGCAGCTGTTCAGCCATGCAGCCCCTTCAATCTGACAGTCTACAGTCTGATTGTCAGATTTACACACATTCCAAGCTGCGTTAGCTGCCAGGAGTGTGTAAAACTCCCACTCCTCCCAACATATGGCATACATCAGTGGCAGCAAAAGGTTTATAGGATTTTTTTTTTTTTGTCCTTTAAATCACATGAAATGAATCTCTCCCCACCAAGCAACCTTTTTATAACTTTTTTTGCATTGGTACATGTCCCCTTTGGCAGTGCCCAGTTACCCATGCCCCTTTAAAAAAAAAAAGAATTTCTTGTAACGTATCTTTAACCGCTTCCAGACTGCGCACTGCATATATATTGCAGCAGGGCAGATCGGCTGTGCAAAATCACGTACCTGTATGTGATTTTGTGCATGCGATCACAGTGGGAGCCAATCAGCAGTTCCGGGAGCCACGATAATCGCCGGGACCAGACGATTGTTCTGAGGAAAGGCAGAACAGTGGTCTGCATATGTAAACAAGGCAGACCGCTGTTCTGTGAGGGAGGTAAAGGGAGATCTTGTTTTTCATGGATCTCTCTTTTTCTTCAGTGCATCCAATTCACACTCCCTAGGAGTACACTTAACCATTTGATCACCCCTGGTGTTAACCCCTTCCCTGCCAGTGTCATTAGTACAGTGACAGTGTTTTTTTTTTAGCACTGATCACTGTATTGGTGTCACTGGCCCTCAAAAAATTGTCATTTAGTGTCAGATTTGTCTGCCGCAATGTCGCAGTCCCGCTAAAAATCACTGATCATTGCCATTACTTTTAAAAACAAACATAAAAAGTCCATAAAAATATCCCATAGTTTGTAGACTTTTGTATAACTTTTGCGCAAATCAATCAATATACACTTATTGGAATTTTTTTACCAAAAACATGAAGCAGAATACCTATTGGCCTAAATTGACGAAGAAATTCGATTTTTTATTGGATGTGTTTTATGGCAGAAAGTAAAAAAAACACAGAGGTGATGAAACACCACCAAAAGAAAGCTCTATTTGTAGAATTATTATATATTTTTTTTTGGGGGGTACATGTCGCAGGACAGCGCAATTGTCAGTTAAAGCACTGTGGTATCGCAAAAAATGGTCTGATCGTGATGGGGGTAGATCTTCCGGAACTGAAATGGGTAAAAAAGGTCAGAAAAATTTGTAGGATTTGGCACCTTTTTTATAGACTTCAAAAGTGGGTTCTCTGAACCTCTTTTGAAACAAACTTTGCACAGCTTCCTAGTCTGTCTGGAGGTGATCATTTTAGTGCAGGATCGGTGCTTTGCTTCCTCATGCCATAAACACTTCCCTGATGATTAGTGATCTGATAACTGATGAAAGAATAGGTTCAGAAAGCAAAAGACCACAGAATAAATGAAGCAAAATTTTTATAGACTTCAAAAGTGGGTTCTCTGAACCTCTTTTGAAACAAACTTTGCACAGCTTCCTAGTCTGTCTGGAGGTGATCATTTTAGTGCAGGATCGGTGCTTTGCTTCCTCATGCCATAAACACTTCCCTGATGATTAGTGATCTGATAACTGATGAAAGAATAGGTTCAGAAAGCAAAAGACCACAGAATAAATGAAGCAAAATAGAGATATGGTTGTCTACCTACACAGTAGTTACAGAGACTAGCAGTTAGAGGCAACAGTGCCTTAGATGATCTCACACTGCACATATATAGCTGTGAGGCTGTAGAAACAAGATCAAATGGCACACTCACATACTAGAAAGTAACCACTGTTATATGAAGAGTTTTAAAAAAAGTACGTTTTTCAAAATACTGCTTGGGCATAATTTTTTTTTAATGTTCCCTAGAAGTTACCTATAAAATATAATGTTTTCACTTTTTGAGCCCAGGTACATTTTAATTACAAAAATTACAAAATAGTTCTATATAATGTGTACGTTTTAATAATATAACTATTCTACATTGTGTATATTAATTAGTAAGTATTGATTTTTTGGATTGGGTAAATCTCCAATTTTACAGAAACATTTTTTTTTTTTATTCATTTTACATCACTTTATTTATTTTTCTTTTAAAATGTGTAAGTTTAGCATTCAGTGCTACAGCTGAATGAATGCAAAAAGAGAACACAATAATAGCTGTCAGTTTATTGATGAAACTGTCAGTATATATATATATATATATATATATATATATATATATATATATATAAATATATATATATATATATATATATATATATATATATATATATATAAATGTTATTTTCTTTGAGGGGAATGAATTATAAATATTACATGCTTAATTTAAAAAAAAAAACATAAATACAAAAAAAGCTAAACCACATGAAATCTCTTTTCCACTTTAAGTACAGTACTTTTATCTACACAATTAACATAATTTTATCAAGTCAAATATTGACAAGAAAATGAACAAATGTATTTTAGTAGGTAAAGAATGAATCGAGAAAAATAGCATGATCTTTCTGCAAACAAGAGAACATATGACGATCATTAAGAATAGAAAGAAAATGCCTGGAAATGGCCTTTTAACCACTTGCCGACCGGCTCACGCCGACATACAATCGGCAAAGTGGCACGGGTGCACAAAACCCCACATGGGTACGTTGGCCCTTTAAGAGCCGCCAGAAGGCATGCTTGCACTGCCAGAGGCACGCGCGCATGTCAGCTGCATGACAGGGGAATCGATGCCCGTGGTTGGCGGGCACGATCGCGTGCACGAGCGCCAGCACAGGGATTTGTGTGTGTAAACACACAAATACCTGTGTTGTCGGGGGAGAGAAGACACATTGTTTGTTCCTAGTAAATAGGAACAACAATATGTTTCCTCTCTTACTCAGTCCTATCCCCATAGAGTTATAAAACACTGACAGAACACACATTTAACCCCTTGATCACCCCCTAGTGTTAACCCCTTCCCTACCAGTGACATTTTCACAGTAATCAGTGCATTTTTAAGGCACTGATCGCTGTATAAAAGTCAATGGTCCCAAAGATATGTCAAACGTGTCTGATCTGTCCTCCGCAATGTCGTAGTCCCGATAAAAATCGCAGATCGCTGCCATTACTAGTAAAAAAAATACCATAAATCTTTCCCATAGTTTCAGACGCTATAACTTTTGCGCAAACCAATCAATATACGCTTATTGCGTTTTTTTTACCAAGAATATGTAGAATAATATATATTGGGCTAAACTGATGGAGAAATTAGTTTTTTAAAAACATTTTTGGGGATATTTTTTATAGCAAAAAGTAAAAAATATTGTTTTTTTTTTTCAAAATTGACACTTTTTTTGTTTATAGCGCAAAAAATTAAAACCGCAGAGGTGATCAAGTACTTACAAAAGTAAAGCTTTATTTGTGGGAAAAAAGGATGCAAATTTTGTTTGGGTACAGCATCGCATGACCGGGAAATTACCAGTTAAAGCGACGCAGTGCCAAATTGCAAAAAGTGCTCTGGTCAGGAAGGGGGTAAAATCATCCAGGGCTGAAGTGGTTAGGTAGCTGTAAATCCTAACTGAATGACATTTAGTCTGATACATAGACAAAGGACTAGTACAACTGGAAAACTGAAGAGGTAACTTCTCTTTCCTGGCAAACCATGACAGCATACAATGGGCTTGTGACTCTGCCCCCACAACCTGATAGGACTAGCTAACTATGAATCAGAGACAGACTCGGCTTGTAGAAATCTCTTTTTTGTCCTAACCTGATCAGGACTGGAGTCGTCATGTATCACTTGCTGTTTGTCGCACCAGCCAGGTTCAGCCTCTCCTGGGTGGAAGTCCTTTATGCACAGCCTCTAAATAAGCTAAATGGTTGGAGCCCCATTCTGGTGGTGAAGGCCTGTCAAAGAAAGCTTTAAATAATCTTTAATGTAAGTGCCCGTGTTTTCCCTTTGCTTTCCATGTGCTTTTCCCTTCTTTTCTCTGTCTGTTAGTGCATTCCTGCACCTATCTGTGTTGTGGGCGTTTGCCACTTCAAAGATGGCTGCAAGTACACTCTGAGCATGAATGGCAGAAAGTGATGTGGTCACTGGGGGCATTTTCCTGGCTCTCCCTTTTCCAAGATGACGCTGGGAGTCCCAGACTGTGATCTGAGCATGCTCAGGAGCTGATGTTATCACTAATGGCCAAGGTTACCCATTTTAAATGGTTTTAAGGCATTTTGGGGTAACACATGGTGTTCTGTACTCATGTTTTCCATTTTTATGCCATTCACCTGGGCTTTACTATCTCCTTCTCAGTGTTGCTCTAGGATCATTGTGCTCTTTATGGCATAAACCTGGGCTCTTCCTTTCTCCTTCTCAATGCTTGCTCTGGGATCACTGTGCCATGCTGTTTTTTTTTTTTTCAGTCTTCTGCTTTACTCTGTTTCTATGGGGGACGCTGCCCAGTCAGACCACATATTGCCTTTAAGGTAAAGGGATTATGCAAGTAGTGAAGATATTGAGAAAAAGAGAGACAATATTGTTGTAATATCTACAGTCATGTAAGGACCTCAAGATGGAGGGAGCCCTGTAAAGGTCAAGACAATTTACATCTAAGAGCATACATCCAGGCAAACTTGATCAAGGTCATCACCTTTCATCACCTCTCATATCATCTACAAACATCACAGGTTACCAGCCCTAATAATTGATGCAATTGTGGTGGGAAGCCATTGCCTGACAAGGTAGTATACCAAGTCTGCCCGAAGCAAGTAACATACATATATATATATATATATATATATATATATATATATATATATATATATATATATATCAAGATGAAGGGAGCCCTCTAAAGGCCAGAACTGTCGCCATTTATGCGCAGACATCCAGACAATGTTGATCAAGGTTATCATCTCGCCTCTCATTATTATTGCTCTCCATCTACAAACATCACAGGTTACCAGTTCTAATGGTTGCTATGGTTGTGGTGGAAAGTCATTGTCTGACAAGACTATGAGGTTGATTTATTAAAGGTAAATATACTGTGCACTACAAGTGCACTGCAAATGCACTTGGAAGTGTAGTTGCTCTAGATCTAAGGAGAAGATCTGAAATGAGGGGAAGCTCTGCTGATTTCTATCATCCAACCATGTGCAAGCAAAAATGCTGTTTTTTATTTTCAATGCATGCTCCTCTCAGATCTACAGCAACTGCACTTCTAAGTGCACTTGCAGTGCACTTGTAGCACACAGTGGATTTGACTTTAGTAAATCAACCCCAGTCAGAGTGATACATGAAGCCTCTACTCCTCAGTTTGTGGCTGAATTGCCTAGCACTTCCAACCAGAGCCATCAGGTGGTGTCCGAATTGGGGGTGAAGACATTAAAGGGCCCACAGGCTTTCACCTTTGCCTAATAGAGCCTTTTGCAAGGGCAATTGCGGAGGCAATTACCTGGGGTGAAGTGCAGGACATGCTTCACAAGGTTAGAAAGTACTCATTTACCTTTATTGAAGAACTGGAGTAGTAAATCCAGGAAGAATGGCAGGGGCCAGAGAAAAAGGCCTTCATAAACAATAGGTTGTCAAAACTGTATCCCCTGAAAGAGCCAAATGTCAATCTGCTACTGTTGCCTTTGGTAGTGGATGCATCAATACTGTGACTTGCAAGACATGTCACCTTGAAGTTACATTCAAGGACACTCTTGTCCAAAAATTACATCTAGATCTGAAGTGCTCTTGTGTACTGTAGCATCTGCAGGTGCCTGTAGACCAGCTATAACATTTGCTGCAGTAGGCAGAGCAATATCAAGTTGGATGGTTAATATTAAAGAAACCCTTCTGAAGGAAGTGGAGAGAGACAAGGTGGTAACAGCTTTGTATTTGGGAGTAGACTGGATACAGCCATCTCAAGGGTGATGACTGGCAGGTCAGGGCTGATATCATCTGACAAACACCATAAAAACATCCAGGGAGTACCTGTGGGAGCCAGATGAAGCTTTGCCCACACACCAGAAGGGAAATTATTCAAGATCAGTGGGCCATATCAGCTATATTGGTGTGACATTGCCCAGTGCTAAACTTGAAAAAACTCAATAAGCACAGATAGTTGAAGTAGTACAAAATATCATTTATATTATTGATAAATCTGCTAGATTGGATGCTCTAAGTAGGTTTATTAGATGCCTACTTGTTTCGGTGCCTCCCCTTTGGTCTGTCCAACTCCCCCAGGACATTCACAAAGGTCCTACTGTCTGCAAAAGTGAGGTAATGAGACTACACCACTATTTGGACAGCATTCTTCTTCTAGCCAGCAATCGGGTGCTGCTTATCTAGCATCAGGAAGCTCTGCTACACAATTGACAAGATTTTGATAGCTAATTAATTGGAAGGAGAACTTCCTCTGCCCAGTTCAAAGAATTAGGTTCTTTGGGGGCATTTCTGGATACACAGAAAAATTTTGTAGAACTTCCACAAGGAAAGATCCGTCCTCTGATAGAAAAAGTCAAATGTGCTTTGGGAGCAAAGTCTCTTCCAACAGAACAGTGCCTGAGCATCCATGGTTTTTCTTAATTGACCCATTGTTGTTTTTTGAATGGAATATTATCATGTCAGACCCCAGACAGAAAGGTTGGGGGACACATTTTAAACAGCGGGCTGCTCAAAGTCATGGGATTTTCAGCTTAGGTGGCATAGTATTGAATGCTCTCAAACCGAGAGTAGCGTTCAAAGCCCTTCTGGCATTCACACCTTTTATAAGAGGAACAAGAGCTGTACTGTGCCTAGACAGCAGTAAAGTTCGGGTCCGTACCGAACTTTAGCTTTTTCCCAAACCCGGACTTTGCCCAAAAGTCCGGGTTCGGGTTCGGCAATCTAATTACGCATTTAGAAATGCTTCAGGGGCCAGCCAATCACCTTTTGATTAGCTGGTGTGCCCTTAGAGGCCATCATAGCCATGCCTACTAATGGCATGGCTGTGATTGGTCAGTGCAACATGTGACCCAGCTTCTATATAAGCTAGAGGCACACAGCACACACGTCACTCTGCTTCAGAATAGATAGGGAGAGGATCTAGTCTGCTGCTGCTGCTTTTAGGGAGAGATAGAAAAATAGATGAGGAAAGGAGGTGTGAGCCCTTCGCAGGGTGACATCCAGCAGTACCTGCTACCGGCCCCAATCTTACGAGGTGTTCCAGGTGCGGGGAGATCAATACGGAGAAGTTTGGCAGGTGACAGGGGAGCCGAGTTGAATACTCCTCGGAGCTCCTCCGAGTCAGAGGACAAACAGGAAGTAAGGACACCCGGACAGACTGAAACCCAGAGGCGCACGGACAGCACGAAAGAGACTGACACAGCTGCGATGGAGGTAGGAGATATTAAATTAATGTTAGCAACACTGCCTACAAGGCAAGACATTGCGGCACTACCGACCCGTCAGGATATAGAAGCACTAATCCTGCGGGTCGAAGAGGCACACCGTCAAGATCTCCTGCTAGTAAGAGCTGACGTGCAAGGATTGACAGAGAGGGTGGTGGTGGGAGAGAACTCTGTATCTGCCCTGGAACAGCGTATGAAGTTTATTGAAAAAACGCAGGGGGGGCAGGCAGATACTATAACAAACTTACAACTGCAAATGGAAGCCCATGAAGACAGAAGTCGCCGATGTAATTTACGACTTAGGGGTCTCCCAGAAACAGAGAAAATAGAGAAAATTGAAGACTTAAATGATAAAGTGATGGAAGTACTCCAGGCTATTTTAAATTCACAGCGGACATTGATTGAACTAGACAGAGTACATAGAGCACTGGGACCTAAATCTCTAAACTTAGACAGGCCTAGGGATGTAATCTGCCGTTTAAATAGACAGAATCTAAGGGAGCAGATACTCAGAGCAGCATGGGACAAGGGAGATGTCCCAATTGAGGGGGCTCAAATAAAAATCTTACCTGATGTCTCAAGAGCTACACTACAGCGCAGAGCATGCCTACGGCCTATTTTGGACCGAGCCAGAGAGCAGGGGTGTACGTATAGATGGGGGTATCCACTAACAGTCACATTTCGAAGGGCATCCACCACATTTACCCTCCAGACACCAGCGGATTTACCTGAACTTTTCCTATATCTAGCAATTACACCTTTCCAGGTTCCGAACTGGCTCCTACCTGTTACACATAATGGGAACCGTAAGGGGTACCCAGATAACCATGGTCAGAGGAGAGACTCCCAAGAAAATGAAAGACGACAAAGAACCCAGAATGTAAACCCCCCGGGGACTTGAAGGAGAGGGGAACTTGAATCAGGAGATGGTTTTTAATATTGAATAAATATCCCCCCCCTATATCTGGACAAATTAGGGAATATGAAGAGAATGAATGCCCTGAATCTCGCCTTGCGATTTCCTTATGATCTGTTTTGCCCCCCTTTTTCTTTTTTATTTTTTTTTGGTGTTTTGCTGAAATTAGGAACTGTGTATCTAAGAGCCTGAGAGCCAAGAAATGGGAATGATCGACAGGACATATGATACCCTCCCCCCTCCCTTCTAATTTAGGAGGAGAGGGGAATTAAGACCCAGAGGGAATTGTATTTGGAAATGCTTAGAGCTTAGAGCCTGATGTGATTCGGATATGGATAATAAAATGAAATGGTGTACACAGTGAGACAAAATTAGGGATAGAGATAGACCCATACACAGAGGAGTACAGAGTATTTTGCTTCTGATACTCCTTTTTTTTTTTTTTAGGGGGGTTATCTTAACTCCCCCTCTTAAATTCACAAAGGGGTATGAGATGTTTTATTTTTTTTTAAAAAAAAATTTTTATTAGATGTGTGGAATTGATTTTTGTTTGTATTTGCTTTTTTTTCTGTATACCCCTCTTCCCCCTCTTCTTTATAAGGGGGGGGGGAGGCTCTGTTTTCTTTTTTTTAAGAATTTAAACACCACAGGAACGAGACACATAAAACACATGTTAAACACAAGTTTACAACCACCACTAAAGAATAGGGCACAGCAAAGGTTCCCCCCTATGTTCTTTTGGGGGGGACCTCCCCCCTTTTTTTTTTTTTGGCTCTTTTTTTGGGAGTAAAGTAAACTCTAAGGAAGGTACACAAGGTATATAATAAAAAACACAAATTCACAAAGACACAGGACTGGGTCTTTCTCCCTTTTTTTTTAAATATTTTTTATTTTTTTATCTTTTATCCCCCATCGGTAATTCCAGCAATATATAGTAATATATATATAGGTAGAGCTCAAGATAGAATATAGTAAGTAAACACATAAACAAATAAATAAATAAATACATAAACAAACAAATAAATATACTAAAATGTACTAAGTTCAGTTATTGGGGATAACAGTAATAAGGAGGAGTGGGGTGGCAGTTGAATTCCGGGGGCCCCCTCTCTCCCCCCCTATCCTGGTGAATGAAGAGAATCACTAGAAACAATAGGGTGAGGGGGTGAGTATTGGAGAGAGGAAGTGGGGGGAGGGGAGGGAGAGGGGAGAGGAAATGGGGAGGGAAGAGGGTGGGGAAGGGAATAGTTGAGACATATAACTTCACAGAAATATAGGGAATTATGCCTAGATGTGAGAGGAGGGAGTAGAAAAGACAAGAGAGGTGTAGTTCTCTACCCTTTTTTTTTTTTTTTTTGGGGGGGGTAGAGAGAGGGAAGGGGAAGATACAGGAGTGGTAGTGTGGTGGTAGCATAAAAGGTGGGATTATCCCCCAGAGGGGGGAGGACTCCATTGATTAGATCAGATAAGATAAGACAAAATTTAAAAATTCAATTAAATAGATGGTTTAAAGATGATACGTTTTTGGTATAGATATTAGGTTACATAATATGTCATTAATTCCCCTCACTATAATAGGAGGATGAAGAGGGAGATATAAATCGATATAATGATATATAGAATATGACGTATATTGATGTATATGAATGTATAACGTAATAATACAGTATATGGATATATAAATAACCTCAGACTAAAGGAGGTTAGTGGATCCCCTCCCTCCCCTGAACCCCCGTGGTATATAAATTTACCTACCCCTTGTCATTTTTTCTTTCCATTTTTTCTTCGGTCTGTCTCGCCTTCCCTTTCTTTCTCCCCCTTTTTTTATTTATTTATTTTTTTTACCTCTTTCCACTCCCTTCGCGGTTACCCCCACCCCTTACCGGTTCTCCCGGCAAGGATATCAGTTATCAAACAAATAATCCAGGGAATGCGGAGGTCTATGAGACCTGGAGACTGTAACTTTTTTTTCTCTCGGTCAGCCAATTCAGGCACACGCACCTAAATAGGTAGACGCTCAGATACCGATAATCGGTGAGCGTTTTTTCTTTTTCTTAGCATTTAGCTAAGTTTAGTATAGAAGAGGGGTCTTCCCTCCCCCTTCTTTTTTTTCTTTTTTTTTTTTTTTTTTGTAAAGATGGACGGTGTTCGGGTGATGTCGCTCAATGCAAGAGGTTTAAATACCCCGGAGAAGAGACATCTACTTCTCAATGATATGAAAAGATACAATACCGACATCGCCTTTATTCAGGAAACACATTTTAAACATGATAAGCTCCCTTACCTGAGAAATAGATTCTTCCCTACCGTTTATCACTCTACTAACCCAACAAGCAAATCCAAAGGGGTCTCGGTGTTACTTTCAAGTAAAATACCCTGGAAATGCCAGAGCTGTATTATAGGCCAAACAGGACGCTATGTTTTTCTTAAAGGGCTGATTTGGGATAAACAGGTGACACTAGCCACATTATACACCCCCAACGAATCACAAGCCACCTTCTTGAGAGACACACTAGAGAAACTGCAAGAATTTAAAGAGGGACAATTGATCCTAGGTGGAGACTTCAATGTCCCACTAATCCCCTCGGTGGATACCTCGACCGGTAAAACATCTTTTTCACCAAGCCAACTTAAAAGGATAGCTAAGACGCTCCATGGAGCTCAATTAATAGATGTATGGCGCTTGCAACATTCAGGGGAACGTGACTATTCGTTTTATTCCCCTATGCACCGGGTATATACCCAGATAGATTATTTTCTAGTGCCCCACACCCAACTGCACGCGGTAGGTGAGACGTCGATTGGGAACAGGACATGGTCGGACCATGCACCGATATTTCTGACCTATAGACTCAATGACACCTCCACACCACGGCACCGCTTCTGGCGTCTCAATGAGAGCCTCTTACAGATTCCGGAGGTAATAACGGAGGTGAAAGAAATGTTGAAATTATATTTCCAGGAGAATGACCAATCAGACTGTGATCTGGGTATTCTATGGGAAGCCCATAAACCAGTTATTAGGGGAATTTTGATTAAGCACGGGGCACGAATTAAACGTGAACGGAACGAACAACTTCTTTGTTGGTTACAACAAATGTCAGAGATTGAAGCTAGACATAAACACACACCTACACAATCCCTAGAGACCGAATTGATGTCAATTAGGACACAGATTACGGACTTACTCCGGTACAAGGCCAAAGCGGCCCTGCAAATTGGCCGTAGAGTGAGCTATGAGTCAGGAGACAAGTGCGGGAAAATGTTAGCGAAAGCGGTTAGAGAACATAAACTTTCTACATATGTCCCCTATATTAATACCAGAAGTGGTCAAAAGGTAGTCTTACCGGCACAAGTCACCCAAGTGTTTAAAGATTATTATTCCCGTTTATATAATTTGTCGGGAGTGACGACGAACAGAGCAGAGCTAGAGGATTATATCACAGCCTCTCAGATGCCCTCTCTACCACAGGAGATAGGAACAGAGTTGGACTCCCCTATCACCTTGATGGAACTCGAAAGTGCAGTTAGATATATGAAACCAGGGAAGGCCCCAGGCCCAGATGGTTTTACATCACAATACTATAGGACACTGTTACCAATATTGGGCACTCAAATGCTTACATTGTTCAACAAGATAGGTGCGGGTGGAACGTTTGCTAGAGAAACACTG
Source organism: Rana muscosa (assembly GCA_029206835.1). NCBI lineage: Eukaryota > Metazoa > Chordata > Amphibia > Anura > Ranidae > Rana > Rana muscosa. The sequence goes on from CM055122.1 coordinate 1,173,199,366, forward strand.
GGAGCCCATATTTCGGTGATCCACAAGGAGGGAAAAGACCCGGCGGAGTGCGGTAGTTATCGACCCATATCGCTTTTGAATGTGGATCTTAAGTTATACACTACTGTTCTGGCTACTCGATTGGCGCATCACCTTCAGCAACTTATTCACCTGGACCAAGTGGGTTTTATACCATCTAGAGAGGCGAGAGATAGTACCACTAAAGTACTGAATATACTTCATGTCGCACACTCGACAAACACTTCATGTGTATTTTTAAACAGACGCCAAAAAGGCTTTCGACCGGGTCGATTGGTCATACATGTTTGCAGTGCTCAGACACATTGGTCTAGGGGAGGTAAATGGGGTCCTATCGGACCCTTTTCCAATACAAAATGGCACAAGACAGGGATGCCCGCTATCTCCTCTTCTATTTGCCATATCCCTGGAACCCTTCTTAGCCACAATTAGATCAAATCTAGATATAGAAGGGATAACAATAGGCCGGATACAATGTAAGATCTCAGCGTATGCTGATGATTTATTGTTTTCTTTGACCAATCCTGTAGTCTCCCTGCCAAACTTACTTAAGGAGTTCGAGAAATACGGGGCTTTGTCCAACTTTAAAATTAATTTCTCGAAGTCAGAGGCGATGAGAGTGTTACCGATATCACAGGCTCTACCAAATATAAGTACAAATTTTAAGTTTAAATGGACAACCGCATTGAATTACCTGGGGACTAGTATCCCGTTTGATCTCTCTCGTCTATACGAGAGTAACTTTTCCCCTTTACTTGTTAGAACCAGGGTGCAATTAGAGACTTGGAATAGAGGATTACACTTATGGTTTGGGAGGTGCAATCTGTTGAAGATGAGCGTCCTGCCTAAATTTTTATACCTTTTCCAGGCCATACCGATTAGGATACCCCCTGCATATTTTAAACAAGTCCAAGCTCTCTTTACCCGGTTCGTTTGGGCTCATAAAAAACCTCGAATCTCTCATACCCAGCTCACGATGCCAAAACAATGTGGAGGCCTTGCATTACCAGATGTAAGGAGATATTACCAGGCGGTCCACTTGAGCAGGGTGACGGATTGGTGGCGAAATTATGAGACCAAACTATGGGTACAAATAGAACAATACCAGACAGATATTACCCTAGAGACTGCGTTGTGGTGTGAAGACTCTTTACCTATTGAATTGAAATTACATCCATTAATAGGTAATACTTTGCGACAGAGTGCCCGAGCTATATCCAAACTTCCCTCAACAGATAGGACATCGCCTTTGACCCCGATACTGGGTAATCCTAGTTTCTCCCCAGGGCTCTCACCGGTACAATTTAAGCAACTAAGGACCTCTGGTCTTACGATGGCCTTTCAGTTTGTAATTAACGACAGATGGCCCACCATCCGGGAATTGATGGATACTGCAGGCCCTTTTGGACTTGCGTTCTGGAATGCGGTACAGTTGCAGCATTTTTTGTTGACCATTTTGAACCCTCAAAGTTATACTAGACCCTTGAATAATTTTGAGAAATATTGTTCGGGTATAGATCCGCTATCACAGACCCTTTCCAAAATGTATGCTCTCTTAAATACACCAGAACAACAACCCGATCTACCCTGCATCGCAAAGTGGGAAACTGAATTAGAATGTACGTTCTCTCCGACTCAAAAACAGAATATGGTTAGCCTCTCCCTTAAGTCCTCGATTTGCACCAAAATACAGGAAACTAACTATAAAATCTTGACAAGGTGGTACCTGACACCTGTTCACCTGCATGCGATTTTCCCAGATATACCGGAACACTGTTGGCGTTGCGGCGAGGACAGGGGTATGATGCTACACATATTCTGGTCCTGTCCTAAATTGAGTGATTTTTGGACGACGGTGAGGAATACACTGCAACGATTGACTGACTTTCCGATCCCAAACGATCCAGCGTTCTTCTTACTTCATGTATCGACCCTAACACCCCGGGTATATAAAAAATCTGTGTTGAGACATTTGATTAATGCAGCTAAAGCCTGCATCCCCATGAGGTGGAAGGCTCAGAATCCACCGACAGTGGTGATGTGGCTATGGAAGGTGGAAAACATAAATAAAATGGAAGACTTGACAATGACGGCACAGGATAGACAGGAGACCTACATAACGACATGGGCTAGCTGGAATATGTTTATACACTCGAAAGAGGGGAAAGAACTCTTAGAGAGTTAAAATAGTCAACATACTGATGCGAGCTGTGAGACTTATTATTCCTGAATGGATGGCGAGCTCGGTCTAACACCGTCCTTCCTTCTTTCCCTTCTTTCTCTTTCCTTTTTTTTTTTTTTTCTGTTGTTTGTATGTTATAAAAGAAATCAGGAGAATAGTGATTGATAATGGTAATTTCAAGATATATATATTATTTAATGTGTATTGCAATGTACTGTTTTTCCTGTGCTATGTGTCTAGGAGGCTGTGTTATTGCCTTTTTCTTTCCCCCCCCCCTTTTTTTTTTTGTGTTTCCCTAAGAAAATGTAATAAAAATTATATTTGAAAAAAAAAGAAAAATAGATGAGATAGTCCTGATTCTACAATCTGAGGGAAAAGATAGAGAGATAGTGTAGTGTAGGGCCAGGTTCCTGTTGGTGCTTTCAGGGAGAGAGAATATTATATAGGAGTCCAGATTCAGAGATTAAAATCAGCGATCTGCATAGGTTTACCTGTTTGTGTTGCAGTGCAGTCTTTTTACACTGCCATGAGCCCAGTGTCAGAGAAAATCTAACTTTTAGGGGAAAAAAAATGGCACTTTATTGTGCTCTTTTCCAAAAGACCCATAGGGCAAAAAAAAAAGCATTTTATTTTGCTCGTGCAAAAAAAGACCCGTTTAGGGCAAAAAAAAATAAAATAATAAAATTTGCACTTTAATGTACGCTTGCAAAAAGAGCCATTCAGGGGCACAAAAAATTGTTTGCAGTGTGTTATACATATTTGGAGGTGTGTGAAATAAACAATTTCTAAATAGTTTTCTTCTACTGTGCTATACTAAAAAAAAAACATTTTTTTTTAATAGCATTTTCTGCAGTTCTGTAGCTGTGCGATTCAGTGGTTACGTACTGTGGGTGTGTTCTGCTCTTCCAAAAACACCCATTTAGGGCAACATCCTAAATTTGGAAAATATGAGGAGAAGGTCAAAGGGACGTGGTGGCCCCAGGCGTGGTGCTGCTGGTGGAGCTCCTGTTGCAGGGAGAGGACGTGGTGGATCTGTGCCAGATACACGCACAAGTGAAACACCTTCCTCAGGTGTGAGTAGGCGACCGAGCCTGCGGCGGTATTTTGTCGCGCCTAATGAGGCTGTACGAATGTTTAGGCCAGGACAAGTTCAGGCGATAGTAGATTGGGTTGCTGACAGTGCCTCGGGTTCCTTCACATTGTCTCCCACCCACTCTTCTGATGAAAGAACAGAGTTGCCACCTGAAACCCATGTCCATCAGTCTTTCACCTCACCCCCTTGCAAATCAGACAAGCAGTCTGAGCCCCAAATCATGCAGCAGTCTCTTCTGCTTTTCGATGACTCTGTTAGCAGGGTTTCCCAGGGCCATCCACCTAGCCCTGCCCCAGAAGTGGAAGAGATTGAGTGCACCGATGCCCAACCACTTATGTTTCATGATGAGTACATGGGAGGACCATCGCAGTACGTCTCGGATGATGACGAAACACAGGTGCCAACTGCTGCTGCTTTCGCAATTGTGCAGACAGACAAGGAGGGCAGGGGTGAAGACTGGGTGGAAGATGATGTGGACGACGATGAGGTCCTCGACCCCACATGGAATGAACGTTATGCAGGTGACCAGTGTAGTTTGGAGGAAGAGGCAGTGGTCGCACAGAGCCACCAGCACAGCAGAAGAGGGAGCAGGGTGCAAAAGCGGAGCGTCCGTCCGCTAGACAGTATGTCTGCTACTGCCCAACGCAGCAAGGGACCGAGCACACCAAAGCCAGGTCCAAGGAGTTCCCTAGCGTGGCAGTTCTTCACACAATGTGCTGATGACAAGACACGAGTGGTTTGCAGGCTGTGCAATCAGAGGCTGAAGCGAGGCATAAACGTTCTCAACCTGAGCACAACCTGCATGACCAGGCATCTAAGTGCAAAGCACGAGCTGCAGTGGAGTAGACACCTCAAAAACCAAGAAAGGTCTCTGGCTCCTCCTGCTTCCTCTTCTGCTGCAGTCTCGGCCTCTTCATCCACCTCTGTAGTGACAGTGGCACCTGCCACCCCGCAAACAGAGGATCTGCCAGCAACACTACCACCTGGGTCACCAACCATCTCCACAATGTCCCATGGAAGCATTCAGCTCTCTATCTCCCAAACATTGGAGCGGAAGAGGAAGTACCCCCCTAGCCACCCGCGATCCCTGGCCCTGAATGCCAGCATTTCAAAACTCCTGGCCTTTGAAATGCTGTCATTCCGTCTGGTGGAGACGCAGAGTTTTAAAAGCCTGATGGCATTGGCTGTCCCACAGTACGTCGTGCCCAGCCGCCACTATTTTTCCAGGTGAGCCATCCCTTCCCTGCACAACCAAGTGGGGGACAAAATCAGGTGTGCACTGCGCAACGCCATCTGTGGCAAGGTCCACCTAACTACAAGATGCGTGGACCAGTAAGCACGGTCAGGGACGTTATATCTCCCTAACAGCACACTGGGTAAATGCAGTGGCGGCTGGGCCTGAGGCAGATAGCAGTTTGGCGCATGTCCTTCCACCACCGAGGATTGCAGGGCGCTTCAGTTTGTTGCTAACTCCTCCTACTCCGCTTCCTCATCCTCTACCGCCTCCTCATCCGGTCAGCGTAACACCTTCACCACCAACTTCAGCACAGCCAGGGGTAAACGACAGCAGGCAGTTTTAAAACTTTCCTGTTTGGGGGAAAAACCCCACACCGCGCAGGAGTTGTGGAGGGACATGGAACAACAGACCAATGAGTGGTTGCTGTCAGTGAGCCTCAAGCCCGGCCTAGTGGTGTGCGATAATGGGCAAAATCTCGTAGCAGCTCTGGGCCTAGCCGGTTTGACTCACATCCCTTGCCTGGCGCATGTGCTGAACTTGGTGGTCCAGAGGTTCCTTAAAAATTACCCCAATATGCCAGAGCTGCTGCAGAAAGTGCGGGCTGTGTGTGCGCACTTTCGGCGTTCTCACTCTGCTGCTGCTCGCCTGTCAGCGCTGCAGAGTAACTTCGGCCTTCCCGCTCACCGCCTCATATGTGACGTGCCCACAAGGTGGAACTCCTCCTTGCACATGCTGGCCAGACTGTGCGAGCAGCAGCAGGCGATAGTGGAGTTTCAGCTGCAGCAATCACGCGTGAGTCACTCTGCAGAACAGCACCACTTCACCACCAATAACTGGGCCTCCATGCGAGACCTGTGTGCCTTGTTGCGCTGTTTCGAGTACTCCACCAACATGTCCAGTGCCAATGACGCCGTTCTTAGCGTTACTATCCCAGTTCTATGCCTCCTTGAAAAAACGCTTCGGGCGATGATGGAAGAGGATGTGGCACAGGAGGATGAGGAGGAGGAGGAGGAGGAAGCGGGATCATTTCAAAGGCTTTCAGGGCAGTCTTTCACAAGTGGCTACGAGGGTGGGTTCCTGCACCAACAAACGCCAGGTACACAATTGTCCGGCAGAAAGGGCACAGTTCTGGAGGATGACGAGGTGGAGGAGGAGATGGAAGAGGAGGAGGAGGAGGAGCCATTTTCACAGCAGGGTGGCACCCAGACCAGCTCGTGGCCATCACTGGTGCGTGGCTGGGGGGATACAGAGGACACAGACGATACACCTCCCACAGAGGACAGCTTTTCTTTGCCTCTGGGTAGCCTGGCACACATGAGCGATTACATGCTGCAGTGTTTCCGCAATGACCGCCGAGTTGCCCACATTTTAACTGGTGCTGATTACTGGGTGGCCACCCTGCTGGATTCCCGTTACAAGGACAACGTACCGTCCTTAATTCCCTCACTGGAGCGGGATCGTAAGATGCGCGAGTACAAGCACACGCTGGTAGACGCGCTGCTGGTAGCATTCCCACCTGACAGCGGGCGTACGGTGGAAGCACAAGGCGAAGGCAGAGGAGGAGGAAGAGGTCGCCAACGCAGCCGGGGCACCGGCAGCACCTCAGAAGGCAGGGTTAGCATGGCTGAAATGTGGAAAAGCTTTGTCAGCACGCCACAACAACCAGCACCACCAGCTGAGATGGAACGTCTTAGCAGGAGGCAGCATTTCACCAACATGGTTGAGCAGTATGTGTCCACAGGCCTACACGTACTGGATGACGGGTCTGCCCCCTTTAACTTCTGGGTCTCCAAATTGGGCACATGGCCTGAGCTTGCCCTTTATGCCTTGGAGGTGCTGGCCTGCCCTGGCAGTCAGTGTATTATCTGAACGTGTATTTAGCACGGCAGGGGGCGTTATCACAGACAAGCGCAGCCGCCTGTCCAGAGCCAATGTGGACAAGCTCACGTTCATTAAAATGAACCACGCATGGATCCCACAGGACTTGTCTGTACCTTGTGCAGAATAGACATGTATACCGGTGTTGTGACAAAAACTGTCTGGCCATCGGATTGTGTCCGGCCCATACTGCGAAGGCGCAGCGCTTGCGCAGTACAGAGGACAAGGAGATTCACAAAATCTCCGAAGATGAACGGCGCCTGCGCTGTGAGTGCAGGTTCAAGCCCCACCATCCAAGTGGACATACGGTAGCACATAGTAACAGGGCCCCTCACGGGCTCGGTTCGATCGCCTCACTTGGCTCGGCTTGAACCACGGATGGTGTGGCCTTCACCTGAACTCACCACGCAGGTGCCGTTCGTCTTGGGAGATTTTCGAAATTCCCTTGTCCTACATACTGAGCAAGCGCAGTACAGGGTGGACACTATTTGACGGGGGACAGAATTCGACACATCACCGGCCTTACCCAGCCATTGTTGTATTTTTGAATCAGTGTTGGCTACCTCGTCCTCCTCCACCGCCGCTTCCACCTACACAGCCACATCCACCGCCACCTCAACCTCCTACTCCATATGGACCTCGTTCCTCCTAGGTCAAGATTATTATTTTTATTTTTTATTTTTTTTAGGTTATTTTAAGTTATTTACCTATCCACATTTGTTTGCAGAGCACTTGCCATGCTCTTAACAACATTTTGCTGCCATTTGCAGCCCTCTAGCCCTTTCCATTACTTTTTTAGAGCCTTTTTAGTCCTTAGAAGTCCGGGTCCCCATTGACTTCAATGGGGTTCGGGTTCGGGTCCGGGTTCGGGTTAAAGTTCGGTCCCGAACCCGAACTTTTTTCCGAAGTTCGGCCGAACCCGTCGAACCCGAACATCCAGGTGTCCGCTCAACTCTAGTCTTTTTATTTCCAGGAAGTCAATTTTCCATCTTTCTTTGGTGAAGTGGAAAACCACATCCCCTGGATATTGGTCTAACTCTGATGGCCTGCTTGGAAGCTATCTTTTCATTCAGGAAAATTGAAATCTGTGGTTGGGCCTGCATGGCTTATAGCTGGGTCAGTCAGCATCAACATATTCAGTCACCTCCTAGATTGTTAAAACAATTAAAGAGACTACTCTTCACAAGACCTTCCTGTTCCAAAAGACATAAGTCAGCAATATGGTCCTCCCAGAACACCTTCATCACTCCTTATTAGGTGAAACCCGGCTCAGCTCACAACAGTAAAACTTGGTAAATTTGTTGTGCAGGAGCATACTTACGCTACTGATTAGTACAATTTTTTTCTTTCACCCTCCCAATTGGCGAGTTGGTACCCATTGAATGCTACTATAATGTGCCAGGAAAGGAGAAAATTGTAAACTCACCTTTCTGTATTTTCCTTTTCTGGTGCATCTTCATGGCAGTATACAGATTTTCACCCAAATGGTGAGAGTTACAGAGAATTCTGCGAGCTGGGTCTGTCTTTGATTTATAGTTAACCACTCCTATCAGGTTGTGGGGGTGAAACCACAACCCCATTGTATTATAAATGCACATTTTTTGCAGGTAAAAAAAATAGAATTTTCTATTTTTTTTTTCTTAGGAGCCTGTAAAGCATTGCACACATGATCAGCCAATCGTGAGTACAATGTCAGGCTCCTGCAGACTGTCAGTATAGCTGTCTGCCCATACTTTGATATTGGCAGGCAGTTACTTCAGTGCAGGAAGAATCAATGAACTATGTGGATGCTCAGCAGTGCCCTCATAGTTCATTGAGAACTACAAGCTGTCAGCTACAGAGGCTGTCTATACTTGTAGTATATTCATTTACGTAATTCTGCAAATGAATAACACACCCATGTGGGTGGAGCCCCACACAGCCGTGCAAATTAAAATTGTGACAGCGGGTGTGGGGAGAAGATCCCTGGCCTGATATTAGAGACAGAGCTGCAAGAGTGGAAACATGTTACATGTTCCATCCTAAAAAACAGGTGGAAGGAACATGTAACATGTTTTCAAAGGTGAACTTATCCTTTAAAAAAAGAAAAAAAGGTGTGAAGAATGATCATCAGATGATGAAAAATGTGGACCTCATTATAAAAATACATAACATAAAATCATTACATGTCATGTTGAGTGTTATGTACATAAAACAAAAACTGAAATAAGATTATATTATTAATGATAAAAAATAGTGTGAGAAATCCGTATCTGTGTGAATGTGTAAAAAAAAAAAAAAAAAATTATGTTTCTGGAAATGTAAGCACATACATGCAAAAATGATCATGTGCTTTTCAAATTCTTTAACCACTTGACCTCCAGAAGGTTTTGCCCCCTTCCTGACCAGAGCATTTTTTTGATCTTTGGCACTGCTCTACTTTAACTGGTTAACTTTGCATTAAATGAAATTCTGTACCCAAACAAAATGTATGTTCTTTTTTTCCCACACAAATATAGATTTATTTTGGTGGTATTTGATCACCACTGTGATTTTTTAATTTTTCGCGATATAAATTAAAAACACTGCAAATTTTGAAATAAACTATATTTTCTACTTTTTATTATAAAAAATATCCATTAAACTTAAATTTTGTCATACACTTAGGCCAAAATGCCACATGTCATTGTAATAAAAACCCAATAAGCGTATATTGCGGTTTTAGTGGAAAAGTCATAGCGTGCACAAACTTTGTTATATACTGTATACTGGAAATTACACAGCTTTTACTTTCTGACTCACATTTCTCCCAAATTACCCCTTTTTGTAAAGTGGACGGTGGAATTTGCTGAGAGGCATGTTGAGCCCATGACAAATGATAAAAATATATATATATATATATATGTTGTTACAAAAAATTGTCCCTCAAATTACATATTGCTCACACATGCCATGGGTAAATGTAGAATTACACCCCAAAATACATTCTGCTGCTTCTGCTGAGTATGGGGCTATCACATGTGTGATAATTTGTGGGAGCCTAGCTGCAATAGGGTGCTGAAAACCAATGACCACCTTCAGGATTTCAAAGGTTGTAAATTTCTTAAATGCCAAGATAGCACAAAACTCCCCACAAATGACACATTTTCAGAAAGTAGACAGCCCAAGCTATTTCCTGAGAGGCATGTTGAACCCATAGAATATTTTATTTTTTGCTACAAATTTCTGGAAAATTACAATGATTTTTTTTTTTTATTTACACAAAGTTGTTACCTAAATTATATATTGGTCACCCATTCCATGGGTATATGTGGAATTACACCCCAAAATACATTCTGCTGCTTCTCCTGAGTATGGGAATACCACATGTGTGAGGCTTTTTGGGATCCTATCTGCGCACAGGTTTCGAAAACGAATGACCATGTTCAGGGTTTCAAAGGGTGTAGATTTCACTTCCTCACTACCAATTACAGTTTCAGAGGCCCTGAAATGCCAAGATAGCACAACCCTCCCCAAATTATCCCTTTTTGGAAAGTAGACACCCCAAGCTATTTGCTGAGAGGCATGTTGAACCCATGGAATACTGATTTTTTTGCCCCAAATTTCTGGAAAATGACAATGTTTTTGTTTTTTTTAACAGAAAAATGTTACTTAAGTGATATATTGCTCATACAGCCTATATGTATAGGTGGAATAACACCCCACAATACATTCTGCTGCTTCTTCTGAGTATAGGGATAATACATGTGTGAGACTTTTTTGGAGGATAGCCGTGTATGGGTGATAATTTCACTTCCTCACTGCCTATCACAGATTTGTGAGGCCCTGAAATGCCAAGAAAGCACAAACCCCCCTTAAATGATCCCTTTTTAGGAAAGTAGACACCCAAAGGTATTTGCTGAGGGGCATGTTGAGCCCATAGAATATTTTATTTTGTGCCACAAGTTTCTTTAAAATTACAAAAAAAATAAATAAATTATTTACACAAAGTTGTCACTAAAATTATATATTTGGAATTTTGGTATATGTGGAATTACACCCCAAAATACATTCTGCAGTCTTTTCTGAATATAGGGATACCACATGTGTGAGACTTTTTGGGAGCCTAGCTGCACATGGGTGCCAAACACTAATGACCGCCTTCAGGCTTTCAAAGGGTGTAAAATGCTCATTTCACTTCCTCACTACCTATCACGGTTTTGGAGGCCCTGAAAAAGGCCAAGATGGCACAACCCCCCCCCCAAGACCCCTTTTTGGAAAGTAGAAACCTCAAAGTATTGGCTGAGTGGCATGTTAAACCCATGGAATATTTATTTTTTGCTACAAGTTTCTGGAAAAATTACAAAAAATTATATTTTTACACACAGTTTTTATTTAAATGATATATTGCTTACACATGCCATGGGTATATGTAGAATTACACCCCTTCTTGAAAAGTAGACACCCCAATGACTGTGATAAGAGGCATGGTGAGTATTTTGTTGATCTCATTTTTTGTCACAAGGGTTTGAAATTTGAAAAAATAAAATTAAAAAAATATTTTTTGGTTTTCTTTCTCCATTTTCTATACCTTGGAGTGTCTACTTTCCAAAAAGGAGTAATTTGGTGTGTGTGTGTGAGTGTGTATGTGGGGGGGGGGTTGTACTATCCTGGTATTTTAGCACCTCTGAACCTGTGATAGGTAGTGAGGAAGTGTAATGAGGAAATAATGCCCTTTAGAAGCCTGAAGGTGCTTAATGGATTTAGGGGTCCTGTACGTGGCTAGACTGCCAAAAAGTCTCTCGCATGTGTGAGCAATATATAATTTAAATGGCATCTCTGTGTAAAAAATATATATATTTTTTTATCATTTTCAGGAAACTTGTGGCAAAAAAATTAAATATTCCATGGGCTCAACATGCCTCTCAGCAATTAGTTTGGGGTGTCTACTTTCCAAAAGGGGCCATTTTGGGGGGTGTTTGAACTATCCTGGCATTTTATGCCCAACATTAGAAGCTTATTCCACACATCACCTACTCTTCTAACCTTTTGAAGACCAAGCCTTTTCTGACACTTTTTGTTTAATTGCTAGAAAATGACCTTGAACCCCCAGACATTATATATTTTTTTAAGCAGGGGCCCTACAGAATAAAATGGTAGGTGTTGCAATTTTTTTTGTCACACAGTATTTGCGCAACAGTTTAACCACTTGCTGACCACCTCCTGTACATTTACGTTGGCAGAATGGCACGGCTGTGCAAAGTAACGTACCTGTACGTCACTTTGAATTTGCTGCCGTGCGCACCTGCCGCGAGCTCCGTGACCATGCCCGCGGGACTCGCGGACTCGATGTCCGCCGGGTGCCAGTGATCGTGTCACGGAGCTGAAGAACGGGGGGATTCCAGTATAAACACAGCATCTCCCTGTTCTGTGTAGTGACAGGACACTGATTGTCTGCTTCTTGTAATCGGGAGCAGCAATCAGTGTTGTGTCACAGTAAGCCCAGCCCCCTCACAGTTACAATAACTCCCTAGGACACACTTAACCCCTTCAGCGCCCCCTAGTGGTTAAACCCTTTACTGCCAGTGTCATTTACACAGTAATCAGTGCATTTTATAGCAAGGGTCAAAAAATGGCATCAAAAGTGTCCGATGTGTCTGCCATAATGTCGCAGTCATGATAAAAATCGCTGATCGCCGCCATTACTAGTAAAAAAAAAAAAAGATTAATAAAAATGCCATAAAACTATCCCCTATTTTGTAGATGCTATAACTTTTGCGCAAACCAATCAATGAACGCTTATTGCGATTTTTTTTACCAAAAATATGTAGAAGAATACGTATCGGCCTAAACTGAGTAAAAAATTAGTTTTTTTATATATTTTTGGGGGATATTTATTATAGCAAAAAGTCAAAATATTGCTTTTTTTTCAAAATTGTCGCTCTATTTTTGTTTATAGTGCAAAAAATAAAAACCGCAGAGGTGATCAAATATCACCAAAAGAAATCTCTATTTGTGGGAAAAAAAGGCACATCAATTTTGTTTGGGAGCCATGTCTGCGCAATTATCAGTTAAAGCGACGCAGTGCCGAATCGCAAAAAGGGGCCCGGTTATTTGGCAGCCAAATCCTCCGGGGCTGAAGTGGTTAAATGCAATTTATTTGGAAAAAAATACACTTTTTGGAATTTTACTGCACAAAAACACCATATATTGCCCAATTGTTTGATAAAATATAAAAGATGATCTTACGCCAAGTAAATAGATACCAAACACAACATGCTTTAAAATTGTGCACACCTGTGCAGTGGCGACAAACTATGTACATTTTTCAAAGCCTTTAAAAGCCTTTACAGGTTACTACTTTAGATTTACACAGGAGGTCTAGTGCTAAAATTACTGCCCTTGATCTGACATTTGCGGTAATACCTCACATGCATGGTGCAATTGCTGTTTAAATATGACATAAGACCGATGCTTGCATTCGCCTTTGCGTGCGAACACGTGGATACAAACTATGTACATTTTTCAAAGCCTTTAAAAGCCTTTACAGGTTACTACTTGCGAACACGTGGATACAGGGGTGCTTTAAGTTTTTTTTTTATTATTTATTTTGCTTTTTTATTTATTTTATTTTTACACTGTCACTATCTTTCTTATGAAAGTGATGAAATGCATATAGCTTCCAGTTTCTTAGGCCATAGAGATAGAGGTCAGCTGGCGGAACTGCTGGCTGCATTCTCGGGCTCCCCAGTGGAACAGGAGAGCCCAAGAAAACCATGGAAGGTGGCGAGAGGGGGGGATGTCCCCTACCACTGCTTGTAAAAGCAATCTAGTGGCTAATTATCCACTAGGATTGCTTTTACATGAAAGCCGACCACTGGCTGAAAAAAATGATACCAAGATGATGCCTTCACCGGTAGGCATCATCCCAGTATAACCACTCAAAGTCCAGTGATGTACCAGTACGTTGCTGGTCCTTGTTGGGCATATATTGCAATGTTCTTTTTTTCATGCTGGCTGACAAAAAAAGATAACCTATCCGATTCCTCCAATCACATCGATCAATATGGAGGAAGAAAAAGCATGTGGTATACCCACTATTAGAATATACCACACTGCATCCACCCACTTCTAATGATTGGCATACATGCAATGTTATTTTTTTATTGTTCAGCCCTAACAGATTCCTCTATTCACATCAATCGATGTGGATGAAGAACTCTATGCCAAAAAAAGTAAAAAAAAATATATATGCCAAAGCATAGAGGCGATCCGCCCACTGACCAACCCAAGACCCATGCTTCACCATATAAGTTCTTTTTTAACTGTGAATGAGAAATCTCCTACAGTGCTGCAATCACTGATGTATGTATTCTGAAAGCACACCCTGTTGCTATCAGAATAAACAGATCAGTGCTGCAGCTGAATGGTGTTCCTATAAAGCAAACAACAGTTAACAATAAAACACAGTAACAATAAAACATTAACTTAATAAAACAACTTATTTCTTATTGCAATCTGTGCCAAAAACAAAACAAATGTAAAATATATATGCTGAAGCATAGGGGCGATCTGCCCACTGACCACTCATGCTTGGGCATATAAGCTGTTTTTTTTAACTGCGGAGGAGAACTCTCTTCCTACAGCGCTGCAAACACTGATGTATGTATTCTGAAAGCACACCCTGCTGCTGACAGAATAAACAGATCAGTGCTGCAGCTGAATGGTGTTCCTGCAAAGTAAACAATGATTAACAATTAAACACAGTAACAACAGAACATTAACACAATAAATATCAACTATTGTTGGATTTTTGCTTTTTTACTTTTTTATGTTTATTTTTAACTTTTTTTGTAACTTTCCTGTAATTGTAAAAAACTGTAAACTTTCCAGGCTAGAGTCTCTCAAAATGCGATAGCCAGTTTCCTAACTATCGAACATGTTTTGAGACCCTGTGTGAATGTGTACCCTAGCCTGTGCCATGCTGTACCCTATACTAGTCCACCCCTCCTATGTTAAGCTTGTAGTCTTTGACACAGAGGGGCTTCTCAACAAAACCAGTCACCGTTGCAATTTGGACTGTCATATCTGCGTGAATGGAAGACAGGACGAAAACATCCCGTTTGTCCTTCCACTTATTTGCAAGCAATTCATAATTTCTCAAGCAGACTTTTTCCCCCATCTAAGTTGGCCATTTACAAGCCGTTGTGGGGAGCCCTGGCGATTAGGTTGCACCATGCCACATGAGCCAATTCCAAATTCAAAAAGGTGTCTAAAAGTGGCACGCTTGTGTAAAAATTGTTCACATTCAAGTAGTACCCCTTTCGGAATAAGGGTGACACCAAATCCCAAAGCATATCTTGTCACTGCTACCTATGTAGTCTGGGCATGTGCGGGACTGCACGTGACCATCTTTGCCCTCATAAATCTGGAAATCACATGTAAAGCCTGTTGCCCTCTCACAGAGCTTATACATTTTGACCCCATATCTGGCACGCTTGCTAGGGGGAAACTTTTCTTTAACTGTGGATGAAAAATCTCCTACAGAGTTGCAATCACTGACGTATGTATTTTGAAAGCACATCCCGTTGCTGTCAGAATAAACAGATCAGTGCTGCAGCTGAATGGCATTACTACTAAGCAAACAACAGTTAACAATAAAACACAGTAACAATAAAACATTAACTCAACAAAACAACAATTTTTTTCCATTGCAATCTGTGCCAAATAAAACAAATGTAAAATATATATGCTGAAGCATAGGGGTGATCCGTACACTGACCCACCCTGGCCCCTCATGCTTGGGCATAAACACTCTTTTTTTTAACTGCGGAGGTGAACTCATCTTTCCACTGCTACCTATGTAGTCTGGGCATGTGCGGGGCTCCCATGTGTGGGGCTTCACGTGACCATCTTTTCCCTTGTAAATCTAGTAATCACATGTATAAAACATTAAAGAAGAGAGCGCAAAGCCGCCCTATTTTAACTCGGCTTTAATATGGTAAAGTTAAAAATACTACAATGGTCAAACTCACATTGTGTGAAGATAAATACAGCATAAGGAAATTCAACCTAACAGCTAGGTTGAATGTCCATGGCTCTGCCTTCCCCATCAGGATCTTGAGGGGATTATAGGAGTGTGGCCACAGTGAAATCCTTATGCTTTATCTATCTTCACACAATGTGAGTTTGACCATTGTAGTTTTTTAACTTTACCATATTAAAGCCGAGTTACACTAGGGTGGCTTTGCGCTTTCTTCTTTTGTGTTTTGTCTAGATGTGTTCCTGCCACCCATAGAGAGCTGCAGCATCCTTTGACTTGTCCAATTATCACCAATAGCCAGCTGGAGGGCTATACCAAACTGTTGATCAGCACACCTGCTAGTTTTTTCTTTTGTGTGTATTTTTAATCACATGTATAGCCTGTTGCCCTCTCGCAGAGCTTATAAGTTTTGACCCCATATCTGGCATGCTTGCTTGGGGGGAACTGAAAGCAAGGCAGCCAGAAAAATTAATGAGGGACTCATCTATGCAGACAATTTGTTGAGACATACAAGTCTGCAAATATTTGGTTTACATGATTTACGAGGTGCCGATCATATCCAGGGTCACCCCCAAGGCTGACAGAGTTAATTGTTGCTGAAATGCATAAATCACATTATATTCTTGTATCTATGCCTGGTCATGGCAGCAGAGAACATGGGCATATAATGAATTGGGTCTATGGACCAATATGACCGCAACTCATTCTTTTTAATAATGTCCATGTTGAGGGTTAGGCCCAAATAAATTTTAAGTTTGACATATAAATTGCCTTGGTCCACAATTGATCGATACAGATCTTTTGTGAAAGACAGCTCCAAAAAACCAAGGGGAGTTAAATCTGCTGTTTCCACCTGAATTCCAGGTTGGCCAGTGAATGGGGGAAGCATGGGTGGTTCCGAGTCTGTGGGCTGGCAATTAGGATTTACAAACACATCAGGAAGGACACTATGGGCTCTATGGGACTGTGTTCAAATTGTTGGCGGCTGCGGGATGCTACTTGTATTAGCCACTGCACCAGCTTGAACTGCAGTTATGGGACTCGCCACATCAGTGTTATTACAGTGCTGGTGTGTCTAATACCAGGATGTACTAGGCTACTGGTGCTCGCTAGTCCACCAAAAGGTAGAGCGGCACTAGTACTGGTACTCTGCTGCATACAGGAATCATCATGCGATTGTACCACTTCAGCAACATGGACATGGGGTCAGGTACACCTGACCTTAGCAGGGACCTCTACTCCATTGTATGAACTATCTGAGGGTGCCATTCTCTCCAAAGGTTTGTATTCTGAACCTGATTCTGTCAGTGAGGGTTCCCCATCGCTCTTATCTGACATGCTCAGAATCCTGTAGGCCTCTTCACTAGTGTAACATTTTGGTCACTAAATTTACAGGTACCTACTGTGACTCACAGGTAAAAAGCACCTAACTACTGACACTGCACTTGTTGGGGGGGGCAGGGGGGCTAAATGCAGGTGCTGGCAGGTGTTGGGGCTGATCCTGCTAATTCTGCAGAGGCACTATACTATTGGGGATGCTAGTATAGTTCTGATCTGATCAAAGATATTGATACATTCAGACATTATACTACTAATGGAAGTTTATAGTGTGTGTGTGTTACTGGAAATCAAAGGGCTAAATGTGATAATGAATATGTGGCGGGCAATCTGATGCTATCTGGGATTGATGCTATATGAAACCAACGCTATCTGGCCTCACCTGCGACACTAATACAGGGATCAGAAGAAAAATATGTACACTATACTAATGATACTGTGACAGGGCAGTGAAAGGGTTAACTGTGAGGCAACCAGGGGGTTAAAATTTAATAGGGAATGTGTGGCTAGCAAACTGATGATATCTAAAATTGGTGCTAATGCTAACCAGTGACACTAATACAGTGATCAGTAAAAAATCTGTACGCTGTGCCTAATAACACTGTGACAAGGGAGTGAAAGAATTAACTTGGGGTGATCAGGGGGTTATATGTGCCTATCTAGGTGTTTTAGTGTGTTTGTGTGCTGCTTTTACTCACTGTGTCTGATCTATTCTCACGCTGGAAGCGGAAAGGGCTCCAGGAGAGGAGAGACCATCATTTTCTGTACCTGTATTTTGTAAACACAGGCACATGCTGATCTGTGAGCCGTCAGAACTGATCAGCGGGTCCAGGCCAAAAATCAATGTCCTGGACCTGAAGACTGATTGTGCTGGATCGAATCACAGCACCCCTGGGGCAGCGCGTGCCCCCCACCTGGGAGCACAGATCACAAACTAGGTACGTGATCCAGCACAGCAGAGCTGCCTTGCCACTGTATATGTAAGTTATATGGTCGGCAGGCGGTTAATGTGTTTATGATGTACAATCAGTATCAACATATGATATCAATTTATCATTCAAATGATACTCATTTGAATATGTACATATGAATGTGCAATCATATTTCCTACATTTCTGAAATGTTTTGTCAGTTCATCTTGAAATTTGTTGGTTTTAAAGGAAAAAAAAGTAAACAGTGTGGTGCATTGAAATGTGCATCGCACTTCATCCTCACTGCCCCTGAACTGACGGCAGCCTGCACTCTAAAACTTTTAGCATGTAGTGCTGCCGACTCCTAAATGTCTATGGTTACTATTCTGTAAATGCCAGTTGCTCAGCTCAACGCATGTTCTTCTATTATCTGGACCTACTGCCCTAAGTGTAGTCTACTGGTACAATATTCTTTAAGTCTAGTGTTGAAGCTAACAACAGATTAATGTGGTTGTTTCCTCATGAATTCTCTTATATTTGGTGTATTTGGCTAGTAACTTCAGTACTCAGAAATGACTCACTATTTTTTTTTTTTAATACAGATAAAGGAAACTGCTGTCTTTTTAATCCTACTTTCCTAATTATTCAAAACACTTTAGTAGAAAAAGTGTCAAATTATAGGAAAAAAGGTTTTGTGCATAACTTACGGTAATTCATTTTTTGCAAATGTAATTTTCTCTTGTGGTTTGCATTGCATGCAAAGTGTAGGTTTAGTAGTACTGATGCAGTTTCCAAAAAAAACAAGAAAAGAAGGTCGAGTGAAGATGCATTTGGAAGCAGTGAGAGGGATTATCTATTACTGGCATTATAGTTGCCTGCTTGGTAAAAGCTGCCAGACTGAATCAGAGTGCAATGCATAGCTTAGTAATGCCCTACCTAATTTATATGGTGAACCAATTCCTCTATTTTGCTCTTTACTAAGGATTCATAATATTTTTGCCTTGTAGTCATCCCAATACCCATGATTAGCTAGTCATTTGCAGAAATAAGCAAGTATGCAACTTTAGATGCTTGCCAAGTCTGAAGCTACAACCTTTTTTTTGTTCTGCAATGCAGTCTTGTTATCAGCATTTTGGTCAACAGTACTTTTAGACAGGAAGTCAGCTTTATCCTCACATGCAGTGTTAATGACTCCTTTTCCAAATTTACTTCCTAATAATACAGTAAGGATAATGATCTTTCATTGATTTCCTCCTGTGCTGCTTTGCCCTCAATATAATTCACTAACACCAACTGTAAGGCAGTGAGTGAGACAGTTTTTAACTCCTCAGCACATGCTGTAGCTAAGTATTATTTCTATAATAAATATAAAGTAAAGACATAACTGTCTCTTAATGACAGGTCACATGCCTCCCAATTCAAACTATTCGGTATAATGTATTTGTTGACAACTTGTTGTTGTCTATGTAGCGGGTATATACATTTAGGGGGCAGCATCTGGGTGGTAGCATGACCCAGATGCACTGATTGTTAGAGTATGCTATTTATTTGTGTGAAGATATCAGTGGTGTCAGTTCCCTGCGGCCCAGTGGGTGGCGCTGTCGCCTTGGGTCGGGGTTGAACAACCACTGCAGTGCCGTACCCTTTGTGACCTCTCGCGGCAGTTGTGCGGCGGGGCGGGGAACCCGCTGTGCTTGCTGGGAGAGGGTATAAAGGGGGCGGACATCTTGCGCACGAGGTGGAAGTCCCAGGCACCTTCAGCCTGTGGGCTGCTGTCCGCGGTCGGTGTCCAGGCGCCCTTGGCCTGGACACGTGGAGTTTGAGTTCCATCCCAGACACCTTGGGTCTGGGGTGAGGTACTTTACAGAAGGCCTGGGGCCCAGTACCTTCCACTGGGTCCCGCGAGGGATGGAACATACCTAAGGTGCCCCAGGTACGGGTGCCTGAATCCAGGGTGTAAGGGACCAGAGATGTGTCCCGAAGACCCGGTGCAGCATATTGCCGGTGACGGGTGGGCCTCTGGAGACCGTCCGGATGGATGTCTTCCCTGACAGGGGCCATTCTCTCAAGGAAGGTAGTTCACGTGCTTATGGTCGGTGGCAGCGACCCAACTAAACCCAGGTCGGTGGCAGAGACCTACACTCAGGTCTGTGGCAGAGGCCTCAACGTTCACCAAGGTTTGTGGCAGGAACCAAATTCACAATCGGTGGCAGCGAGTGTGCGCCAAGCCTATTTGCACTGTATGGAATAGGAGAGAGCTTGTGCCTGGACCTACTCGTACCCACACCCTGTCTGTTTGTGTCAAGTTCAACCGGTACTGTTCATTGCTACAAGATAAATAAATAAGCATTGGACTGTTCATGGTGTGGAACTCTATTACTGGCAGCAAACTGCTCCGTCTTTAGCAGTGGCAATCAACCTCCACAGGAGAAGCAGAGGCTCCGTACGGAAAGCAGACTCAAAGGTAAACTTGAACTTAGCTCAAACCTCACACACGCATGAGGTGAGAGCTGGTATTAGTGTTCCTCACCCTCCTCCCTCAAACCGCTAGACAAGCCAGCCGTATTATATCAAGGGAGTAGGGGGTGAGGCCGCTATATCTATATAGGCAGAACACCAAAATTCCATTAGGAGGGAGGATTACAAATCAACAGGACTAGTAACCGTTTATCATCTGTGGACATGAGAACAGACTCTACTCTACTTAATATTTTTTTAAACACTTTCTAGGCTTTATTGCAGTATTATTTTTAGGATGTAAGCAGAGAAAGGAAGAAAAGTTAATGCCTTGTACACACGATCGGAATTTCCGATGGAAAAAGTCAGACGGACTTTTTCCATTGAATATTCCGACCATGTGTATGCCCCATCGGACTTTTTCTATCGTAAATTCCGAGGAATTCCGTTGGAGTTTAGATAGAGAACATGTTCTCTTTTACTCCGATGGAATTCCGTTGGAATTCCGATGTGATTTTGGCCGGTCAAAGGTCAGACCGTGTGTTAGGCAGTCATTGGAACGAAAGATGGCAAGATTTCTACCTTGGGAGTTTCAGAGTCAAATCTGTTTTTCAGGTCAATGTTTTAATTTCTATTAAAACCCTGTTTAATGCTGGATTTTATTTGAAACCACTCCTCAACCTCATAGATCCCACCTCCTTTGTGCTCTTGTACACTACGTTTACACTATGTTACACTATGTTTACACTATGTTACAGTATGTTTACAATGTGCCTGAGAAAAAAATTCTCTGCTCCCTATAATAAAAAGGATTTTGTTTTAACATGCTATGCAAATATGTGACTATCAGTTACAGAGATAAGCTCACATGTCCTACACTACAATTGTCCTGCTACCCTGTTTATATGTGATATCGGGCTATAATTAGTGTGCTTTGTGACAGTGGGAATTATACCTAAATTGTAATTAGCTTTATATTCAGGCAATACACACAAATTCCAAAACACGTAAAGGATTGGAGAATATTCAAATATTTTCATTAGCCTAGTGTGATTTTTAATAGGCATTGCAAAGGTTAGAATAGTAATAGAAATTAATGATGCCTAAGTTCATCTTTAAGGAAAAAAATATAAATGCACATATTTTTGCAGGAAAAATGTGCATTTATTATTTTTACCCAAAGCATTGCACCCTCCAGCTTTCTGCCTGCACCTCTGTACTGGCTTTCAGTTAGAAAGCTGGAGGAAGTTTGAATGGACTACGAGCATGCTAATCAGCACACTTGTAGTCCATTGATAACTACAAGCAGTCTGCCACTGAGGACTATGGGACTTGTAGTTTATTTATTCACAGATCCCTGATATAGTAATAATATCATAGATAATAATAATATAATAGTATATAGATAATGATAAAGAGGCCTGTACAGTTGCTCTGATTTAAATGTGCAGGGGAGTAGAACCCCGCCCACTAACACGGGGTGCTGGAAAATGTTACATCCTAAATAGAGGGTTCATGTAAAATGTTCTAAAAGCTAAACTTATTCTTTAAGTTTGTTTTTTGCAAATCTGACAACTCTTACTAGAGAAAAGGAACAAATATCTGTGGCCTTATGCATGAAGCCAAGGTACCATTTACCACAGGCTTAAACTAACATTTCAAGCATTATTATCACAACTAGGGATGGTATCGATGTATACAGTGCATTTAGTGTTAACTATATATACAGTGCAGGCAGTCTAGTATATACTGTATATATATATATATATATATATATATATATATATATATACACACACACAAACACACATATATAGTGCAGTCAGTGTAGAACATATATACAATTCAAGCAGTCTAGTATATATACCCTTTGGGTCTGGCATAGATTTTAAGGGGAACTCTACGCCAAAAAAAGAAACTGGCGTGCCCCCCCCCCAAAATCCATAACATATACTTATCCGAGCAAGCTCCCTAAACCATACCAGTCTGGTCCCCCCCAAAGAATCTTGTCCCCATGTCGATGTGCACTCGGCATTTGCGCTCGTTCAAATGCGCCGGGAAAATCTTAGTAAATGTCAAGTCAAGTAAATGCATTTGCATAAGTTGAACAGGCGCACGTCTAAACTTGCCATTTTATAACAGTCCCTGCACAAAATGACATTTCAAAAGAAAAAAAAAAAGTCATTTAAAAGCTCTCGCGGCTGTAATGAATTGCCGGTTCCCGTCAATACAGAGAAAAGTTACATAGTTAGTCAGGTTGAAAAAGACACAAGTCCATCCAGTTCAACCATAAAAAAAAAAATTAATAATAATATCATACAATCTCATATACCTAATTCTATACCCACAGCTGATCCAGAGAAAGGTGAAAAACCCCAGCAGAGCACAATGCAATTTGCTACAGCAGGGGAACAAATTCCTTCCTGATCCCTCGAGAGGCAATCGGATATTCCCCAGATCAACTTTACCTATAAATGTTAGGACCCAGTTATATTCTGTACATTTAAGAAAAAATCCAGGCCTTTCCTAAAGCAATCTACTGAGCTGGCCAGAACCACCTCTGCAGGGAGTCTATTCCACATTTTCACAGCTCTTACTGTGAAGAATCCTTTCCGTATTAGGAGGTGAAATCTCTTTTCCTCTAGACGTAAAGAGTGTCCTTTGTGTTGACCGTAAAGTGAATAACTCAAAACCAAGTTCAATATATGGACCCCTTATATATTTGTACATGTTGATCATATCCCCCCTTAATCTCATCTCAAGAGTGAATAAATTCAGTTCCTCTAATCTTTCCTCATAGCTGAGCTCACCCATGCCTCTTATCAGTTTGGTTGCCCTTCTCTGCACTTTCTCCAGTTCCTCAATATCTTTTTTAAGAACTGGGGCCCAAAACTGAACTGCATATTCCAGATGAGGTCTTACTAATGATTTGTACAGGGGCAAAATGATATCTCTCTCTCTGGAGTCCATATCTCTCTTAATACAAGAAAGGACTTTGCTCGCTTTGGAAACCGCAGCTTGGCATTGCATGCCATTATTGAGCTTATGATCTACCAAAACCCACAGATCCTTCTCCACTACGGATCCCCCCAGTTGTACTCCCCCTAGTATGTATGATGCATTCATATTCTTAGCCCCCAAGTGCATAACTTTACATTTATCAACATTAAACCTCATCTGCCACATAGTCGCCCAATTAGACAGAGCATTGAGGCCGGCTTGTAAATTGGAGACATCCTGTAAGGACTTTAGTGCGCTGCATAGCTTGGTGCATCTGCAAAGACAGAAATGTTACTTTTGATCTCAGACCCAATATCATTTATAAAGATATTGAAAAGTAAGGGTCCCAGCACTGGAACTTGGGGTACACCACTGATAACCTTGGACCATTCAGAGTAAGAATCATTAGCCACGACTCTCTGAATTCCTGTCTTTTAGACAGTTTTCTATCCATTTACAAACTGATATTTCCAAGCCTGTAGACTTTACCTTGCACATGAGCCGTGTGTGGAGAACTGTATCGAACGCTTTTGCGAAATCCAAGTATACCACGTCCACCGCCACCCCTCTGTCAAAGGTTTTACTTACCTCTTCATAAAAAGAAATCAGGTTTGTCTGACAACTTCTGTCTTTCATGAATCCATGTGGTCTGTTGCTTAAAATATTTTTTTCCAGCAAGAACTCATCTATGTGGTCTTTTATTAATCTCTCCAGTATCTTCCCAACTATAGAAGTTAAACTAACAGGTCTATAGTTACTTGGTAAAGACTTTGTTCCCTTTTTAAATATAGGCACCACATTGGCCCTGCGCCAATCCAGTGGTACTATTCCTGTCATTAATGAGTCCCTAACAATTAGATACAATGGCTTTGAAATTACAGAACTCAATTCCTTTAGGATTAATGGGTGTATGCCATCTGGTCCAGGTGATTTATCCACCTTTATTCTGTCTAAATATTTCTGGACCATATCACTTTTGAGCCATTGTGGATTTGGGGCTGTGTCACTACCACACCCCATTTTGGACATGAGCTCCCCAATGCTCCTTTGTATACACAGAGCTGAAGAAAATATTTAATAAATTAGCCTTCTCTTTGTCCCCAGTCACCCACTCTAGATTATTTTGTAAAGGGCCTACATGCTCAGACTTGACCTTTTTACTATTAATATATTTGAAGAATTTTTTGGGGTTTGTCCTACTATCTTTTGCAATCTGTCGATCGTTTGGAATTTTTGCATCCTTGATTTCCTTTTTACATATCCTGTTATATTCTTTGTAACATTTAAATTACACTAGTGTTCCCTTATTTTTATATTTTTTAGTTTATAGCTTTTTTAACTTTGGCCGTGAGCCACATAGGTTTTATTTTTAGCCATTTAAACTTATTGCCCATGGGAATATGCTTTGCAGTGAGTTCACAAACAGTCTTTTTGAAGAATTCCCATTTCTGTTCTGTGCCCATTGATGCCAATATTCCCTCCCAGTCTAAGTCCTGGAGAGAAGCCCTCATCCTTGGAAAATTTGCTTTCTTGAAATTAAGTGTTTTTATCTTTCCCGTATGTGATTTTTGCTTACAGCTAGCATCAAAAGAAATCATGTTCTGGTCACTGCTACCCAGGTGTTCCTTTATCTGAACATTAGTAATACGCTCTGCATGGTTTGAGATTACCAGGTCCAACAGAGCATCATTCCTAGTTGGGGCCTCAATAAACTGGACCATAAAATTGTCCTGCAATAGGTTTATAAATTTTTGCCCTTTGACTGTCCCAGCAGTGCCATTACTCCAGTCAATTTCTGGGTAGTTAAAATCCCCCATTACTATCACCGTCCCAGCCCTTGAAGCCCTTTCCATCTGTGCAAGGAGCTGAGTCTCCACCTCCTCATTAACATTGGGTGGTCTATAACAAACTCCAATGATTAACTTTGAACTACTCACATCTGTATGCAGTTCCACCCATAATGCTTTAGACCAGTGGTTCTCAACTCCAGTCCTCAGGGCCCACCAACAGGCCAGGTTTGCAAGATAACTGAAATGCATCACAGGTGATATAATTTGCTGCTCAGGGATTGCAGTCTTCTAGTCTGCATCTCACCAAGGTAATACTTAAAATCTGGCCTGTTAGTGGGTCCCGAGGACAGGAGATGAGAACCACTGCTTTAGACTCATCACACTCTCCATCCACCAAGTCCTCTTTCACACTTGCTTTGAGATCACTTCTCACATAGAGACAGACCCCTCCACCTTTCCTTTTTACCCTGTCTTTCCGAAAGAGTGCATAGCCAGGATTATTAGTAGCCCAGTCATGTGAGGAATGAAGCCAAGTTTCAGCAATACCGATTACATCATAGCTCTCCTTATGCACCAGAGCTTCCAACTCACCTATTTTGCTTGGCAGACTTCTGGCATTGGTGAACAAACACTTTAATGCATTAATATATTTTGACCGGTCACATACTATCCTCTTGGGTGTTCCGAGATTGCAACTAGGACTTGCTACTATACTTACCTTGGGTTTATTTGCTTTGGTTACCCTACCACTAATGCCCCTAATACTACCCTCTGGAATATGTTCCACGCTGACTCTCACTATCTCTGGACCCTCCCCCCGTCGCCTAATTTAAAAACCCCTCTAAATTTTTGGCCATCCTTATTCCCAGCTGATCTGCACCCTCCTTATTTAGGTGCAGTCCATCAATTCTATAGTACTGGTTATCGACTGAGAAGTCGGCCCAGTCCTCCAGGAACCCAAACCCCTCCTTACTACACCAGCTCTTCAGCCACTTGTTCACTTTCCTAATCTCCTTCTGCCTTTCTGGTGTGGCTCGATGTACCGGTAGTATTCCTGAGAATACTACCTTGGGAGGTCCTGTTCCTCAATTTAGCTCCCAAGTCCCTAAAATCGTGCCTCTGACTTTGTCATTGGTGCCAACGTGCACCATGACAGCTGGGTCTTCCCCAGCCCCTCCCAGTAATCTGTCCACCAGATCCATGATGTGCCGAACCCAAGCACCCGGTAGAAAACATACAGTTCGGCGCTTCAGGTCTTTGTTACAGATTGCCCTCTCTGTCCTTCTAAGATATGAGGCCCCTACCACCAGAACCTTTCTTTACTTTCCCTTACCTTCCCCCCCACTCTCACTGGAGGAGTTCTTCCCCCGGCAGCTAGGAGAGTCCCTCAGCTCCAGCAGTGCTGATCCCTGACTGGTTTCACCAATGTCACTCAATGGAGCATACTTATTGGGATGCTCCAGCCCTGGATCGGCCTCCCTGGCACTTCCCCCTCTACCCTTCCTGACTGTCACCCATCTACTTTTTTCTAGTGCCTGCACCTCTTTGTCTCCACCCACCTCTGTGCTGGCCCCTGCCATCACCTGCCGGGTACGTTTCCAGCTCTACTTTAGTGTGGAGGGTCTTCCCAGTGCTGACAGTTGCTTCTCCAGATTCAGAATCTGGGCTTCCGGGGAAACAATGTGCTTACATTTTGCACAGCAGTAATCGCCCTCGATCAGATGATCAAGGAACGCATACATGCCGCAAGATGTACACCGAGTCACCTCGCCCCACCCGCCGGGCATTGTACTTATTAATTTAATGAGGATTATAGATTATACCCTGTCCAAATTACCAAACAACTAGCTTCCTGACTCAACTACTCAAGACAATACACAAGTACTCACCAAGACAATACACAGGTACTCGCGGACCTACGTGCACTCGCAGACCAACAGACCCACGTGCACTCGCAGACCAGCGGACCTACGTGCACTCGCAGACCAGCGGACCTACATGGACTCACAGATCCACGTGCACTCGTAGACCAGCGTGCACTCGCAGACCAACAGACCTGCATCCACTCGCAGACCAACAGACCTGCATCCACTCGCAGACCAACAGACCTGCGTGCACTCGCAGACCAACAGACCTGCGTGCACTCGCAGACCAACAAACCTGCGTGCACTCGCAGACCATCATGCACCCACAATACACAAGTACTAACGATCCACACACACTACTTAGACAAAACTCTTGATTTTAACTCACTACTTAGTCCAGTTCCACTACTGTAACTCTTGATTTTAACTCACCACTTAGTCCAGTTCCAGCAAACTCAAGATGAGCAGGCTCAAATGAGTTCTACAGAAATTTATATAGGCCTCAAGCACCTGTGACCAATTAACCACTCCCCTTAATTAGTAGGCTGAAGGAAAAAAAAGAAAAAAAAAGGCTGTTTAAAAAGTTCCAGAAAAAGGTGTTAAAAAGCTGCAAGGATAAAGTCCCAAAAAGAACCTAAAATGCAACCCAGCAGTCAAAAGCAAAACTTCTTCACTCTCCACTCAAGGTCTCCACTGTCTAGCCTCCAACCAACAAGACTGGCCAAAAGTCATTGAAAGGCTTTAAAAAAAAAAAATGCGTGGGGGTTCCCCAAAATTCCATTACCAGGCCCTTCAGGTCTGGTATGGATATTAAGGGGAACTCCACGCCAAATTAAAAAACAAAATGACGTGGGG
This sequence comes from Rana muscosa, assembly GCA_029206835.1. Lineage (NCBI taxonomy): Eukaryota > Metazoa > Chordata > Amphibia > Anura > Ranidae > Rana > Rana muscosa. Next base: position 1,173,226,991 of record CM055122.1, read on the forward strand.
GTCCCCCTCAAAATCCATAACAGGCCCTTCAGGTCTGGTATGGATTTTAAGGGAGCCCCGCGCCAAACTTTAAAAATCCACACCAGACCCTTTATCCGAGCACGCAACCTGGCAGGCCACAGGAAACGAGGGGGGGCGAGAGAGCGCCCCCCTCCTGAACCCCCTCCTGAACCGATGGAAGAACCTTTGCTTCTTCTATCGATGTTCTCGTCCGCATCTTTCTCCGGCTTCTTCTTCCCCGGTTCGTTCTCCGGACGATCCGCTTGCATGGGAGGTTCCCGCTGTGTGACGCTTCTGTCCTTCTGACAGTTCTTCTCCAACTGAGTACGGGGCCACCCGGTGACCCCGCCCCCTCTGACGCCATGGGGAAAGCCATAGTAAAGTCCCCGTGAAGTTCATGTGCGTCAGAGGGGGCGGGGTCACCGGGTGGCCCCGCCATCAGTTGGAGAAGAACTGTCAGAGGAACAGAAGCGTCACACAGTGGGAACCTCCCATGCAAGCAGTTTGTCCGGAGAACGAAGCCGGAGCAAGATGCGGACGAGAAAACCAAAGGAAGAAGCAGAGGAAGAACAAGATGGAGGAAGAAACCCAAATGGAGAAAAGAAGAAGATGGAAGAAGAAGCGGGGAAAGGAGAAGACATTAATAAAGGAATTGTCAAAAACCGGCTATTGTCATTTTTTTTTTTTTTACACTTTTTTTTGTGAAATGGTAGGGGTACATTTGTACCCATTACCATTTTACACAGGGGGGGCGGGATCTGGGGGTCCCCTTTGTTAAAGGGGGCTTCCAGATTCCGATAAGCCCCCAGCCCGCAGACCCCCACAACCACCCCAAAGCATCCTCCCCATGTTGAGGGCATGTGGCCTGGTACGGTTCAGAAGGGGGGGACACTCTCTCATCCCCCCTCTTTTCCAGTGGCCTGCCAGGTTGCGTGCTTGGATAAGGGTCTGATGTGGATTTTTAGGGGGACCCCCACACCATTTTTTTTAAGTTTGGCGCGGGGTTCCCCTTAAAATCCATACCAGACCTGAAGGGCCTGGTACGGATTTTGAGGGGGACCCCCGTACCATTTTTTTTTTATTTGGCGTGGGGTTCCCCTTAATATCCATACCAGACCTGAAGGGCCTGGTAATGGAATTTTGGGGGACCCCCACGCATTTTTTCAAGACTTTCAATGACTTTTATCTGTATTGACGGGAACCGGCAATTCATTATAGCCACGAGTAGTTTAAAATTACTTTTTTTTTTACTTTAGGGCCAGTTCACACCACATGCAGTCCAGTGCATTTTTTTTCTGCATCAAAAATGCATGGAAAGTAGGTTATATGGTTTTCAAATGGCATAGTTCACACCAGTGCGTGCAGGTCCAGTGCGTTCCAGTTCCAGCAAAAAAAGTAGAACATGCTGCCATTTACCTGCACTGGACTGTACTGGAACGCTCTGGAATGCACTGGAATGCACCTAAATGCACCAAAAACGCACTGGAACACACTTGGTTAAGTAAAAAGAGGGGAGAAAAAGCACTGGACTGCATCAAAAACGCACCAAAAACGCACTAGAACGCATCGTTCCTGTGCGTTTTTGGTACGTTTTTGATGCAGTCCAGTGTTTTCTTTTACCCCTCTTTTTTATTAACCATAGATAAGGACAAGTGTGTTCCAGTGCAATTTTGGTGCATTTAGGTGCGTTCCAGTGCGTTTTTGATGCGTTTTTCAGCGTTCCAGTACAGTCCAGTGCAGGTACAATGCAGCATGTTCTACTTTTTTTTCTGGAACTGGAACTCACTGGAACAAACACTGCCATTTAGAACCATATAACAAACTTTCCTGGTGCCTCCATGGCAGCATACCTGTGATAGAGCTCCGCCTCGACTCCTCCTTCAGGACTAGTGAATAGCATAAATTAAAGGCATAGCCCCTCCCCAAACATTCTCCTTTTTTTCCTCATACCTTCTTGTGCTGGTGAAGAGTAGCAGTATGTCCATACCTCTGCAGTCGGCAGCGTCCGCCGGGTTTAGCCTTTCCCGTGCGCAGTCCCTGTTCTTGGGCCGCTCACAGCGCTGATAAGACTGGGAACCCCTCTGTGGATCTGTTGGGGTCATTTCGCAGAGTTTCCTCACAGGAACGCAGTCTGCTATCACATCCATGATGAATGCAGTGGAAGTCGCAAAAGGATCAGCTCCATCTTCCCAGGCTGGTGGTTTCCATTTTTTATTCCAGGCATTTGTGTTTTTCCCCTTTCTTTTCCTCTCTTCCCCTCCCCCTCCCCTTTCCTTTCCTTTGCTTGTTAGGCTCCTTCAAATGATTGTTATCTTACTTTTTTGTTCCTTTAAAACTGTGCAACTGGATAGGGCAGGTGTCTCTCTGTGCAACAACATTGTGGTGCTTTTTTCCGGATTTGGGGGGGCTACAGGTGCTCTGTACGTCCCGCCAGGTAGGAGAGTGTCACGGCGCAGCGTCTTCGCCGCCGTCTGCGCATGCGCGATTCGGGAGTGATACAGAGCCGTAGTTTCTCGGCTCTCTGTACTGGGCGACGCTGGATCTTCTGCGATTGCGCATGCACAGACGCTTGGTTCAGTGGCGGCCATCTTGGATTCTGGAAAGAAGGCTAGATTTGCCCTTTTTTTCAATCAATTCCAAATGGTGGTTTATGGGATTAGCCCACGCACCTTGAGCCTAATTAGGTTCAGATTCAGGGATGGCTGTCAGTCTCCTCAGCTGTGCCCTGCTAGGTCTCTCTGATGCTGCTTTGTGGTAGGTACTTTTTATTTTCTCAAAAAAAAAAATGTTGCCGATCAGAAATGTTTATGTTAAAAAAAAAAGAAAGATAACAATATAAAAATGTTTATGTTTAAAAAATAAAATAAAAAATAAAAACAGATGACGATATAAAAATGTTTATTTAAAAAAAAAAAAAAAAAAGTGACGCCAAAAACTCCTGATTCTTTTCCCTTTCTTACTATATTTCTGGAGCTGATCCTTGTGCCCAACTCCGCAATGAGTCATTCATCTCGCAGCAAAGATCCTCACACTTCTATTAGGTATGTGACCAACTATACGTGAGTATTAAAAAAAAAAGTGCGCTCACTGGTCTAGCGTGAGTTCCGTACACCGTAGCCCCACCCACTCCAAGGGGTCCCGCTCATCAGGGCGTAGGTCCCATTCTTCACGTCGTAGATCAGAGAGGTCAAGATCCAGAGGACGTGATCGACCCCCCTCTCCTAGGACCTATAGGAAGAAGAGATGCTGGATATGTGGGGCTACACCGCTACCAGACAGAGTGGTCTGTAAGGACTGTTTTACGGACTATGCGTCCAACCGCGAGCTAGAAAATCAGCACGCTGTAGATCTGCTCAAGCGAACAATGAAGGACTCCTTCTCTGAGCTTTTGGCTTCGGTCCCCGCTCAACCACTTCAGCAGATATCCCAGGTTCAGGATATAGAACCTAATCTCCCTGGTCCGTCAGCAGTCAGTACACCTCTGCCGCCGTCAGGCCGACCAGCTAGAGATTCACCACCTGAAGACTCTTCAGGGGACTCTTGAGAAGAGTCAGAACCTTCTGGCTTCAGTCTCTCCTTGGTAAAGCCATTCATCCAGGCAGTCAAAACTGCAATCGCCTGGAAAGACGCAGAATAGCCTCCCCAAGAGTCTACAAGCTACTTCCCATTCCTCAAAAGGAAGCAGGTTCTTTTCCCGTTGATGGGCAAGATCAGTCAAGTCATTCAGAAGGAATGGTCAAAGACTGATAAAAAAAATAATAATTTTGGGGTCGGTTCAATAAACTATATACCCCTTACCAGAGTCGGGAACGCAGTCACCGAACTCCATGCCAGTGGTAGACGCGTCCGTGGTGTGACTCACAAAAAAACTTACTCTACCAATGGAGGATTGCACTTCCTTCAAAGACCCTCTAGACAGGCGAATCGACCTGGAGCTGAAGAGGAGCTACTTAGCCGCGGAAGCAGCATGTAAGCCAGCTATTTCCCTCACGTCAGTATCAAATGCCATAAGATCTTGGACAGATAATATTGAGATGGCTTTGCATCAGGATGTCCCCATGGAGGATATAATTAAGGCCTTAGAAGAGCTTAGATTGTCGGCAGACTTTGTCTGCGTAGCGGCCATTGACACGATCAGGTGCTCGGCAAGATCCATGTTGCATTCAGTGATGGCGAAGAGGGCCTTGTGGCTGAAACCCTGGATGGCTGACTTATCCTCCAAACAAAATGGGTGCAAAATCCCGTTTGATGGGAAAGCACTATTCGGAGACAAAATGGATAAAGCTATCTCCAGGCTGTCAGGAGGGAAGTCTGGTATGCTTCCACAGGACAGAAGTAGGCAAAGATTCAGAGGTGGTTCCTCTAGGTTCCACCAGTCAAACCCAAGGGATTTTAGGCAGTCAAGACAGCCCAGAGACAACAAAAGACCTTGGAAAGGTACTCGGGGATCCTTTTTGAACAGGAAGATGAAAGCCCTTCCGGCTCCACAGGAGCAGAAGCAGTCTTTTTGACGCCAGAGGAACCCAGGCACTCCCGGTGGGAGCCAGGCTAAAGTTTTTTTTTTACCCCAGTCTGGGCCACCTGCTGCCACAACCCCTGGGTTCTGTCAACAATTCAATGGGGGCACTTTTGGAATTTTTCTCACCCTCCACCTCGGAACTCTTTCAAAGGAACAGAGATTCCATCCTCTCCACTGAAGGCTCAAGCTCTGAAAAACTTCCTAACGTCACTCCAGCTTCAGGGGGCGGCTGTTCCGGCTCCCTTGGCAGAGCGCTTCGCAGGCTTATACTCCACCCTATTTCTGGTCCCAAAGAGGACAGGGGGGTGGAGGCCTGTGATAGACCTAAAGAGGCTCAACCGGTATATCCGCCCCGAAAGCTTCAAAATGGAGTCCCTGCAGACGATTATTCAGGCAGTCCAGCCATCAGATTGGATGATTTTGGTCGATCTGCAGGATGCGTACCTACATGTTCCAATTCTACCTGCATTTCAAAAATACCTGAGATTTGCAGTGGGACGGACCCACCTACAGTTTCAAGCCCTGCCTTTCGGTCTGTGCACCTCTCCCAGGGTGTTCACCAAGATACTAATATCTGCTTTAGTTCCCCTGCGGGAGAGGGGCTTGAGGATATACCACTACTTGGATGACATCCTACTCCTAGCAAGCAATCCGGATCAGTTGGTATGTCACCGGGACATTCTTCTACAGTCCCTAAAAGAGCTAGGGTGGCTGGTGAATTCCGACAAGAGTCAACTAATGCCAACACAGCAGATAATCCTATGCACAATGTTCGATACTCAGGAGGGGACAGTGTCATTACCACTGCCGAAGGCAAGGATTGTCATCCAGAGAATGATCAAAGTCATCCAGAGCCTGTATCTGACGGCTTCACAATGCCTGAGCTTCATTGGCACAATGTCTTCCTGTATACCCATGGTTCCTTGGGCACATTGGCACTTGAGGTATTTCCAGACTGGTTTCTTGGCACAGTGGAAGAAACAACGACTATCTCAGACGATCCTGCTGATGGGAAAAATACGCAGGAGCCTTCACTGGTGGACAGTTCCGGAAAACCTCTCCAAGCCTCATCACCTGGGCTCCCTTCCTTGGATCACAATTACGTCCGATGCAAGCAGACAGGGCTGGGGAGCCCATTGCGGGCAAACCAGAATACAGGGGAGATGGGCATGCACCACCCAGGGAGTGGTATCCAACATCTTGGAGATGAGGGCAGCCTTCTTGGCACTGACCTCTTTGGCACCCCACATCAGAGGCCAAAGAATACTCCTACGCCTAGACAACAGAGCAGCTGTCGCTTATCCGCAGAAGCAGGGAGGCACTCGCAGCAGGTCACTCCTCAAGAAGGTAGAGCCGATCATGCTCTGGGCGGAGCAGAACCTCCTGGACCTCAGAGCGATGTATCTGCCAGGCAGGTTGAACACGGAAGCAGACACTTTATCCAGAAACTTCCTGGACAATGAGTGGGCTCTCCACCCCCATGTCTTCCTTCAGATTGCCAACATATGGGATCCCCCTCAGGTAGATCTGTTCACCTCCCCGAAGAACGCCAAGCTGGACAGGTTCTTCCCTTTGGCTGCCGCATCCACAAGTCGAGGCAGTGGATGCCCTGTCATGTCCCTGGAGGTTCACCACGGCATATGCCTTTCCTCCCAGGCCATTAATATTCAAATTCCTCCTGAGGCTCCTCAGGGAGCCAGTCCAGGTGGTGGCAGTACTTCCGTATTGTGCCTCAGTGTGGGCTCTCCAATCAAGATCCCTCCTTTCCCTCAACTTCTGTCGCAGAGCAGTCTAGTTCATCCAAACCCTCAGAAGTTGAATCTTCGAATCTGGAGGTTGAGAGGCGAAGGTTTGAGTCCCTAGGGTGTTCTCCAGGAGTCATATCAACCCTTCTAAAAGCTAGGAAGCCAGCAACTAATGCCATATATTCAAGAATATGGGACAAGTTCTTGTCGTTTGTTTCCGAAAATGGATTTCATCCAATCCTTCCTTCTACATCTCATGTTCTAGGATTCCTTCAGACAGGACTTGATCTGGGACTTGGTCTGAGCTCTCTCAAAGTGCAGGTAGCAGTAATCTCTGCTGCAACAAATAAGAGATGGGCGGAGGATCCTTCAGTAGTCACTTTCCTCAGAGGTATATTGAAGATTCGCCCTCCTGTCAGACGATCATTTCCTAAGTGGGATCTGTCCCTAGTCCTGGAAGTTCTATCTGACCATCCCTTTGCTCCAGTGGAACAAGTAACAATATGGAACCTGACACTAAAGGCGTCTTTCCTGCTAGCCATTACATCTGGCAGAAGAATCTCGGAACTTCACTCTTTAGGGATAGGTGACGACCACATCTCCTTCTTCACAGAGTGGAACTTCGTCCCCTTCGGGGGTTCACACCAAAGGTTGCTACTCCAAGCCACCTGTTGGAACCCTGGGCACTACCAGTGTTTACAGACATGGATTCAGAGTCTTGTCACGAACTGGATGTATCCAGAGTGCTCAGGGCCTACCTAGAAGCCACCGGCCCCTTCATAAATTCTGAGAGACTTTTCATCGTACCGTTCGGTAAATACAGGGGCAAAGAAGCTTCCATCAGAACTCTGGCATCTTGGGTTGTAAAGTTAATCCAGAAGGCCTACAGGGTGAAGAATATGGAGCCTCCATCCCGAGTGAATGCTCATTCTACAAGGGCAGTCTCAGCTTCCTGGGCAGCAAGGGCTAATGTTTCGTTGGAGACAGTGTGCGGGGCCGCCACCTGGTCTTCTCACCATACGTTCCTCAGACACTACCATATTGATCCAGGAGCGCTCACGACTGTTGAGTTTGGAAGGAGGGCAGTTCAGGCTGCTATGTCCTCTTATAATTAAACATTTATTGTTGAGCAATTATCCCACCCATGTCAGCTAGTTAGTTATCACAGGTATGCTGCCATGGAGGCACCAGGAAAACGGAAAATTGTATCATACTTACCAGTAATTTTCCTTTCCTGGTGCCTATCCATGGCAGCATACACTCCCACCCTCGGTATTCTATATTACAGAGAATGTTGGGGGAGGGGCTATGCCTTTAATTTATGCTATTCACTAGTCCTGAAGGAGGAGTCGAGGCGGAGCTCTATCACAGGTATGCTGCCATGGATAGGCACCAGGAAAGGAAAATTACTGGTAAGTATGATACAATTTTCCGTTTTCCATGCATTTTTGATGCATTAAAAATGCAATGGACTGCATGTGGTGTGAAATGGCCCTTAAGCAATTTGGCATATTTAAAGGCACTTCTCCTTGTTTCGTTTTTGGTGTTTTCCAAATTGGTGACATTGATATATGTCCTTTAGGGTGGGACCTGGGCCCCCATATCCATTTTAAGGCCAATAACTAGAAGATAAGCCAGCCAAGTTGGGACTAGCAAAATTAACAAGTCAGTTCCCATAGACTGCAATGGTATTTGTTGTATAACTTTTGTCCATGTTAGGCTCTTTGTTTGCCCCCCGGACCGGGGCATGTTTGTCCCAGCTCTAATTTAGTAGCTGGATGATGTGTTTCATTTTGGACAGGAGGGGGGGGGGCTTATTTTCTGCTAGCTGCATTTCTGTTGATCTGAGCATGCTCTCAGGGAGTGTGTTTTTTGGGTTAGTAATTGAAGGACATCCTTAACAGGTGTACCCACTTTGAAGTTCAGTCTCTATATTGGGTGAACTTGCATTTTGGGTGTTTCATGGACTGTGCATATGTTTTCAATTGCCTCATTAGCACACAAACCTAGATTATATAAAGCTTGCAGATAGCATTCTCTCCCTTGCCCTGAAAAGAGACAAGTGTGTGTGGCTGGCTGGCTGGCAAAAAGTACATTTTGGTGTCCTTATCGAGTTTGTAACACATGTATTTTATTTGTTATGCCTTTGCAAAACAGATGTTTGTTTTACTTTTGTTGATTGTATTTTTTTGTGTGGGAGATATGTTCCCCTGAAATATTTTTGATGTTGTTAATGTGTGTCGTTTGTTCACTTTGATTTAATTGTCTGTGCTGCATTATTTTGCTAAATATTTCTCAAGATGTTGTGACTAATGTTTCAAATTTACATACATGTTGTTTTTTGCTTCCCTTTGTTTTTGTCCAAGTCCTGTTTTGTTGACCAATAAAATTTGATGCAAAAGTTTGATGTTTGTTTTCTATGCAACAAATGTGACAGCTGCAGCTTAACTATGCTGATTGGCATGTCAAAACAAAACAGGTGTGATTTGTTTAACCTGGTGCCTTCATGGTAGCATATGCATGGATTGTGTGCTGCCATGGATAGTCACCAGGAAATGAAAAATACAGAGCGGTAAGTGTTCAATTTTCCATTTTACTGCAGTGGTTCTCAGCCTCAGTCCTCAAGTACCCCCAACAGGACATGTTGTGTGAATTTATCTTATCGAGAATTGCTGTCCAAAATATCAAACCATTCACTGTGATTTAAAGCACATGTGCAAGATGAAGGAAAACCTGCAAACATGGCCTGTTGGGGGTACTTGAGGAGCACTGATTTAGAGCACTGCACTTAAAAATAGCTCAAGGCAATACTATTCTAATTGTGGGCATTTTGAGGGAAACCAAGTAAGTGTTAGAACCCCTGCTTGTTTTTTTTTAGGTTGGGCTTTGTGTAAAATTGGCTTCACTTCCTGTCTCACAGCTAAACAGGAAGTGAAGGTAAAACCCTACCACTGTCTTTTCTTGGGGACACACAGATCAATCTAACTAGTGTCCCCATTAAGAAAATTGCACTCTAGCACTTTGTTGTGTACCCCCCAAATCATTAGGTAGTTTGGGGTTTAGTAAAGGCAAATCCACTCTGCAGTACAAGTGTAGTTGATGAAAATTTGAGGGGAAGCACTGGTGATTTTAACATCCAATCACGTAGAAGCAAAGATGGTGTTTTTTTTTTTTTAGTTTCCTTGCATGTCCCCCTCGGATATCCAGCAAGTGCACTTGCAGTGCAAAGTGGATTTGCCTTTAGTAAATAAACCCCAAAGTCCAAGATACCTAATAATTTGGGATGTACCCAGCAAAATGCTGGAGTGCAATGTACATAATGGGGAAACTATTTAGATTGACCTGCGTGTCCCCAAGGAAAGACATTGGTAGGGATTTACCCTCACTTCCTGTGTGGCTATGTGACAGGAAGTGAATCATTTGGAAGGATAAAGTGGCCAAATTTGGGAGTTGTCTTTACCCTATCAGGGGTGCAGACATCCCCAAAAACTGTCCAGACTTTTAATCCCTCTGCACTCTATCCCCAAGCAAAAATAAGAAAGGATTTCATTTAGTTTAACTTTGCAAAGACATATTCCTAAGTTCAATTGTGATGTATGTCAATGGCCCATTTAGACGCTCTTTAACCACTTGAGATCAGCGCTATAGCTGATCGACGGCCACAGCACGGTCCTCAATTGCCAGGAGTCTGTCAATAGACGTCCACCCCTTCGCGCACGCGCTGTGGTCACGAGTCACTGAGACTCGGGTGATCACAGATCCAAGTAAGGGGCCGATCCCTGCCCCTTACCACGTGATCAGCTGTCAGCCAATCACAGCTTATCACGTGATGTAAACAAAAGCAAGGTAATCGTTTTTGGTTTTCTCCTTGCGCTGACAGCGTGAGCATAAAAAAAGGCAATCATCAGCTTATGTGCAAGGGACATCGGGCCCGAAGAGGAAGAGGCAATTCTGCATCATCTGTGACAATCAGTAGCCCCTGCCAGTGCCACCTATCAATGCCCACCACTGGTGCCAAGCAGTGCCACCTAGCAGTGCTGCCTATCAGTGCCCATCACTGCCAACTATCATTGCCACCTAGCAGGGCCACTTCTCAGTGCCAACTAGCAATGCCACCTCTCAGTGCCCACCCTTGCTGCCTTATCGGTGCCCATCAGTGCAGCCCATCGGTGCCCATCAGTGCAGTCTCATCAGTGTACATCAATGAAGGAGAAAAATTACCTTTTTTCGAAATTTACGAACTAAATATTAAAATATTCTAATTTTTTTTTGTCGTTTTTTTGTATTTATAGGAAAAAATAAACAAACGCAGAGGTGATCAAATAGCACCAAAAGAAAGCTCTATTTGTGTGAAGAAAATGATAAAAATGAAATTTGGTTACAGTGTTGTATGACCGCGCAATTGTCATTCAAAGTGTATCAGTGCTGAAAGTTGAAAATTGGTCTGGGCAGGAAGGGGGTTTAAGTGCCCAGTAAGCGAGTGGTTAATATAAGGCTACACGCACACAGACATTTTTACAGCAGCTTGTTTCAGCGTTTTTTGCAGCTTAAAAACGCCTCTCCATGTTAGCCTATGGCCTCATGCCCACCATGCCGTTTTTGAGCTGTAAATGGCATAGCCGTTTTTAGGCCCCACGTACACGGGACGCTGGTGCGAAGTCTTATGAACTAAGGTTGAAACCGGCGTTTATAAACGCGCTTTTTGCTGCGTTTGCATGCCGCGTTTAGCCGCGTTTTACCGCGTTTGCGTCTATAAGCGTTTAGTTAGGAAACATCATAAGGACCCTCTCTAAGCTCAAAAAACAGTATTATTAACCATTTCAGCCATTTTGTGAGACCAGAGTGAATAGCAGCAGCTGAGAGAGCAGCAGTGTACTTGTATTTAGCGTGTCACTTGCCACATCACTTGCCACAAGTTGTGAATTGTCCACTTGCCACAAGTTGTGGATTGTCCACAATGCAATGCAAGAAATAAAAAAAATTAAATATATTTTTACTGGTTTTTCATCATTTGCCATCATTTTTTAGATTTTCAATGTAAAAAAATTGGTCACCTTTAACCACTTAAGGACCAGACCAATACGGACCATAATGACCAGAGGTGATTTCACAATTTGGCACTGCGCTGCTTTAACTGGAAATTGTGCGGACATGCAATGTTGTACCCAAACGAAATTTGCGTCCTTTTCTTCCCACAAATAGAGCTTTCTTTTAATGGTATTTGATTGCCTCTGCAATTTTTATTTTTTGTGATATTAACGGAAAAAGACCGAAAGTTATAGCGTCTACAAACTAGGGTACATTTTCTGGAATGCTTTTAATTTATAACTGCCTATCTCATTTCTTGAGGTGCAAAGATGGTAGGGCAGTACAACCCCCCCAAATGACCCCATTTTGGAAAGTAGACACCCAAAGGAAATTGCTGAGAGGCAAGTTGAGCCCATTGAATATTTTTTTTTTGTCCCAAGTGATTGAATAATGACAAAAAAAAAAAAAATTACAAAAAGTTGTCACTAAATGATATATTGCTCACACATGCCATGGGCATATGTGAAATTACACCCCAAAATACATTCTGCCACTTCTCCTGAGTACGGGGATACCACATTTGTGAGACTTTTTGGGAGCCTAGCCGCGTACGGGACCCCAAAACCCAAGCACCGCCTTCAAGATTTCTAAGGGCGCACATTTTTGATTTCACTCCTCACTATCTATCACAGTTTCGAAGGCCATAAAATGCCAAAATAGCACAAAACCCACCCAAATGACCCCATTTTGGAAAGTAGATACTCCAAGCTATTTACTGAGAGGCATGTTGAGTCCATGGAATATTTTATATTTTGCCACAAGTTGCGGGAATATAACAAACCCCGAAAACCAAGCACCGTCTTCAAGATTTCTAAGGGCATACATTTTTGATTTCACTCCTCACTACCTATCACTACCTATCACAGTTTTGAAGGCCATAAAATCCCAAGATGGCACAAACCCCCCCAAATGATCCCATTTTGGAAAGTAGACACCCCAAGCCATTTGCTGAAAGGCATGTTGAGCCCATTGAATATTTTTTTTGTCCCAAGTGATTGAATAATGACAAAAAGAAAAAAAATAATTTACAAAAAGTTGTCACTAAATGATATATTGCTCACACATGCCATGGTTATATGTGGAATTACACCCCAAAAATAGGATTTTTTACTCACCGTAAAATCCTTTTCTCTGAGTCCATGGACCGACACAGCTTCTCTATTGACAAAGTGGGTATTATCTGTTAATTAGGAGTGACTAGGCAGAAAAACTTGTAAAAAGTGTTGCATCACACCTTCTACAGTACCGCCCAGGGGGCGGACCCTCTGGGTATACCCTCTCAGTCTGCATCTTCGCAGATCAGTTCGTCAAAAAGCAGTACAAACTTAAAAGGAGGGGTGGGTGCTGTGTCGGTCCATGGACTCAGAGAAAAGGATTTTACGGTGAGTAAAAAATCCTATTTACTCTTTCGTCCATGGACCGACACAGCTTCTCTATTGACAAAGTGGGACGTCCCAAAGCAGTGTCAGAGAAAAAACGAGGGGTGGTAACAGCATAAAAATAAACTTCACCCCAAACACAAAACAGCACTCCTCCAACGGAGGAGTTGCAACTCTAAACAGCCGCTTGCAAAACCTTGCGGCCAAAAGAGGCATCCGAAGATGCACCTACATCAATTTTGTAGAATTTTGTGAAAGTGTGTGCGGACGACCAAGTCGCCGCTTTACATAATTGGGAAACAGACGCTTGATGTCAGAAAGCCCAAGAGGCACCTATTGCCCTGGTCGAATGCGCCGTGACAGGAAAGGGGGGCGCCTGACCCTTTAAGGCGTAAGCCTGGATTACTATCTGTCGGATCCACCTAGAGATGGTGGCCGATGAGACTGCTTGGCCCTTCTTGGGACCAGCCACCGAAACAAACAGTGAGTCTGACTTCCGAAACAGGGAAGTAGCAGATAGGTATACTCTTAAAGCTCGGACAACGTCCAAGGAATGCAACGCCGACTCCTTAGGATTCGACGGCTGAGGACACAAGGATGGAAGTACAATGTCTTCGTTGAGATGAAAAGCCGAAACGACTTTCGGAAGAAAGGAAGGCTGCGGCCGCAGCACCACCTTATCCTTGTGGAAAATCAAATAGGGAGCCTTGCAGGACAAGGCTGCCAGCTCAGAGACTCGTCTAACTGACGTAACAGCCACCAAAAAGACCACTTTCTGAGAAAGTGTCAACAGGGGAATATCTCTAATATTCTCAAACGGTGCATTCTGAAGCACCGAGAGGACCAGGTTCAAGTCCCACGGAGGTAACGGGGGACGGACCGGAGGGGCCACATGTCGGACCCCCTGCACAAATGTACTCACGAGAGAGTGAGTCGCCAGGGGTCGCTGAAAAAAGACAGCCAGGGCAGATATCTGTCCCTTAAATCGTACTTAGGGCAAGCCCTTGGTCCACCCCATGCTGTAAAAACAGCAGGATTCTGGAAACCAAATAGGTACGCGGATGCCATTTCATTTCCTCACACATGGAGATGTAGGCCCTCCAAGTGCGGTGATAGACCTTCCTAGAGGACGGTTTTTGAGCACTTCTCATAGTAGAGATTACTGAGTCTGACAGGCCCCGGGCTCTCAGTACCTGGTTCTCAACAGCCATGCCGTTAAAGCCAATGACTGTAAAGCAGGATGGAATATGGGACCTTGCGATAGCAGGTCCTTCCGTAGTGGTAGGCGCCAGGGGACGTCTGCTACCAGACGTACTAGATCGGCGTACCAAGGACGCTGAGGCCAATCTGGAGCGATTGGTATCATTGGAATTCCCTCTGCCTCCACTCTGCGGAGCAGAAGAGGAAGAAGCCTTAAGGGAGGGAAGGCATAGATTAGCCGATACTGACCCCACGATGCTACCAATGCGTCCGTTGCGTCTGCCCATGGGTCTCTTGACCGGGCCACAAATCTCAATACCTTCCGATTGAGTCGGGAAGCCAGAAGATCTACGTCTGGTGTGCCCCATCTTTGGCAGAGGAGTTGGAACACCTCCGGGTGTAAGGACCCTTCTCCCTGGTCCAGCATCTGGGGCTCAGGTAGTCCGCCTGCCAGTTTTCCACACCCGGAATGTACACGGCCGACAGTGCCGGTACGCTCCTCTCTGCCCACTTCAGGATGCGAGCGATCTCCGATGTTGCAGCTGAGCTTCTTGTTCCTCCTTGATGATTGACATATGCCACTGCTGTGGCGTTGTCTGACTGGATCCTGACTGGACGCCCTTGCAGCCTCTGAGACCATTTGAAGAGGCACAGCCTGATCGCCCGGATTACCAGGACATTGATCGGCAGGAGGGCTTCCTCTGGGGTCCAGCGACCTTGCGCTGACTGAACACCCCAGACTCCCCCCCAACCTGTAAGGCTGGCGTCTGTCGTGATCACTATCCAGTAAACCGGAAGAAATGACTTCCCGGCCATTAGAGCCGGTGCTGTCAGCCACCATACCAGGGATCTCCTGACTATGTGGCTCACTCGGATTTGATAATCCAGAGATGATGGACATCTGTTCCATCTGGACAGAACTTCCTTCTGTAACACTCGAGTGTGGTATTGAGCATATGGAACCGCCTCGAAGGAGGCTACCCTGAGGCCCAACACTCGCATGCAAAAAACGGAGTGACGACCAATTCCTGGAAGTCAGCTGCCGTACTGCAGCCCGGAGGGTCTGCAACTTCTCCACAGGGAGGAATACCTTTGCCTCTGAAGAATCCAGAATCAACCCCAGGTACCCTAGGCGTTGAGTGGGCACCAATACTGACTTTTGCGTGTTTAGTATCCAACCACAGTCTCGAAGAGTCTGACAGGTAATGGACACGCTTACCTCTAATTCTGAGCTTGAAGCGGCCTTCAGCAGAAGGTCGTATAAGTAGCCTGTGATAGCGATACCCCGCTGTCTTAGAAGTGCCAGAATCGGAGCGAGCACCTTGGTGAACGTCCTGGGTGCTGAGGCAAGGCCCAACGGGAGGGCCACAAACTGGTAGTGGTCCTTCCCGATAGCAAATCGCAGAAACCTCTGGTGTCTGGAGTATATGGGGACATGCAGGTATGCGTCCTTGATGTCCAAGGAGGCCAGAAAGTCCCCCGGATGGAGAGCCGTGACTACAGATCGAACCGACTCCATCCGAAAACTTTGTACCTTCACAAAGCAATTGAGGGCTCTGAGATCCAAGCTTGGACAAACCCCCTCCTTCTTCGGCACAATGAACATATTTGAGTAAAAACCCCGTTACAGTTCTGGAACTGGAATAACTACCCCGCGTTCCAGTAGACCCTGGACCGCCCCATACAGGGCCTCCCGACGGGTCGGTAGTAGCTGGAGATTGGAGGTGTTGAATCTGTCCGGTGGACAAGAGAGAAACTCTATCTTGTAGCCTGAGGAGATTACTTCGCAAACCGACCTGTCGGAGATTAGTGCTGTCCACTGAGTCGCGAATTTGCGAAGACGTCTCCCCACCCGAGAGCTGGGTGGGGGTGGACCTTCATGCGGACGCAAATTTGTCCGCAGGCTTATTGGGTATGCGGGACCAGGGACGCTTTTGTCCTTGGGCAGGCGCTTTATCGGCCTGGGGTCTTTTCCCTGTCGCCCTAGGGGGACGAAAAAAACACTTGTGTGCAGTAAAGGAGGGCCCTTGCCCTTGGCGTGGCCCCTTATCCTTGCTAATTTGGGGAAGCAAAGTGCTTTTACTTCCTGTGGCATCCTTGATGATGTCATCCAGAGAAGCCCCAAAAAGTCTGTCGCCCTTAAAAGGCAGAACCAACAGGGCTTTCTTGGAAGTCTGGTCCGCAGACCAGCCTTTTAGCCAGATCAGGCGGCGTATTGCTACTGCATAAACCGAAGTTTTAGACAGCAGGGGAATAGTATTCATGTCTGACTCGCAGACAAACCTAAGGCCCTGGACCAACAGGTCGGCCAATGTTATCTCATCAGGAGGAGCATCTCGCTCCTTAACCCCTGGAGTAGCAATCTTGCCCATTCAGTAAGTGTGTGAGACACTAGGGCCCCCGCCAATGCCGGGCGTACTGCCGAGCCTACCACTGAGTATAGGTAGCAAGCGAGTGCTTCAGCCTTCTTATCCACAGGGTCCTTGAAAACAGGAGCCCCTTCTACAGGAATTGTGGTGGCTCTATTAAGTCTGGACACCGGAGGGTCCACTATAGGGGGAGAGGTCCATTTCTTCAGAAAACTCTCCTCAAAAGGGGTACCGTACCGCAAACCTCTTTGGGGCTGTAAAGACCCTCAGTGGGTTCTCCCATTCCTTGTATAAGAGTTTATCAAAAGACACACAAGGGAACACCTTAGCAGTGCGGGCAGGTCTATGAAACCCAAGTGGACCGGAGTCTCTGCTGCTTCTGCAGTATTTTCCAATTTTAGCATATCCCGCACTGCAGTAATAAGGCCAAATACCAAAGCCGTCTCGCGTACTGACCTGGACTTTGAGTCATTCTCACTGTCCGGTCACGGTCTGCAGTCTCTGATGCGTCAGAATCTGGGCCCCAAGCCATAGCTGGACCTGGTTCTGCACCAGAATTATCCCCAGAAGCTTGCAGGGGATGGGGCGTTTACTACCCCCTGTATTCCCGTGTGCTGCTTCCACCCTGGCAGCAAACGCCTCTAGGATTGCAGTCATAGCATTCATAGACACCTTAGGGGCACCAGCTGCTAAATCTGGTGTTTCAGGGGAGAAGACATCTGGTTCAGATGCCATGCTGACCACACGCTGACACTCACAGGGCTCCAGGCAAGATATCAATAGGCCACCCTCCTGTGCTGCAGAGAGGCCGGGTCACCCAGAGGACTCACCACCCTGGATAGGTAATGCTATGCTGCGCCTGTGATGCTGCCTCTCTGCTGCTGTGTCAGTCTGCTTCTTTTATCAGCACTTCCTGTGTGAATTTTCGCGCCAGTGTAATGCACCCTAGAGGCCGGAGGCTCTCGAAAAATGGTTGCCAAAAACGTCTGTATGGAAGATAATGTGGGCTCTAAGAAAATGGCCGCCGACAGAAGATAGAGGTCAAGCAGCCATAGCCCACAAAAAGATGGCCGCCGAACGGCAATATCTGCATACAGGGTGGACAAACATGGCCGCCGATCAGCTGATAGGGGCCAGTGGGTGTGGCCGAACCACAGGAAGATGGCCGCCGGGCAGTCACAAGAGGCCAAACTTAGCATGGACCACCTCAAAATGGCCGCCGACAGCATGGAGGAGGAAGGACACAAACACAGGTAAGAAAAAAT
This sequence comes from Rana muscosa, assembly GCA_029206835.1. Classification (NCBI taxonomy): domain Eukaryota; kingdom Metazoa; phylum Chordata; class Amphibia; order Anura; family Ranidae; genus Rana; species Rana muscosa. The sequence continues at coordinate 1,173,244,556 of CM055122.1, forward strand.
GACATTTCTTTTAAATGTTAGTTACAGCCAGCCCCGCTCCAGTGGGACCCCCTAGGTGACCCCCAGCACCCAGCAACCTTTAGCTAGAAGCCCAGGGAGGAGGGAAAGGCAGGGAGAGAGGGAAGAAAGGGGCCACAACCACTTACTTGATCTCTCCAGGAATGTCCAGCTAAATCACCCAGCCGAGGCAGGGGAGTTTTACTTACCTATCCTGCATGTATTCTGCTGGAAGACATTCCAAACAGATCATCGTCCGCGCACGGAAGGTGACTGTTGGCCAGGCATGCTGTGATTGGACCCAGAAGGGACGATCATATGTATGCCCTGGAGCATGACGCTCACCGGACAGGCTGCTGCGACTCGGCCGTAAGGTCAGCCGAAGCTGAGCGGTCCGATGCAAGCCTTGGAGCGTAAGCTCACTGGCCAGGCTGCTGCGACTCGGCCGTAAGGTCAGCCGAAGCTGAGCGGTCCGATGCAGGCCCTGGAGCGTAAGCTCACCGGCCACCCGTGGAGCGACGGGCATGTCGTGGAAAACCCAGCGCGTAGCTAGGGTCGGCACACGCTCGATGGCCGAAACTGGGGAGACTACAAGGATCGAGGATCCAGCCTGTTACCCAGTCGGCAGTTGATCGAAGATCGCAGGAAACAACAAATGTAGCAAAAAATAAAACTATATATATATATCTTTTTTCCCCGGACCAATGGGCCCGAAGGGAGCCATGTCCTACTCCTTGCTAGACAGAAAAAAAACTGATCTGCGAAGATGCAGACTGAGAGGGTATACCCAGAGGGTCTGCCCCCTGGGCGGTACTGTAGAAGGTGTGATGCAACACTTTTTACAAGTTTTTCTGCCTAGTCACTCCTAATTAACGGATAATACCCACTTTGTCAATAGAGAAGCTGTGTCGGTCCATGGACGAAAGAGTAATACATTTTGCTGCTTCTCCTGAGTACGGGGATACCACATGTGTGGGACTTTTTGGGAGCCTAGCCACGTACAGGACCCCGAAAACCAAGCACCGCCTTCAGGATTTCTAAGGGCGTAAATTTTTTATTTCACTCCTCACTACCCATCATAGTTTTGAAGGCCATAAAATGCCAAGATAGCACAAACCCCCCCCAAATGACCCCATTTTGGAAAGTAGACACCCTAAGCTATTTGCTGAGAGGCATGGTGAGTATTTTACAGCTATCATTTGTTTTTGAAAATGAAGAAAGAAAATTTTTTTTTTTCAATTTTCAAAACTTTGTGACAAAAAGCGAGATCTGCAAAATACTCACCATACCTCTCAGCAAATAGCTTGGGGTGTATATTTTCAAAAATGGGGTCATTTGGGGGGTTTTGTGCCATCTGGGCATTCCATGGCCTTCGAAACTGTGATTGGCAGTGAGGAGTGAAATAAAAAATTTACACCCTTAGAAAGCCTGAAGGCGGTGCTTGGTTTTTGGGGTCCTGTGCGCGGCTAGGCTCCCAAAAAGTCCCACACATGTGGTATCCTCGTACTCAGGGGAAGCAACAGAATGTATTTTGGGGTGCAATTCCACATATACCCATGGCATGTTTGAGCAATATATAATTTAGTGACAACTTTTTGTACATTTTTTTTTTTGTCATTATTCAATCACTTGGGACAAAAAAAAAATATTCAATGGGCTCAAGGTGCCTCTCAGCAAATAGCTTGGGGTGTCTACTTTTCAAAATGGGGTCATTTGGGGGGGGTTTGAACTTTCCTGGCATTTTATGCACAATATTAGGAAGCTTACGTCACACATCATCCACTCTTCTAACCACTTGAAGACAAAGCCCTTTCTGACACTTTTTGTTTACATGAAAAAGTATTTGCGCAGCGATTTTTCAAACGCATTTTTTGGGGAAAAATACACTTTTTTTTATTTTAATGCACTAAAACAAACTATATTGCCCAAATGTTTGATGAAATAAAAAAGATGATCTTAGGCCGAGTACATGGATACCAAACACGACATGCTTTAAAATTGAGCACAAACGCGCAGCGGCGACAAACTACATACATCTTTAAAAGCCTTTACAGGTTACCGCATTAGATTTACAGAGGAGGTCTACTGCTAAAATGACTGCCCTCGATCTGACCTTTGCGGTGATACCTCACATGCATGGTGCAATTGCTGTTTACATATGACGCTAGACCGCCGCTTGCGTTCGCCTTTGCGCAAGAGCAGGGGGGGGGGGACAGGGGTGCTATTTTTTATTTTTTATTTTTTTTTATTATTTATTTTGCCTTTTTTATTTTATTTTTAAACTGTTCCTTCCATTTTTTTTTTTTTACCATTTTTATTGTTATCTCAGGGAATGTAAATATCCCCTATGATAGCAATAGGTAGTGACAGGTACTCTTTTTTTTGAAAAAAATTGGAGGGTTAAGCCTCGTACACACAGCCGAGAATCTCGTCGTTAAAAACATGTCGTTTTTTACGACGAGATCCTTGGACAAGAAACTTGTCCCGGCCGAGTGTACAGACGCTTGATTCAAAGAACCCGCGGTTCTTTGAATGGAGCGTATGCGGTGACGTCATCGACTATGACGAGCATGCGCTCGTCACATTCGATGCCGTCGCCGCCATCTTGGTATACCCTACCTATGCCTAGGAAGCTACCGCGCATGCGTCGAATTCATTTCGAACATGCGCGGGCTTCCCGGAGGACAGGTAAGTGTACACACACTTTTCTCGTCGAGAAACAGGCTGACGAGAATCTCGACGAGAAAATAGAGAGCAGGTTCTCTATTTTCTCGTCGAGATTACTTGTCGGTTTTCTTGACGAGAAACCATACACACGAACAAATTTCTCGGCAAGACATCTCTGCCAGCAAGTTTCTTGCTGGTTCTTGCCGAGAAACTCGGTCGTGTGTACGAGGCCTCAGACCCTAGATCTTTCCTCTGCCCTCAAAGCATCTGACCACACCAAGATTGGTGTGATAAAATGCTTTCCCAATTTCCCAATGGCGCTGTTTATATCGGGGGGGGGACATTCCCTCCCACTGCTTGTAAAAGCAGTCTAGAGGCTAATTAGCCGCTATAATTGCTTTTACATGAAAGCCGACCGCTGGCTGAAAAGAATGATACCAAGATGATACCTAAACCCACAGGCATCATTCTGGTATAACCATTCAAAGTCCAGCAACATACCAGTACGTTGCTGGTCCTTGTTGAACATGTATTGTAATCTTTTTTTTCACGCAGCCTGTTGGCTGCATGAAAAAAAGAGATTGATCGGTGGGTATGCCCACCATTAGAATACCTCCCTTCATCCACCCACTTCTAATGATGGGCATACATGCACCATTTATATATGCCGAAGCATGGGGGCATCCTCCCGCAAAAAAGTTATGCCGCGTACACACGGTCAGACTTTTCCACGGGCAAACCTCAGTCGGAATTTCGACCATATGTACGCGGCATAAAAGGTTATGCAGCATACATACGTTCAGACTTTTCCACGGGCAAGCCTCCATCGGAATTTCGACTGTATGTACGCGGCATTAGGAGAAAAATCGCTCCTCCACCCCTGCTGCCCCCATGCTTCGGCATATATGCTCTTTTTTTTTACTGTGGTGGTTAAATCACCTCCTACAGCATTGGAATCGCGGCTTTATGTATCGTGGGAGAAAACGCTGTTGCTGTCAAGATAAATAAATCCGCGCTGCAAATGAATGGCGTACCTGCTAAGCAAATGATGGTTAACATTAAAACAAAGAAACATTACAGTATAACAGTAAGACCTTACCATACCATACCTGCAAAGCAAATACCAAAAAAAAAAACCTAGTAAAAAATAAAACATTTTTTTAACGCAACCTGTGCCTAAAATATATATATGCCGAAGCATGGGGGCATCCTCCCGCAAAAAAGTTATGCTGCGTATACACGGTCGGACTTTTCCACGGGCAAGTCTCCGTCGTAATTTCAACCGTATGTACGCGGCATTAGGAGCAAAATCGCTCCTCCGCCCCTGCTGCCCCTATGCTTCGGCATATATGCTCTTTTTTTTTACTGTGGTGGTGAAATCATCTCCTACAGCGTTGGAGTCACGGCTTTATGTATCGTGGGAGCAAACGCTGTTGCTGTCAAGATAAATAAATCCGCTCTGCAACTGAATGGCGTACCTGAAAACAAAAAGAGATAAAGTCCCGCCTGAAGCTCTGTATAGCACATGAGCGTTCAGCAAAGCCAATTGGAATAAGGATAGAGATACTTTTTTGTACCAGCGTCTCGCATTACGGGCAATGTGATATGGCGCCAACTTCTGGTCGATGAGGTCCACCCCTCCCATATTTTGGTGATATTCGTGGACACAGAGGAGTTTCTCCACAACACCAGTCGCCATACGAATTTGGACTGTCGTGTCTGCATGAAGGGAGGTAAGAAGGAAAGCATTCTTATTATCCCTCCACTTCACAGCGAGCAAATTATTACACTTCAAGCAGGCTCTCTCCCCCAGCCTAAGACGGGAATCTACAAGCCCCTGGGGAAACCCCCGGCGATTAGGTCGCACGGTGCCACATGCTCCAATTTGATGATCAAACAAGTGACTAAAAAGTGGCACGCTCGTGTAATAATTGTCCACATACAAGTGGTACCCCTTTCCGAATAAGGGTGACACCAAGTTCTACACTATCTTGCCAGCGCTCCCTATGTAATCCGGGCAGTTGACCGGCTTAACCTGACTATCTTTTCCCTCATAAACCGTAAAGCTCTATACATAGCCTGTTGCCCTGTCACAGAACTTATAGAGCTTGACCCCGTATCTGGCACGCTTGCTGGGAAGGTACTGCTTGAAAGACAAGCGGCCAGAAAATTTAATCAGGGACTCATCAACGCATACAACTTGATCGGGAATAAACAAGGCTGCAAAACGTTCGTTGAAGTGGTTTATGAGGGGCCGAATTTTGTAGAGCTGGTCGTATTCAGGGTCTCCGCGTGGACGACAAAGTTTATTGTCGTTGAAGTGCATGAACCGCAAAATCTGCTCGTATCGTTACCTGGGCATGGAGGCAGAGAACACCGGCATGTGGTCAATTGGGTGCGTGGACCAATAAGCACGTATTGACGAAAATTTATGTGTGCCCATGTTGAGGGAAAGGCCCAGAAAGGTCTTAAATTCAGAAACCGTAATTGGTTTCCAATCTCTGGCAATGGAAGTCAACTGGGGATTAGCGGCGATGAATTGACCAGCATATAAATTACTCTGGTCCACAATAGATCTATAGAGATCTTCCGTGAAAAACAGTGAATTAAAATCAAGTGGCATAAAATCAGCTGTTTCCACCTGAATACCGGGTTGGGCAGTGAATGGGGGAAGTACGGGTGCTGCAGAAGTGGTGGGGACCCAATCAGGATAGGCGAATTCTGCAGGAAGGGCACTATGGGCACGACGGGCCTGCCTTTGTCTTCTTCTTCTTGGTGGCAGCGGGACACTACTTGTGCTTGCCACCTCGCCAGCTTGAACTGCACTTATGGGACTCGCCACGTCACCACATGATACTGCAGTGCTGGATGTATGCCCAGGCTGTACTAGGCCGCTGGTGCTTGCTAGTTCACCAGAAGGAATAGCGGCGCTAGTACTACTCTGCTCCATGATACGAGAGACCTGCGGTTCTTGCTCCTCTACAACCTCAGAAGATCGGGATCGGGTACGCCTGACCTTAGCAGGGACCTCATCTTCGTCGCCCGGGCTATCTGACATGGAGCCACTGTCTTCTACGGGAAGGTATTCTGAGCCTGAATCTGACAGATCCGTGACCTCCTCTTCACTATCTGTCATGCTCAGAATCTCGTTGGCCTCTTTACTAGTGTACCTTCGATTTGCCATTTTGGGCTCTAAATTTAGGGGTATACTAGTAAGATTCACAGGAAAAAAATATATCAAACGCTACAAAAAAAAACTGTTAGCGATCGCAGGGATCAGACCTGACTCTGCGAACGCTGCAGTTATGTGTGTTGTGTTTGGTAAGTTACAGTGATCGATCGATACTGCACTTGGGTGGGCTGGGCTGGGCGGAGGGGCTAAACGCAGGTGCTAGCAGGTATCTGGGCTGATCCCGCTAACACTGCGTTTTTGGGAACCCTAAACCGCTGGGGACGCTAGTATAGATCTGATCAGATCAGATATTGATCTGTTCAGATACTATACCACTAAGGGAGGTGTATGCTTTGCGCGTGGGTGTTAGCTTACTGGCACTAACCTAACGCTGCCTGGGGCGACGCAGACCCTCTCTGGCGCTAAAACCTAATTTCTATCACCCGCCGGGCGATCAGGGGGTTAAACCTTTATTGGGTTATATATGGCAGGTGCCCTGATGCTATAAAAAGCAAACTAACCAACCAGCGTCACCCGTAACACTTATACGGTGATCACTGGTGAAAGGGTTAACTAGGGGCAATCAGGGGGTTAAAACCTTTATTAGGTAATATATGGGGGTACCCGGCGCTATATAAAAACCTGACGGGTAACCTAAATAACTAACTGGCTAACCAGTGTCACCAGTGACACTTATTACAGTGATCACTGGTGAAAGGGTTAACTCTAGGGGCGATAAAGGGGTTAAACCTTTATTATATAATATATGGGGGTACCTGATGCTATAAAAACCTGCGGTGAACCTAAAAAAAAAAAACTTGCTACCTAGGGGCACCACCGACACTAATACAGCGATCGGAAAAACGATCGCTTAGTGACGCTGGCGATAGGGGATGAAAGGGTTACCTGGGGTCAATCAAGGGGTTAAACCTTTATTTGGGGGGTTTAGGGGGCTACCCTGGACCTAAAGAGGCCTAAACCTAACTGCCCTGCAACTTTTTACTGTCACAGATGACACTAAACGCAGCGAACAGTAAATAAATAATCACTGAAATCAGTGACACTGTGACTGGGGGCTGGGGGGTGACCTGGGGGGTGATCTGGGGGTGACTGGGGGGTGAAATGTGTGCCTACGTGTCAGTGGGCTGTTGGTGCACTAACCTGTGTCTTCTCTCCTCGGAGCTGCGGACGAAAAGACTGCCAGGAGGAGAGATGACATCACTTCCTCTGCCTATGTTTACATTTACACAGCAGAGGAAGCATATCATTCGCTGGAAGCGATCGCGAGGGGGTGGCCAGAAACGAATGGCCGCTCCCTCATCACGGATCGCTCCCAAACGGATAACCACCACTCACTGTACCGGAGGGGGGTCCGATGGGACCCCCCACCCATACGAAGGCAGTCACGTACAGGTTGCCGACATATATATACAGTGAGCGGTCGTTAAGTGGTTAAAAATGCTTATATACGAAAACGCGTCTAAACGCCGGTACCGTCGTTTGGCGTCTGAAATGTGGAAATCTTTGGCGTCTGAACGCATTTTTTTGCTTTCTGAAAAACGAGGTTAAACGCAACTGCCTAAGGGCCAGTTCACACCTTGGAAACGCAGTCCGGATGCAATCCAGGTGCTTTTCTGCATGCATGTTTTTGATGTGTTTTTGATGCAGTCCAATGCTTTTTCTCCCCCTCTTTTTTCTTAGGCCTCATGCCCATGGACATTTTAAAAAATGGGCTGTAAAGCTAGTACAGACGCCAGGAAAAAAGCGGCATTTTTAACGTGATTTTTTTCACGCATTTTGCATTGAATTCAATGCACAGTTCGCAGCGCTAGCTTTCAGCCGCGTTTTTCTTTCTCTATTCAAAATCAATGGTTCTCTATGGGAGCACATTGATTTGAATAGAGGTCGCACCAGAAGTCGGATCAAGATGATCCGCCTTGCAGGGTGACTTGTGTGCGGAGAACCTTGAAGGGGAACCCCGCGAAAATGTTTACAAAAATTTGCGCGAGGTTCCCCCCAGGACGATACCAGACTCTTCGGTCTGGTATGGATCTTGAGGGGAAGCCCCCACACCAAATAAAAATGGCGTGGGGGTTCCCCCAGGATCCATACCAGACCCTTATCCGAGCACACAGCCCGGCCGGTCAGGAAGGGGGGTGGGGACGAGCGAGCGCCCCCCTCCTGAACCGTTCCAGGCTGCATGTCCCTCAACATGGGGGGTTGCTTCACCCCAAAGTTGGAAGAGACCCCCGAAGTTGGAAGAAAACCCCCGGAGCTGCCTAATAAATTACTTAAAAAAAACCAGTGTAGTGTGTTTTTTTTATTGCCATTTTTTTTCCACCAGGTGAATGGGTAGGGGTACGATGTACCCCATACTCATTCACATAGGGTGGGGGGCTGGGATCTGGGGGCCCCCTTATTAAAAGGGGCTTGCAGATTCCGATAAGCCCCCCGCCCGCAGACCACAACAACCAACGGCCAGGGTTGTCGGAGAGAGGCCCTTGTCCCCATCAACATGGGGACAAGGTGCTTTGGGGTGGGGGACGCAGTGCCCCCCTGCCCCAAAGAACCAACCCCCCCATGTTGAGGGCATGCGGTCTGGTACGGTTCAGGAGGGGGGGGCGCTCCCTAGTCCCCACTTCCCCTTCCTGACCGGCCGGGTTGCGTGCTTGGATAAGGGTCTGGTATGGATTTTGGGGGGACCCCCATGCCGTTTTTTCAGCGTAGGGGTTCCCCTTTAAATCCATACCAGACCTAAGGGCCTGGTATGCTCTTGGAGAGGAACTCATGCCGTTTTTTTTTTTTTTATTTGGCGTGGAGTTCCCCCTCATGATTCATACCAAACACAGGGGACAGCAAGCACAAGGTGTGCAGTACCCTGTCGTCGAGAACCAGCGCAATGGGATCGCGCTGGAAACATTCTCACGGGCAGGTACTGGCAAAGAAGCCTGTCCTGGAGGCGACTTCAAGTCGCTCCAAGTCGCGCTGTGGTTCACGCTCAAGTCGTGTCCAAGTTGCCTCGCAAAGTCGCACTGCTTCTGGCGCGACTTCTATTCAAATCAATGGGCTCCCATAGGGAACCATTGACTTTGAATAGAGACAGAGAAACGCTGCTGATATATTTACTATCACATTGCGCGTCGGCGCGCGCCGGTTCACACGCCCAATTAATGATTTATCCGGCGCACCAATTAAGGTATGAACCGCCGCAGCGCAGTGTTCTTAGTAAATCACCTCCTATGTATGTCTCTTTTTCTCTAGATCCTTCTACCTGCCTCTCAGCATTTTTATTTTTTTGTAAGTGTACAATGAGTCACACATGCATGCTCATGCACATGCATGCTCATCTCAGTGTACAGACTTAGCGTGATTCTTTACCAGGATGAAGTTACTCTGATGAATGCACAGGAGTTACATCATCCTGGCCCAGTCAATTAAAAAAAGTTTTATATGGTATTAAATATTTCCAGTTAGTATTTAAAGTGGATGTAAAGCCGATTCATGACCGAGGCACATATATCTGCAGTGTTTTCTTATCTCTCTCCAAAGTCCTGTATCTTTCTGCTGTTTCATTCCTCTGTTATCAGCATGAAAACTTCTGACAAGTTCTCCAACAAACGAGATAAAACCAGCCTGAAATTTGTGTCTGGTGGGTGCTCTAAATAGATTAGCAGAGAGCTTGTCTTGTCACAGCACAGCTCTGCACATTCCTTCCTTCCTCTGCCTATGTGAAGTAGGGGTGTGTGGCATAGGTGTGCACAGCCTATTGCATTATGGTGTGCACCTCAAAGCCCAAATACACACTACCGATTGCTCACGATGTTCATTCAGAAAGAGAAGGGGCCGGTAAACTACATATTTATTAGCCCCTTCCCCACTCCTAAAACATCCCAGCAGCAACAGCCGATAGGAGAGGAGGGAAGCTGGCAGCACCGCAGGGGGGAAAGATGGGAGCAAGGGCAGATGTGGGAATCTGTGCTGCACAGGGTGATTAGGGTGTGCCTGGGCACACCTGGCATACCCTGTGTGCACGCCTATGGTGTGTGCCTTTTTTCCAATCAGCTGTCACACAGTGTATGCCAAGAATCCACTCCCCTGATAAAGTCACGTGATCGAGGATGATACGCGTCGGGACATAGAGGCAGCCGAAAGTGACGCAGGCGAGCTCGGCGCTCGTGGATACACACACTTTGTTTTGATTAGTAATACCCCATCACACAAGGGACCATCCAGGCAGGCGGGACCACGTTGGATCCTCCCAGGCTTTACTTATATGCTGTAACCTCACAGCAGTGAGGTAAGGGGCCATCCATTCACTTTAGCAGAAGGCACTGAAGAGCCATCACTCTTCACACATCACTTTATGTGCGATTCGCACACTTTGGACTTTTTATCACATTTTGGACTCTCCATCACAATTTGTGACTCAGCACATTCACTTATGCACCTATGCATTCTATTTTGTGTTTTTCTATGATTGCTTCACAGAAAATTATATTATTTGCACTTGTATGATTTGCAGTTATACCACGAGGATCCATTTCCCTTACTGTGCAATTCACCTCTCCCCCATTGGAGGTTCATTTAGGCACTACATTGTTTTTTTGCACCTTGTTTCATTTGCCACTTGCACAATATTCTGAACTTTACCATTGTTTTTATGTATTTTAAATTTATATTCATTTATGCATTTTAAATTCATATTCATATATTAACAGCTCAGCACTACCTTTTATTTACTTAAGAATCCACTCCTACTGCTGAATGAGGAAGTAAAATTTCTAACACAATGTTAGAATTCTAAAGAATATAGCAAGCTGAAGACAGCAGATATACATGTAAAACTTATGTAGGGCGATTTGTTTCATCCCTGTCTATCATCTGAGGCTGTTCACTTCACTGCATATAGTAGAGGGTTTTTCATCCACTTTAACTTTTAAATGCAAACATGAATTCATACATTGGTGTTTCATTATTGCATACATCATAGCATACATTGCAGTAGCATCAGTCTACCCTTCTCACTTCTGTCTGTAATATGTGGAGCACCATTCTTGTTGAGTGTCACACAAATTCCAACAGCAAATGTCCGATGGAGCCTACACACGGTCGGAATATCTGACCAAAAGCTCACAACGAACATTTGTGGTTGGAAATTCCAATCGTGTGTACGCGGCATAAGGCTAAATTACTCTCTGTGAGAGATGTGTATGGTACATGTAAAAAGGCAGGTGCATGGGCAGGCCAAATGAACACATCGTTTGAATGAGAAAATCTCCCTGGATGTATTCCTGGGTGCGATATGACCATGTCATTGGATTTTCTACTTTTAGGGTTTCAAAGTAGAAGTACTTATTTCAGTGCAAGGCCTGAGAGCCTTTTTTTTTTTTTATTGTTTATTAATAAGTCTTATAAGCATATTACAAAATAGTGCAATTAAAGAAAAGGCATTTTGACTGTCAATAATACAAAAATATACAAGACAAAGCAAGGGATATCAAAGAAAACATAGTATGGACACATGTACATTGCATTGAAGTGTTCTCCAACTTAGGGACAATAACGCATATATAACATACAGTGTCATAAGACAATATGGAATGGGAGGGAAAAATGGTTACAGCTCTGAGGTAATTGGAAAGAGAGGATGATAGGGGATAACACCATAGGTAAACATAATCAGTGAGATCAGACATCATGAAGCCTTTCAGATTCACAAGAAAACTCTGATTTATCCCAAGGTTCCCAGATTTTGTCAAAAATATGTAAGGTTTTTTCTATCTTAGCAGTCATATGTTCCATTCTACATGTGTCAGACAATAATGATAGGGCAAGGTGGAACGTAGGAGGAGAGGTGGAGAGCCAGCACCTAGGGATGGCTCTCTTAGCAGCCAGAAGGACAAAAGACATAAGTTTCTTCAAAGCTTTTGATAAGTCGTGGAGAGGTAGGCCTAGAAGGAAGTGTATTGGAGTTAAAGGAATAGGGGTAAGCAATAACTTTTGTAGAAGCTCCTGGATTTCAGTCCAAAAGGGAGTAATGAGAGGGCATTCCCAAAAAATGTGAAAAAGGGAACCCACAGACCTGTCAAACCTCCAGCAAAATTTGGAGAGGGAGGGGTCACGAGCATGTAACAAGTCCGGGGTCCTATACCAAAACATCAGAACTTTAAATGCAGTGTCCTTCTGTACTACACAACGTGAGATCTTGGACGTAGAGTCCCAGATCTTACCCCAATTCAATAATGAAATTGGACGTTGTAGTATGTGTGACCATTTTTTCATATAGCTATGGGTGGAATCCATTAGAGGTGGATTTTCGTGGAGGATCTTATATATGGATGAGATTTGTTTGCAGTCATAGGGACCATTAGCACATATAATTTCAAAGCCTGTGGGTTTTTCTAAAAAAAGGTGTAGGAGATTTGGCAATCATTTTTTTTTTTTTATTGAATGTAATGCCGCGTACACACGACCGTTTTTCCCGTCGAGAAAAATGAAATTTTTTCCTTTGGACGAGAAAAACGATCGTCTGTGGGCTTTTTGTCGTTTTTCTCGTTGGGAAAAACGGCATTAATCACGACGAGAAAAATTAGAACATGCTCTAATTTTTCTCATCGTGATTCCCGTCGTTTTTTTCCGCGGCAGTTTTCCCATAGGGAAACACTGCCGCGGAGCCCACACACGGTCGTTTTTCTCGACAAAGAGAAAAATGTCAGGAAAAACGGACGTGTGTAGGGAACCAAGCCGTTCCCTTGTTTTTCCCATTGATTTTCTCGACAGTGTTTTCACCGCCGAGAAAATCGATCGTGTGTACGCGGCATAAGAATAGTGAAGTGAGGCTGGGAGATCATGTTTTTTCTGTAGCTCTGAAAAAGATAAGAGTTTACGAGTGACCGGATGCACAATATGTCGCAACTGAAATATCCCCGCCCGAGTCCACGGATACATCCATGCATAAGACAGTCCATCAGGGATGTCTGGATTGAACAGTAATTTCAGAAGGGGGGGGCATTTGTAAGTTAGAGAATAACGCTCTGCACATCTTTTCCAAATAGTAAGGGTAAAAAGCATCAGTGCCAAGCAGAGGGATCTCAACTGAGGCATGAATTTAGAAGAGTGAGGCCATAGCATAGAGCAGAGATGGACCGGAACAGTAATTCCCATCTCAATCTCGGCCCATCTGCTAGGTGCCTTTCTAGAAATCCAAGTAGTTAGTACTCTAAATTGGGAGGCATAGTAGTATTTGATGATATCTGGTGCTTCCAGACCCCCCCTATGCTTAGGAGCAAAAACAACTGATTGTGCTATCCTATGAGAAGCGTTGTTCCATATGAACTTGAGGCATCGTCTCTGGAGAATTTTCAATTGCGACTTTGGCACCGGAATCGGAAGCGTTTCAAACAGGGTAAGCAACTTGGGAAGTATCGACATCTTAAGGACATTGATCCTACCTAAGAGAGAGATCGGGAGAGAGGTCCAATGATTCAGAAGACATGTTATTTCTGCAAACATAGGGGGAAAATTAGCTTGATATAGGGACGTGTATGAAGGGGTAATGTATACCCCTAAATATTTAAGTGTGGAAGGACTCCAACAGTAACGAAAATAGTCTTGGAGAGATTTAAGCAATTCGGGTGAAATGTTTATGGGTAAGGCCTCTGTCTTTGACTGGTTAATCTTAAACCCTGAGAGAGCTCCAAATGCGGATAGAGTGTCGTGTAAAATGGGTAAAGAGGTGGTGGGATGGGTAAGGGTCAGTAGGATATCATCAGCAAAAAGTGATAATTTATAGTCTTGTTGTCGCAGCGCAACCCCCCGTATATCTGGATGGGACCTGACGCCAAGCGCCAAAGGCTCCAAACATAGAATAAACAGCAGAGGTGACAAAGGACACCCCTGCCTGGTACCATTAATGAGGGGGAACCGCTGCGACAGATAGGAAGACATCTGAACCTGAGACGTAGGAGTCGAGTATAGGGCATGTAAAGCTTTTATAACAGAACCTGAGAATCCGTATCTGGAAAGGACAGCGAACATGAAAGGCCAGCTAAGGCGGTCAAATGCTTTCTGCGCATCAATACTCAGGACAATAGCAGGTTGTTTGGTTCTATTTAAGAGGTCAATCAGGTCTACATTCTGTCTGGTATTGTCACCCGTGTTTCTTGTAGGTACAAACCCCACTTGGTCTCTGTGAATCAGTGTCGTCCGTGATGGGGATAGTCTGTTAGCCAGTAATTTAGTAAAAGATCTCATAGTCTGAATTTAGTAAGGCAATGGGGCGATAATTATCAGGTAATGAGTGATCCTTACCCGGTTTAGGAATGACAGTTACTGTATAAATGCATGTAAAAATTGTGAATGTGGGATGGAACCAGCAAGTAAAGAGGAAAATAAAGATAGTAAATGGGGGTTGAGAATATCAGAGAAGGTCTTATAGTAGGAATAGGGGAGTCCATCTGGTCCTGGTGACTTATGAGTTGGTAGGGCTTTTATCACCGCCGCTATCTCCTCAATAGTAACAGGGGCGTTAAGCGAGGATTTCTGGGCACTGGACAATTTAGGTAGGTCTAAAAGGGACATAAACTCTTCAAATTTATCCTGGCAGAACTGGGACGTCGGGTCAGTATTTAGACAGTTATACAACCTCTTATAAAAATCTCCAAAAACCTGGGACATAGTCTTAGGACAGTACGTAGGAAATCCCGTGGCTGTATCAGGTGGTCAGGGATTGAAAGGAAGGGACGTGGTTTCAGTCTGTTAACAAGCATTCTATGTGGCTTATTGGCATACTCATAGAATTTTTGTCTGGCCCATAACATAGATTTAGATATCTTACTTAGGTTAAATGATTTGATACGGTTACAAACTGAAGTCACAAGTCTCAGTCATTCCTGAGAGGCTTTTAATAATTGGATCCTCTGTTTTTTTTTGTTTTTTTTCTATTCTTTATTTTATTTTATCAAATACAAAGGATAACATCATCAGCATGTATAAAATCAGTAAATATGGGGTCAGTGATTCTTTATATTCTTTTACCGATCCTTCTACTCCATGCAGCAAAACTGGCCACGGATCTTCTGGAATTTCCTTTGTAGTAATTACTTTTATTAGCTGAAGGATCTTTTTCCAGTAAATTAAAATTTTTGGGCAATCCCACCACAGGTGGGCCATCGTTCCTACTGCCCTACGTCCTTGCCAGCAATCCGCTGATTTTCCTGGTTGGTATTTGCTAATTTTGTCGGGAGTTGCGTACCAACTTGTCAGACATTTGTAATTCATTTCCGCCATTTTAGTGTTCGCCACGGAACTATGGGTTAGTTGTAATATCTTTCCAATAGTGACTTTATCTCTCTGTGACCCCAGTTCCCTTTCCCATTTTTTTTTTTAAAATGGCGGGGTCTCCAGCTGGTCCATGGCCATCAATATTTTATATATCCGGGAAATGTTATTTCTTGAATTTTCTGTTGTACATACTCGTTCCAGTGGTGTTAAGTCCTCTCCTGTTCTTATTGGTTGGGGTAACTGTTCAACGAAATGAACCAACTGGAGGTACCGCCACTCATTTATCACCATTAAATTAGTGTTGTGTTTCAATTCTTGAAAAGGTATAATTTTCCCCGATTCAACTATCTCTCTTAGTTGTGCAGTCTCACTTTTTATCCAATTTCCTCCTATTGGCTTTTTGCCCGGTGTGAAGTAATCATTTTCTTTTAGTGCAATTAAAGGAGAATTATATTTCCCCTTACTTACTTTATGCGTTGCATCCCAAACTTTTAGTGCATTTCGTGTCAGTGCGTGCGTATTTACATCTAGTGTTCTAAATTGTGGGGGATTCCAAACTATACTACTTAATTTAGGGTTACTAATTGTGTTCTCTAAGTTAAACCACCTTTTTAAATTTTTTCCCCTAGTCCATTCTTCTACTCGTGATAACACTACCGAGTTTTAATATTTTTTTATGTCAGGTACTGCTAGCCCCCCTTGTTTTTTCCCTTGTTTTAAAACTGAAAGTGCAATTCTGGGTTTTTTATTTAGCCATATAAAACTTCCTTATTATTGTTATTAGCGCCTTAAAGTAGTATTGTGGTAATGCTATCGGTAACATCTGAAACGTATACATTATTTTCGGGAAAAAAACTATCTTCAAGGCGCTAATCTTACCAAACCAGGATAGCGGTCTATAGAGTATTCTTTTTATTTTGTTTTTTATTTCGTCCAGTAGAGGTATGTAATTGGTTTTATATATTATCTTCATGGAATTAGTCGATTTTATTCCTAGGTACTTTAACTCTTTGTGTGAAAAAAGATATAGCGATAAGTGGTTGAGTAGAATTCTAACAAAGGAATAAGTGAAAGACATATACAAATGAAAAACACATGTGAAAAAGGCTAATGTGAATGCCTTCAAAATTTAACAGATCAGTGACTGCAAAATATATGTGTATCACACCATCACATATAATTAAATTGCATATAGTGAAAAACAACAATCATTTTATGGGACTTTTTTTATGTTATCTGTGACAAAAAAAGAGATAAGAAGTGAGGAAAAAAAAAGGCCCAAATAGCAGCAGATGAAGGCTAACAGATGAGTCCTAAAATAGGTGATCAATCCTTATGGGGTCATTCCGTAGTGGTGCAAAAAAGGATAAGTGACAAATGAATTCCATCCACCGTTGGAGCACCCAAGAAAGAACCTTACCCAATTTCAATGACCGCTATCACGGCGGTCAATCCAGGCACAGGGGTTTAAGGTCTCCCTATAGACCCACTGTAGATGGCTGGGTAACAGAAGTGTAACAGAAGTGTAACAACCCTGATGTAATTTCTTAGATGTGATGGTTATATTCGCAATTCTGCTGTCCAGAGGTGTCCGACACCTAGCGGTCATTGAAATAGGGTAAGGAGACTACATTACCTTTCTTGGGTGCTCCAGCGGTGGATGGAATTCATTTGTCACTAATCCTCCTTTCTTGCACCACTATGGAATGGCCCCATAAGGATTGATCACCTATTTTAGGACTCATCTGTTAGCCTTCATCTGCTGCTATTTGGGTCTTTTTTTTTTTTTCCTCACTTCTTATCTCTTTTTTTTGTCACAGATAAGAACCATTTTATGGGACTGTTTTTATGTTGTTTTTCATTATATGCAATTTAATTATATGTAAAGGTGTGATACACATATATTTTGCAGTCACTGATCTGTTACATTTTGAAGGCATTCACATTAGCCTTTTTCACATGTGTTTTTCATTTGTATATGCTGAACAGGGAATTGTGAAAAAAATTGACTTTATAGGCACACACAAATTTTTGGAAAAATAGTAAAAAAATAGTAGTTTTTTAATATAACTTATACATGATATATATACATACATACACAAAAACATATATAATACAACACAATTGATGTGGACACTTCCAAGGTTATACCCCACAATACTGCGATGATTCCTTGGATTGGGGTTCACAATGTGTTGGTGAGTTTTAAAACTTGGAGCTCAACATGTTTCGCGATCTGGTCGCTTCCTCAGGAGCTTCTAAATATACAGAGAAGAATTCAATATTTTTGATACACAACAACATTTGTTATTACATATAATGTTAATATTCATAAAATGAATCTACGAAACACTCACCACTGAACGCTATGTAAAGGGTGAGTGTGATAGGATTATTGCGACCCTCTGTGTTCTATGGAAACTACACATAGGATTGGGAGTGGCCCCATTGGAACTGGCCAACTTTCCCCAACTTTCCCAAATAGGAACACTGCAGCAACACGATCAACTACATCCTGGCATAAAGGCAAACATGGGGGTGCTCACGGTAACTGTAAAATAACAATTATATATTTTGAGAAGCACTAAAAAACTGCTCCTAATAGTATACATAGGTGTAGAAATTACTACACCTGGAGGGAATACCCCTACATAAGATAAACAGGATAAAAAAATACAATATAAGGAGACCTACTTTTCAAAAGAATGCCTGAAAAGTCAATAGATACCGAACCGGACCTGGACAAGATGGTTTGGAACTTGAGAGAGGAACTAAAAGGGCAACTATAAGGGAAATTTTTGGTGTTATTGATGTTATGCTAGCCAATAATATATAAAAGAACCAATAATTTGAACTATAAATGGCACTTGTATGTCACAATTTTTTTTTGTTTGACTAAATAAATATAAGTGAGAAGATGACAAGGCAAATAACATAGATAAAGGGGCTGGTAAAAGTTCCTATAATTAATTGATACAGAACCTCAAAAAATAATGAGGGATATATGTGGCCAATACTGAAAAACACCCCTACATATCCTAGTGCACATGCATAATATATACCTGAAGACAGGGCACTTGGGGGGAAAAAGATAGCCAGATCTCCGTCCTGAAGATGGAAAAAAAGGTGCTTGGCGGGTGTAAACACATCCCTCACATCCAAGTGTGAGAGGGCACTAAAAAACGCAGAAAAAGAAAGTGAGAGTGAAATCAAGAGTACTTAACCAGTACCAAAATAGCTGAAAAAAGTGTAGTTTGCCCCGAAAAACATACCCGTCTAATACTGCAAGATCTGCTCACGTCCAGTCCGCTCGGATCCGCCTCACTGCAGAGGCTGCCACACACTGCAACATTTTGTTGTCGAGTGGTGGTGTATTTCCTCGTATATGAGCACCTCGCTCATGATGACACTGAACGACATACAGCGTCATCAAGGCCAGCCAATGAGCATGCACTCACGCCATCAATGGAACAAGCATGCGTAAATGAATAGAAGACAAATATACAACTGAGGGCAGAAGTACTGCGCTACGTTTTAACGTGGTCTTATCCGTCAATGTTGATAGACGAATATTTCGATATAGCGCATGTGTGCCAGGATGAGAAGCCCGGCCGTTGAGGGCGGAAGTGCTGCTATGAGACTCCAAAATTATTGGAGTCTCGTTTGCCATTGATCATGGCGCTGCTCAGCATGGATTGCCTACACAGCACTAGCAATGGCTTGGGTGGCCACATACTCGCCACATCGCCAGAGAGCAGTGTTGCACCTGCCGCAGTGTCCCTAACCCACGTGTCATCCATAGAAAATGAGAGTATGAACTGGCCGCAATCATACAAAAGGCAAAGGCTGTCTGCAAAACCGACAGTCATAGCCAAATAGACATAGTGCTTATCAGCGTTGTCCAGCGCTATCCAGAACCAGTCATGTTAAGACTGTTAAATGAAATCATTTAATAAAGAACAAAAACAACAACAGCAACAGCACAACCAATACTATATCATATGAACATAGTACCTTGGGAACTATATAAACACCATCTACCATAACCCATAATAATACTGGAGTTAATTTCCACACAGGTATCACGGACGTGACACAATGTGTCGAGTCAACTCCTGATGGTGGAAAATAGGAGAATACAACTGGAGGGAATGGGGAGGAGAGAAAGGGTTGGGGGAAGGGAAGGAAAAAGGAGGGGGGGAAGGAAAGACAGAATAGGGAAGGAAAGTAGGGAAGGGGGAAAAGAAAAGAGAAAACAGAAAAAGGGGGGGGGAAGGTTTAACAAAAAGACAGGGGAAGGGGGAGTTGGGAAAATGGAATTGGAGAGAGGGAGGGAAGAGGAGGAACGGGAAGAGGGGAAGGAAAATTAAAAAGGGGGGCCTAATGGACAGGACAAGAAAAAATACCAAGAAACTCTTTTAAAATTGGCCACGGGGACAGGTGAAGGATACCCCGGGGCCACAAGGCATCTCTCTGCGCCCCTTATAAGAAGGGGCGGTAGGATAGGACCTTGTTGATTCCGGGAGGACGTGTAGCCCCCAAACGTTCGATCCATAGTGTCTCCTTTTGAAGGATACACTTGTCCCAATTGCCTCCCCGAGGACATTGAGGGACTACTTCCAACACCATAAATTTGACCACCGACGTGTCAAATTTATGGTATAAGCCTAAGTGACGGCTCACCGGAGTGAGCATTTTGGCATACTGTGAATAATATATGTGGTCATATATCCTTTTCTTAAAAGGACGAAAAGTCTTTCCAACGTAAAACGCTTTACATTTACACGTCATTAAGTAAATGACTCCCTCAGTCTCACATGATGCATGAAAGCAGGGAGAAAATGTCTCCCCATTTGGTAGTACAAATTTCGTACCTGTACTAACCCATGGGCAGTAAGAACATTGGCCACATATATAAATACCACGAGCCAAAGTCTGGTTCTGGATAGCGCTGGACAGCGCTGATAAGCACTATGTCTATTTGGCTATGACTGTCGGTTTTCCAGACAGCCTTTGCCTTTTGTATGATTGTGGCCAGTTCATACTCTCATTTTCTATGGATGACACGTGGGTTAGGGACACTGCGGCAGGTGCAACACTGCTCTCTGGCGATGTGGCGAGTATGTAGCCACCCAAGCCATTGCTAGTGCTGTGTAGGCAATCCATGCTGAGCAGCGCCATGATCAATGGCAAACGAGACTCCAATAATTTTGGAGTCTCATAGCAGCACTTCCACCCTCAACGGCCGGGCTTCTCATCCTGGCACGCATGCGCTATATCGAAATATTCGTCTATCAACATTGACGGATAAGACCACGTTAATACGTAGCGCAGTACGTCTGCCCTCAGTTGTATATTTGTCTTCTATTCATTACGCATGCGTGTTCCCTTGACGGCGTGAGTGCATGCTCATTGGCTGGCCTTGATGACGCTGTATGTCGTTCAGCGTCATCATGAGCGAGGTTCTCATATACGAGGAAATACACCACCACTCGACAACAAGTTGTTGCAGTGTGTGGCAGCCTCTGCAGTGAGGCGGATCCGAGCGGACTGGACGTGAGCAGATCTTGCAGTATTAGACAGGTATATTTTTCGGGGCAAACAACACTTTTTTCAGCTATTTTGGTACTGGTTAAGTACTCTTGATTTCACTCTCACTTTCTTTTTCTGCGTTTTTTAGTGCGCTCTCACACTTGGATGTGAGGGATGTGTTTACACCCGCCAAGCACCTGTTTTTCCATCTTCAGGACGGAGGTCTGGCTATCTTTTTTCCCCCCAAGTGCCCTGTCTTCAGGTATATATTATGCATGTGCACTAGGATATGTAGGGGTGTTTTTCAGTATTGGCCACAAATATCCCTCATTATTTTTTGAGGTTCTGTATCAATTAATTATAGGAACTTTTACCAGCCCCTTTATCTATGTTATTTGCCTTGTCATCTTCTCACTTGTATTTATTTAGTCAAACAAAAACATTTTGTGACATACAAGTGCCATTTATAGTTCAAATTATTGGTTCTTTTATATATTATTGGCTAGCATAACATCAATAACACCAAAAATTTCCCTTATAGTTGCCCTTTTAGTTCCTCTCTCAAGTTCCAAACCATCTTGTCCAGGTCCGGTTCGGTATCTATTGACTTTTCAGGCATTCTTTTGAAAAGTAGGTCTCCTTATATTGTATTTTTTTATTCTGTTTATCTTATGTAGGGGTATTCCCTCCAGGTGTAGTAATTTCTACACCTATGTATACTATTAGGAGCAGTTTTTTAGTGCTTCTCAAAATATATAATTGTTATTTTACAGTTACCGTGAGCACCCCCATGTTTGCCTTTATGCCAGGATGTAGTTGATCGTGTTGCTGCAGTGTTCCTATTTGGGAAAGTTGGGGAAAGTTGGCCAGTTCCAATGGGGCCACTCCCAATCCTATGTGTAGTTTCCATAGAACACAGAGGGTCGCAATAATCCTATCACACTCACCCTTTACATAACGTTCAGTGGTGAGTGTTTTGTAGATTCATTTTATGAATATTAACATTATATGTAATAACAAATGTTGTTGTGTATCAAAAATATTGAATTCTTCTCTGTATATTTAGAAGCTCCTGAGGAAGCGACCAGATCACGAAACATGTTGAGCTCCAAGTTTTAAAACTCACCAACACATTGTGAACCCCAATCCAAGGAATCATCGCAGTATTGTGGGGTATAACCTTGGAAGTGTCCACATCAATTGTGTTGTATTATATATGTTTTTGTGTATGTATATATATCATGTATAAGTTATATTAAAAAACTACTATTTTTTTACTATTTTTCCAAAAATTTGTGTGTACCATTTTTTTCACAATTCCCTGTTCAGCTTTATTAGGATGTGGCACATTTTATACCAATAGGTGTTGATTACCACCTGAGGGCTACTGTAATTAATCCATTTCATTTGTATATGTCTTTCACTTATTCCTTTGTTAGGATCCTACTCAACCACTTAGCGCTTTATCTTTTTTTCCACACATTTTTTGAGTTTTGTATCTAATTTTTTGGTACTGGCGGCTTTGTATTCATTATCACGGTGAAGTTCACCATTATCTAGCGCAGTGTTTTCCCTTTTAGTTTTTTTTTTTTTAGCTATTACTCACTTTAACTCTTTCTTCCAGGGGAATTGGAATTCTTCCTGCAGGGCCCGTTCTTCCTGTTTACTTATATTGATATTCAGGATCTCGGATTTCATTAGATTTATTTTAAAATTAGAAAGTTCTCCATACTGTTTTAATGTTTTTAATAAGATAGGCATTGTGATTCTTGGGTTTGTTATATAGAACATCACATCGTCGGCACACACTGCCAATTTGTGCTCCTCTTCTCCCGCCCTTATACCTCTTATAATCGGGGTTGTTTCGAATTGTTGCCAGCAATAGCTCCAGGGTCAAAACAAATAAAAAAGGGGAGAGAGGGGGCACCCCTGGCTCGTCCCATTTTTCATCTCGAAAGGAGGGGATAACACTCCATTGATTTTTATGGATGCCATCGGGTGATGGTACAATACTTTGATCCACTGGATCATTCTTGGACCAATCCCCATGATCTCCAACGTTTGTATCATGAGCCCCCAGTCTACCCTGTCAAATGCATTTTCAGCATCTATCGACAGGAATAGACCTGGGGACCCCTATTTTTTCATTTGCTGTAGGAGGAGCAATGTTCTCACCCCGTTGTCCCCCCCCTGTCACGGATGCCTAACACGGCATCCAGCACAGGGTACGCAGATCAGTGGGCTGCACTAAAAGAATTAGGCACAAGGTAAGTAAATATATATATATATATGCGTTTATTGAAAGGATAATTCATAAACAATAAGGCAACCAGCAAACAACCACAGTGACACACAAAACAACTCCCTACACCAACGTGAATACAGGTTTGAGATTTAAGCATAAATGTAATCAAGCCAGGGTCATACACAAGAGATCAGTCCGATTGAACAGGGAGCCGGAAGGGACAACAGGAGGAAGGGATGAGTCTGCAAGACAGGGATCCAGGGATGGATGCAGGGTTCAGGAACACAGGACACAAGGTACAAGATAACAGGTCACAAGGTTCAGGAATACAGGTCTGGGTTCCAAGACAATACCAGAGCAAATGCTTTAGTGTCTGCTGGGTATTTATACACACCTCCTGCAATCAGTCTCAGGTGACGCCTGATTGCAGGAGATGATTTCGGCTCCAGACAAATGGGAGACACCCGCTGGTGGCCACCAGAACTGCACCCTTTGGTGCTGAAAGCAATAGCACCACTAGCAGGTGACCCAGGCAATGACACTGATCATGACAGTTCCCCCTCCCAAGGAGTGGCCTCCGGACGCTCCATTCTGCCCTTGATCTGGCAGTGCTGGTAGGTGCGGAAAGGTCCCAAAAAGTCTCCCCTGTGTCTGCGGATTACTTGTGCTCCTCTGGCCAGAGTCCTTAAACCTACTGGGAGGCATGGCACCTGAGTCCGGCAATGGAACACGCACCCCACCACCAGGGTCTGGAAGTTGGGATCTGGAAATGAAAACAGGCAGGGCAATGTGCATGAACCTAACGGAGGCGAACAACACAAGGGCATCACAGTCGAGCTGGGAATCAAGCAGGGCAAAATCAGCGGCAAGCCAGGCATCGAGAACTGGTTTAGCAGGCACCATGTCAGCGGGCTGGGCAAATGGCGCTGGGTCTTCAAGCTGGCCACCGGGCAGAGGCACTTCAAGCCAGATGGCAGGCACTGGTTCAGCGGGCTGAAAGATGGGCACCAAAACGTCAGGCTGGGTGACGGGCACCGAAAATCCAGGCTGCAACAGGTCGGCTGGTGTGGAGACAGGCTGCAACAGGTCGCCTGGTGTGGAGACAGGCTGCAACAGGTCGCCTGGTGTGGAGACAGGCTGCAACAGGTCGCCTGGTGTGGAGACAGGCTGCAACAGGTCGCCTGGTGTGGAGACAGGCTGCAACAGGTCGGCTGGTGTGGAGACAGGCTGCAACAGGTCGCCTGGTGTGGAGACAGGCTGCAACAGGTCGGCTGGTGTGGAGACAGGCTGCAACAGGTCGGCTGGTGTGGAGACAGGCTGCAACAGGTCGGCTGGTGTGGAGACAGGCTGCAACAGGTCGGCTGGTGTGGAGACAGGCTGCAACAGGTCGGCTGGTGTGGAGACAGGCTGCAACAGGTCGGCTGGTGTGGAGACAGGCTGCAACAGGTCGGCTGGTGTGGAGACAGGCTGCAACAGGTCGGCTGGTGTGGAGACAGGCTGCAACAGGTCGGCTGGTGTGGAAACAGGCTGCATCAGGTCGGCTGGTGTGGAAAGAGGCTGGGTTACTGGCAGGATCGTGCGAGTTGAAAAGAACTTCCGTTTTTTCTTTGGTTTAGCCACCGAAGACTTGTATATGTATACAGGGCTGTAGGTGGTGGATGCAGCTGGTAGAGGCGAAGAGCGGAAGGATGGTGAAGCAGAAGGTGCAGATTTTGAAGGGGGTCTTAGGGGAACTGATGGAGGCAGCCGAGAAGAAGCAGGAGGGTTAAAGGCAGGGTAAGTGCAGCAGGGGGAAACAGGGTACTGGTACTTCATTGGTAGGAGGGTGTATTGGTTGGCCACTGTGGTAGTTGGGGGTAAAGGAGACACAGACATCCCAGCAGGCTGGTGTCTAGACACAGAAATGGGTGGCAGGGAGCCGACAGGGGCTGAGTACAATAAACTTGACCAGGCCTGTAGTAATGGTTGCACAAAGTTAGGTTTGCACACTGCTTGTCTGACCAGAGACTGCACTGACTCAATACACGCTGCAAGCACCTGTGTAGGACAAGTTGAGTACTGCTCAAGGAAAAAGACTGAGTCATCTTCCAACAGCCACACCAAGGACTCTACCTGAGCTGCACTAAAAGGGGGTGTATAGTCATCATCTCCACTGGAGGCATCAGACAGGGCCAACTCTGTACAGATCCAAATCAATGGCTGTATGTCCTCAAACAGGAACCTGCCCTGATCCACAAAAACATGAGCTAGGCGGATGTATTCCAGCAACTGCTCTCTAGTGTGTTCACTTAATGTCTGAGAACAAAATTCCTTGTCCTCTGTTGCCAGGAGCGACAAATACAGAATATCTTCAAGCTGTATTTCTTAGGCAATAGCAAGTGCCCAGACCCAATTCCCAAGTGCAGCCGATCTGCTTGAATGGCTCTGGTATTCTGTCACGGATGCCTAACACGGCATCCAGCACAGGGTACGCAGATCAGTGGGCTGCACTAAAGGAATTAGGCACAAGGTAAGTAAATATATATATATATATATATATATATGCATTTATTGAAAGGATAATTCATAAACAATAAGGCAACCAGCAAACAACCACAGTGACACACAAAACAACTCCCTACACCAATGTGAATACAGGTTTGAGATTTAAGCATAAATGTAATCAAGCCAGGGTCATACACAAGAGATCAGTCCGATTAAACAGGGAGCCGGAAGGGACAACAGGAGGAAGGGATGAGTCTGCAAGACAGGGATCCAGGGTTCAGGAACACAGGACACAAGGTACAGGATAATAAGTCACAAGGTACAGAGGCAGGGGTCCAGGGATGGATGCAGGGTTCAGGAACACAGGACACAAGGTACAAGATAACAGGTCACAAGGTTCAGGAATACAGATCTGGGTTCCAAGACAATACCAGAGCAAATGCTTTAGTGTCTGCTGGGTATTTATACACACCTCCTGCAATCAGTCTCAGGTGACGCCTGATTGCAGGAGATGATTTTGGCTCCAGACAAATGGGAGACACCCGCTGGTGGCCACCAGAACTGCACCCTTTGGTGCTGAAAGCAATAGCACCACCAGCAGGTGACCCAGGCAATGACACTGATCATGACACCCCCTCTCTTCCTGGGATGAATCCCACCTGGTCAAGGTGGACCAAGGTGGTCATCAAATCCTTCACCCATCCCGCTAATATTTTAGCATACAGTTTTACATCCACATTAAGCAGCAATATAGGCTTGTAGCTTGAACATAGCGTACCATCCTTCCCCTCTTTTGAGATTACTGTTATCGAGGCTAGGAGGGCCTCCCTACTCATATCGTATTCTACCCCCAGTCCGTTCATGTAGTGGCACAACCTTTGGGTCAGAATCGCTTTATACTTTTTTAGATAAGATGTCATAAACCCATCGGGCGTGGGCTTTTCCCCAGGGAGGATTCGTTTAGCGCTTTATTAATTTCCTCCTCTGTTATAGGTTTATCTAAAGTTAACCTTTCTATTTCAGATATTTTAGGTAGTCTAGCTTTTTTTAAGTATGCTTTTATTTTTCCTATTTCTCACCACAAGCCGGGGTAAAAAACGCCTCTAGTCATCCACTGATTATCCACCGTTTCCAACTGAACCTTCACCAGACTTTAATCATACTTTGCAGAGATCCAGTAAACCATGTGGAAAGAATGTATTGTCCACATAGCGTAATACTGCTTTGAAAAGGGGGGTCTTTTGGGATTTATTAAAACTTTTCAAAGCAGTATTACGCTATGTGTACAATACATTCTTTCCAACATCAGCCATTGAGGAGTCAGCTGAGTTATTTGACCACAGCGTCAGCCACTTGCTCCTTGATGATGCCCAGCCATTACTGGATTCAGATGTTGGTTCTGAGGTTGAGGATGACAGGAACATGAACCTAGAGAGAGGGAGGAACACTGGTAGACAAATTGGCATTCATGTTCCCCAAGCCGCAGCATATTGCCAAGTGTCTCCAGTGGTAATGATGAAGATGAAGGAGATGGAGATGATAATGATGATAATGATGATGATGAGACAGTCACTGATGCAACTTGGGTGCCAGATAGAGCACAGGAAGAAACTGAAGGTGAGGCGGCACAATCCCAAGGAGGTTGACATCAAGAAAGAGTAGAGAGCAGCCACCCTATTCCATCACATTATGTAGCAGTTATCTCCCAGTCCACTCCCCACAGTTCAGCTGTCTGGGCCTTTTTCAGCACATCTGAAGCAGATCGCACTGTTGCTATCTGCAAACTGTGTCACAGGCACATCAAACGTGGCAAAAACACCAACCATTTGGGTACCACATTCCTAACAAGGCATTTAACGTCCAACAACTCGTTGGCAAGAGCACCTAAAAGCCACACAAAAGGGGCACAAATCTGTCCCTCCTCCTCCTTACCCACTTCAGTCTGCCCTTGCGATACCGAGTCATTACCTTTCAGCAGCCTCCACTGACAGGGATGATGATATAGCACAGGGTGTCCAAGGTCCTAGCAGCTCATCTGCCAGCAGCAAACCACCAGCTATAAACTGTAGCCGGCAAATTTCTCTGCCCCATCTTCTGCAGTGGAAAAAAAATACAGTCCCTGCCACCCACATGCCCAGCTCCTGAATGTAAGCTTGTCAAAGCTGTTGGCTCTCCAACTTCTGCCTTTCAGCCTGGGGGATTCTGCCCCCTTCCGTGAATTTGCACAATGTGCTGTACCATAAGTGCAGGTTCCCAGTAGCTACTACTTTTCACGTAAGGCCGTTCCATCTCTCTAACATCACGTGAAAGGGAATGTTCTGGCATCGTTGGGCAAGGCAGTCAGCCGTAAAATCCACCTTACTGATGACACGTGGTCCAGCAAGCATGGGCAGGGGCGATATATTTAGTTCACAGCACACTGGGTAACGCTGCTTGCAACTTGAAAGGATGCAGGACAGGGCTCGGTGCTGCAGCTTGTTGTGCCCCCACGTCTCCATACAGCTGGTGGTGATTATGCCAGACCTGTGAACTCTACCCCCTCCTCCTCCTCCACCTCCATGCCCTCCTCTGCAAAATTGTCCTTTGAACATCAGGTACCCCCTAAGCATTAAAGGGCTTTTCCCAGAGTCAGGCTAAAAGGTGCAATGCAGTGCTTCAGCTGGTGTGTTTAGGGGAAAGGGAACCACACCGGAGCAGAGATTCTTGCAGCTTTGCAAGGACAGGCCCAGAGGTGGTTCACACCACGCCAGCTGGAGCCAGGAATGGTGGTGTCCGATAATGGCTAAAACCTCCTGTCTGCCCTTAGACAGGGAAAGTTGACACATGTGCCATGCCTGGCACATGTCCTCAATTTGGTGGTGCAGCGTTTTCCAAGTATGTACCCAGGGTTGCAAGATGTACTAAAGCAGGCCAGAAGAGTCTGTAGCCATTTAAGGCGGTCATACACAGCCAGTGCTCGATTGGCTGAAATTCAGTGGGATTTCCACCTGTCCGTAAACCGCCTGATGTGACATGCCCACCAGGTGGAACTCAACTTTGGGAATGCTGCAGTGGCTATACATGCAGCAGAGGGCCGTTAACGAGCACTTGTGTCAGTACGGCACGATGACAGGCTCAGGTCGCCTCAGCTTTTTTCCCCTCACCAATGGCTGATCATTAAGGATGCATGCACTGTATTGTCAGCATTTGAGGAGGCCACAAAGATGGTGAGAAGTGACAGTGCATGCATCAGTGACACAATCCCTGTTGTTTTCCTGCTGGAGCAGACTCTGCCTGGCATTATGGACAGGGCACATGAAGCAGAGCAGCAGGAGGAAGAGGAGGACTTCCTTTCCTCTCAAGGTCCACTTTATTCAGACACCATCATTCCTATGTCACAGAACACACAGAAGGAGAGAGGGGAGGAGGATGAGGAGGAGGATTCTGTTACTTTCATAGGCTTCAAAGAAGAGCAAGACATGCGTCGATCTGTAAGCGATGGCTTTCCAACCCCAGGACCCTTGGGAATAGTATGTGGCTGGGAGGAGGAAGTTAAAGATGCTGTCATCCTGAGACCCCCAATGAGTGTGCTTCTCAAGCCTCTGCAAATTTGAGGTGCATGGGCAACCTCATGCTTCAAAGCCTGCGAAAGGACTCAAGAATACGTGGCATAAAGGAGAAGGATGATTACTGGTTGGCAACCCTCCTTGACCACTGTTATAAGGGGAAGGTCTCAGAACTCATCCCGTCCCCACAGAGAGTGCAGAGGATAAAATCTCTTGAGGACACATTAAAGAGGATTTTATTGAACGTTTTTCCTGACTCTAGTAGGTCACAGTGTGGTGGAAGACGTAGTTTTGAGTCTTCCGTTGGTCAAGAAATGAGCGTTGGAGAAGGCGTCCACCTAAGTGAGGCATTTCAGAATTTGTTTAGTCCGACGCCCAGGGCTGTCAGCTTCCACATCCCATCGCAGTGTCTGCATCACATGGTGGACGATTACCTCGGAGCCAAAACAAGGATGGAGAGATTTCCAGCTGACGATCCACTGGCTTACTGGGTCATGAGAATAGATCACATGCCAGAACTTGCCCAGTATGCTATTGAGTTGTTGGGCTGCCATGCATCCAGTGTGCTTTCAGAACGGGCATTCAGTGCTGCAGGAGGTTTCATTACTGATCATAGAACGCGTCTGTCCACAGACTCAGTGGTCCATTGGACTTTTATAAAAAAAAAATCAGTCCTGGATTACCAGCTATGAAGCCCCTGATGCCGATATCACTGATTAAGTCTTTTTGGGATGTGGAATCTCTGTAGGACTTTGAGGCTGCCTAGCTTTGAGGGTGTTCAATCATTTCATCTGGAAGAATGTTTTTGGTATAGGTTTCATGGGCACAATTAACACCCAAAGACCAATTTTTCAGCACCTGTTTGACAGGTGCAGACAGGGCCGGCCCTACCATGGGACCCGATGGGACCATTGTCCCAGGCGGCAGAATCTGAGGGGCGGCACATTGACGCCCATAAATACAGTAATCCCGCCCAATCGGGCTCCGCTACGCCCACCCGCTCCGCTCTTCATCCCACTATGTGGATGGCCCAGCGCCGCTTCTATTAGAAGTATTGGCAGACCATTCGCTGCCATAACCACACAGCTGGCCGCCCGCCCATCCTCTCCACGGCTCCCCCCCCCCCCCCATGCTGCTGATGAGAAAGTCAGCTGACGAACAACAGCGTAAAGGGGGAGGAGCTTTCGGCTGAGCAGAGACCCCATGATGGAAGAGGGATCGCTATAGGCGCGGCGAACACTGAGAGAAAGTAAGTGTCACTAATCCTATCTCCACCACCCCTGCCTGTTTCTAACCTCCCCTACCACCCCTGCCTGTGTCTAACCCCCCCTACCACCCCTGCCTGTGTCTAATCCCCCTACCACCCCTGCCTGTGTCTAACCCCCCCTACCACCCCTGCCTGTGTCTAATCCCCCCCTACCACCCCTGCCTGTGTCTAATCCCCCTACCACCCCTGCCTGTGTCTAACCCCCCCTACCACCCCTGCCTGTGTCTAATCCCCCCCTACCACCCCTGCCTGTGTCTAATCCCCCTACCACCCCTGCCTGTGTCTAATCCCCCCCTACCACCCCTGCCTGTGTCTAACCCCCCCTACCACCCCTGCCTGTGTCTAATCCCCCCCCTACCACCCCTGCCTGTGTCTAATCCCCCCTACCACCCCTGCCTGTGTCTAATCCCCCCCCTACCACCCCTGCCTGTGTCTAATCCCCCCCTACCACCCCTGCCTGTGTCTAATCCCCCCTACCACCCCTGCCTGTGTCTAATCCCCCCCTACCACCCCTGCCTGTGTCTACCCCCCCTACCACCCCTGCCTGTGTCTAATCCCCCCTACCACCCCTGCCTGTGTCTAATCCCCTACCACCCCTGCCTGTGTCTAACCCCCCCTACCACCCCTGCCTGTGTCTAATCCCCCTACCACCCCTGCCTGTGTCTAACCCCCCCTACCACCCCTGCCTGTGTCTAACCCCCCTACCACCCCTGCCTGTGTCTAATCCCCCCTACCACCCCTGCCTGTGTCTAATCCCCCCTACCACCCCTGCCTGTGTCTAACCTCCCTACCACCTCTGCCTGTGTCTAATCCCCCTACCACCCCTGCCTGTGTCTAATCCCCCCTACCACCCCTGCCTGTGTCTAACCTCCCTACCACCCCTGCCTGTGTCTAACCTCCCTACCACCCCTGCCTGTGTCTAACCATCCCTACCACCTCTGCCTGTGTCTAAACTCCCCTACCACCTCTGCCTGTGTCTAACCCCTTACCACCCCTGCCCGTGCCTAACCTCCCCTACCACCCCTGCCTGTGTCTAAACCCCCTACCACCCCTGTCAGTATCTAAACTCCCTACCACCCCTGCCTGTGTCTAACCTCCCCTACCACCCCTGCTTGTGTCTAATCCCCCCTACCACCCCTACCTGTGCCTAACCTCCCCTACCCCCCCTGCCTGTGTCTAATCTCCTCTACCACCCCTGCCTGTGTCTAACCCCCCTGCCTGTGTCTAACCTCCCCTCCCCCCTCACCACAACCGCCGCTGCCTCTGTCTGAACCCCACCACCACTATTACGTGGAAATCTGACTTCCTAATAAATGTAATTTTGTTTTTTATTGTCATAATATAAAATAATAAATGTGGGGGCCTTTTGGTGGGCGTGATTATTATTATTTAATTTTTTTGGGGGGGGGGGCGGTAGGGAGGAGAGGGGCAGCATTTTGATCCTGGGCCCAGGCAGCACAATGTCTTGGGCTGGCCCTGGGTGCAGATCATTGCAATTTTTTTACAGCAAGGCCAATTCTTGCTTTCATCAAGATTATCTCTATAGGGTTATGGTGGGAAGGCACAACCGACACCCAAAGACCAATTTTTCAGCACCTGTCTGACAGGTGCATATCATTGCAATTTTTTACAGCAAAGACCAATTTTAACATTCCCAGTGCACTATATTGTGGCCTCATCATACACGCTGGCTCCCCAGCTGTTGCTGAGCAAAATAAAGGCAGCTTGCCTGAATTTTTTATTTTTTGGGGGGCTTTTTTAAATTCAATTATTGCTGCAGCAGATTCTAGACATGGTACAGATCTGCCACTTTAAAGTTAAACTAAGGGGACCCCCCAGGCACTATATTGGAATGAATATTTCATTTTTAGGCTTTCACTTTAAAATCAAAAAATCAATGCTCATTTAAAAATTATGTTTTTCACAAACTTTTTTTATTGATACATGTCCCCCAGGGCAGGACCCGGACCCCTATAACCATTGTATGCCCAATTACTTTAAGCCTTCAAAATGGGTACTTTTGATTTTTGATGTTCGGGTCCCATTGACTTTAATGGGGTTCGTTATTCGGTGGTGTTCGAAAGTTCTGGTCTGAACCGAACAGGGGTTCGTTCGGCCCATCCATATTCTCAGCTGCATAGGAGCTGGGGAAGGAGAAGCAGCAGCAGCACACTAAGCTTCCTAGTGACAGGCTGTGCAGGAGGGGGGCTGTCAGGACAAGTCTGATCATCAGAGGAAAGCAGCCTGAGTTCCCAGAACTGCTAGAGACCTGACCACGGTGTGCTCTTCTGCTTAGTGTGGTCAGTTTTTAAAAGGAAAGAGAGACTGGCAGGAACACCAGGGATTTGACATAAAGGAAGCAATACAAAGAGAACAGGATACTTTTTCATACAAGTACATGGTACAGCAGGCACATATCAGTAATATAAAATGTGTAACAAACGCTCTAAGGACCAGGTCTTTGATGGCACTTTTTTGTTTAGAAGTAAAAAACAAACAAATATTATATAATTTTTTAGCAGAGATCCTAGGGAATGGCGATAGTTGCAATTTTTTATGCCACAGTATCTGTGCAGAGGATTTTCAAACGCAATTTTTTGGGAAAAATACTTTTTAATGAATTTTGATGCAAAAAAAAACACCATATATATAACCCAATTTTTTGTTAACAAATAAAAGATGATGTTATGCTGAGTAAATAGATACCTACCATGTCACACTTTAAAATTCTGCATGCTCGTGGAATGGCGACAAACTACGACACTTAAAAATCTCCATAGGTGGCTATTTACATTTTTTTTACAGGTTACCAGTTTATAGTTACAGAGGAGGTATAGTGCTAGAATTATTGCTCTTGCTATAACGTTCACTCACCTCACATGTGTGGTGGGACCACCATTTACATATGCGAGCACGGTAGAATAGGGGCGCTTAAATTTTTTTAACATTTATTTTATTTTTTACACTGTCCCTTAAAAAACATTTTTTATCACTTTAATTCCTATTACAAGGAATTTAAACATCCCTTGTAATAGAAATAAGGGATGACAGGTCCTGTTTATGGAGAGATATGGGGTCTATAAGACCCCAAATCTCTCCTCTACCTTTGAAAGCATTAGATGAAAAAAAAAAACATTGATCTGATGCTTTAAAAAAAAAATTGTTTGTTTACTTCCACCCTAGACCGGAAATTACGTTGCTACAGTCCTCCTAGATCATAGAGATGATTAGAGACAATCTGGTCTCTCGTTGTCTCTATCGCCAGCCGTGTGAACCTTCAGATCATTTCCCAGGCTCGCTGGTGAGAACAGCGAGTGGCAGGAGGTAGGATGGCGCCTCCTGCTGCTTCCAAAAGCAATCCAGTGGCTAATCAGCTACTGGGATTGCTTTTATGAAAAAGATACGGCCGGCTGAAAAAATATTGGAGTTATGGCTGATAGTTTTAGCCATAAGCCCAGTAAACCACTTCAAAGTCACAACTTATATATACATATTGTGGTGACACCTCATATCAGTTTGGTGTAGGGTTAGCATAGTTGATCTTGAAGTTTTTGTAACTTAATTGAAACTCTGTATGGAATGAGAAATGTCACATTTCCTAACCCCAGAACAAGTCCAGTAAACAGCTGAAAATGTTTTTTCCAATATAAGAGATTCTACAAGTTACTTACTATCACAGTTCATATGATATTTCTATCAATTACCTTGATTGCTCAATTATGTACCTTGATTCTGGCTTTTAATTTTAGAAATATATAATTATGTCTTATGTGAAGAGCTTCTGCTGCTAAAATAGTGTAATTTTTTTCCATTTATCCTTTATACCATTTTAGTTCTGCTTGCAGTTAACACATAGGAGTCTGTGTATAAAAAAATTGCTGTGAGGATTTCTTATTATAAACAATACAGTGATTATTTGTGACACTTGTGTGAATGCTTTTCATGAGTTTTTGCTAGAAAAAAATATTTTCAGCAATCCTCCTCTTTTTGAGGAGGTAAGCAAAACCTTAGACAAATTAGTGGCTGTGGACATAGTATACTTGGAATTTGGAAAAGCGTTTGACTCAGTTTCCTACACAAGGCTAATGTGTAGGTTAAAGTCTACATACAGGCTGGAAAAACTCAGTTTGAAAATGGATGGAAAACTGGCTAAAAAAGGGATTTTTATAACAGCTTACCTGTAAAATCCTTTTCTTGGAGTACATCACGGGACACAGAGCGACTTAGTCATTACTAATGGGTTATATAGTTTACCTTCAGGTGCTGGCACTGGCAACTTCCAAACCGAAAGTACCCTCCCCTATATAAGCCCCTCCCATCCGGGAGCACCTCAGTTTTGTAGCAAAGCAATAAGTGTCCCAAAAAGAGGGGTGGGAGCTCTGTGTCCAGTGATGTACTCCAAGAAAAGGATTTTACAGGTAAGCTGTTATAAAAATCCCTTTTTCTTTTTCGTACATCACGGGACACAGAGCGACTTAGTCATTACTAATGGGACGTCCCAAAGCAATGCCAAATGAGGGGAGGGATACATAAGCTGGGCGCCATCAGGCATGAGGATCTTTTGCGGCCTGCAACACACTGAGCCCAAAGGCGACATCCTCCTGACTTCTAACGTCTACCTGGTAGAACCTAGTAAACGTGTGTACCGAAGACCATGTTGCGGCCTTACATACTTGAGCCAGGGAGGCCTGGTGATGCACTGCCCATGAAGTTCCAACTGCTCTTGTGGAGTGCGCCCTAACTTTGAACGGAGGCGGTCTCTTTCTCAAGCCATAGGCTTGTATTATGACCTGTCGAATCCACTTGGCTAAAGTAGATTTTGATGCTGCCTGACCCTTTCTAGGGCCTTCCGGCAGAATAAACAAAGTATCCGTTCTGTGAATCTGAGCAGTGGCTTTTAGATAAGCTTTAACTGCTCTTACTACATCCAAAGAATGTAATAACTTTTCCTCTACCGAGCTAGGTTTGGGGAAAAAAGAAGGAAGAACCACATCTTGGTTCAAATGAAACCTCAATACCACCTTAGGAAGAAAGGCTGGATGAGGACGTAATACTACTCTGTCCTTATGGACAACCAGATATGGCTCCTTACAGGACAAGGCGGCTAATTCCGATACTCTTTTAGCCGAACAAATGGCTACTAAGAAAATCAATTTCCTGGTGAGAAGAACCAAGGAAATGTGTTGCAATGGTTCAAACGGTTGTTTCTGTAGAACCGACAGAACCAGGTTTAAGTCCCATGGACATATGGGAATACTAACCGGAGGGCTAATACGCATCACTCCTTGTATGAAAGCTTTGACTAGTGAATGCGAAGCCAAGGGCCTTTGAAAAAATATTGACAAGGCCGAAATCTGACCCTTGATAGTACTCAAGGCCAGCTTCCTATCTACAGCCCACTGTAGGAAGTCCAAAATCCTACCTATCACGTACTTACGTGGATACCATTTCTTGGCCTCACACCACGTAATGTACGCCTTCCAGATCCTATAATAGATCTGCCTGGATACCGGCTTCCTGGCATTGATCATGGTAGATACCACAGAATTAGAGAGCCCTCTCTTTTTCAGAATGTGGGCTTCAATAACCAGGCCGTCAAACCTAGGGCTGGTATGGAAGGGTGGTATATCGGTCCTTGCGACAGCAGGTCCGGACGATGTGGGAGGGTCCAAGGACTCCTCACTGACATTTTTACAATCTCCGCGTACCATGCCCTTCGGGGCCACGCTGGAGCCACTAGAATCACTGGTTTCTTTTCTACCCTGATTCTGCGGAGTAATCGCGGTAACAATTGTGGCGGTGGGAATGCATATATCAGCTTGAACTGATCCCAAGGAAACACTAGGGCATCCGAGCCGCAAGCTAGGGGATCCCTTGTGCGAGACACAAATCTGTCCACCTTTGCGTTGAATCTGGATGCTAGCAGATCTACATCCGGTGTTCCCCACCGCTGGCATATTGCCTGGAAAACCTCGGGGTGAAGAGACCATTCCCCCGGGCATAATTGTTGGCGACTTAAAAAGTCTGCTCTCCAATTTTCCACTCCTGGGATGAAAACCGCGGATATGGCTGGGACATATCTTTCTGCCCACTCCAGGATGCAATTTGCTTCCCTCTGGGCTGCACGACTCCTGGTGCCACCCTGGTGATTGATATATGCCACTGCTGTGGCATTGTCTGATTGAATTCTGACAGGGGACCCTTGGAGTTTGGATGTCCATGCTACTAGGGCATACCGGGCTGCTCGTATCTCTAAGAGATTGATGGGCAGGGCCTTTTCTGCTTCTGACCACTTGCCCTGGAGAGACCATTGCTCCAGTACTGCCCCCCAGCCTATGAGGCTGGCATCTGTAGTGACCACCTTCCAAGAAACCGGACTGAAGGGTTTCCCTTTTTCCAGATTCTGGGGCACCAACCACCAATGGAGGCTCTTGCGAACGGAAGGGGACAGGGACATTGGTAAGTCTAAAGCCTGAACTTTTTTGTTCCACGCTGACAGTATGGCCCTTTGCAAATTCCTTGAATGGAATTGACCGTAGGGTACTGCTTCGAATGAAGCCACCATTTTTCCCAGCAGCCTCATGCACAGGCGTATGGATGGTTTTCTTTTTGTACCCACTAAGTGGGTCAAATCTTTTAAAGACGACACCTTCTCTGGAGGTAAGAAAATCTTTCTCTGATTTGAATCCAGCCTTAGCCCTAAGTATTCCAGACTTTTGACTGGTCTTAGGGCTGACTTGTCCCGGTTGATAATCCAACCGTGATATTCCAGATACTTGATTGTCTTGTGAATAGCTACTTCCAGCTTTTCCACTGAGTGGTCTATTAGTAGCAGGTCGTCTAGATATGCCATTATCGTTACACCTTGTGTTCTTAGATTGGCCAATAGTGGGGCCAGAACCTTTGTGAACACTCGTGGTGCTGTGGCCAGACCGAAAGGTAAGGCTCTGAACTGAAAATGGCGCCCTTCTACTGCAAAGCGTAGAAATTTCTGGTGGGCCGGAAAGATGGGAATATGCAGATAAGCATCCCTTATGTCGATCGAGGCTAACCATTCCTGCCCTTGTAGGGCGGTGGCCACCGATCGGATCGACTCCATCCGAAAAGTCCTGATATTTAGGAACTTGTTTAGCCCTTTTAGATTTAATATGGGCCTCACGTCCCCATTTGGTTTGGGGACTGTGAAAAGGTTCGAGTAAAACCCGAATCCGCTTTCTTCCAGGGGAACCTTCATGATTACACCTTGGAGCAATAGTTGTTCTAGTGCCAGAAGGAGGGATCCTCTCTTCTGGGGATCTCTTGGCACGTTTGACCTCATAAATTGGGCAGGAGGAGTGCCTTTTAACTCCAGCTTGTATCCCAGACTTACTGCGGAGAGCACCCATCTGTCTCTGATGGTGTCCCGCCAGGTCTCTGTGAACAACTGAAGCCTTCCCCCCACCCGATTGAGTGGGGGCAACGCTTCATGACTTGGGGGGAGGTTTTGTACCTCTCTTGATCCAGGGCTTCTTGTTACCCTGTGATTGTCCCTGATTTCTGCCCCCTGAATTTGACCGCGGAGGCCGTCGGAACTGCTTCACAGCCGATGTGCCCGGGACTGGAGAAGTAGGCCTCTTAAAAGAAGGACTTCTACTCTTGTTCTTAACCGGTAAGAGTGAACTTTTACCGGCAGAAATTTTCTGGATATATTTGTCCAGATCTTCTCCAAATAAGCGTTCTCCATGAAATGGGAAGCTAACCAGCAGTTTCTTACAGGGAGCTTCAGCAGACCAGTTTTTGAGCCACAGAAGCCTACGCATATGTACTACAGACAGCGTAAAGCGGGAGGCCAGTTGGATTGTATCCTTTATGGCGTCCACCGCAAAACACAAGGCTCTAGGCAGGTCAGCTAGGGCAAGAGCCTGCTGATCTGGTAAGTCCCTTAAGACTTGTTTCAACTGATCTTTCACTGCTTGCCAGACTCCAATCGCTGCTACCGCAGGTTGTGTCACCATGCTTGCTGTAGAGAAAGCAGATTTTAGTAAAGACTCCAATTTTTTATCTATTGGGTCTTTGAACATTGGAACATTATCTACTGGACATGTCAGTGATTTGTTCACAGAAGAGATGGCTGCGTCCACTGTAGGGACCCTCCATTTTTTTATGAACTTATCCTCCATGGGATAGATCACCGGAAATCTCTTGGGGGGAGCAAATATTTTATCAGGATGCTCCCAATCCTGGTAAATAAGCCCTTCTAATAAAGGGTGGATTGGGAAGGAACATACAGCCTGGGGAGCTTTTAGCGACTCCAGCGAGGAAACCGTAGTGGTTGATGGTTCCGCTAGAGGCATTTTAAATGCTGATCGGACCATGTTAGTCAGAGACTGAACCCATAATCTTTCAGCCTGAGATGCTGAGAAAGGTTCTTCCACTGTTGATTCCTCCATAACTGAATCAACCTCATCCTGATCACCTTCAGGTAGGTCGATCTCTGTGTGGGGCTGTTCCTCCACTAACAGGCACTCTGAAGGAGGAGACGGAGATCGGACGCGCTTTCCCTGTGACAGGGAAGCAGCGATCAATGCTGTTAATCTCTCTTCCAGTCCTCCCAGAGTTGAGGATAAAACCTCCTCTGTTATATATACAGGAGCAGGTGGACTGGGGACAGCCGCAGCACCAGGCACTCCTGCGGGGTTTCTACGGCTACTGACCTCTGAATTCTCAGGGGAGATTGGTGCAGTACAAGCATGCCCAATATCCTCAGAGCCCGATGGAGACCCCTTTGGCTTCCTGGAAGACTTATTTCCGGAGCGTCTGGACGACATATCCTTTAAGCACAAAGCTGAGGTATTCCCGTCATCATACACCAATTTTGCTGGTAATAGTCTAACACAGTTGCTGCTATATACCAGCTGGTGTCCACTAAAGTGCCTTTCTATGGGGATGCCTGCATCAACCGCCTCTGTGTGCCACTGTTTGTTGCTAGCTCTGTTTGCATCCAGCTGACACTTGTACTGTGTCTTTATACAAGCTGGGATGCCTGCACATGCGCAGAAGCGCCATGGCGCGCATCGAGCGTCATCCACCTGCCCCGCCCCTTTTTTTCATAGGAGGCGCGTGCACGCGCCCGCGCGCACCCGCGCCCGTGCGCCATTGGCGCCCTTTTCGAAAATCAAACAGGGACTAGGAGCCAGGGCCCTTTTTGCCGGAGGGCCTGTGCGGTGGATGAGCGCAGCAACAGGGCAGAGGAAGTGGATTCCCACAGAGAAACTTACCAACTGCCTGGATCTTTTGACTTGAGAAAACCAAAGATCCACATAACAAGAAAAATGGACCACAGCGGCCTCTAGTGGTTTAACACAGGTACCGCGGTCCTCTTTTTTTTTTTTTTTTTCTTGACTACTATTAAAATTTTACATTTTCAGTAGTTACAGGCATACACAGATATTAGCGGGAATACCGTTAGGTAACAGACAGACAAATTAGGCTTGGGGGTCCCCCAATAGAACCAAGTTCCTGGGGGCCCCCACTTACCTGTTCCCCGCCGCAGGACTCTGTTTGGTCCACAGAAGCCCAAACTTCACCTATCACGGCAGGCATTGTAATTAAACCTTCAGGGACCGGGTTCCCAAGGATTCCACTCCCCTGGACCTGTATAGCACCCTGCACAGACAACATCTTGGTCGTGGGTATGACCAGAGCTCTGGATCCCAGGGTCCAGCCCTCCTAAGAGAGGCATTACAGGCAAAACCTTGCTCTTCTGCTACAAGGCCCGGGTACCGACCGTTTAGCTATGAAGCTTTTTTGGTGGGATCCGGAACAGCTTACTAAGGCCCAAAAGAACCTGTACGCAAGCCCAGTGAAAACACATGTTACTCTTTGGCCAACACCTTAGACACTGGCAAAAAACTGAGGTGCTCCCGGATGGGAGGGGCTTATATAGGGGAGGGTACTTCCGGTTTGGAAGTTGCCAGTGCCAGCACCTGAAGGTAAACTATATAACCCATTAGTAATGACTAAGTCGCTCTGTGTCCCGTGATGTACGAAAAAGAAAGACTATATTCAGAGAGTAGGGATTAATGATTCATAGTCTGAATGGTCTAAGGTTATTAGTGGTGTACCCCAAAGTTCAGTGTTGGGACCCTTTTTTTATATATTTATAAAGGATATAGGGTCTGGGATTAAAAGTACAATTTCTATATTTGCAGATAACACCAAGCTATGCAGATTTAAATTGGGCGACTATGTGGCAAATTAGGTTTAATGTTGATAAATGTAAGGTTTTGCACTTGGGGCTAAAAATATGCACACATCATACATACTAGGGGGGGGGTACAAATGGGGGAATAAATGGTGGAGAAGGATTTGGTAGATCATAAGCTTAATAATGGCATGCAATGCCAAGCTGCAGTTTTCAAAGCGAGCAAAATCCTCTCTTGTATAAAGAGAGAAAGAGACATAATTTTTCCCCTGTACAAATTATTAGTAAGACCTCATCTGGAATATGCAGTCAGTTTTGGGCACCAGTTCACATAAAGGATATCGGAGAACTGGAGAAAGTGTAGAGAAGGGCAACCAAACTGATAAGAGTCATGGAGGAGTTCACCTAGGAAGAAAGATTATCTGAATTGAATTTATTCTCTTTTGAGAAGAGGAGATTAAGGGGGGATATGATCAACATGTATAAATACTGTACATAAGTGGTCCATATAGTGAATTTGGTGTAGAGTTATTTACTCTAAAGTGGTAGTAATCCACAGCCCTAAAAAATAAAAATAAAACTTGCAAGACAATGGCATAATGTGCTAGTATGCATCGGTATGCTGTCCCTTCAGAGCGCATGCGTCGGTGATGTCACCGGCTGCATGCAGTGTGAATATCTCCTAAACAGTGCAAGTTTAGGAGATATTCACTGTACCTACAGGTAAGCCTTATTATAGGCTTACTTGTAGATACAAGTTAAAAATACTTTACTACCAATTTAGAGTCATAACAGAAGAGAAGAGGGCACTCTTTACCTCTGAAGGAAAAGAGATTTAATCTCTGAATATGGAAAGGCTTTGTTTACAGTAAGAGCTGTGAAAATTTGGAATATACTTCCGCAAGAGCTTGTTCTGGCCATCTCAGTAGATTGTTTTATAATAATAATTAATTAAACTGGTTCTGGATACTAATATGTGTAGGTAAAGTTGATCCAGGGAATATCTAGTTGCCTCTTTGGGGATCAGGAATAGTGATGAGCCGAACACCCCCGGGTTCGGTTCGCACCAGAACCCGCGAACGGACCGAAAGTTCGAACGAACATTAGAACCCTATTAAATACAATGGATGCGAACGTTCGAATTCTAAAGTGCTAATTATAACAACTATTATGCATGTTATTGTCATAAATAGGGTTTGGGAACCCGGGTTGTGCACCAGGGGACATGTATCAATGCAAAAAGAAGTTTTAAAAACGGTCGTTTTTCGGGAGCAGTCATTTTAATGATGCATAAAGTGAAAAAAAAAAAGTCAAATATTCCTTTAAATATCGTACCTGGGGGGTGTCTAAAGTATGCCTGTGAAGTGCCACGTGTTTCCCGTGTTTAGAACTGTCCCTGCACAAAATGACACTTCTAAAGGAAAAAAAAGCCATTTAAAACTGCTTGCGGCTTTAAAGTAATGTCTGGTCCCGGTAATATGGATGAAATTCTTTAAGAAAAATGGCATAGCTACCCCATGACCCCCCCCCTACCCCAGCCCATTACCAGCCCCTTTGGGTCTTGTATGGATATTAAGGGGAACCCCGCACATAAAATAAAAAAGGCCCTATATACTCTGAACAGCCGTATACAGGCGGTGCATACAAGACAGGGACTGTAGGTTTGTTCTTATGTAGAATGTGTTTGTAATTTTGAACAGGTACATTGTTGAAGTGTAGCTCCAGCCCAAAAATCTATTTTTAAACTTTTTGGGAAACATAGGTAAGGGTTATCACCCCTGTAACATTTGTTTTGCTGTCTGTGCCCCTGTTCAGAACATTTCACCTCACTTTCCGTCCCAATGACAACTGTTTTTGAAATGTGGTGTTTTTCTTGAAACAAGGATTGCTGATAAAGCATCAGTACAGATGAGACCCCTTTCTCCCATATTTATTCTTACAGGAGAGAATTTTCCTTTCTAGGGGTAGATTTCCTCTCACTTCCTGTTGTCTTCTTTCGTTTGCAAGTAGGAGTCGTTTGTAAGTTGGATGTTTGAAAGTAGGGACCTGCCGTATATACTCTGCAGAAATAGGCCCCTTAGTTGTTGGTGTTGGCACAACACTGTAAGCACTCAGTTACTCTTGGTTGGTGCTGGAACGCCCTGCTGTCAACTATTATATCAGGAATTTTAATTACATATAATTGTTGAACAGTGGTAGTAAAAATTGGGGCTTTGATGGTGGTGCTGGTGCCACAACACTGTAAGCCCTGACAGTTACTCTTGGTGGGTGCAGCAATGGGCCCTGCTGTGAATTATTAGATCAAGAATTGTAATTACATGCCCCTTTTGAACAGGGGCTGAAAAATTGGGCCTTTCGTGGTGGTGGTGGTGGTGGCGTTGCCACAAGACTGTAAGCCCTCAGAGTTACTCTTGGTGGGTGCAGCAATGGACCCTGCTGTGAATTATTAGATCAAGAATTGTAATTGCATGCCCCTGTTGAACAGGGGCTGAAAAATTGGGCCTTAGGCACTGGTGGCACAACACTACAACCCCTCACAGATACTGTACTTGGAGCACAGCAATGAGCCCTGTTGCAAAGTATTGCTTCAAAAATTGTAATGACACGCCCCTGTTAAACAGGGGCTGAAAAATTGGGCCTTAGGCACTGGTGCCACAACACTCCAACCCCTCACAGATACTGTACTTGGAGCACAGCAATGAGCCCTATGGCAAATTATTGCTAAAAAAATTGTAATTACACGCCCCTGTAAAACAGGGGCTGAAAAATTGGGCCTTAGCCACTGGTGGCGGCACCCATAAACAAAAATGATCTTCCAAGCTATCATCATCAATCGTATCATTGAGGACTCGGAGGAGGAGGATAGCCAGTCAACATAACAGCACAGGCACTCAGCATCAGCATCAGTCTTGAAGGGATGTGACATGTTAAAATCAATTAGTCTGTTATATCAGCATCAGGTGTGTGGTAGCTGGTGGTGATCCAAGACTGGTTCATCTTG
This sequence comes from Rana muscosa, assembly GCA_029206835.1. Taxonomy (NCBI): domain Eukaryota; kingdom Metazoa; phylum Chordata; class Amphibia; order Anura; family Ranidae; genus Rana; species Rana muscosa. The sequence continues at coordinate 1,173,287,931 of CM055122.1, forward strand.
ATGAAAGTCAGTCGATCAACCGAGTCGGTGGACAGGCGCACCCTGTGATCCGTGACAAATCCTCCAGCAGCACTGAATGTGCGTTCCGAAAGAACGCTGGATGCAGGACAGGCCAGTAGCTCAATTGCATACTGTGCAAGCTCTGGCCAGTGATCCATCCTCAAGACCCAGTAAGCCAGAGGATTTTCGGTGGGAAAGGTGTCCAAGTCTGACCTTGCCCCTAGATATTCCTGCACCATGTTTATCAGACGCTGGCGATGGTTGCTGGAACCGATCATACTTTGGGGCTGCGGACTAAAGAATTGTCTGAATGCATCGGTCAGACGGCCACCTTCCCCACCGCTCCTTCTTTGACTGGCCGAAGCCTCAGCAACTCGTTGTCCAGGACCAGGAGTTTGTAACCTCCCAGTCTCTGGGAACGCGTTGCACAGACCTTTCTGCAAGGCCTCCCGGAGTTGTCTCATCCTCTGCTCCCTCTGCGACGGTAACATAAGGTCCGCAACCTTACCCTTGTACCGTGGATCAAGGAGAGTGGCCAGCCAGTAATGGTCCCTCTCCTTGATCCGAAGAATACGAGGATCCTTCCGCAGACTTTGCAGGATCAGGGAGGCCATGCAGCGTAGGTTTGCTAAGGGCATTCGCTCCGGAGTCCTCTGGGTCACTAAGGACGACATGATCCGCAGCCACCTCCTCCCAGCCACGTACAAGTCCACTGGTTTCTTGGGACTGTAAATCATCCCTAAAAGACTGCTGCTGATGATGCTGAGTGCCAGCCTCCACCTCCATGCTGACACAATCCTCCTCCTCCTCCTCCTCCTCCTCCTCCTCCTCTTCCTGTGCGATGGGTGGGACAGAAGGAACACTGTCTGGGTAAAGGGGGCCTTGAGAGGCAAGGAAGTCCTCTTCTTCCTGCCTCTGTTCTGCCTCAAGTGCCCTGTCCATTATTCCACGCAGCGTGTGCTCCAACAGGTGGACAAGAGGTACAGTGTCACTGATGCATGCACTGTCACTGCTCACCATCCTCGTGGCCTCCTCAAATGGTGCCAGGACAGTGCATGCATCCCTGATCATGCCCCACTGGCGTGGAGAAAAAAAACCAAGCTCCCCTGACCCTGTCCTGGTGCCGTAGTCGCACAGGTACTCATTGATGGCCCTCTGCTGCGTGTGCAGCCGCTGCAGCATGGCCAACGTTGAGTTCCACCTGGTGGGCATGTCACATATAAGGCGGTTCTTGGGCAGGTTCAACTCCTTTTGCAGCTCAGCCAGGCGAGCACTGGCATTATAAGATCTGCGGAAATGCACACAGACTTTCCTGGCCTGCCTCAGGACATCCTGTAAGCCCGGGTACCTGCCCAAGAACCGCTGCACCACCAGGTTAAGGACGTGAGCCACACAGGGCACATGGGTCAGTTGTCCCTGTCGGAGGGCGGAGAGGAGGTTGGTGCCATTGTCGCAAACCACCATTCCTGGCTTAAGCTGGCGTGGCGTCAACCAACTCTCGGCCTGGCCCTGCAGAGCAGACAGGACCTCTGCCCCAGTGTGGCTTCTGTCCCCCAAACACACCAGCGCAAGCACGGCATGGCATCTTTTTGCCTGCGTACTTGCGTAGCCCCGTGAACGGCTACGGAGCACCGCTGGTTCATAGGACAAACCACAGGAAGAGGCCATGGAGGAAGAAGAAGAGGAGGGGGTGGAGGAGAGAGGTGTGTCACAACCAGTAGTAGCATTTTGGAGGCGTGGCGGTGGGACAACCTCCAACACTACTGCACCTTGTCCTGCATCCTTCCCAGCTGCCAAAAGAGTGACCCAATGGGCCGTGAAAGAAAGGTAACGTCCCTGTCCATGCCTGCTGGACCATGAGTCAGCGGTAATATGCACCTTACCGCTGACCGCCCTGTCCAGCGAGGCCAAGACATTGCCTTCCACATGCCGGTAGAGAGCCGGAATAGCCTTCCGTGAGAAAAAGTGGCGTTTGGGAACCTGCCACTGAGGAACCGCACATTGCACAAACTCACGGAAGGGGGCCGAGTCTACCAACTGAAAAGGCAGCAGTTGAAGCGCTAGCAATTTAGCCAAGCTAGCATTCAACCGCTGGGCATGTGGATGGCTGGGAGTGAACTTCTTTCGACGGTCCAGCAGCTGGGGCAGGGAAATTTGCCTGCTAGAATCGGACGTCGGTGTACTGCTAGCAGAGTGGCCGCAAGTACTTGGCTGTGACACACCTAATTCTACACCTTCATTCCTCTCAGTGCATGTTTCAGAGAGGACTGAAGTTATAGTGGGGTTGGAGATCCCAGCTGATGCGGTGCAAGGAGAGGTCCGCTTTGTTCTTTGGTGTGGGTCTTTGAGGTAGGCTTGCCAACGAGCTGCATGGCAGGTCAACATATGTCTGGTCAGGCATGTGGTACCCAAGCGGCTGATGTTTTGGCCACGCGATATACGCTTGAGACATATGTTGCAAACAGCAGCTGTGCGATCTGATGCACTAGCCTCAAAAAAGGCCCACACCAAAGAACTTTTTGAATGACGGGCAGAGGCAGCGCCCTGCACAGGCGGAGCTCTGCGGTGTGATTCCGTCGGTGTACTGCCCTTACGCTGGCCACCAAAGGGCATCCTGCCTCGTTGGAGATGTGCCTCCTCCTCATCCTCCTCCTCCTCCTCTCTCCTATTAGGCACCCACGTGGAGTCAGTGACCTCATCATCCCCTCCCTCCTCATCACTGGAGCCAATCTGGCAGTATGCTGCAGCTGCTGGAACATGACTGCCAGATTGGTGTCCTTCTTGAGCATCCCCTCTGTCTGCTCTCACGCTACTGCCTTCCTCTAGCTGGGTTTCATCATCAGACCCTTCGAAACGCTGGGCATCCTCCTGGAGCATGTACCCAACACTGTGCTGAAACAGTTCGGGGGACTCCTCAGGAGGAGGACATGGTGGGTCTAGGGAAGGAGTGACTGATGATTTGTCTGACATTGATACCAGGGAAGACGACGCTTTGGCAGCTGCTTTTCCAGTACCCTGAGCCTGGGTGAGAGAGGATGAGGAGGAGGAGGAGGGCTTGGTCATCCACTCTACCAAGTCTTCGGCATGATGTGGCTCAACATGTCCAGCTGCCGAAAAGAAGGACAAGCGTGTCCCATGGCCATGTGCTGATGACAATGCACCGCGTCCACGACCAGCACTGTTGCCCCCAGACACAGAGCCTGCTTGCCCTCTTTTATTGCCTCCTGACTGTCTGCCTCTCCTTGTTTGCCTTCCAGACATTCTAATAGATGGCCTGCAGGGAGATGGGAAAAAAGCAATAAGGGCTACCTTCAGGTGTCCTTCTCTGTCCCTTGAAACAAGGACTTTCACAGTGAAAGAAACTGACACTCTCCCTACCTACAGTTTTCTGTCCCTAGAATAAATGTTTTTTTTAAGCACAATATAGCACAAGGACAATTCACTCACTGTCCTTCCAGGTCCCTGGAAACAAGGACTTGCAGAGTGAAAGAAAAAAAACACTCTCCCTACCTACAGTTTTCTGTCCCTAGAAAAAATGTTTTTTTTAATCACAATATAGCACAAGGACAATTCACTCACTGTCCTTACAGGTCCCTGGAAACAAGGACTTGCAGAGTGAAAGAAAAAAAACACTCTCCCTACCTACAGTTTTCTGTCCCTAGAAAAAATGTTTTTTTTAATCACAATATAGCACAAGGACAATTCACTCACTGTCCTTACAGGTCCCTGGAAACAAGGACTTGCAGAGTGAAATAAACTGACACTCTCCCTACCTACAGTTTTCTGTCCCTAGAATAAATGTTTTTTTTAAGCACAATATAGCACAAGGACAATTCACTCACTGTCCTTCCAGGTCCCTGGAAACAAGGACTTGCAGAGTGAAAGAAAAAAAACACTCTCCCTACCTACAGTTTTCTGTCCCTAGAAAAAATGTTTTTTTTAATCACAATATAGCACAAGGACAATTCACTCACTGTCCTTACAGGTCCCTGGAAACAAGGACTTGCAGAGTGAAATAAACTGACACTCTCCCTACCTACAGTTTTCTGTCCCTAGAATAAATGTTTTTTTTAAGCACAATATAGCACAAGGACAATTCACTCACTGTCCTTCCAGGTCCCTGGAAACAAGGACTTGCAGAGTGAAAGAAAAAAAACACTCTCCCTACCTACAGTTTTCTGTCCCTAGAAAAAATGTTTTTTTTAATCACAATATAGCACAAGGACAATTCACTCACTGTCCTTACAGGTCCCTGGAAACAAGGACTTGCAGAGTGAAAGAAAAAAAACACTCTCCCTACCTACAGTTTTCTGTCCCTAGAAAAAATGTTTTTTTTAATCACAATATAGCACAAGGACAATTCACTCACTGTCCTTACAGGTCCCTGGAAACAAGGACTTGCAGAGTGAAATAAACTGACACTCTCCCTACCTACAGTTTTCTGTCCCTAGAATAAATGTTTTTTTTAAGCACAATATAGCACAAGGACAATTCACTCACTGTCCTTACAGGTCCCTGGAAACAAGGACTTGCAGAGTGAAAGAAAAAAAACACTCTCCCTACCTACAGTTTTCTGTCCCTAGAAAAAATGTTTTTTTTAATCACAATATAGCACAAGGACAATTCACTCACTGTCCTTACAGGTCCCTGGAAACAAGGACTTGCAGAGTGAAAAAAAAAAAACACTCTCCCTACCTACAGTTTTCTGTCCCTAGAAAAAATGTTTTTTTTTAAGCACAATATAGCACAAGGACAATTCACTCACTGTCCTTCCAGGTCCCTGGAAACAAGGACTTGCAGAGTGAAAGAAACTGACACTCTCCCTACCTACAGTTTTCTGTCCCTAGAATAAATGTTTTTTTAAGCACAATATAGCACAAGGACAATTCACTCACTGTCCTTCCAGGTCCCTGGAAACAAGGACTTGCAGAGTGAAAGAAACTGACACTGTCCCTACCTACAGTTTTCTGTCCCTAGAATAAATGTTTTTTTTAAGCACACTATAGCACAAGCACAAAACACACTGACACTCTCCCTACCTATCCTTCTCTTTCCCTAAACTAAAGGAATCCAGGTTAAGCAAGAAAGAAATAACAGTCACTGTCCCTGCCTATGCTGCTCTATCCCTGCTCCGGAACACACTACACTAGGCCGCCGTGCTGGCGGCCTTTTATAGTGTGGGGCGTGTACTAAACACCCTCAGCAATAATTGGCCACAGGCATCCTGCCTGTGGCCAATCATTGCTCTCCTCGCTGCCGGCGCTGTGATTGGCCAAGCATGCGGGGTCACAGTGCATGCTTGGCCAATCACAGCGCCTGGATGACACTGCGATGGCGTAGTGCATTGTGGGCCGTTCGCGTCACTCGAATTTGGCGCGAACGGCCCAAATCGTTCGATCTTCGTCGAACGATCGAACAGCCGATGTTCGAGTCGAACGTATGTTCGACTCGAACACGAAGCTCATCCCTAATCAGGAAGGATTTTTTTTCCCCCGCTGGAGGAAATTGGATAATGATTTATTGTTATTTTTTGCCTTCCTCTGGATCAACTGTGGGTATAGGATAGTGTATATGGAGGTTTATATTATTAGTGTATATGGACATTTGTTTGATTTGTATTTGTTTTTGTTTTTTTTAACTCTATTGGTTGAACTGGATGAACTTGTGTCCTTTTTCGACCAGATTAACTACGTACATAACTACTGAATTATTAAAAACAAACAAAAATTCCCAACTCACTTACCAGCTAGCCTGCAACAAAACTGAATTGTCACTGTCTAACAGTTCACATAAAAAAAAAAAGGAATGTAGTTGCACACATTTGAAAACATATTGGCCAGGTCAAGGCCCGCCAGTTTATTGCAGTCCTAGCTCTTTAATTTTGAGAGTATCAAAATGGAAGCACATATATAGCAGTTGGATTGATTAAGGACAGATGTGCCTGGAGGAAGCCCACCCCTCCTTAAAAGGTATAGAGATGCACAGGACACCAAGCGAGGGCACAATGGCAGCAAAAGGTATCCCATGTTTGCTTGAACCCTTCCACAAACTGTGCAAACAGAGGACAACCACCCCACCCTATACCTAGCCTTTACAACAAGGAGTACATGGAAGGGCAACGCACAAAAACAAACAAAAATTCCTAGCTCACTTACCAGGTAGCCTGCAACAAAACCAAATTGACAGTTTTAGTAGAGGCTCTGTCTCCTAGAAAGATGCAGCTGTTTTTCCAGCCTTGATGTCAATAGCAGCTCAGCTGCAATGAATGGCCTCCTTATGTCATCTCTGGCTTGCCAATCAAGATAACGAAGAGGTCAAACCTGGGAGAAGCCTTAGCAAAGTTGTCAGCAGTGTTGATTGAGCAATAAAAGGCAAAAATATTAAGGGGGGGGTTGGCAGGTGAGTCTACCATAATCTGCATATTTGGCATATGAAAGATGTTCTAAGGACCTGAAGCAAACTAGAGTTATCCTTTAAGTCTAACATTTCTTTAAAAAAACACAATAAATTATAAATGTTTAACCACTTCCCGCCTGCCATATAGCAGAATGACGTACGCAAAGTGGTCAAGTTATCCTGACTGGACGTCAATGAGGTCCAGCAGGATAAGCCGCAATGGTGCGACCATGGGGGCATGCAGCGTGGCAATCGTTGGTGTGGTGTGTCAGTCTGACGAACAGCATCCCCGATCTCGGTAAAGAGCCTCTGACGTAGGCTCTTTACTATGTGATCAGCTGTGTCCAATCACAGCTGACCACAGCGTAAACAAAAATATGTTTATTGGCTTTTCCTCCACTCACACTGACAGATGCCGACCGGCTGGTCTCCTGACAGGGGGGTCTGTGCTGAATGAATATCAGTACAGCCCCCTGAGGATGTCCACCCGTGCCCACCAGTGATGCCCACCCAGGTCCACCAGATATGCCCACCCATGACCACAAGGGTTACCAATCAGTGCCCATTCGAGGTGCCAATCAGTGCCCATCAGTAATGCCTGCCAGTGCCTCCTCATGAGTTCTGCCTATAAAGGCCATCAGTGCCACCTATCAGTACATGTCAGTGCAGTCTTTCAGTGCCCATCAGTGTCGCCTATCAGTGCCCATCAGTACAACCTATGAGTGCCCAACAGGGCCGCTTATCAATGCCCATCATTTCTGCATATCAGTGCCACCTATCAGTGCCCATCAGTGCCACCTATCAGTGTCCATCAGTGTTGCATATTAGTGCCTCATCATCAGTGCCCATCAGTGCCACCTCATCAGTGCCCCTCAGTGCAGCCTCATCAGTGCCCATCAGTGAAGGAGAAAATTGTATTATTTACAAAATTGTATAACAGAAACAAAGAAAAACATTTATTTTTTCAAAATGTTCTTTTTTTATTTGTTTAGCAGAAAATAAAAACCCCAGTAGTGATTAAATACCACCAAAAGAAAGCTCTATTTGTGAGAACAAAATGATAAAAACTTTGTTTGGGTACTGTGTTGCATAACCGTGCAATTGTCATTTAAAACGCAACAGCGCTGAAAGCTGAAAGTTGGCCTGGGCAGGAAGGGGGGAAAGTGCCCAGCATTGAAGTGGTTAAAGTAAGGATGAGCTTCTCTCTCCCTGATCCCCTCAGTGGCTCCACAATGGCTCACAGGGTGCAATTTACCCCACGATCAAAACCGCTGACACCCTAGGACATCTGGCATCATGCCCAAATGACAACTGGCCAGCTCTGCGCCAAAAAAACTTACTGCATTCTTCCCCGCTATGGTGGGCAGAGACAGGCAACATGGTGGAGCTCTGCATACTGACTCATCAGCCGAGAACACAGACTCTGACTCCACCTCCACTGCGATCTTCTGCTGCCCTTGCACAGCACCTGGTGAGTCTCCTCCAGACAGCCCATCTACTAGAAGCCATGCCAAAGCTAAAAAGCACAAAAAGAGTGAAGGGTGTAACCTGCCACTAGCCATGTATAACTCTGTAAAGCAACCATCTTCCCTGCCTCCTCACATTGCATCGTTTTGATCTATTTTATGCTGAACGCCTGGTATCAGGGTTTATTGTTTAGCTGCTATCTTTGTACTATTTTTTCTCTAAGCGCAGCTTTTTTACTACATTTTATTCATAACATTATACTGCCTCACTGTCACTCTTAACTGTGACAGGAGATCAAACTTCACCTCATCCTTCAGGTTAGGAACCTGTAGCATAGCTGCTTCTAGCATCCCAGTCTTTCCGATACAAGAAATACCCCTGGACAGTGGCAAGCCAGTTATGTGAGCTGTCAAACCAAGTTTCTGATAATTTCCCATAAAGACAAAATCCTCCTTGTGTATCAAAAGCTCCAATTCATCCATTTTATTAGCTAGACTTCTAGCTTTTGTGTACATGCCTCTTCGTTTTAAACTTTACTCACTGCCAGATATACTGTACCTTCTTTTGATCCCTCCCCAGGGCCGCTGTTAGAAATCATGGGGCCCCATACAGCCTACCTGGCAGTGCCCCTGACCCTGCCTCAAGCCAGGCCACACTGCAACCACACACAATGCACATAGCTGTGGCATGGCAGCCTGGCATTTAGGTGGCTAAAACAGACGGCAAGAAGGCTATACAACGCCTCCTCACCACCTGCCAAATGCTCTCTAAGTGCCTGTTCACACTTGCCTGCACACTAAACTGGAGCTGTTTAGTGTGCAGGAAGCAGTTTCAGCTCTAGAAAGCTAGCTTGGTTTCTTGCATCACACAGCTTTTTTTTTTTGTTAACTTTATTTGAAGTGCACAAAATATCACTGAACTGGAGCATGGTGCATTGTGCTGCTGTGCGTTGACATGTGGTGCCTTCTTGTGAGCTGTGCTATAATGCAGTATGTCTGCATTTTATTGCAGCTCAATACCTTGTAATCTGTGGGGTATTGTCATAAGAAAGATGAGAGAGACCAGACCCAACAATGCAGACGAGCTGAAGGCCACTATCAAAGCAACCTGGGCTTCCAGTATTGGTATAGTGCATACTATACTGTACATGGACATACTTTTCAGTAAGCCAACATTTCTGTAATAACAATTTCTTTTTTTTTTAATTTGTCATGTGTAATATAAAAAAAAATTGAGATACTGAGTTTTGGGTTTTCACTAGCTGTAAGCCATAATCATCATTTTTTTTTTTTTAAAAAAGGTTGAAACATATCACTCTGTGTGTAACACATCTATATAAAATATACAAGTTTCACTGTTTGAATTGAATTACTGAAAAAAATTACTTTTTAATGATATTCTATTTTTTTGAGATGCACCTGCACAACCACACCTAATGCGCAAACAAATGGTGGTTATGATGTATGGTATGTTGTATCCAAAGAGGATCAATTCCATTGTTTTTAAACATATTTTTCATTCTTTTGAGTTTTTATTTTATTTTATTTCATTGTTTTTTACCTAATCAACCATGGCTTCATTGGGAAATGTGAATGCGATTTTTTGACCAATAAGTTTCAATCCTTCTTTGGTATCTGTCCTATATATTGGTTTGGTGATTGGCGTGTTTCCTGGCCCCTGATGATGTCACAATTGATGAAATGTGTAGGGTGAAACTAGGACACAGGCTAGCACACATGCACAACAAACGATGGATATCTTGGATGCTGGCAACCCAGATTTTGTAATGTGTACAGCGCTGTGGATTTTTATCCATTTTAAATGAATAACGTTTTTTTTAATGCATCATTAGAAAATGCCCTGGGATTTTTAAGGTGCCACAAATAAAGCAAACTTGATGGTAAAAACACTATTTTATTTTAGAAAATAAACAAAATCATTAAACAAAATACTGATATGTTTTTTGGAAATTTTGTTTATTTTCTAATTTAATTTGTCCAGTATGTAGTACTTATAAATCTCCTGAAGAAGCCAGTGATTGGCAAAACATGTTGAGATGAAGAAACTGCATGAATAGACTAACATGAAATGTATATTCTTGATGATTGATTTTTAAGAAATTTTGAAAACAACTTTTTAAATGCTTTTACACTGTAAAAGTAAACAAGATTGTCTTCATATCATGAAGATTGCTTTATTTGTTGCACCTTAAAAATCCAAATGTATTTTCTAATTATGCATTCTCTACCCGGGATGTGGTGTCTTTGATTTCCATGTTCACTGGTATATCTATAATGCTTGTTAAGGTTTTTTATTATTATTATTATTATTATTATTATTATTATTATTATTATTATTAGGTATAGGGAAGTGTTCCTTCTGTTTCATCTCTGTTGGTCTTATTGTCCTGGAGAGGAGAACTGGGTCTGGTTGTTCCACTTCTCCCATGGTTCTGAGAGATAGAAGGAGTTGCAAGATGCTTTTTTATCGAGGAGAAGTTTGAGTATAACAGCTTTTTGTGACCACTCTTTATTAGGGGTTGCAAATTTTTCATTAAGTCATTTTCTGCACACAGTGTGTGGAGTGTAGACATGTGCACACTGAAATATTTTGTTTCGGAATTTCAGTTTCGTTCGAAAAATACATTTATTTAGTTACTCCCGAAATTTGTTTTTATTTATTTTTTTTAGTTAAAAAATGCATTTGTCTGAAAATCCGAATTAAGGTTGAATCTGTCAATTGAAGGCTTATGGTGTCTGTCCGATGTGCTAAGAGGATTCGACGAAGCAGCTAAACTATACAAAGCTGTGATCATACATTTCCGGTTGAATGCTCCGCCCCCAAGCTATAGAACAAGTCTAATGTTGTTTGACTAGTAATATAATTATTACTAGTCAAACAACATTATAATTCTTCTAAAGCCTATGGGCAGAGCATTTGACCGTAAATGTCCGCTCGCGGCAATCGTATGTTTTTAGCTGCTTCATCGAATCTTCATGTCTCTATAATGTTGAATCTTTTCCCGCCATGTCGAATAATCCTAGACTAATAGAGTTAGGTTAGGCACATCCAACCGCAAGTTCTATAGACACAGATCGCTATTGTCACCGTCATGTCAAATCTTCTATCTATATATCGAACTGTTGTCGCAACGATACGAAAATATAGTAGATATGAAAATAAAGCATTTTTTTTATTTTGGATCTTTTGTATTTCGGATTCTGCGCGTTCATTTTCGTTTGTTAAAACGAAAATGAAAATCCCAGAAATTTGGACGAAAATGCATTCGGATGAAAACGAAGGCACATGTCTAGTGGGGTGAAACACTTGAGGCTTCTGACCTGGATGTCCCATCACTATTACTAAGTAGGGGACTACTGCTACAAGTGTGATGTCACCGTCACCATTTTTCCTGCACTTTTTTTGTGTTCACTGTCAAATATCATTTCATGTGTGCCTCTGGAGTCAGTGACATTTGCATTTATAATATTTGTGTTGCACATGCATTTATTTATATCAATATTAATTATTTTAATTGTTGATATTTCTCCACTGCAGGTGGCACTCACTATGATTCCTCTATGGTTTCCTGGGTCACTGGGGAAGCTATCCGATTGGATGCTGCCACCCAATGTGACTCTAGCACAGGGTCAGGCGGAGATTATTTAAGGCCCTGGCTCCCAGGGCTGGCATGCATTTTGCATGTGGGTAGTGTAAGGTCAGGTGACCCGTCTGACAGGGACAGTGATTAGTGGCAGAAAGAGGTTCCTGGTGAATAAGGAAATGATAGGGATACACCATCCTTCTGGAAACCTCCCCATTTGGATTTGGACTGACCCGGCCACATTCCGCCCCTCAAGACAGACGCGGTTGGCACATCTGAGACCTGCTCTACTGCACAAAGCTGTTACATGCTGTGAATGTTCCCGGTTGGGTGCCTTTCCACCGGGTTTGTTGTAAATGACTGAATTCTGCATTAATACAATTTCGGTTCTCTGCAACCAGACTCTGTGTTTACTGTCACCACACCACGCTGCTCCTCCCTACAAGTAACTCAGTACTCCCAATTACTTACCGTTCTCAGTACTCACAGCCCTCAGTATTCAGTCCTAAGCGATCCTCTCACACAGCATCAGCTCACACTCCTGCCACTCCTGATTAAAGATCACCGCTGGGTTCACTGCTCAGATCAGCTCCTGCTGCTCAGTCTCACACAGCTGCCTCTCCCCACTCAGCATGTCCTGCAGTGTTCTCCCCTGCTGAGCCAGCACTTTGAGGTTCTTTGCTCAGCCCACTAACTTAGAACTAGCGTCAGCCTGCTCACATAGATCCAATGTCAGCCCACTTACTGTATTTACTATGTCAGGTAGGCATGCACGAGGAAAAGTATGATGGTGTAAGAGAAAGAAGACGGGGTCTATAGGTAACAAATGGTCTGTCATTTTCTGACTAATGCAGTGAACCTCAAACCAGAAGGGGTGTGGCCTTCCCACGTCTCCAGCAGAAATCTGAACAAAAATGAAAAACATTTTATGTAATAGGGAAGGGATACAATACCACATGGAAAGTATTTTAAAACAGGATTTTTGAAATTTAGCACAGATTGATATTTTTAGATACAGAGGAATATTTTATCTTCTTTATTTGTGTAGCACTACCCCCGCAGGAGCTACTGGTTTGGTTTTGGGTCTTACCGTTACCTGTCTGTTCCACCGTATCCGTCATAGGGGTCCCATTGAAGAGTTGTTCACAGATGTCAAAACCAACACATAGTCTCTTTTTCCAATGGTTTTATGCAACAAAGTCAGATAAAGGGATGGAGGGTTAGGGGAGATTCAGGCACCTTGTATTTGCGGATCACGGATACTTCTCTAATCCAGAGGACAAACAGTTTCCACACTGGATATAGCAACCACCGGATAGGCCTCTCTCACTGACCTAGCAGCCGGTAGCCGGCAGAGACAAATCTCTGCCACAGGATTGTATAACAAAGAACTATCTGTAAAGTCAAAGTACAGTCACACAGTACCAGTTTCTTTCAGCCGATCCGGCAATACTGTGAGGTAGATGGGTTGGGATGCGTCCTCCAATTGAGTCTCCAGGCTCTTCCTGAGATACCAGCCCTTTTGGCTTGGTCCTCTCAGAGAAAAGTCCTCCCCTGTGTGGCTTTGGCCAATTATGTCTCAGGTGGTTTAGTACACGCCCCACACTATATAAGGCCGCCTCCGTGGCAGCCTTGTGTAGTGTGTTGCGGTGGTTAAAGAGAGAGGCTAAAGAGAGAGGCTAAAGAGAGAGAGACAGTGTCATTTATTTTGAGTTAGATCGAGCAGGCAGTCGAGTCAGTTAGCTGCAGTTACAGTGTGTAGAGGATATATATGCATCCTAGGTGTTGTGTATATATATTTACACACTGTATTCAGTTTAGCTAGATCCATTCCTGTTATTCTCTATACTGACAGGCAGGCAGGTGATTGTGCTAGCTGCAGTGTTTTACTTAGTGTACAGTGTCCTTTGCACAATGTGCACCAAAAGCTTACCTGAATACAGTTGCTGGTGTTCTGATACAAATACAGGCAGGGAGCTGCAGTATTTTGCTTTAGTGTCCTTTGCACAGTGTGCACCCAAAGCTTACCTGAATACAATTGCTGGTGTTCTCATACTAATACCACAGGCAGGGAGTTCAAAATTACAAACAGATACAAACAGATAAAAAAAATAATAAAAACAAAATCCAATTGTCATTGGGACAGAAAGTGAGATGAAATCTTCTGAACAGGTGCACAGACAGCAAAACAAATGTTACAGGGGTGATAACCCTTCCCCTTGTTTTCCAAAAAGCTTAATAGATTTTTTGGCTGGAGCTACACTTTAAAAAAAAATGTACCAGTTTAAAATTACAAACAGATTCTACGTAACAACAAACCTACAGTCCCTGTCTTGTTTGCACCGCCTGTATACTGCTGTTCAGAGTATATAGGGCCTGGGGCCCCCACGCCTTTCTTTTTTTAATTTGGGTGCGGGATCCCCCTTAATATCCATACAAGACCCAAAGGGGCTGGTAATGGGCTAGTAATGGGGGGGGGGGATAACCATGCCATTTTTCTCAATGATTTTCATCCATATTGCCGGGACCAGACATTACATTGAAGCCGCAAGCAGTTTTAAATGACTTTTTTTTCCCTTTAGAAATGTCATTTTGTGCAGGGACAGTTCTAAACACGGGAAACACGTGCCACTTCACAGGCATACTATAGACACCCCCCAGGTACGATATTTAAAGGAATATTTCACTTTTTTTTTCACTTTATGCATCATTAAAATCTCTGCTCCCGAAAAAACTGCAGTTTTTAAAACTTTTTTTTGCATTGACACATGTACCCTGGGGAAGGACCCGCGTCCCCAAACCCTTTTTAGGACAATAACTTACATATTAGCCTTCACAATTAGCACTTTTGATTTTGAACGTTCGAGTCCCATAGACTTTAATAAAGTTCTAAAGTTCGCGCAAACTTTCGGTCCGTTCGCAGGTTCAGGTGATTGTGCTTTTTGCAGTATTTTCTCTTAGTGTACTGTGTCCTTTGCACAGTGTGCACCTAAAGGTACCTCAATACAATTAGTGGTGTTCTCATACTAAAACCACAGGAAGGGAGCTGCATTAATTTCATTTAGTGTACTTCTGTCCTTTGCACAGCGTGCACCTAAAGGTACCTGAATTCAATTGGTGGTGTTCTCAAACTAATACCACAGGCAGGGAGCTGCCAGTATTTTCATTAGTGTACTGTGTCCTCTGCACAGTGTGCACCTAAAACTAACTAAAGACAATTGCTGCTTTTCTCATACTAATACCACAGCAGGCAGTTGATTGTGCTAGCTGCAGTATTCTCTCTCTCTCTCTCTCTCTCTCTCTCTTTCCACACACACACACATCCCACCTTTGTGCAGCTACATCTCACTGCAGGCCATTAGTATGTCTGTAAGGAAAACAAGGAGATGCAGACAGTCACGAGCCAATAAAAGAGAGCAAGCAGGCTCTGTGTCTAAAGGCAACAGTGCTGGTCGTGGACACTGTGCATCCTCATCAGCACAAGGCCTTGGGATACGCTTGTCCTTTTCGGCAGCTGGCCATGTTGAGCCTCAACATGCTGAAGACTTGGTAGAGTGGATGGCCAAGCCGTCCTCATCCTCCACATCCTCTCTCACCCAGGCTCAGGGTACTTTGTTTGGCAAAGCAGCTGCCAAAGCGGCCTCTTCCCTCGGCTCAATGGCATCAGTCACTCCTTCCCTAGCCCCACCATGTCCTCCTGAGGAGTCCCCCGAACTGTTTGACCACAGTGTTGGGTACATGCTCCAGGAGGATTCCCAGCGTTTTGAAGGCTCCGATGATAGTACCCAGCTAGAGGAAGGCAGTAACATGAGCCCAGAGAGAGGGGGTGCCCAACAAGGACAGCAATCTGGCAGTCATGTTCCCCCAGCTGCAGCATACTGCCAGATTTGCTCCAATGATGAGGAGGGAGGGGATGATGAGGTCACTGACTCCACGTGGGTGCCTGATAGGAGAGGAGGAGGAGGAGGAGGCACATCTCCAACGAGGCAGGATGCCCTCCAGGGGCCAGCTTAAGGGAAGCCAACCGACTGCATCACACCGCAGTGTTCCGCATGTTCAGGGCGCTGCTGTCTCTGCGCGTTATTCCAAAAGTTCTTTGGTGTGGGCCTTTTTTGAGACGTGTGCAGCAGATCGCACCGTTGCTATTTGCAACATATGTCTGAAGCGTATCTCGCGTGGCCAAAACATGAGCCGCTTGGGCACCACGTGATTGACCAGACATATGTCGACCTGCCATGCAGTCCGTTGGCAAGCATACTAAAAAGACCCACACCAAAGAACAAAGCAGACCTCTCCTTGCTCCTCATCAGCTGGGATCTCCAACCACACTATACCTTCAGTCCTCTTAGAAACCTGCACTGAGAGGAATGAAGGTGTAGAATTAGGTGTGTCACAGCCAAGTACTTGCTGCCAATCTGCTATCGGTACACCAACGTCCGATTGTACCAGGCAAATTTGCCTGCCCCAGCTGCTGTACCGCCGAAAGAAGTTCACTCCCAGCAATCCACATGCCCAGCGGTTGAATGCTAGCTTGGCTAAATTGCTAGCACTTCAACTGCTGCCTTTTCAGTTGGTAGGTTTTGCCCCCTTCCGTGAGTTTGTGGAATGTGCGGTTCCTCAGTGGCAGGTTCCCAAATGCCACTTTTTCTCATGGAAGTTGATTCCGGCTCTCTACCGGCATGTGGAAGGCAATGTCTTGGCCTTGCTGGACAGGGCGGTGAGGGGTAATGTGCATGTTACCGCTGACTCATGGTCCAGCAGACATGGACAGGGACGTTACCTATCTTTCACGGCGCATTGGGTGACTCTGTTGGCAGCTGGTAAGGATACAGGACAAGGTGCAGTAGTGTTGGAGGATGTTCCGCCACCACGCCTCCAAAATGCTACTACTGGTGATTCTGACACACCTCTCTCCTCCACCCCCTCCTCTTCTTCTTCCTCCATGGCCTCTTCCTGTGCTGATTTGTCCTCGGAACCAGCGGTGCTTCGTAGGCGTTCAAGGGGCTACGCAAGTACGCAGGCAAAAAGATGCCATGCGGTGCTTGAGCTGGTGTGCTTGGGGGACAGGAGCCACACTGGGGAAGAGATTCTGTCAGCTCTGCAGGGTCAAGCTCAGAGGTGGCTGATGCCACACCAGCTTAAGCCAGGAAAGGTGGTTTGCGACAATGGCACCAATCTCCTCTCTGCCCTCCGACAGGGACAACAGACCCATGTGCCCTGTTTTGCTCACATTCTTAACTTGGTGGTGCAGCGGTTCTTGGGCAGGTACCCGGGCTTACAGGAGGTCCTTAAGCAGGCCAGGAAACTCTGTGGGCATTTCCGCCGGTCATATAATGCCAGTGCTCAGCTGGCTGACCTGCAAAAGGAATACAACCTGCTCAAGAACCACCTAATCTGTGACATGCCCACCAGGTGGAACTCTACGTTGGCCATGCTGCAGCAGCTGCACATGCAGCAGAGGGCCATCAATGAGTACCTGTGCCAATATGGCACCAGGACAAGGTCAGGGGAGCTTGGATTTGTTCCCCACGCCAGTGGGCCATGATCACTGTCCTGTTACCATTTGAGGAGGCCACGAGGATGGTGAGCAGTGATAGTGCATGCATCAGTGACACTGTCCCTCTTGTCCACCTGTTGGAGCACATGCTGCATGGAATAATGGACAGGGCACTTGAGGCAGAACAGAGGCAGGAAGAGGAGGACTTCCTTGCCTCTCAAGGCCCCCTTTATCCAGACAGTGTTCCTGCTGGCCCGCCTATCACACAGGAAGAGGAGGAGGAGAATTGTGTTAGCATGGAGGTGGAGCCTAGCACTCAACATCAGCAGCAGTCTTCAAGGGATCAATTACAGTCCCAAGAAACACATGGACTTGTACGTGGCTGGGAGGAGGTGGCTGCGGATCATGTCGTCCTCAGTGACCCAGAGGACTCCGCACCGAATGCCTCAGCAAACCTACGCTGCATGGCCTCCCTGATCCTGCAAAGCCTACGGAAGGATCCTCGTATTCGTTCCATCAAGGAGAGGGATCATTACTGGCTGGCAACCCTCCTTGATCCACGGTACAAGGGTAAGGTTGCGGACCTTATCGTGGCATTGCAGAGGGAGCAGAGGATGAAACATCTTTGGGAGGCCTTGCAGAAATGTCTGTGCAACGTGTTCCCATAGACTGGGAGGTTACAAATTCCTGGTCCTGGACAATGTGTTGCTGAGGCTTCGGTCAGTCAAAGAAGTAGCGGTGGAGAAGGTGGCCGTCTGACCGATGCGTTCAGACAATTTTTTAGTCCGCAGCCCTAAGGTATGATCGGTTCCAGCAACCATCGCCAGCATCTGTTTTACATGGTGCAGGAATACCTAGGGGCAAGATCAGACTTGGACACCTTTCCCACCGAAAATCCTCTGGGTTACTGGGTCTTGAGGATGGATCACTGGCCAGAGCTTGCACAGTATGCAATTGAGCTACTGGCCTGTCCTGCATCCAGCGTTCTTTCGGAACGCACATTCAGTGCTGCTGGAGGCTTTGTAACCAATCACAGGGTGCCCCTGTCCACCGACTTGGTCGATCGAATGACCTTCATAAAAATGAATCAGTCTTGGATCGCCACCAGCTACCAAGCACCTGATGCTGATGTAACAGAATAATTTTCTTTGAAATGTCAGATCCCTTCAAGACTGCTTATGCTGATGCATTGCAGAGTGACTATCCTGTTATGCTGAGCGACTATCCTCTTCCTCCTCAATGATCATGCTGATAGCATGTAAGAACAAATTTTCAGCTCCAGGGACGTGTAAATACAATTTTTGATGCAATACTTTGCAGCAGGGCTCATTGCTGCGCTCCAAGTACAGTATCTGTGAGGGGTTGCAGTGTTGTGGCACCAGTGCTTAAGGCCCAATTTGTATACCCCTGTTCAACAGGGGCATGTAATTACAATTCTTGATCTAATAATTCACAGCTGGGCCCATTCCTGCGTCCACCAAGAGTAACTGTGAGGGCTTACAGTGTTGTGGCAACACCACCACCAAAGGCCCAATTTTTCTGCCCCTGTTCAACCGGGGCATGTAATTACAATTCTTGATATAATAGTTTACAGCAGGGTGTTCCAGCGCCCACCAAGAGTAACTGTGAGGGCTTACAGTGTTGTGGCAACACCAACACCTAAGGGCCAAATTTCTGCAGAGTATATACGGCAGGCCCCTACTTTTAAACATCCAACTTACAAATGACTCTGTGACAGAACCCACTGTCACTGTGTGTTTTGTAAGGGACTGTGGGCTGGCCTCTTACCCACAGATTATGGCCCAGAAGAGACTGAGAGACTTGGGGACAAGCTGGCATTAAGATCATGTAATGCTACATCCCTTCTCCCCCATCCCCCCTCTTGTTGCTGTGTTTAACTGTGTTGGTTCATGGCACATAGACAATGGTCTGGACTGCAGACATCTCTCTACAGGGGATGTGTATTCAGGGGCTGCCTGCTTACCATCATCCCTTTATGTTTAACTGTAGTCTGTTTCAATGTACAAGTGTTCAGTTCCTATTGGTTCTTCCTTGTCCCCTACCCCCCCCTCTATGACAAGGCTAAGAGGAGTGTCCCTAACTGTGTGTAAAGATTTATGTTATGTATTTAATAAACTGTTGATGCTCTGCATGTTTAACCCTCAACACCTGTGTGGATTCTCTCGTGATTGAGGGGTTAAGGCCTGGTTATGGCAAATCTGCAGGCTGCGGGTGCGTTTGGAGGACTGGAGACACAGGTCTGGCGGATGTGCCCACCTGGGGTATCCGAGATCCGTCACAGTGGTGGCAGCAGTGGGATGTCTCCTGCAGTCCAGGACATCCAAACCACCACCAGGATTCAAGATCCAGGCAGCCACGAGGAGTGATACTGGTACCGGCCAGCATGAGAGCGGAGTTCGGGAGGAGGCTGCAAGGCATGCGGAAGCAACATCGGGGACCAGCGACGGAGCACACCATGCTTGGCTGGGGGGTATGTGATCCGCCGGCAACTCTGGCAAGAGACGCTAAGCCACGAGTGGCACCATCAGGGGAAGATCCTTCCCTCCTCCACAGAGATGCACTGGACGCAGTACTGGGCGCAAGAGATGTTCCTGAGGGAACGACCGCGAGATGAGTGGAAGATTAGTCTGGGAGGAGATGAGGTTGGACGCCAGCTACAGGGCCCTCCGGTGGTTTGCGGCTCAACTGTGGCCAGGTATAGCAGATGGCAGCCTGACAGAAGGCGTTAGCTACGGCGGCGTGGGGCTGCTCCATCAAAAAATGTACGGAGACCCAGACTTTGGGAGCAACAAGGAGTGGCGGCTGGAAGACATCCTAGACTTCCGAGATGAGGTGCTGGACCTCCCTGAAGAGGCGAGCGACTTGGAGGAATTGGAGTTCCTGGTTGAGCAGGAATGAGAGCTCGAGATTGCCTACAAGCGGCTGTTTGATGGTGATCAGCAGCCTGGCATGGCTCCCGTTGCCTGGGACTGTCCAGGAGAAATACCGAACAGTCACGAAGATGCGGAGCAAATGGGGCCAGGGGTGCCCCTACATTTTCCTGTCCTAACCACAATGGAAGAAGCGGCGATGATACAGAGGGCACTGCGAGTGCTAGAATGCCGGAACGCACCGGAGGTTCCCCAGGCAGCGAGACAAGCTAATAGCATAAAGGTATCAGAAGGGGGAGTTGAGATGGGCGCTGGAAGGCTGGTAAATGGGGATCAGCAGCAAGGCCAGAGTATCGCATCCGGTGCCCCAGCAGAAGTGCTGGCTACAGGGCAGAGTGCCGCTGGCCTCTGCCCAGCATCAGAAAAAGAGTTGGATCCAAAGAGTCTGAGAGATGATCTTCGTGAGCTGTTTCCCCAACATCAGATATCCCCCCTGGGAGTGGAGGAAGCAATCCTTTCTCCCCAGCAATTGGACACCACCCCAATGTTCATCCCCCCAGCAGAAGCACTGGTTGCTAGTTAGATCCAGGGAGTCCGAGGGATGAACTCAGTGAGCTGGTTGCCCAGCCCTTGGACACTACCCCAGTGTTTATCCCCCCAGCAGAAGCGCTGGCTGCTTGGCAGAGTGCCGCTGGCCCGGCCCAGCCCTCAGTATGTTTTTGGAGGGTTTGGGAGACGTCCCCTGTCAGAAGTCGCCTCAGCAGCTGGTCACAGAACCAGGAGGGGAGAAAACCCTTCCCCCTCTCCAGTGGCTGAACTCTACCATTGTATATGTCCCCCTAGCAGAAGCGCTGGCTATGGGGCAGAGCGCTGTTGGCCTCTGCCCAGCATCAGAATAAGATATGGAGAGTCCGGGAGATAGTCCCTGCAAGATACCTCCTCAGCGGCTGGTAACTACACCAGGAGAAAAGCAAGTACCTTTTCCTCCCCAAATGCATAGCACTACCAGCCTACGTTCCCTACCAGCTGAAGTGCTGGCATCGGGGAAGAGGATTATTATGCTCCCCCCAATATCTACGCCCCAGCGCCAGAGTCATACTTTTCCTTTTCCTGTTTGCCTGGGGTGGAAGTTTGTGACTAACGCAGGTCCAGACCAGTTGAGGGTCAGGGACCTGGTTAGTCTGTTTTTAAAAGGGGAGAAATGTGACAGAACCCACTGTCACTGTTTGTTTTGGAAGGGACTGTGGGCTGGCCTCTTACCCACAGATTATGGCCCAGAAGAGACTGAGAGACTTGGAGACAAGCTGGCATTAAGATAATGCAATGTATTGCTACATCCCTTCTCCCCCCCCTCTTGTTGCTGTGTTTAACTGTGTTAGTTCATGGCACGTAGACAATGGTCTGGACTGCAGACATCTCTCCGCAGGGGATGTGTATTGAGGGGCTGCCTGCTTACCATAATCCCTTTATGTTTAACTGTAGTCTCTGTTTCAATGTACAAGTGTTCAGTTCCCATTGGTTCTTCCTTGTCCCCTATCCCCCTCTATGACAAGGCTAAGGGGAGTGTCCCTACTGTGTGTAAAGGTTTATGTTTTGTATTTAATAAACTGTTGATGCTCTGCATGGTTAACCCTCAACATCTGTGTCGATTGTCTCGTGATTGAGGGGCTAAGGGCTGGTTATGGCGTATCTGCAGGCTGCGGGTGTGTTTGTAGGACAGGAGACACAGGTCTGGCGGATGTGCCCACCTGGGTATCCGAGATCCGTCACAGACTCCTACTTGCAAACGGAATGAGACAACAGGAAGTGAGAGGAAATCTACCCCTAGGAAGGGAAATTCTCTCCTGTAAGAGTTAATATGGGAAAAAGGTGTCTTGTCTCCACTGATGCTTTATCACCAATCCTTGTTTCAATAAAAAAACAACATTTTCAAAAAAAAATTGTCATTGGGACGGAAAGTGAGGTGAAATGTTCTGAACAGGTGCATGGACAGCAAAACAAATGTTACAGGGGTGATAACCCTTCCCTATGTTTTCCAAAAAGCTTAATAGATTTTTTGGCTGGAGCTACACTTTAAAAATATACCAGTTCAAAATTACAAAAAGATTCTACGTTACAACAAACCTACAGTCCCTCTCTTGTTTGCACCGCCTGTATACTGCTGTTCAGAGTATATAGGGCCTGGGGGCCCCACGCCTTTCCTTTTTTAAATTTGGGTGCGGGGTTCCCCTTAATATCCATACAAGACCCAAAGGGGCTGGTAATGGGCTTGGGGGGGGGGTTGGGGGGTACCCATGCCATTTTCTCAATGATTATCATCCATATTGCCGGGACCAGACATTACATTAAAGCCGCAAGCAGTTTTAAATTACTTTTTTTCCCTTTAGAAATGTTATTTTGTGCAGGGACAGTTCTAAACACGGGAAACACATGCCACTTCACAGGCATACTATAGACACCCCCCAGGTATGATATTTAAAGGAATATTTCACTTTTTTTTCCACTTTAAGCATCATTAAAATCACTGCTCCCGAAAAAACATCAGTTTTTAAAACTTTTTTTGCATTGATACATGTACCCTGGGACAGGGCACGGGTCCCCAAACCCTTTTTAGGACTAACTTACATATTAGCCTTCATAATTAGCACTTTTGATTTTGAACGAGTCCCATAGACTTTAATAGGGTTCTAAAGTTCGCGCAAACTTTCGGTCCGTTCGCAGGTTCTGGTGCGAACCGAACCGGGGGGTGTTCGGCTCATCCCTAGTTGTCATGCACCATAGAAGTGCAGACAAGTGAATCGACAACAAGGCTTGTTCAATAGCCCCTCATTGTTAATGGAGTCTATGTTTTCTCCAGTCAGTTTGGTAAATTGCAACATCTGGGAATGTAATTTGCTAAAGGTTCGATGTAGATCTGAGTAATCTCCCTTCAATGTTTCACTTCTAACTTATGGAAAGGTAACATCATGTCTGTTTTAGTGGGGAAAGCCCATATTAGAGACTCTACATCTTCTGCTTCTCCACTCAGGGCAGGGAGATCATGTAGTCCCAATAGGGAAGTCAGATAGTGAAGGTGCTGAGGGTGAAGCGGATTGATCCTGAGGGGCAGAGTCCTGTAGCCTTTTACGTGTGTCTTCCATAACTGGTCTAGAGACCCATATTTTATAATGTGTGGTGCTGGCAAAGAAGCACTTGATTTCAGCGGAGGGCTTTTGGGTGTCTTTGACCTTCTTCATTTCCATGACTCGTATTTCTGTAGCTGAAAGAAAGTGTAAGAATCAGCACACGAGAGTCAGGAGCTAGAACTGAAGAGGTCTTCACTCCGTCATGTCCAAACCACACCCTACACCAAGGCACACCAGGGCAAGGACAGACCACTGCCATAGGAAATGTTTTCCTTGTTTTCTACCTATTACTGACACAGGGGTATTTTTTACTCTTTAAACACTGACCCCAGGATATTTTTTTTTCTTCTACTGACAGCCAACGTGGAGCAGTTTTTTTTTTCTCCCACTGACTGACAAGCTTTTTTCTCTCCTACTTACTGCTAATATGGGGCTTTGTTCCTCCCACTGAACACTGACAATGGATCATTATTTCCTACTACTGACCATTACCTTCTTGTCTTATCTGAACTTTGACTGTTTGTTCTACATCAAGAACACATTTCTTTCAATTAACACATTTTGCTATAGGGCTTTATGGTTTCTTTTCACTTCCCATGTAAAAGTTTTGATAGCATACCTGTTTTTTTTACCTTATTTTGTAGACCCATCTTTGCAATGGCAGAGGTTAATAATCTTTAGTAAATTGGTCTCAGCAGTGCCTGTTGAAAGAAAAATTTAATCAGAAAGATTGTAAAAGGGTGTACTGATTGATTCAAAGTTGGCCATTGTCTCCCCACCAGAAAATGTGTGCCCTATAACGATTCTGTTTTAAGAGATTCCAGAAGGTTGGGTCTTCTGTGAGTGGACGGAAGTAAGGGTAGTGTAAAATTGGCAAAAAAGGAGAGGTGGTTGAAGAGATGGATCCATTTTGGAACACTTTTTGGCAGTTGGACCAAGTGACCCCTACCGTGGGGCTTTGATTGGGTGCATTATGGTGGTTGTGCACCATATTAGTTCAAACAAGTGAATCGGTGACAAGGCTTGCTCAATAGGCTTAGCATTGGCTCCTATGGCCCAGCCATGGTCCAGTCACTGTCAGCACTCCTTTCCCCAGCAGAGTAGCCAGAGCTGTTGGATCATGTGACCAGATCGGACTAGATTAAAATAGGTAAGTACATCTTTTCATTCATTGGTTTTAGATAGGAAGAAGGAAAGGGGAGGGAATTTAAGCATAATTAGGCCTAGACTTTCCATTTAAAAGCATTTTCCAACAGACTATAATGAGTGCCTATGACTTAAACCCCTATATTATATAGGGGTCTCAATCATGTTATTTGAGTCTCTACTAGAAATCTTCTTAAAAAGGCCAGTCCACCTTGAATTAAAATTTGAGTTTGTACTGGAAACAATTAAATCTGTTTGAGTTTCCAAGCCCGCAAACCTTTCACAGTCTAAATAAGCAGATATACTACCCCTCTTGTTTTTTATTTAATGATATTATGAAGAATGTAACATAAGAACACCAATGGACATAATGGGGTGAATACCCATAGGTGAGCAGGGACACCAAAATCTCAAGACAGATATATCTTACAGCTGGAATTCTTAAAGGAAGGAATGGATCCCAAAATTAATAATTCTCTTTTATGGGGATTAACCCTTTAAGCTGGTGTTATGCATAAAATTTTTTGAAGAGGAGTGGAAAATTACAGAAAAAATCTTTAAGCAACTATTCTGATGGGGTGGATTATTGCTGATTTCCTTGGTAATGTATAGTTTTTTAAGGCATATGAAGTGCTTTTTCTTTTAAACACCACCATCAAAGTGGTAATTTCAGTCAAAGGATTATTTCTCCCTAAGTGCTGTATTCTAGATGTAGACTTTCAATATACATTCTGTTCTCCAGTCTGAAGTTCAAGCTAAGTAATGAATTTGTCCCTGCAGAGTCTGCACAGTGTCATAAAAAACAACTTTTTTCTCAAATTTCTTCCACATTAAGCACAATCAACAACTTAACATATGTATGTAACAAAGGGCAAGACAAATATAGCTAAACGTATAAATACTGTTGTTTACATAAAAAAAAAAGAGAATTTACAATGATTTTAGAATGAAGTCTTGCTGATTGCATCCTTTAAAAAAAAAAAGAAGTAAATAAATAATAAAACATTTTTGTCTAATATAAAAAAATTAAGTAAGGAAATCAGTTAAGCAAGGCTGATATTTTCTAAAATATTTTACCGTTTACATGTGCAGACTTCTTGATTTGAATAAATTAAAAAAATAAAGGCATTTTAAAAATAATGAAGCTGTTCTCTTTTTTTCATACATAACTTGTGCAGCATATATTATTGGATTGTAAATGAATACAGGTGATTTTCACGTATAGCCTTTAGGGATGAGCCCGATGTTCACCTGTTCGCCGAATAGCGAACAATTTGCGGTGTTCGCGGCAAATTCCAAAGTCCACATTGCCTTGATGTGGTGCTTCCTTTTGATGTGAGAAATCAAAAGTGCTAATTTTAAAGGCTTTTATTCAAGTTGTCATAACAAGTGTTTGCCCAAGGGGACATGTATCAATACAAAAAAAAAGTTTTTAAAAAATGCAATTTTTTCGGGAGCAGTGATTTTAATAATGCTTAAAGTGAAACAATAAAAGTGAAATATTCCTTTAAATTTCGCACCTTGGGGGGTGTATATTAGGCCTGTAAAGTAGGGCTTGTTTCCATGCTTAGAACTGTCCCTGCACAAAGTGTCATTTCTGAAGGAAAAAAAAAGTCATTTAAAAGCACTTGCGGCTATAATGAATTGTAGGCTCCCGGCAATAATACAAGTGAAATATTCCTTTAAAATTCTTACCTGGGGGGTGTCTATAGTATGCCTTTAAAGTGGCACATTTTTCCCGTGTTTAGAACAGTCCCGCAGCAAAATGACATTTCTAAAGTAAAAAAAGTAATTTAAAACCGCTTGCGGCTATAATGAATTGTCGGGTCCTGACAATTTAGATAAAAATCATTGAAAAAAAAATGGCATGGGTTCCCCCCAGTCCATTACCAGGCCATTTAGGTCTGGTATGAATATTAACGGGAACCCCGAACCAAAATGAAAAAAAAAATTGCGTGGGGTTCCCCCTAAATTCCATACCAGACCCTTCAGGTTTGGTATGTATTTTAAGGGGAACCCTGCGCCAAAATAAAAAAAATGGCATAGGGTTCCCCCCAAAAATCCATAGCAGACCCTTATCCGAGCACGCAACCTGGCAGGCCGCAGGAAAAGCCCTCAACATGGGGAGGATGTTTTGGGGTTTGACCTCCAAAGCACCTTGTCCCCATGTTAATGGGGACAAGGGCCTCATCCCAACAACCCTTGCCCGGTGGTTGTGGGGGTCTGCGGGCGGGGGGCTTATCGGAATCTGGAAGCCTCCTTTAACAAGGGGACCCCCAGATCCCACCCCCCACATGTGAATTGGTAACAGGTACAGTGTACCCCTACCATTTCAACCAAAAAAGTGTCAAAAAATTTAAAAAAGACAAGAGACAGCTTGGGACAAGACCTTTATTAAAAAACAAAAAAAATAAAAATGTTCAGCGATGTCCATCTTCATCTTCTATTCCGCCGCCGAAAAAAAACATGGGTGGCTCCCACCGACTGATGTGTTGCTCGCTTTGACAGCTGTTATATAGCTGAGGGTGGGGCCACCCGGAGATATGTACGGGAGACCACGCCCCTCTAATGCCAGGGGAAACCTGGCCTGCTCAAAGCATCCTCCCCATGTTAAGGGCATGTGGCCTGGTACGGTTCAGGAGGGGGGGCGCTCTCTCATCCCCCCTCTTTTCCTGCGGCTTGCCAGGTTGTGTGCTCGGATAAGGGTCTGGTATGGATTTTGTGGGGGACCCCTTCGCCATTTTTTTTATTTGGCGCAGGGTTCCCCTTAATATCCATACCAGACCTGAAGGGCCTGGTATAAAATTTGGGGGGACCCCCACACATTTTTTTTTAAATTTTGGTTTGGGGCTCCCCTTAATATTCATACCCGACCCAAAGGACCTGGTAATGGACTGGAGGGGACCCATGCCGTTTTTTTCAATTACTTTTTTCTGTATTGCTTGGACCCGACAATTCATTATAGCCGCGAGCAGTTTTAAATGACTTTTTTTCCCTTTAGAAATTTCATTTTGCTGCAGGACTGTTCTAAACACAGGAAAAATGTGACACTTTACAGGCATACTATAGACACCCACCCAGGTATACACCCCCCAGGAAACAATAAAAGTGAAATCACTTTTGTTTCACTTTAAGCATTATTAAAGTCACTGCTCCCAAAAAAAAACATTAGTTTTTAAAACTTTTTTTTTGCATTGGTACATGTCCCCTGGGGCAGGACCCAGGTCCCCAAACACTTTTTATGACCATATCATGCAAATTAGCCTTTAAAATTAGCACGTTTTTATTTTTCATGTCCCATAGACTTTAACGGTGTTCGCGTGTTCAAACACATTTTTTGCCTGTATGCAAGTTCTGGTGCGAACCAAACCGGGGGGGTGTTCGGCTCATCCTTAATAGCTTTTGTCAGCAAATAACTAATCCATTGTATCTAAGTTGCTTATTTTGTTTTTCAGTTAATGCAAAAGTCCTTAAAAAAAGAAACATTAATTGTACTACTTTTCTCCCTGCATTTAGCTTTATGACTGATAAATCTGCAAAATTTTACAAAATATTCTACTATGTCCTTTAACCACTTCCCGCCCAGTCAATAGCAGATTGACGTCCGGGAAGTGGTTCTGTTATCCACACTGGACGTCATATGGACAACATAGTGCCGCACTGACTGGCACTATGATGGCACCACCACAATGTGTGGTGGCTGGCATTGCTGGACATCAGTGTCCATCAGCGCCACCTATCAGTGCCCATCCGTGCCCATCTGTGCCCATAAGTGCCCACCTATCAGTGCCACCTATCAGTGCCGCCTATGAGTGCCAATCAGTGCCGCCTATGAGTGCCAATCAGTGCCGCCTATGAGTGCCAATCAGTGCCGCCTATGAGTGCCAATCAGTGCCGCCTATGAGTGCCAATCAGTGCCGCCTATGAGTGCCAATCAGTGCCGCATACCAGTGCAGCCTATCAGTGCCCATCAGTGCCACCTCATCAGTGCCACCTCATCGGTGCCCATCAGTGCCGCCTTATCAGTGCCCGTCAGTGCCACCTTATCAGTGCCCATCATTGAAGTAGAAAAGGTACTTATTTCCAAAAAAAATAACAGAAACAAAGAAAAACGTCGTTTTTTTCAAAATTTTCGCACTTTTTCTATTTGTTGTGCAAAAAATTAAAATCGCAGAGGCGATCAAATACCACTGAAAGAAAGCTCTATTTGTGGGAACAAAATGATAAAAAATTTGTTTGGGTACAGTGTAGCATGACCGCGCAATTGTCATTCAAATTGCGACAGCGCTGAAAGCTCAAAATTGGCTTGGGCAGGAAGCTGTATAAGTGCATAGTATTGAAGTGGTTAAAAGTTACATTTATTGGGGAGCAGTTTTCTTGCCACACATATCAGCACTAGTTGCATATCTAAATCATCATGTCAATAGTGTTGTGCTAAAGGCTTTGGGTAACAAACACAATTGTTTGACAACGTACAGTAACACCATAAGCACCGTGGACAGACCAGATTCTGTCATTGATGACGATAATGATCATGATAATAATGATGAGAATGAGAATGAGAATGAATAATAATAAAGTAATAATCATTTTTAACCACTTCCCTACCGCCAATAGTCATATGACGTCCACAGATGGGATCTCCCATCCTGGGTGGACGTCATATGACGTCCTCGGCTTTGTGGGGGGATATCTGAATGTCTGCAGCTAGAGGCATCATTCAGATATCCTTTTCTTGTGCCGGCGATTCTGCACACAATAAGAATGATCATAGCAGCGGTTCCACCGCTTGATCGTTCTTATAGGCGGCGGGAGGGGACATCCCCCCCTCCCACCGCCATCCGGTGCTTCTCCGGGCTCTCCCGTGCCATCGGGGACCCGGAGAGAATCGTCCGGCGCCGGTGGTGGGTCACGTGACGAGTATAGAGATGACTGGTGACCAGATGGTCACCAGTCATCTCTATGATCGTCGGAGGCCCGGGCGCGATGTGATGACGTCACGCCCGGGTCCTCAGATGTAAACAAAGCCGCCATTGTGGCTAGTAAGTATGAGATCAGTGAAAAAAAATTCACGATCTCATGCTTTCCAGCCTGGAGGAGAGATGTGGGGTCTTATTGACCCTGCATCTCTCAATAAAGAGGACCTGCCACACACATTCCTATTACAAGGGATGTTTACATTCCTTGTAATAGGAATAAAAGTGATAAAAAGAAAAAAAAAATAGTAAAATAAGTGTAAAAAATAAATAAAATAAGTAAAATAAAAAAATGAATAATAATAAAAAAATTAAAACGCCCCTGTCCTCAGTAGTTCGCGATCAGAAGCGAACGCACACGCAAGTCCCGCCCACATATGTAAACGCCGTTCAAACCACATATGTGAGGTATCGCCGCGTGCGTTAGAGCGCGTGCAACAATTCTAGCACTAGACCTCCTCTGTAACTCTAACCTGGTAATCTGTAAAAAAAAATAAAGCGTCGCCTATGGAGATTTTTAAGTACCGAAGTTTGGCGCCATTCCATGAGTGTGCGCAATTTTAAAGCGTGACATGTTAGGTATCTATTTACTTGGCGTAACATCATCTTTCATATTTTCTCAAAAAATTGGGCTAACTTTACTGTTTTGTTATTTTTTAATTCATGAAACCATTTTTTTTCAAAAAAAAGGCGTTTGAAAAATTATTGCGCAAATACCGTGCAAGAAAAAAAGTTGCAATGACCGTCATTTTATTTCCTAGGGTGTCTGCTAAAAAAACATATATAACGTTTGGGGGTTCTGAGTAATTTTCTAGCAAAAGAATGATGATTTGTACATGTAGGAGAGAAGTGCCAGAATAGGCCCGATATTGATGTGGTAAAAAAAGCCCGGTGTTGAAGTGGTTAAAAATAGCTATTTTTATAATGATTATATTATTTCTATTATGGCTGCATGGCAGAATCATCAGTATCTTGTTATTAATAAAACGGTTGCTGCTGATGTTCCAGATTTAAAAAGTAAAGAATTCTTTAATAAATATTTGTAGTGTGGGGAAGCACCACATCAAAGCAATGTGGACATCGGCCTAAGTGTCACAAGAAGCAATGAACAGAATCAGCACCTTGGACGGGGAAGGAAGGGTGATGATAATTATGATAATCAAATAAATATTTTGGTTATATAAAAAGGAATGGGTTAGGATTTCCAGGCTTATATGGAGTGTACCTGCGTACGTGTAGATCCTTCAAGCAGTAGAAGAAATGGTGATATAATTATCCTTGACTCCAAAAATGTCTGAGGACCTGAGTTACAGGCACCCACCACTAGACAACCTAAGATTAGAATGATTCCTGAGTGTTTTGGGCGAATACAGTGACAATGAAGAATTATATATCTCTCTTTCAATAGTTTAATAACATTTTTAGGACCATGGATACAAATAAAAATGGTCAACATTACTTTACAGATCAAATAGGTGTTGACAGCACACATGAGAAAAAACAAAAACAAACAAATGTTCCAAATGTTTGTAGCTTTCAAAGAAGAGAAATTGACCAAAGTTAAGGAGAATTACACTAATAACTGAAGGGATATTTAGCTTAACCGCTTCCTTTGTTGTTATAATTAGTTTCCATTTTATATTTCTACTTGTACTGTATTTCACATATTACTAGGTGCGTACTGGTAAAGTAGTTTCGTTTTTCTCATGTTCATGTTATCTACTTGTTGGAGCTTTGTTTCTTATTAAGCACGTGATTTCTTAGAAATAATTGGTTTCTTTTTTGTCATGAAATGTCTCTGTATATGATTGGATAATTTGTCAAAGGGCGGTACTTTCTGAAAGCCCCTTTAAATATTCACACCAAGGAATAAAGATTAGATTTGCTCAGAGACCTTGCTGTTTTGTGTCATTGTCTCAATGGGCTAATCTCACAGGCCTGGGGGGATTGTAAGTCACATCTTATCAGAAATATTATCAAGATTCAAACTCATCCCTAGACTGACTATCTAAATTTCCCTATCAGTTGGGGGCGTCGTCCGGGATCGATTAAAATATGTCTGTCGGGTGAGTAGAATTGATCTATTTATCTTCTCTCACCGTGACGTCTATTTAGAAATTGTTTCCTTTAAAAGTGACCTGTGATTTATGTCAGAGCTGTTTTTAAACCTTGATAATAAGTTAACTGCTCTGAAGAAGAAGCGCTGTTCCGTGTTAACAGCGAGACAAGCCTTGGGAGGGCTTGTATGTAGGACTGCTCTGTGAAGCAGCGTTTGTTCTGGGTGAACAAATAAAAAGACTGCAGCAAGAAACGCTGTTCCGTGTTAACGGCGAGATAGGCCCCGGGAGGCCTATGACACTGCTCCGTGTAGCAGAAAGCTCTGGGAGAGCTTTTGGACTCTGTGAAGTCCACGGGAAAATGATTTATACAGTACTGTAAATTATAAGAACAAGTCTGATAAGGTGTGCCGGACAAAACCCGATCTCTTTGCTTATCTTTCTATCGCTTGCTCGTAGAAGTCGTAAGATAATTTGTAATCTGTCTGTGTGTGTGTGGGAGTGTTGTGAGGTAAGATGACACTTTCCACTGCACTGTGTTATAATTGAACTCCCGACTCCTTTTAGTGATTGATGGAAGTTCCCCAATCGAAACGTACAGTGATGCTACAGTATCCGGTGATGTATTGACGTTTATTTTTAATGATTTATATATGAATGCTTTGACTCTAAAGTATAAGATAGTGTGCATAGTAGCAGTGTTAATAACACTTTCTTAAGGTAATACATAAATTGGTATAGTCAGTAGGATACTCTGAGGCTAACTTTTGATCAAAACATGCTATTTGAATAATACTTTTTGCTACTGACATCTCTTGCGCAGGGGAAGTCAGGTGCAAAATTTGGACATTTGGCTTTTTGCCAACAGGGTTCAAGTGTTAATATCTCACTGACCGTAATAGATAGTGGAGAATTGTTTGCGGCATTAGTACTACAGCAATTGAAAGTACTGTTTGAACCTGTTGGCACTCTGCCAAGAAATTTGAAATATAAATAAAAATTGTTTGGTTATAAAAATAGGAAAAGTAATAACGTACAAAGCTTGCTTGTGATCAGGGGAACCTCTGGCCATAAGGAGTGCTTATTGGCATTTTGCCAAGAAAAAAAAAAAAGCTACAAGAACTTGATTAGAATGTTAAGAAAGATGAAAATAAAAAATGCTGTGGAGATCCCCGGCTGGACCGAGGCTCCCTATAGCATCCTAGCCCAAACATTGTCCATGATGGGTTTAAGAGTCATGGGATGGTGAATTTAAGGGTTAAGTCAGCCTTCTCTATGCCTGTACCATGCGCCCCGCCTCCTCCCCCTTACATTCCATAATCCGATAACAAGTGATTTCTGCAAGAGACTTACAGTGAAGGATGCTGCAGGATGTTTTGACATTCCTAAGCAAACACCAGAGCAGACACATTATCAAATTGATTTCTCAGGAAATCAGAGGGGAACCTTTTATAAAAAGAGAGGAAGAGGACACAGAGGGAGGGGACAAGGACAAAGAGGGGAGGTCACAAATACTGAGCCTTCAATGGGAATAAATGGGGTACTGACCAAAACTTTTAAAACACCACCCCTCACAATCATTGATCCGACTGGAATGGAATCAGTGATTCAACACTGTTTCAGAATAATACCTGGCTGTCCGGTGAATCTCTTGGGCAGAGATTTACTAGGAAAACTGGGAATTACAATGAAAGTCACAAAGCAAGGAGGATTACACGTGGAATCTGACAGAATTAACATCCTCACCCTTTTTCCATCCATCTCCTTGACAGAAGATGTGATTGAAGGAGGAATAGAGGAAGCAGTTTGGGCAGAAAATTCACTGGATGTGGGATTTATCCCTTGTACACCTTACAAAGCCACCTTAGAGCCAGGGGCCCAACCTGTATAACACAAGCAATACCCCATAGCTAAAGAAAAAGAGGATGGCTTACAACCAATAGTCGAGGATTTCTTAAAGAAAAGAATCTTAAGGGAAATTGTCTCGCCCTACAATACTCCCATTAACCCAGTAAAGAAGGCAAATGGTGACTATAGGTTCGTACAAGACCTAAGGGCCATCAATAGCCTAGTGGTACCGATTGCCCCAATAGTGCCTGATGTGCCATCAATATTTACCGCCATACCATCCGATGCAGAGTATTTTACTGTGATTGATTTATTGAATGCATTTTTATTTCCGTCCCTGTGGATGAGGAGACACAGCCAATCTTTGCCTTTTTGCTTTTAAAAAAAAACGCCAACTAACATGGTATAGAATGCCCCAGGGCTATATAGACTCCTCTGCAGTCTATTCCATTGTCCTCCAAACTACTCTCAGAGCTTGGATACCAGGACACTGTTCATCCCTGCTGCAGTATGGGGATGTTCTCCTCCTCTGCAGTTCTACTCGGGTGGCCGCCCTGAAGAATGGGAGGGATCTTTTGCAATGTCTTTTTGAAAGTGGTCACAATGTGTCAAAGAAAAAAAAAACTGCAATGGTGTCAGGAAACGGTTGAATATCTTGGGTTTGTACTCTCAAAAGGAGAAAGGAAAGTCAGTCACAAAAGAGCTGTGGCTCTTGTGGGTCTGCCCCGCCCACTTACTAAGAAGGACATGCTCACCCTTCTTGGTACGATTGGTTAACTGCCGCCAATCAGATACCTGACTGTTCCCACTATTACAATCTCCTGAGACAAACCACAGGTTCAGACATGCCAGACTGTATAAAATGGTCAGATGAAATGTGCAATGCTTTTGTGTATTTGAAAAGTGCTATGGTAACAGCTCCAGGGCTCGGCCTAACTATGGAAAGATGTTTCATTTGTTTGCAAGGGAAAATTGTAAAACTTTGTCAGGTGTCCTCGCTCAAGAGCATGGAGGCAAGTTGCGCCCTATTATTTTTTTTTCAAAGATGGTTCCGGTGCAGGTTCAAGGCATGCCTGAGTGTCTCAGAGCTTTAGCATCCTGTGTGATGATGGTTGAGATGGCCACTTCTTTCACTCTGGGGCACGACACTACACTTGGAACCACCCACAATGTATCAATCCTGTTAAAAAATGTACATACACAGCACATGTCTGCTCAGAGGTTGAGCAGCTATGAGGTGATCTTGCTGTCTAATCCAAAATTGCACATCACATATGCTTCTCCCACTGCAGGACCAGCACCAATCTTAAATGCCCTTTTGGGATTAAAAGGAGAGCAGGATGAGGTTGTGCCACAACATGATTGCATAAACCTCATTCACCAAGACACATCACCCATGTCTGATTTATCTTCCACAACACTGCAGAGCACACACAGGCCAACAAACAGAGATAGCCAAGGGAAATGCTCTCGCTGATTTAGCTGCTAAACAAGCTGCTACTTCACAAAATGCACAGATCCAAATGCCCATGCTAGCACCAGGATTGCCCTTTTTTTGATCAGGTTCTTTCAGATTTGCAGGGATGTGCAGAAGAAGCTGATCTCAGAGATTGGGACGAAATAGGTGTGCAGAAAGATCCAATGACTGGACTTCTCTGCAAAGAGGGGAAGCCATGTATACCAGTAGCTAGTGCATTACTTTTTATTTCCTAGTACCATGGAATAGGCCACAGAGGCTGGAAAGCCACTTGTGAACTATTGGAGAAAGACTTTTACATTTCAGAACTTTCCTGGCTGATTAAAGATTATGTATCGAGATGCATCACATGTATCAGGAACAATCCAAACAACCCACACAAGGCCAAACATGAACACCTGATATATCCAGCAACTCCTTTTACACATTTGCAGATTGACTTCACACACATGCCCAAGCTAGGCAAAAGACAGTAATACCATATTTTGGTAATTGTGGACATGTTCTCAAGATGAGTTGAACTTTTTGTAACCACAGAGGAAGATGCACAAACAGTGATGAGGATCCTCATTCAGGAAATCATTCCTCGATGGGGATGCCCACTTCAGATAAACTCAGACAATGGTCCCGCTTTCATGGCCAGGGTCTGCCAGGACCTGGTAAAAACTCTCAAGATAGAATGGAAATTTCACATTCCATACCACCCTCAAAGTTCAGGGATAGTAAAAAGAATGAACAGAACAATAAAAGACAAAATAAGAAAGGCCACAGGAGGAACCTTTGCCAACTGGAAAAAGGTCCTCCCAGCAGTCCTGGCAGAAATAAGAACGACCCCTTCCAAGACAACAGGGTATTCACCTTTTGAAGTCTTTATGGGTAGCTCTTTCCCCACCCCATGGGCCAGAGCCCCTTTAAATGATAGAAAAGGGAGATTTAGACTTAATACAGGAAGAATATGTAAGGAAATTGGTTGAAACATTGGATACAGTTGAGAGAAATGTTGCCCACACCTCTCCTTTTTCTTCACAGGAAGCTACTCACCCCTTGAAGGTGGGAGACACCGTGGTGGTCCAACAGCTGAACAGAAATAAGAAGCAAGGGTATCCCTTTGGACCTCCTACCACAGTGGTTGCAGTGACCAGAACAGCCATCCTAGTGGAAAATTGCCAGTCCTGGATCCATGCCAACAGAGTGAAAAAGATCGCCCAAAGCCCCAAGAGCAGGAAGGAGATCTTGGATACAGGAGGCCCTCAAGCAGAAGTCCAAGCAGACGGAGGAGGAGTTCCTGGGAAAGAAGGTCCGGCCAGAGAAGATGACCTCGCTTATTTCACCACAGACTTCTGGGAAGGCATTCTGCCTACTGATCCTGATCTCTCTGACAGTGTTCCTACCCACCTGGATCATCGCTAACTGTATCTACCACCCTGAAGATTTGGGTGCAATTAAAAGTATCTGTGGGAACACACACACACACACACACACAAAAGAACATTACAATGATACAAGCTAGAACCAAGAGAGAGATTGGAGATAGTTTTACTGATAAGATGCTTTTGCTAAAATTTAAGTATGCTTATGCTAAAAAAATCAGGGTATGAAGAATGTTGGATATGTAGTAAATTACATCCTAGCACTGCCTGAATTCCCCTTTTGGCTGTACCTTTAAATATCTCCTTCTTTCTCAACGAGACTCCTCCTGTATTCTTGACTAACATATCCGCTCTGTACATAAACAACACTGTTACCTTTCCAATAGCATAGGAGTCATTCCCCTGATTGGTGTTTTATTTAGGGAATGAGACACAGATTAACCCTTTT
This sequence comes from Rana muscosa, assembly GCA_029206835.1. Classification (NCBI taxonomy): domain Eukaryota; kingdom Metazoa; phylum Chordata; class Amphibia; order Anura; family Ranidae; genus Rana; species Rana muscosa. The sequence continues at coordinate 1,173,324,233 of CM055122.1, forward strand.
TCCTGCAGCAGGTCAATATTTAACATCTCCATGTGCGAATCCAGAGACTCTGCCCCTGCCTGCTCACTGTTTCAAGTATCTGACCCAGGGCTAAACCGCACTTTGCACAACTTTTCCTCTTTCTCTGACAATGTAGTTGAAATATTGCACCAATTTATAATCGCAACACAGGACAAGTGCACTCATGAGATTGTCGTTAGGAGACCTTTTGCATTGAGAAAAAGTATCTATGTATGTTGTGGGGAAGTGTGTCATTCCTGGGTGCCCCTCCATGTTAAGGGATGGTGTTACCTTGCATCCTTGGTACCTGTCATGGGAGTGGTAGGGGTATAGATACAATGAAAAGGTTGAATAATTATTCAAGTATATTGGATGAGATAATGGAGAGTAATTCAGATGACATTGCCATGTTAAACATAGAAACTAGAGCAATTAGAAACAGCTAGAGTTACATGATCTTGCTATAGAAAGTATGAGTGCAGCGCTCACAGGCCTGTGTGAAGTAACTGAGGACTATGAGTGTTGTACTTGGATTCATAATACAAGTGCCAAGGTGCCTGACTACTATGATATTATTGCACAACACCGAAAAGAGGTAGGCCAGCTCCAGCAGGAAGCTAGGGACATTGCTAAAACATGGAGCCCATTTGCCAATGCAGGATTTGGGCTTGGAGGTATATTTTCATGGTTAAAAGACATTGTCCTTGTTATTGTTATGGTATTTATCCTTGCTCTGATTCTTTACCTCTGTTTTAAGTGTTGTACTTGCATAATTGCACGCCTTCAATCTCCTGATGATAAGGTTCTATCCTACATGACATACATGAAGAATCATCAGGCAATCTATGCCACAATCCCAAAGAAGTATTAAGACATAACATAGATAGTAGAGATCATCTTATATGATCTAAGAGGGGATTGAAGGGATATTTAGCTTAACCGCTTCCTTTGTTGTTATAATTAGTTTCCATTTTATATTTCTACTTGTACTGTATTTCACATATTACTAGGTGCGTACTGGTAAAGTAGTTTCGTTTTTCTCATGTTCATGTTATCTACTTGTTGGAGCTTCGTTTCTTATTAAGCACGTGATTTCTTAGAAATAATTGGTTTCTTTTTTGTCATGAAATGTCTCTGTATATGATTGGATAATTTGTCAAAGGGCGGTACTTTCTGAAAGCCCCTTTAAATATTCACACCAAGGAATAAAGATTAGATTTGCTCAGAGACCTTGCTGTTTTGTGTCATTGTCTCAATGGGCTAATCTCACAGGCCTGGGGGGATTGTAAGTCACATCTTATCAGAAACATTATCAAGATTCAAACTCATCCCTAGACTGACTATCTAAATTTCCCTATCAATAACCATGTGGTTGGCTTAACTTATGGACTAATTTCAGGGGAGTACAAACCACAACCACAGATGCAGATGTAATGTCCAGACATTCCAACTGCGGATGCCACCTATGGGAATACCTGCACTGATTCAGATTCTAACACCTCACATGCTAACACCTCGACCTCCGACAACCAATCGCAATTTTTTACGGCCATCCTCTACTTGTTCACAACAGGCTTCAAGGCACACCAGCCTCCCACCTTCCACTAGCACAGTTCACAGAGGTGCTGGACCAAGAGGGGTCACCACATGAAGAGAAATAAGTCAGCCAAAAGACTAAAAGAAACTGGGGTTTTTCAACCTTAGCCAGCATCAGCTTACTCCTACTGAACATAGTCTATTGGATTAAAGACTTTCTTTTGTCCCCACTAAGTTTAAAGAAACACTAAAGCTTTGTTTTTTGTTTTTTTCAATAACAAACATATTATACTTACCTCCACTGTGCAGCTCGTTTTGCACAGAGTGTCTCGGCTCCCCTCGCAAGAACTTTCCACCTTCATGAGAGCAAGCTCACATGGTGGAAAGTTCTTGCAGACGCGCTCCTGTGATACAGCCGGCGGCCATAGCCGCTCACTGTATCACTCGGCCCCGCCCTCGGCGCGCCGCGTCATTGCATATGATTGACAGCAGCACGAGCCAATGGCTGCGCTGCTTTTAATCAACCAATGAATGAGCCGAGAAGCCTTCACGGCGCAGGACTTTTGAGGGGTCAGGTAAATAAATGGGGGCTCGGGGGGGTGCTAATGCTCAGATGTTTTTTCACCTTAATGCATAGAATGCATTAAGGTGAAAAAACATGTACCTTTACAACCCCTTTAAGAAGTTTAATTTCCAAATTGGCTTATATAAGCTTGAATAGAAACTGGCAGCTTGGGAGATATTAAAAAATTCTCCACCAATGACATCTCCTACTCCATTTCGGCCACATAGCACCACTGAGGCCTCCAAGGTACCCCTGACACTGAGGACATTCTGCCGTGCAGTGGATCATGAAATAAAACATTAGATGGCAACTGAGAAGAAACAATCTCACCTTGGCTGAGACGGAATCTATAAAGTCCCTGTTCTCTGACTCCTCCATTGTGATTTGGTCTGCCAACAAGAGGTGTGCAAGTGTGATACAGGATGTCTCTGACTACCAGAATGAAACCCTGCGTCAACTTAAGGATAACATGACTTACACTTAATTACCAAATGACCCCATTGTTCGCTTCAAGTGCATTGTTAATGCTAAAATCAGAGAAGAGTTTTGATATCTCACTGTTATATACACCCTCTCTAAAATCCATAATGATTTACAACAACCCCCTGGGTGCTCAATTATATCTGCCAGAGGATTGGTCTAGCAACCATTAGTGGTATTTGTGGACTACTTTCTGAAGCCCATTGTAAGACACATTTCCTGCTTTCTAAAGGAACTTGGGAATGGTTATTATTCTACTCCAAGAACTTGGCCCAGCTCCATCTGACTGTGTTTTGGCTACTTTAGATGTGAAGAGCCTCTGTACTGTCATCCCACACCATGAAGGGATTAAGGTGGTACACAAAGCGCTTATGAAACTGGAACATGTCAAACCACCAATCTCTTTCTTGCTTAAACTTCTGGGGTTTATCCAAACATTTAATTACTTTAAATTCAATGACAAAAATTCTACTTACAGTGTTCTGGGATTGCAATGGATTCTAATGTTGCACCCTATTTTGCCAACTTATTCATGCACCACAAGATCTTTTTGCCATGTGTTGTTTTGTTGTTGCTGTATAGACAACCTTTTGCTCCTTTTGATCTGGAAGTGGTGATGATATGACACTGATGATTGATGAACTCAATGATATGGAACAATTTTTTGAAAGTGGCTATTCAAGAAAAATCCTCGACCAACAGATACAATGAGTAGTGAATGCTGGGGAGTCGCTATTGTGTCCCTGGAACCACATCCCACAAAACCAAATCTTTTTTCCTGCTTGTTACTCAGGAGAGAGCCATAAAGTAAAGAATGTGATCTATTCCTGTTGGGCGATTGTTTCTAGCAATCAAAACGTAACCGCTATCCAGATTGTACCACATCTAATTTTCTCTTGTCATTTTTATATACAGTATGTTTTTTATTTTTTTTTATTTTGCAAATGTTTATTTTAATATATATATATTTATATATCTATATACACACACACACACATATATATGCATACACTGTTTTGCATCATTTTATACATCTTGTAAATATTTCTCCAGTACACGTGGATATTTTTAATATAATTTCCATGTTATATACATATTAGGCATATATATATATATATATATATATATATATATATATATATATATTTTACTATTAAGTGGTGCTGTGCCTACAGTATTGTCCCTATTGATCTTTGTTTATACAGCAAGGGCAGTAAGGCGCTTTCCTAATTTCTTAATTTGTACATCTACCATTTTTACCATTTGTAGTATTATTAAAATTACTTTTTTTCCCTAGCATGTCAAGTGTTTTGTGACACATTTATTTCATCATGTCTGTAGGCTTTTTTAATTAATTGCTAAGCTTGGTGTCTTTTGTCTACATCAGCAGTAGAGAACTTGTTTGAGGAGTTCAGATTGGTCTCCAGTCTTCATCTGTGCTCTAGTGTCTACTTGTGGTAGATGCCATTTCCCTGTGTCTTTTTTCTAAATCAGTAGGAGAGGGCTTGTGTACTTATGGGCACAGATTGGTCTCTAGTCTTCATCTGTGCTCTAGTGTCTACTTATGGTGGACACCATTTCTTGTAGATTATTTCCCAAGTGTGCCTCTATACTAGTTTTGTGTATATATATATATATATATATATATATATATATATATATATATATATATATATATATATATATATATATATATATACACACACACACACATATACATATATACACACACATACATACATACATACATATACACACACACACACACACACACACACACACACACACACACACACACACACACACACATATATATATATATATATATATATATATATACACACACACACACACACACACACATACTGTACATACACACATACATATACATACACACACTCACTTTATTTTGTACATTTGTTAAATTGCTTGGTAACATAAATTGCTAATCAGCCAATCACATGGCAGCAACTCGATGCATTTAGGTATCTAGACGTGGTGAAGACAACTTTCTGAATTTCAAACCAAGCATCAGAATGGGGAAGAAAGGAGATTTAAGTGACTTTAAATGTGGCATGGCTGTTGGTGCCAGACTAGCTGGTCTGAGTATTTAAAAAAATATCCAGTGAGCTGCAGTTGTGTGGACAAACATGCCTTGTTGATGTCAGATGTCAAAGGAGAATGATCAGACTGGTTTGAGATGATAGAAAAGCAACAGCAACTCAAATAACCACTCATTACAATCAAGGTATGTGGAATACCAACAACACATCAAACCTTGAAGTAGATAAGCTACAGCAAGAGAAGACCACACCAGGTGCCACTCCTGTCAGCTAAGAACAGGAAACTGAGGCTACAATTCGCACAGGCTCACCGAAATTGGACACTAGAAGATTAGAAAAATGTTGCCTGTTAGATAGTAGGGTCAGAATTTGGCATAAACAACATGAAAGTATGGATCCATCCTGCCTTGTATCAATGGTTCAGGCTGGCAGTGATGGTGTAATGGTGTAGGGGGTAAATTCTTGGCACACTTTGGGCCCCTTAGTACCAATTGAGCATTGTTTAAACACCATGGCCTACCTGAGTATTGTTGCTGACCATGTCCATCCCTTTATGACTACATTGTACCCATCTTCTAATGGCTACTTCCAGCAAAATAATGCACCATGTCACAAAGCTCAAATCATCTCAAACAGGTTTCTTGAACATGACAATGTGTTCACTATACTCCAATGGGCTCCACAGTCACCAGATCTTAATCCAATAGAGAACCTTTGGGATGTGGTGAAACGGGAGGTTTGAATCATGGATGTGCAGCTGACAAAGCTGCAGCATCTGCATGATGCTATCCTGTCAATTTGGACCAAAATCTCTGAGGAATGTTTCCAACACCTTGTTGAATCTATGCCACAAAGAATTAGGCAGTTCAGAAGGCAAAAGGGGGGTCCAACCTGGAGCAGAGGAAGGCCTCTCGTACAACTTCAGCTCACGGGCTACTGGCAGTGGCAGTGGCGGCTGGTGCTCAAAATTTTTGGGGGGGCGCAAACAAACTGAAAAAAAAAAAAAACATCAATTGCCGCCACTGTGCCCATTAAACGCAGCCACTGTGCCCAAACGACACCAGTTTGCCCCCTCAAATGCAACCAGTTTCCCCCCAAATGCATCCAGTTTGTCCCCAAATGCAGCCAGTTTCCCCCCAAATGCAGCCAGTTTCCCCCCAAATGCAGCCAGTGTGTCCCCATATACAGCCAGTATGTCCCCCATATACAGCCAGTGTGTCCCCCATATACAGCCAGTTCCCCCCAAATGCAGCCAGTTTGTCCCCCATATACAGCCAGTCCCCCCCCGCCCTACACTTACCTTCCTCGGGTCAGCGCCGTCCCTCTTGTCTTCTCCCGCCCTCGATATCGCTTCAGCCAATCAGGTTACCGGTAACCAGATCCGGTGAACCTGATTGGCTGAAACGCCTGTCAGTGTTCACCAAGGAACGCACCCCCCCCCCGTGCATCCCTCGGTGAACTATTTGGAAGCCAAATACAGCCTGAGGGCTGTATTCGGAAAGCCTATCAGAGCCGCTGGCTCTGAAAGACACTTCCAAAACACACCCACCGCCGGCCACCGCTCTAATTCAGATGGCCGGCACTCGCCAGGGGGCCGGCCATCTGAAAAGTGGGCAGCAGTGACAATACACAGGTTCATGCAATGCATGAACCTATGTATTGTTTTTCAGTGGTGGTGCAGGAGCGAGAGGAGGCGGCGCTCCGGCGCCCTCTATGGATGCACCGCCACTGGGTACAGCAGCCACAAAACAGCCAGTATGTCCCCCATATACAGCCAGTGTGTCCCCCATATACAGCCAGTGTGTCCCCCATATACAGCCAGTGTGTCCCCCATATACAGCCAGTTCCCCCAAAATGCAGCCAGTTTGTCCCTCATATACAGCCAGTCCCCCCCCCCCCCGCCCTACACTTACCTTCCTCGGGTCAGCGCCGTCCTTCTTGTCTTCTCCCGCCCTCGATGTCGCTTCAGCCAATCAGGTTACCGGTAACCAGATCCGGTGAACCTGATTGGCTAAAACGCCTGTCAGTGTTCACCAAGGAATGCACCCCCCCCCCCGTGCGTCCCTCGGTGAACTATTTGGAAGCCGAATACAACCTGAGGGCTGTATTCGGAAAGCCTATCAGAGCCGCTGGCTCTGAAAGACACTTCCAAAACACACCCACCGCTGGCCACCGCTCTAATTCAGATGGCCGGTGCTCGCCAGGGGGCCGGCCATCTGAAAAGTGGGCAGCGGTGACAATACATAGGTGCATGCAATGCATGAACCTATGTATTGTTTTTCAGTGGTGGTGCAGGAGCGAGAGGGGGCGGCGCTCTGGCGCCCTCTATGGATGCACCGCCACTGGGTACAGCAGCCACAGGATCACGGTGGGGTATGAGTGCCTGTAATCAGTTTAGTAGTCTGTGTAGTAGCGGCAGTCAACAGGCAGATAGCAGATGAGCTGACACAATGCTTGACTGATGGCAGGCTGGGATAAAAAGCATAGAGCAGGCACCAGATGCAGGCTTGCAGGGCTGAAAGCTGTAGCAGGTTGAATGAGTGAGATGCAGGGTCAGACAGGCCGGGTCGGTAACAATCGGGCAGATCAGGCATAGACGGTAGGCAGAAGGGAGGTCAGGTCACAAACCGAGTAGTACCGGAAGATCAGCAGACAGGATCAGAGTCTAAGGCAAGCCGGGGTCTAGACAATTAGCAGACAATCACAGGTTGGAGACAAGCTGGATCAGGTCACACAGGAATCGGGATACAATACAGAAGCTGCAGACCAAACAGCAATGAATCCCTGTAGGAGCCCTGTTTAAATAGTTCACCTGGTGTCAGCATTAGTGACAGGCATGCGTCTAGAAGCACTAGTGCGCATGCGTGTGCGCTAATGCACGAGTGCGCGCGCAATGGGTGCTTACATGGAGAACCTGCCTTCCCTGACACTGGCAAGGTGTGATAGATAGATATGTATTATTAATAATAAAATAGAAATATTACATGAAGTCACATAAAAAAAGATAAATCTTGATACCTAAATACTGCTGCAGAGTAAGTTGGTTAATAAAAATTATTTTAAAAAAAAGTCAAATTGTATTACTGTAACACATCATTTATTAATTTGTATAAGCAAAACTGTGCGGATATAAAGTCCGTTGGTTTCTATACATTTATACTGTAACTAGCCACAGTTCCTGATAATGAAAATTCAAAATGTGACTCTTTGATGCTTAGCTAAAATGCTAGACGTGAAAGGGAATTACGAGTGATTCCACCCATAGGTATGAGTAACTAGGGACATCTAACAATTGTGCTGAGTAGTCAGGTGTATGTTTATAGTTCAAGTACAGAATGGAATATTTCATTCTGTTAAGTAGCAGCAGCAACCATGAAATTTTCTCTTGCCAATATATCAAGTGATGAATGTACTTTGGAGATAAGGGTTTTGTTCATGATTGTATTTTCTTTTTTAAGAGTGCTTATTTGTAGCTAGAATATAAATGTCTTCTAACAAATAGCATATGCTAAAAAGCAAGTAAAAAATTGGCAAATGTTACCATCCAGTCTTCTGATAATAAGGTTTTAAGGGTATTCAAAATCATATTTTTTAGTTACAATAGGTGGTATATTTCTTATAAACAAATAAACAGTATTTTCTTAAATCAGTTTTTACTTGCCATGGCTACTGTCTTAGTCCAGCCATACAAGGCACAATTTTCACCATTTATTTGTGAATTTTTTTTATCAAATGACCTTAAAAAATGCGGTAAAATACTGCTCATCATTTTTCAAAATGCTTTTTGTCATTCTCAAAAAAACACTCCTAAAATACTGCATGCAGTATTTGGTGGTGTTTTGCAGTATTTTCCACATGAAACAGTGTGGTAATTTGCTGAAGGTGTGTAGTAACTTGGCTCGCAGTCTCTGCTCTAATTCATCCCAAAGGTGTTCTATCAGGTTGAGGTCAGGACTCTGTGCAGGCCAGTCAAGTTCCTCTACCCCAAATTCGCTCATTCAAGTCTTTTTGGACCTTGCTTTGTGCATTGTTCTAAATCATTTGGTGGAGGGGGGATTATGGTGTGGGATTGTTTTTCAGGGGTTGGGCTTGGCCCCTGAGATCCAGTGAAGGTGTTGTGGAAATTTTATGAAGATGTATTTAATATGTATTGTCATAGTGTCTCCCAGTGTTAGTACTCTCGCAGCCTGCTCTAAAGAGCTTACTGGGGCAGACTGACGCTGGTTGAGTCCCGTCTGGTAGTGTACAACTTCCTGAGGTTGGAGAGAGGTGTTTGCAGAGTGGGAATGTCCGCCAGTGAAGGGCCCCTGTGCGATGTACAGAATGATCGTCTGGAGGGGATATGTACACTCTGCAAGGACATTTCCAGTTATGGGGGGATAAGCGCTTTTGTCTTTCTGTGTGTCTGATCAGCACATGGCAGGACGGGTAGCGTACACCTGCAGATAACCTCCCATCCACAGGAACGGTAGTATAATCCGGGTATGCGTTGTTCTCTGAACAACGCAGAATAAGGATTCATACCAGCAGTAATACAGGAGCTTTTGAATTGTCATGTCAGGGAGAGTGTCCATGTTTGAAAACCATGCGGCTTCCTTTGTTTAGCTTCCAGGTACAGGGGACAGGAAAAACATACACGCTGTCCCTGCCCAGACACGCCCATAAGACTCCCCTAGCCATTATTCAGTGGTTGTTTGTATAAACTCATCCTGTGAGGTAATTTCCTGTGTAGAGGTCATTTCCTGTAATGTAAATTCCCATGAAGGAAGCAATTGGCTGTTGGAGCCATCACTTCCTGTTTGTCGTTGCTTTTGTTGTGTTTGAATAAAAACAAAGTGTGGTGCTGGGGAGATGCCCAGAAGAGCATGATGCTGAGAACGTAAACTGTGGTGATGTCTGTTTATATGGGGATATACGGGAAATAGAGTGATAGGTAAGATGCATTATACCATTAGACGGAATGTGTACTTATTATCCACAGGAAATATGGTTTACACACAGCGTACATTTTCCATGACAAAGGTAACTCTGAAGGCGTCAGCATACCAAGACATTTTGGACAATTTCATGCTCCCAACCTTGTGGGAACAGTTTGGGGATGGCCCCTTCATATTTCAACATGACTGCTCCCCAGTGCACACAGAAAGATCCTTAAAGACACGGATGAGCGAGTTTGGGGTGGAGGAACTTGACTGGCCTGCACAGAGTCCTCACCTCAAAACGATACAACACTTTTGGGATGAATTAGAGCAGACACTGAGCCAGGTATTTCTCCCTGTCATACCACGGTTCCTGCTTAGCTGGATGGACGTGCTACACATCATCTCCACCGGGAATGGTATATTACAGATGAGCTCATTTATCATGTTCAACATGTGAGTGTCCCATTGTCGTTCTGCCACCTTTTAATCTCATTAAATACTACACTTAGAGGTGCTTTACTGTTTGTTCTTATACTTCCCGTCCAACATCATTGCCTGACCTCACAAATGCTCTTCTGGAAAAAAGGTCAAACATTCCCATAGACACTCCAAAACCTTGCCATCCCAGAAGAGTTAAATCTGTTATAGCTGCAAAGGGTGGGCCAACTCAATATTGAACCCTATGGACTGGGATGCCATTAGAGTTCATGTGCGTGTAAAGGCAGGTGTCCCAATACTTTTGGTAATATAATGTATATATGCGTGTGTTTTTTTTTTTTTTATGTTCTCTTCACTGTATTGTAAGTCATCCATTGGAAAAAGTTGTTGTTTTTCTCATGTTCCTAAATGTGTGTAATTTGTTTTCTGCTACATCCTTAAAGCAGCCATGGTCCAATGTAAGTATGTATTTATTATTCTTACCTACACATGCATATGCCCATAATTTTGGACTAACAGGTTTTTATTGTGTCCAATAGATGCCATATCCCAAAATGAGCCAGTAGCAAGACATGGGAACAAGAAAGCATGTTCTGGAGGTAAGTCATTATAGCTTCTGTTCAATCCTAAAATGCATGTCTTCAAATGCTCCCACATGTACTATGTCTGCCAAGCCTCACCCATTCTTTAGATTTCCCTACCCCAATCTGTCCGACTATCTCCCACTCTATCCACTTTTAGGTGAAAAACTTTTATTTTTAGAGAAGCCTATCCTGCCTCCACCTAACAACTGTACTTTAATTTTCTCCTTTAGCTCACCCCCCACAGTTATTACCTTTTGTATCACTTGACCCTCACTTTTAGATTGTAAGCAGGGCCCTCTGATTCCTGTGTTTTGGATTGTAACTGTACTGTTTGCCCTAACATTGTAAAGTGCTGCGCAAACTGTTGGCACTATAAAAAACCTGTAAAATAATAATAATATTATGCGCCTATTGTTTGAAGGAATTTCTGCTTGAAATAAGCATTGTCTTGGTTTTTTTTCCTTTGTGGACACCACAATTATTCACCACGGAAAAGACCAAGGGAAAAACTTGTCCGGATGGAGCTGTCCAACCAAACATACTTCACATTTCTCCATGTAACTGTGCATACCATTGTGATGCTCTTGTAGTTGAAGGATGTATCATCCACGCAAAATGCAGGAAGGATGGGCTTGGTGAAGCCAGTGGAGTTTATGGTAAACAAAAGTTGCTATTTTTACATGTCACATGTAAAGTGAAGTACTATTCAGCAACTTAAAAGCATATTTGTGTTTTTCCACAGTGCCCCAAAAATAACAAAACAATGTTGTCCCAGAAGCAAGCCATCATGGAATCTACAGGTCACCCAGCAAGTCTCACTCATCTGGAAAAAAGAAAAGCAAGGTTAGTATAAACCTCTTTGAATGCTAAAGTCAAGCAAATAAACCATGTTTTTAATGTACTGTATTTCTCTTAGCAGATTTGTCATTCGCAAGTTACCACCATTGTGGCAAGTGACGAAGAAGAGGAATCCCAAAGGCCCACTTCTCAAGAGAGAAGAAAATGACATTTAACTCTGACCCAAGTCTACAACATAGATAGCAGTACAAAAGTGCATGATGAGGCTGCAGACCAAACTTACATGCCCTGTGTGGAGGAACCCTCAACTGACAGCAGTGACGCTTGCACAAAGACCGCCAAGACAAGAGCCAAAACAAGCAGATATCACGAAGGTTCCAATGACAGCGGGATCAATAGCCAGTATCCCTAACAAGAGGAAATGTTCAGATGGTCGACAACTAAATCTGAAGTTCATGTATGCAGAGAATGTGGCGTTGGTCGAGCATTTGCCGCCTGTATTTGACAAGTTGTTGGGTCTCCACATGCTTAAGAGTGATCAAGCTTGAAAGAAAAAATGGAAAATTATTACCAGAGCTGTAAATGCAGTGGGTGAAGCACCCTGAAGTGAAGATAATGTAAAAAAGAGATACCAAGGGAACATAAAGAGGAAAATGGCATTGATCAGGAAGAAAATGTTAGTCTGATTGTGTCTGGAATGTCTCAAGTAAAAGGCATTTCAGCTTTTCTACTGTACGTCTTAGATATCTAACTTGTTTGCTTGATTGCTTATCTCATTTCTTCTAGGCAAAAAAATGGTGGTGGATTAAAAGCTTCTGTTGAGATGTTGGACTATGAAAAATGCTGGTGCCTTACATCCATGAAGAGACAGTTACAGGGCTGGCCAAAGTTTTTGATACATTGCGCAACAAGTGAGGTAAGTACATTGCAAGCCCACCTCAATGCATTGTTCAATTGGGAAATTATGTGGTAGATGAGGTTTAATTTTGATAAATAAAGTTAGGCACTTGGGGGCTGATGCCGTGTACACACGATCGAGTTTCACGGCGGTGAAAACACTGCAGTGAAACTGACGGGAAAAGCGAGGACCGGCTTGGTCCCCTACACACGGACGTTTTTCACGACATGTTTTCTCTTGGTCGAGAAAACCGGCCGTGTGTAGGCTCCCTAGCAGTGTTTCCCTATGGGAAAACTGCCGAGGAAAAAAATGCTGTGATTCGCAATGAGAAAAATTAGAGCATGTTCTAATTTTTCTCGTTGTGATTCTCGCCATTTTTCTCGTCGGGAAAATGCTGGAGAGCCTACACACGGCCGTTTTTCTCGTCCAAGAGAAAAAATGTCATTTTTCCAGACGAGAATAGTGATCGTGTGTACGCGGCATAAGAATATTCCTGCATCATACATACTAAGGGGAGTACAACTGGGGGTATCAATCATGGAGAAGGATCTGGGTGTTTTAGTGGATCATAAGCTTATAGCGTGCAATGCCAAGCTGTGCTTCCAAAGCAAGCAAAATCATTGAGAGATATGGACTCGAGAGAGAAATACCGATTTGCCCCTGTACAAATCATTAGTAAGACCTCATCTGGAATATGCAGTTCAATTTTGGGCTCCAGTTCACAAAAAGGATTTTGGGGAACTGGAGAAAGTACAAAGAAGAGAAACCAAATTGATAAGAGGCATGGAGGAGCTCAGCTATGAGAAGATTAGAGGAACTAAATGTATTTTCTCCTGGTGAGAGGACATGTATAAATACATAAGTGGTCCATATAATGAACTTGGTGTTGAGTTATTCACTTTAAGGTCTTCACAAAAGAACAAGGGGGCACTCTTTATGTCTAGAGGAAAAAAGATCTCCAAATATGGAAAAAATTCTTCACAGTAAGAGCTGTGAAAATTTGAAAAAGACTCCCTCAAGATCTGGATTTGACCAGCTTAGTAGATTGCTTTAAAAAGGCCTGGATTCTTTCCTAAATTTCCATAATATAACCAGATCCTGGGAATATCCGATCGGGGAATCAGGAAGGATTTTTTCCTATATCAGGGTATGGGAACAGAAAGTCATGACACAGTATTAGAACATATCAAATGTGCAATGGAAGAAATGTCATTTAAGAGTGATAAAGGCAGAAGTACATAGCATTGGGCATATACATTATAGTGTTGTCTTATAATAGGACATTCAGCGGAGCATAATATAAACACATGTGATCCACACAAAAACAATAAACTCCAGTAATAAGATTAGGATATGTGATCCCCATATTCTGACTGATCCCAGGGCTCCCAAACTTTATTTAACCGGGAAACTATGTCATGAACAGTAGCTGTAAGGAATTCCATCCTCCTGATTTCCACTATGAGTTGCAATAATTGTAATTGGGAAGGAGGAACAGTTGACAACCAATACAATGGTATAGCCCTTTTAGCCGCTAGAATGATATGTGAGATCAGATGCCTAACTGGTTTAGCAACACCCGGGAAAGGGAGCCCTCGTAAATAATGGATATCGTGAGTGATAAGCATATCACATTCTGAAGTATTTGCATTACCTCTGACCAGAATACCTGAACAAGAGAACAGGACCAGAATATATGAGGGCAAGACTTTTTAATAAGTATAGCTACACCGGACTTGCCAGATGAATTAAAGGCCACATGAGAAGTAGGAAAATATTTTGATGCAAATTTCATCAAACCCCCAGCACGAAAGTGAGTCTCCTGGACCATGACAACATCCACACCAGACATTTGAAAATCTTTAAGAGCAGGCCATCGCTTGTGAATGGAGTTCAGACCTTTAACATTATGGGAAATTACTCTCATCATAACAATTTAACAATGTAACTGCTTGTTGAGATAATGAACCCAAGAACCTGTAGTTCTCTAAACAGACATAGAGCCCAGTACTGGAACAAGAATATACATTCTACAAACTGCCCTAGGAACAAAAATGAAAAAAACAGTAGAGACCCAGGAGGGGTACAAAAAAAGAAAAACATCATCATTAAGCCTGAGAGGCAAATGCGTCTCAGGAGTCATAGACTAAAGTCTTGAAGACTCCTCCGGGTCACTTAGGATTACAGCACCTGGAACTGACTCCTCCCAGCCACTTACAACTCCCAAGGGTTCTGGGAATGGAAAACCATCTGTTAACCACTTAGCAACCACCTGCCGACAAATAACGTCGACAAGGTGGTTGCTTAACTCTGGGAGGACGTTATATAACGTCCTCCCAGAATCGCGCTCCCGAAGAGGACCCGGCGCATCACAAATCGCGGTAAATCGCCGCTGATAGCGGCCGTTTACCACGTGATCGCTCCGATCACTTGTAAACAGACCGGCGTCATGTGATGACGCCGGTTCCTCTCTCCCCTCTCTGTACCGATCGGTACAGTGTGAGAGGAGAGGGGAGGGAGCGGATCATGTCAGCTCCCTCCCCCATGTCAGATCATGTCAGCTGTGGGCTGGATCTGTGACAATTGCAGTCACAGATCCAGCCATCCATCCATCCCTGCGCAATACTCTGCAAAATACTCTGCAATACCCTGGTGCAATACTCTGCAATACCCTGGTGCAATACTCTGCAATACCCTGGTGCAATACTCTGCAATACCCTGGTGCAATACTCTGCAATACCCTGGTGCAATACTCTGCAATACCCTGGTGCAATACCCTGCAATACCCTGGTGCAATACCCTGCAATACCCTGGTGCAATACTCTGCAATACCCTGCGCAATACTCTGCAATACCCTGCGCAATACTCTGCAATACCCTGCGCAATACTCTGCAATACCCTGCGCAATACTCTGCAATACCCTGCACAATACTCTGCAATACCTTGCACAATACTCTGCAATACCCTGCACAATACTCTGCAATACCCTGCACAATACCCTGCACAATACACCCTGCGCAATACTCTGCACAATACCCCCTGTGCAATACCCCGTGCAATACCCTGCCATACTCTGCAATGCCCTGCAATACTCTGCAATGCCCAGCAATACTCCGCAATGCCCAGCCATACTCCGCAATAACCACTTCCCACCCGCCGGCCGTCATATGATGTCCTTGACTTTGTGCGGGGATATCTGAATGATGGGTGCAGCTACAGGCATCATTCAGATATTAGCTTTTTCAGCCGGCGATTCCCTACACCATAACAACAATCATAGCGGCTGTTCCACCGCTTGATCATTCTTACGGGAGGCGAGAGGGGATGTCCCCCCCCCCGCCACCCTCTGTTGCTTCTACCGACTCACCGCTATGATCAAAGCCAGGATTGTTTTTTTTTTTTTTTTTATCAGGATTCCCAGCCTAGAGGTGAGATGTGGGGTCCTATTGACCCCATATCTCACTGTAAAGAGGACCTGTCATGCCATATTCCTATTACAAGGGATGTTTACGTTCCTTGTAATAGGTATAAAAGTGATCAATAAAAATTTGGGGGCGGAAAAACATGTCAAACTAAAATAAATAAAAAAAAAATCTATTTTTTTATTGTTAATTTTACTTTAAGCGCCCCTGTCCCCGTGAGCTCGCATACAGAAGCGAACGCATACGTAAGTCCCGCCCACATATGAAAACGGTGTTCAAACCACACATGTGAGGTATCGCCGCAAACGTTAGAGCGAGAGCAATAATTCTGGCCCTAGACCTCCTCTGTAACTCAAAACATGTAACCAGTAAAAATATTTAAAACGTCGCCTATGGGGATTTTTAAGTAGCGAAGTTTGGCACCATTCCACGAGCGTGTGCAATTTTGAGGGGTGACATGTTAGGTATCTATTTACTCGGCGTAACTTCATCTTTCACATTATGTAAAAACATTGGGCTAACTTTACAGTTTTTTTTTTTTTTTTTTAGCACAAAACATTTTTTTTCCGTAAAAAACGCGTTAAAAAAATTGCTGCGCAAATATCGTGCGAGATAAAAAGTTGCAACGACCACCATTATATTCTCTAAGGTCTTTGCTAAAAAAACATATATAATGTTTTGGGGTTCTATGTAATTTTCTAGCAAACAAATTATGATTTTTACATGTAGGAGAGAAATGTCAGAATTGGCCTGGGTGCTCCAGAATGCCTGATGGTGCTCCCTGCATGTTGGGCCTCTGTATGTGGCCACGCTGTGTAAAAGTCTCACACATGTGGTATCGCCATATTCAGGAGTAATAGCAGAATGTGTTTTGGGGTGTAATTTGTGGTATGCATATGCTGTGTGTGAGAAATATGCTAATATGACAATTTTGTGAAAAAAAAAAATCTTGATTTTGCAAGGAATTGTGGGAAAAAATGACAACTTCAAAAAACTCACAATGCCTCTTTCTAAATACCTTGGAATGTCTTCTTTTTAAAAAGGGGTCATTTGGGGGGTATTTGTACTTTTCTGGCATGTTAGGGTCTCAAGAAATGATAGGCCGTCAGTACTTCAGGTGTGCTAAATTTTCAGATATTGGCACCATAGTTTGTGGACTCTATAACTTTCACAAAGACCAAATAATATACACAAATTTGTACTTATTTTTACCAAAGATATGTAGCAGTATAAATTTTGGCCAAAATTTATGAAGAAAAAATAGTAATTTGCTAAATTTTATAACAGAAACGAAAAAAAATTTTTTTTTACAGAATTTTCAGTCTTTTTTCTCTTATAGCGCAAAAAATTTAAAACCCAACAGTGATTAAATACCACCAAAAGAAAGCTCTATTTGTGTGAAAAAAAGGACAAAAAATTCATATAGGTACAGTGTTGTATGACTGAGTAATTGTCATTCAAAATGTGAGAGCACCGAAAGCTGAAAATTGGTCTGGTTATTAAGGGGGTTTAAGTGCCCAGTGGTCAAGTGGTTAAGGGTTGATGTATGTCATCTCCTGCTTCAATGCCTCCGAAACTGCCAGAATCCTCCTTCACCTCCCTCTCCTCTAATGTGTTTTAAGGCATCACAAGAATGGTGTCTGCATAAAGCGGACCTTGAGATAAAAGAAAGTCCTCCTCTTAATCCTGCTGCTCTGCCTCGAGTGCCCTGTCCATAATGCCACACAGAGTCTGCTCCTGCAGGAACACAACAGGGATTGTGTCACTGATGCATGCATTGTCACCGCTCACCATCTTTGTGACTTCCTTAAATGGTGACAGTACAGTGCATCCTTTATCAGCAGCCATTGGCATGGGAAAAAAAAGCCGAGCCAGACTGAGCCTGTCATTTTTCTGTACTCACACAGGTACTTGACGACGGCATTGCATGCGCAGACGCTGCAGCATTGCCAAATCTTGCATTATCACCAGTAACTGTATAGAGATGTAGCAGTACAACAAGCTGCAGCACTGAGCCCTGTCCTGCATCCTTCCGAGTTGCATGCAGAACTACCCAGTGGACTGTGAACTAAATATAGCGTCCCTGACCATTAGGGATGAGCTTCGTGTTCGAGTCGAACATACGTTCGACTCGAACATTGGCTGTTCGATCGTTCGACGAAGATCGAACGATTTGGGCCGTTCGCGCCAAATTCGAGTGACGCGAACGGCCCACAATGCACTACGCCATCGCAGTGTCATCCAGGCGCTGTGATTGGCCAAGCATGCACTGTGACCCCGCATGCTTGGCCAATCACAGCGCCGGCAGCGAGGAGAGCAATGATTGGCCACAGGCAGGATGCCTGTGGCCAATTATTGCTGAGGGTGTTTAGTACACGCCCCACACTATAAAAGGCCGCCAGCACGGCGGCCTAGTGTAGTGTGTTCCGGAGCAGGGATAGAGTAGCATAGGCAGGGACAGTGACTGTTATTTCTTTCTTGCTTAACCTGGATTCCTTTAGTTTAGGGAAAGAGAAGGATAGGTAGGGAGAGTGTCAGTGTGTTTTGTGCTTCTGCTATAGTGTGCTTAAAAAAAACATTTATTCTAGGGACAGAAAACTCTAGGTAGGGACAGTGTCAGTTTCTTTCACTCTGCAAGTCCTTGTTTCCAGGGACCTGTAAGGACAGTGAGTTAATTGTCCTTGTGCTATATTGTGCTTAAAAAAAACATTTATTCTAGGGACAGAAAACTCTAGGTAGGGACAGTGTCAGTTTCTTTCACTCTGCAAGTCCTTGTTTCCAGGGACCTGTAAGGACAGTGAGTTAATTTTCCTTGTGCTATATTGTGATTAAAAAAAACATTTTTTCTAGGGACAGAAAACTGTAGGTAGGGAGAGTGTTTTTTTTCTTTCACTCTGCAAGTCCTTGTTTCCAGGGACCTGTAAGGACAGTGAGTTAATTGTCCTTGTGCTATATTGTGCTTAAAAAAAACATTTATTCTAGGGACAGAAAACTCTAGGTAGGGACAGTGTCAGTTTCTTTCACTCTGCAAGTCCTTGTTTCCAGGGACCTGTAAGGACAGTGAGTTAATTTTCCTTGTGCTATATTGTGATTAAAAAAAACATTTTTTCTAGGGACAGAAAACTGTAGGTAGGGAGAGTGTTTTTTTTCTTTCACTCTGCAAGTCCTTGTTTCCAGGGACCTGTAAGGACAGTGAGTTAATTGTCCTTGTGCTATATTGTGCTTAAAAAAAACATTTATTCTAGGGACAGAAAACTCTAGGTAGGGACAGTGTCAGTTTCTTTCACTCTGCAAGTCCTTGTTTCCAGGGACCTGTAAGGACAGTGAGTTAATTTTCCTTGTGCTATATTGTGATTAAAAAAAACATTTTTTCTAGGGACAGAAAACTGTAGGTAGGGAGAGTGTTTTTTTTCTTTCACTCTGCAAGTCCTTGTTTCCAGGGACCTGTAAGGACAGTGAGTTAATTGTCCTTGTGCTATATTGTGCTTAAAAAAAACATTTATTCTAGGGACAGAAAACTCTAGGTAGGGACAGTGTCAGTTTCTTTCACTCTGCAAGTCCTTGTTTCCAGGGACCTGTAAGGACAGTGAGTTAATTTTCCTTGTGCTATATTGTGATTAAAAAAAACATTTATTCTAGGGACAGAAAACTCTAGGTAGGGACAGTGTCAGTTTCTTTCACTCTGCAAGTCCTTGTTTCCAGGGACCTGTAAGGACAGTGAGTTAATTTTCCTTGTGCTATATTGTGATTAAAAAAAACATTTATTCTAGGGACAGAAAACTCTAGGTAGGGACAGTGTCAGTTTCTTTCACTCTGCAAGTCCTTGTTTCCAGGGACCTGTAAGGACAGTGAGTTAATTTTCCTTGTGCTATATTGTGATTAAAAAAAACATTTATTCTAGGGACAGAAAACTCTAGGTAGGGACAGTGTCAGTTTCTTTCACTCTGCAAGTCCTTGTTTCCAGGGACCTGTAAGGACAGTGAGTTAATTTTCCTTGTGCTATATTGTGATTAAAAAAAACATTTTTTCTAGGGACAGAAAACTGTGGGTAGGGAGAGTGTTTTTTTTCTTTCACTCTGCAAGTCCTTGTTTCCAGGGACCTGTAAGGACAGTGAGTTAATTTTCCTTGTGCTATATTGTGATTAAAAAAAACATTTTTTCTAGGGACAGAAAACTCTAGGTAGGGAGAGTGTTTTTTTTCTTTCACTCTGCAAGTCCTTGTTTCCAGGGACCTGTAAGGACAGTGAGTTAATTGTCCTTGTGCTATATTGTGCTTAAAAAAAACATTTTTTCTAGGGACAGAAAACTCTAGGTAGGGAGAGTGTTTTTTTTTTTTCACTCTGCAAGTCCTTGTTTCCAGGGACCTGTAAGGACAGTGAGTTAATTGTCCTTGTGCTATATTGTGCTTAAAAAAAACATTTATTCTAGGGACAGAAAACTCTAGGTAGGGACAGTGTCAGTTTCTTTCACTCTGCAAGTCCTTGTTTCCAGGGACCTGGAGAGACATTGAGTGAATTGTCCTTGTGCTATATTGTGATTAAAAAAAACATTTATTCTAGGGACAGAAAACTCTAGGTAGGGACAGTGTCAGTTTCTTTCACTGTGAAAGTCCTTGTTTCAAGGGACAGAGAAGGACACCTGAAGGTAGCCCTTATTGCTTTTTTCCCATCTCCCTGCAGGCCATCTATTAGAATGTCTGGAAGGCAAACAAGGAGAGGCAGACAGTCAGGAGGCAATAAAAGAGGGCAAGCAGGCTCTGTGTCTGGGGGCAACAGTGCTGGTCGTGGACGCGGTGCATTGTCATCAGCACATGGCCATGGGACACGCTTGTCCTTCTTTTCGGCAGCTGGACATGTTGAGCCACATCATGCCGAAGACTTGGTAGAGTGGATGACCAAGCCCTCCTCCTCCTCCTCATCCTCTCTCACCCAGGCTCAGGGTACTGGAAAAGCAGCTGCCAAAGCGTCGTCTTCCCTGGTATCAATGTCAGACAAATCATCAGTCACTCCTTCCCTAGACCCACCATGTCCTCCTCCTGAGGAGTCCCCCGAACTGTTTCAGCACAGTGTTGGGTACATGCTCCAGGAGGATGCCCAGCGTTTCGAAGGGTCTGATGATGAAACCCAGCTAGAGGAAGGCAGTAGCGTGAGAGCAGACAGAGGGGATGCTCAAGAAGGACACCAATCTGGCAGTCATGTTCCAGCAGCTGCAGCATACTGCCAGATTGGCTCCAGTGATGAGGAGGGAGGGGATGATGAGGTCAATGACTCCACGTGGGTGCCTAATAGGAGAGAGGAGGAGGAGGAGGATGAGGAGGAGGCACATCTCCAACGAGGCAGGATGCCCTTTGGTGGCCAGCGTAAGGGCAGTACACCGACGGAATCACACCGCAGAGCTCCGCCTGTGCAGGGCGCTGCCTCTGCCCGTCATTCAAAAAGTTCTTTGGTGTGGGCCTTTTTTGAGGCTAGTGCATCAGATCGCACAGCTGCTGTTTGCAACATATGTCTCAAGCGTATATCGCGTGGCCAAAACATCAGCCGCTTGGGTACCACATGCCTGACCAGACATATGTTGACCTGCCATGCAGCTCGTTGGCAAGCCTACCTCAAAGACCCACACCAAAGAACCAAGCGGACCTCTCCTTGCACCGCATCAGCTGGGATCTCCAACCCCACTATAACTTCAGTCCTCTCTGAAACATGCACTGAGAGGAATGAAGGTGTAGAATTAGGTGTGTCACAGCCAAGTACTTGCGCCCACTCTGCTAGCAGTACACCGACGTCCGATTCTAGCAGGCAAATTTCCCTGCCCCAGCTGCTGGACCGTCGAAAGAAGTTCACTCCCAGCCATCCACATGCCCAGCGGTTGAATGCTAGCTTGGCTAAATTGCTAGCGCTTCAACTGCTGCCTTTTCAGTTGGTAGACTCGGCCCCCTTCCATGAGTTTGTGCAATGTGCGGTTCCTCAGTGGCAGGTTCCCAAACGCCACTTTTTCTCACGGAAGGCTATTCCGGCTCTCTACCGGCATGTGGAAGGCAATGTCTTGGCCTCGCTGGACAGGGCGGTCAGCGGTAAGGTGCATATTACCGCTGACTCATGGTCCAGCAGGCATGGACAGGGACGTTACCTTTCTTTCACGGCCCATTGGGTCACTCTTTTGGCAGCTGGGAAGGATTCAGGACAAGGTGCAGTAGTGTTGGAGGTTGTCCCACCGCCACGCCTCCAAAATGCTACTACTGGTTGTGACACACCTCTCTCCTCCACCCCCTCCTCTTCTTCTTCCTCCATGGCCTCTTCCTGTGGTTTGTCCTATGAACCAGCGGTGCTCCGTAGCCGTTCACGGGGCTACGCAAGTACGCAGGCAAAAAGATGCCATGCCGTGCTTGCGCTGGTGTGTTTGGGGGACAGAAGCCACACTGGGGCAGAGGTCCTGTCTGCTCTGCAGGGCCAGGCCGAGAGGTGGTTGACGCCACGCCAGCTTAAGCCAGGAATGGTGGTTTGCGACAATGGCACCAACCTCCTCTCCGCCCTCCGACAGGGACAACTGACCCATGTGCCCTGTGTGGCTCACGTCCTTAACCTGGTGGTGCAGCGCTTCTTGGGCAGGTACCCGGGCTTACAGGATGTCCTGAGGCAGGCCAGGAAAGTCTGTGTGCATTTCCGCAGATCTTATAATGCCAGTGCTCGCCTGGCTGAGCTGCAAAAGGAGTTGAACCTGCCCAAGAACCGCCTTATATGTGACATGCCCACCAGGTGGAACTCAACGTTGGCCATGCTGCAGCGGCTGCACACGCAGCAGAGGGCCATCAATGAGTACCTGTGCGACTACGGCACCAGGACAGGGTCAGGGGAGCTTGGTTTTTTTTCTCCACGCCAGTGGGGCATGATCAGGGATGCATGCACTGTCCTGGCATTATTTGAGGAGGCCACGAGGATGGTGAGCAGTGACAGTGCATGCATCAGTGACACTGTACCTCTTGTCCACCTGTTGGAGCACACGCTGCGTGGAATAATGGACAGGGCACTTGAGGCAGAACAGAGGCAGGAAGAGGAGGACTTCCTTGCCTCTCAAGGCCCCCTTTACCCAGACAGTGTTCCTTCTGTCCCACCCATCGCACAGGAAGAGGAGGAGGAGGAGGAGGAGGAGGAGGAGGAGGAGGATTGTGTCAGCATGGAGGTGGAGGCTGGCACTCAGCATCATCAGCAGCAGTCTTTTAGGGATGATTTACAGTCCCAAGAAACCAGTGGACTTGTACGTGGCTGGGAGGAGGTGGCTGCGGATCATGTCGTCCTTAGTGACCCAGAGGACTCCGGAGCGAATGCCTCAGCAAACCTACGCTGCATGGCCTCCCTGATCCTGCAAAGTCTGCGGAAGGATCCTCGTATTCTTCGGATCAAGGAGAGGGACCATTACTGGCTGGCCACTCTCCTTGATCCACGGTACAAGGGTAAGGTTGCGGACCTTATGTTACCGTCGCAGAGGGAGCAGAGGATGAGACAACTCCGGGAGGCCTTGCAGAAAGGTCTGTGCAACGCGTTCCCAGAGACTGGGAGGTTGCAAACTCCTGGTCCTGGACAACGAGTTGCTGAGGCTTCGGCCAGTCAAAGAAGGAGCGGTGGGGAAGGTGGCCGTCTGACCGATGCGTTCAGACAATTCTTTAGTCCGCAGCCCCAAAGTATGATCGGTTCCAGCAACCATCGCCAGCGTCTGATAAACATGGTGCAGGAATATCTAGGGGCAAGGTCAGACTTGGACACCTTCCCCACCGAAAATCCTCTGGCTTACTGGGTCTTGAGGATGGATCACTGGCCAGAGCTTGCACAGTATGCAATTGAGCTACTGGCCTGTCCTGCATCCAGCGTTCTTTCGGAACGCACATTCAGTGCTGCTGGAGGATTTGTCACGGATCACAGGGTGCGCCTGTCCACCGACTCGGTTGATCGACTGACTTTCATCAAGATGAACCAGTCTTGGATCACCACCAGCTACCACACACCTGATGCTGATATAACAGACTAATTGATTTTAAAATGTCACATCCCTTCAAGACTGATGCTGATGCTGAGTGCCTGTGCTGTTATGTTGACTGGCTATCCTCCTCCTCCGAGTCCTCAATGATACGATTGATGATGATAGCTTGGAAGATCATTTTTGTTTATGGGTGCCGCCACCAGTGCCTAACGCCCAATTTTTCAGCCCCTGTTTAACAGGGGCGTGTAATTACAATTTTTGAAGCAATACTTTGCAACAGGGCTCATTGCTGTGCTCCAAGTACAGTATCTGTGAGGAGTTGCAGTGTTGTGCCACCAGTGCCTAAGGCCCAATTTTTCAGCCCCTGTTTAACAGGGGCGTGTCATTACAATTTTTGAAGCAATACTTTGCAACAGGGCTCATTGCTGTGCTCCAAGTACAGTATCTGTGAAGGGTTGCAGTGTTGTGCCACCAGTGCCTAAGGCCCAATTTTTCAGCCCCTGTTCAACAGGGGCATGTAATTACAATTCTTGATCTAATAATTCACAGCAGGGCCCATTGCTGCACCCACCAAGAGTAACTGTCAGGGCTTACAGTGTTGTGGCACCAGCACCACCATCAAAGGCCCAATTTTTACTACCACTGTTCAACAATTATATGTAATTAAAATTCCTGATATAATAGTTGACAGCAGGGCGTTCCAGCACCAACCAAGAGTAACTGTGAGTGCTTACAGTGTTGTGCCAACACCAACAACTAAGGGGCCTATTTCTGCAGAGTATATACGGCAGGTCCCTACTTTCAAACATCCAACTTACAAACGACTCCTACTTGCAAACGCAAGAAGACAACAGGAAGTGAGAGGAAATCTACCACTAGGAAGGAAAATTCTCTCCTGTAAGAATAAATATGGGAGAAAGGTGTCTCCTCTGTACTGATGCTTTATCAGCAATCCTTGTTTCAAGAAAAACACCACATTTCAAAAACAGTTGTCATTAGGACGGAAAGTGAGGTGAAATGTTCTGAACAGGGGCACAGACAGCAAAACAAATGTTACAGGGGTGATAACCCTTACCTATGTTTTCCAAAAAGTTTAAAAATAGATTTTTGGTCTGGAGCTACACTTCAACAATGTACCTGTTCAAAATTACAAACAGATTCTACATAAGAACAAACCTACAGTCCCTGTCTTGTATGCACCGCCTGTATACGGCTGTTCAGAGTATATAGGGCCTTTTTTATTTTATGTGCGGGGTTCCCCTTAATATCCATACAAGACCCAAAGGGGCTGGTAATGGGCTGGGGTAGGGGGGGGGTCATGGGGTAGCTATGCCATTTTTCTTAAAGATTTTCATCCATATTACCGGGACCAGACATTACATTAAAGCCGCAAGCAGTTTTAAATGGCTTTTTTTTCCTTTAGAAGTGTCATTTTGTGCAGGGACAGTTCTAAACACGGGAAACACGTGGCACTTCACAGGCATACTTTAGACACCCCCCAGGTACGATATTTAAAGGAATATTTGACTTTTTTTTTTTCACTTTATGCATCATTAAAATGACTGCTCCCGGAAAACGACCGTTTTTAAAACTTATTTTTGCATTGATACATGTCCCCTGGTGCAGAACCCGGGTTCCCAAACCCTTTTTAGGACAATAACATGCATAATAGTTTTTATAATTAGCACTTTAGAATTCGAACGTTCGCATCCATTGTATTTAATAGGGTTCTAATGTTCGTTCGAACTTTCGGTCCGTTCGCGGGTTCTGGTGCGAACCGAACCCGGGGGTGTTCGGCTCATCACTACTGACCATGCTTGCTGCACCAGGTGTCAGCAGTAACGTGGATCTTGCAGCTGTCTGCCTTGATCAACGATGCCACAATATTGCTTTCCATGTGATGGTACAGATAATGGCATTATGTGAAAAGAAATAGCGACTGGGAAACTGCCATTGTGGTACAGCACATTCTGCAAAATCACAGAAGGGGGCAGAATCCACCAGATGAAAAGGCAGGAGTTGTAAAGCCAGCATCTTTGACAAGCTTGAATTTAGACGCTGGGCATGTGGGTGGCAGTAAGTGTATTTATTTTTTGCTGCAGCAGAGAAATTTGTCTGCTATAGTCTGCAGATGATGGTGTGCTACTGACAGACGTTCTGCAAGAACCCGTGACACCCTTCACTATAGCATCATCCCTGTCAGTGGAGGCTGCTGAGAGGTCATTAGGTATAGTGGCGGTAGACAAGTAGACAAAAGGTGTGGAGGAGCAGAATTGCATCCCTTGTGTGGCTTTTAGGTGCTCTTGCCAAGAGGCTGAGTGGTGAAAGGTTAAAGTGTTTGTTAAGTTTAATTTTCAAGTAACTGCCAGTAACTGCCAGACCTCTGGCATACCACACTATGGAAGTTATTTAAAAAAACCAAGCGTTCTAAATACTTATTTACAGCAGTCTTCAGGCCGGTCACATGACTGGTAGCCACTTTACCGCTACGAGACAGGGCTTCTGTGGGAGGAGCCTCCCGCAAAAGCCCTGTCTCATAGCTGTAAAGCGGCCATGACAATTTTTGTTTTTACATTTTTAATAATAGTGGCGGGGGCAGAGACAGAGAAAGGGAGCCGACAGGCAGGAAGGAGGGGTTGAGGGGGAGAGAGGAGAGAAGAGGGAACAGCATCTTATGACGGAGTGACGCACTCTGACCAGGGTGGTCAGGTCTCCGTAGCCCTGGTTATCATGGTCAGTATAGAGAGGGCATACAGGAAGTGGCAGGTTCAGGGAGTTTTTTTTTACAGTTTAGAGGGGGGCAGATTACACAGCATAAGTACTGTGCTGTTTAATCTGCTTTAAGGGATCAGGATGTGTATTTTAAATTTTTTGGGGGAATTAATTAATTTTTTGCGATACGGCACTGCGTCGCTTTAACTGACAATTGCATGGTTGTGCAATGCTGTACCCAAGCAAAATTGACGTCCTTTTTTCCCACAAATAGAGCTCTCTTTTGGTGGTATTTGATCACCTTTGCAGTTTATTTTTTGCGCTACAAAACAAAAAAAGCGACAATTTTGAAAAAAAAATATATTTTTTACTTTTTGCTATAATAAATATCCCCAAAAATGTTTATTTTTTATTTTTATAACAATAATTTTTATTGAAAGATTTTTCAGTGTACAAAAGATAAAGTCATTTGTCAGAGAAATAAAATATAGAAACATAAATAATATAGCAAATAATACAAAATAAAGTAGCGCAGAGTTAGAAAGGAACACAGTCCCCCGATGTATTAGATAATTCGATAGACATATTAAGCAGTCCTGTACATGGAAAAGGTGGGTTATCGGTTAATTTCCCGCATAGGGGAACAAGCTATGGTCAACCACTATCAATCTCTCAATATGGTTGCAGTGATCAACCACCTAAATTCTCCAAAATCCCATCCATTGTGTATTAGCCTGGCAGTGTTTTATGCCACTCTTCCTATATATTCCATGTGCCGTATAACCACATCAGCAGGAACCAAGAAAGAAAATAAAATCAAATATAGAAAATAACATTAAGATTAACCAGAGTTGTAACTATTGCCCTAATTAGTCAGCATTGCTGTGTTTACTTATCATACCAATTATGCCAGGGTGCCCATAGCTTGGATATTTTATCAAATTGTCCTCTTGCTGAGGCATGGAGAGTCTCATAAGTGCTATGTGTTTGTACCATGGAAATAACTTCTGGAAATTTTGGGGCTGCTATGTTCTTCCAGTGTCTAAGTATAGCCAGGCACGTAGCCATTAATATGTGTGTGACAACAGTTCTAAATGGAACAGGGACTAATTCCAAATCCAGGGAGAGTAAGGCCATTCCGGGACTTAATGGCGTAGTAACGGGTGAGATAGTTTGTATCAGTTTCTCAATCTGAACCCACAATGGTTTAACCTTTGGGCATGCCCATAGTATGTGGATTAGCGTGCCCCTTTCCCCACACATTCTCCAACACTCCGGGGAAGTGCCAGGGAAGAATTTTGACAATCTGTGTGGGGTTAGGTACCAGCGAATAAGTATTTTCTGGTGCATTTCCCACAAGTTTGTGCTTTTGGTAGTAGCTAATTGCAATTGAATTGCTCTTTCCCAATGTGGTGCGGTGAGTATCAATCCTATATCTTTTTCCCAGGCAAGAGTGTTCGGGGTTTTAAGTAATATATCCTTGCTCTGTAGTCCCCTATAGATGATCGATATACCTTTGGTCCCCTTCGTATCCTGTTGATAAAATTTAGTTATCTTCTTCGGGAGTTGGGTAAACAAATTAGGAGTCTTTTTTATTACCTGAGCTAATTGCATATATCTGTATTGCTCCCTCAGTGGTAAATTAAACTCTTGTTGCAATGTGTGAAATGGTTTTATTTGGGAAACAAGTGATTATGTCTTCCAATTGGTGTATACCATGTTCTTCCCATGTGTTAAGATTAATATCTGGGATAAGGTGATGTACTGCTGTAATGTTAAGATTTAGGGAAACTCTTCCTCCCATGTTTGTGCTGTACAAAGATGGGTCCATGCCCTCAGTGAAGCGAGTATGGGTGGTGACATATTCCTATCTAGTGATTTACAGTGACGAGCTGTCATTAAGAAGTTTCTTAAGTCACCTTTCCGAGTTTGTATGCGTTCTAGTTCTTTCCATAATTGGTTGTATGTAGGTTCCATCCATATTTTAATCTGAGCTAGTATTGAAGCAAAGTAATAATCCTGCAATACAACATGACCGATGCCCCCCGCTGCTCTATTTCTTACTAGTTTGCCAAATGCACATCTTGCTTTCTTCCCCTGCCATAGATAGCTATTTAGATTTGATTGAAGGGAAGTAAAGTATGCATTAGGTAGAGGTATTGGGAGGGTTCTAAATATATACAGCAGTTGGGGTAAGACCATCATCTTGAAGGCCGCTAACCTTCCGAGACATGACAATTCTGAATGAGTGAGTTTGTTCAGTTTGTTTTGGAAAGATTTCAAGAATGGTGTATAATTGGCAGAGATCAGATCAGCCGTGTCAGTAGTCAATGTTATGCCCAAATAACCTATGCCTCCGTCTGTCCAGACATAAGGATATTTGTTCTGCAATTCTATCTTAGTTTCTGGAGCTATACCCAAACCCATTAGATAGGATTTTGTTTTGTTTACTTTATAATAGGAAATTGAGGAGAAGGTCTGTAGTGCTTCGTGAACCTTGGCCAATGATTCGTCAGCATTAGTTAAGAATAAAATTATGTCATCGGCAAATAGACTTATGACATGTTTCCTGGTACCCACTTGCAATCCTGCTATTTGTGGATGTTCCCTCATGTACATAGCCAGGGGTTCCATTAGCAAATAAAAAATGAGTGGGGATAATGGGCACCCCTGACGCGTGCCATTCGTTATGGCAAAAGGTGTTGACAGAGCTCCTGAAATATAAACTTGTGCTGAAGGAAGTGTGTATAACGCCATTATGGCAGAGAGGATGAAGCCACTAAAACCAAACCTGTTCAGCACTTCTATAAGATATCCCCAATGAATTCTATCGAACGCCTTCTCTGCATCCAGCGACAGGAGCAGAGAAGGCGTTTCCCTCCGTTTAGCAATGTGTATTAGGTTGACTAGTCGCCTGGTGGCATCAGCTGTTTGTCTCCCCTTAGTAAATCCAGACTGGTCTATATCCACAATATCAGGTAAGATGTCCACCAGTCTTGTAGCCAATAGTTTAGCGTAGATCTTGACATCATTATTCAACAGTGAAATAGGCCTAAAGTTTTGCGGCACATCTGGTGACTTTCCCGGTTTAGGCAGGGCTATGATAGTTGCAGTGAGCATTTCAGGGGGGAAAGAGGAAGATGCAGCAGCAGAATTAAAGGTTACAGTCAGGTGTGGACAAAGAATGTCCTGGAACGTCTTATAATATTACCCTGTGAAACCGCCTGGACCGGGAGATTTGTTGGCGGGGAGAGATTGGATAATCTTCTTTACCTCTAGTTCAGATATAGGGGAATTAAGGCTCTGAAGGTGTTCCTGAGTAAGTTTGGGGAAGTTAAGTTTATCTAAGAATGTGTCAATAGTGCCTTTGATTGGTTGTGTAGTAGTGATGTCGTCTTTTAGGTTATATAGTGAGCTGTAGTATTGGCTAAATGTGTCAGCTATGGCTTGGGGATGAGTTTGCTTAACCTGAGTAATTGGTTGTAAGATATGGGATATCTGGGTTCTGGTCTTATGACCCCTCAGTTTATTAGCTAATAGTTTCCCTGCTCTATTACCACTAGTATAGTATGCCAGTTTTAATCTTCTGGAAGTTTTTTCAAAATCGTCAAGGAATTTTAACCGTAATTCTGTGCGCAGTTGTGTTACTTGGTCAGACAATATTTGGGATGGGTTAGCCTTGTTTTGTCTGTCTATGTCATCTATTTTGGATATTAGCTGTACGGTCCGCTGCTGCATTTCTCTCTTATATCTCGCCCCTTGTTGCATCATAATACCCCTTATTACCGCCTTATGGGCGTTCCAAATGACAAACGGATTTGCCACTAAGCCGTGATTGTCATCAAAATACTCAACCAGTCTACCCTGGATATATGACCTGGTCGGACCTTCCTGAAGTAGTCAATGATTGGCTCTCCACAAGTATGTAGATTTTTGAAGGGAAAGATTCCCCACAGTTAGACATACCGAGGCAAGGTCCGACCATGTAATACTATTGATTGTGACTGACTTACATTTCATCAGCAACCATCTGTCAACTAGAAATAAATTGATTCTGCTATAAGACCTATGGCAATTTGAAAAGAAAGTATAGTCTCTTTCATTTGCGTTCAGGCACCTCCAAGAATCATAAAGTTTGTGGTTTTGTATGGACGCCATCAAAGATGGGGGCCGCCTCTTTGGTGAAGAGGTGGAGTCCACATCTGGATCGGGCGTGATATTGAAGTCCCCACATATTACCAATAGTCCTTTTTGCACCATTCTTACTTTTTTCATAATCCTGTGAAAAAATTTAGTTGGTCTTATATTTGGTGCATACACATTTGCCACTGTATATGTGGTGGAGTTTATGTCACATATCAATATGAGAAAACGTCCCTGTGGATCACATATTACTTCATGAAGATGAAAAGCGACTTAGCCTCTTATTGCTATCATCACTCCTTTCGTCTTTGAGGCAGAGTTCGCTTGATATACATGGGGAAACTGGGGGTGTGTACATTTAGGGGGTGAGTTCTGTAGAAAGTGGGTCTCTTGAACGCACAAAATGTCACAGTGTTGCTGCAAGGCCTCCTTCCACAGAGATCTCCGCTTGGCAGGGTGATTAAGACCCTTAGTATTCAGAGTCAAAAATTTTACAGCCATGTGTGGATGTCAAAGTTACTCACATGCGGTGGGGATCGCTGGAGAATCTCTGCAGGAACCTGGCGCTGTACCGACACACCGTGCTCGTGCTTGCGTAAGGCTCTTTCATCTTGGTATGTAGAGCGTTACTTCTGGCTATTAGGGCAAAAAAAGCTTTTCGAAGCAAAAAAACAAGAGAAAAAATAACAGTGGCAACTTGCCAAGTAACAGAGTGCAGAAGTGTGTGACTCATAGTCAATCAAGAGGTAGGTGGGGAAAGAAGGAAAGTTCGGAGCAGAAATCCGTTCCATCCCAACAGGCTGGGCCGTTCGCGCCAAATTCGAGTGACGCGAACGGCCCACAATACACTGCGCCATCGCAGTGTAATCCCGGCGCTGTGATTGGCCAAGCATGCACTGTGACCCTGCATGCTTGGCCAATCACAGCGCCGGCAGCGAGGAGAGCAATGATTTGCCACAGGCAGGATGCCTGTGGCCAATTATAGCTGAGAGGGTTTAGTACACGCCCCACACTATAAAAGGCCGCCAGCGCGGCGGCCTCATGTAGTGTGTTCCGGAGCAGGGAAAGTGAAGGATAGGCAGGGACAGTGTCAAATCCATTCTTTGCTAAACCTTGTGTGTAGGGACAGAGAAGGATAGGCAGGGAGAGTGTCAGTGTCATATTCTTTGCAAAACCTTGTGTGTAGGGAGAGAGAAGCATAGGCAGGGAGAGTGTCAGTGTCATATACTTTGATAAACCTTGTGTGCAGGGAGAGAGAAGGATAGGCAGGGGACAGTGTCAGTGTCATATTCTTTGCTAAACCTTGTGTGCAGGGAGAGAGAAGGATAGGCAGGGGACAGTGTCAGTGTCATTGTTGCTAAGCCTCCTGCACATTATACACCTGAAGTTAGCCCGTATTGCTGCTTTTTCCTGGTGTGTTACACCAACAGGATTTTGCGGCACTTACAGCGGGCGGAGTGTGCCTCCTGACCATATTACACCTGAACTTAGCCTGTATTGCTGCTTTTTCCTGGTGTGTTACACCAACAGGATTTTGCGGCACTTACAGCGGGCGGAGTTTGCCTCCTGACCATATTACACCTGAACTTAGCCTGTATTGCTGGTTTTCCCATTTCCCTGCAGGCCATTAGAATGTCTGGAAGGCAAACAAGGAGAGGCAGACAGTCAGGAGCCAATAAAAGAGGGCAAGCAGGCTCTGTGTCTAGAGACAACAGTGCTGGTCGTGGACGCGGTGCATCGCCATCAGCACGTGGCCATGGGACACGCTTGTCCTTTTCGGCAGCTGGACGTGTTGAGCCGCATCATGCCGAAGACTTGGTAGAGTGGATGACCAAGCCCTCCTCATCCTCCTCATCCTCTCTCACCCAGGGTCAGGGTACTGGCAAAGCAGCTGCCAAAGCGTCCTCTTCCCTGGTATCAATGTCATCATCAGTCACTCCTTCCCTAGACCAACCATGTCCTCCTGAGGAGTCCCCCGAACTGTTTGAGCACAGTGTTGGGTACATGCTCCAGGAGGATGCCCAGCATTTCAAAGGGTCTGATGATGATACCCAGCTAGAGGAAGGCAGTAGCGTGAGAGCAGAGAGAGGGGATGCTCAAGAAGGACACCAATCTGGCAGTCATGTTCCAGCAGCTGCAGCATACTGCCAGATTGGCTCCAGTGATGAGGAGGGAGGGGATGATGAGGTCACTGACTCCACGTGGGTGCCTAATAGGAGAGAGGAGGAGGAGGAGGAGGAGGATGAGGAGGAGGCACATCTCCAACGAGGCAGGATGCCCTCGGGGGCCAGCATAAGGGCAGCACACCGACGGAATCCCACCGCAGAGCTCCGCCTGTGCAGGGCGCTGCCTCTGCCCATTATTCAAAAAGTTCTTTGGTGTGGGCCTTTTTTGAGTCGAGTGCATCAGATCACACAGCTGCTGTTTGCAACATATGTCTCAAGCGTATATCGCGTGGCCAAAACATCACCCGCTTGGGCACCACATGCTTGACCAGACATATGTTGACCTGCCATGCAGCTCGTTGGCAAGCCTACCTTAAAGACCCACACCAAAGAGCAAAGCTGACCTCTTCTTGCACCGCATCAGCTGGGATCTCCAACCCCACTATACCTTCAGTCCTCTCTGAAACCTGCTCTGAGAGGAATGAAGGTGTAGAATTAGGTGTGTCACAGCCAAGTACTTGCGGGCACTCTGCTAGCAGTACAACGACGTCCGATTCTAGCAGGCAAATTTCCCTGCCCCAGCTGCTGGACCGTCAAAAGAAGTTCACTCCCAGCCATCCACATGCCCAGCGGTTGAATTCTAGCTTGGCTAAATTGCTAGCGCTTCAACTGCTGCCTTTTCAGTTGGTAGACTCGGCCCCCTTCCGTGAGTTTGTGCAATGTGCGGTTCCTCAGTGGCAGGTTCCCAAACGCCACTTTTTCTCACAGAAGGCGATTCCGGCTCTCTACCGGCATGTGGAAGGCAATGTCTTGGCCTCGCTGGACAGGGCGGTCAGCGGTAAGGTGCATATTACCGCTGACTCATGGTCCAGCAAGCATGGACAGGGACGTTACCTTTCTTGCACGGCCCATTGGGTCACTCTTTTGGCAGCTGGGAAGGATGCAGGACAAGGTGCAGTAGTGTTGGAGGTTGTTCCACCGCCACGCCTCCAAAATGCTACTACTGGTTGTGACACACCTCTGTCCTCCATCCCCTCCTCTTCTTCCTCCGTGGCCTCTTCCTGTGGTTTGTCCTCGGAACCAGCGGTGCTCCGTAGGCGTTCAAGGGGCTACGCAAGTACGCAGGCAAAAAGATGCCACGCCGTGCTTGCGCTGGTGTGTTTGGGGGACAGGAGCCACACTGGGGCAGAGGTTCTGTCTGCTCTGCAGGGGCAGGCCGAGAGGTGGTTGACGCCACGCCAGCTTAAGCCAGGAATGGTAGTTTGCGACAATGGCACCAACCTCCTCTCTGCTCTCTGACAGGGACAACTGACCCATGTGCCCTGTGTGGCTCACGTCCTTAACCTGGTGGTGCAGCGGTTCTTGGGCAGGTACCCGGGCTTACAGGATGTCCTGAGGCAGGCCAGGAAAGTCTGTGTGCATTTCCGCAGTTCTTATAATGCCAGTGCTCGCCTGGCTGAGCTGCAAAAGGAGTTGAACCTGCCCAAGAACCGCCTTATATGTGACATGCCCACCAGGTGGAACTCAAGGTTGGCCATGCTGCAGCGGCTGCACACGCAGAAGAGGGCCATCAATTAGTACCTGTGTGACTACGGCACCAGGACAGGGTCAGGGGAGCTCGGGTTTTTTTCACCACGCCCGTGGGGCATGATCAGGGATGCATGCACTGTCCTGGCACCATTTGAGGAGGCCACGAGGATGGTGAGCAGTGACAGTGCATGCATCAGTGACACTGTACCTCTTGTCCACCTGTTGGAACATACGCTGCGTGGAATAATGGACAGGGCACTTGAGGCAGAACAGAGGCAGGAAGAGGAGGACTTTCTTGCCTCTCAAGGCCCCCTTTACCCAGACAGTGTTCCTTCTGTCCCACCCATCGCACAGGAAGAAGAGGAGGAGGAGGAGGAGGATTGTGTCAGCATGGAGGTGGAGCCTGGCACTCAGCATCATCAGCAGCAGTCTTTTAGGGATGATTTACAGTCCCAAGAAACCAGTGGACTTGTACGTGGCTGGGAGGAGGTGGCTGCGGATCATGTCGTCCTTAGTGACCCAGCGGACTCCGGACCGAATGCCTCAGCTAACCTACGCTGCATGGCCTCCCTGATCCTGCAAAGTCTGCGGAAGGATCCTCGTATTCTTCGGATCAAGGAGAGGGACCATTACTGGCTGGCCACTCTCCTTGATCCACGGTACAAGGGTAAGGTTGCGGACCTTATCTTACCATCGCAGAAGGAGCAGAGGATGAGACAACTCCGGGAGGCCTTGCAGAAAGCTCTGTGCAACGCGTTCCCAGAGACTGGGAGGTTACAAACTCCTGGTCCTGGACAACGAGTTGCTGAGGCTTCGGTCAGTCAAAGAAGGAGCGGTGGGGAAGGTGGCCGTCTGACCGATGCGTTCAGACAATTCTTTAGTCCGCAGCCCCAAGGTATGATCGGTTCCAGCAACCATCGCCAGCGTCTGATATACATGGTGCAGGAATACCTAGGGGCAAGGTCAGACTTGGACACCTTCCCCACCGAAAATCCTCTGGCTTACTGGGTCTTGAGGATGGATCACTGGCCAGAGCTTGCACAGTATGCAATTGAGCTACTGGCCTGTCCTTCATCCAGCGTTCTTTCAGAACGCACATTCAGTGCTGCTGGAGGATTTGTCACGGATCACAGGGTGCGCCTGTCCACCGACTCTGTTGATCGACTGACCTTCATAAAGACGAACCAGTCTTGGATCACCACCAGCTACCAAACACGTGAAGCTGATATAACAGACTAATTTATTTTCAAATGTCACATCCCTTCAAGACTGATGCTGAGAGACTGTCCTGTTATGTTGACTGACTATCCTCCTCCTCCTCAATGATCCGATTGATGATGATAGCTTGGAAGAACATTTTTGTTTCTTGGTGCCGCCACCAGTGGCTAAGGCCCAATTTTTCAGCCCCTGTTTAACAGGGGCGTGTTATTACAATTTTTTATGCAATGCTTTGCAGCAGGGCTCATTCCTGCACTCCAACTAGAGTATCTGGGAGTGGTTGCAGTGTCGTGGCACCAGCACCAGTGGCTAAGGCCCAATTTTTCAGCCCCTGTTTAACAGGGGCGTGTAATTACAATTTTTGATGCAATACTTTGCAACAGGGCTCATTGCTGTGCTCCAAGTACAGTATCTGTGAGGGGTTGCAGTGTTGTGGCACCAGTGCCTAAGGCCCAATTTTTCTGCCCCTGTTTAACAGGGGCATGTAATTACAATTCTTGATCTAATAATTCACAGCAGGGCCCATTCATGCGCCCACCAAGAGTAACTGTGAGGGCTCACAGTGTTGTGGCAACACCAACATGTAAGGGGCAAATTTCAGCTGAGTATATACGGCAAGCCCCTACTTTCAAACATCCAACTTACAAACGACTCCTCCTTGCAAACGGAAGGATACAACAGGAAGTGAGAGGAAATCTACCCCTTAGGAAGGCAAATTATCTCCTGTAAGAGTTAATATGGGAAAAAAAAGTGTCTCCTCTCCACTGATGCTTTATCACCAATTCTTGTTTCAATAAAAACCCAGAATTTTCAAAAAACATTTGTCATTAGGACGGAAAGTGAGGTGAACTGTTCTGAACAGGTGCACACTGCACAGACAGCAAAACAAATGTTACAGGGGTGATAAACCCTTTCCTATGTTTTCCAAAAAGCTTAAAAATAGATTTTTTGGCTGGAGCTACACTTAAACAATGTACCTGTTCAAAATTACAAACAGATTCTACATAAGAACAAACCTACAGTCCCTGTCTTGTATGCACCGCCTGTATACGGCTGTTCAGAGTATATAGGGCCTTTTTTATTTTGTGTGCGGGATTCCCCTTAATATCCATACAAGACCCAAAGGGGCTGGTAATGGACTGGGGTGTGGGGGGGTGTGTGATGGGGGAGCTATGCCATTTTTCTTAAAGATTTTCATCCATATTACCGGGACCAGGCATTACATTAAAGCCGCAAGCAGTTTTAAATGGCTTTTTTTCCCTTTAGAAATGTAATTTTGTGCAGGGACAGTTCTAAACACGGGAAACACATGGCACTTCACAGGCAGACTTTAGACACCCCCAGGTACGATATTTAAAGGAATATTTGACTTTTTTTTTCACTTTATGCATCATTAAAAAGACTGCTCCAGAAAAACGGCCGTTTTTAAAACTTTTTTGCATTGATACATGTC
Source organism: Rana muscosa (assembly GCA_029206835.1). NCBI lineage: Eukaryota > Metazoa > Chordata > Amphibia > Anura > Ranidae > Rana > Rana muscosa. The sequence goes on from CM055122.1 coordinate 1,173,361,131, forward strand.
CCCTGGTGCAGAACCCGGGTTCCCAAACCCTTTTTAGGACAATAACATGAATAGTCGTTATAATTAGCACTTTAGATTTCGAACGTTCACATCCATTGTATTTAATAGGGTTCTAAAGTTCGTGCGAACTTTCGGTCCGTTCGCGGGTTCTGGTGCGAACCGAACCCGGGGGTGTTCGGCTCATCACTACTCTTGTGTATTATTCAGATGTTCAATCCAGGCTAGTTATGAGAACGAGCGTTTCTGCGGTCAACCATGCACCATTCAGGTTCTGGGCTGTTTGAGGTGGTTCCCCGCTGAGGTTGTGGATGAGGTTCAGGGATAATTCCCCAAAAGTGCAGTAATGCCATTCCTTTAGCTAGGGAGTCCATAACATACTCCTTATCACCTTGCGTGACTATCAGCTTGGTCGAAAACCCCATTTATAGATCAGTTTGTGATTCCTGAGGGCCTTTGTAATGGTATTGAGATTTCTGCGTTTTTGAAGCGTATACTGCGATAGATCCGCATAGAACTGGAGGTCAGAGTAAGGAGCAGGGATCTGTTCTTTTTGGAGTGATACTGCCATCTGTTGCTCTTTGGTATGATAAAAATGTAATCTGAGCATCACATCTCTGGGTATATTTTCAGAGAGGTATGTGGGCTTAGGGAGCCTGTGAATCCTATCCACCGTGATTTCCAGAGCAGTTAGATCTGGCATAACTGTAGCAAACAGTTGAGCAGCATAACTGCGCAGATCCTGGTTTTTAACAGATTCAGGGATCCCCTGGTGTCATGGATATGCAGTAGTGTTTGTCTGTCAGCTTACCTTCCTTCCCATGTGTTCATCTTAGAGGCCTGAGCCCTTTCACCTGGCTTCCTTTATAATCTCCTCCCAGCCAGACTCCACCCCAGGCCCTATCACAGAACACTATATTAACCTGTGCACTGCAAGCCTGCTTTGCTGATCAACGTGTTTGTTAGGCATTGTGTGTTTGGGTTCCTGCCTGCCGTGTGCTACGTCTGTCTCTCTGTTACGTTATTGGCTTGTCCCCGACTATCCCTGTCTGCTTGTGACCCTTGACCTTCGGCTCGTTCTTCGTTATCCTTGTCTGCTTGTGGCCCCTGACCTTCAGCTTGTTATTCGGTTCTCTCTTATTGTGTGCTGCTGCTTCCCCTCTTTTCCCCTTATCCTACGGGGCATGAGCTAGGAAACTCCAGGGGGCGCGACCTGGTCCCAGCCTGCAGCTAACATCCTCACCACTAGAGGCCCTGGAGAAGACCAGCTGGGTCTTAGACTCCGCGCCCTGGGGAATCTTGGCTCTAGCTTCCGTTTGGATCCCGGTTGTGCTCCTCTGGTCCCGCTTTCCACAACCACCCAGTTTCCTATCCGCAGAAGCCAGCCATAGGGTTCACTACCTCGCGGTGCACTCCTGTCCCCCTACGGTGTGCATCTGTCACCTGGCCACAGGTGACCCTGACACCTGGTCTTCACATTGTTCCTTCTGGACCTGTCCTCCATTTCTGCCAACTTAGCTTTAACTGACTCAATATCATCTTCTGATTTTTCACTAGCATCAACCAGATCATTAATAGTGGTAGCGTATTCCCCCATCTTGTTCTCTATATGAGAGACCCTGTCAGCCACATGTCTCAGTTCTGTGCCAAATTTGTGTACACATGATACCATGTCTGACTGGAGTGAGCTCCTGAGGGACACCAGCATCTCTTTCAGCACTGTATCTAAGACAGGCTTATCATTAGTAGGGAATGAGTCAATGGAGTCTGGCAAGTCCCTGGTGTCACCCCCGGAGTCTATGGGAGAGCTCACCTCATGTCCAGCATCCGCAGCATCCATCCTAAGTCTCGCCTTCTCCGGGCTCCCAGACGAACGGGTAGCAAGTGGGGAATGTGGATTCTTCGGTGGGCTGCTTCTTTTCATTGCTGTCCCCTTCTGCGATGAGCGCTGGGAAGGTCCGTGCAGTGGCGTAGAGGATGAGCCGGCGCCATCTTGCTTAGGCCCGATAGAGAAGAACGCCAGGATTGATCATATGCTTGTCCCAACAACCCTTCTGCTCTTATTCTTCACTCTCAAATAAAGGAAACTGTACTGTCGGACAACTCCATAGTGGCCATGTCTATCGGTTCCAGCACCCTTAACACAAAACAGGGTCAATGGAGATTGAATGAATCCATTCTCTTCAACCCAATTAGAGCCTCTGAGATAAACAAATCACTACAGGAATACTTATTGATCAACAATACAGAGGGTATCTCAGCTGAAACTTTATGGGCTGCCCATAAGGCCTTTATCAAGGGCAAGATTATCCAGATTGCCACCCAAATCAAGCGGAAACAGAGGGCTGATATTGACCGCTTAGAGAAGGACTATGTAGCCCTGTAGGCTCAACACAAGAGCCCCTCCAACACCACCGTAGCCCAAATAGACAAAGCTAGACTGGAACTTAAACTAAATTTTACACGCTTAAAGACAAAACAGGACTACCTGTCAAATTATCCCCCCGAAAAAGGGTCCACACCATGCCCAAGATACGAATCGCTGGACAGGTGCCCACAGCCAACCCTACCAAAATTATTGATGCGTTCCACGACTTCTACTCAGGACTCTATAGCTCCCCCTCACAGCCCAACAAAGATTCTTTATCCAGGTTTCTTGATGGCCTTCCCATCCCATCCCTTGACATATCACACAAGAACCTCTTGGAAGCAGCCTTCACAGATGAGGAGGTGATATTAAGGGCCTCAAAAAGGGCTCAGCCCCGGACCAGACAGCCTTTCCATCCTCTACTATAAGGCCTTTGCAGGAACCCTAATCCTGCACATGACTACATTTCTTAATGCCAAAACCCAGGGCAACCCTCTTGACACCCAGCTCAACACAGCCTACATACCCAAACCGCAAAAAACCCTGAAGTAACTACCAACCAATTTCCCGCAAATAATGACCTGAAATTTTTAACCAACCATCTTGCCTCCTTCATCAGTACATATATACACAAAGACCAGGTGGGCTTTATCCCGGGCAGAGAGGGACCAGACCAAATAAGACGAGCAATAGACATGGTATCAATACTGCAAACTAATTAAGATGGGGGGGGGGGGTCGAAACAGGGTCTACTTCTAGCACTCGACTTACAGAAAGCCTTTGATTCAGTATCTTGGCCGTACATTTTCTCCCTCTTGAAGCGCTGGGGCTTCAGTCAGCTCTTCATGGGGCTTATATGTGCCCTCTATTCCCAACCAAAAACACAAATTTGTCTACAAGGCTACTTACTACTCTTACTTTGAAGTACAGCTCTGGTGTCCAAAGGACATCCGATTAATCACTTGTTTTACAATCCTGACTTCCCCCCCGGGCCTAGATAATAAATCCTTCAAGTGGTGGCTGGACAAAGGCCTATACCATATAGGACACTTCTACACCTCCAAGAGACCTATCACCCTTAGCCACTGCATTAGCAAATTAGGACTCCCTGACTCTGAAAGGTTCAGATTCAGACAAATATCAAATTTCCTACACAAAATGTGGACCGACAAACCACTTCCACCCAAATTTACAGCATATGAACTTTGGTGTGGGCAGGCCATGGAGCAAAGGGGAGGCATCTCCGTAATCTATTCATCACTCAGTCTCCCAACAGAAAAATCCAGTGATCGTTCTTTTTAGGCGGTTTTGAAGTGGGGCTGGGGGGGGTGGGGTTCACCCCCTGGCACAGGATGATCCCATTAGGGGTGCCAGGGCCATCGAGGCCCCTTTTCCCCTCCTGTCGTCATTCTGCTCTGGGCTTTATCCCATTTGCAACCTGTCTGGGGGACTGTCTTAGCTCCCTATCACATTGTTTGCAAATATATTTTACTGGCCAGTTAATGTTTCATTACTGTTTGTATGACCTTTCACATTTCCACTACATAGTCGATTTCCTTATGTTATGTTCTACTTCATTGTACTACAATGTTATTTTTTGATTGAAAAATACAATCTTTTGAAAGTAAAAACTATACAGAACAATATGGTTTATGAAAAAAAATAGTCCCAGCAAGAATTTACTGGGACAAAATTTTTTAAACTAACAGTATTGCTGCAGAAATCAAGATTGCAGCCAATCTAAACTACATCCCTAGTTCATTTGTGCACCATACAGCATTAAAAGCGTTATTAAAAGCAAAAATGTTATTTCAAAACATTAAATTGGGCACTGATTGGCACTGTGGTGGGCTCTGATTGGGACTTTATTGGGCACTGGCAGGGGGTTATGATGGGGCACTGACTGGGCACAGATTGGCAGCTTAAATGTACATCTGATGGGGCTGTGCTGATAATCAATGTGCTTATTATCAGCACAGACAGGGAGAGACGCCGATCAGCTCTCCCTGTCAGCACGAACCGAGGAATGCTGTTTACCGACACTTCCTGGTTCACGCGATGATCAGCTGTGATTGGTCACAGCTGATCACGTGGTAAGAAGCCTCAGACTGCGTCATGTCAGACTGACACGCTGCACTCGCGATCGCCACGCTGCGTGCCCCCACAGGTGCGCATCGGCATGTTATCCTGCTGGACGTCATATGGAGCCCAGCCAGGATAACAGAACCACTTCCCGGCCTTCATTCTGCATACGGCGGGCGGGAAGTGGTTAAACTGTCCTCTTACACTTCGGGCAATAAACCAGGAGCGTTCTTTGCCAAACAGTTTAAAAGAAGAGCCGCGGCATCAAAAATCTCATACCTCAAAGGCCATTCAGATACAAAAATTTTGAACCCAGCTGATATAGCAGAGCAGTTCCGCAAATACTACTCATCCCTATATAATCTTAAAGGCTCCACCTCTACACCTGCTCCACAAGTTCCAGACATCCAGCAATTTCTAGATTCAGATAATCTGCTCCATTCACAAAGGTGGATGTTGCCAGTGTTGCCATTTTCTCCCCCTCCATAAATCCCCTGGCCCAGATGGTTTTTCCAATGACTACTACAAAATCTTCCTGACACATCTAATTCCTCACCTCACTATTGCCCTTATCAACATTGCTAACAAGGGAACATGCCCTCAATTCCTAGAATCTATTATTGTCACTGTAGCACTACCCCCATAGGAGCTGCTGGTTTAGATTTTGGGCTTTGCAGGTTACCTCTATGTCAGGGGAAGAAAGTCTGTAGAAACTGCAATGTCCACACAAGATGTAAAACCTTCAACTGTTGGGTTTTATTTTTTCTGCAGTAACTTGTATAGAAAGTAGAAGGTATGAGAAGATAGGGGAATGTTCAGGTACACGTTGCGGAACACACAAAAATGTCTAGAGTCATTCACCACTCTCAATTTTGAGTGGGTATTGCTCACCCGGATAGACCCCTCTCACCTGGCCTAGTAGCCGGGATGATGCACAAACCAGTATGAGAACAGTCTCTGCCACAGACCGCTTGAGAACAAATATGGATAGCCAGGAATCCTCTGACACAGGATTTCAGTCCTGAACTTCCAGCTGTGCAGTAAAAGAACCTTTAAGCCAATCCGGCAAACTGCTGGGCCTTTAAAGTAGTGGATTCCTTCTCAACAAAGTCACCAGGCCTATCCCGAGACATTAGCACTTTGTTGGTCTCCTCCAGGGAAGGTCCTCCCCCAGTTCCCTTCGTTAAGCAGCTTCCTCCCTCTTGGTGGACAGCTTGGGATCCCTTTTTGGGTTATAGGCCCCAGTCATCATAACTGGGCCTACTCGCTAGAGATGCAGCCTCGGGCCAACGTGGCCCCGGGCTGAGAACACACATACCTCGCGCCAGGAGGGCAACGAGGCGAACGAGAGCCCCGCACAATGGCGTCTGCCCCTTAAGTATCCCTCCCCAGCATGCACAGCGGGGCACCACTCCCAGTGAACCGCTGCCGAGAAGGGACACCCAATACACCATGGTCTGCCTGTGTTCCAACATGGGCCTGAGGTGGTACCGCCACCTTCAGGCAACAGAGGAAAATGCTATCAGGCACCACCATAACCCGGACAGAGGCAAATTTGCATATAATTACACAAGTCTGAGCCCAAATATTAGCTCAGACACCCCCTAAATTTACAATAGCGCCCCCAATCATCGGGGCAGGGCGCTACATCACAATCCCCAAACCTGGGAAAAGCCCAGATGACCCAGAAAATTACCGCCCCATATCTTTGTTAAACACAGATACCAAGATATATGCCAAACTTATAGAGCTCCGCCTTGCTACTATTACTCCCTACCTGGTGCATCCAGACCAAGTTGGTTTTGTGTACAGATGCCGAATGTCGGACGGTACTAGACGCTTTATAAATTTAATACAGTGGGCTGAACACCAAAAAAAAACTCTGTTCTCATTTCACTCGATGCAGAAAAATCTTTTGACTGGGTACACTGGTCCTACTGTATATGCAAGTGGTACTCAAAGTTTGGCTTCTCAGGACACATACTCTCAGCCATATCCACACTGTACTCAAAACCGCCTGCCAAAGTCTGGACCTCTGGATTCATGTCATTTTCCTTCCCCCCATTACAAATGGAACACGACAGGGATGCCCGCTCTCCCCTATAATTTTCTCCTTAGTCATGGCACCCTAGCAGAACATGTCAGGTCTCATTCCTCAATCTCAGGTCTAACCATTGATACGGTCCAGCACAAAACAGACCCAGAGAAAATCACTTCCACCCCTATGTGTTCTGCTAGAGCACTTTGGATTAATATCTTTATATAAATGTAATCATTCAAAATCCCATATGCTAGGCATCAGCCTAACAACACCCAAACAAAAATTGCGGGCGTTGCCCCCTTCTCGTGGGCTCCTCTAAATAAGTTGACATACCTAGGAAATCAGCTTACATCTCCAGCCTCTAAAATCCAAGCTCTAAATTTCATAGCCTTAACTAACACATTGACGAAAACGTGCAATACCCTCAAAACTGGAGTCACCTCATGGGCGGGATGCATATCATTATCGAAAATGTTTCTTATACCACATATTCTATACCTCTTTTGAACCTTGCCTCTCCCATATTCTGAAGTACAGCTAAGAAGGATCCAAACCATATTGCAAAACTTTATCTGGAACTCTAAAAAACCATGCCTCAGACAAGCGACGCTCTGTATGTCAACTAAAGTAGCGGGCATGGGGGCTCTCAACGTTACTGCCTATTACAAAGCTTTGTACCATTCTCTCACAATCCAGGTCACGGTGGACTCCAACGCTACGTCTTCCCTGGATCCAAATTGAATGTTCTGCCATGAACTCAAACTTAAAACATCTTTTAGGAGCCACCTGGCTTCAACAATCTCCTCCATCGCAATTTCTGGATACTGTTAACCGCTTCAGCCCCGGAAGAATTTATCCCCTTCCTGACCAGAGCACTTTTTGCAATTCGGCACTGCCTCACTTTAACTGACAATTGCACGGTAATGGACGTTGCACCCAAACAAAATTTACGTCCTTTTTTTTCCCCCACAAATAGAGCTTTCTTTTGGTGGTATTTAATCACCTCTGCGGTTTTTATTTTTTGCGCTATAAACAAAAAAAGAGCGACAATTTAGAAAAAAAAATTAATATTTTTTACTTTTTGCTATAATAAATATCCCCCAAAAATTGTCATTTATACAGCGATCAGTGCTCTAAAAATGCACTGATTACTGTGTAAATGACACTGGCAGGGAAGGGGTTAACCACTAGGGGCGATGAAGGGGTTAAGTGTGTCCTAGGGAGTGATTCTAACTGTGAGGGGGCTGGGCTACAAGTGACATGACAGTGATCCCTGCTCCCAAAGACAGGGAGCAGACAATCACTGTCCTGTCACTAGGCAGAACAGGAAAATGCGTTGTTTACATAGGAATCTCCCCGTTCTGCAGCTCCGTGACACGATCGCGGGACACCGGTGGACATCTAGTTCGTGGGTCCCATGGGCATGGCCCGCTAGGCGGCAGATTCAAAGCAACGTACAGGTACATTACTTTGCCTGCCCGTGCCATTCTGCCGACCTATATCTACGTGAGGCAGTCGGCAAGTGGTTAATGCTACTGTCAAATTATGGATCTCAGTGGTCAAAATATGTCAAGGCCCTTCACAACACACTCTTCACTCTCTTCCACTAAGATCTCTTGAAATATTGATACCAGGAACCTCCTTAATAGGGATGAGCCAAACACCCCCCCAGTTCGGTTCGCACCAGAACTTGCGAACAGGCAATAAATTTGTTTGAACATCTGAACACCGTTAAAGTCTATGGGACTCGAACATGAAAAATCCGAAGTGCTAATTTTAAAGGCTTATATGCAAGTTATTGTCATAAAAGGTGTTTGGGGACCCGGGTCCTGCCCCAGGGGACATGTATCAATGCAAAAAAAAGTTTTAAAAAACTTCCGTTTTTTCGGGAGCAGTGATTTTAATAATGCTTAAAGTGAAACAATAAAAGTGAAATATTCCTTTAAATTTCGTACTTTGGGGGGGGGGGGTGTATATTTTGCCTGTAAAGTAGGGCTTGTTTCCATGCTTAGAACTGTTCCTGCACAAAGTGTAATTTCTGAAGGAAAAAAAAAAGTAATTTAAAAGAAGTTGCGGCTATAATGAATTGTTGGCTCCCGGCAATACAGAGAAAAGTAATTGATTAAAAAAAAAAAATGCGTGGGGGTCCCCCCAAATTCAATTACCAGGCCCTTCAGGTCTGGTATGGATTTTAAGGGGAACTCCACGCCAAATTAAAAAACAAAATGGCGTGGAGTTTCCCCCAAAAATCCATACCAGACCCTTTATCCGAGAATGCAACCTGGCAGGCCGCAGGAAAAGAGGGGGGGACGAGAGAGTGCCCCCCCTCCTGAACCATATCAGGCCACATGCCCTCAACATGGGGAGGATGCTTTGGGGGTCTGTGACCCCTCAAAGCACCGTGTCCCCATGTTGATGGGGACAAGGTCCTCATCCCCACAACCCTTGCCCGGTGGTTGTGGGGGCTTATCGGAATCTGGAAGACCACTTTAACAAAGAGGATCCCCAGATCCCGGCCCCCATGTGAATTGGTAAGGGGTACATTGTACCCCTACCATTTCACAAAGAAAGTGTAAAAAAAAAACAAAAAAAAAAACACACCGTTGGGTCCTTTTATTAAAAAAAAAAAAGATTCCAGCGGTGGTAATCCACTCTCGGTATCCTGCGATGGATGCTCTCCTCTCCGGGGTCCAGCGGTGGATGATACCCTCTCCATCCAAGTCCAGGCTCCAGCGATGAGATGTCCAGCGCAGTGCATCCTGTCTCCAAAGGACTTTTCCCCAACGGTGTCAGTTTTTTTTACAATTTTTTACACTTTCTTTGTGAAATGGTAGGGGTACAATGTACCCCTTACCAATTCACTGGGGGGGCTGGGATCTGTGGATCCCCTTTGTTAAAGGGGTCTTCCAGATTCCGATAAGCCCCCCGCCCGCAGACCCCCACAACCACCGGTCAAAGGTTGTGGGGATGAGGCCCTTGTCCCCATCAACATGAGGACATGGTGCTTTGAGGGGTCACAGACCCCCAAAGCATCCTCCCCATGTTGAGGGCATGTGGCCTGGTACGGTTCAGGAGGGGGGGGCGCTCTCTCGTCCCCCCCCTCTTTTCCTGCGGCCTGCCAGGTTGCATTCTCGGTATGGATTTTTGGGGGGGAACTCCACGCCAATTTCTTTTTTTAATTTGGCGTGGAGTTCCCCTTAAAATCCATACCAGACCTGAAGGGCCTGGTAATAATTGAATTTGTTTTTTTTAATTACTTTCCTCTGTATTGCCGGGAGCCTACAATTCATTATAGCCGCAAGTGCTATTAAATTACTTTTTTTCCTTCAGAAATGACACTTTGGGCAGGGACAGTTCTAAGCACAGGAAACAAGCGCTACCGTATTTTTCCGTGTATAAGACGCCCCCATGTATACGACGCCCCCCACTTTTCCAACCCAAAATCAAGAAATCAATGTTTTAAACATAGGTAAAACAGAACACATTTTTATTTAGTAATGTTTACATACCAGTATATTATGCAGCATATCACTTTATTCAGCCTCTGTTGCATCAATGTTCTCTTCTTCATCACTAGTTCCAGACAGAATTTCTTCAACTTCTTTTGCATCACTGCTGTCTTCTGAATCACTGTTTATATATGTGAGATCATCCTCAGTTCCGTCCATGGCATTGCTGATTCCACATTTCTTGAAGGACTTCACAATTACCTCTTGTTTGACCCCATGCCATGAGTTTAGGACCCAATTGCAGACCTCAGTAATGGTTGGTTTTTTCACTCTTCCTGCCGGTGTCAAGTTATCACCTGCTTTTTGCATCCATCTACTCCATTCTTCTCTCATCAGGACCTTAAATGGCTTATTTATTGAAACATCTAGTGGCTGTTGCTGCCCTGTAAGTCCACCAGGAATAACTGCTAGGTATGTTCGCAAATCTGATGCAACCCTTTTAGTCTTTTCTGTTAAATGTGCTAGGAATTGATCATAGACAAGCAGAGCTGGCTTCTTTAAGAGCCCTCCAGGTCTTCTGGACCAAACCTTTGCAAACAAAATGGCCATAATGTCTTCATTCATCCATCCCTTCTCTTGAACTTGCACAATAATGTCAGGTGGTATGGTCTCTTTAGGATAGGTTTTCCTCTTAAAAATAAGCATAAAAGGCAGTTTAGTACCATCTGCACAGCATGCAAGCACAGCAGTATAGTGTTTCTTTTCATGGCCACTTGTTTTGATTGCTACTGTTTTTATTCCTTTCACATCAACAGTTCTGTTGGAAGGCACATCAAAATTGAGAGGGACCTCATCCATGTTTGCAATCTGACTTGGTTCAAAATCATATTTTTTCCTAAGTTGTATGACAGGTTGTATGACATAGGAGTGAAACTGTTGGATTTTATCCTCATAAACTGGTGGCATTTTCTGAGCTAACTTTGTTCGTGTTCTCATGGCCAACCCTTCTCTCCTCATGAAATTGAAGCACCATTTTGCCTTTCCTGTAAAATCAACAATGTTCATTTTGCTTGCAAACATTCTTGCCTGACATTGAATAAGCTTGGTTGACACACATAAGCCACTCTGGCACTGTTCCAAAATCCAAGTCTTAAGCCTCTGCTCCAAATTTGGCCATTTTGCTGGTTTTCCTCTTAGGGCCTTCTTTTTTGGCATCTTAAGGAGTTGTTCTTCCTGTTTTCTCCACTGTCTGATCATACTCTCAGTAGGGAGAGGTCCAAACTGTCTCTCTGCAGCTCTATTTCCATGCTCTTTTGCATAGCTGACAACATTGAGTTTGAATTTTGCAGAATAAGACAATCGCTTACTTTTATTATTCTGTGACATCTTGGGCTCAATATGCTCCGGTCCCTGATCTGCGCACTCTCCACGTCCAATAGGATCGCATCTGCACACTATCCACACTCTCCACCTCCTCCAACTCCAGCTGACGTCACTAACACAAAGCTCGTGATTGGAGGAAGCCGTTCGACGACCTATGACCCGCTACACACCCGCGCGTCTCTCTCCAAGGCTGACTGACCGTGTATAAGACGCTGCTTGATTTTCCGTCGAATTATTTTAGCAAAAAGTAGCGTCTTATACACGGAAAAATACGGTACTTTACAGGCATACTATACACCCCCGCGGTACGAAATTTAAAGGAATATTTCACTTTTATTGTTTCACTTTGAGCATTATTAAAATCACTGCTCCCGAAAAAATGTCAGGTTTTTAAAACTTTTTTTGCATTGATACATGTCCCCTGGGGCAGGACCCGGGTCCCCAAAAATTTTATGACAATAACTTGCATATAAGCCTTTAAAATTAGCACTTTAGATTTCTCCCATAGACTTTTCGAATTTGCCGCAAACACCCCAAATTGTTTGCTGTTTGGCGAACAGGCAATGTTCGAGTCGAACATGAGTTTGACTCGAACTCTAAGCTCATCCCTACTCCTTAACAGATTGGGACCGAACCAGAATCAACAATATCGCACAGCTATTTGCCCACAATAACTTACTCACCTTTAAAGAGCTTTAAAGAGCTTACCAAGAAATACTCCTTGAAACCTTCCACCTTTTTCAAATACCTTCAAATATGACACGCAGTTCAAAAGATTATGCTGAGACCCTCTGGAGACTTCCCCAAAAAATTCCTCTCCCTAATGGACCCACCCCCATCTCCGAATGGGAGTTTTTCCATTTTATAACCTCCTCATGTCTGGAACCGCCAGGAAAAAACTCCCTGCAATGAACTACTGGGAAATAGTCTTCCAGTTCTCAGCTGACCTCAATCAATGGAACACAGCCTCGCAGCTACCTCTGAAATATTCCTAATGCCTCTCCCACTGGGAATCATCCCAAAAGCTACTACATAATTGGTATCTGACTCCATATAAGCTGTCTTCAATATACCCCAATCAACCCGCACAATGCTGGCAAAACTGTGGACATTCAGGCTCGCCTCCACACATCTGATGGTTTTGCCCAAAAACAACTTACTGGACTTCCATTTTCACATTAGACCCTTCCATCACTAAATTACAACTTACACCAGACCCAAAACTGGCCCTGTTCAGATTAGAATTTGACTCCTGGCCTCAAAAATGTCAAACTCTCTTAACTCACACATTCATAGCAGCTAGACTCACCATTTCCAGGAGCTGGAAACAAGCAACACCCCCTGCTGTCACTACAACCATTCAAATCCTGAACGAAGACACACAACTTGAGTTTGTTTGCAAAAGAAAACATTCTTTTTGACCAATTTTATTCTCTATGGTCTCCATGGACCTCTCATCCATCTTGCAAGTTGCTCTCACTCTAACAGTCTCTGACCAGCTATAGCAAGCCTGGACTCCAACCTACCTAAATAAGCTACAAATGGGTCATCACTATAATTATGCACACAACATGACCAATTATTAGCATTCTTATTAGCATGGCAATAAGCTTAATTGACTCAATGGTGTCATCCATCTCTCTCCCTCCCCCCCCCCCCATCTTCCACCCCTCCCTCCACCTGAGCCTCTCCCCACTCTATTCTCTTTTTCCTTTTCCCTTCCATTTTCATATATATATATATATATATATATATATATACATATACAGTGCCTTGCGAAAGTATTCGGCCCCCTTGAACTTTTCATCCTTTTGCCACATTTCAGGCTTCAAACATAAAGATATACAATTTTAATTTTTTGTGAAGAATCACCAACAAGTGGGACACAATTGTGAAGTGGAACGAAATCTATTGGATATTTTAAACTTGTTTAGCAAATAAAAAACTGAAAAGTGGTGCGTGCAAAATTATTCGGCCCCTTTACTTTCAGTGCAGCAAACTCACTCCAGAAGTTCAGCGAGGATCTCTTAATGATCCAATGTTGTCCTAAATGACTGATGGTGATTAATAGAATCCACCTGTGTGTAATCAAGTCTCTGTATAAATGCACCTGCTCTCTGATAGTCTCAGGGTTCTGTTGAAAGCGCAGAGAGCATCATGAAGACCAAGGAACACACCAGGCAGGTCCGTAATACTGTTGTGGAAAAGTTTAAAGCCGGATTTGGATACAAAAAGATTTCCCAAGCTTTAAACATCCCAAGGAGCACTGTGCAAGCGATCATTTTGAAATGGAAGGAGTATCAGACCACTGCAAATCTACCAAGACCTGGCTGTCCCTCTAAACTTTCAGCTCAGACAAGGAGAAAACTGATCAGAGATGCAGCCAAGAGGCCCATGATCACTCTGGATGAACTGCAGAGAACTACAGCTGAGGTGGGAGAGTCTGTCCACAGGACAACAATCAGTCGTACACTGCACAAATCTGGCCTTTATGGAAGAGTGGCAAGAAGAAAGACATTTCTCAAAGATATCCATAAAAAGTCTCGTCTAAAGTTTGCCACAAGCCACCTGGGAGACACACCAAACATGTGGAAGAAGGTGCTCTGGTCCGATGAAACCAAAATCGAACTTTTTGGCCACAATGCAAAACGATATGTTTGGCGTAAAAGCAACACAGCTCATCACCCTCAACACACCATCCCCACTGTCAAACATGGTGGTGGCAGCATCATGGTTTGGGCCTGCTTTTCTTCAGCAGGGACAGGGAAGATGGTTAAAATTGAGGGGAAGATGGATGCAGCCAAATACAGGACCATTCTGGATGAAAACCTGTTGGAGTCCGCAAAAGACCTGAGACTGGGACGGAGATTTATCTTCCAACAAGACAATGATCCCAAACATACAGCAAAATCTACAAAGGAATGGTTCACAAATAAACGTATCCAGGTGTTAGAATGGCCAAGTCAAAGTCCAGACCTGAATCCAATCGAGAATCTGTGGAAAGAGCTGAAAACTGCTGTTCACAAACGCTCTCCATCCAACCTCACTGAGCTCGAGCTGTTTTGCAAGGAAGAATGGGCAAGAATTTCAGTCTCTCGATGTGCAAAACTGATAGAGACATACCCCAAGCGACTTGCAGCTGTAATCGCAGCAAAAGGTGGCTCTACAAAGTATTAACGCAAGGGGGCCGAATAATTTTGCACGCCCCACTTTTCATTTTTTTCTTAGTTAAAAAAGTTTCAAAAATCCAATAGATTTCGTTCCACTTCACAATTGTGTCCCACTTGTTGGTGATTCTTCACAAAAAATTAAAATTTTATATCTTTATGTTTGAAGCCTGAAATGTGGCAAAAGGATGAAAAGTTCAAGGGGGCCGAATACTTTCGCAAGGCACTGTATATATATATATATATCCCAAGGTTCTTTAAATAGCGGTACATACTTTGAAACTAATGAATGAAAACTTACCGAACATGCTTGTTTACCTTTGCTTACCTTGTTAAACCAAAAAATAAATATTGAAACTAAAAAAACTAGACAAAAGAAAAAAAAACAAAAAAAACAAATTACTAGTACCAGCGCACCAGCCCATTAGGGTTGCCACCTCATCTCTTTAAAAATGAACACATATTACACAGATTCTGTGGTAAATAAACTCACTTGGTGGCTTATCTGCATTAAATTACCCCCAGAACCTGTGTAATTCATATGTGTTCAGGTTTAAAGGGATGAGGTGGCAATCCTACACTCCATTGTCAGATAATTATCATTTGAAAATTGTACAGTGTGTGGTGTGATCTTTTCAATCAGATGTGAAAGGTAATTCTGACCCCATCTAATGGAATAGGTACAGTATGAGTTGAGAATTGTGAACTAAAACCTCAGCAGTGAACTTATGTCTTTGTTTTGTGATCATAAAACACACTTCACCAATAATAGTACATGGGGTCATTGGTTGAATTTAAGTGGCAAACTGACAAGAACAGAACTAATATTTTGGTGTGTATGCAGCACAGAACATGCAGAGGAAGATCTGCAATCAAATTTTAAGCCTTATGAAGTTAGAGGCAAGGGAGGAAAACAAAAAGGGGTAGCACTAAGTCCAGCACCAGGATTCAGCGCAGGTGTGCAGAGAAACACATGCATTATGGACCCCAGCAAGCAAACACTAGCTCAGGTGCACCACATGAGGTTCTAACATCTCTAGTTAAAAAAAAACCCCGGTCCCAAAAGACCACCAGAAGGGCTCCTCTGTTGGTGCATTTAGCAACCTAAGATGTGGGACTGCACCTGGGAGAGGCTGAACCCAGACAAACACCAACAGTCAGCAGGAAGGGACTTATAGCAACATGACAGTCTTGCAGGGGTATATCTTGAGGACTAGTGATGAGCCGAACACCCCCGGGTTCGGTTCGCACCAGAACCCGCGAACGGACCGAAAGTTCGCACGAACATTAAAACCCTATTAAATACAATGGATGCGAACGTTCGGATTCTAAAGTGCTAATTATAACGACTATTATCCATGTTATTGTCCTAAACAGAGTTTGGGAACCCGGGTTCTGCACCAGGGGACATGTATCAATGCAAAAAGAAGTTTTAAAAACGGACGTTTTCCGGGAGCAGTCATTTTAATGATGCATAAAGTGAAAAAAAAAAGTCAAATATTCCTTTAAATATTGTACCTGGGGGGTGTCTAAAGTATGCCTGTGAAGTTCCACGTGTTTCCCGTGTTTAGAACTGTCCCTGCACAAAATAACATTTCTAAAGGAAAAAAAAGCCATTTAAAACTGCTTGCGGCTTTAATGTAATGTCTGGTCCCAGTAATATGGATGAAAATCTTTGAGAAAAATGGCATAGCTACCCCATAAACCCCCCCCCCTACCCCAGCCCATTACCAGCCCCTTTGGGTCTTGTATGGATATTAAGGGGAACCCTGCACACAAAATAAAAAAGGCCCTATATACTCTGAACAGCCGTATACAGGCGGTGCATACAAGACAGGGACTGTAGGTTTGTTCTTATGTAGAATCTGTTTGTAATTTTGAACAGCTACATTGTTTAAGTGTAGCTCCAGGCCAAATACCTATTTTTAAGCTTTTTGGAAAACATAGGGAAGGGTTATCACCCCTGTAACATTTTTTTTGCTGTCTGTGCCCCTGTTCAGAACATTTCACCTCACTTTGCGTCCCAATGACAACTGTTTTTGAAATGTGGTGTTTTTATTGAAACAAGGATTGGTGATAAAGCATCAGTAGAGAGGAGACACCTTTCTCCCATATTAATTCTTACAGGAGAGAATTTTCCTTCCAAGGGGTAGATTTCCTCTCACTTCCTGTTGTCTTCTTCCGTTTGCAAGTAGTAGTCGTTTGTAAGTTGGATGTTTGAAAGTAGGGACCTGCCGTATATACTCTGCAGAAATTGGCCCCTTAGGTGTTGGTGTTGGCACAACACTGTAAGCACTCACAGCTACTCTTGGTGGGTGCTGGAACGCCCTGCTGTCAACTATTATATATCAGGAATTGTAATAACATATAATTGTTGAACAGTGGTAGTAAAAATTGGGCCTTTGATGGTGGTGCTGGTGCCACAACACTGTAAGGCCTGACAGTTACTCTTGGTGGGCGCAGCAATGGGCCCTGCTGTGAATTATTAGATCAATAATTAGAATTGCATGCCCCTGTTGAACAGGGGCTGAAAAATTGGGCCTTTGGTGGTGGTGGTGGTGGTGTTGACACAACACTGTAAGGCCTGACAGTTACTCTTGGTGGGCGCAGCAATGGGCCCTGCTGTGAATTATTAGACCAATAATTATAATTGCATGCCCCTGTTGAACATGGGCTGAAAAATTGGGCCTTAGGCACTGGTGGCACAACACTGCAACCCCTCACAGACACTGTACTTGGAGCACAGCAATGAGGCCTGTTGCAAAGTATTGCATCAAAAATTGTAATTACACGCCCCTGTTAAACAGGGGCTGAAAAATTGGGCCTTAGCCACTGGTGGCGGCACCCATAAACCAAAATGATCTTCCAAGCTATCATCATTAATCGGATCATTGAGGAGGAGGAGGAGGATAGCTAGTCAACATAACAGCACAGGAACTCAGCATCAGCATCAGTCTTGAAGGGATGTGACATTTTAAAATCAATTAGTCTGTTATATCAGCATCAGGTGTGTGGTAGCTGGTGGTGATCCAAGACTGGTTCATCTTGATGAAAGTCAGTCGATCAACCGAGTCGGTGGACAGGCGCACCCTGTGATCCGTGACAAATCCTCCAGCAGCACTGAATGTGCGTTCTGAAAGAACGCTGGATGCAGGACAGGCCAGTAGCTCAATTGCATACTGTGCAAGCTCTGGCCAGTGATCCATCCTCAAGACCCAGTAAGCCAGAGGATTTTCGGTGGGGAAGGTGTCCAAGTCTGACCTTGCCCCTAGGTATTCCTGCACCATGTATATCAGACGCTGGCGATGGTTGCTGGAAACAATCATACTTTGGGGCTGCGGACTAAAGAATTGTCTGAACGCATCGGTCAGACGGCCACCTTCCCCACCGCTCCTTCTTTGACTGCCCGAAGCCTCAGCAACTCGTTGTCCAGGACCAGGAGTTTGTAACCTCCCAGTCTCTGGGAACGCGTTGCACAGACCTTTCTGCAAGGCCTCCCGGAGTTGTCTCATCCTCTGCTCCCTCTGCGACGGTAACATAAGGTCCGCAACCTTACCCTTGTACTGTGGATCAAGGAGAGTGGCCAGACAGTAATGGTCCCTCTCCTTGATCCGAAGAATACAAGGATCCTTCCGCAGACTTTGCAGGATCAGGGAGGCCATGCAGCGTAGGTTAGCTGAGGCATTCAGTCCGGAGTCCTCTGGGTCACTAAGGACGACATGATCCGCAGCCACCTCCTCCCAGCCACGTACAAGTCCACTGGTTTCTTGGGACTGTAAATCATCCCTAAAAGACTGCTGCTGATGATGCTGAGTGCCAGCCTCCACCTCCATGCTGACACAATCCTCCTCCTCCTCCTCCTCCTCCTCTTCCTGTGCGATGGGTGGGACAGAAGGAACACTGTCAGGGTAAAGGGGGCCTTGAGAGGCAAGGAAGTCCTCCTCTTCCTGCCTCTGTTCTGCCTCAAGTGACCTGTCCATTATTCCACGCAGCGTGTGCTCCAACAGGTGGACAAGAGGTACAGTGTCACTGATGCATGCACTGTCACTGCTCACCATCCTCGTGGCCTCCTCAAATGGTGCCAGGACAGTGCATGCATCCCTGATCATGCCCCACTGGCGTGGTGAAAAAACACGAGCTCCCCTGACCCTGTCTTGGTGCCGTAGTCGCACAGGTACTCATTGATGGCCCTCTGCTGCATGTGCAGCCGCTGCAGCATGGCCAACGTTGAGTTCCACCTGGTGGGCATGTCACATATAAGGCGGTTCTTGGGCAGGTTCAACTCCTTTTGCAGCTCAGCCAGGCGAGCACTGGCATTATAAGATCTGCGGAAATGAACACAGACTTTCCTGGCCTGCCTCAGGACATCCTGTAAGCCCGGGTACTTGCCCAAGAACCGCTGCACCACCAGGTTAAGGACGTGAGCCATACAGGGCACATGGGTCAGTTGTCCCTGTCGGAGGGCGGAGAGGAGGTTGGTGCCATTGTCGCAAACCACCATTCCTGGCTTAAGCTGGCGTGGCGTCAACCACCTCTCGGCCTGCCCCTGCAGAGCAGACAGGACCTCTGCCCCAGTGTGGCTCCTGTCCCCCAAACACACCAGCGCAAGCACGGCATGGCATCTTTTTGCCTGCGTACTTGCGTAGCCCCTTGAACGCCTACGGAGCACCGCTGGTTCCGAGGACAAACCACAGGAAGAGGCCATGGAGGAAGAAGAAGAGGAGGGGGTGGAGGAGAGAGGTGTGTCACAACCAGTAGTAGCATTTTGGAGGCGTGGCGGTGGAAAAACCTCCAACACTACTGCACCTTGTCCTGCATCCTTCCCAGCTGCCAAAAGAGTGACCCAATGGGCCGTGAAAGAAAGGTAACGACCCTGTCCATGCCTGCTGGACCATGAGTCAGCGGTAATATGCACCTTACCGCTGACCGCCCTGTCCAGCGAGGCCAAGACATTGCCTTCCACATGCCTGTAGAGAGCCGGAATCGCCTTCCGTGAGAAAAAGTGGCGTTTGGGAACCTGCCACTGAGGAACCGCACATTGCACAAACTCACGGAAGGGGGCCGAGTCTACCAACTGAAAAGGCAGCAGTTGAAGCGCTAGCAATTTAGCCAAGCTAGCATTCAACCGCTGGGCATGTGGATGGCTGGGAGTGAACTTCTTTTGACGGTCCAGCAGCTGGGGCAGGGAAATTTGCCTCCTAGAATCGGACGTCGGTGTACTGCTAGCAGAGTGCCCGCAAGTACTTGGCTGTGACACACCTAATTCTACACCTTCATTCCTCTCAGAGCAGGTTTCAGAGAGGACTGAAGGTATAGTGGGGTTGGAGATCCCAGCTGATGCGGTGCAAGAAGAGGTCAGCTTTGTTCTTTGGTGTGGGTCTTTAAGGTAGGCTTGCCAACGAGCTGCATGGCAGGTCAACATATGTCTGATCAAGCATGTGGTGCCCAAGCAGCTGATGTTTTGGCCACGCGATATACGCTTGAGACATATGTTGCAAACAGCAGCTGAGCGATCTGATGCACTCGCCTCAAAAAAGGCCCACACCAAAGAACTTTTTGAATGACGGGCAGAGGCAGCGCCCTGCACAGGCGGAGCTCTGCGGTGTGATTCCGTCGGTGTGCTGCCCATACGCTGGCCACCCAAGGGCATCCTGCCTCGTTGGAGATGTGTCTCCTCCTCATCCTCCTCCTCCTCCTCTCTCCTATTAGGCACCCACGTGGAGTCAGTGACCTCATCATCCCCTCCCTCCTCATCACTGGAGCCAATCTGGCAGTATGCTGCAGCTGCTGGAGCATGACTGCCAGATTGGTGTCCTTCTTGAGCATCCCCTCTCTCTGCTCTCACGCTACTGCCTTCCTCTATCTGGGTATCATCATCAGATCCTTCGAAACGCTGGGCATCCTCCTGGAGCATGTACCCAACACTGTGCTCAAACAGTTCGGGGGACTCCTCAGGAGGAGGACATGGTGGGTCTAGGGAAGGATTGACTAATGAAGATAATGATACCAGAGAAGAGGACGCTTTGGCAGCTGCTTTGCCAGTACCCTGAGCCTGGGTGAGAGAGGATGAGGAGGATGAGGTGGGCTTGGTCATCCACTCTACCAAGTGTTCGGCATGATGTGGCTCAACATGTCCAGCTGCCGAAAAGGACAAGCGTGTCCCATGGCCATGTGCTGATGACAATGCACCGCGTCCACGACCAGCACTGTTGCTCTCAGACACAGAGCCTGCTTGCTCTCTTTTTTTGCCTCCTGACTGTCTGCCTCTCCTTGTTTGCCTTACAGACATTTTAATGGATGGCCTGCAGGGAGATGGGAAAAACAGCAATAAGGGCTGGGACACTTTCCCTCACTGTACCTCTCTGTCCCTAAACTCAAGGATTTCAAATATGGTTCAGCAAGATTGGTTTAGAACAGAATAGCACACTGACACTTTCCCTCACTGTACCTCTCTGTCACTACAAACAAGGTTTAGCACAGAATAACACACTGACACTCTCCCTACCTATCCTTATTTGTCCCTAAACACAAGGAATCCAGGATTAGTAAAGGAAAAAAAATGACACTGTCCCTGCCTATGCTTCTCTTTCCCTGCTCCGGAACACACTACACAAGGCCGCCACGCTGGCGGCCTTTTATAGTGTGGGGCGTGTACTAAACCCCCTCAAGAATAATTGGCCACAGGCATCCTGCCTGTGGCCAATCATTGCTCTCCTCGCTGCCGGCGCTGTGATTGGCCAAGCATGCGGGGTCACAGTGCATGCTTGGCCAATCACAGCGCCTGGATGACACTGCGATGGCGTAGTGCATTGTGGACCGTTCGCGTCACTCGAATTTGGCGCGAACGGCCCAAATCGTTCGATCTTCATCGAACGATCGAACAGCCGATGTTCGAGTCGAACGTATGTTCGACTCGAACACGAAGCTCATCCCTATTGAGGACAAAAAAGGACAATAGGAGAGGTTGCTCTCAGTCAGACTTTTATAGATTTGGACAGGTCCTGTAGGTGGATATAGGGGTGGAGCTATATCATATGTATTCTGCCATGTTGGGGTCAGGAAAGAGCATTCATGTGCACATTTACATAAGACACTAAAATTACATGTCGTGCTTGTAGTGTCATTCATTGTTAATGGCATCCCAAACGTGGCAGGCAGACGCTTGTTTTTCCATGTACAAAAACTCAACAAATTGCCAATACAGTGGAAAGTGCGCAAACCTGAACAGGGCAAAAAGCTCCATGATCTACTTACCTGTATTTCTTGTGCATAGGGCAGCCAATTGAAATGAATGAGCTGCCCCAAGCGTGTAGTGCAAAAAATAAAAAAAGCAATGGAAGAGAGCAGGGCTCTGTGGGGTAGAACTAGGGAGGGCAGGCTGTGATTGGAAAGCAGGGATCTGTGGGGTGGGATTAGAGAGGGCCGAACTATGATGTACTGTAGGAGTGACTGGGCATCATTAGAATTTAACTTGGTGGGATTGATCTATTCAGTCCCACCCAGCAACAGCTCTGATGAAAAGTTTAAAGTCGGCAAAACTACAAGGGGGGGGGGGGGGTTACTGACTCTGCCTCTGTCTCTGCAGGAAGTGGCTGTGCCAGTATTAGAGTTTCACAGTAGGAAGTGATGATGTTGTGCAGGACAGGAAGCCAGACTAAATAGAGGATATCTGGAGAACTGGAGACAAAGCAGCAACATGCTTTAGAGGTACCATCTAGGCTTGTATTTACTATTGCATTCAGTTTATGTACATATAAAATTGGAATTCAGCTTTATGTGTAAGCAAAATATCAAGGCACCCCAGTCTAAAATGTAAAGCATTTAGATGAATTCATATTCAGTGGCAGCTAAGTTATGGTTTTCCTGCTCTACAACACAGGAATGTAGGTTGTTGGGCTACAGATTTGTAAAGATCACATACAATGTAAATATAACACAGTAGTTATTTTTACTTTTGGAATTGCGCGTAGATGAGATGAGAACTTCCATTATATACAAAGAATTTCCAAAAAAAGAATGTATACAGCTCTCTTTTTTGCGCAAATTTTCTGCTTAAAGGAGTGCATGAAAAAGATCCCTGTTTGTGGGCAAAATACTTTGGAAGTAGGGATGAGCTTCGAGTTAGTCGAACTCATGTTCAACTCGAACATTGCTTGTTCGCCGAACAGCGAACAATTTGGGGTGTTCGCAGCAAATTCGAAAAGCTGTGGAACACCCTGTAAAAGTCCATGGGATAAATCTAAAATGATAATTTTAAAGGCTTACAGTTAGGGATGAGCTTCGTGTTCGAGTCGAACATACGTTCGACTCGAACATACGTTCGACTCGAACATCGGCTGTTCGATCGTTCGACGAAGATCGAACGATTTGGGCCGTTCGCGCCAAATTCGAGTGACGCGAACGGCCCACAATGCACTACGCCATCGCAGTGTCATCCAGGCGCTGTGATTGGCCAAGCATGCACTGTGACCCCGCAGCCTGGTCACGTGGTATACACACGCAGCGCTCCATCCTGGGTCCCTGACTGCAGCGAACGGTGGCTTCGGTGCACGCCGTTTCTAGGAGTCCATGAGCCGTGAGCTCCCTATTGTCTGCCTGCAGCCCCAGTGCCGGGATGGGCACTTTTTAATGTAAGAGGCCACCTAGGCCACATACGTTTTTTACATTATTTTTATTGCCTTTTTATAAATAAATACGGGTTACACTATGGAGTCCTTTTGCTTGTATTTCACATGTTCCGCCTAATTAACCGAGGGAGGAGTTTCCAACATTTCTCTACCAGCATTGTCCATATGTGTGCAGGCACAATCCTGCTCAAGCTGTTAAAGACCTTCTTTTTAACTAAAGAGGTCCACATCCTTTGGTAAGCGCAATCTATTATTTGTGCACTTCGGGTGTTAGCTTCATATGAAGATTTGGTGAAGGATTAACTTTTTGCACTACTTTGAAGAAAACAATCACAATATATCATGAACATTATTTGTTGAAGATTTGTTCTAGCTTCACATGAAGATTTGGTGAAGGATTAACTCTTTGCACTATTCTGAAGAAATTAACTTTAATATATTATGAACATTATTTGTTGAAATAATTTTTCACTTTTTGGATTTGTTACACATTTGATTTTTCATTAACTTAATCTATGAGACTTTTCTATAATTGAGTGTTATAGATTTCTTTGATTGTTGTGGGCTTGACAGCACGCTATTATTACGATTGGGACTAATCGATTTATATATGGTGACTTTCAATTCACCTTTTTGTATATAGGCATCACAGGAATGTGTTGGTGTTTATATTTAAGAATTATTCACACAATAATTTATTAGATAAGTTATCACTTATTAATTAAGTTTAAGAGTATTTGAGCGCCCCCTTTTTCATATATATATACACTGTGACCCCGCATGCTTGGCCAATCACAGCGCCGGCAGCGAGGAGAGCAATGATTGGCCACAGGCAGGATGCCTGTGGCCAATTATTCTTGAGGGGGTTTAGTACACGCCCCACACTATAAAAGGCCGCCAGCGCGGCGGCCTTGTGTAGTGTGTTCCGGAGCAGGGAAAGAGAAGCATAGGCAGGGACAGTGTCATTTTTTTTCCTTTACTAATCCTGGATTCCTTGTGTTTAGGGACAAATAAGGATAGGTAGGGAGAGTGTCAGTGTGTTATTCTGTGCTAAACCTTGTTTGTAGGGACAGAGTAGGACAGTGAGTGAAACTGACAGTGTGCTATTCTGTTCTAAACCAATCTTGCTGAACCATATTTGAAATCCTTGAGTTTAGGGACAGAGAGGTACAGTGAGGGAAAGTGTCAGTGTGCTATTCTGTGCTAAATCTTGTTTGTAGGGACAGAGTAGGACAGTGAGTGAAACTGACAGTGTGCTATTCTGTTCTAAACGAATCTTGCTGAACCATATTTGAAATCCTTGAGTTTAGGGACTGAGAGGTACAGTGAGGGAAAGTGTCAGTGTGCTATTCTGTTCTAAACCAATCTTGCTGAACCATATTTGAAATCCTTGAGTTTAGGGACAGAGAAGGACACTCGTGGAAACTCTCAGTGTGCTATTCTGTGCTAAATCTTGTTTGTAGGGACAGAGAGGTACAGTGAGTGAAACTGACAGTGTGCTATTCTGTTCTAAACCAATCTTGCTGAACCATATTTGAAATCCTTGAGTTTAGGGACAGAGAAGGACACTCGTGGAAACTCTCAGTGTGCTATTCTGTGCTAAATCTAGTTTGTAGGGACAGAGTAGGACAGTGAGTGAAACTGACAGTGTGCTATTCTGTGCTAAACCAATCTTGCTGAAGCATATTGCAAATCCTTGTGTTTAGGGACAGAGAAGGATAGGCAGGGGACAGTGTCAGTGTCATTGTTGCCAAGCCTCCTGCACAGTATACACCTGAAGGTAGCCCTTATTGCTGTTTTTCCCATCTCCCTGCAGGCCATCCATTAAAATGTCTGGAAGGCAAACAAGGAGAGGCAGACAGTCAGGAGGCAAAAAAAGAGGGCAAGCAGGCTCTGTGTCTGGGGGCAACAGTGCTGGTCGTGGACGCGGTGCATTGTCATCAGCACATGGCCATGGGACACGCTTGTCCTTTTCGGCAGCTGGACATGTTGAGCCACATCATGCCGAACACTTGGTAGAGTGGATGACCAAGCCCACCTCATCCTCCTCATCCTCTCTCACCCAGGCTCAGGGTACTGGCAAAGCAGCTGCCAAAGTGTCCTCTTCTCTGGTATCATTATCTTCATTAGTCAATCCTTCCCTAGACCCACCATGTCCTCCTCCTGAGGAGTCCCCCGAACTGTTTGAGCACAGTGTTGGGTACATGCTCCAGGAGGATGCCCAGCGTTTCGAAGGATCTGATGATGATACCCAGATAGAGGAAGGCAGTAGCGTGAGAGCAGAGAGAGGGGATGCTCAAGAAGGACACCAATCTGGCAGTCATGCTCCAGCAGCTGCAGCATACTGCCAGATTGGCTCCAGTGATGAGGAGGGAGGGGATGATGAGGTCACTGACTCCACGTGGGTGCCTAATAGGAGAGAGGAGGAGGAGGAGGATGAGGAGGAGGCACATCTCCAACGAGGCAAGATGCCCTTGGGTGGCCAGCGTATGGGCAGCACACCGACGGAATCACACCGCAGAGCTCCGCCTGTGCAGGTCGCTGCCTCTGCCCGTCATTCAAAAAGTTCTTTGGTGTGGGCCTTTTGAGGCGAGTGCATCAGATCGCACAGCTGCTGTTTGCAACATATGTCTCAAGCGTATATCGCGTGGCCAAAACATCAGCCGCTTGGGCACCACATGCTTGATCAGACATATGTTGACCTGCCATGCAGCTCGTTGGCAAGCCTACCTTAAAGACCCACACCAAAGAACAAAGCGGACCTCTTCTTGCACCGCATCAGCTGGGATCTCCAACCCCACTATACCTTCAGTCCTCTCTGAAACCTGCTCTGAGAGGAATGAAGGTGTAGAATTAGGTGTGTCACAGCCAAGTACTTGCGGGCACTCTGCTAGCAGTACACCGACGTCCGATTCTAGCAGGCAAATTTCCCTGCCCCAGCTGCTGGACCGTCGAAAGAAGTTCACTCCCAGCCATCCACATGCCCAGCGGTTGAATGCTAGCTTGGCTAAATTGCTAGCGCTTCAACTGCTGCCTTTTCAGTTGGTAGACTCGGCCCCCTTCCGTGAGTTTGTGCAATGTGTGGTTCCTCAGTGGCAGGTTCCCAAACGCCACTTTTTCTCACGGAAGGCGATTCCGGCTCTCTACAGGCATGTGGAAGGCAATTTCTTGGCCTCGCTGGACAGGGCGGTCAGCGGTAAGGTGCATATTACCGCTGACTCATGGTCCAGCAGGCATGGACAGGGTCGTTACCTTTCTTTCACGGCCCATTGGGTCACTCTTTTGGCAGCTGGGAAGGATGCAGGACAAGGTGCAGTAGTGTTGGAGGTTGTTCCACCGCCACGCCTCCAAAATGCTACTACTGGTTGTGACACACCTCTCTCCTCCACCCCCTCCTCTTCTTCTTCCTCCATGGCCTCTTCCTGTGGTTTGTCCTCGGAACCAGCGGTGCTCCGTAGGCGTTCAAGGGGCTACGCAAGTACGCAGGCAAAAAGATGCCATGCCGTGCTTGCGCTGGTGTGTTTGGGGGACAGGAGCCACACTGGGGCAGAGGTCCTGTCTGCTCTGCAGGGGCAGGCCGAGAGGTGGTTGACGCCACGCCAGCTTAAGCCAGAAATGGTGGTTTGCGACAATGGCACCAACCTCCTCTCCGCCCTCCGACAGGGACAACTGACCCATGTGCCCTGTATGGCTCACGTCCTTAACCTGGTGGTGCAGCGGTTCTTGGGCAGGTACCCGGGCTTACAGGATGTCCTGAGGCAGGCCAGGAAAGTCTGTGTTCATTTCCGCAGATCTTATAATGCCAGTGCTCGCCTGGCTGAGCTGCAAAAGGAGTTGAACCTGCCCAAGAACCGCCTTATATGTGACATGCCCACCAGGTGGAACTCAACGTTGGCCATGCTGCAGCGGCTGCACACGCAGCAGAGGGCCATCAATGAGTACCTGTGCGACTACGGCACCAGGACAGGGTCAGGGGAGCTCGGGTTTTTTCACCACGCCAGTGGGGCATGATCAGGGATGCATGCACTGTCCTGGCACCATTTGAGGAGGCCACGAGGATGGTGAGCAGTGACAGTGCATGCATCAGTGACACTGTACCTCTTGTCCACCTGTTGGAGCACACGCTGCATGGAATAATGGACAGGTCACTTGAGGCAGAACAGAGGCAGGAAGAGGAGGACTTCCTTGCCTCTCAAGGCCCCCTTTACCCTGACAGTGTTCCTTCTGTCCCACCCATCGCACAGGAAGAGGAGGAGGAGGAGGAGGAGGAGGAGGAGGATTGTGTCAGCATGGAGGTGGTGGCTGGCACTCAGCATCATCAGCAGCAGTCTTTTAGGGATGATTTACAGTCCCAAGAAACCAGTGGACTTGTACGTGGCTGGGAGGAGGTGGCTGCGGATCATGTCGTCCTTAGTGACCCAGAGGACTCCGGACTGAATGCCTCAGCTAACCTACGCTGCATGGCCTCCCTGATCCTGCAAAGTCTGCGGAAGGATCCTCGTATTCTTCGGATCAAGGAGAGGGACCATTACTGGCTGGCCACTCTCCTTGATCCATGGTACAAGGGTAAGGTTGTGGACCTTATGTTACCGTCGCAGAGGGAGCAGAGGATGAGACAACTCCGGGAGGCCTTGCAGAAAGGTCTGTGCAACGCGTTCCCAGAGACTGGGAGGTTACAAACTCCTGGTCGTGGATAACGAGTTGCTGAGGCTTCGGGCAGTCAAAGAAGGAGCGGTGGGGAAGGTGGCCGTCTGACCGATGCGTTCAGACAATTCTTTAGTCCGCAGCCCCAAAGTATGATTGTTTCCAGCAACCATCGCCAGCGTCTGATATACATGGTGCAGGAATACCTAGGGGCAAGGTCAGACTTGGACACCTTCCCCACCGAAAATCCTCTGGCTTACTGGGTCTTGAGGATGGATCACTGGCCAGAGCTTGCACAGTATGCAATTGAGCTACTGGCCTGTCCTGCATCCAGCGTTCTTTCAGAACGCACATTCAGTGCTTCTGGAGGATTTGTCACGGATCACAGGGTGCGCCTGTCCACCGACTCGGTTGATCGACTGACTTTCATCAAGATGAACCAGTCTTGGATCACCACCAGCTACCACACACCTGATGCTGATATAACAGACTAATTGATTTTAAAATGTCACATCCCTTCAAGACTGATGCTGAGTTCCTGTGCTGTTATGTTGACTAGCTATCCTCCTCCTCCTCCTCCTCAATGATCCGATTAATGATGATAGCTTGGAAGATCATTTTGGTTTATGGGTGCCGCCACCAGTGGCTAAGGCCCAATTTTTCAGCCCCTGTTTAACAGGGGCGTGTAATTACAATTTTTGATACAATACTTTGCAACAGGCCTCATTGCTGTGCTCCAAGTACAGTATCTGTGAGGGGTTGCAGTGTTGTGCCACCAGTGCCTAAGGCCCAATTTTTCAGCCCATGTTCAACAGGGGCATGCAATTCTAATTATTGATCTAATAATTCACAGCAGGGCCCATTGCTGCGCCCACCAAGAGTAACTGTCAGGCCTTACAGTGTTGTGTCAACACCACCACCACCACCACCAAAGGCCCAATTTTTCAGCCCCTGTTCAACAGGGGCATGCAATTCTAATTATTGATCTAATAATTCACAGCAGGGCCCATTGCTGCGCCCACCAAGAGTAACTGTCAGGCCTTACAGTGTTGTGGCACCAGCACCACCATCAAAGGCCCAATTTTTACTACCACTGTTCAACAATTATATGTTATTACAATTCCTGATATATAATAGTTGACAGCAGGGCGTTCCAGCACCCACCAAGAGTAACTGTGAGTGCTTACAGTGTTGTGCCAACACCAACACCTAAGGGGCCAATTTCTGCAGAGTATATACGGCAGGTCCCTACTTTCAAACATCCAACTTACAAACGACTACTACTTGCAAACGGAAGAAGACAACAGGAAGTGAGAGGAAATCTACCCCTTGGAAGGAAAATTCTCTCCTGTAAGAATTAATATGGGAGAAAGGTGTCTCCTCTCTACTGATGCTTTATCACCAATCCTTGTTTCAATAAAAACACCACATTTCAAAAATAGTTGTCATTGGGACGCAAAGTGAGGTGAAATGTTCTGAACAGGGGCACAGACAGCAAAAAAAATGTTACAGGGGTGATAACCCTTCCCTATGTTTTCCAAAAAGCTTAAACATAGGTATTTGGCCTGGAGCTACACTTAAACAATGTAGCTGTCCAAAATTACAAACAGATTCTACATAAGAACAAACCTACAGTCCCTGTCTTGTATGCACCGCCTGTATACGGCTGTTCAGAGTATATAGGGCCTTTTTTATTTTGTGTGCGGGGTTCCCCTTAATATCCATACAAGACCCAAAGGGGCTGGTAATGGGCTGGGGTAGGGGGGGGGGGGGTTGATGGGGTAGCTATGCCATTTTTCTTAAAGATTTTCATCCATATTACCGGGACCAGACATTACATTAAAGCCGCAAGCAGTTTCAAATGGCTTTTTTTTCCTTTAGAAATGTTATTTTGTGCAGGGACAGTTCTAAACACGGGAAACACGTGGAACTTCACAGGCATACTTTAGACACCCCCCAGGTACAATATTTAAAGGAATATTTGACTTTTTTTTTTTCACTTTATGCATCATTAAAATGACTTCTCCCGGAAAACGTCAGTTTTTAAAACTTCTTTTTGCATTGATACATGTCCCCTGGTGCAGAACCCGGGTTCCCAAACTCTGTTTAGGACAATAACATGGATAATAGTCATTATAATTAGCACTTTAGAATCCGAACATTCGCATCCATTGTATTTAATAGGGTTCTAATGTTCGTGCGAACTTTCGGTCCGTTCGCGGGTTCTGGTGTGAACCGAACCCGGGGGTGTTCGGCTCATCACTACTTACAGTATATGCAAGTTGTCATAAAAAGTGGACATGTATCAATGCAAAAAAAAGTTTTAAAAACTGCAGTTTTTTCGGGAGCAGTGATTTTAATAATGCTTAAAGTGAAACAATAAAAGTGAAATATTCCTTTAAATTTTGTACCTAGGGGGTGTGTATAGTATGCCTGCAAAGTAGTGCATGTTTCCCGTGCTTAGAACTTTCCCTGCACAAAGTGTCATTTCTGAAGGAAAAAAAAAGTAATTTAAAAGCACTCGCGGCTATAATGAATTGTCAGCTCCCGGCAATACAGAGAACAGTCATTGAAAGTCATTAATAAAAATGTTAAAAATAAAATGCGTGGGGGTCCCCCCAAATTCAATTACCAGGCCCTTCAGTTTTGGTATGGATATTAAGGGGAACCCTGCGCCAAATAAAAAAAAATGGCGTGGAGTTCCCCCCAAAAATCCATACCAGACCCTTTATCCGAGCACGCAACCTGGCAGGCCGCAGGAAAAGAGGGGGGACGAGAGAGCGCCCCCCCCGAACTGTACCAGGCCACATGCCCTCAACATAGGGAGGATGCTTTGGGGTCTGGACCCCAAAGCACCATGTCCCCATGTTGATGGGGACAAGGGCCTCATCACCACAACCCTTGTCCGGTGGTTGTGGGGGTCTGCGGGCGGGGGGCTTATCGGAATCTGAAACAAAGGGGACCCCCAGATTCCGCCCCCCATGTGAATTGGTAACGGGGTACATTGTACCCCTACCATTTCACAAAGAAAGTGTAAAAAATACACACACAGTTGGGAAAGTCCTTTATTAAAAATAAAAAACCCATTCCAGCGATGTAATCCAGTCTGTGCAGCGTTGTTCTCTATGTCCCGCGGTGATCCGATGCACAAAAGAGGGGGTACTAGAGAGCGGACCTGATGGGGAACGTGAGAATGGGCAGGGTCTATTAATTTATTACACTGCAGAGGAATCAAATCACGTTCCCCATCAGGTCCTCTCAGCCAATGATGTGGGCGGGGTCTGACGTATGAGGGGGTGGGGTCACCCGTCAGATCATAGGGGTAAGCCCCGGCTTTCGCCGCTTGCCGGGAATAGCCAATGACGTAGGCGAGATCCCGCCTACATCATTGGCTATTCCCCGGCAAACAGGGAAAGCTGGGGCTTACCCTATGATGTGACGGGTGACCCTGCCCCCTCGTACGTCATGAGGGTTTCGTGTGGAGTGGAGAATAGAGGAGACTGCAGCGCTGGACATCGGATCACCACGGGACATAGAGAACAACGCTGGACAGACTGGATTACATCGCTGGAATGGGTTTTTTATTTTTAATAAAGGACTTTCCCAACTGTGTCTGTGTATTTTTTAAAAATGTTTAAACTTTCTTTGTGAAATGGTAGGGGTACAATGTACCCCTTACCAATTCACATGGGGGGGGGGGATCTGGGGATCCTCTTTGTTAAAGGGGTCCTCCAGATTCCGATAAGCCCCCAGCCCGCAGACCCCCACAACCACCGGGCAAGGGTTGTGGGGATGAGGCCCTTGTCCCCATCAACATGGGGACATGGTGCTTTGAGGGGTCACATACCCCCAAAGCATCCTCTCCATGTTGAGGGCTTGTGGCCTGGTATGGTTCAGGGCGGGGGGCGGTTTCTCGTCCCCCCCTCTTTTCCTGTGGCCTGCCAGATTGCGTGCTCGGATAAAGGGTCTGGTATAGATATTTGGGGGGAACTCCATGCCATTTTTTTTATTTTATTTGGCATGGACTTCCCCTTAATATCCATACTAGACCTGAAGAGCCTGGTAATTGAATCTGGGGGGACCCCCACGCATTTTTTTTTTTCCCTCCCATCAATGACTTTTCTCTGTATTGCCTGGAGCCGACAATTCATTATAGCCGCGAGTGCTTTTAAATTACTTTTTTTCCTTCAGAAATGACACTTTGTGCAGGGACAGTTCTAAGCACGGGAAACAAGTGCTACTTTACAGGAATACTATACAACCCCCCCCCCCCCCCCAGGTATCACTTTTATTGTTTCACTTTAAGCATTATTAAAATCACTGCTCCCAAAAAAACTGCAGTTTTTAAAACTTTTTTTTGCATTGATACATGTCCCCTGGGGTCCCCAAACCCTTTTTAGGACAATAACTTGCATATTAGCCTTGATAATTAGCACTTTTGATTTCTAATGGTCAAGTCCATTGTATTTAATAGGGTTCTAAAGTTTGTGCGAACCTTAGGTCTGTTCGCAGGTTCTGGTGCGAACCGAATCGAAGGGTGTTCGGCTCATCCCTATTTGGAAGCAAAGCAAGTATCCAGTACAGCACAATCCCCTAAATCTTTCCCTAATTCTAGCAGTATTAAACACACTTTACTAATGTGCTTTAGCCTTAAACAGTAACTCCACTTTTGTTGATAAAAAAGCTTTGCCCTCTGGGTAATCTATGAACATTGCAAGGACTTTACCAAACTTTGTTGCAGATTCCTTCCTTTTATTATTCTAAAGAAATAGCTGTTTGTCTGTGTCTATGTGCATAATGAATAGGAATGGGAGTGCTTTTATAATTATCAAATCAGCTGTTGCACATGAAGAACTCTAAACGTGCAGGATCAGCATCCATTTACACATGATTTCCCTTTGGGAGTATCTTACCAAAAATTATATCTTTGTTGCAGGGGATGCCCAAATTCTGATTTGAATGTTAGTGCAACATACTGGGAAAATCAGTAAGCCAATCACAAAACCAGGTAATGACTTTTTTGTAGGGTTTTTTTTGTACACCATCTGTGTACTTCTGCCTCCAGGTTGTCATGTTGCATTACATTTTACAGAGAATGATATCGCTGCAGACTGAAAAAAAAAGGCAATTTTTAATAACATTCAATTACAATATCACTTTTGTTGCAAATGTATAGGCTATATTATTTTTTTATTTGCTATTTTCTTTCCACAAATGTTGAGTTACTCTTTAACCCCTTGCTTACTGGGCACATAAACCCCCTTCCTGCCCAGGCAAAATTTCAGCTTTCGGCACTGTCACGCTTTGAATGACAATTGCGCGGTCATGCGACGTGGCTCCCAAACAAAATTGACGTCTTTTTTTCCCCACAAATAGAGATTTCTTTTGGTGGTATTTGATCATTTCTGCGGTTTTTATTTTTTGCGCTTTAAACAAAGAAAAGCGTAAATTTTGAAAAAAAACACAATATTTTTTTGATTTTTGCTATAATAAATATCCCAATTTTTTTTTAATAAATTTTTTTTTTCCTCAGTTTAGGCCGATACTTATTCTTCTACATATTTTTGGTAAAAAAAAAAAATCTCAATCGGCGTTTATTGATTGGTTTGTGCAAAAGTTATAGCGTTTACAAAATAGGGGGTAGTTTTATGGCATTTTTATTATTTTATTTTTTTACTAGTAATGGCGGCGATCAGCGATTTTTTTCGTGACTGCGACATTATGGCGGACACATCGGACACTTTTGACACCATTTTGGGACCATTCACATTTATACAGCGAACAGTGCTATAAATATGCACTGATTACTGTATAAATATGACTGGCAGGGAAGGGGTTAAATGTATGCCCTGGGAGTGATTACTACTGTGGGGGGAGGGGACTGACTGGGGGAGGTGACCGAGCTGTGTCCCTATGTACAAGGGACACAGCATCGGTCTCCTCTCTCCCTGACAGGACATGGATCTCTGTGTTTACACACAGTGGCCAAAGTAGCGGAGGCCGTATAAAGACGGCCTCCCGGCATTTAACAACCACCTTGCGGCCGTATATAGTCGTACGGCGTGCGCGAGGTGGTTACAGGGCCATAAACATTACAAACACTCAGAAGATACAAAGCATATGATTTTGCCTCTGCAACCTACTACAAAGCATGAGGAATTGTAAGCATTGTAAGCACTGACTTTTGAATGAAGCCGGACTGCATTGACAAGAATTCCCCCACCTCTTTTATTCACCAGCAACAGGGACATGTCAGGGAAGTGTACTGCATCACATGACTGCCCAGAAACCCACCTGCCCAGGGTACAGTGGCTTATACAGCTGGTTCACTAATATTTATTGATCTTTTGGGGAATTTCAATTTATTTTTGATTCTACTCTTGACAAACCCAGATGGTAGTCTGGCTGAGAAGTCTAATGTTTTGCCATTACATGGATGCCTATGAAGAAAGTATGATTGCATGTGCTACTATAATATCCTTGCACCAGTGGGGGAAGGAGTGAGGCATCACACCACAGATCGGAAGCAGCGGAGGAACAAGTAAGACGGCGCTAACAACGCCGCTATTCACCCGTACTGCATATTTTATTTTCTTGTGATGTAAGAGTCCATTCTTGACATTTTAAATAAAGCTACATACTTAATATACTACACTATCAGAGGCTTCTTTCTCGTCCTACCCTCTGTCCCTGGCTGGAGCTTTGCTCCCCCCCTCCCCTCGCCCCCTCTTTTCTCTTAGGATAGATGACACCTTTGGGAACAGCGTGAGTGGTGGAGGGTATAAACCAGTAGGGATGAGCTCGGTGTTCGAGTCGAACGCATGTTTGACTCGAACATCGCCTGTTCGGCGAAACCAGAACTTTGTGGGCCGTTCGCGCCAAATTCGTGTGACGCGAACGGCCCACAATGCACTGCGCCATCGCACTGCATTGCCGGCGCTGTGATTGGCCAAGCATGCACTGTGACCCCGTATGCTTGGCCAATCACAGCGCCGGCAGCGAGGAGAGCCATAATTGGCCACAGGCAGGATGCCTGTGGCCAATCATAGCTCAGGGGGGTTTAGTACACGCCCCACACTCTAAAAGGCCGCCAGCGCGGCGGCCTTGTGTAGTGTGTTCCGGCGTGCAGGGAAAGAGCTACATAGGCAGGGACAGTGTGTTCTTTTCTCAGGCATCTGCAGGAGTTAATGGGTGTTGTGTGCCTCCAGCGCAGTATACACCTGTATCTACCCTTTATTGCTGGTGTTCTCTAATAAAGGCATCTGCAGGAGTTAGTGGGTGTTGTGTCCCTCCAGCACAGCACAGTATACACCTGTATCTACCATTTATTGCTGGTGTTCTCTAATAAAGGCATCTGCAGGAGTTAGTGGGTGTTGTGTCCCTCCAGCACAGCACAGTATACACCTGTATCTACCCTTTATTGCTGGTGTTCTCTAATAAAGGCATCTGCAGGAGTTAGGGGGTGTTGTGTGCCTCCAGCACAATATACACTACTCCAATTCCTGGTTTTCCCATCTCCCTGCAGTCCATTACTATGTCTGGAAGGCCGACAAGAAGAGGCAGACAGTCAGGAGCCAATAAAAGAGGGCAAGCAGGCTCTGTGTCTAGAGACAACAGTGCTGGTCGTGGACGCGGTGCATCGTCATCAGCACGTGGCCATGGGACACGCTTGTCCTTATTTTCGGCAGCTGGACGTGTTGAGCCGCATCATGCCGAAGACTTGGTAGAGTGGATGACCAAGCCCTCATCCTCTCTCACCCAGGCTCAGGGTACTGGCAAAGCAGCTGCCAAAGCGTCCTCTTCCCTCGTATCAATGTCATCATCATTCACTCCTTCCCTAGACCCACCATGTCCTCCTCCTGAGGAGTCCCCCGAACTGTTTGAGCACAGTGTTGGGTACATGCTCCAGGAGGATGCCCAGCGTTTTGAAGGGTCTGATGATGATACCCAGCTAGAGGAAGGCAGTAGCATGAGCGCAGAGAGAGGGGATGCTCAAGAAGGACAGCAATCTGGCAGTCATGTTCCAGCAGCTGCAGCATACTGCCAGATTGGCTCCAGTGATGAGGAGGGAGGGGATGATGAGGTCACTGACTCCACGTGGGTGCCTGATAGGAGAGAGGAGGAGTATGAGGAGGAGGCACATCTCCAACGATGTAGGATGCCCTCCGGGGGCCAGTGTAAGGGCAGCACACCGACTGAATCACACCGCAGAGCTCCGCCTGTGCAGGGCGCTGCCTCTGCTCATTATTCCAAAAGTTCTTTGGTGTGGGCCTTTGAGTCGAGTGCAT
This sequence comes from Rana muscosa, assembly GCA_029206835.1. Taxonomy (NCBI): domain Eukaryota; kingdom Metazoa; phylum Chordata; class Amphibia; order Anura; family Ranidae; genus Rana; species Rana muscosa. Next base: position 1,173,397,177 of record CM055122.1, read on the forward strand.
CAGATCGCACTGCTGCTATTTGCAACATATGTCTCAAGCGTATCTTGCGTGGCCAAAACATCAGCCGCTTGGGCACCACATGCTTGACCAGACATATGTTGACCTGCCATGCAGCTCGTTGGCAAGCGTACCTTAAAGACCCACACCAAAGAACAAAGCGGACCTCTCCTTGCTCCTCATAAGCTGGGATCTCCAACCACACTATACCTTCAGTCCTCTGAAACCTGCACTGAGAGGAATGAAGGTGTAGAATTAGGTGTGTCACAGCCAAGTACTTGCGGGTACTCTGCTAGCAGTACACCGACGTCCGATTGTAGCAGGCAAAATTTCCCTGCCCCAGCTGCTGGACCGTCAAAAGAAGTTCACTCCCAGCCATCCACATGCCCAGCGGTTTAATGCTAGCTTGGCTAAATTGCTAGCACTTCAACTGCTGCCTTTTCAGTTGGTAGACTCGGCACCCTTCCGTGAGTTTGTGTAATGTGCGGTTCCTCAGTGGCAGGTTCCCAAACGCCACTTTTTCTCACGGAAGGCGATTCCAGCTCTCTACCGGCATGTGGAAGGCAATGTCCATGCCTCGTTGGACAGGGCAGTCAGCGGTAAGGTGCATATTACCGCTGACTCATGGTCCAGCAGGCATGGACAGGGATGATACCTTTCTTTCACGGCCCATTGGGACACTCTCTTGGCAGCTGGGAAGGATGCAGGACAAGGTGCAGTAGTGTTGGAGGTTGTTCCGCCGTCACGCCTCCAAAATGCTACTACTGGTTGTGACACACCTCTCTCCTCCACCCTCTCCTCTTCTTCTTCCTCCATGGCCTCTTCCTGTGCTTTGTCCTCGGAACCGGCGATGCTTCATAGGCGTTCAAGGGGCTACGCAAGTACGCAGGCAAAAAGATGCCATGCCGTGCTTGCGCTGGTGTGTTTGGGGGACAGGAGCCACACTGGGGCAGAGGTTCTGTCAGCTCTGCAGGGGCAGACCGAGAGGTGGTTGACGCCACGCCAGCTTAAGCCAGGAATGGTGGTTTGCGACAATGGCACCAACCTCCTCTCTGCCCTCCGACAGGGACAACTGACCCATGTGCCCTGTGTGGCTCACGTCCTTAACCTGGTGGTGCAGCGGTTCTTGGGCAGGTACCCGGGCTTACAGGATGTCCTGAGGCAGGCCTGGAAAGTCTGTGTGCATTTCCGCAGATCATATAATGCCAGTGCTCGGCTGGCTGAGCTGCAAAAGGAGTTGAACCTGCCCAAGAACCACCTTATATGTGACATGCCCACCAGGTGGAACTCAACGTTGGCCATGCTGCAGCGGCTGCACACGCAGCAGAGGGCCATCAATGAGTACTTGTGCGACTAGGGCACCAGGACAGGGTCAGGGGAGCTCGGGTTTTTTTCACCACGCCAGTGGGGCATGATCAGGGATGCATGCACTGTCCTGGCACCATTTGAGGAGGCCACGAGGATGGTGAGCAGTGACAGTGCATGCATCAGTGACACTGTACCTCTTGTCCACCTGTTGGAGCATACGCTGCGTGGATTAATGGACAGGGAACTTGAGGCAGAACAGAGACAGTGTTCCTTCTGTCCCACCAATCGCACAGGAAGAGGACGAGGAGGATTGTGTCAGCATGGAGGTGGAGCCTGGCACTCAGCATCAACAGCAGCAGTCTTTTAGGGATGATTTACAGTCCCAAGAAACCCGTGGACTTGTACGTGGCTGGGAAGAGGTGGCTGCGGATCATGTCGTCCTTAGTGACCCAGAGGACTCCGGACCGAATGCCTCAGCTAACCTACGCTGCATGGCCTCCCTGATCCTGCAAAGTCTGCGGAAGGATCCTCGTATTCTTCGGATCAAGGAGAGGGACCATTACTGGCTGGCCACTCTCCTTGATCCCCAGTACCAGGGTAAGGTTGCAGACCTTATCTTACCGTCGCAGAGGGAGCAGAGGATGAGACATTTCCGGGAGGCCTTGCAGAAAGGTCTGTGCAACGCGTTCCCAGAGACTGGGAGGTTACAAACTCCTGGTCCTGGACAACGAGCTGCTGAGGCTTCGGTCATTTAAAGAAGGAGCAGTCGGGAAGGTGGCCGTCTGACCGATGCGTTCAGACAATTTTTTAGTCCGCAGCCCCAAGGTATGATCAGTTCCAGCAACCATTGCCAGCGTCTGATATACATGGTGCAGGAATACCTAGGGGCAAGGTCAGACTTGGACACCTTTCCCACCAAAAATCCTCTGGGTTACTGGGTCTTGAGGATGGATCACTGGCCAGAGCTTGCACAGTATGCAATTGAGCTACTGGCCTGTCCTGCATCCAGCGTTCTTTCGGAACACACATTCAGTGCTGCTGGAGGCTTTGTCACAGATCACAGGGTGCGCCTGTCCAGCGACTCGGTTGATCGGCTGACCTTCATAAAGATGAACCAGTCTTGGATCACCACCAGCTACCAAGCACCTGAAGCCGATATAACAGAATAATTTATTTTGAAATGTCACATCCCTTCAAGACTGCCTATGCTGATGCTGAGTGACTGTCCTGTTATGTTGACTGACTATCCTCCATGATCCGATTCCTGATGATAGCTTGGAAGAACATTTTTGTTTCTGGGTGCCGCCACCAGTGGCTAAGGCCCAATTTTTCAGCCCCTGTTTAACAGGGGCATGTAATTACAATTTTTTATGCAATGCTTTGCAGCAGGGCTCATTCCTGCACTCCAACTAGAGTATATGGGAGAGGTTGCAGTGTCGTGGCACCAGCACCAGTGCCTAAGTTCCAATTTTTCAGCCCCTGTTTAACAGGGGCGTGTAATTACAATTTTTGATGCAATACTTTGCAACAGGGCTCATTGCTGTGCTCCAAGTGCAGTATCTGTGAGGGGTTGCAGTGTTGTGGCACCAGTGCCTAAGGCCCAATTTTTCTGCCCCTGTTCAACAGGGGCATGTAATTGCAATTCTTGATCTAATACTTCACAGCAGGGCCCATTGCTGCGCCCAACAAGAGTAACTGAGGGCTTACAATGTTGTGGCAACACCACCACCACCACCAAAGGCCCAATTTTTCTGCCCCTCTTCAACAGACAGGGGCATGCAATTACAATTCTTGATCTAATAATTAACAGTAGGGCCCATTCATGCGCCCACCAAGAGTAACTGTGAGGGCTGACAGTGTTGTAGCACCAGCACCACTACCAAAGGCCCAATTTTTCCTACCACTGTTCAACAATGGCATGTAATTATAATTCCTGATATAATAGTTCACAGCAGGGCGTTCCAGCGCCCACCAAGAGTAACTGAGGGCTCACAGTGTTGTGGCAACACCAACATCTAAGAGGCAAATTTCAGCAGAGTATATACGGCAGGCCCCTACTTTCAAACATCCAACTTACAAACGACTCCTACTTGCAAACGGAAGGTGACAAAAGGAAGTGAGAGGAAATCTACCCCTAGGAAGGGAAATTCTCTCCTGTAAGAGTTAATATGGGAAAAAGGTGTCTCCTCTCTACTGATGCTTTATCACCAATCCTTGTTTCAATAAAAACCCCACTTTTCCAAAAACATTTGTCATTGGGACGGAAAGTGAGGTGAAATCTTCTGAACAGGTGCACAGACAGCAAAACAAATGTTACAGGGGTGATAACCCTTCCCTATGTTTTCCAAAAAGCTTAAAAATATATTTTTTGGCTGGAGCTACACTTAACCAATGTACCTGTTCAAAATTACAAACAGATTCTACTTAAGAACAAACCTACAGTCCCTGTCTTGTTTGCACCGCCTGTATACTGCTGTTCAGAGTATATAGGGCCTTTTTTTTATTTTGGGTGTGGGGTTCCCATTAATATCCATACAAGACCCAAAGGGGCTGGTAATGGGCTGGGGTGGGGGGGGGGGTGATGGGGGTAGTCATGCCATTTTTCTCAAAGATTTTCATCCATATTGCCAGGACAAGACGTGACATTAAAGTCGCTTTGTGCAGGGACAGTTCTAAACACGGGAAACACATGCCACTTCACAGGCATACTTTAGACACCCCCCAGGTACGATATTTAAAGGAATATTTCACTTTTTTTTTTCACTTTATGCATCATTAAAATTACTGCTCCCGAAAAAACGGCAGTTTTTAAAACTTCTTTTTGCATTGATACATGTCCCCTGGGGCAGAACCGGGTCCCCAAACCCTTTTTAGGACAATAACATGCATATTAGCCATTATAATTAGCACTTTAGATTTTGAACGTTCGCGTCCATTGTATTTAATAGGGTTCTAACGTTTGCGCGAACTTTCGGTCCGTTCGAAGGTTCTGGTGCGAACCGAACCGGGGGGTGTTCGGCTCATCCCTATAGACCAGTAAAGAGTACAGTGGAGAAGATAAGATCACTCTTAATGCCAGATATTTTACTGTAGAGGTGAGAGTTCTGGGAGACTAGTGTAAGATTCACACGCTGGTTCAATACTACAATTGCTGATTCATTGTGGAAGTTAATGATACAGCTATAGCAGCACCTAACCCAATAGAGGATTTTGTCCATCTGAGTCATTTGTATGGGACCTCTTGAGACCGATTTCTCATCATTATTTATTGATCAATTGCAATATTGAACTATTTGCAGCCATTTGCACGCTCTCTTTGCACTTTATTTTATATATTGATTATTTACACTCATTGCTACATTTGGCACCATTTCATTTAAGATTTTGTATGGACATTTAGAATCTTGATTGATTCATTCACTCTGCACTTTGTATTATTTCAGATCTATAGTTGCATTTATATCATTGTATATAGGTGCATAGCCTTGTTTGCATTGTATTATTCTTTAAGCGCAAAACCCTTTATATAATCCTTGCACCAGTGCCATGATAAGATAATTTAGAGCCCAGGGCGAACATGCTAAACTGCACCCCCCCCTCCCCCCAGATAAATGAGCATTATGTGTCAGCAAAAATCCCCTCCCTCCCCACAAAAAATTAAGCACTAATCTGCATGCTTACCCACTAATCATAAATTCCCCCTCCCAGCAGAAATATTTGCCCTGATCCCCTCTTCCAGTTGAAATCCTCTCTCTCCTCAAATCCCCCCAGCACAAATCCCCCCCCCCAAAAAAAAAAAAAAAATCACCCCTCCTAGCGCAAATCCTCAACCCCTCAAATGTCCTCTGAGCACGAATCCTTTCAAATCCAAAACCCCCTCCAAGCACAAAATCGATCCTATCCCCCCTCCTAGCAGAAATCCCCTCCCTCCTCTACCATATGATCTTTTCTTGCACAAACCCCCCCAAATCTTTCCTCCTAGTACAAATATCTCCTCCCCATCCTCTCTCCCAACACAAATCCCCCCTTAAATCACTAACCCAAACCCACACCAAATCCCCCCTTAAATCACTAACCCAAACCCACACCATCAAATTTCCCTGCCTAAAAAACAGTTCTTACCCCCCTGCTATCCCCAAAATTCCCCTCCCAACACCAACCCAACCCCCAATCTCCTTGCGGTGCCTCCCCCTCAGCTCACATGATACCACAGTACCCAGGGCAGATGCTCTCCCTGCCCACCCCTTGTCCCAGCCCTGCTTTGCACATTGGTAGGGTTATCTTTTATATAAAACAACAAGCAAAATTATTTTCTATTTAGAAAAAGATCTGAACAATTAAAGCAGTTTTTTTTTTTTTACCCACCATTGAAAAATGTACTTTAAGAATTTGTCAGCAGGTTACTAAACCAAATTTATTTGAATATTAGCAAAGAAAAATGTACCTGTCCTATCAGTTTACCAACTGGAGCGCTTAAGGCTAGAATGTGTACACTTGTGTTTTCCCTTTTTTCCAGTTTTTAAAGTTACTAGGAAGTTAATCAAATGCTGTTTATCACTCAGCAGCCGTGATCTAGAATATAACAGGAAGATTTTCATTTTAGGCCTGTGTTTTAGATCCTGTCAACAATCAAATTATTTTTTAACAGAAAATAAAAAGGTGATCCTGGGGGGGAGTTAGACATCTGACATTTTTTTTTCAAGACAGATGGTCATGAAGAAAGAAACTAGAAATTGAACTATATAATAGTCTATTCCTTTGCCTTCCTTCACCATTCCTCAGCAGCAGTGACAGCTTTCTTGACAGCTATAGTAACATAATTTTTCTCCTAGACAGGGCTCTGGGTGTGGAAAAATGGCAGTCAATATAATTAGATTATTCTGATTTTGCTGACTTTCAACTAAATAATAGTCTTGGCTTAATTCTTATTTCCCTTTTGTTCAATCTGTCAATGGAAAGGAAGCAACAATTATTTATACTGCTTGTCTTTTGCATGTGCCAAGCATTTTCTCAGCTCTTTAAACCAAAACTTCTGCTTTGAATAAAATATACCCTCTGGGTAAACAGCATATATTGCAGAGATTATAAACTTTATTGTAGATCTTTACCTGTGTATAGATGCTGAGCTACTCCATTCCATTGCAGTTAAATGCTAAGTTCACCTCTGGAACATGTTACATAATACAATCCCATTTGCCACTATGGTAACAGTAAGCCCGTACAGAGGTACGGGCAAAAAGCTGGAGGGATAGTGTGCAGGAGGCTGACATTGCACCTACGATCCACTGATGGTTAGTACAATGCTTTTTCAGGCTCCTGTTGGAAAACAAATGCATATTTTTATCCTGCAGGAGATTTCCTGTTGGAGATTCTGCCTTTATTCTGATTACATGAGCATTTGTATTAATGCAATATGAAATATTTCATACCTGGGATCTCTGTAGATGTGCAACTTTCTTACCAAAGGTGAAACTCCCATTGCATTAAGATCCAGTTCGCAACAGTGGTGCATTTTAGATGCACTGGGCTCCATTCTCGAAGCGGTATGTAGCACCTTTAAAAAATGTGGTAAAATACTGCGCTGCATTTTTCAAAACATTTTTGGACATTGATAAAAAACGCTAATAAAATACCGCATGAGTTATTTCACGAAGTCATGCACTATTTTAGTAGTGAAAACATGCAGTAATTTAACGACTAGGGTATCTAGCATATTTATTCACAGTAGTAAGTGCAGTACAGTAAACATGCGTCAGGTCTGCCAGGAAATTGCAACTGTCCCTCCGCTTTCCTGACCAGTAGTCGTGTTATCCCAGTATCAGGTGGAGGGACGGTTGAGATCCTGCAGCCAGGAAATAAAGGACAGCAATGGATGGTGCAGACAGCCTAACCAAAACCCCCAGCAACAACTCACGGTTAGTAGAGGCGGAGGCTGGAACCCAGGAGGAGAAAGGATAATCCAAGTAACGCAGTCAAGAACGAGCCAGGCGGGGTCGGCAACCAGATAAGCAAAGTCCAAGGGAAAATCCAGGTATCGAAGTCAAGAACGAGCCAAGTCTGCAACCAAAACTAAGCGCATCCATCAACGGGAACCTATACTGGGGCACGGACAGGAAGGGGGGGGTGGAGATTTATAGGGTAGCTGATCAGGAAACTACAAACAGCTGATCCCTGCGTGGAGCCCAACATCAAACACATAAAGCAGAAAATAACCAGGGTTCAAAACATACAAGTTTCCTGGTGGTTCAGAACATAGGAAAACAGTCTGTGAACACCAGGTCCCAGGATCAAATCCCAGACACAGCGAGACAACATGCTTGTTAAGTAACAAGCGGCTGACAGCTGCATGGAAAAAAAATATTGCCTGCAATAAAAAAAAATAAAAAAAAAACAACCCCCCCCATTCATACCAGCCACTTCAGGTCTGGTATGGATTTTAAGGGGAACCCCATGCCAAAATTAAAAAAAAATTACATGGGGTTCCCCCAAAATCCATACCAGCCCCCTATCCGAGCATGCAGCCTGGCAGGTCAGGAAAGGGGGGGTGAGCGAGCACCCTCCCTCCTGAACCATACCAGGCCCTCAACAGTGTATGTCATATAAAACCATGATGCTGCAGCTACTTTGTGCTGCTCTGTGAAAGATGCAAAAAACGTCCTGCCAAACAAATCTGCTCCTCCCCTACCCGTTACATCACAGGGTCTCGTGACTCAGCTGCAGCTTCGTGGTTTTATATGACATACCTACAGATGGTGAACTGGAGCACCTTTTAAATTGTAAGTTCTATGAACATTTAAAAAAAAATGAATATTGTTTAAAATGATATAAGCACTATTTGGAGCTCTTTCTCTCTCACATATATCGAGTCATAATGGAGACACATCAATGGAGCAATGCTAGCCCGGGGTGACTAAAAAGGTTTATTTGACCAAACTTAAGTGTGAGGTCACACTCTGTGAGGTGAGCGTATTTCTTATGGGGGAGCACTCAGGTGACATTATTCATTAACTATTTAATTGCACTTAAGCGCAGGATTTATATTATAAAAAGAACAAATAGACATGAATGTGTAGCGGGTACTTGAATTTAGGGGAAGCATCTGGGTGGTAGTGTAACCCAGATGCCTTGATTGTTAGGAAATTCAAGGTTCCCTTTGTGAGTCTTGGAGGACTCTGGTGGTGTGAAGTTCCCGCCGGCCTATAGGTGGCATTGTTGCCTTGGACCGGGGCTGAACTTGCACCGCAAGACTGTGCCTTTTTGTCCTCCCCTGGAGCTGGTACAGCGGGGCGGGGAACCCGCTGTGGCATGAAGGGAGAGGTTATAAAAGGGGCGGACGCCCTGGTCACGGGGTGGGAGAGTCAGGAGCGAGAAGATGCGGCCGCACCCAGGCACCTTCGGCCTGGGTGCTGTGGTTCCGGTGTTCTGGGCCTAGGTGTCCTTGACCTGGCCGGAGCGGAGATGGAGTCCATCTCAGGCACCTTTAGCCTGGGGTGAGGTACTATGGCGGATGCCTGGGGCTCAGTACCTTCGACTGAGTTCCGCGAGGGTGGAGGAATCTGAGGGGGCCCTAACTCCTTGGGTGCCCGTGTCTGAGTTTGCAGTAACTGCTCTGAAGAGTCCGGCGCAGCATCGCTGGTGATGGAGAGGCCTCCATTTCTCCCTTGGACGGATTTCTTCCTCTGACAGGGGCAGAGTGAGCGAAGGTAATTCACGTTCTATATCACCTAGTCAGTGGCAGTGACTATTCACCACTGGTAAAGAGACTATTTTATTGCTTGGCAAGAAGAATAAAACAGAGTTGGACCTATTCACTGTGTGGAACTCTGGTTACTGGAAGCAAAGGAGTCAGGGATGAAGTACTGGACTTGACTCTAGGACACCTACACAAAAACCCAATTTGCTGGCCTTCACCTCTTAGCTATGGAGGACATGGGCCGTGGTGTGACTTATCCCTCTCTCCCAGGTACCCCTAGACAAGAGCCAAATAACCGATGAAGATAGAGAGAGGAGGGAGAGGCCCCGCTACAAATGTATTATATTATTGTATTATATTATTGTTTATTCACATGATATTATGATGGTACTCATATTGGCACAGGAGAATTGAGACACTAAGTGGTTGGATACATTTATTAACACCAGCGCAGCATTATTTGTTTTGAGTTTTATTTGCACATTTACATTGGGAGTGTGTTACTTGCTGCATGCATATATTACACTGATTGTATTCTAGTTGCTCGCAATCGCAAGACTACCTATTATATGCCATACTGTAAATACTGCATGCCTCGATCACTGCTTAGTTACCATATGCATTTAATTATTTATTTCCTGCTGTGAATTGAGTTTAATGCCTGCTAATGTAGTTTTTACCAAGCGTTTTCAGAGTTTTGCGGTAAATACCACAGAGTGGTATAGTGAATTGACAGTGTCAGGATCGCATGCAGTATTTACAGGAAATGTGTCTGGACACCTACATAATGCATGCAAGATGCTTTCATGAATGGAGCTTATTGTGTTTTAAGAGTGTTTTGCATGTGCTACCATTACATTTTATATTCTGATGAAAGTGCATAAAAGATGCAGCAAGCAGGATTTTTATTAACACACTGCACATAAGACACACCTAAAATTTTGTGGTGTGAACAATGCATGTGTTTTCCTGTTCTAAATGGATATTAGAACACTTTACTGTATTTTCTCTTTGTTCTCCAGTAGGTTGATTTTCTCATTAAAACTAAAACTCTGACTTTTGACCCCAAACTCAATAGTCATCTACTTTTCTCTTGATATTAAGCTGGTCATACACTAAATTTTCTTTCAGAATTATGCAGTGCAGATGGATGAATTTGCAGTGCCAAATATTGTTTTCTGACAAGTGAAGTCAGAGGCTGTCAGAATTCCTGAATATTGACTGCATCTGATAGCGTGCAGCTAAAGTTCAGATGCCAGCTTTCTTCCTGGAACCCTCAATGTCAGGTGGAGATGTGCTGACAAAATGTGATTCTCAAGTGGCTATTCAGGGTCTCTGGATTATGGTGGCTATTCAGGGTCTCTGGTGGCTATGTGGGGCCTCTAGTGGCTGTACTGGGTCTCTGTTGGCTGTGTGGGGTCTCTGGTAGGTGTGTGGAGTCGATGGTGGCTGTGTGGTGTCTCTGGTGGCTGTGTGGAGTCAATGGTGGCTGTGTGGAGTCAATGGTGGCTGTGTGGTGTCTCTGGTGGCTGTGTGGTGTCTCTGGAGGCTATGCAGGGTCTCTGGAGGCAGTGTGGGGTCTCTGGTGGCTGTTCAGGGTCAATGGTGGCTGTGTGGAATCTCTGGTGGCTGTGTGGGGTCTCTGGTGTCTATGTGGTCCATGCATAAATGAACCCTGGGCCTTAAGATCTAAGGGGTCACATACTTAGGTCTCAGGAGCTCATGCTTGGACTTGTAGTCCTTCACTAGTTGGTAGGGTGTCACGTCCTCAGCTTTGAGGAGTTCATGCAGTGCTTCACTTTTGGAAGGGTCCCAGCATTAACCCGCTGAGATCTAAGGATGTGACCCCCCAAAATTGAAGGACTTTGAGTCCCAGAATGAACCCCTGAGATCTAAGGATGTAACCCCTTAGATTCCATGAGTTCTGGCTGGTACCTGTAGTCCTTTACTAGTTGGGGGGGTGTCACATCCTCAGCTCTGAGGGGCTCATGCTGGAGCCTATAGTTCTTCACTTTTAGGGAGTCCATTCCTTTAAACATGAAGGACTACTAGTCCTTCTCCTCTTTGTATGGGTCTCTGGCTCTGCAGTGACTTTCCCCGTCTCCCTCATGATGACACTACACACACTGTATTAATCTGGCCTGCGCCCAGCCTCATCTTACACTTTAGTTCCCTTCTTCCCTCAGAGCATGCCGGAGGCCCGGAGAAGATAGAGGAGATGTGTGGACCATGGAGAGCACTAGGCGCGGAGGAGGAGGAAGTGAAATCCTCCTCCACTTTGAATACTGGGGCTGCCTCGGGCTCTCTCTGCATTAGGGCAGGGAGTCGCAGCCGTGACATCACTGGTTTCTAGATGCCAGGCGGCTCTAGCAACCAGTGGAAAGTAGAGCTTTAGCCAGTGGTGAAGGCGAAGGCAGAGCCAGCACCAGTACTACGGCCGGGTTCCTAAACTAAAGCGGCTCTGACCGCCCCTGTTCCCTGCATTCCTCAGCGAACAGACTGCTCTCTAGTATCCCTTCTGCCAGGGAGGCGGGGACCAAGGCAAACACCTTGATTGCCTTGTGGCAGATACGCCCCTGCTGGGGAGGAGGCAGTCAAAACTTTTAAAACTAACCTCCAGGAATGAGTAACATGAGATGCTGCTAAGAACGATAGTCAATGTCAAACAGTTAGAGTGTTCTAAAAAGGTAAAGATTATGGTACTGTAATTGTTGTGGTGTGTAACTATCAGGATCCTCCTGGGTGTTTCAGGTCATTACTGACTGCAGATAGTCTACTAATAGCATACTCTGTTTAAAAGACATGATAAATTGGGAGGATTAGCAAGACACAACGATTTTACAATCCTACTAAGCAGGACGAAAAACCTACATATACAATAAGGAGATATATCCATTCTGATGCATGTGATTAAACACAGTACACAGAATCTAGTTTTCTGAAAAAAGACATCTACAACAAATAGACCTATTTTTAGTGTTAAAAAAACAATATATAAAGTATGAATATTTGCTGCAATATGACACGAAGCAGACAGGATTAACTGGTCATGGTTAGTGAGAGATTGGGAAAAAATAAACACTGCAAAAGAAATTATAGAGGTTTTATTTTAATCCTGCTGTGAAGAATTTGTCAGCTTTGTCCACCATTACTGATTGATTTCACAGTGTTACAGTATATTAGAGTTCATGAAATTTTCGTGTGAGACCAGATAATTGACAAATATTTGAACATTCTTGTTTTTGAGCAAAATCACCGTGAATGCATACATGCAAGGGGTCAATAAGTACACAAAAATGAATAAGTTAACTGTCAGACAATGTGCAGTTATGGTTTTTGTCCCTCCCCAACCTAAACTCCCTCACACTCCCCCCCCTCCGATGCATTGTTGCCTTTATCGTGTGGCCACAGCTTCAGGACACAGAAGACTTTCAGAAGTACGGTATATAGACAAATGCAAGAGGCCATGGTCCGAAGATACATGTAAATATGTAGCTGGGGAGGAGAAAGGTGAGGTTTTGTAAGTCGGGGGTACATTTAACCTTTAATGCCTGTGACATTTCCATGTGTAAAAGTGCTCATATACAATATCCCAGAAATTTGTATTTGTACAGGCCAGCCATTTAGGAAGGAATACCATTTAACATTATAAGTATGTATGAGATGAATGTACCTGGGTTTGGATTGAGACAGGTTCACAGAAGATGAGTAAAATCTGGTTGCTGAATATGAACCCAAAAAAAGTTAATGGGTGCCTAATGTTGAAAAAAACAATAAACTTTTTAGACTAATAGAAACGTGCTTGTCAAATAAATGGCAGAGAGGGATGAGCACTACCCTGGGGAACATGTACCAAGATAAAAAAACATTTTTAACCATTTTCTTCCCAAGCCCTTTCCCCACCTGTAATAGTATTCCAGCAGCTGCTTAGTCGGATTACTTTTACTTGAAAGAGAATTGCTGGGGCTAAAAAATTATACCGGGATCATGGTAGTTTCTCTACCGCAACGTATATAAACGGTGGCTGGTAGGGAAGCCATTAAAAGTTAAATTTGTCAAGGATCAGTGATTTTAATAATGCTTTAAGTGAAACATTAAAAATGCTTAATTCGTTCAAAGAGCATGCAAGGAGATGCTTCCAAACTGCCTCTGCAGTGGCGCATACGTATAATACTATACAACCTACTCCACATATACAACGTACTAAGGCAAAACTGACATTAAAGGAGTTCTAAATTCTCAAGGTTTTCCTCCTTAATGCATTCTATTTAATGTGGTCTACTACCTATTTGTGCTGTTTGTGGTCCGATATGTTAGATAATCTCTGCAGGACCAGGTGTATCCCTCAGTGTGATGGTGATCCCCTTAGTGATCTGGGATACCATATTCTCATGCCCATTGGGGAGCCTGGTTCCTTCTCCCTTGGTCCTTTTTGAGGTTTCCTTTTTTGCCTTCTCCACCAGTCGTACACCACTTTTGTTTTAATTGTCAAGACAGCCTTATGCCTTGTACACACGATCGGAATTTCCGATGGAAAAAGTCAGATGGGAGCTTTTCATCTGATTTTCCGACAGTGTGTATGCCCCATCGGATTTTTCCATCGGAAATTCCGATGAATTCCATCAGAGTTTACATAGGGAACATGTTTGCTTTTACTCAGATGGAATTCCGTCGGAATTCCGATGTGATTTTGGTCGAACTATTGTCTGATCATGTGTACGCAGCAATAGGTGTGCATTAATTTTCTGTATAGGGTCATTGGTTATACCCTTACAATAGACCCATTCAGATCCCTATACAAATGATAATTATAGGCTGTAACCTTCTCTTTGGTCGCTTTTTACTCTGCATACCTCCACCTGGTTACCCCACTTGCCCGGGAGACTGCCATTGTGGCCTTGAGATGCCCTGGGTGGCTGAGGTGGTTCCATGGGTGAGTACAGTTGTTCCTCCCTCTCTCCGGCCATCTGACAGTCAGCGAGAAATTATCTACTTACCCCTTAATTTGTATGTGTATAGGGTACCCCACTGGCATGATACTGGCATGATACTCAGCTGAGTTAGGTGCCCACTACCCTGCTTCTATGTTTATCATTTTTTTTGTGCATGAATATTGCTTATGTTGTATATATTTCCTTCATAGATTAAACTTTCCTCTGAAGTATACTCCTGAAGATGTGATTTTCTGCAAAACATGTAGAGTTTATGACTGGAAGGATATTAATGGAAGTAGCCGTGTGATTGGGTTGATATACTAACCTTTTTCCAGTCTATATTAGAGGAAAATATTTTTTATCAGTCGTTTTTTCGTCCCTTATGGGATGTATTAATTTTTCTGTTAAGCCGCGTATACACAATCAGATTTACCGATGAAAACAGTCTGATGGATTTTTTTCATCGGACAAACCGATCGTGTATGGGCCCCATCGGTCTTTTTTCCCATCTGTGTCAAAAAATAGAACATGTTTTATATTTTTTCCAATTGGATAAAAAACCAATAGCAAATTCCGATCGTCTATGGGCAAGTCCATTGGTTAAAAAACCCACGCATGCGCAGACTGAATTATGAGACGGGAGCGCTCGTTCTGGTAAAACTAGCATTCCTAATGGAGAGAGCACATTCGTCATTCTGCAAATTATTGCCTCGTTTAATGCAGCGCATTGTTTTCTTCTTTATAAAATGGTCTTTAAACATTTTTTTTGCTGCAGATCTTTATCCCGAGTTCTGACAAACGTATTTCTTTATAGTTTCTTGTCATCTCTAGAATAATTTTATATATTTTTAAAGCCAGAACTCCCTAATTTTAATTAGTTATTTAGAATCAAGATATACCATTTTTTTTTTATTAGATTTTGGTTCTTGTGGGCTAATTTTTTTGGGTGTCAAGTTTTCACAACAACATATATTTTTTTTCTTTTTTCCTCAAGGAGGTTGGTGTCCCTTGTTAATTACACATTATATTTATGACATCCTATTGCTACTCCCAATAAAAAAACATAGGCAAGTATTTTTCCGAAATCAAAAATCCATTTATTCTGGCAAAAAATAAATAAACAGGAAGGGCAGCAATTGTTAAATTAGTGGAACTTATGAAGACTTTGAACCCCAAAGGCAGACATTACTATGATGAACAATAAAATCAACAACACGAGACATACATCATCCCAATACCTTGGGATCAATCTCACCCCCAAGATCGAACTATACCAGAAAAACTATCCCCCCATGCATCAAAAACTGGAATCTGATCTCAAGACCTGGGGTATGTTTAAAATGGCATGGATAGGCAGAATTAATTAGGTAAAGATGACCCTCCTCCCCAGATTGTTATACCTATTTCGTACCCTGCCAGTCCCTATTAGAAGAGATCACCTCAAGTATTTCCAGGGGAAAATCATTAGATTCATTTGGGACAAGAAGGGGTACCGCTTCTCACAACGCATTCTCTTCAACCTCAAATCACAGGGCGGGCTAGGACTTCCAAACTTAGTATGGTATTACCAAGCGGCTAGACTGGCACAAATATCTACTGTCTACTCTAAAGTGGAGAAACCTGACTGGGTGCTCAGAGAGGCAGGCAGTTTCAAAGTTCACGCTAGACTTCCTCCTATGGTGCCCCCCTAAGAGTAGACCCCCCACGTCTTGTCCCCCATTCTTTCCCACTCCCTATCCCTATGGGATTCAATGCGAGGTCTTCCCCCTCTGGTTTCAGAATGCCAACCACTAGCCCACATTTTCCATAATCCTCAATTTAAACCGGGCATGGATATCAAAAGATTCAAATGGTGGCTGGACAAGGTCATGTACCGCATTGGAAATTTCTTCTCCTGCACGGGACCTCTCTCTCTCAAACACTGCAAAAACAAACTAGAACTCCCCATGTCGGAAAGATTTAGGTTCCACCAAGTTTCACATTATGTACACTCCCTTTGGAAAAACAAACCTAACCCCCCAATGTTCACGAACTATGAGCTCTGGTGTAACCAGATCATTGAGCAGAGAGGAGGCATAGCTATAATCTATGCGTCACTTGCGAGGCATACTGTTAAACTTTCATATATGTAGGCATGGGAAAAAGACCTCCAAGAAACATGGGAATTGGAGGATTTGCATAAATCATTCTCCAGATCATTTAAAGGTATTTTTTAAATCTCTCTAATAGAGGCCAACCTCAAGATCTTCACAAGATGGTATCTGGTCCCCACTAGACTAGCTTCTATCTATCCCTCCTCCTCCCCATTATGCTTCAGGGGCTGTAATAAACTTGGCACAATGCTACATGTTTGGTGGGAGTGCCCGAAGATCAGAGGGTTCTGGATTTCCACCTCATCTGCAAAGTCACTGGCTGCTCAATTCCACAGACCCAGTCCATATATTTTCTTAACTGTCCCACCACAAAGACTCCCAAACATACCCTAAAACAAATTCTCTTTATTCTAATAGGTGCTAAAATTTCCATTGCTAAGGCCTGGAAACAACCCAAGGTTTCAATACTACCAACTAAAAGGAAAATCTCTTGGATAATGGCTCAGGAAAACTAGTAAACATTATTCTAGACACATCCAAAAATATTGAAGCAATTTGGGAACCCTGAGCCCAACATGTCGGCATCTCCTTTCTACCTGGATCTAAAAGATCTTGAATGACTGGGAGTGCACCATTGAGGCTGGCAATGCTCTCTTATCTCCGCTATACGCTACCTTTACCCTCTCATTTTCTTCTGTTCTTCTCTCTATACCACATTATCTGTTCACAAGTCAAACGACAAAGTCAGTTTGATCTAATGTTCACCCTACTTGACCAGGATCAGAGTTTCTTTATATGTATGTTTCTTCCATCAAACTGGTCCCCAAGATGACCTATGTTACATATCCATTTGCTATCCCAATTGTTGCTGTTACTCAGTTATGCTTAAAGTTTGGGATATATCTTTCTCACAGATCCCAAGGTGCCTGTTACAGATTGGAGCGGGATGGTGGTGCCTCCGGCTGACCCCTGACACAGCTTGTTCCCATAGGTGGTGTTTGGGGCTGAAGAAGAGCTCACCATCCCCATACTATATTATTACTATTTACCTTGATATAGATTTTGGTAGAATCAGATGACAGCAATGTTTCTTATCACACCAATTTGGATCACTCTAAGTTTTGTCAATGCTGTGATCATTGTTTTGTGTTCTGCTCCTTCTGCTGTTTTGTTATTTTACTGAAATCCATTAAAATCTTTGAAAGTAAGTGTAAATATTGATGCATGTGTATGTATTTACTGTATGTGTGTGGGTTATGTAGGCAAGTCTGGCTTTTCTCTTATTTTAATTTTTATATATATTCGCTTTTTATTTTGTGTTAATTACATCCTTGTCACAAGCATTTCATTTGTCTACAGTGACAGTTTACCAGGATACTTATAAAATGTATAGCTCTCTGGTGGTTTGAAGTCCCACTAATTAACCATAGCCATAGGTAATGTTTTCATGGAGCAGTCTAGATAAGTCAATTCATTTCTGTATAGCTTTTGCAAGCAAATGACATATTTTCACCTTTCTGGAGCAGTTCAGAAAGTGGATCAACACTAAGATGCAACAGAAAGTCAGGGCTCCAGTTAGCAAATAAATTAATTACCATCTTTTCAGAGGGGTTCACATACTGTAAGTAGGTCATACTAAGAAACAGAATTGTACATTTCAGTTTACAGAGAAAAAAAAAAAAAAAAAAAATTATTTGAGGATCAAATGACAGAGCAGAAATTCATATCAAGAAGGAGCAGAAATGAAGGGTATAAAGAATATAACTGATACACAATTTAGGTCACAGCAAAAACAGAAACATGCTGTGGGATGTAAAATGATTAATGTGTTGCTTTTCAATGCTAAATCAGAACTAAACTAGTTGCATTATTTACAACAAAATCACTCCTGAGGAAGTCTGACAGTGACTTATGTTGGAGTAAGTGATGTCATCGAGCTTGACTGCATGCTTCTAGCTCCCAGAGAGACCAAGGAAGAAGGAGTAAATTAGGTGTATCATTTAGTGCTAGCAATAGCACTGAAAACTGTATGTTTTTAATTGTTTTTATTAAAACAAAAAACTGAATGGCTTTACATCATGGGCATTCTTCCTATTTTTAAGTTAAGGTCAACCTGTTCCAGTGAGTTCAAACAGTAAAATTGAGGTTCACATCTTTAACATCTGAGAGAATATTTCAATATTGCACATTGATCTTTGGTTGCTATTGATCATCGCAGTTGGATAATTACAGAATAATTTGGACTGTATTTAATTACTACAGATGGATACTCGCACAACTTTATAAATTGTATTGGTTGCTATTGGTTACCAGAGAGGGACATTTGCACAATTTTATGAATGCTACTGGTCATTACTAGCTGAAGTATTTCCTCAAATGCTCATACATACATTTGCACTTGTTTACATTTGGATATCACTATCTTTATTTGATTTCTTTTTAATTGAATCAGGTAGCTTTTATCTAAATATTATTTAAATTGGAGCTCTGTGTTCAAGCAATGATAGTTTTCACATTTACCTGGTGGATTATACACAGCAGCTGTATGTTAAATAGCACACCTAAGCTTGGGGTAACACTATTTGTTTACTTCACTTATGCTACCCAGTTAAAACAAGTGAATGCAATTAGTGTTTTTCACAATAACAAAGATGTTTATTGTAAGACTTGAAGTGGCACTGTGACTTTGTGTGATTGCCAAATATTATTACAGAATGCCACTGCCATTTTTTTCTTCGTGGGTGGTAAACACATTTTTAAATATTAGCTTTGTAAGCAAGTACAGAAAAATGTTAATAAACATAGATGTATTATGACCTAGTAATACAGTGAATGACTTTCTCAGAGTGAAGATAGTCAGCGACAATATTTTTACAATATTAGCTTTTATGAAAACTAGCATTGTAGCCTGGTTTACACTAAATGTCACTTGTGCTTTTTATTTCCAAAGAAAAATAACAGTTTTACAAGTGTTAACAAGGTGGAAAGTACATCAAAGGTAGCCCTGCCAAATAATCTGTTTTCAGTCTGGTGACTACACAGACATTGGGGTTGAAGGACATTTTCAGTTTAAATGGGAATTTTCAATTAGATAATTTTCACTTAGATAATTGAATGTAGTTCAAACTCACTTTGCAAATAATATCCATTCATGTGCAAGAAAAATGACATAACACAATTTTTGCTTGTACATGATTGTATGATTGAAGTTAGCACAACTATACATTATTCTCTAAGCTAAGTAAAAATTCCCTTGCAAAGCAAAAAGGACTATAGTAATTATTGGTCATGCTTACAGTTTTTTCATAGAAAAAAAGCCAGGTTTGTTGCTAAGTAAGAAAGATAAAGATCATTATGTTGGGTGCAGGGCATTCTTTTATATTGATTGGACCCTGGGCAAACCTTTTCTTTGCCCCCCCATCCCATGCAATTTTGCTCTCAACCCCCTAACATCCAATAGTACATAGATTTATTTAAAAAAAAAAACACACACAGACATATATAAAAAAAAAAACTTTAATAATGTAACCAAAGAACTGGTCTCCCTTCTCCCAGCTCTGCAGACCATCCCACATGTCTCCTCTCTCCCTGCCCTGCAGACCATAACATCTGTCTTCTCTCTCCCTGCCCTGCAGACCATCACACCTGTCTCCTCTCTCCCTGTCCTGCAGACCAACACACGTCTCCTCTCTTTCTGCAGACCATCACACCTGTCTCCTCTCTCCTTGCCCTGCAGACCATCACACGTGTCTCCTCTCTCACTGCAGAATAACACCTGTATCCTTTCTTCCTGCAGACCATCACACATGTCTCCTCTCTGCCTGCAGATCATCACACCTGTCTCCTCGCTCTCCGACTTGCAGAATGTCACTCATGTCTCCTCTCTCTCTGCCCTGCAGATCATCACATATGTCTCCTTTCTCTCTGCCCTGCAGATCAGCACATGTATCTCCTCTCTCCCTGCCCTGCATGACATTACACATTTCTCCTCTCTCCTTGCCCTGCAGAACATCACATATGTCTCCTCTCTCCCTGACTTGCAAAACATCATGAGAGAGGAGAGATGTTCTGCAGGGCTGGAAAAGGGGAGACAAAGCACTGTCAGTAAACTAAGGAACTTGCAATAGTTCTTACCTTGCTACTGGGCCCCCCATACCACTGAGCTCTCCAGACCCACCCCCACATGGCTGTAAAAGCTCAGTCAGAGCTCTATTGTTCAGCAGCCTGACCAGCCTCTCCACCCGCAGGACAAAGCAGGAACAGCAGCAAACCAGAAAGGAGAGAGAACACTGAGTCCCAGAGCAGGAATAGAGTAACAGACAGAGCAGAGAAGTCAGACTGCCCTCCACCTTTGCAGCCTGACAATTCTGAGGCAGGAGACACAACTCTCTGTAGCAGGATGCCGGAAGCAGTGTTGGATGTTCCTCCACCCATCCTGGCACCAGCCAGCCCTACTCCAGACATTCCCGGGCAGTGCGGGCTCAATGGGCAGCTGCTTTGAGCCCCACAATAATGACAGGGCCCAGGGCAGCTGCCCCTTTTTCCCTGCATTAAAGATGGTCCTGGTTGTGTGGACCAATGTAGATTTGAGAGGTAGAATTGTCTTTAGTTTTTTAAATAGAAATGACACTGAAAAAGTGTCACTGGGAGTGGTACTTCTCTCAGATAAAGTAGCAGGTTGCAAAATGCAGAATTGCTGTCTAATATCAGCAGATACTATTGGCAATAAAAATACTTGTTCTTCAAATATCCTTCTATTGTGTTCTTGTGTACTGAGGTTTTTATATATTGAAGTGTCCAATGAGCTAAATTTCATATTTTTAAAATTAGAAATTATGGGAAACCAGTGCAAAGATCCTAATGAAGAGTTGTATGTAAAAGCCAATGAGTGCTGCCATTTGATTGCCTGTATCAGGCATTTCCTGAGTCAGTTTCCATTTTTGTAGATCATTCCTGTAGATCAGTGTACATAGCAAGTTGTATTTGTATTAGGACACAAACTGATACCCTTCTACACTTATAAAGTCACACATTTGATTACTTGAGAGTGAATTAAGCAGCACATCTCATCTGTTATTTTAAATCACTAGTTTAATTTTTTCTATAGATCAATAATTTCAATAGATCTGTTAAACAAAATTAATGAAATCTATAGCACTTTTAGACACACATATGCTTTTGTTTTGTCTAATATTTCTCACATACATGTAAAAACTGTATTATTTTTCAAGAAATATACGGTACTTAGATCCCCAAATATTATATATTTTAAGAAGAGAATCTGGAGGAAAAAAAAAACGGTTGTTGCAATTTTTTATGCCACACAATATTTGTGTACCAGTTTATCAAAAGCAAATATTCAGGAAAAAAACACTTTATCCACTTTACGACCGCCCACTGTATATATACGTCAGCAAAATGGCACGGACAGGCACAATCACGTACCTGTACGTTACTGCCTTCGTATGGGTGGGGGGTCTGATCGGACCCCCCTCCGGTACAGCGGACGGTCGGGATCGCTCTGGGAGTGATCCGTGATGAGGGGGCGGCCATTGGTTTCTGGCCACACCCTCGCGCTCGCTCCCAGCGAATCAAATGCTTCCTCTGCCTGTATAATGTAAACACAGGCAGAGAGGAAGCAGCAGGAAGTGATGTCATCTCTCCTGCGGCGCTCACATATACCGGAGCACCGTGGAGAGAAGACATCAAGTGCACAAGCAGTACACAGACACCAGGACACATACGCACACAATTGCCCCACCCAGTCACCCCCAGATCACCCCCCAGTCACAGTGTCACCGATTGCAGTGATCATTTATTTACTGATCACTGCAATCAGTGATAATTGTAACTGTAAAAGTGTCAGGGCAGTTACTGTTAGGTCCCTTAGGTCCAGGGTAGCCCCCTAACTCCCCCCTAATAAAGGTTTAACCCCTTGATCGCCCCCCAGGTAACCCTTTCAGCCCCTAGCACCACTGTCACTAATCAATCATTTTTCTGATCGCTGTATTAGTGTCGGTGATGCGCTAGGTAGTCAGTTATTTTTTTATGTTCGCCGTCAGATTTTTATAACGTCAGGTACCCCCATATATATTACCTAATAAAGGTTTAACCCCTTGATCACCCCCCAGGTAACCCTTTCACCCCCTAGCACCACTGTCACTAATCAATCGTTTTTATGATCTCTGTATTAGTGTCGGTGATTCTGCTAGGTAGTCAGTTATTTTTTTATGTTCGCCGCCAGGTTTTTATAGCGTCAGGTACCCCCATATATTACCTAATAAAGGTTTAACCCCTTGATTGCCCCCCCCCAGGTAACCTTTTCACCCCCTAGCACCACTGTCACTAATCGATCATTTTCCTGATCGCTGTATTAGTGTCGGTGATGCGCTAGGTAGTCAGTTATTTTTTTATGTTCGCCGTTGCAAGTGTCACTAAGCGATCGTTTTTCTGATCGCTGTATTAGTTATGCTGGTGCCGCTAGGTAGTCAGTTATTTTTTGTAGGTTCGCCGCCAGGTTTTTATAGCGTCAGGTACCCCCATATATTATCTAATAAAGGTTTTAACCCCCTGATTGCCCCTAGTTAACCTTTTCACCAGTGATCACCGTATAAGTGTTACGGGTGACGCTGGTTAGTTAGTTTGCTTTTTATAGTGTCAGGGCACCCGCCGTATATAACCCAATAAAGGTTTAACCCCCTGATCGCCCGGCGGGTGATATAAATTAGGTTTTAGCGTCAGAGAGGGTCTGCGACGCCCCAGGCAGCGTCAGGTTAGTGCCAGTAACGCTAACACCCACGCGTGAAGCATACACCTCCCTTAGTGGTATAGTATCTGAACAGATCAATATCTGATCAGATCTACACTAGCGTCCCCAGCAGTTTAGGGTTCCCAAAAACGCAGTGCTAGCGGGATCAGCCCAGATACCTGCTAGGACCTGCGTTTTTCCCCTCCGTCCAGCCCAGGCCACCCAAGTGCAGTATTGATCGATCACTGTCACTTACAAAACACAACACACATAACTGCAGCGTTCGCAGAGACAGGCCTGATCCCTGCGACTCCAGTGCTGTAGGAGGTGATTTCACCACCACAGTTAAAAAAAAGAGCATAGATGCCGAAGCATGGGGGCAGCAGGGGCGGAGGAGCGATTTTGCTCCTAATGCCACGTACATACGGTCGAAATTCTGACGGAGGCTTGCCCGTGGAAAAGTCCAACCGTGTGTACACGGCATAACTTTTGCGGGATGATGCCCCCATGCTTCGGCATATATAAATGGTGCATGTATGCCCATCATTTGAAGTGGGTGAATGAAGGGAGGTATTCTAATGGTGGGTATACCCACCGATCAATCTCCTTTTTTCGTTCAGCCAACAGGCTGCATGAAAAAAAAGATTACAATACATGTCCAACAAGGACCAGCAATGTACTGGTATGTTGCTGGATTTTGAATGGTTATACCAGAATGATGCCTGCGGGTTTAGGTATCATCTTGGTATCATTCTTTTCAGCCAGCGGCCGGCTTTCATGTAAAAGCAATCCTAGCGGCTAATTAGCCTCTGGACTGCTTTTACAATCAGTGGGAGGGAATGCCCACCCCCGGATATAAAAAGCGCCATTGGGAAATTGGGAAAGCATTTTATCACACCGATCTTGGTGTGGTCAGATGCTTTGAGGGCAGAGGAAAGATCTAGGGTCTAAGAGACCCCATTTTTTTCAAAAAAAGAGTACCTGTCACTACCTATTGCTATCATAGGGAATATTTACATTCCCTAAGATAACAATAAAAAATAATAACATAAAAGAAATGGAAGGAACAGTTTAAAAATAAAATAAAAAAGGAAAATTGATAAAAATAAATAAAAAAAAGCACCCCTGTCCTGCCCTGCTCTTGCGCAAAGGCGAACGCAAGCGTCGGTCTAGCGTCATATGTAAACAGCAATTGCATCATGCATGTCAGGTATCACCGCGAAGGTCAGATCGAGAGCAGTAATTTTTGCAGTAGACATCCGCTGTAAATCTAATGTGGTAACCTGTAAAGGCTTCTAAATGCCTTTAAAAATGTATGTAGTTTGTCGCCACTGCGCGTTTGTGCGAAATTTTAAAGCATGTCATGTTTGGTATCCATGTACTCGGCCTAAGATCATCTTTTTTATTTCTTCAAACATTTGGGCAATAGTGTGTTTTAGTGAGTATACAAAAATAGTGTAGCGCTGGAAAGAACTGTATATATCTATACAGTTAAAATTAAATACGTGAAAAAAGTATCAAAAACACTAATAAAACAATGCAAATAAACCAATCAAGTTCATAAGTGCCCGTGAAGAAAGAAGATTATCAAATAAATGTGTAGAGGATTTCCTCTATATTGATGATAAGAGTTCCACAGAGAAGATATCCGATGAAGCTGGTAAGTGCTATTCCAACAATAAGTGAAGGTCCCGCCACCAAAGTGAGAAATGAAGGCTTACCAAACAGCCTGCGACCGCCCTTCTCAGGGGGGTCAAAACAAGCTTAGTAGAGCGATGTTCACTCCATGGAAGGCAGAGAAATTCCAGTGAAGACACTTCATCCACAATAGGCGAGTCTCCAGAGACGTGTCTGCACAGCTGATCCAAATCAGAGATGAAAAACACTCTTGATTGATCAGAGTGAATAATCCTCAGCAGTTAAAACGATGTCCAAAGAGAAGAAAGAAAAACTTTCCATAGTGTAGCATTCATCAGGGAAGTTTTATTAGAAATGAACAGGAGAGAAAACAGCTCTCACATAGGTATAAAAATAATGATAAAACGAGAAAATCCTTGCAAGGAAATAAAAAAGCTCAGAGTTTCTGTCAAAGGCTGATTCGCGCGTGCGCAATGCATGTGCGTGTCACCCTACGCCGTTTCGTCAAATGTGACATCATCAGGGGTGTGTTTTAGTGCATTAAAATTAAAAAAAGTTTTTTCCCCAAAAAATGCGTATGAAAAATCGCTGCGCAAACACTGTGTGGAAAAAATAATGCAACATCCACCATTTTAATCTGTAGGGCCTTTGCTTTAAAAAATATATATAATGTTTGGGGGTTCAACGTAATTTTCTTGCAAAAAAAATAAATGTTTTCATGTAAACAAAAAGTGTCAGAAAGGGCTTTGTCTTCAAGTGGTTAGAAGAGTGGATGTAAGCTTCCTAATGTTGTGTATAAAATGCCAGAACAGTTCAAAACCCCCCCAAATGACCCCATTTTGGAAAGTAGACACCCCAAGCTATTTGCTGAGAGGCATGTCGAGTCCATGGAATATTTTATATGTTGACACAAGTTGCGGAAAAAATACAATTTTTTTTTTTTTTTTTGCACAAAGTTGTCACTAAATGATATATTGCTCAAACAAGCCATGGGCATATGTGGAA
The DNA here is from genome assembly GCA_029206835.1 of Rana muscosa. Lineage (NCBI taxonomy): Eukaryota > Metazoa > Chordata > Amphibia > Anura > Ranidae > Rana > Rana muscosa. The sequence continues at coordinate 1,173,422,593 of CM055122.1, forward strand.
TTACACCCCAAAATACATTCTGTTGCTTCTCCTGAGTAAGGGGATACCACATGTGTGAGACTTTTTGGGAGCCTAGCCACGTACGGGACCCCAAAAACCAAGCACTGCCTTCAGGCTTTCTAAGGGTGTAAATTTTGGATTTCACTCCTGACTGCCTATCACAGTTTCGGAGGCCATGGAATGCCCAGATGGCACAAACCCCCCCAAATGACCCCATTTTGGAAAGTAGATACCCCAAGCTATTTGCTGAGAGGTATGGTGAGTATTTTGCAGATCTCACTTTTTGTCACAAAGTTTTGAAAATTGAAAAAAAAGAAAAAAATTATTTTCTTTCTTCATTTTCAAAAACAAATGAGAGCTGTAAAATACTCACCATGCCTCTCGGCTAATAGCTTGGGGTGTTTACTTTCCAAAATGGGGTCATTTGGGGGGGGTTTGTGCTATTTTGGCATTTTATGGCCTTCGAAACTGTGATAGGTAGTGAGGAGTGAAATCAAAAATTTGTGCCCTTAGAAATCCTGAAGGCGGTGCTTGGTTTTCAGGGTCCCGTACGTAGCTAGGCTCCCAAAAAGTTCCACACATGTGGTATCCCTATACTCAGGAGAAGCAGCAAAATGTATTTTAGGGTGCAATTCCACATATAACCATGGCATGTGTGAGCAATATATCATTTAGTGACAACTTTTTGTAATTTTTGATTTTTTGTCATTATTCAATCACTTGGGACAAAAAAAAAAAAAATATTCAATGGGCTCAACATGCCTCTCAGCAATTTCCTTGGGGTGTCTACTTTCCAAAATGGGGTAATTTGGGGGGGTTTTGTGCTATTTTGGCATTTTATGGCCTTCGAAACTGTGATAGGTAGTGAGGAGTGAAATCCAAAATTTGTGCCCTTAGAAATCCTGATGGCGGTGCTTGGTTTTCGGGGGCCCCGTACGTAGCTAGGCTCCCAAAAAGTCCCACACATGTGGTATCCCTATACTCAGGAGAAGCAGCAAAATGTATTTTGGGGTGCAATTCCACATATAACCATGGCATGTGTGAGCAATATATCATTTAGTGACAACTTTTTGTAATTTTTTTTTTTTTTGTCATTATTCAATCACTTGGGGAAAAAAAAATAATCAATGGGCTCAACATGCCTCTCAGCAATTTCCTTGGGGTGTCCACTTTCCAAAATAGGGTCATTTTGGGGGGGTTTGTACTGCCCTGCCATTTTAGCACCTCAAGAAATGAGATAGGCAGTCATAAATTAAAAGCTGTGTAAATTCCAGAAAATGTACCCTAGTTTGTAGACGCTATAACTTTTGCGCAAACCAATAAATATACGCTTATTGACATTTTTTTATACTAAAGACATGTGGCTGAATACATTTTGGCCTAAATATATGACTAAAATTTCGTTTATTCGATTTTTCTTATAACAAAAAGTAGAAAATATCATTTTTTTTCAAAATGTTCGGTCTTTTTCCGTTCATATCGCAAAAAAAAAAAAGAAAACGCAGAGGCAATCAAATACCATTAAAAGAAAGCTCTATTTGTGGGAAGAAAAGGACGCAAATTTTGTTTGGGTACAACATTGCATGTCCGCACAATTTCCAGTTAAAGCAGCACAGTGCCAAATTGTGAAATCACCTCTGGTCATTATGGTCCATATTGGTCCAGGTCCTTAACCTCCCTGGCGGTATGATTCTGTCAGATTTTAGGTGCTGAAAGCGGTACAATTATTCTGCATGGAAATTTGGCGTTTTATATTGCAGGCCTGTAATTCTTAGGAATAACTCACTTAAATCTGTCCAAACCAGAGTCTAGTAGACATCCCGGGTATGATAAAGTTCAAAAAACAAAATTATACATTATAATAAAATAAATGACTATAAAATAATTATAACAAATAATAATATAATAATAAAAGTGTTTTTCAGTGTTTGATGACGAATTTCCCCACAAATCACTATCGCTTAATTCTGCGAGTGATTCTAATTTATTATCGCTGTTTTTTAGCTGGTCTAAAACCACTTTTGACATAAAGGGACACTTTTTGGTTGCTATGGACAATCTCCAGTTTCCAGGCAGAAAAAAAAAGGTTTTATTATATAAAAGTGCATGCAGGACACTGGGCAGACCACTAGGGACAATGAGGGTGTGTAATTATTACATACAGTACTGTAATCTGTAAGATTACAGTGTACTGTATGTATACTGTGTTTTAACTTTTTTGAATTTGGCGCCGATCTCCATCCCCGTGCGTCGTAACGTCGCAGGGAACGGAGCTCGGCGGCATTCGGCAGTGTGTGAATCGAGCGAGATGACGGCTCGATCACACAGCGGGGAAGCATCACAGGATCCAGGGGACAAGGTAAGTAACTCCTGCCTGGATCACTGCGACGCAGCCCGAGTCTGGCTCGGGGTTACCGCTTTTGGTGCTGAAATTTAACCCCGAGCCAGACTCGGGAATACCGCCAGGGAGGTTAAGTGGTTAATGAATCTTAAAACACAATATACATTTTTTTTTTGTAAAATATAAAAGATGATGTTACGCCAAGTAAATAGACACCAAACAAACATACATACAAGGCATACCCCACTTTTAAGTACACAATGGGGTTTATTTACTAAAGCTGGAAAGTGCAAAATCAGGTTCACTTCTGCATAGAAACCAATGAGCTTCTTACCCCAGCTTGTTCAATTAAGCTTTGGTAATAAAACCTGGCAGCTTATTGGTTTCTATGCAGAAATAAGCCTGATTTTGCACTTTTCAGCATAGTAATAAAACCCCATTGTGTACTTAAAAGTGGGTTATGCCTGAATTCACTTCTATGCTGCAGCATCAGTGTGATGTTACACATTGCTCTAAGGCCAAGAACTGAGCGATCGCGTGACCGCTGATTGCTTGGAGCAGATAGCAGTGACTGTCCCAGCACTTACTGAAGCACCAGGCTGGGGAGTGGGTAGGTGCAGCTGGCTCGCAGAAGTCGAGCCAGCTGTCAGTCAGGCAGCTGGATGGATCCCAACAATACAGTCAAGATCCTTACAGAGCTTTGGCCACACTTCTCTTGTTATCAATAAATCCGTTTCTGAAGGGTAATTACACTCTATTCCACAGGTGTCAAACACAAGGCCCACGGGCCGAATCTGACCCTCCAGGCCATTTCATGTGGCCCTCGCACCTCTCCTGCAGCTGCAGGAGAGCTCCAGCCCTCCTCTGGTCCTACTCCAGACCCATACTTTCTGCTTTCAAGCAATGCATCCAGCTTCTTCCCAGCAGCAGCATAAGGAAAGGGGGTGCACTGTGATGTAAGGGAGAGTGGGGGACTCAACTTCTGATGGTGGGGTGGCTCTTGACATCTAATGTAAAGGGGAGGGGATGCGCTGGACATCTACTCTTACAGATACAACCGGCCCTTTTGAGGGCAATCATAATGCTGATGCGGCCTACAATGAAATCGAGTTTGACACCCCTGCTCTACTCTATTGAAAGAAAGAGACAAAGGAAGTTTGGGACTTTGAGTGAAACAGTGGGCTCAAGGGGGTAAAAAATGAAAATTAAAACAATTGAATATTGCATGCGTGTATTGTAGTGGTGAAGAACACATGTAAAAAGGTTTGCGTTTGCACAAGCATAGGCATAGCCAATGGTACATACATGTATAAAGGGTAATGTGATAACATATAGCAATAAATTGTAAGTCAATAAGCGTATAAAACATATAAAAGCTGAGCAGCACACAGAAAAATAGAATGATACAAATACAAAAATAAAAAGTATATAAGAACTGAAAAGAGTCCCATTTGCGCATATAGCTACATCATTCAAAGCCCGACGCGTTTTGTGTAAAAAAAACACTCCTCAGGGGCAGATGCAATGGGATATCTGAAATAACAGAGTAAAATCCAATCAGGGTATGAACTTAGTTTCACCAGAAAGGATAAAGAAAGGACAAAGTCAATTCTGGGTACTTGCAAAAATGTGTTGAGCTGTCGTGTGTGTGAGGAAAGAGCCAAGAGGTTGTCCGTACCGGGAACTGAGGCGGCAGAAACTCCAGCAGGTTGCAGGGCGCAGAGGCATCATCCCCAGACAGCACGCTGCCATTGCAGTCAAGGGGCCAAATTTTCCTTCACAGTGCTGTGTAAGCATCTGTAATGGATAGATAGATCCATCAGGATTAGCCCACAGGTATGGGAATGTATATTGGAGTAATAAACTAAGTATAAGAGTAGCTGGGTATTACCTTATGGACATGCTGGGAGGCAGAGACTTGTCAAGGTAGTGGCGTCAATATGAGAATGGCAACAGGCTAGATGACTGAGGAGATGCCTATGTAGCGTCCCGCACGTGCGTGAGACCGCCACCAGCATCACGCTCACTCAACACTCAATCACTGTTGCACGCATGCAATATTCAATTGTTTTCATTTTCATTTTTTACCCCCTTGAGCCCACTGTTTCACTCAAAGTCCCAAACTTCCTTTGTCTTTTTCTCAAATACGGGATGGAGATACATCTCTGATGCAATCTCATTTAAAGTCCCAAAACGCCAACCAGTGTTCCCCCTGCATACTCTATTGAAAGGGTTATTGCAAAATAAAAGTGCACTTAAAGTCTACAATTCACAAAAAAATTAAAAAATAAAAATAAAATTGCACTCTGGCCTGATTGTAAAACAATGTAAAGCAGCTGACACTATACCCAGATACACAGTACAATAGAACTCAAACCAAAAAAAAGCAGCGAAAGTGAATAATGTGCATTAACAATGAAATAAACATAAAAGTTAAAGCATGAAATAAATCAGTGCACAATCTCTGAAGTTAAAACAGTGATCAATATGCTTAATGTGTCACATTAACAAACATATATGGGGGCGTGGTTTGGTGCCGGACCTGAATGGCTGCCTGACTCCCGAGCTCCCGTCCACAGGAGATTCCACAGTAAGCTCTGCTGAGCCATTTGCAGCCAAGAATGGGAAAAACCTCGGGGGACCTCTCCCCATCTAGGTCCCGATCCCCCAGAGGATCCGGAACACGAATCGGCCGCCACATACCGGACATCTTCCGGACCCAGGTACGCGAGGCCCCGGCTTCTAATCGGGCCTACTCGAGCGCCGCACGATCCTCCAGCCTCAGCCCCTCAGGCAGGAGTCACATGCAACCCCAGCCCACAGCAGCTGTAACATGTTCCCCACAGCCCCTGTGCATGCAGGACCTCCGCTCTGTGGCTGAAGACATTAAAGCCACACTTTCCTCAGCCATCACAGATCTCAGGAGAGACGTCCAGGCAATGGCAGTGCGGTTAGATGATGTGGAGGAAGCAACAACCCTCCATGACACTGCCATCCAGCAACTGCAGGCCTCTTCCCACTCCCAAAATACACAGCTCACGGATATCCAAAGACATATGGAAGATTTAGATAACCGTGGACGTCGCCACAATATCCGCGTTAGAGGCATCCCTGAATCTGTTGAAAACTCGCAAATTACGAAAACCACTATCGCCATCTTTAATGATCTTCTGGGCAGACCCCCTGAAACGCCCATTGAATTTGAGCGCTTGCACAGGGCCTTGAAACCTAGAAGCAGAGATACTGATCCCCCCAGGGATGTTATTTGTTGTCTTGTCAACTTTAAACTAAAGGAGGAAATTCTCCATAGGGCTAGAGACCGTCGCTCCCTACTCTATCAAGGAGCAGACGTAAAGTTATTCCAAGACCTCTCGCCTATTACCCTTCAAAATAGAAGAGACTTGCGCCCTCTCCTTGACCTCCTGCGCACCAGAGGGATCCAGTACCGGTGGAAATTTCCCTTTTGCCTCTCTGCCTCCTTTCAAGGCCGCACAGCAAACTTACGCCTGCCGGAAGATCTACCCGCTTTCTGTGAAACACTGAATCTTCCCCGCATTGACGTCCCAGATTGGTACAACACCCTTCGCCCGCCACGCATGAGAAGATCAACTTCCACTGACGCTATTCCAGTCCGTGATGATTTTCACATAAGACGCCGCAGACCCACCCCACCAAGAGAATCCAACATGTCAGACCCTCAGAATGCTGTGCTCAACAGCCCAACGGCTTCCCCGGCTCACAGGAGAGCCCGCCTTGCAGCATCCGACTGAACAGTCTCATCCCTACCCTCCCAAAGATCTCAAACGCTGACTGTGCCACATCAAGACAGGAACCTTTCAACAACACCCGTTTGTAGCACTCAAGACGACAAGCTGTACCGCAAACGGTCACATCAAAGATAACTTTTCTTTTCTTTCCCCAGTTAATGCCAACCCCAGATGTTCTCGACTGTTCTTAACATCATTCCCTAGAAGTCTGATCCAAAACAAGTGGACACAACACCACCTGTACTGTAAGTCTTTTATTTCCCTTGGGAGACCCCCGGGTTTTGACTGACCCTCCTAGAAGAGCTAGCGGTCTCAAAGGTAAAAAACATTCTATTAGGGGTAATCACATGCCCTCCATTAAAACCGCCCAGGACTGAACCGAGATATTGAGTATCTCATATAGATAGGTATACCTCCTCAGGGGAAATGTTCTCGCTCCAAATACCTTCCCGCATCCCTCCCTAATCCCCTTCTCAACCCTCTTCCTTACCCTCCCCCTTCCCAATCCTCCAACCCTTTCCCTCCCCATCCTAACCTCCCTCCAATCCGATTTACCCCCAAAGGTATTCCACACATAAACCTTCTTGATAATGTTTCACAGAACTACCCTGAACAGAGGGTCAATGGGTGTAACTACTGTTATCTTGGGTGCTCCTTGGGAGGTTGCCTTTGGGGGGTGATGTTGCATAGAGGCCAACTCTCTTCCTACAAAGGGTTACGAGCCTAAATGAACTGCTTCGCCACCACCTTACCTAAACTTAGGAGAATCTGTTGCTATAGAAAAACGCTCTTTAAGGTTTTCAGACTTTTCACATAGCTCCCCTGATATGGCGTCCGTGCAGCCTCGCCCCCCTTCCAAATGCCTCACTTAAAAAAGATGTTATAAGAGTGTTTAAAAGTTAGACTATATTAGATGGCTCCTTCTCACTTATCTTGTTGTGTACTCAAAACTCGGTTAAACGATCAGTTTGAAAGCTCCCAAATCGATCACACTCAACCAATGGGTTGATTACATGTGCCTAATGAACTCCACTACAGGGAGTTATGGGTCTATCCCACCTTGTGACTTTGGAGATACTAACTACATTAGGGCCTGTGACGATCCCGTTCCAACCCAATTTGGACTGGAATATGCCACAGGACTGATCATAAATTGGACGCTGCCCGACCACACACACACAAGAAAGGTTGCTTTCTGATATAGACTCAATTAAAGTTATATTATAATTATTCACGTTGAATGTTATAAACATTGTTGAATTGCCTCAATGTTGGAAGTCTCCCCCCTCTCCATTTAATTGGAGAAGTGACGTAAGATACATATGTGTAAAGAGGACCCTGTATCACTGGTCTGGTTTCTATATTAATATAATATGTTATGTTTATACTCTAGATTCTAGGACTGTTATTGTTTGTTTAATGCACTTGCTAAATGACCTTAGGAAATTGCAACATGTTTGACTCCCCTGAGTTTAGACCTACAGCTATTCTGTCTAGCACAAATAAATACTGGCTCCCCCACACGTTCAGCAGCATGAATCTCCTGTGGACGAGAGATACAGAATCTTGACCGTTCCATACCGACACCCTTCATCTCTCCACAAGACGGGAACGTACGTGTTCCTGTCAAACGTTACCGGATACATTTTTTTTATCTTAGGGAAGGTTACGTATAACCTCCCTAACTCCGGATTAACGCCTACCCCGCTTTCTCCTAACGTCCAGTTCACTTGCCCATCCTCCTCCTCCCCTTCTTTCCCCCTGATCCCTATCCCCCCCTTTTTTTTTTTTTCTTCCTTTCTCTTTTTCTCTTCCCTCCTTCTTTTCCCTTCTCTTTCACCTTCTCCCCCTTCTCGCACCCCCCCTCTCTTTCCTTCCCTTTCCTTTCCTCCTATACCTCACGGTCTCCGCCACCACCACACCTATACTAGAACAAAACTACCCCAGAACCTGCCTTTTTCAGATCCCCCCGTTCAGACGTAAAAAGATACCTGCCTAACACCTCACGGTCTCCCCAAAATCCTAGGACCGAACATGAACACAATGTCACACACACGCCCTACAAAAAAAACCTCCACACTTAAAGTAGTCTCACTGAACACAAAGGGTCTCAACATCCCAGAGAAACGTAGCCAAGTCCTTGATATGATGTCTAAACTGAAGGCAAACGTAGTATTCCTACAAGAAACGCACTTTCGCACAGACAAAATTCCCAAGCTTATGAACCATCTGTTCCCAACAGTATACCATGCCACCAGCTCACTTGCAAAGTCAAAAGGGGTCTCAATTCTACTTTCCAAAAACCTTGACTGGCAGCCCATAGATTCACTTATAGACACAGAAGGCAGATACATCTTTCTAAAGGGCCGACTCCAGGGGCGACCTGTGACCCTGGCCAACATATACAGCCCTAATACTGCACAAGTAAGCTTCTTTAGATCCATCTCACGACTGCTCTCAGACTTTCACTCCGGATTGACCATCCTGGGAGGTGATTTCAATGTAGCCCTTTTCCCAATTTTGGATACCTCCACTGGTACAACTTCCATACCGTACAAAGCCATCCGACAAATCAAGATACAGATCCAAGATCTTCTTCTACATGACACTTGGCGTTCACTTCACCCCGACGAAAAAGAGACTTTACTTTTTTTTCTGCCCCACATAATAAATATTCTAGAATCGATTACCTATTCCTATCCCAGAAAGATATCCCCTTTCTATCCACCGCCACCATTGAACCAATGCTGCTGTCAGACCACCACCCAATTACAATGACCCTGACACTCCCAGACACACATATTCCCAAAAACATTTGGCGCCTAGACTCGGCACTGCTTACTTCGGAAGAGGTCATCAGTGACATCCGCAAATGCTTACACACATTTTTCATAGAGAACGACACACCTGACACAGCCCCGCTTACCCAATGGGAGGCCCATAAATGTGTTGTTAGAGGGAAACTCATCGCCCTTAAGTCATCCCGCCGAAAGGCCCAACAACAAACAATTGCAGACCTACTCGACAAGATTAAAAACCTTTAACTTGCCCACAAACAATCACAAGCTCAGCAAATTTATCACGAGCTTACCCAAAACAGGAAACTTTTACGTGAAGAATTAAACCGCAAAACGCGACGCAAATTTGTCCTACACCAAAAGCTCTTCTATGAATTTGGCAACAAATGCGGAAAATATCTAGCCAAAGCCCTCCAGACCAGGAAAGCACACACAAATATTCACACCATCAAAGATCCTCACGGAAAGTCCCATATCACCCCGACAGACATAGCAGCCCAGTTTGAGACCTATTACTCTAACCTGTATAATCTCCCCAAGCATACAACAAATCAAATTAGATCTGAAACTAGACAGACCTCAATCAAGTCTTTCCTCGACAAATACTGCCCCAAACCCATAAACAAAGAAGATGCCCTTCAATTAGAAAACCCTATTTCGGAAGAGGTACTCAAATCGGCAATCAAACAGCTTAAAAATGGTAAAAGCCCCGGCCCCGATGGGCTTACAGCTGCCTATTACAAGGCCTTTACAGACACTTTAGCCCCACATATTATTAAGACATTTAACTCCTTAACATCGTCCACTCTCCCTTTCAATAGACTACTGGAAGCCCACATCACAGTAATCCCAAAAGAGGAGAAAGACCCTGCATCAGTTATTAATTACAGGCCAATATCCTTATTGAATGTAGATATAAAGCTGTATTCCAAGATTTTAGCTTCCCGTCTGGTGCCTTTCCTGCCATCTTTGATAGGTAAAGACCAAGTGGGCTTTATCCCTGGAAGAGAAGCCAGGGATAACACAATCAAAGCCCTGAATATAAACCATTGGATTACAACACACAAACAGGAGGGATTCTTTCTATCACTGGACGCAGAGAAGGCGTTCGACAGGCTGGCATGGGACTACCTGGGAGCAGTCCTGAGACATATTGGTCTCCAGGACCGGATGTTTAATGCCATTATGTCCCTTTATACGGCCCCAACTGCCAGGGTTCGTGTGAACGGCCACCTGTCGAACGCCTTCTCCATTAGTAATGGAACAAGACAGGGATGTCCACTTTCCCCAATTTTATTCGTCCTAACCCTTGAACCCTTCCTCCAATGTCTCAGATCCAACGACAATATCAAAGGCTTTCTCATCGCCAATCGCACTTATAAGATAGCTGCCTTCGCTGATGACATTTTACTATTCCTGAAGGAACCACACATATCAATCCCAAATCTTCTAAAAGAATTTAATCTCTTTTATAATATTTCCAATTTCAAGATTAATTTTACGAAATCCCAGGCCCTGAACATTTCCCTCCCACAGGAAATAGTAACTCAATGTGAAAACAACTTCCCCTTTCAATGGAAACGTGATCAGATTAAATATCTTGGGATACACCTAACGGCAAATCTTTCAGACATATTCTCCAAAAATTATCAACCCATCCTCAAAGCCATCACAAACGACCTAAGTAAATGGAACAAACCCCATTTTTCCTGGTTTGGAAGGGCAGCAATTCTAAAGATGAATATACTTCCACGCATTCTATATATCTTACAAACCTTACCTATTAAGCTCCCGCCAACCTTCTTTCAATCATATAAACGACTGTGTAGCAGGTTTCTATGGAATCAGAAAAGACCTAGGATAGCTTACGAACAACTGACGAAACCGAAAACAATAGGGGGCATTGGTCTCCCAGACCTCAAGAAATATTATTGGGCTTGCCACCTCTCTAGAATTGTGGACTGGTCAGTACATAGCCACTGTAAAGACTGGGTCGCTCTTGAACACTCATTTTCCCCCCTACCACTACGATCTCTGCCTTGGACCTTACCCAAGCACACGCCGAGGAATCTGAATGATCATCCTCTCATTGCCCCGACACTCCGCAGTTTCAAGGTAACCTGCCGAAAGCTACGCATCTCCTCTAACCCTGGACCTCTTACTTCGATAAAACTCAATCCAGCATTCCCACCTGGTATGTCTACAATTTTTTTGGCAGACACCTGGCAACACACAGAGGTTCTAGACCACCACTTCTTCCGATTAGGTATATTTCTGGAACGTTCTTCCCTACCAGCTAACACAGACAACATCGCATTTCCTCTCTGGACATATTTCCAGATCAGACATTTCCTAAAAGACACTGACCATACACCCTCTGTCTCTCGTATGCTCACACCATTTGAACAGCTATGCACTCACTCTGCACCCCAGCAGCATGTGATCTCTAAGATTTACAACATTCTCTCCTCAGATAGCTCAATGAAAACTAACAAAGCTTGTTTAAGCTGGGAAAGAGACCTACAAATAGTGATGACAGAGGCACAATGGGAACGCATATCTACGATAACGCACAAGGGTTCCCTCAATGTCTCGATCCAGGAAAACAACTATAAAATCCTAATGCGCTGGTACAGAACCCCAGTACTCCTCAACAAATATAATTCTGCCCTTTCTGATAAATGCTGGCGATGTTCCAGGGATACAGGTACTTTAGAACATATATGGTGGTCCTGCCCCCTAATCCAGCCGTTCTGGACCCAAATCCGGGAACTGACATCACAGATCTCTACATACACTCTAGAACACACCCCAACGCAGTTCCTCCTTCACCATTCGGACCTGCCGACTCACCAATACTGCAGAACACTGATACCGCCCCTGATAAATGCGGCTAAACTATGTATCCCTCTTCATTGGGGAACGTCCCATGTTCCGACCACCCCTGAATGGCTCAAACGAGTGGAAAAAATTGCGGAAATGGAAGAACTAATCTCCATAGCCAAAGACTGTCCAACCAAATTCTCACACACATGGGCCTGTTGGACCCACTTCCGTACCACAGCCAAGTACAAACTATTAACGAACCAAACTATTACGAACCACCCACCCCAAGACGACTGCAACCCTTAATGACTCTACTCCTACATTTCATAAACTATCCTCATCAAAACATAAGACAATTGGCCTCCCTCCCCTAAACAAGGGAAGATTGAGGGAGGAGCCTTTTCAATATATCTAAACCAACACCCAAATAACCTCAGACCAAGCTTCTTTACCCACCTTACTCCAATCCTTCGGAATTGGTGGCGGAGACTGTGGGGTATCCCGGACCCAACCCACCCCTCCCCCCTCTTTCCCTTTTTTTTCTTTTTTTTTTTCTCTCTCTCCCTTTTCTCTTCTTCCCCCCTCCCATTCTTCCCCTTCCCCTCCTCTCTTTTCCTTCCCTTTTTTTTTGGTTTACACCCTGAGCCAATCCTTTTATCCAGCAGAGCTCTTTTTCACCAAAAAACGATAGTTAACCAACTTCAGATGCTTGGTTGTAGGAAGAAATTAATTACTCAAAGTTGGTTGTTACCTCATGAACTAGCAAATCCCCAGCTTTATCCACAAAACACACCCAAACATGATTTGACACAAGACAGAAGTAATATTACTGTGGTAAGTATGGTTATTTAGCAGACTAATCATAACCGTACGTCATGTTTCAAGCAATGTTCGCTCTGTCGACTTAAGCTGAAAATTCTCTGCAAATGTTATTGCATGCTAGTTCTGACCATCGCTGCTGTAGAACCTTTTGTATTGCTTCAGACTCCTTGTTTAAATGCATTGTAAACCTTATTTTATTAACTAATAAAATATTTTGGAAAAACAAAAAAAAAACAAACATATATACATGTTCACAAAAAAAATGTACATAAAATAAATAAATGAAGATAAAGCTAAAGTGGCATACTGTAAATAGTGATACAAGTCCCAATGGACAGCAGCAGTTGAGGATCAGCAGTAGATGAGGGTCACAGAAAGCCATCCAATCCAAGCAAGTCAGCACATCACACCACTTAAAGCGGTTGTATAGTCTTTTTTTTAACTTTTACCTACAGGTAAGCCTATACCTTTACGGTTTAGGAGATATTCCCCTTGCACTGCGCCGCTGACTGCAGCAGCGCATGCGCACAGGGGATTCTCGGCTGAAGGCCCGGCGGACGCCGGACCTTGCCGGAAAGAAGTCTCCCGCGCGGGAGTGACGAATTGCGGCTCCAGCCACTCACAGCGCTGGAGCCGCGATACCCGGAAAGACACCCTGAGGCATAATGTCAGCTGCCTCGGCGTGGACCGGGAGGGACACCGACGCCTCGTTCTAAGGTAAGTATTTCATAATGAGCTTGTATGCTGTGCATACAAGCTCATTATGCCTTTTCCTTTACAGGTGTAAAAAAAAAAATGTGGGTATACAACCGCTTTAAGTGAAGCAGGCGGGGGCTTACCAGAATAGAATGACCCTCAATATAGAGTGGTCAAACAGAGCTTGATGTAGTATGCATGGGTCTGTCACATCACAACAGCAGTAACCTAGTTTACAGGTATCAACAATATTGCTCCCGCAGTAGACACTGGTCACAGATGTAGGCAATACTCAGTATTAGGCTTGTGCAATTCGTTTCGTAACGAATTGAAATTCGTCCGAATTTAGCAACTTTCGGACATTCGGAAGCATTCGAATTTCCGAACAAAGCAATTACGAATAAGACCGAATCCGAAATAAATTATACCGCAAATAGCGAATGCCCGAATGTCTTCGGCATAATTCGTTATGAAAAAGTTACGAATGTACGAATCCATACGAAGCACAATAACACTCACTCTGCTCTGCTCTCTGCTTCTCCCACACCGTGCTGAACTCCCTCTCAAAATGGTGTACAGGGGCGGAGGTTATAGCCGCATGTAAAAAACGAAAGTAAAATACGAGATTTCGAATCCATTCGAAGCACAATAACACTCACTCTGCTCTGCTCTCTGCTTCTCCCTCACCGTGCTGAACCCTCTGAAAATGGTGTACAGGGGCGGAGCCTATAGCCGCATGTTAAAAACGAAAGTAAAATACGAGATTTCGAATCGTTACAAATAACCGCAATGTATTTAGAAAAGTACAAATCCATTCGAAGCACATTAGGCATAATAGGCAGCGTCGTTGTGAGAGAGACACGGAAAATTACGAATCAACGAACCCAAAAAAAGTTACGAAAGTAGGAGTTGTGTCCAGAATCAACGAAAAACAACGTACTCTACCGAAAGTACGAACCCAAAAAAAGTTACGAAAGTAGGAGTTGTGTCCAGAATCAACGAAAAACAACGTACTCTACCGAAAGTACGAATTATAAAGCAACAAAAAATTCAACGAAAAATGTCGCTTGCAAAAATACGAATGAGTCCGAACACGAAAAATCCCGTCTAGCAAAATTACGAATGATTACGAATCAACAGGACCGGAAAGAAACGAACCGAAACGGAACGAATTTTTCCGTTGTGCACAAGTCTACTCAGTATACCAAGTGTATCAACCTCATAGAAAAAAAGGGAGAACTACCCATTGTGTAGATCAGTTGGAAAATAGATGTTTTTTCAGTATACACACTTACAATTAGGGATAGACAGATTGCCACGGCAAGTCGTGCATGCATGGTTAGCGTATGTTCTGGCTCCAACCTAAGCACTTCATCACAAATTACATCATCAGGGGTAAGGAACAATTTGGTCCAGATCCTTACAGAGCTTTGGCCATACTTCTCTTTTAATCAATAAATCATTTACTACAAGGTTATTACACTCCTACTCTATTTAAAGGGATATTGCAATTAAAGTTGCACTTATAGTCTTTTATAACACTACATTTGTTAGCAAGAAACCATTATAGATGAACTGCTGTGCAAAAGTAATCCTACATGGTGCCAGCCCGGTTAGGGTTTATGGACAAACCCCCAAATTTTAGCCCATTTGGCCCACGGTTCAGTGGGATCTGTGCATATATAGAAGCAGTATTTCTACTGCTTCTATAAATGACAGCTTCCTGCTTGTTAGGGATCTTGTGCAGCAGGTGCTCATTCCTGTGCATCAGGTAGTCATTCTTATGCGCATGTGCAGAATCATGAGCATAGAAGCCTAACAAGATGAGCAAGGTCTAGAATGCAGATAAGCAATGATGCATATGTGCAGGTACGTGTGAGTACACATAGGCATGTGCACACATCAACCGATTGTAGTGCCCAGCAGCCTATTTAAACTGAAACATGTGGATGGTTATATGTGCAAAAGTTGCAAATATATTGGGGGCGCTATAAAACAATAATATATAACAATAGTGATGAATTAATTAAAAAAATCTGTAAACACCAGCCAACCTGTATAGACTGCACCGGCTGATTTAGTGACTGAACAGCCACATTGATCAACCTTGATGCCGTACCCTTAGTGCATGAAATGACATGTGCAAATCATCAAAAAATATTAAACCAATGAACCACTCGTTGATGTAAATAAATATAAATATTCAAGCATGTAGTGCCAATGATATTAGCTGAATGTCCCCAAAAAAAATAATATATTTAGTGAACTATCTATTCCAATTGTTCATATATTGAAGGAGGTGAAATGAATCCTTGAATATCAACTTGATCCAACCAAAAGAAATTGCTTGAAGTGACAACCTTCACCAACTTATTGTAAAACACCCGATAGTGCTCATGATAAATGTAGCAGCTTACCAGAATTAATTGACTCTTTTAATTAAAAAGGAGTCATATGCGCTTTGTGCAAGTTCCACTTGCTATCAAGGATAGAGATGTCAATACCGGACCTAAGAAATCCCTGCCTCCTAGAGGCTCAGATGGTGGTAAGCGGAACAAAAGGAAAATAAAGCGGAAAATAGTGTAATCTAGTTTTATTTAAAATATAAGTTTAAAACATGACAGCCAAATGCCCTCTTACTTGAATAGTGCCTTGAGCCCGACACTGAGGCTGGAAAGCGTGGACTAGTAGGGCTAGTGACCCGAATGGAGACAAACCGGCGTGCGTTCCACCTGTTGCAGAGGAAGAGCCAGCGGGACCGGAAGTGTCGTCAGAGCGTAGCCTAGCGTCGCCTCGACAGCTGTTTCGTATTGCACGTCATCAGGAAGCGCTTCATTTTTTTTTTGGTCGAGAAAAACGACCGTGTGTGGGCTCCGTGGCAGTGTTTCCCTATGGGAAAACTGCAGTGGAAAAAAACGACGGGAATCACGACGAGAAAAATTAGAGCATGTTCTAATTTTTCTCGTCGTGATTAATGCAGTTTTTCCCGTCGGGAAAAATGACAAAAAGCCCACACACGGTCGTTTTTCTTGTTAAAAAAAAAAATGTAATTTTTCCAGACGGGAAAAATGATCGTGTATACGTGGCATTAGGGTACGGCATCAAGGTTGATCAATGTGGCTGTGCAGTCACTAAATCAGCCGGTGCAGTCTATACAGGTTGGCTGGTGTTTACAGATTTTTTTAATTAATTCATCACTATTGTTATGTATTATTGTTTTATAGCGCCCCCAATATATTTGCAACTTTTGCACATATAACCATCCACATATATCATTTCACATTTTTGAAATTTTTGGGGTTTGGTAGCTTATTTAAATATACTTTTAATTTGTAGGTGCGAGATTATTAACATATATATTTAAACTGAAAGTCTGCCTGGCCTCAGTGCTGGATTGTCTCCAGCTCTTGTTCCTATTTTCCTGGTTCTTAAAAGTTTTCTAACCTTGTCCCTGACCTGGCTACGTCTGACACCTTTTTTGGATCACCCCTGTCTGCTATGTCTGCTGCTCACTTGTGTTACCGGCCTCGGCTTGGATTTCTGACTATGTCTCTGCTTCCTGATTTGGTACCCTGCTGCTGTTTTCACCCATGGCATCCCTTGGAACTAATAACTTCACAGGGAATCCCTGTACCCTTTAAGTAAAGAAGTGGGGATAATAGTGACATCATTTGGCCAGTGGCCATATTTGGGCAGATATGGCCATGGTCATATTTGTTCAATGATGTCACTATTGTCCCTGCCTCTTTTTTCTATATGGCTGATGACAGGTAAGGGAACTGTAATTTGGGTCATTTGGCTAGTGTTAGGATTAAAAGAAAAAACAATGCGCCTACTAAGTGCAGTATGTTAGGAATTTATTTGAGAAAAGATAAAAATAACAGCCAAATGGCTACTCACAGGATGGAAGTGGGGTATAGGCATGAATATCTTTCTAAGTTGTCTGCGGAGGGCATGAGTCAATCCGTGTATCTGTAGTCTCCCAGTGGTGGAATACTGCCAAGATGAACAAGTAGTGCACTATAATGTTGCTGCAGCGATGGGGAGATAGCAGAAGAGCGGTAAATGCAAGAAGAGCTGTCCCTCTATACCGGTGTGGACATCAGTTCCCCACAGCGTACGGCGTGCGGTTCACGCTGGAGCGCAGTCAGCTTCGGCAACCGGACGTGACGTCAATAGCAGGCGATGACTGATGACGCGTTTCAATGCTTCCGCATTTTCCTCGGATCACACATCCGAGGAAAATGCGGAAGCAATGAAACGCGTCATCAGTCATCGCCTGCTATTGACGTCACGTCCGGTTGCCGAAGCTGACTGCGCTCCAGCGTGAACCGCACGCCGTACGCCGTGGGGAACTGATGTCCACATCGGTATAGAGGGACAGCTCTTCTTGCATTTACCGCTCTTCTGCTATCTCCCCATCGCTGCAGCAACATTATAGTGCACTACTTGTTCATCTTGGCAGTATTCCACCACTGGGAGACTACAGATACACGGATTGACTCATGCCCTCCGCAGACAACTTAGAAAGATATTCATGCCTATACCCCACTTCCATCCTGTTGCCGCGTACACACGATCATTATTCACGGCGGTTAAAAAACCGCCGTGAATAATGACAGGAAAAACGAGGGAACCGCTTGGTTCCCTACACACGGTCGTTTTTCCCGTCATTTTTTCTCTTGACGAGAAAAACGACCGTCTGTGGGCTCCGCGGCAGTGTTTCCCTATGGGAAAACTGCCGCGGAAAAAAATGCTGGAAAAAACGATGAGAAAATTTAGAACATGTTCTAAATTTTCTCGTCGTTTATGCCGTTTTTCTAGACGAGAAAAACGACATAAAGCCCACAGACGATCGTTTTTCTCGGCGAAAAAAAAATGCAGTTTTTCTCGTCGAGAAAAGCGGTCGTGTGTACGCGGCATGTGAGTAGCCATTTGGCTGTTATTTTTATCTTTTCTCAAATAAATTCCTAACATACTGCACTTAGTAGGCACATTGTTTTTTCTTTTCTTTGCTGCATATAGAGTCTGCTTCGCTCTACAATTGCTGCCAACGGTGCATATGTTTATAAGACTTGTTTTCAGCATTATATGGACTTCCTAAGAGAGAGACTTTCATATTTTAAACCCTATTGATTTCCATTCGATTTATTTTTATCAGTTAAGGTTTTTGTTCCTTCCTTTTGCGCCGTCATTTGTATTATATTTAGTGTTAGGATTAGCTGTGTGTTCAGTCGGTGATAACGGGCATTGTAATTGATAAAGTATTTACAATGAGGGAGATTTTTTGGGGGATTTTTTTTTAAATAATGGACTTGTAAAATATTGGTGTATCTTTCTAGGTTACAACTTTTTTGTGAATGAGTTTAGGTTCTCATGCACGTAGGGGGACTTGTATCTGGAAGCCCCCTTATTGTTAAAGGAGGGTTCCAGATTCTACTGGGAAAGGGTTGTAGGGAAGAGCCCCTTGTCCTCATCAAAAAGGGGACAAGATGATTTGCCGGGTGACCTGGTGTGGTTCAGGAGGGGACCCACACATTCATACCTCTAAGTCTTCTGGCCAACCAGGCAGAAAGCTTGGATTAAGGGTCTGGTATGGATTTTTAGGGGGACCTCGCTTTTTTTTGCATGGATTCACCCTAAAATGTGTACCAGGCCCAAAGGGTCTGCTATCGATTTCCCGGGGGCCTCATGGATTTTTTTTTGGGTGATGTACCTCCTTAAAATCCATACTAGACTCAAAGGGTATGATATGTATTTTGGGGGACTCTATGCAATGTTTTTCATTCTTGCTGTAGGATGTGCTACAGCAAAAAAGTAATTTGCCTGCAATTTTAAAACCCTTTTTGTCAATGCTAAGAAATTACTGGTCCTGGCTGAATGGAATAAAAAAAAAATGCATTGGTACATGTTCCCCAGAGCAGCTCCCCCCCACCCCATACTATTTTAACACCCCTTTACCCATTGGCCCAAAAATAAAACCAAATCAAACCTAGGGGAGTTCTGCTCATCACTAAGTCTGATAGAAATTACCAACTGGGATTGAGGCATAAGTGGAGAACGGACCGGATCGGCTTCCGAAAAGGTACGCATAGCCATTTCTTCTTTACAGGATTAGATAGCTTAGGTTTAGAATGTGGCTGCGAGTAGTTTTAAGCCTCGTACACATGGCCGAGAATCTCGTCAGGAAAAAACACGTTGTTTTTCCTGACGAGATTCTTGACAAGAATCTTGTCCCGGCTGAGTGTACACATGCTCGATTCAAAAGAACCGCCGTTCTTTTGAATGGAACGAACGCGGTGACGTCATCGACTACGACAAACGTGCGCTCGTCACATTCGATGCCGCCACCACCATCTTACTACACCCTACCTATGCCTAGGAAGCTACCGCGCATGCGTCAAAGTCATTTCGAGCATGCGTGGGTTTCCACAGCGACAGGTAAGCTTACACACTCTCAAGTTTCTCATCGGGAAACAGGCCGACGAGAATCTCAACGAGAAAATAGAGAGCAGGTTCTCTATTTTTCTCGTCGAGATTCTGGCCAGTTTTCTTGACGAGAAACCTGAAAGAATCGTACACACGGCCGTTTTTCTCGGCAAGAAAGCTCTCCCGGCAGTTTTCTTGTTGTTTCTTGACGAGAAAACCGGCCGTGTGTACGAGACTTAAGAGTTAGTTAGGTTTTATCTGAAGTTTCACTTTAATTATGAGGTATTTTATGTCTTCTGAATGAAAAGAAAAAATCTTTTTACATGTGATGCTCAATCCACATTCATGTGGAGGTTGTAAAATAAGTATTTTGTAAACCCCGAATATCATCTTCTCTTTTGAATAACACCCTAACTGGCATGGTAACACTCCTCCTTGGACAAGAGTGGGCACAGGTAAGACAAGAAGCAGTATATTTTGAAGCAACTGTGGTGAACTCTGGTGCATCCAAAGCTCACTTACAAGGGTGGCCATAACTACTTACAGTCCTTGTGTCAAGCTGGCCATTATGAGAAACAATTTGGCTGGCAGAGATAAAAGCTCACCATGCTTCCAAAGTCCTGTTTCATCTCAAGCTGTGCCAGCTGTGGTCCAAGTTTTTTTCTTGCTCTAGGGTACTTGTTCTTGGGGTTTAATAACAATTTCAGCTATACTGAGCCATAACTAGGGTTTGAATCTGTGAGTTGCACAGACCCTACCAGTGTCTAGGGAAGTAGTGCAGCATTCCTTTGGATCCTGGTCTGCTTTATGATTTCCATTGGCCTCTTGGTTGTTTACTCTAGTGTGGGCTTTACCTTTTATTATGGCTATCTTGGAAGATAGTGGGAGGTCTGAAAACAACCAATAAATCAATTGATCATGCTTGATTGATTTATCTTCTAAAGTAAGAAACTTCTACCTTTTTAAATCGGACCAAATTATGCACCACCTAAAAAGCATATCTGCTATCAATGTAAATATTTTCTTTTTTTAAATAGCTCACAGGCCAAGCGATGAAGCTCTGCTTCCCGGGCTGAGTCAAAAATATTTAATGACTCTGAATACAAAATGTCCTCTTGAGTGATAACAGCACATAGTGTAAATAATTTGGGGTATAAGGCAGCATTGAACGACACTGTGCAAGCATGACTGCTTAAAGCGGAGGTTCACACAAAAAGTGAACCTCCGCTTTTTGGAACCCTCCCCCCCTCCGGTGTCACATTTGGCATCTTTCAGGGGGGTGAAGATACCTGTATAAAACAGGTATTTGCACCACTTCAAGGTTCTGACTCCCACGGAAGTCCGGCCCCTTCGCGTCACCCCCCCCCCCCACTGTCTTCTGGGAAACACACTGTTCCCAGGAGAGAGCGGGGACCAGTGACGGCGCGCCGCGATACTCGCGCATGTGCAGTAGGGAACCGGGCAGTGAAGCCGCAAGGCTTCACTTCCTGATTCCCTCACCGAGGATGGCGGCAGAAGCATCCGAGGAAACAAGGGATTGCTCAGCCTCATCTACTGACATCGCGGGCGCGCTGGACAGGTAAGTGTCCATTTTTCAAAAGTCAGCAGCTGCAGTATTTGTAGCTGCTGGCTTTTAAAAAAAATTGGGTGAACCTTCGCTTTAAGGAACTGTGTATCTTTTATTACTCAAAATAATAAATGTCTTTGATTATCACATGTCTTCTTTATTCAAATAGAGAAAACAACATGTAAAAGAACTGAGAAAATGTTTAATGCATTTAAATTCAGAACCAATGTTCACTTAAAAATTTAGTTGCATGCTAAAATCAGATAAAAGGATGTTCTAACACAAAATAATTTGTGTTGCTTTGCTTTTTGTCAACGTTGAAAATAATTGTAGGAGTGACAATTCCCAGAGGAGCTGCTATGTTCCATTCTTCATTTACTTTTAAAGGATACCTCACTTGATTTG
Organism: Rana muscosa; assembly: GCA_029206835.1. Lineage (NCBI taxonomy): Eukaryota > Metazoa > Chordata > Amphibia > Anura > Ranidae > Rana > Rana muscosa. The sequence goes on from CM055122.1 coordinate 1,173,444,244, forward strand.
CAGTCACATCCAACCTTACTGACAAGGATTAATAGGAATGACTAAGGTGTAAATTTGCTGCTTTCAAATGTGCCTCTGACAATGAATAATGTCAGCTTAATTGAAAATGATAATTCAGCACTGATTACAGAGTGACTGACAAAGATCACCTTTTAATTAAAGTTTTACATCTGCTGACAGTTTTGAAGGGAATTAGCATTGTAGCAGACTAAGTTGTCTTTTACATCTTCACTGCAATTTACAGTGATTACCTGAGGTTTATAGCTCTTTCTTTACTATATGTTGTACTGCAAATAAACATTACTTTTCTACTTTGAAAACAGTATTTTAGGAATTAGGTTGGCAATGTGGTAAATTCAAATATAGAAGGCTTTTCATGTTGTCAGGTGCCTCTTTTTTGGAAGTTTCACTGGTTGTCTTTAAAAATGCTACAGATAAATTATTAAGCACAAAATTCTCTGTTTCTGCTGTTGGAAGTTGTCTAAAGCTCTATGTCACCCAGGGACCTACCCTACCCCCACATACTTTAACCCAACTAATCATTACAGCAATAACAAAAAAGCTAGTCTAAGTGCCCCAAACTCACCAAAATGTATGGCAACATACCAGGTTATGAGTCTTATTTTCAGAAAGTTAAGTTGGGCATACACGCAGAAAAATTCAGACAGTACAGCTGAAACCAGATGACTTTCGGTATATGTGTACTCCTCTCTGTTCAGCAGAAGCTGGCCAAATGACTGGCTTCTGTTGAATGGTCATGCTGTAAAACCAGCATTTGATCAGAGCCTGCAGACAATGGCTGCAGCCCCCGCTCTCAGAATGCAATTGTGTGGCAGGGGAGATCCTTTCATCCATGTTGGTTGAAAGAAAAGAACCTGTGTGTGTATATCTTGCTTAAAGGGTATGTAAAGGATAATTTTTTTATTTTTTTTAAATAACAAACATGTTATACTTACCTGCCGAACCTGGTCTTCTGTGGTCCCTCGGCGGCTGTCTCGGCTCCTCCCCGCAAGAACTCACCACCTATATGCGAGCGAGCGAGCATGGTGGTGAGTGATTGCGGGAGCGCTCCAGTGATACAGCCGGCGGCTATAACCGCTCACTGTATCACTCCGCCCTACCCCCGGCACGCTGCATCATTGGATGTGATTGACAGCAGCGTGAGCCTATGGCTGCGCTGCTTTCAATCCATCCAGTGTAGCCAATCAATGGCCAGGCTCAGAAACGAGGAGGATGACCGGGGCAAGCGTGGGATTTTCGAGGGCTCAGGTAAGTAAAAGCTCGGGGGGCGGTATTGTCGGAGGTTTTTTCACCTTAATGCGTAGGATGCATTAAGGAGAAAAAACTTTTACCTTTACCCCTTTAAGAGAATCTTTCTTTTAGTGACCTGGGGACACCTTCTATTCAAAAGAATATATAGAGTCGCGCTACCTAAGAGCATACATCAATTAAAAAAGCTCTAATAAACACCAAATTGTGAAAAATTGTGAAAATAACCAAATAAGTCATAAATAGTTAAATAATTAAAAACACTAGTGAACATTAACCACTTAAGCCCCGGACCAATACGCAGCATAAAGACCAGAGGTGATTTTACAATTTAGCACTGCGCTGCTTTAACTGGAAATTGTGCGGACATGCAATGTTGTACCCAAACAAAATTTGCGTCCTTTTCTTCTCACAAATAGAGCTTTCTTTTAATGGTATTTGATTGCCTCTGCGATTTTTTTTTTTGCGATATAAACGGAAAAAGGCCAAAGATTTTGAAAAAAAAATTATATTTTCAAATTTTTGTTATAAGAAAAATCGAATAAACTCAATTTTAGTCATACATTTAGGCCAAAATGTATTCAGCCACATGTCTTTAGTAAAAAAAATGTCAATAAGTGTATATTTATTGGTTTGTGCAAAAGTTATAGCGTCAAACTAGGGTACACTTTCTGGAATTTACACAGCTTTTAATTTATGACTGCCTATCTCATTTCTTGAGGTGCTAAAATGACAGGGCAGTACAACCCCCCCCAAATGACCCCATTTTGGAAAGTAGACACCCCAAGAAAATTGCTGAGAGGCATGTTGAGCCCATTGAATATTTTTTTGTTTTTGTCCCAAGTGATTGAATTATGACAAAAAAATATAAAAAATTACAAAAAGTTGTCACTAAATGATATATTGCTCACACATGCCATGGTTATATGTGGAATTGCACCCCACAATACATTTTGCTGCTTCTCCTGAGTACGGGGATACCACGTGTGGGTCTTTTTGGGAGCCTAGCCGCGTACGAAAACCAAGCACCGCCTTCAGGATTTCTAAGGGCGCAAATTTTTGATTTCACTCCTCACTGCCTATCACAGTTTTGAAGGCCATAGAATGACAAAATAGCAAAAAACCCCAACAAATGACCCCATTTTGGAAAGTAGACACCCCAAGCTATTTGCTGAGAGGCATGGTGAGTATTTTACAGCTCTCATTTGTTTTTGAAAATGAAGAAAGTAAATCATTTTTTTTTTTTTTTAAATTTCAAATTTCAAAACTTTGTGACAAAAAGCGAGATCTGCAAAATACTCACCCTTCCTCTCAGAAAATAGCTTGGGGTGTCTACTTTCCAAAATGGGGTCATTTGGGGGGTTTGTGCCATCTGGGCATTCCATGGCCCCCGAAACTGTGATAGGCAATGAGGAGTGAAATCAAAAATTTACACCCTTAGAAAGCCTGAAGGCGGTGCTTGGATTTTGGGGTCCCGTACGCGGCTAGGCTCCCAAAAAGTCTCACACATGTGGTATCCCCGTACTCAGGAGAATCAACAGAATGTATTTTGGGGTGTAATTCCACATATGCCCATGGCATGTTTGAGCAATATATCATTTAGTGACAACTTTGTGCAAAAAAAATTATAAATAAAAAATAAATTGTCTTTTTTCCGCAACTTGTGTCAACATATAAAATATTCCAAGGACTCGACATGCCTCTCATCAAATAGCTTGGGGTGTCTACTTTCCAAAATGGGGTCATTTGGGGGGTTTTTAACTGTCCTGGCATTTTATACACAACATTAGGAAGCTTACATCAACTCTTCTAACCACTTGAAGACAAAGCCCTTTCTGCCACTTTTTGTTTACATGAAAACATTTTTTTTTTGCAAGAAAATTACGTTGAACCTCCAAACATTATATATTTTTTTAAAGAAAAGGCCCTACAGATTAAAATGGTGGGTGTTGCATTTTTTTTTTCCACACAGTATTTGCGCAGCGATTTTTCAAATGCTTTTTTGGGGAAAAAACACACTTTTTTTATTTTAATGCACTAAAACACACTATATAGTCCAAATGCTTGAATAAAAAAGATGATCTTAGGCCGAGTACATGGATACCAAACACGACATGCTTTAAAATTTCACACAAACGCGCAGTGGCAACAAACTACGTACATTTTTAAAAGCCTTTACAGGTTACCACATTAGATTTACAGAGGAGGTCTACTGCTAAAATTACTGCCCACGATCTGACCTTCGCGGTGATACCTCACATGCTGTTTACATATGACGCCAGACCGACGCTTGCGTTCGCCTTTGCGCAAGAGCAGGGCGGGACAGGAGTGCTTTTTTTTTTTTAAATAACTGTTCCTTCCATATTTGTTTTTTTTTAATCATTTTTATTCTTATCTCGGGGAATGTAAATATCCCCTATGATAGCAATAGGTAGTGACAGGTACTATTTTTTTGAAAAAATTGGTGTCTATTAGACCCTAGATCTTTCCTCTGCCCTCAAAGCATCTGACCACACCAAGATCGGTGTGATAAAATGCTTTCCCAATTTCCCAATGGTGCTTTTTATATCCGGGGGGGGACATTCCCTCCCACTGCTTGTAAAAGCAGTCCAGAGGCTAATTAGCCACTAGGATTGCTTTTACATGAAAGCTGGTCACTGGCTGAAAAGAATGATACCAAGATGATACCTAAACCCACAGGCATCATTCTGGTACAACCATTCAAAGTCCAGCAACATACCAGTACGTTGCTGGTCCTTGTTGGACATGTATTGTAATCTTTTTTTTCATGCAGCCTGTTGGCTGAACGAAAAAAAGAGATTGATCGGTGGGTATGCAATTAGAATACCTCCCTTCATTCACCCACTTCTAAGGATGGGCATACATGCATCATTTATATATGCCGAAGCATGGGGGCATACTCCCGCAAAAGTTATGCCACATACACACGGTCAGACTTTTCCACGGGCAAGCCTCCGTCGGAATTTCGACCGTATGTATGCGGCATTAGGAGCAAAATCGCTCCTCCGCCCCTGCTGCCCCCATGCTTCGGCACATATGCTCTTTTTTTTAACTGTGTTGGTGAAATCACTGCTACAGCACTGGAGTCGCAGGGATCAGGCCTGTCTCTGAGAACGCTGCAGTTGTGTGGCCTGGGCTGGACGGAGGGGCAAAACGCCGGTGCTAGCAGATATCTGGACTGATCCCGCTAACACTGCATTTTTGGGAACCCTAAACTGCTGGGGACGCTAGTATAGATCTGATCACTAAGGGAGGTGTATGCTTCACGCGTGGGTGTTAGCACTACTGGCACTAACCTGACGCTGCCTGGGGCAACGCAGACCCTCTCTGACGCTAAAACCTAATTGATATCACCCGCCAGGCGATCAGGGGGTTAAACCTTTATTGGGTTATATACGGCGGTTGCCTGACACTATAAAAAGCAAACTAATTAACCAGTGTTAACACTTATACGGTGATCACTGGTGAAAGGGTTAACTAGAGGCAATCAGGGGGTTAAAACCTTTATTAGGTAATATATGGGGGTACCTGACGCTTTATAAAAACCTGACGGGGAACCTAAATAACAAAATAACTAACTGGCTAATCAGTGTCGCCAGTGACACTTGTCAAGGTCACCTGTGGCCAGGTGACAGATGCACACCGTAGGGGGACAGGAGTGCACCGCGCGGTAGTGAACCCTATGGCTGGCTTCTGCGGATAGGAAACTGGGTGGTTGTGGAAAGCGGGACCAGAGGAGCACAACCGGGATCCAAACGAAAGCTAGAGCCAAGATTCCCCAGGGCGCGGAGTCTAAGACCCAGCTGGTCTTCTCCAGGGCCTCTAGTGGTGAGGATGTTAGCTGCAGGCTGGGACCAGGTCGCGGCCCCTGGAGTTTCCTAGCTCACGCCCCGTAGGATAAGGGGAAAAGAGGGGAAGCAGCAGCACACGATAAGAGAGAACCGAAAAACAAGCTGAAGGTCAGGGGCCACAAGCAGACAAGGATAACGAAGAATGAGCCGAAGGTCAAGGGTCACAAGCAGACAGGAATAGTCGGGGACAAGCCAATAACGTAACAGAGAGACAGACGTAGCACACGGCAGGCAGGAACCCAAACACACAATGCCTAACAAACACGTTGATCAGCAAAGCAGGCTTGCAGTGCACAGGTTAATATAGTGTTCTGTGATAGGGCCTGGGGTGGAGTCTGGCTGGGAGGAGATTATAAAGGAAGCCAGGTGAAAGGGCTCAGGCCTCTAAGATGAACACATGGGAAGGAAGGTAAGCTGACAGACAAACACTACTGCATATCCATGACAGTACCCTCCCTCTTATGGGCCCTCCCCCGCCTGGGCCCAGGCTTAAAGGGAAATCTCTGATGAAACCTTCTCAACAGATGAGGTGCAGCGACATCAGATGCAGCGATCCAAGACGCCTCCTCAGGACCAAAACCTCTCCAATGCACAAGGTACTGAAGAATGCCTCTGCAGAGCCGAGAATCCAGAACTTGTCTAACCTCGTACTTAAGATTATCCTCAGAGACCGAAAACGAGGTAGGGAGATGACAAGAAGATCTATTGAGGACCAAAGGCTCTCTAGGAATAAGCAAGGGCATGAGAGGATCAACAGGAATCTGAGGAGGGTCCCCTAGACCCTTAAAGGGGAACTGGTCATCTTGCACAGGACCGTCAGACTGGGCAGATGTCAGTGGAACCCTGAAGTCAGGTTGGTTAGAAGGTGACATGTCACCGGAGTCAAACTGAATAGCTGAAGGACAAGCAGAATGTCCCGAACAAGAAAAAGTAGGAGGCTCACTGGGCATGGGCTGGACTGGCATAACTAGTACAGAGGCAGAGTGAATAGCTGAGTCAGGTGTAGCGACTACCTGAATCGCATCGCAAGACGTAGCGACTGCAGGACTTGTAGACAAGCTAGCCTGGCTGTGCGTCCAAGGGTGGTTAGGGACAGAGAAATGTAAATGGTTATGCAACCTGGAATGAATGACCGGCTCAGATTCACAGGGGGCAACCTTGGGTAGGCAGGACGAGGAACAGGAGGGACCCCAAGCCAGGATCTGTCCAGTAGTCCAGTCCACATGAGGAGAATGGAGCTGTAACCATGGGAGACCCAAAATTATAGGCGTTGAGGCCTTGGGTAAGATAAGGAAGGATATCCACTCCTGGTGGAGTGTCCCTACCGACATCTTAACAGGGAGGGTCTGGAAGCGGATAGGTCCCCCTGGGAGAACAGTACCATCAATCGCCAAGACCACCAATGGTGTGGTGAGGGGCAAAAGAGTAAGTCTCATGGACGATGCGATTTCCCAGTCCATAAAATTACCAGCGGCTCCGGAATCCAGATATGCTGAGACCGAATGAGAAGAAGCACCAACATGAAGGAACACAGAAAGCAGAAGACGAGAAGGGGAAGGTGATATTTCTGGGTCCAATACTCCACTTTCCAGATGAAGTGGACCCGAAAGTTTTTCTGGACAAAGAGAGCAAGTGTCACGAAAATTACCTTTGCCCCCACAGTAAAGACACAGACCAAGAGTTCTGCGCCTAGCACGTTCCTCGGGGGATAGCCTGGTCCGACCCAGCTGCATGGGTTCCTCAGCTGGTAGGAGATGCTCTACAGGTCGAAGAGAGGGGAGCTCAGGCTGACTAAGAACCAAGGAGTGCTGGCGTTGCTTTTCTAAGGTCCTCTCCTGAAAGCGAATATCGATCTGGTTACACAAGGAGATAACGCCGGCCAGATCAGTGGGGATGGTTCTTCCTGCTAATTCATCCTTCACTCTATCAGACAGGCCATGCAAAAAGGTTGCGACTAAGGCCTCATTGTTCCAGCTCAACTCAGCCGACAGTATGCGGAAATGAAGGGCATACTGTCCCACAGAAGCAGACTCTTGGCGGAGACGTAAAAGGGCGCTGGCCGCTGAAGAGACACGAGCCGGTTCTTCGAAGATATTCCGAAAAAGTTTCAAGAAGCCAGACAGGCTAGAAACCACTGGATCATTCAGTTCCCACAGAGGGGCTGCCCAGGCTAAAGCTTCACCAGAGAGGAGGGAAATGATATAGGCTACCTTAGCCCGATCAGACAGGAAGTTTTGGGGCTGGAGCTCAAAATGAATTGTGCATTGGCTAAGGAACCCCCTGCAAGCCTTGGAGTCCCCAGAGAAACGGGACGGAGCTGGCAGTTGTAGTGAGTGTGTGGCTGCGACTGGTGCAATAGGTGCAGCCGCTGGTTGTATTTGAGGTTGCGGATTCAGGGTTCCCAAGGAGGCCTGAAGCTGCTCGAAGCGAGAAGCCAGATCCTGGAGGAATCGCATCACCTGAGTCTGATTCGATTCCTGGGTTTCAAGTCTGCAAACTATGCCCTGCAACGGATCATCCACGGGTAACGGGATGTCAGCCGGGTTCATGGCTGATCAAACTGTCAAGGTCACCTGTGGCCAGGTGACAGATGCACACCGTAGGGGGACAGGAGTGCACCGCGAGGTAGTGAACCCTATGGCTGGCTTCTGCGGATAGGAAACTGGGTGGTTGTGGAAAGCGGGACCAGAGGAGCACAACCGGGATCCAAACGGAAGCTAGAGCCAAGATTCCCCAGGGCGCGGAGTCTAAGACCCAGCTGGTCTTCTCCAGGGCCTCTAGTGGTGAGGATGTTAGCTGCAGGCTGGGACCAGGTCGCGGCCTCTGGAGTTTCCTAGCTCACGCCCCGTAGGATAAGGGGAAAAGAGGGGAAGCAGCAGCACACGATAAGAGAGAACCGAAAAACAAGCTGAAGGTCAGGGGCCACAAGCAGACAAGGATAACGAAGAACGAGCCGAAGGTCAAGGGTCACGAGCAGACAGGAATAGTCAGGGACAAGCCAATAACGTAACAGAGAGACAGACGTAGCACACGGCAGGCAGGAACCCAAACACACAATGCCTAACAAACACGTTGATCAGCAAAGCAGGCTTGCAGTGCACAGGTTAATATAGTGTTCTGCGATAGGGCCTGGGGTGGAGTCTGGCTGGGAGGAGATTATAAAGGAAGCCAGGTGAAAGGGCTCAGGCCTCTAAGATGAACACATGGGAAGGAAGGTAAGCTGACAGACAAACACTACTGCATATCCATGACAACACTTATACAGTGATCACTGGTGAAAGGGTTAACTCTAGGGGCAATCAGGGGGGTAAAACCTTTATTAGATAATATATGGGGGTATCTGACGCTATAAAAACCTGGCGGCGAACCTAAAAAAATAACTGACTACCTAGCGGCACCAGCATAACTAATACAGCGATCAGAAAAACGATCGCTTAGTGACACTGGCAAAAGGGGGTGAAAGGGTTACCTGGGGGGCGATCAAGGGGTTAAACCTTTATTAGGTAATATATAGGGGTACCTAATGCTAAAAAACCTGGCAGAGAACCTAAAAAAATAACTGACTACCTATCGGCACCACTGACACTAATACAGCGATCAGAAAAACGATCGCTTAGTGACAGTGGTGATAGGGGGTGAAAGGGTTACCTGGGGGGCGATCAAGGGGTTAAACCTTCATTGGGGGGGGTTGGGGGGCTACCCTGGACCTAAAGGGACCTAACACTAATATCCCTGACACTTTTACTAACACAGATGACACTGTTTGCACTGATCAGTAAATAACTGATCACTGCAATCAGTGACACTGTGACTGGGGGCTGGGGGGGTGATCTGGGGGTGGCAATCGTGTGCCTATGTGTCCTGGTGTCAGTCTACTGTTTGTGCACTAACCTGATGTCTTCTCTCCATGGCGCTCCGGTCTATGTGAGCGCCGCATGGAGAGATGACATCACTTCCTCCTGTCTGTGTTTACATTACACAGGCAGAGGAAGCATCCCATTCGCCGGGAGCGATCGCGAGGGGGTGGCCAGAAACTAATGGCAGCCCCCTCATCACGGATCGCTCCTGCACGGAACCCCCACCCATACGAAGGCAGTCACGTACAGGTACGTGATTGTGCCTGTCCGTGACATTTTGCCGAAGTATATGTTCATGGGGCGGTCGTTAAGTGGTTAAGTGAATAAATTCATATGGTGTCATAAATGATTAAACATAAACATTAGATGAATGAATAAAGTGTCCAATCAAAAGTGAAGTCCAAATATAAGATAAAGTTGATGACAATTCACCCGTGAAAGCTGTTTAAAGTCTATCCAAAAATGTAGGCTCTTCAAACTGATGAAAGAAATAACTGTGAGATCCACCACCGATGGAAAGATTCACTGCTTACCGGAACTCCGTGATCCCCTGTGACAGAGGATCAGGGAAAGCGTATAAATGGCAAGCCTGTTATCAAAGGCGTCTCAAGCTTGCTTCACCGCTAATCATATCCCTTAACCACTTCAATACCATGCACTTACGCCCCTTCCTGCCCAGGACAATTTCCAGCTTTCAGCGCTGTCACACTTTGAATCACAATTGCGCGGTCATACAACACTGTACCCAAACTACATTTTTATAATTTTCTTCCCACAAATAGAGCTTTCTTTTGGTGGTATTTGATCACCTCTGCGGTTTTTATTTTTTGCTAAACAAACTAAAAAAGACCCAAATTTTTGAAAAAAAAATATTTTTTTTAGTTTCTGGCATAAAATTTTGTTTTCCCCTTCACTGACGGGCACTGATGAGGCAGCACTGATGGGCACTGATGAGTTGGCACTGATAAAGTGGCACTGATAAAGTGGCACTGATATGTAGAATTGATGGGCACTGATAGGCGGCACTGATATGCAGCACTGATGGGCACCAATAGGCGGCACTGATATGCAGCACTGATGGGCACTGATAGGCGCGACTGATGGGCACTAATAGGTGGCACTGATGGGCACTGACAGGCAGCTGTGATGGACACTGACAGGCGGCTGTGATGGACACTGACAGGTGGCTGTGATGGACACTGACAGGTGGCTGTGATGGACACTGACAGGCGGCTGTGATGGACACTGACAGGAGGCACTGATTGGCACTCATAGGCGGTACTGATTGGCACTGACAGGTGGCACTGACAGGTAGCACTGATGGGCAGCACTGATGATGAGGTACTGGCAGGTGTTACTGCTGGGCAGTGATTGGCACTGTGGTGGGCAGTGATTGGCAATGTGGTGGGCAGTGATTGGCACTGGTGGGCAGTGATTTGCACTGTGGTGGGCAGGGATTGGCACTGTGGTGGGCACTGGCATCCTTTATTGTGGGGGAACTGGTTGGCAGGTGATCTTTTACATTTGAGGGGGCTGTGCTGATAATCAATGTGCTGAACCGAGAAATGCAGTTTACCGGCACTTCCTGGTTCACGCGATGATCAGCTGTGATTGGTCACAGCTGATCACGTGGTAAGAAGCCTCTGACAGAGGCTTCTTATCACGATCGGAGATGCGGGGTGTCAGACTGACACGCTGAGATCGCCGCGCCGCCACGCATTATTTTTTATTTTGTTTTTTATCAATGACTTTCAATGACTTTTTTCTGTATTGCCGGGAGCCGACAATTTATTACAGCCGCGAGTACTTTTAAATTACTTTTTTTCTAAACGGAAATGACACTTTGTGCAGGGACAGTTCTAAGCACGGAAACAAGCGCTACTTTACAGGCATACTATACACACCCCCTAGGTACGAAATTTAAAGGAATATTTCACTTTTATTGTTTCACTTCGAGCATTATTAAAATCACTGCTCCCGAAAATAATGTCCGTTTATAAAACTTTTGCAATGATACATGTCACCTGGGGCAGGACCCAGGTCCTCAAACACTTTTTTTGACAATAACTTGCATATAAGCCTTTAAAATTAGCACTTTAGATTTCTCCCATAGGCTTTTACAGGGTGTTCCGCTGCTTTTTCGAATTTGCCACGAACACCCCAAATTTTTTGCTGTTCGGCGAACTGGTGAACAGGCAATGTTCGAGTCGAACATGAGTTCGACTTGAAGCTCATCCCTATTTAAAAGCAGTAAAAAACACACTTAGGCCTCATGCCCACGAACGTTTTTACAGCCGCGTTTTTGAGCGTTTTTTACAGCTTAAAAACGCCTGTCCATGTTAGTCTATAGCTTCATGCCCACCTAGACGTTTTTGAGCTGCAAATAGCATAGACGTTTTTAAGCTGTAAAAAAAACCCAGGACCAGTGCGTTCCTCAGCGTCAGAATTAGGCAGAAAAAAACGCGAGCGTCAAAAAATGCGCACTAACGCGCAAAAACGCGCACTAACGCGCGGTCGCGTTTTTAGCTCCGACGTTTTTTTTTTTTTCAAAAAAAAATAAAAAAATATTTACAATAACATGGACAGGCGTTTTTAAGCTGCAAAAAATGCAGCTGTAAAAACGCCAGTGGGCATGAGGCCTTACAATTGGTACTTGGATTAAAAAGCCTTAAGTCCGATGTGCCGGCGGGTGCACAATCAGACAAACCCATCAGTCTGGGTAAGCGAGCAGTAAACAGGAGGTGACATCAGCACACCTTCTATTGGCATGTCAGAGTTGAGGTTCTTACGGTCCATGAGATTGCATTGCATGATGATGTCACAATGAGACACAGGGTTTGATTTACTAAAACTGGAGAGAGCAAAATCTGGTGCAGCTGTTCATGGTAGCCAATCTAATTCTAACTTCAGCTTGTTCAATTAAAGGGGCTGTAAAGGTACATGTCTTTTCACCTTAATGCATCCTATGCAAAATATTTGACCATACCACCCCCCCCCCCCCAACCCCCGTTTTACTTACCTGGCCCCTCGAAAGTCCCGCGCTCGCTCCCGTCATCCTCCGAGTTCCTGAGCCCGGCCGTTGATTGGCTACAGTGGATGGATTGAAAGCAGCGCAGCCATTGGCGCTGGGGGGCGGGGCCGTGTGATACAGTCGGCGGCTATGGCTGCCGCTGTATCACGGGGGCGCGCCCGCAGTAACTCCATTGCGGGGAGGAGCTGAAACAGCCGCCGAGGGACCCCAGAAGACTAGGATCGGGGCCACTGTGTGCAAAACGAGCTGCACAGTGGAGGTAAGTATAACATGTTTGTTATATTTTTTTTTTTAAATGGGAACCTTTAGTGTTCCTTTAAGCTTTGGTTTCTTTGCAGAACTGCACTCTCCAGTTTTAGTAAATCAACCCCACAGATTGCAGCACTGGATCACCACTCTTCATTCTTGAAAGGGTTGCTGACTAGAAAGATGTGACGGTTTATTCAGGTAAGCCTAAAAAGTTGATTTTAACTTGTTTTTTTTAAATTAGTAAAATTGGGAAGCAGGGAAAGTAGTTGATGTTTATATTTGCTTGGAGATTGGCTTTAATAAAATATGCAATAAGCACTAATATCACAACTACTTAGTGTATCCAGATGAATTATGCCTTGTTTTTTCAGAATAAATTAAGCCTTAGATTGGTGGTTAATGGTAATGGATATGTCACAATTTATATATATGTAGCAGGGTCCCTACTTAGGGAGTGTATATGCTTCAATTTAGGGGTGACCTGTGCAGTAGTTGGCTCGGGTCTTCCAATTATTTGGACTCTGTCTTGGAATCTGTCTTGCTGCTGTGTCACCTGGCGTGCAGTTCCCCTTTAGTTGAACCACAGGTGGAGTGGCTATTGGATGTCCTCTCTTGGCTGCCGTGCGGTGGGCGGTTCCGGCCTTCTGTGCATGCCGGGAGAGGATATATAAAAGAGGCAGATGCCTTTGTAGAAGGGATGGTGGTGGTGGAGTGCCCGGGGACCTGTACCCGGAGGACTGTGCCCCTCTAAGGGGGAGTGCGCCAAATCTTAACTGAGGAGTCTTGGGCACCTTTGGCCCGAGGCTGCGGAGTTCCAGGTAGGCCCAGTACCTTCAACTGGGTCTACAACTAGAAAGGAAACCCAGGGAGCCCAGGAGAGGGCAACCGCTCTGGCATAGAGGTAACCGGGGGAGGATCGGTCCCACTAAGGAGGCGAGTAATACAGTATTGCTGTCTCGGGAGAGGCCTGGTGACCTGTCGGAGGGAAGGATTCCTTTCATCGCAGACTGCCCTTGCTGAGTGTAGTTACTAAAGGAGGGATCTCCTTGACTTTGTCCTTGGAGGGGACTAAGTCACTGTTCGAGCTTCATGCCGGCTGCTAGTGCTATTGAGTGACTATCCGGGTGAGCTGTACCCACTCGGGAACGAGTGGCGACGAAACCAAGAGTGTGCCTGAATCCATTCTATTTCTGCTAACACCTTTCCTCTCTTCAACTTTCTGGTTACTCAAGCAAATGAGAGAAAATAAACTCTTGTTGGAGTTGAAGTGTTGTGTGGACATTGACCTTCTTTGGGAAAGGTAAAAATTTGCCTCTATAACCTAGAGGGAAGAACCAGTGAAGGGAAGACACTCGCTACGGGACCCAAATACATAACACCATCCGACCTCTAATCCAGAGGACGCAGGCATGTGGCATGGTGTGTCTGATCCCCTAAAGTAAGGTAAGGGGGAAAAGGATCTGTGTGCTACATATATTTTTTTAATCAATGGCAAACTGGCTCCAAATAGTAAATAAATATAATGTTTTGAAATGTAGCTTTATGTCTCTTGTCATATTTTTATCACAGGCATACTGGCCCAAATTAGTAAATAGAGTTTTTTGAAATGTAACCTAACATTTCTTGCCCACCATCAATGAATAACTTACAATTTCTCCTACTGCTGACTATTACAGTGATCACACATACATGTATATTATCTGTTGTTTGTACCCTTCATAAAAAAACAAGCTTTATTTTTAATCCCACCTAAAACACACTGACCCTGTCCTTTGATCTTGACCATGACCATGGATCTTAACCATGCCATGACCCTGGCCAAGATTAAACCCTGATATATATATATATATATATATATATATATATACACACTGAGCAAAATTATAAACGCAACACTTTTGTGTTTGCCCATATTCATCATGAGCTGAACTTAAAGGGGTTGTAAAAAACTCCTTGTACTCTCGGGCCCCCCAGCCCCCCGTTTTACTTACCTGAGGCACAAAACTCTGTGGGCTCGTTCCCGCAATGGTTTCCCCCAGCTTGAGGCGGCTCTTCATTGGAAATTGATAGCAGTGCAGCCATTGGCTCCCGCTGCTGTCAATCAAATCAATGACTCGGCACGCTGGGGGGCCGAGTGATACACTTGGCCGCTATAGCCGCCACTTTATCACACAGCACACAGGAGCGCGCCTGCAAGCTAACCCACTTGGGAGAGAGCTTCTCAGAACATGGGTTAGCTCTTGCGAGTAGGAGCCGAAACAGCCGCCGAGGGACCCCAGAAGACTAACATCAGGGCCACTCTGTGCAAAACAAACTGCACAGTGGAGGTAAGTATGACAAGTTTGTTATTTAAAAAAAAATACCTTTACAACCCCTTTAAAGATCTATGACTTTTTCTATGTACACAAAAGGCCTATTTCTCTCAACTATTGTGTATAAATCTGTCTAAATCTGTGTTAGTGAGCACTTCTCCTTTGCCGAGATAATTCATCCACCTCACAGGTTTGGCATATCAAGATGCTGATTAGACAGCATGATTATTGCACAGGTGTGCCTTAGGCTGGCCACAATAAAGGTCACTCTAAAATGTGCAGTTTTACTGGATTTGGGGGGAGGTCGGGGGGGTCAGAAAACCAGTAAGTATCTGGTGTGACCACAGTTTGCCTCACGCAGTGCAGCACATCTCCTTCGCATAGAGTTGATCAGATTGTTGATTGTGGCCTGTGGAATGTTGGTCCATTCCTATTTAACCACTTGTCCCCCACCCACTGTCAATTGACGGCGGGCGGAGGATACTCTCGTTCTGGGAGGACGTCATATGACGTCCTCCCTTTAAAACGAGCTAGGAGGCGCACGCGCGCGCCCGCCGCGTTCACAAGGGCCCGGTGCGCGTGCTCGGCGGCCGCGATTGCCGCCGGGCACCCGCGATTGCCCGGGAAACGAGCAGGAAAGTGGATCTCTGTGTGTAAACACAGAGATCCACGTCCTGTGAGGGAGAGGGGACCGATGGTGTGTCCCTTGTACATAGGGACAACCATCGGTCACCTCCCCCAGTCAGTCCCCTCCCCCCACAGTAAGAACACTTTGAGGGAACATATTTAACCCCTTCCCGCCCCCTAGTGGTTAACCCCTTCCCTGCCAATCACATTTATACAGTAATCAATGCATTTTTATAGAAGGGATCGCTGTATAAATGTGAATGGTCCCAAAAATGTGTCAAAAGTGTCCGATGTGTCCGCCGCAATATCGCAGTCACAATAAAAAAATCGCAGATCGCCGCCATTACTAATAAAAAAATAAAAAAAATGCTATAAATCTATCCCCTATTTTGTAGACGCTATAACTTTTGCGCAAACCAATCAATACGCGCTTATTACGATTTTATTTTTACCAAAAATATGTAGAAGAATACGTATTGGCCTAAACTGAGGAAAATTTTATTAAAAAAAAAAAAAAAGGGTATTTATTATAGCAAAAAGTAAAAAATTGTGTTTTTTTTCCAAACTGGATGCTCTTCTTTTGTTTATAGCGCAAAAAATAAAAACCGCAGAGGTGATCAAATACCACCAAAAGAAAGCTCTATTTGTGGGAAAAAAGGACACAAATTTCATTTGGGAGCCACGTCACACGACCGCGCAATTGTCATTCAAAGTGTGACAGCGCTGAAAGCTGAAAAATGGCTTGGGCAGGAAGGGGGTTTTCGTGCACAGTAGAGAAGTGGTTAATGGCTGTGCGAAGTTGCTGGATATTGTCAGGAACTGGTAAACAATGCCATATACGCCGATCCAGAGCATCCCAAACATGCTCAGAGGGTGACATGTCCGGTGAGTATGCTGGCCATGCAAGAACTGGGATGTTTTCAGCTTCCAGGAATTGTGTACAGATCCTTACAACATGGGGCCGTGCATTATCATGCTGCAACATGAGGTGATGGTCGTGGATGAATGGCACAACAATGGGCCTCAGGAATTCTTCACAGTATCTCTACATTCAAAATGCCATCAATAAAATGCACCTGTGTTCATTGTCCATAGCATACGCCTGCCCATACCCATACCATAACCCCACCGCCACCATGGGCCACTTGATCCACAATGTTGACATTAGCAAACCGCTCACCCACACAAAGCCATACACGCTGTCTTCTTTGTACAACAGAGCTTTAACCCCTTCACGCCGTCTGTACACAAATATGCGTTCTAGGCTTGAAGGGGTTATACCGGGGTGATGCTTTTTTAGAACCAGTTTATGGCTTTTTAGTGATAACACCGATGCAGCTAAAAGCCACTTGGCTGTTATCCTAAGAAGCGGGAGGGGACGCCCCCCGTTCCCCCGTGCGTCACCTTCCGTGGCTCTCCCGTCTCACCTGGAGGCACGAGCAACCAGCCGACACATCCGCCGGCTGGCCTAAGACCCAAATGAAGCCGCAATTGGCTTTGACCGGGTCTCAGTTCTAGTTACACGGAAGCGATGTCATAACATCATTTCAGTTTTACTCGGCTGCCAATGGCGCCGATTAGAAAAAAAAATAGTATTTCAAAATGCAGATTTTGGCTAACTTTACTGTTTGTTTTTTTTATTCATGAATGTGTCTTTTTTCCCCAAAAATTAGCATTTGAAAGACCTCTGCGCAAATACAGTGTGACATAAAAAAAAATCTCACCTAATATCCTAACTACCTATCATATTTTCAGAGGTTCTGAAGTGAACTGGAAACACTGGCTGTAAACTGGCATTGACTGTAATCTCTAACTGGTTGTATTCTGGCAATAGCTGTAGTTTGGTGCTGGCCTTGATCAAGCACTAGCTATTTTGGGTCCTGGCTGTAACCTGGCACTGACTGTAATCAGGTAATAGTTGTAATCTGACACTAGCTGTAATTAGGGGCTGCTGTAATCCGATGCTGACTGTAATCGGGCACTGGCTGTAATCTGCATTGCCTGTAATCTTGCATTGGCTGCAACCAGACTTTGACTTTACTATAGCAGTGGTTATAATTAAGCACTTGCTGTAATATGACGCCAAGACCCCTTTCACACTGGAGGCGTTTGTCAGGCACTTTAACGCTAAAAATATCGCCTGAAAAATGCCTCATCTGCAATCCCAGTGTGAAAGCCCGAGTGCTTTCACACTGGGGCGCTGTGCTGGCAGGACATCAAAAAAAGTCCTGCAAGCACCTTCTTTGAGGTACTTTAGGAGCGGTGCATGCTCCTAAAGCCGAAAAAAAGGGGGGCAAAAACCATGCTGTCAGATGTAGATGGGGGTAGCTGCCTGCACAACAGATATACTGTAATATAAGAGCAAGTGAAAGTGGTAAAGTGCGGCGCTCAAAGTGATGGTATGTGTGACCAAAACTCAAGATGTAACCTCCATAGTGAAAGGATGGATACAACCAATGAATTGGTTTGATTCACAAAATGGTAAATGATACCAAATAATGGAATAAACAATAATAAATAAACCTATAAATGGAATTAGACACCATGAATGGCGAAAGCAGATTAAGCAAGTGAACAAGTGATTGTGACGTCCTAATTTCAATGTGCTTATGGTGCTCAAATGGTTTAATTGGTATATGATATGAAAGGATGGTATATATTCTAAAAAAACATTGCAAAAACATTAAGAACACCATGAGTGGCAATTGACCAAATATCTTGGTGAGCAAGTAAGTAAAAAGTCCAAGTATTCCAAAGTGCTAAAAGTGTTTTAAATGTATAGTTGTCTGCAGGTAATCCACCACCGTGAAGATCAAAGGCTTACAAGACGAGTTGGACCCAGCAAGGCGTGCGCCTGATGGGTCAAACGAGCTTGTTGGTGTAGCACACCCAGGGAGAAGTACAGCAAGCACAGCTTCCAATATAGACCAGGCAGAGAAGTTTCACAATATTGACATCAATGAATATCCACCATAGATTAAGCCACGATACTTCATGTACAAATCCACCCAATGTATCATATGTGTAGCGGGTAGGTACTTTTCAGTATGTTGATTCGGGTGGAGACATCAGTGATGTCCAGTTCCCTGTGGCCCAGCAGGTGGCGCTGTCACTTTGGGCGGGGGTTGAACCATCGCTGGAGTGCCGTACACTTTTTGGTCTCTCGCAGTGGTTGTACGGCGGGGCGGGGAACCCGCTGTGCTAGCTGGGAGAGGCTATAAAGGGGGCGGACATCTTCGCCACAAGGTCCGAGTCCCAGAAACCTTTAGCCTGAGGGATGCTGTCTAGCGGTCGGTGTCCATACGGCCTAGGCCTGGACACGTGGAGTTCGGGAGTCACCCCAGACACCCTCAGTCTGGGGTGAGGTGCATCGTTCAGGCCTGGGGCCCAGCTTCTTCCACTGGGATCCGCCCGGGAGGAACCATCCTAAGGCACCCATAGAATCGGCTGTCTGAATCCAGGCGTAAGGGACCGCGCAGGTGACCTTCCCGTAGATCTGGTGCAGCAGATTGCCAGTGCCGGGACAGGGCCTCCGGAGACCGTCGGGATGGATGTCCTCACCAAACAGGGGCCATATTCACACGGAAGGTGGTCCATGTTCTGAGGTCGGTGGCAGAGACCGTTACTCTAAGGTCGGTGGCAGAGACCGTTACTTAGGCCCGTGACAGGGGCCCCGAACAGTTCACCCGGTAGGTGGCAGCTACCAACTTCACGGTCGGTGGCAGAGACCGTGCGCCAGGCCTATCCGCACGAGAAAGGGATAGGAGAGTTCATTGTGCCTGGGCCTACTCGTATCCACACCCCTGTCTGTCTGTTATGGAAGTTCAACTGATTATGTTCATTCTGGCATTGAAGAAATAAAGGAGTGTTGAACTTTGAATGGTGTGGGGCTCTATTACTGGCAGATACACCTCCACGGAAGAAGCGGAGGCTCCATATGCAGGATGCAGACCCGAAGGTAATTCAGAAAAGACTTTGCTCAAACCTCACATACACAGAGGGTGAGAGCTTGGCGTAGTGTCCTGCACTCTCTCCTCCAGAGTACCCCTAGACAACAGCCACAAACAACCGATACAAGAGAGAGAGAGAGAGAGAGAGAGTGAGGCCGCCACATATGGTAAAAGGAGAAAAATTGGCCCACATAGTGTGATTCCATTTAAAATGAGAGCATTTATTTGTAAAATATAAAATGGTCACTCACATTTCAGAAGACATATAAAAGCATATACAGTAAGATCAAAATGATGCAGTGGCATCAGCAGAGCCCTTCCCAAAGTTTTGTCCTAATAAGGCATCCTCTGGGGTAATCTGACACTAGATGTAATTAGGGGCTGCTGTAATCCGATGATGACTGTAATCGGGCACTGGCTGTAATCTGCATTGCCTGTAATCTTGAATTGGCTGCAACCAGACTTTGACTTTACTATAGCAGTGGTTATAATTAAGCACTTGCTGTAATATGACCCCAAGACCCCTTTAACACTGGAGGCGTTTGTCAGGTAACTCTAAACTGATGAGCTATAAAGGCTTTAAAAATGTCACCAAGATTTTTGGGTATTTTGGTTAGTTGTTTGCGATATTGCAGGTGCATGCAATTTTAGTACTTGGCATGTTTGGTATCTATTTCCTGAACACATCCTCTTCTTTTATATTTTACCAAAAATTTTATTATATTGTGTGTGTTTGCTCTAAAATTCACTTTATTTAATTACTGAATATGTGGGTTTGATAAACAGTTGCGCAAATATCATGCGACATAAAAAATTGCAACTATCATTCATGTCTTCTACAGGTTCTTTGCTTTCAGAAAATATACAATGTTCTGGGGGGGTTTGAGTATATTTTTTGTCCAAAAATTAGGATTATTACTTGTATGTTATGGAACTATCTTCCGTTCCATAACCATTTTTTCTGTTTCGGTAGGAGAAAGGGCGCAGCGTAAAATTTTTAGTTTGCCTCACCTGCCAGTTGCCTGTAGTCAGTGAAGGAAAGCGGGGAATGCATAACCTCATCCCCTCATTACACACTGCAGTTTAGTGGCAGTTCATCACAGCTCGAACTTAGCTATAACACTAATACTTAATGGAGTGAAAATAAAGTGTATGCAATCCGGGGGGTAGGGGGTTTGTAGGAGGATGGTGGGGATACTAGGGTAGGACCCACGAAATTCGGGGTACTTTGTTGCAGTTTGTGGGCTTAGCACTATATGACCATATAGTGTGACCAAACCCCCGAATATATTTTTATGTATATGTTCAGGTGTTTTTTACTAGCCTTGCAGGATAAATATCATTCTTGAATGTGTGCGCTATAATCTGTTTTGTAGGAGGATGGTGGGGACGCAGCAAAATGCACTTTCACCTATGTAGACAAAAATCGCTGCACTGGCCCTGTCTGTAATTTGGCGCTGGGTGTAATCTGGTACTGGCTATAGTCAGGCATTGGCTGAAATCAGGTGCTGGCTGTAATTAGTCACTGTCTATAATTTGGAACTGGCTGTAATCCGGCATTGGCTGTAAACAGGTTCTGTCTGTAATCTGGCACTTGCTATAATGAGATCATTGTATCTGTATTTTGCTCCTTAAGCACTGTCAATTTACAAGTGTGACCACAGGCATTACTAACAATGTGATTACTGTGACTGACCACAGTGATCACGTTGCACAGAGCCACTTTGCTGTGCATAGCTTTTGTCTATGATCATGCCACTCCAATGACAGTCTGTCACGAATGTCAGGTCTACCCCAATGCAGGTAGTCAGACACTATAGCTGGCTACTGTGCACCTCACCTATAGCAGCCCCCTTTCCCTTAAGACAAGCAGGCCTACGGATACTTGGTTGCCACCAGGACTTTATACGCAATGCTATAGTGCCTGCCCACCATAACTTGGCAGACGTGAACTGAGCAAAGCAAACAGGTACTTGCAGTTTTAGCAGATAGCGTGGTTCAAAGACAGTTCAGGTAAAGGCAGGCTGAGTTCAGGGGATAATCCAGTATCCATTCCAGGGTAAAAGGCAGGCTGAGTTCAGGGGATAATCCAGTATCCGTTCCAGGGTAAAAGGCAGGCTGAGTTCAGGGGATAATCCAGTCCAATCCAGGTCATACACAGGGGATCCAACAGCAAGCAAGGCAGACTAACAGGAGGCTTGGTTTAGAACAATACAGGTATGTCTCTCTCTATCACAAGCAAGGGATAGAGTGTTCGGTTTGCTTATATCAGGTGACTGAGCAGATCAATTACCTAACAGGTGAACATAGACAGGGAGGAAAAGCAACAGCCAACACCCGGGTGCTGGAATGAGGAACAGGGGCACAAAAAAAAAAACGCCCTGTCAGAGGAGGAAGTGCCCCTTACTACAGTGGTCATCAACCCTGTCCTCAGGGCCCACTAATAGGCCAGATTTTATGTATTACCTTGGGGGGATGCAGACTAGAATACTGCAATCACTGAGTTGCAAATTATATCACCCGTGATGTATTTCAGTTATCTTGCAAACCCGGCCTGTTAGTGGGCCCTGAGGACAGGGTTGATGACCACTGCTTTACTACAATGGATGGTATGGGGATCAAAATCTAATATAATGGAGTAAGAAACAAAAGAAAAGATTAATCTGGTTAACCTTACTGACTGTTACAAAGCTACTTTAGGCACTATCCCTTTAAGTCAAATATGCAATATATTAATGTATTATTTAAAAAAGTCATTTTCTACTTTTCAAGAGTTAAATATTCAGGTTTTGTGTTCTTAACCTCACACCACAGCTGCTACCGCTTTGAACAACAACTCCTCTGTAGGGTAATAAAACACATTCAATGGGTCAATTCAAGTGAAAAAATAAAAAAAAGAGGTCAAAACTAGAACAACCATGAAATATTCTAATGTATGTCAGCAAAAGGGAGGAAAATAGATATCTAAATAGACACGTTTTGCTTACGGCTTAAATAGACACAAGCAAATGAGAATGTTTTCCAGATACTGTTACAATAAAGGTGTTGACTGAATAAAATGTATTTCTATGTGCTGTATTTTTCCAGTCACCATTGTTTAATCTCAAAATGAATCAGAGATACAGTAAATATTATGGCACTCATTGGTGCATTCCAGTAAACAAATTTTTTTTTGCAGTATTCTGCTGAATAAATAATGAAGTTTGCACCTGACACCTGAAGCATATTATTGTGTGATAACTTCTGATACTGTGCATGAACTTTGTTTGATTAATGCATCCACTCTTTGCTCACTGTTTTGCATTTTAAGTGACAGTTCCTGCAAAATTGGCCTTTTTTCAGGTTGGCTTATGCCCCGTACATTTCCGCCAGCAAAAGTCTGATGTGAGCTTTTCATCGGAAATTCTGACCGTGTGTATGCTCCATCAGACTATTGCTGTCGGAATTTCCACCAGCAAAAGTTTCAGAGCAGGTTCTCAATTTTTAGTCTGTATGCAATTCCGACAGGAAATAAAACACGCATGCTCGGAAACAATTCGATGCATGCTCGGAAGCATTGAACTTCTTTTTCTCGCCTCGTCGTAGTGTTGTACGTCACCGCATTCTTAGCGCTCGAAAGTTCAGAGAACTTTTGTGTGACCGTGTGTATGCAAGCCAAGCTTGAGCAGAATTCAGTCGAAAAAACCATCCAACTTTAGAGTGCAAAATTGTAAAAAGAAATAAAGATACTAAGAAAATGTTGTATTGTCTACAAAAACCTTTTTATATGGGGCGTGTCTGGACGTGCTGCAGGGAAGACATTTTGGAGCAGATCCAACGACCATCTATAGCCATCCTAGGCTCATCTCACCTTGGTGGACCTCCATACCCCTTCTGCACTTCCCTGGGGCACCTTACGTTGTGGCTCCAGTGAGTATCGAGGTGCCTGGACGGCTGTATCCCCTACAGGCCTAAAGACAGCTTCTCTATGCCGAGGCCCTCCACCATCTTGAGGCCTCTGGGGTCTCCTACATCTCTTGCGCCTGACTGCTGTGGCCTACGTGGTGAGCGGGCGCTTCATCCTCGCCCATCTGCCGCTGTGTCTCCGAAGGACATACTTCAAAATCCGCGGCAGCGGGAGATTGCTGAAAGTTCCCGGGTGGCCAGCTTCACTACACTGAGACCCGACACCATCTTGCGGCCTGTGGTCCCGGCCGCATCCACCGCTCTCAGGTAGAGTGTAGAGTGTACCACGGGATTCTTGCCCTTTGCCTGCCTTAATAGCGGCTTTACAGAGGCTGGCGTCTGACATTAGACTGTTGTGGGGAAGCTGGGGCCAGTCGGAGCGGCGCTCTTCCACTCGGTGGCCATTCCTAGGAAACACAGCGGCTTTGGCCTACTCCCGGAGGACGGCGGCCATCTTGCTGCACCCATAACACCCATTGCCGCTCCATTACATCTCCCCTGAAGCCCAGCTCCCTTATTTTAAAGCATTGGGATCACCATCCTCTGCCCGCAATCAATTACAGATCTCCCCCTTTTTAACTGGCCTGTAGACTGTTGAACCCAGCAAGGGAATAATGGCTGGGTGCTTCCATGGCTCCTAACATGGAGGATGCTATCTGAATAAGCTCCAGGCCCTGTCTGCTCTCCGAGACCTCTGAGACGCTACTGTAGTCATTTCTAGCTCCGGGGGTAAGCCTGACCGGCCACTGTACTCCTTGGGCACCTCATGGGCAAGGTTGGCCAGCAGCAGCAAAATTACAAGCTGCTGTTTGGGCCGCGTGAGGGATCTATCATGGAACGTTTTGTTACTAGGCCGCAATCCGCGACCTCAAGTCAATCCGCTAACCCTTTTGCTGCAATGGATCCATCTCTGGGAACGGAGAGTGCTGTGAATCCTACACCAGCATGCACCAGAGTCTGGATCTCGCTCCATCCTCTCCACATGTGATCCTCACCCCAGAAATCTTTGATGCTAAGTTGGATGCTAAACTACAGCTCCTACTTCAACAAATCACATGCAATGTTTCAGCAGAGGTGAGCAAGTTAGCTGCAGAACTAAGAGGGGAAATAAATCAAATTGGGGAGCGTACAGATACTCTTGAATATAAACTTGATGAGATGATAAACAATGTACAGACTATTGAGGAGGAAAATCATAACCTACCGTATATACTCGAGTATAAGCCGACCCAAATATAAGCCGAGGCACCTAATTTTAGCACAAGAACTGGGAAAACTTATTGACTCGAGTATAAGCCTAGGGTGTGCCTCACTTTGCCTCACTGTGTCCATGCCTCACTGTGTCCATGCCTCACTGTGTCCATGCCTCACTGTGTCCATGACTAGACTGATGTTTAACATGGGAGTCTATGGAAGGGGTGCCCGGCTTTGAAAAATCGGTGCTACCCGCCCGTAGGTCCCCCGGACAAGAAACTTTGCAAACTTGTAGAGGAAAAGTGGGGCTACATGTGGGCCAAGTTTGGGGTCCAGAGGACCTACGACCGGCCAGTACCGGGCCCCCAAATTCACCAGAGAAATTACCGTTTAACATGGGAGTCTATGGAAGGGGTGCCCGATTTTGAAAAATCGGTGCTCCCCGACCGTAGGTCCCCCGGACAAGAAACTTTGCACACTTGTAGACGAAGAGTGGGGCTATATGTGTGCCAAGTTTGGGGTCCAGAGGACTTACGGCCGGCCGGAACCGGGTCCCCAAAGTCCGGGAGATCAGGCGCAAAAAGGTGACTCGAGTATAAGCCGAGGGGGGCATTTTCAGCACAAAAAATTGTGCTTAAAAATTCGGCTTATACTCGAGTATATACGGTAAGTTTTTCAATCTCTCAACTACATCTACAGCAGGAGAAAACAGGGAAAGAAGGCAGAACTTACGCTTCAGAGCTATCCCTGAAACAGTAGGGGACCCTGACTTACGCACCTATCTTCTGGGTCT
The DNA here is from genome assembly GCA_029206835.1 of Rana muscosa. Classification (NCBI taxonomy): domain Eukaryota; kingdom Metazoa; phylum Chordata; class Amphibia; order Anura; family Ranidae; genus Rana; species Rana muscosa. The sequence goes on from CM055122.1 coordinate 1,173,469,343, forward strand.
TTTCAATACCCTGGCCCCCACAGTAGTGGATATAGACTGGCGCCTAGATAGGGCCCACTGTTCTTTGGGCCCAAAGCCTCCGGCTGGAGCTAGACCCAGAGACGTTATAGTGAGATTTCACTTTTTTGAAAGCAAAGAGGCACTAATCCTGGCTACACAAAATAAATCTCAGCTTATGTACAAGGGAGCAAAACTGCAGATTGTTAGTGACCTCTCCCCCATTACCCTTGCTAAACGTAGGAATCTGCATCCAATCACCTCCCATTTACAACATCATAAGGTTCTGTATTACTGGGGATTTCCTTTCCGCCTCACTGTATCCAAAGACGGCGTTCAGTATACCCTGCGTGAACTGCAGGAGGGCGAAACTTTCCTAAAAAACCTTGGTCTGCCTCCTCTTCCAGAAGAAGATTTGATTCCTCCTTCTGCCCAGGCTGGTCCACCTCCTAACACCCCCAGCCGCATCTGGATCCCCATAAGGGGCAAATCCAGGAAACATCTCTCTACTCCCCAACGTCTACGTACCTCCAAGCAACCTCCATGAAATTTTTGCAAATTCCTCCTTGGATCTATACTTCATTGCTCTTTGCATTTTCGTTTCTCTATTGTTCAGAAGAAACAAAGTTTGCTGCTCTGGTTCATAAGGTTTTGAGGCTACCCTGTTTCCTGTTCGGGGTAGAATTTTTCCCCAACCCATGGGGTACTATTATTAGTGGTTTTTATTTGGTCATTGTACCTCAGTTGACAGTTGTCCCTGTTTATCTGCTGACTTTTTTTTTCACTATTAACAGGCCTCCTACTGTCGGACTCATACTGAACGCTACCGAATTCATAAGGTGAGCAGCCGGCCCTTCCCTTTTCTCTACTCAGAGTCTCCTGATGGAAGTACGCATGTGTCCCTACCTGGCCTTGGACTATTTCCAGTGCCCCCTGAGAGCAGAAGCCTCTCAGGTCTTCAAAAACGTAAGTTCTGTTTTTATTTATTTTTTATGTCCATGTTCATAGGTCAGCTCTGTAGGTTGAAAGTGCAATGTTCTTGTTTTTCCTAACCTACTGCAGTTCCTCTACAGGGTATATTTGTTACTTTGATACTTAGGCACCAAGGGGTTGTTGCTACTAGCAATGTTTATAAACAGCCCTGCATTTATTTTTATGTTTTCTATATTTATTTATTTTTTCATATTTACTGTCCTTTCACGAGCTTATCTGAATGATTTGCATACATGGCTTTAAGGATCATGTCATATAATGTGAAAGGTCTAGGTTTCATCCGTAAGCGCTGGATGGCCCTGAAGGACTTCAGGGCCTCCGGTGCAGACATGGTAATGATCCAGGAAACTCACTTCCGGGCGGGTGGTTCGCTTAAATTTGCCTCAAAGTTCTTCCCCACCTCCTTCCTTGCCTCTAACTCAACGTGCAGGGTGGGAGTGGCAATTCTGATTAAGAAATTGTGCCCTATTAAGGTTAAACATTCCCATGCTGATCTTCATGGGAGATTCCTCATTCTAGACTGTGAGTGTATGACCACTTCCTTCACCCTTGTCAATCTCTATGCCCCCAATACAGGTCAGATCGACTTTCTTAACTAACTTTTTGATTCCCCTCAATACCGTTCACAACCTTTTATGATTATTGGTGGGAACTTTAATCTGGTTATGTCACCCACTAGGGATAGACAAACTCTCTTTAGTACTACACCTTCTAAAAAGATTACATCCCAAGCCAATTCTTTCCGCAAATGTATTAGGTCTCGTCAACTTTTCGACTCATGGAGGATTAAGCATCCCTCCGTTAAGCAGTTCACATTTTACTCCCCAAAATGTACTCATGTCTTGACCATTTTTTTATTTCATGCCCACTCATCCCCTATGTGGTCGGGGAGTCTGACATATCACCCATTACATGGTCGGACCATGCTCCCATTATGTTAGACCTTATGCTTTCTCAGGCTTACACCAGATCTTGTCATTGGCGTCTTAATGACCACCTCCTACAATCTGAAGTTTCACGTTCCACCTTAGCAAAAAGTTTCGAGGATTTCTTCCAGCTTAACATAGGGTCGGTTTCCGAATTTTCTACGCTGTGGGAGGCACACAAAGCTGTATTTCGTGGTGCTTGCATAGCTAAGAGCTCTCGGTTGAAGAAAGATAGAAATGGACTTATACAGTCCCTAACATCCGCTCTGGTAACCGTGGAGCGGAGGCTGTTGTGTGGCCCCGCGGTGATGAAACTGTGAAAGGTCACTTCCCTCAGAGAACAATTCAAATTAATCCAGTTTGGCAGGGCAGCCAGATCTTTACTCTGGACGAAACAAAAATTTTACGAATATTCTACCAAACCCCATAGAATGTTAGTCAACAAATTACACCCACGTCCATTCAATTCATTCCCTGATTTCCTTCTCCAGGCTGACGGACCTAGAACACACTGCCCCCGTGAGATGTCAATTTTTTTTGGCAAATTTTACCATAGATAGTATAACTGTTTGACCTCGGAGAATCACTTTAATTTTACTCAGGAAAAATTTGAGAAATTTTTCTCTAACATAGAAACTTCCAAAATTATCTTCAGCAGATTTAGCTAGCTTGAATATGGCTATAACGGCTGAGGAGCTTTTAACTATAATTAAGGATCTTCCATTGCATAAATCGCCTGGCCCTGATGGTCTGCCCTATTTTTACTACAAAACGTTCTTTGACATTCTGTCTCCACACATGTTGACCTTATACGATTCCCTGCTTAAGGGTACATCCCCACGCCCACAATTCTCCCACTCTTACATTTCAGTCATCCCAAAGCCTGGTAAGGACCCCTCTATCCCAGATAACTACAGGCCCATAGCCCTTTTAAATTCAAATTATAACATATTTACCAAAATTCTTGCATCCAGACTATCTAGGCTTGTTCCCAAACTGATCCATAGAGACCAGGTGGGATTTGTCCCTGGCAGGCATGCGGAGGATAACACCCGACGTACAATAGATCTGATAGATCTCTTGGACAGGTCTTCCCGTTCGGCATTGATTCTAAGTTTAGATGCACAAAAGGCCTTTGACAGGCTGAGTTGGCCTTATATGTTTGCCACCTTAAAAATATACGGTTTTCGTGGCCCTTTTCTAAAAGCTCTAGAGGCCCTATATTCGACAGTCACAGCCCAAGTTCAGATGTCATCCTTCCTGTCGCCTGGCTTCCCCATGACAAACGGAACTCGGCAGGGGTGTCCCTTATCGCCATTACTTTTTATTCTATGTCTAGAACCCCTGGCCGAGTCCACCCGCACTCATTCCGATATCCGTGGGGTGGTGATGCGACAGGAGGAATATAAATTGTCGCTCTTTGCAGATGACATCCTGCTCACTATTACTAACCCATTGATATTGCTCCCTTCACTGCACAAATTATTGTCCTCCTTTAGTGCCATTTCCAGTTATAAGGTTAACACTTCCAAAACTGAAGCCCTCCCCATACACATTCCGTCATCCCTGTTATCTCAACTTAAAGAATCATACCCTTATAAATGGTGCAATGCCTCCCTCAAGTATTTAGGCATCCTTCTCACCCCCTCTTACTCTTCCCTTTATTCTGCTAATCTCCCCCCTTTGGTTTTAGACATTAACAAATCCCTGCTGGTCTGGACAAAATATCCCCTATCCCTGTTGGGTAGGATTATTGTCCTAAAAATGTCTATTTTACCCAGATTACTATACCACTTTGAAACATTACCAGTTGCCTTGCCTTCCTCTCAACTAAAAACACTTCAGAGGAGTTTTCTAAAGTTTGTATGGGGAAACAGGGTCCACCGTATAGCGAGTTCAGTGTTATTTGCCCCAAGATCCAGGGGGGGATTGGGTGCCCCGGACATTATTAAATATTATTACGCCTCACATCTGAGGGCTATTGCTTCATGGTCTTCCTTACACGCACCAAATCAATGTACTGCCATTGAAAAGGGAGTGTTATACCCGGTTCACCCATGCTCTTTAGTTTGAGGTACCCTCCCATCCCTGGATCCCATTTTTAAACGTCAATGTACTGCTCCAATGACATTCACTTTAACCATTTGGCGTAAATGTCTCAAAGGCTATCCTCTTGCTTCACCTTGCCCTCCCCTTGTGAACGTGCTGTTTAACCAATCATACCAGATAGTCTGTCCCTGGGCAGGGTTTTCCCATGGCTTAATGCCCCTCTTTTTCAGCTCCGGAATTTGGTTCATCCTATCACGCAGAGATTTCATACTTTTGAGACCCTACGTGAGAAATTTGATATACCCACCAACTTTTTCATTTTTATTTACAGGTTAGACATTTCTTTCACTCTAAATCTTCAACCCTGACTCTTGATAAACCAACCGCCTTTGAGTACTTATGCGCACAGTGTCCTCACCAACTACATTTAATATCCTCCATCCACCGTATCCTCCATGAGTCGACCCCTCTTACCGAGTCCACACATCACTACATGAGGAGATGGTCCCATTTTATAGGTAGACCTATTACAGTCCAGGTATGGGATAGGATTTGGTCCTCTACATTCAAGTCCTCCAAATGTGTAACCCAAAGGGAAACGTCTATTAAGATCCTCATGTTTTGGTACAAAACCCCTGATGTCATTCAAAAATATGATTCCTCAGTCTCCTAGCGCTGTTGGCGTTGCAGGACTGACACAGGCTCTTTATTTCATATTGTTGGGTCTCCCTTTTTTCAGGCATAAGCAAAAAAATCAATCGGCTAATTTCTTATATTTTTTTAGCCGCCAAAAGGCTTATTCCTTTGTGCTGGTTGTCCAACACACCTCCTCCCGGGTCCAGATTTCTCCACCTGGTGGCTGAGATTCAGAGGATGGAATATTTAATGGCCTCTGTTCATGATATCATCCCCCAATTTGATAAAATATGGGAACCTTGGGATCGATCGGAATATGGGACCCCTGTGCAAACTGTGACATCTTAAATTGTATATGCATTGTATTATTTTTGATCATATCCCCTCCCTCCTCCCCTTGTTTCTATGTATGCCATTTGGTGCCTTCCTGAATCTCATGTTTCTTATCATATACCCTCTACAAAAACCCTTGTCTTTTTTTTATTTTATGATCGATCTCTGTTTTTGATTTCTATTACTTACCAACGAGTTGTTTATTTTTTTTATTTTTTTTAACTTTTGATAAGCTATGCAGATCACCCCTGTGCTCTGTATTTATGGACGTTGTTTATCTGTACCTCCTATTTCTTTATTTTTTGATATTTGTGCATTGTGCATTATGTAACAATTTTATATCTGTTCTTTTGAAACCCAATAAAAATACAATTTTGAAAAATAAACCTTTTATATATTCTCTATGTTTATTTACAGTTCACGTGCACATTTACAAAAATATACAGTATATTTTAATATAGAACACTGATTTAGAACACTAATTTGTTTAACATTTAGGTGCATATATTAGGGCTAGTTTACACTTGCTTCAAAATATGGCTTCGGACAGGCTTTGTTAAAGCTCACTGAATGCCAGTCAACGCTCCAGTCACTAAATAAAATGGTTAGCTTACAGTCCTGTTTACACCTTGCTTTTGCTTGGTGCTTCGATAGGGCTTCGGTGGGGCTTCGATGAGGCTTTGGTGGAGCTTTGATGGGGCTTTGATGAGCCTTTGGTGGGCCTTTGGTGGGGCTATGGTGAGGCTTCGTGGGGATTTGATGAGGCTTTTGTGGGGCTTCAGTGGGGCTTCAAGCGAGCTTTGCCATAGACTTCTATGGATGCTTTGAAGATGCTTTGAAGCACCACTAAAGCTGCATGGGGTATCATTTTTAAAGGGAAGCTGAAGCTAAGCAAAGCAAAAGCAAGGTGTAAACAGGATGTAAGGTAACCATTTTATTTAGTGATAGGAGTTTTGAGTAGCATTCAGAGACCTTTAACAAAGCCTTTCCGAAGCCTTGTTTTGAAGAAAGTGCAAACAAGCTGTTAATGTGTGTTGAAGCCGAAGCAAGTGAAAATGAGCCCTTACAAACATTTGCTTGGACAAGGATAGGTTAAATGTTGTATTCAGTACAGCATATGTTTTTTGTAGGAAAACCCCAAGTTAGTTGAATGCCTATCCCCAGGCAACGCTTACTGCCCCTTGGTTACTTTTAGGGCTCATTTACATTTTCTTTGACTTCAACACACATTAAAACGTCTACCATTTTAACGTGCTTTTATGATGTGTTTTTGATGCTTCGGTGGTGCTTCGATGAAGCTTCGGTGAAGCTTTAGTGATGCTTCGGTGAAGCTCTTTTGAAGCTTTGTTGAAGCTTGGCACATGCTCTGTGTATGTGTGTGGATATCTCATACCTGCAATTTCTCCAAAACAAAGCAAAGCTAAAGCTGAATTAAAGCCTCTCAAAAGCTGCAGGTACTTCAAGCGAGCTTCAAGCAAACTTTGCCATCGACTTCTATGGAGGCTTTGAGGACAATTTGAAGCACCACTAAAGCGACATGGGGTAAAATTTTTGAAGCAAAGGCGAAGCAAAAGAAAAGGAAAGTGTAAACAGGACTGTAAGCTAACCAATTTATTTAGTGACAGGGGCTTTGACTGGCATTGAGAGAGCTTTAACAAAGCCTGTCTGAAGCCTTGTTTTGAAGCAAGTGTAAACTAGGCCTTATGCCGCATACACACGATCAATTTTTTCGACGGTGAAAACACCGTTGAGAAAATCGACGTTAAAAACGAGGAACAGCTTGTTCCCCCCACACACGGCCGTTTTAAATGTCATTTTTTTTGGGGTCGAAAAAAACGACCGTGTGTGGGCTCCGCGGCAGTGTTTCCCTATGGGAAACACTGCCGCGGAAAACATGTAGAAAAAAACGACGAGAAAAATTAGAATATGTTCTAATTTTTCTCGTCGTTTTTAATGCCGTTTTTCTCGTCGAAAAAAACTACAGAAAGCCCACAGACGATCGTTTTTCTCGTCGAATGGGAAAAATACATTTTTTCTCAACAAGAAAAACGGCCGTGTGTACGCGGCATTACTCTTAATTTTTTTAAATACCTTGTAAAGCAAAGTTTAACTCACCTAAGTGCACAATCTATGGCTCTCATTGGCTCAGTTCTAATGACTATAAATCCAATGATACAGATGTGCCTGTGCTGGCCAGTCCCTGGTGGTCCCCCTTTGCTGATGTCACCCCTTTAAAACTCATATTCTGGATCCTAAAATAAGACTGCCATTGGACAATCAATAGGCATCTTGCACACCTAATGAGGAACCCCATCTCCTGTTCACAGGAGAAGAGAGAATACTCTGGACTAGAATGCCACATAACCATGGATTTTGGTGAATAAAAAGGGCATTTAGGCAGATTCTAGTTTCTTTGCCAATTACTATTTTGAGGGGGAGGGGGTGTAAGGAAATTGGCAGGCTGGAGGGGACTTTTTAGAAAAATTATGTTTTGTAGTGTATTGATATTATATTGCCTTTGCATTCCAGTCTCCATTCAATACTTGTTTTGTTCTTTAAAACTATAGTAGCAGTACTCAGTGCGCACAACTTCTCACTATAGAGGTTTTTCTAGCTAAATAGAATGGGCACACTAGTTTTGGATGCAACAGTTTCCCCGCAGCAAGATTGTATCCTCTTTTCCTCTTGAGCACCAATGGTATCTAAATACATCAAAACATCCCTAACTTTAATCTGACTTTTCACCTAACCCCTAAACTTGACATGACCATACACATAAAGTATGAGTCTATTAGTACTAAACCTGAACATACCCTTAACTAAGGATAAGCTTAGTATCCCTGGCCTGTTTTTTTTCATTCACCAGCCACCTGGGGATTTGTCATTTTTGATAGGTGTAATGGTGGTTTAACTTTGTTGGGTGCAGCAGGTTGTTGTGCAGAGGGCAATACAGGGGTAGGGGGTGTGGTGGACCAGCATGATATATGTTGCTGGACCTTCGTAATGGATGATTTACCATATTTATCGGCGTATAACACGCACAGGCGTATAACACGCTCCCTAACTTTAAGAGGGACGTTTCAGGAAAAAAACTTTCCACAGCCCCCTGCGTATAACACGCAGGCACAGTTTACCCTCTATTTTCAGGGTAAAAAAGTGAGTGTTATACGCCAATAAATACAGTATTTATTTTTTCAACACAGGACTTTTTCGATTGTGTGGATGTTTTTATTTACTTTTTCACTTTCTTCATGTCATTGAATGACCACTTGTCATCCAGAAGGTTTTACCCCCTTCATGACCAGGAGATTTTTTGCTATTCCACATTGTGCTACTTAGACTGCCAATTGCATGTCATGTAACACTGTACGCAAATTCATTTTATATATTTTTTTTCACACAAACAGAGCTTTATTTTGGTGGTATTTTTTGATCATCACTGTTTTTTTTTTAATTTCTTAAAAATAATATAAATGGTGCACTCTTCCTGTGCAAAGTGACTTAATATTATATAAAAATGTAATGTTATGACATAGCTTGATGTATATACAACTATATACTGAATATAAAGTGTTAAATATAAAACAAGTAAACCAGTGATTTGAAATAAAGTGACCAATGCATACATAACAATGGTATTGAGGTGCTGGTGAAAAAGATATCCAATAAATCTTTCAAAAATTAATTGGTATCTTTGTGACTATGGATACAAAAACAGTTCATGCCCATGAATGTGATACATTGAGAGTTATTTACAAAAGGTAAAAATCCACTTTGCACTACAAGTGCAAACTACAAGTGCAAAGTGCCCTTGAAATGGCACTGAAAGTGCACTTGGAGGGGCAGTCGCTGTAAATCTGAGGGGTAGATCTGAAATGAGGGGAAGCTCTGCTGATTTTATTATCCAATCATGTGCAAGCTAAAATTTTGTTTTTTATTTTCCTTGCATGTCCCTCTCGGATCTACAGCGACTGCACTTCCAAGTGCACTTTCAGTGCAATTTCAAGTGCACTCTGCACTTGTAGTTTGCAGTTGTAGTACAAAGTGCATTTGCCTCTAGTAAATAACCCCCAATGTATGGATGTGATCTCATGTGTTGCTATATATCACTGAATATTACAAGGTGTCTAATACATTCCCCTTCACAAAAATCTTCAGTGTTTTGAGATATGAAGATCCATATAATAAAATTGGCCTCTTACCGAATGTGATGGATCCCTATGACAGAGATACGACTCACTGTATGAATATAACCACTGATGTAGATTAGGGATGAGCCCGCAGTTCGAGTCGAACGTAAGTTTGACTCGAACATCGGGTGTATGTTTGCTCACAAACTAACCTAACATATGGGGCGTTTGCGGGAAATTTGAACGATGTGGAATGCCCCATAATGCACTGCGAGTTCGCAGTGCATTGACGTCTGATGATTGACCAAAGCATGCACCTGACCTGCATGCTTTGGCCAATCACAGCGCGCTCTGCTGCAAGAGCCATAATTGGCCAATGGCAGGGTGCCTTTGGCCAATCATGGCTCAGGGGGACTAAGTCCATGCCCCACACAATATAAATCTGCTTACATAGCAGCCGTGTATAGTGTGTGGACTGAGATAGATTGAGCTAGATTAGGCAGGCAGGTTAGTTAGTGGTGTGCAGGCAGTGTATTTAAAATACCGTATTTATCGACGTATAACACGCACTTTTTTCCCCTTAAAATCAGTGGGAAATCGTGGGTGCGTGGTATACGCCGATATAATTAAAAAACCCAATGATACATACTGCATAGCATCTTAGGGGGTGCGATCTCAGCTGAGCAGACACCATCAGAGACAGCCCAGAGGACCTGGGGGTCTTGGGACACTCAGACCCGGCATTGCAGACCTCCGACAGACATCCTCCTGTTGCACTGCACGCAGAAGCCACAGTCTAATGCCCCGTACACACGATCAGATTATCGTACGACAGATCGTCCGACTGTAGTTGCATTAAGCAAATATCGAATCCAATAATGAAAATGTGCGCTAGATTTTTGTCGTACGATTCTGGAAAAACCTTCCGGTGTGCGTAGCAACGTATCGGAAATGATGTCAAATACGTGTGACCCCTGTGTCTGACACGCCTTGCGTCTATCCCTACGTAGCGTACAGGCACATTCGTGTTCTCCGGAACTTTCCTGTACAAAAGTTTGTTCACTGAACGAACGAAAGTATGCAGGACCCAGCACTGCCTATTGCCATGCTGGGGATATTGGCTATACAGAACGTTATGAAAAAAAAAAGGAGGACATGCTCCAAGCAATGGCTGCTGGACCGTCAAAAATACTCCCATATGTCTCTTCTCTAAGAGTTGCAAGAGAACAATCCAGACGATTATAGGAATTTTTTAAGAATGAATGACAACATTTTCCAAAATCTACTGCAAGCTGTCACACCATTGATCACCAAAAAAGATACACCCATGCGGGAATCTATTAGCCCAGAACAACGGCTAATAACCACGCTCCGTTACTTGGCGACAGGAAGGAGTTTTCAAGACCTGACATTTTCAACCGGCATTTCTCCCCAAGCCCTTGGACAAATCATTCCAGAAACCTGCAAGGCTATTATAGTGGCATTAAAGGAACAATACATTAAGGTAAAGTGTTTTTTTATATATTGTGTTAACATCTCATTTGCTCTGTGCACAGTTTTTAACCACTTGCTGAGCACATATAACCCCTTATTGCCCAAACAAAATTCCTAGCTTTTGGCAATGTCACGCTTTGAATGAAAATTGCGCGGTCGTGCGACGTGGCTCCCAAACAAAATTGAAACTTTTTTTTCCCACAAATAGAGCTTTCCTTTGGTGATATTTGATCACCTCTGTGGTTGTTATTTTTTTGGCATTAAACAAAAAAAAGAGTGACAATTTTGAAAAAACACAATATTATTTAATTTTTGCTATAATAATTATCAACATTTTTGTAAAATAAACTTTTTTTTTTCCTCATTGTATGCCGATACGTATTCTTCTACATGTTTTTACAAAAAAAACCCACAAGAAGCGTATAGTGATTGGTTTGTGCAAAAGTTATAGCGCCTACAAAATAGGGGATAGAATTATGAAAAAAAAATAATTAATTTTTTCTACTAGTAATGGGGACGATCTGTGATTTTTGTCAGGACTGCGATATTATGGCGGACACATCGGACACCTTAGACACATTTTTTGGGACCATTCACATTTATAAAGCGAACAGTGCTACAAAAATGCACTGATTACTGTATAAATGTGACTGGCAGGGAAGGGGTTAACACTAGGGTGCGAGGAAGGGGTTAAATGTGCAACCTGGGAGTGATTGTTACTGTGGGGGGAGGAGCCTGACTGGGGGAGGTGACCGATCTGTGTCCCTATGTACAAGGGACACAGCATCGGTCTCCTCTCCCTGACAGGACGTGGATCTCTGTGTTCACATACAGAGATCCACGTCCTTGGCTGTGTAACGGCCGATCGCAAAATGTGAGCACATTTTCTGATGTGATTTAGACGTTGCATTTTAGGTCTAGTTAGATAAAGGGTGGGCTTTTGGGGGCTACTTCAGCACAAAATGTTTAATGCATGCAATGAATCAAAACAGAAAAACTATAGATTTTCTTACTAATAAAAAAAAAATTAAAATACTGTACAGTTACATATTCATATTTTGTTAATAGCCTGTGTTTCTTTACATACAGTTTCCCTCCAACGCACAGCAGTGGAAGGAGGTTGCCAACAATTTTCTACAACAATGGAACTTTCCCAATTGTCTTGGAGCCATTGATGGGAAACATGTTCGTATCATACCACCTCCAAATTCAGGCTCTTATTATTATAATTACAAGGGCTTTTTTCAGTGTTGTAATGTTAGCAATAATTGACGCCAACTACGAGTTTCTGTACCTAGATATCGGTAAAAACGGGAGGAACTCAGATGGAAGCATCATTGACCAAACTGAGTTCTACAAGCGGCTCAAGGAAGGAACACTCAACCTACCATCCCGTGATGAGAGCGTTGAAGGCATGAATTTTGTATTCATAGCAGATGATGCTTTTGCACTCAATGAACATATCATGAAACCATTCCCCATGAGAAGTCTTACAAGAGACCAGAGGATCTTTAATTATAGGTTGTCCCGTGCACGCAGGGTGGTTGAAAATGCCTTTGGTATCCTTGCCAATAGGTTTAGAATCTTCCTTACCACTATTAATTCAGCTATGTACAAAATAGACTCCCTTGTTCTGTGCTGTTGTGTCCTTCACAACTATCTTAGGAGAAATTCCCATGGATACATGACATCTTTGCCCTTTGAACGAGAGTCAGATAATTCTACAGCAATGCCAGATAGTAGTGTTCATGGAGAAAGTCCTGATCATATGGGGGTACTTACTCCCCTGAATAATGGACATCCCAGGCTTCCTACTCAAAATGCCCGTCAATGCCGACTGGATTATATGGAATATTTTGTTGGAAGGGGGTCAGTTCCCTGGCAGTATGACAACTAAAGTCAACACTTGGCTACATTTCCATAAATCTACAATCTCATCCTTCTGTTTTCCTTTCATAAAGTTTATATGTAATGGTTCTAAAAACATTGTTTGTGTCAACGTTATGTATAATAATTGTAATTGTTTCTTCATTCTGTTACCTTTATGAATGACTACATGCGACAATTAACAAAGTAATAAATACAAAATGAATATATAATCCTGGAATGAAGATGTAGCGCTAAGTGAAGAAATAAAGCCCAATAAATTGGGCCTCCAATCAAACCAAAGTGATAAATAATATCAATATAATGAGTCCATACAGTGTCCATAGAATTTTTTTCGTGTTGTGAAGAAAGAACATGTAGCACTGAAGGGTCATCACATAACTGTTGAAGAACATTTGTTCGAAACGCGTAGGGCTTGGTACACTACCTCATTCACTGCCCCTTTTTAAACGTTTTTATTGTTTGTGATCACTTTTATGTTGGTTGAATAAACCCTCATTGACCTGCACCATTGGAGCATTCTTTCCCTTCTTTTTTCCTCACATGGGTGGTTGGTCAAGTAATAGCTTCCTTTGGCCACTGGTTACTAATATTCACCGTGGTAAAGAGTCTCCTTGCTGAGTGGCGGTTCCAGTTCCATCGGAGGACCACCTGGATTGGTGTGAAACCCAGAGTCTGCTGTCAAGTCGGGGAGCCTACCGGACAGTCTACATTGGGGACCCATCTGATCCAGTTTCCAGACTAACTGATGAGGAGTGCCACAGGGATTTCGTATGCCTATTTTACCTGCCTAAACCACAGGTCTAATGTTCCGGTAAGAGTATTCTACCTTCTTCTACAAGAGTTATGTGATGACCCTTCAGTGCTACATGTTCTTTCTTCACAACACGAACATTTTCTATGGACACTGTATGGACTCATTATATTGATATTATTTATCACTTTGGTTTGATTGGAGGCCCAAATTATTGGGCTTAATTTTTTCACTTAGCGCTACATCTTCATTCCATGTTTATTAATTTTAGTCACATTTTATGTAGCAGCTTTATTTTTATTCACTATTTTAGATTAGCGCAGTATTTTCTCTCTTTATAATATATAATCCTATTACCATTATTCACTGGAGTCAAGAAATACAACAAAATTTAAAATTATTATTGGTTTATTTTAAAACAAACAATAACATTTAAAGTGCAATTATTGGCAGAACATTGCCAAATAAACATAATTCTTTAGCATCAGCAGCAACATAAAAAGTGTACAATTTTTCTAGTTTTCTTTTGTTTCTAAAATTGTTATAGTGCAAAAAAAACAATGTCATTTACAGTTTAAACATAATTGCAGTCTTTTTTTAGTTCAGCCATTTTTATTATTTTCAGGTTGGGTTTCACACTTGACACAGTGCCTGCCATGCTTCACCGATCATAAGTTATTCATCTGTAATGCTAGTACAGTCGTATAGGCTTGGATTCACAGTGGTGAGATGCAAACATCACATGCAATGGGATTTCAGCCATAAAAATGTATGGGTGAAATTGCAACGCAGTATAACCAATACGCACAGGGCCATATGTTTTTTAGTTCAGCACAATAATTGGATTGCATGGGTGTTAACACCTATGTGATCCAATACATGTCCGAACTGTTATCTCTCAGTGCAATATGCGAGTTGCAAAGGTTGTGTTTTTAAGATTGTCAATCCCCAGCAGTTTGCATATGGCAGTATGAACTGACGTGCAAGTACAGTGCGACGATGAAAACAACCGTGGAGCATGGAAGCAGTGTGCACGGGGCATAACTGTTGTATGACCTGCACTATGACATGAATATGGTTCCATGCAATATGTGAAACAATCTGTGGTTGTAATCTGTACATATACATTATTTGAAAACCGTGTAAACCATTGGTGCTCAACCTGTGGCCCTCCAGCTGTTGCGAAACTACAAGTCCCATCATGCCTCAGCCTTTGGGAGTCATTCTTGTAACTGTAAGCCTTGCAATGTCTCATGGGACTTGTAGTTCTGCAACAGCTGGAGGGCCACAGGTTGAGCACCAATGCTGTAAACCAAGGCTGAAGTTGAAAAACAAAATTTGAGTACCCTTATCTAACAAATTAAAGGTTACTTGTAAATTATTAATAATATTGCAAAATATAAGCAATTGAACTAATGGAATAATGATTTCTCAATTATCGACATTACTAACATTGCTTGTTAGATGAATGATGTAAAAAATGAAATCCTCTTATTCCAAAACAAATGTGCAATTTTTACATTATGTAAAAAGAACATTATGTAAAATTAAACAAAGTGCAACAGAAAACAATGACAGCCGTGATTGATGTTTTTTGTAATTTCTGCCATTTTTTTTTGTTCAGGTTGGGTTCACTCGACTACTATATAGTGCTTCCCATCTGGGGTGTTTCAAACATTGAACCTCTTAAAAAAAAGACAAATTATACATATATTTATCATAACTGTTACCCAACAAAAGGTAGTATAAACGAAACATTGAGTATAAAACAAATAAGTGCTTAATAATAATGATGTGATTGCACCTTAGCTATCACATAAATGAGGTATTGCATACGGGGCAGAATGGATGACACAGCATCTTTAATCGTTTGAACCTCGGCACAACACTGCAGCAGTTCTCCGGACATCATACTCAATGGTTGTAGAATCCAAACTTGAGTCTGTAAAAAAATATATATTTTATTAATCATTATCAAGTCATGCAGTAACATATGTGTACATATCCATGCATGTTACTCACGTGCGGCAGATTCTAAATCCACTACATTTTCAGTTTCTACTTCTATATCACAGTGGATATTTGAATTTTCTTCTACAAACTCGGGTGATTCTGGGTTACAACCATCATTATTGCTGTCTTTTTTAGAATCCTGGAGGTCTCTTACATCATCTATGAAAACAACAAAGACATAAAATCAGAATTCAAAGTAAAATAAAAATGTATTACCTGAAATAAAATCCAATTATACTATTGTGTAACATTAAAGCGGAGCTCCACCCTAAAGTGCAACTTCCGCTCATCGGAACCCTCCCCCCCACCGGTGTCATATTTGGCACCTTTCAGGGGGAGGGGGGTGCAGATACCTAAGACAGGTATTTTCACCCACTTCCGGGAGTCCTCTATGCGGGTAGTACGTCACTTCCCGCAGAATACCCATTGTGTTCTGGGAGACACACGGCTCCCAGAACACAAGGGGACCAGTGAGAACAGCGCAGCGCGACTCGCGCATGCGCCGTAGGGAATTTTGGTAAATATCTAGCATAGCTACCTGCCTCAGATCAAGTCGTCGTCATTGATCCTAGAGTGCTTTCACATTATATCCCCCCGCGCATCGGCGGTAAAGTGGCATTAAATCTCCACTATATTTCATTTGCCTTTGGATTTGCGGCGCATTTCGGCCGATACTGGGCACTTTTAACCCCCACTAGCTGCCAAGAAACTGTGAAAACCGCCCGCAATTTGCCACTACAGTTGAGTTTTGCAGGCGGTACATCGGACCAGCCCATTTACTTCAATGGAGCGGTGAGTTCCCCGCTTCTAATGTGCTTGTGCTGCAAAGAAGGTGATGGAAGGACTTTTTTGATGCCCTGCCAGCGCACCACTTAAGTATGAAAGCTATGGATGAGCTTCGAGTTCGAGTCGAACTCATGTTCGACTCGAACATTGCCTGTACGCCCATTCGCCGAACAGTGAACAAATTGGGGTGTTCGCGGCAAATTCGAACAGTCTATGGGAGAAATCTAAAGTGCTAATTATAAAGGCTTATATGCAAGTTATTGTCCTAAAAAGTGTTTGGGGACCTGGGTCCTGCCCCAGGGGACATGTATCAATGCAAAAAAAAGTTTTAAAAATGGCCGTTTTTTCGGGAGCAGTGATTTTAATAATGCTTAAAATTTCGTACCTGGGGGGTGTGTATGATATGCATGTAAAGTGGCGCATGTTTCCCGTGCTTAGAACTGTCCCTGCAAAAAATTTCATTTTTGAAGGAAAAAAAGTCATTTAAAACTCACTCGCGGCTAATAATGAATTGTCGGCTTTTATCAATACATAGAAAAGTCATTGATAAAAAAAAAAAAAAAGCGTGGGGGTCCCCCTGAATTCAATTACCAGGCCCTTCAGGTCTGGAATGGATATTAAGGGGAACCCCGCCGCAAATTTAAAAAAAAATGGCGTGGGGTTCCCCCAAATATCCATACCAGGCCCTTCGGATCTGGTATGGTTTTTAAGGGGAACTCCACCCCAAATTTTAAAAAAAATGGCGTGGAGTCCCCCCAAAAATCCATACCAGACCCTTATCCGAGCACACAACGTGGCCGGCCGCAGGGGAAGAGGGGGGGACGAGAGAGCGGCCCCCACTCCCTCCTGAACCGTACCAGGCCACATGCCCTCAACATGGGGAGGATGTCCCCATGTTGATGGGGACAAGGGCCTCATCCCCACAACCCTTGCCCGGTGGTTGTGGGGTCTGCGGGCGGGGGGCTTATCGAAATCTGGAAGACCCCTTTAACAAAGGGGACCCCCAGATCCCGGCCCCCCCCTATGTGAATTGGTAAGGGGTACATTGTACCCCTACCATTTCACGAAGAAAGCGTAAAAAAATGTAAAAAAAAACACACACACACCTTGAAAAAGTCCTTTATTAAAAAAAAAAAAAAAAACTTTCCAGCGGTGAAATCCAGTGTCCCGCGGCGATCCGATGTCCAGCGCTGTCCGTCATTGGTTTTGCCTCAGCGGACCTGATGGGGAACTTCCTCCTCAGTGTTTTAAATGTATAGACCCGCCCCTTCTAAAGTTCCCAATCAGGTCCGCTCAGCGGACCAGCTGCGGAACATGAGAAGGGGCGGGTCTATACATGTATTACCACAGTGAGAGAAGTTCCCCATCAGGTCCACCCCCTCGGTATGTCGGACCCGCCTACGTCATTGGCCTGAGCGGGGAACTTCCTTCACTGTGTAATTTAAATTTACACAGTGAAGGAAGTTTCCCGCTCAGGCCAATGACGTAGGCGGGGTCCGACATACCGAGGGGGCACTCCTGATGGGGAACTTCTCTCACTGTGGTAATACATGTATAGACCCGCCCCTTCTCATGTTCCGCATCTGGTCCGCTGAGCGGACCTGATGGGGAACTTTAGAAGGGGCGGGTCTATACATTTAAAACACTGAGGAGGAAGTTCCCCATCAGGTCCGCTGAGGCAAAACCAATGACGGACAGCGCTGGACATCGGGATCGCCGCGGGACACTGGATTTCACCGCTGGAAAGTTTTTTTATTATTATTATTTTTTTTTAATAAAGGACTTTTTCAAGGTGTGTGTGTTTTTTTTTTACATTTTTTTACGCTTTCTTCGTGAAATGGTAGGGGTACAATGTACCCCTTACCAATTCACATGGGGGGGGCCGGGATCTGGGGGTCCCCTTTGTTAAAGGGGTCTTCCAGATTCCGATAAGCCCCCTGCCCGCAGACCCCCACAACCACCGGGCAAGGGTTGTGGGGATGAGGCCCTTGTCCCCATCAACATGGGGACATCCTCCCCATGTTGAGGGCATGTGGCCTGGTACGGTTCAGGAGGGAGGGGGGCCGCTCTCGTCCCCCCCTTTTCCCCTGCGGCCGGCCAGGTTGCGTGCTCGGATAAGGGTCTGGTATGGATTTTTGGGGGAACTCCACGCCATTTTTTTTTAAATTTGGGGTGGAGTTCCCCTTAAAATTCATGCCAGATCTGAAGGGCCTGGTATGGATATTTAGGGGGTACCCCACGCCATTTTTTTTTAAATTTGCGGCGGGGTTCCCCTTAATATCCATTTCAGACCTGAAGGGCCTGGTAATTGAATTCAGGGGGACCCCCACGCTTTTTTTTTTTTTATCAATGACTTTTGTATGTATTGATAAAAGCCGACAATTCATTAATAGCCGTGAGTGAGTTTTAAATGACTTTTTTTCCTTCAAAAATGACACTTTGTGCAGGGACAGTTCTAAGCACGGGAAACATGCGCCACTTTACATGCATATCATACACACCCCCCAGGTACGAAATTTAAAGGAATATTTCACTTTTATTTTTTCATTTTAAGCATTATTAAAATCACTGCTCCCGAAAAAACTGCCGTTTTTAAAACTTTTTTTGCATTGATACATGTCCCATGGGGCAGGACCCAGGTCCCCAAACACTTTTTAGGACAATAACTTGCATATAAGCCTTTATAATTAGCACGTTAGATTTCGAACGTTCGAGTCCATTGTATTTAATAGGGTTCTAAAGTTCACACGAACATTTTGTCTGTTCGCAGGTTCTGGTGCGAACCGAACAGGGGGGTGTTCGGCTCATCCCTGATGAAAGCCCTTTACCTTTCAAATATGAGTGAATAGAGCAGCTAAGGCAGATTGCAGGCACTACTTTGAACTCTATATTGCCTACAAAACCCCAATTTTTTGTGAAGGTGGTCTTTGACCAAAACGATGACGAGAAAACAAAACAACACACAATAAAAGAAAAAAAAAAAAAAACCTTTCACAGATTCAGCAGGATCAGACAAATCCTCAAATGTTACCACACCACTGTCTTCGTCTAGGACATATGCTTGCTCATTGCTTATATTTTCTGCATTCTGCAAAATACCTTCTTCACTATCATCTTGCTCTTTTCCAATTTGATTTTTTTCTTGGTCTATTGAATAATAAAAAAAAAAAATTGGTTTAAATTCATATTTTTCAAATAGTCGACGCTGATTGAATTTCAAATATGTTTATGTACCCTGGGAAAAAATAATTTATCTTGCAATAAATCTCCATTGTGAATGCCGGCTAATGAAGCAGTGAATATATTTAACAGCTTCTTTAAACGGACACCTCTGTGAAGAACACCACAAAAGGGTAGCTAGCGAATACGCTCCCGTGCCATACAATCGGCTTACATAGCCAATTGTATGACTAGGCCCCGCCCCCCGTCAAAACCTACATTGAATGTGATCGACATAATAAGAGAATGACTGCACTACTATTAATCAACTCATGAAGAGAAGAGCTGGTGGACATGAAAGTGGCATAGCGCCCAAACAGGGGCTCGGTGGGGCCAAGAACTACAATGTGTTTTTACACCATAAGGAATAGGATGCATTAAAGTGGTTGTAAACCCAGATATTACAAAAAAAAAAAAAACACATGTAGGAGAAAACCATAATGAGCTAGTATGACTAGCATACTAGCTCATTATGCATTACTTACCTTAGATCGAAGCCATCCTTGTTTCCCCCTTCGCCCGCAGACATCTCTCCACATTACTCAGGATGGTTACTTGCGGGTATCGCAGCTCTGGCACTTTGATTGGCCGGAGTGGCGAAGACGTCACTCCACGCATGCGCGCGGGAGCCGTCAAAGCCGGCCTTGCCGGTTTTATGCATGGGATTCTCACTGCGCCAGCACCGTTGTCTATGGCGCGCATGCGCCGTAGACAATGGTGTATACCTTTTTGCAAATATCTCCTAAAACTTGTAGGTTTAGGAGATATTGCAAACAACTACAGGTAAGCTATACTAGCACATCAGGACATTATTTTTTTATGTATTTAATTTTATGAATTTTATTAATTTTAAAAATATTTAATAAAAATGATCTCTTGAAAGCTGTTTGCATTACTCAAAATATAAGTTTTATATACCTTCACCAATTGTTTTTTGCTCAAGAGCTACTGATATGTCACCAGAGGAGATTCCTTGCCGTCGTTTCTGAATGCTCCTTTGACGCTGCAATTTTTTTTTTTAATTGTCCTATAAAAGTAAACATGTAATGTATTCAGTTTAGGTGTATTTTAAACATTTTACATACATAACAAATACATCAAAAATAGTCTCACATTTTTTTTTTTATGTTTGCTTACTTTTTTCAAGTGTTTGATGAATTATTTCAAGTTGTTCCTTTTCACAATGCTTTAGGTCGGACCACCGCTTCCTTAACTGATCCTTGGATCTTTCTACATCATGTTTCTTTTTTAGCAATGCAATTACTTCCTCCATGATGATGTCTTTCCTTCTGTTTGGTTTTTCATAGTTTTCAAGTTTGCCATCATAGTCATTCTTCTCCAGAACATAGACCATGTCCACCATCTCATTTCTGGACATTGGAGTTGCTTTTATTCTGTGTCCTGGTCTGGTGCTATGTGCCTTTCTGCACTCCACGTCCGCCATTGTCTCCATGCTGTCGGTGAGGACTCGTGGCTGTGTCACAGTAACCGGGAAGATTACATGCGCACACGTCACAAAGGGGTGGGGCAACATACACAACATACACAACATACACATGACCAGTGTGCTACGTACCGATTTTACGTTGTGACGTTCGTTGACAAGAGGCAAGGCCAAGAGCGAGGTTTTCCCGCGAGCACGATTTTTCACGGAGCACAAAAGCTGTTTATTCACGAACGTAGGTATTAACGAATAATGTAATCATTGTTTATTTATTACATATCAATAAATATTTTTTATTCAATTTCATTGAGGTGATAGCATAATGTATGTATTTGATAAAAATATATAAATTTTTAAGAAGATTTGAATTTTATTTTGCAGGCAAAATGGCGGACAAGTTTACAAACCCTGAGTTTTTGGCACAATTTATTGATATGTACAAGCAGATGCCATACTTGTGGAAAACTAAATCCAAGGACTACTCCAACCGTAACAAAAGGCATGATGCCCTCACTAAACTCGTTGACCTTTGCAAGCCTATTTGTAGTTCTGCGGATTTGAACTATGTACGCAATAAAATAGCTAACTTAAGAACAGTTTTTAAAAGAGAACTCAATAAAATTGTTGAATCTCAAAGATCAGGAGCAGGAGCCGATGATATTTATGTTCCCAGACTATGGTATTTTCAAAGCCTGAGATTTTTAACTGATCAAGTCGATTCCAGAACATCTATATCAACCCTTCCTTCAACCTACAGTAGTCAACCATACACCTCTGCAGATGTTGAACAAATGTCTCCTGAACTACAGTTTGAGGACACAGAGAACATACCACAGACACAGGTATTATTTATAACTTATTTGCGTTTCGCTTTTCATAGTTTATGGATTGTGATTTTGTGAATATGTAATCTATTTTTGCCTATTCTAGAATTATTGTTTAAAAAGGGAGAGGGGAAGTGGACAAAGGTGGGACTTTAAATGGAGCACACAGCAGTACAATATAGGAATAGAAAGTCGAGCGACTGGTAGAGTCATGTATTTTATTTGAACCACATTCAAACAGCATTTGTGGGCATATAGCCTCTAAATAAATGAATATATATATAGCAAGAATTACATACTAATACACAGTCAATAAAAAACAATATTATCAGTAAAAAACACTTGGTAACTCAAGACAATGTATATTTAACCAAAGTGTAACAAGCACCTGATTGGTCTAAGAAATCATTGCATAAATAAAATGGGGGAGGGAAAGAAAAAAACAAAAAAACAAAACAAAATATATACCACAGTGGTACATATAGCAGAAATTGTACAAATTAGTAATTGATAATAATTAATCCATGCTGTATGGTGATGGTCAGAGTTTGGTGGCTCTACGCATTTCGCGGTCTAATAACCGCTCATCAGGAGCAATAAGCCATGGAGTTTGTCTAGAGAGAGAAAATATACACTTAACTGGGTATTTGCCAATTATTATGATGGGGTATAAAAGGGAAAAGGGGGGGGACAGAGTATATTGTAATAAAATTCAAACAATTATATGGAGGGTTTTTGCATCCAACTTACAACAGCAGCTGCGCAGCCGCAGCACGCAACCAGGAATCGCCAGCACCCAGTGAGGCCTCACCTCCAGGCGCCGAGGTGGCTTGGTGAGGCAGCAACATCCACCACAGGCAGGTGAGAGGCAGGTGAGTGTGAGTGAGTACCCTAAAAAGGGTATATGTGATAATCCCTGAATGGGGACCTATGTGAAATAAAGTAAGAACACAATAAAAGTGAGTGTGGATGATGATGTTAGAGGTGTGTAAATGGGTGAAAAGAAAAGGAGAGGTGATAGCAAATATGAGGTAGGAGAAGTGAGAGGGGGGGAAAGGAAAAAGTAAAGGAAAAGAAAAGAAAGGAAAAGAAATGAAAGAAGGAGAAAAGTAGTGAAGACAGGAATGAAAAGAAAATGCACAAGAAAAACAAAGAGTGAGAGGCAGTGTGTACCTATTGTCAAATCAGAAACCGAATTCCAAGAGCATGGAGTGATCCTGGTAGGAGATGTTAGAAGTCATATGTGTGTGCCTGCCAAGTGCTGCCTATATAGTTTTGCCGCCCAGGTGAAGGCGGTTTCCTTTCCCTCATCTAGTGATTGCCTGCGTGACGTGATTGGTTTGGTTTTGGCGGCACACCTATATAGGCAGCACTTGGCAGGCACACACATATGACTTCTAACATCTCCTACCAGGATCACTCCATGCTCTTGGAATTCGGTTTCTGATTTGACAATAGGTACACACTGCCTCTCACTCTTTGTTTTTCTTGTGCATTTTCTTTTCATTCCTGTCTTCACTACTTTTCTCTTTCTTTCATTTCTTTTCCTTTCTTTTTTTTTCCTTTACTTTTTCCTTTCCCCCCTCTCACTTCTCCTACCTCATATTTGCTATCACCTCTCCTTTTCTTTTCACCCCTTTACACACCTCTAACATCATCATCCACACTCACTTTTATTGTGTTCTTACTTTATTTCACATAGGTCCCCATTCAGGGATTATCACATATACCATTTTTAGGGTACTTACTCACACTCACCTGCCTCTCACCTGCCTGTGGTGGATGTTGCTGCCTCACCAAGCCACCTCGGCGCCTGGAGGTGAGGCCCCACTGGGTGCTGGCGATTCCTGGTTGCGTGCTGCGGCTGCGCAGCTGCTGTTGTAAGTTGGATGCAAAAACCCTCCATATAATTGTTTGAATTTTATTACAATATACTCTGCCCCCCCTTTTCCCTTTTATATCCCATCATAATCATTGGCAAATACCCAGTTAAGTGTATATTTTCTCTCTCTAGACAAACTCCATGGCTTATTGCTCCTGATGAGCGGTTATTAGACCGCGAAACGCGTAGAACCACCAAACTCTGACCATCACCATACACCATGGATTAATTATTATCAATTACTAATGTGTACAATTTCTGCTATATGTACCACTGTGGTATATATTTTGTTTTTCTTTCCCTCCCCCATTTTATTTATGCAAGGATTTCTTAGACCAATCAGGTGCTTGTTACACTTTGGTTAAATATACATTGTCTTGAGTTACCAAGTGTTTTTTACTGATAATATTGTTTTTTATTGACTGCGTATTTGTATGTAACTCTTGCTATATATGTATCCATTTTTTTAACGGCTATATGCCCACAAATGCTGTTTGAATGTGGTTCAAATAAAATACATGACTCTACTAGTCGCTCGACTTTCTATTCCTATATTGTACTGCTGTGTGCTCCATTTAAAGTCCCACCTTCGTCCACTTCCCCTCCCCCTTTTTAAACAATGATACCCGGGATGGAGGCATTGCCCCTTTGGTTCTAGCCTCATTTAAAGTCCCATATACCTTTTCTTTATTTTACATTCTAGAATTATTATTTTTCTTTTTTTAATAGACAACAACACAGGCAAATGAAACAGAAGAAAATGTTAATGTGTCTACTCCAAACACACCGGTGACAAGTTCAATCACCAGTATGACCACTGTGAACACACCTGTGACTAGGCCTCAAAAGAGGAAGAGAATTGAGGATGCCACTACAGTGTTTCTAATGAAGGCAAGTGCTGCTCTTCAGAAAAAAAATGATGTTTTTGATGCTTTGGGCATCTTCACAGCAGACAAGATGCGCAGCATGTCAGAGGAACAACGGCAAATTGCTGATATGTTAATGATGGAGATGCTAAACAAAGGTGTAAGAGGTGAATTAACAAGAAAAACTAGTATTACAGAGTCAGTATCATCTCCATCAATAACACAACAATCACAACCCATTGCTCATGGATCCCATACTGTACATGTAGCATGATCGTCAAATTACACCCTGGTCACAAGACTTTAACTATACACAACTTTTGTTTTATATTAAAGAGTGGTATGTTTAAAGAAGAGTTCTTTTGTTTTGTAGTTTAATATGTTGCATAGTCGGTGTGAAAATAATAAATCTTTTTATTTTTTATGGTGAACACCAGGTATATTACAATGTTTTTATATTATTTGTTACTTATAAGTTTATTTCACCTCTGCTTTTCTGATAGTAGAGGGGGTACATTTCCTAAAAGGGGTTCATAAACCATTATTATAGAAAAAAAATGTAGTACTATAAATTCTTTATTGTTTGAACAAAACTGAAAATTGAAATGTAAGGTTTATTACATTAGTTTATATTGTATAAGGTTTCTCACATCCCTACTATTGCACAGGCTTTTCACTATCTAGGCATTTTAACTAGTTTAATTATATTAGGTATTATTATATTATATTATATTACGTTTAATTATATTAGGTATTATTAGATTACATTTATTACATATTGGGCACATGTAAATTTGTTTGGTTTTGAGACACTTTAATAAAGATGATCTTGTTTGAAATTATTCTAAAATATTTTTTTTTATTTGGGTAACAATTATTACTGAGCAATTAATAAATTACATAACAAATATAATTATATACTCTTTTGAAGTGATATTACGATAAATTATTAACTACAATATAATCATCTGTTGATTGATTACAGGGGAAAATTATAATCAGCTACGGGCGAGTTTCTGTTCGTATATAGGAGCATTTTCGCGGTACGAACATTATTTACGTTATCTCCTTCCGGGTTATTTTCGTGTATCCGATCATTTGTAGTATTTGTCGATCGATTTTTAGCTGTCGAATACTGTACTTATTACACGATTATCGTACGACGGGCTGTGGTGCAAGCAAAGTTTTTGTGTTTGCCCCTTCGAATTTAGTTGGACGGACTGTCGTGATCGGCTGTCGAATGCTGTGTACTAACGATCAGATTATCGAACGGATTTACCCACTTTCTTTGTTAAAGCAGTTGCTTTTACATTATGTTATTTAAATATTTACCTTATAAGTGGTATAAATGTTAATAAAAAAAAGTTCTGAGGTACCCTTTTTTTGCTTCAAAGTTCTTTATTTAAAATAAAAAAAAAATCCTGAAACTTCCCTCTTAAAATTAGGGTGCGTGTTATACGTCTGTGTGTGTTATACACCGATAAATATGGTATATTTATACATATATACATACATATATGTATGTATATATGTATATATACATATATATATATATATATATGTATACATATACAGTATATACTCTGAATATAGTCCACACTAAATATCTAGTCTACACTAAATGCAGTCAGTGCAGTCAGTGTAGTATATATAACAGTGTATTGAAGAAGTTAAGGGGGGAAAAAAGGGTGTGGGGTCCCCCCAAAATCCATACCATACCATACCTGCGCCAATTTTTTTTAAATGGCATGGGGGTCTCCCCAAAATCCATACCTGGCCCTTTAGGTCTGGTATGGATTTTAAGGGGAACCCAGCGCCAAAATACAAAAAAAATGGGGTGGGGGGACGTGGCTTGGTGCCGACACGAGATGGCTGCCTGATCTGCTTGCTCTGCTCCACGGAGGTCCTGCTAGCTGTCAATCAGAGCCTTTCACTATATCTGACATGGTGAAACCGAAAGATAAACCATTGCAGTTCCAGAGATATTCTGGACCCAATCAGGCAAGGTCACGGCTCCAACTCTGGCCTACACAGGGGCACGCTTTTCCAGGTTAAGCCCGACTGCCAGAAGAAGCTCGAGCGCACGGAGAGCTCACATTCTGCTCATCCACTTAGCATGAATGACCTCAAATCGGTAGCAGCGGACACAAAGGAGTCTTTTGCAGCTGCAATAACAGATCTTAGGAGAGATATACAGTCAATGAACACGCGGATCGATGACCTTGAAGACACAACAGCCCGCCATGACACTGCTATACAGCACTCCTCACAGGCCTACAACAGTCAACTTAGAGACTTCCACAGGCACATGGAGGACTTGGACAATCCTGGACGCCACCATAACTTGCGGGTAAGAGGCGTTTCCAAATCAGTAGAACAGAATCATTTTGTGCAAGCCACAGTTCATATCTTCAATGATCTGCTAGGCAGACACCCTGAGACCCCCATTGATTGTGAGAGACTACACAAGGCACTTAAACCCAGGGACAGAGATACGGATCCTCCTAGGGATGTGGTATGCTGCTTAGTGAATTTCAGATTAAAGGAAGACATCTTGAGAAGAGCCAGAGATCGCCGCAGTTTGCTATACCAGGGAGCAGAGATCAAGATATTCCAGGATCTATCTCCCATAACCCTACAAAACAGACAAGACTTACGCCCGCTACTCGACCTGCTACGCTCTAAAGTAGGGATGAGCCGAACACCCCCGGTTCGGTTCGCGATAGAACATGCGAACAGGCAAAAAATTTGTTCGAACACGCGAACACTGTTAAAGTCTATGGGACACAAACGTGAAAAATCTAAATTGCTAATTTTAAAGGTTAATATGCAAGATAATGTCATAAAAAGTGTTTGGGGGCATACGCGGCTTCTGGACATGGCGGACGTGTGAGACCAGAACTCTGTCCCCCACCGCCTCCCTGGGACTCCTGCTGAACGATTCACAGCTTCTTTCTCCATGGGAGTCACCTCCTCTATCTCCCGCGACGGCCACACACCCCATGGGCAAAATTGGGGATCAAAGGCATAACTACACCGCTGACCTTAGGCCTCCGGCTTCCTCCACGATGGACCGCTTCCTGAACAGGCCTACATCCAAGGCCTCGAGTAGCCAGGATGGCACGCGGAACACACCGGAGCTTCCGGAGCTGAACACAGGTACTCTTTTTGATGTTGCCCCCACTCCTGCACCAGGACCCCCCCCCCGGCTGACAGCTGAAGTTTTGGATGCTAAACTACACTCCCTGCTCCAGGCCAATACCCACAACATTGCACAAGAAGTTGGGAAGTTAGCTAAAGAACTGAGAGGGGAAATTGGCCAGCTTGGGGAGCGTGCGGATACTCTAGAATACAAGTTTGATGAGTTGGTGCAATATGTACAGGTGCTTGAAGACAATGCCACCATAAAAAACACAGTCACCCAGCTCCAAGCTCAGCAGTAAGACCTTGAGAACAGGGAACGCAGGCAAAACCTGAGAATCTGAGGTATCCTTGAAGCTGTAGAAGACAGAGATCTTCGCTCCTACCTCTTTTCAATGTGGTTGCTCCCAATGTCCCTGATATAGACTGGCGGCTGGACAGGGCTCACAGATCACTTGCCCCTAAACCCTCAGCGGATGCTAACCCAAGAGATGTGGTTGTCAGATTCCACTACTACGATGGTAAAGAAGCTCTGACCATGGAAACCCGCAACCATTCCAGAATTGCAATCAAAGGGATCCAAGATTCAAATCTTTAGTGATCTCTCACCTATCACTCTGGCTAGAAGAAGAAGTCTTTGCCTGCTGACATTGCATCTTCAATCACACAAAGTCATGTATAGATGGGGGTTCCCTTTTCGCCTTTCTGCATCCCGAGATGGCATACAATACTCCCTGCGTGATCTTCAAGAGAGTGACACCTTTCTGCGCAACTTGGGTATACCACCCCTCCCCGATGAAGAACCCGTGCCTCTCCCAACCACCCCTAAGCCTCCTACAGTTCCGAGTCGCATCTGGACACCGGTGAGACAGAAATCATCAAAGTCCAACTTTACCCCCCAGAAGCGCCTTAATTCAAGATTCCCAACATGATCAACCCTACACTTGGCTGAGGCTTTGCACACCAATTATATTTGGCCCACCGTTACTGTTTCTGAGTGGCCAACGACCCCTTAGTGGGTTCATTCACCCCCTGGCCCGGGGGGGGGTGTGGCTTGTTGTTGTTTTGAAGTTACCCTGGTTTAATGGTTTGTTTCTTTTTACACACTCAGATTTGTATTCCAGGTTTCTATGCTCCGGAGAGTGCTGAGGGCCCTCCCGTCTCCCTGTTTGGAGGTCCTTATGCTCCTCTTCTTGACCCAAGGCTCTGACCTGGGTTTACTGGGGGCTGTCGGCCTTCAAGGTTTCTATTTTGATGACGTTGATACTTTTTTTTTCTTTTTGTTCCTCTTAATTTTTGTATTTTCATATTTTTTTTCATATTTTTTTTACTACCCAGTTCCATTGCTACCATTGTTTTACATGTTCTTATGATATTTGCTATTCATTTCATCCACTGTGCACCATGGAATCCTCCCCCCACTGTATATTGTAAAATTTATTTAATGCTCTTTCCTCAGACTAAGTTGTTATGGCACTGAAATTCCTGACATATAATGTTAAAGGTTTAAACTCTATTCAAAAAAGATGGCTGGCTTTGAAAGAGTTTAAAACTTCCAAAGCAGATATAATCCCAGTCCAGGAGACTAATTTCCGCCCTGGGGGATCCCTCAAATTCGCTAGCATGCATTTCCCGACATCCTTAATGTTTTCCGACCCGTCCGGAAAGGCGGGTGTAGCTATCTTGATTAACCGATCTTGCCCTTTACGAGTTAAATCTTCCCACGTGGACCCCCATTGCAGATTTGTTATCCTGGATTGCTCATTTCTTACCCAATCCCTCACTATTGTCAGTTTATATGCTCCCAATTCTGGTCAGATCAGATTTTTATCCTCTATGTTTGATACTCTAGACAAATTCTCCCAACCCTTTATGGTGATCGGTGGGGATTTCAATGTGACTATGTCCCCTGGCAAGGACAGACGCATATTATTTACATCGACTTCACCTTCCAAAACTGACCGCCTCTCTAAATCATTCCGTAAACTAATAAGAGCTAAAAATCTTTTGGACATTTGGAGGATTAAACACCCCATACACTTTTATTCACATTTATTCACACTCCCACAAACTCTATTCTAGATTAGATAATTTTTTTAGCTCTACACCTCTCCTGGCATCTGCGGTATCCTCTGAAATCAACCCCATAACATGGTCAGATCATTCCTCTGTACATCTTGACTTTCACCATTCTTCTGCTTCCCCTAAAACCTGTCATTGGAGACTCAATGAGACATTTCTTCACACCCCTGAAACCAGAGACCTCCTATCTAACGGACTGGCTGAATATTTTCAACTTAACGCAGGTACAGTCTCGGAGCCCTCCACTTTGTGGGAAGCGCATAAAGCCGTCTTCCGGGGACAATGTATTGCTACAGGTTCCCGTCTGAAAAAAGATGCAGCATTCCAATATTCATCTATCATATCTAAACTCTGCTCGGCGGAGAAACTTTTGCTATCTTCCCCCACGGTGGCTGGACTCCGGACTGTGGTATCATTACGAAATCAACTGAGATCTCTGAAGATGAACAAAATTGATAAATCTCTTTTATGGTCCAAGCAGAAATTCTACGAATATTCAAATAAACCCCATAAAATGTTGGTAAATAAGTTGAAACTTTGCCCCTTTCAATCCTCCCCTAACTTTGTCAGACAAACAGAGGGAACACCCACCTATTGCCCTTTCACTATGTCCAAACTCTTTGGAGAATTTTATCACCAATTATATAATTGTCTACAGACAGACCCTAACTGTAGTTTTACACAAGAGAAATTCGATCTATTCTTTGAATCCCTACAATTACCCAAACTTTCACCCGAACACCTTACATCCCTGAATTCTGCAGTTACACCCGAGGAGTTAGAAGACGTAGTTAAACATCTTCCCACCCAGAAATCTCCTGGCCCAGATGGTCTACCTCATTCTTATTATAAGACCTTCCTACCAATTTTGAGCCCACGTATGATTTCTCTATTTGCTTCATTATTTAAAGGTACTGTACTACACCCTCAATTTCTCCATGCCCATATTTCTGTGATCCCGAAACCCAGTAAAGATCCCTCCATGGGGGGAAGGGAGGGTAGCCGCTCCAGGTAGGAGACCTTGATGATAATCCACCTCACAGAAGACACAGGTGCAGGCAATGCATTCAGCAAGACAGGAATAAGAAAATATATTCTTGGACAGCCGCACGCCGAACAAACATTGCCTTTATTAAAATAGAACAGCACTACAAGCCACAGCAAAACAGCAAAACTGGACAGCTGACGTGTTTCACACTATTCCTAGTGTTTAATCACTATTAACCACTTAAGCCCCGGACCATTTTGTAGCTAAAGGACCAGAGGTGATTTCAGAATTTTGCACTGCGCTGCTTTAACTGTAAATTGTGCGGACATGCAATGTTGTACCCAAATGAAATTTGCGTCCTTTTCTTCCCACAAATAGAGCTTTCTTTTAATGGTATTTGATTGCCTCTGCGATTTTTATTTTTTGCGATATAAACGGAAATAGACCGAAAATGTTGAAAAAAAATGATATTTTCTACTTTTTGTTATAAGAAAAATCGAATAAACTCAATTTTAGTCATACATTTAGGCCAAAATTTATTCAGCCACATGTCTTTAGTAAATAAAAGTCAATAAGCGTATATTTATTGGTTTGCGCAAAAGTTATAGCGTCTACAAACTAGGGTACATTTTCTGGAATTTACACAGCTTTTAGTTTATGACTGCCTATCTCATTTCTTGAGGTGCTAAAATGGCAGGGCAGTACAAAACCCCCCAAATGACCCCATTTTGGAAAGTAGACATCCCAAGGAAATTGCTGAGAGGCATGTTGAGCCCATTGAATATTTTTTTTTTGTCTCAAGTGATTGAATAATGACTAAAAAAAAAAAAAAAATTACAAAAAGTTGTCAATAAATGATATATTGCTCACACATGCCATGGTTATATGTGGAATTGCACCCCAAAATACATTTTGCTGCTTCTCCTGAGTACGGGGATACCACATGTGTGGGACTTTTTGGGAGCCTAGCCGCGTACGGGCCCCCGGAAACCAAGCACCGCCTTCAAGATTTCTAAGGGCGCAAATTTTTGATTTCACTCCTCACTACCTATCACAGTTTTGAAGGCCATAAAATGCCAAAATAGCACAAAACCCCCCCGAATGACCCCATTTTAGAAAGTAGACACCCCAAGGAAATTGCTGAGAGGCCTGTTGAGCCCATTGAATATTTTTTATTTTTTTTGTCCCAAGTGATTGAATAATGACAAAAAAAAAATTACAAAAAGTTGTCACTAAATGATATATTGCTCACACATGCCATGGTTATATGTGGAATTACACCCCAAAATCCATTTTGCTGCTTCTCCTGAGTACGGGAATACCACATGTTAGAGACTTTTTAGGAGCCTAGCCGCGTACGGGACCCCGAAAACCAAGCACCGCCTTCAGGATTTCAAGGCACAAATTTTTGATTTCACTCCTCACTACCTATCACAGTTTTGAAGGCCATAAAATGCCAAAATAGCACAAAACCCCCCCAAATGACCCCATTTTGGAAAGTAGACACCCCAAGCTATTTGCTGAGAGGCATGGTGAGTATTTTACAGCTCTCATTTGTTTTTGAAAATGAAGAAAGGAAATATATATTTTTTTTTTTCAATTTTCAAAACTTTGTGACAAAAGCGAGATCTGCAAAATACTCACAATACCTCTCAGCAAATAGCTTGGGGTGTCTACTTTCCAAAATGGGGTCATTTGGGGGGGGGGTTTGTGCCATCTGGGCATTCCATGGCCTCCGAAACTGTGATAGGCAGTGAGAAGTGAAATCAAAAATTTACACCCTTAGAAAGCCTGAAGGCGGTGCTTGGTTTTGGGGTCCCGTACGCGGCTAGGCTCCCAAAAAGTCTCACACATGTGGTATCCCTGTACTCAGGAGAAGCAGCAGAATGTATTTTGGGGTGTAATTCCACATATGCCCATGGCATGTTTGAGCAATATATCATTTAGTGACAACTTTGTGCAAAAAAAAAGAAAAAATTGTATTTTTTCCGCAACTTGTGTCAACATATAAAATATTCCATGGACTCGACATGCCTCTCAGTATATAGCTTGGGGTGTCTACTTTCCAAAATGGGGTAATTTGGGGGGGTTTTGAACTGTTCTGGCATTTTATACACAACATTAGGAAGCTTACATCCACTCTTCTAACCACTTGAAGACAAAGCCCTTTTTGACACTTTTTATTTACATGAAAACATATTTTTTTTTTGCAAGAAAATTATGTTGAACCCCCAAACATGATATATATTTTTAAAGCAAAGGCCCTACAGATTAAAATGGTGGGTGTTGCATTTTTTTTTCTACACAGTATTTGCGCAGCGATTTTTCAAACGCATTTTTTGGGGAAAAAATACACTTTTTTTTATTTTAATGCACTAAAACACACTATATTGCCCAAATGTTTGATGAAATAAAAAAGATAATCTTAGGCCGAGTACATAGATACCAAACACGACATGCTTTAAAATTTCGCACAAACGCGCATTGGCGACAAACTACATACATTTTTAAAAGCCCTTAAAAGCCTTTACAGGTTACCCTGTTAGATTTACAGAGGAGGTCTACTGCTAAAATTACTTCCCTCAATCTGACCTTCGCGGTGATACCTCACATGCATGGTGCAATTGCTGTTTACATATGACGCCAGACCGACGCTTGCGTTCGCCATTGGGCAAGAGCAGGGCAGGACAGGGGTGCTTTTTTTTTGTTTTGTTTTGTTTTTATTATTAATTTTGCTTTTTTATTTTATTTTTAAATTGTTCCTTCCATATTTTTTTTTATCATTTTTATTGTTATCTCAGGGAATGTAAATATCCCCTATGATAGCAATAGGTGGTGACAGGTACTCTTTTTTGAAAAAAACTGGGGTCTTCTAGACCCTAGATCTTTCCTCTGCCCTCAAAGCATCTGACCACACCAAGATCGGTGTGATAAAATGCTTTCCCAATTTCCCAATGGAGCTTTTATATCCGGGGGGGGACATTCCCTCCCACTGCTTGTAAAAGCAGACCAGAGGCTAATTAGCCACTAGGATTGCTTTTACATAAAAAAGCCGGCCGCTGGCTGAAAAGAATGATACCAAGATGATACCTAAATCCGCAGGCATCATTCTGGTATAAACATTCAAAGTCCAGCAACATACCAGTACGTTGCTGGTCCTTGTTGGACATGTATTGTAATCTTTTTTTTTCATGCAGCCAGTTGGCTGAACGAAAAAAGAGATTGATCGGTGGGTATGCCCACCATTAGAATACCGCCCTTCATCCACCCACTTCTAATGATGGGCATACATGCACCATTTATATATGCCGAAGCATGGGGGCATCCTCCCGCAAAAAAGTTATGCCGCACACACATGGTTGGACTTTTCCACGGGCAAGCCTCTGTCGGAATTTCGACCGTATGTACGCGGCATTAGGAGCAAAATCGCTCCTCCGCTTCTCCGCCCCTGCTGCCCCATTGCTTCGGCATATATGCTTTTTTTTTTAACTGTGGTGGTGAAATCACCTCCTACAGCACTGGAGTCGCAGGGATCAGGCCTGTCTCTGCGAACGCTGCAGTTATGTGTGTTGTGTTTTGTAAGTGACAGCGATCGATCGATACTGCACTTGGGTGGCCTGGGCTGGACGGGAGGGCAAAACGCAGGTGCTAGCAGGTATCTGGGCTGATCCCGCTAACACTGCCTTTTTGGGAACCCTAAACTGCTGGGGACGCTAGTATAGATCTGATCAGATCAGATAATGATCTGATCAGATACTATACCACTAAGGGGGTGTATGCTTCACGCGTGGGTGTTAGCGTTACTGGCACTAACCTGATGCTGCCTGGGGTGTGACGCAGACCCTCTCAGATGCTAAAACCTAATTGATATCACCCGCCGGGCGATCAGGGGGTTAAACCTTTATTGGGTTATATATACGGCGGGTGCCCTGACACTATAAAAAGCAAACTAACTAACCAGCGTCACCCGTAACACTTATATGGTGATCACTGAAGAAAGGGTTAACTAGGGGCAATTAGGGGGTTAAAACCTTTATTAGATAATATATGGGGGTACCTGACGCTATAAAAACCTGCGGCGAACCTAAAAAAAATTACTGGCTACCGATCTGAATCACCGACACTAAGACAGCGATCAGAAAAATGATCGCTTAGCGACAGTGGTGATAGGGGGTGAAAGGGTTACCTGGGGGGTGATCAAGGGGTTAAACCTTTATTCGATAATTTATGGGGGTACCTGACGCTATAAAAACCTGCGGCGAACCTAAAAAAAATTACTGGCTACCGATCTGCATCACCGACGCTAAGACAGCGATCAGAAAAATGATCGCTTAGCGACAGTCGTGATAGGGGGTGAAAGGGTTACCTGGGGGGCGATTAAGGGGGTTAAACCTTTATTAGATAATATATGAGGGTACCCGACGCTATAAAAACCTGCGGCGAACCTAAAAAAAAATACTGGCTACCGATCTGCATCACCGACACTAAGACAGCGATCAGAAAAATGATCGCTTAGCGACAGTGGTGATAGGGGGTGAAAGGGTTACCTGGGGAGTGATCAAGGGGTTAAACCTTTATTCAATAATTTATGGGGGTACCTGATGCTATAAAAACCTGCGGCGAACCTAAAAAAAATTACTGGCTACCGATCTGCATCACCGACGCTAAGACAGCGATCAGAAAAATGATCGCTTAGCGACAGTCGTGATAGGGGGTGAAAGGGTTACCTGGGGGGCGATTAAGGGGGTTAAACCTTTATTAGATAATATATGGGGGTACCCGACGCTATAAAAACCTGCGGCGAACCTAAAAAAAATAACTGGCTACCGATCTGCATCACCGACGCTAAGACAGCGATCGGAAAAATGATCGCTTAGCGACAGTGGTGATAGGGGGTGAAAGGGTTATCTGGGGGGCGATCAAGGGGGTTAAACCTTTATTAGATAATTTATGGGGGTACCCGACACTATAAAAACCTGCGGTGAACCTAAAAAAAATTACTGGCTACCGATCTGCATCACCGACGCTAAGACAGCGATCAGAAAAATGATCGCTTAGCGACAGTGGGTATAGGGGGTGAAAGGGTTATCTGGGGGTGATCAAGGGGGTTAAACCTTTATTAGATAATTTATGGGGGTACCCGACGCTATAAAAACCTGCGGCGAACCTAAAAAAAAATACTGACTACCGATCTGCATCACCGACGCTAAGACAGCGATCAGAAAAATGATCGCTTAGCGACAGTGGTGATAGGGGGTGAAAGGGTTATCTGGGGGGCGATCAAGGGGGTTAAACCTTTATTAGATAATTTATGGGGGTACCCGACGCTATAAAAACCTGCGGCGAACCTAAAAAAAATTACTGTTAATGTAAGGAATAAAGGAACATACTGCGCTGAGATAGACACAAAATGGGTAGCCCAGATGATGACTTATTAGTCGAAACTAGTCGGTTGGACCTGTCTACATGTATCACTCCTGTACCTGAATCTATGCCTTTTAAACCATCACAAATGTGAGTGTTTTATTGTTACTCTCTTTTTTTGCTATTAAACCTTTCCAAACGGTATCACGCTATGTGAGTTTTTTCACTTCCATATGCACCAAACACGGATACCAAGCCTTTTGTATATGCTTATGAATACGTGATCAACATATTAGATGTCCTATGAGATTGACGTGGAATAAGAAACCCCTCAGACTCCTGACCATCTATATTGGGTTTGTAAACCCCCAAGCCTTTCTCGACCTAAGTGGCATATGCTTCTTTAGGTCCGAGACTTCCGGTAAGCCTCCTTCAACTCACTCTTGGTGGCGGTTCTCACAGCACTTCATTTTTTGGATTTCAAGTTTATGTCACTAATGAACATTATCATTTGGAATTGATTTTCACTTCACTCCTAAAAATAGATGAATGTGTATTTTTCCTTGGATTTTATTATATTCATTTTTTGAGTTTTTATAGTTAAACACTTACTGCTTCAATGATTATCACTAATTATTACAGTAATTTTGTTTCTATATGTACACTGTTTTTTGTTTTGGTAACACATTTAACCACGTATATCTAAGTGCGATTTATTATTTCACTTAGACTAACAAAAATTTGCGCCACACTTATATTCACACTTCCTAAAAAAAATTACTGGCTACTGATCTGCATCACCGACACTAAGACAGCGATCAGAAAAATGATCGCTTAGCGACAGTGGTGATAGGGGGTGAAAGGGTTACCTGGGGGGTGATAAAGGGGTTAAACCTTTATTCGATAATTTATGGGGGTACCTGACGCTATAAAAACCTGCGGCGAACCTAAAAAAAATTACTGGCTACCGATCTGCATCACCGATGCTAAGACAGCGATCAGAAAAATGATCGCTTAGCGACAGTCATGATAGGGGGTGAAAGGGTTACCTGGGGGGCGATTAAGGGGGTTAAACCTTTATTAGATAATATATGGGGGTACCCGACGCTATAAAAACCTGCGGCGAACCTAAAAAAAATAACTGGCTACCGATCTGCATCACCGATGCTAAGACAGCGATCAGAAAAATGATCGCTTAGCGACAGTGGTGATAGGGGGTGAAAGGGTTATCTGGGGGGCGATCAAGGGGGTTAAACCTTTATTAGATAATTTATGGGGGTACCCGACACTATAAAAACCTGCGGCGAACCTAAAAAAAATTACTGGCTACCGATCTGCATCACCGACGCTAAGACAGCGATCAGAAAAATGATCGCTTAGCGACAGTGGTGATAGGGGGTGAAAGGGTTATCTGGGGGGTGATCAAGGGGGTTAAACCTTTATTAGATCATTTATGGGGGTACCCGACGCTATAAAAACCTGCGGCGAACCTAAAAAAAATTACTGGCTACCGATCTGCATCACCGACGCTAAGACAGCAATCAGAAAAATGATCGCTTAGCGACAGTGGTGATAGGGGGTGAAAGGGTTATCTGGGGGGCGATCAAGGGGGTTAAACCTTTATTAGATAATTTATGGGGGTACCCGACGCTATAAAAACCTGCAGCGAACCTAAAAAAAAATACTGTTAATGTAAGGAATAAAGGAACAAACTGTGCTGAGATAGACACAAAATGGGTAGCCCAGATGATGACTTATTAGTCGAAACTAGTCGGGTGGACCTGTCTACATGTATCACTCCTGTACCTGAATCTATGCCTTTTAAACCATCACAAATGTGAGTGTTTTATTGTTAATCTCTTTTTTTGCTATTAAACCTTTCCAAACGGTATCACACTATGTGAGTTTTTTCACTTCCATATGCACCAAACACGGATACCAAGCCTTTTGTATATGCTTATGAATACGTGATCAACATATTGGATGTCCTATGAGATTGAAGTGGAATAAGAAACCCCTCAGACTCCTGACCATCTATATTGGGTTTGTAAACCCCCAAGCCTTTCTCGACCTAAGTGGCATACGCTTCTTTAGGTCCGAGACTTCCGGTAAGCCTCCTTCAACTCACTCTTGGTGGCGGTTCTCACAGCACTTCATTTTTTGGATTTCAAGTTTATGTCACTAATGAACATTATCATTTGGAATTGATTTTCACTTCACTCCTAAAAATAGATGAATGTGTATTTTTCCTTGGATTTTATTATATTCATTTTTTGAGTTTTTATAGTTAAACACTTACTGCTTCAATGATTATCACTAATTATTACAGTAATTTTGTTTCTATATGTACACTGGTTTTTGTTTTGGTAACACATTTAACCACGTATATCTAAGTGTGATTTATTATTTCACTTAGACTAACAAAAATTAGCGCCACACTTATATTCACACTTCCTAAAAAAAATTACTGGCTACCGATCTGCATCACCGACGCTAAGACAGCGATCAGAAAAATGATCGCTTAGCGACGGCGGTGCTAGGGGGTGAAAGGGTTATCTGGGGGGTGATCAGGGGGTCAAACCTTTATTAGGGGGGGTTAGGGGGCTACACTGGACCTAAAACTAAATGTAGTGACACTTTTACAGTCACAAATGTCACTGATTGCAGTGATCAGTAAATAAATGGTCACTGCAATCAGTGACACTGTGATTGGGGGCTGGGGGGTGATCTGGGGGGGCCTGGGGGGGCGATTTGTGTGCCTATGTGTCCTGGTGTCAGTGTAGTGTTAGTACACTGACCTGTGTGTCTTCTCTTGTACGGCACTCGGTATATGTGAGCGCCGCATGAGAGATGACATCACTTCCTCCTGCTTCCTCTGCCTGTGTAAGCATTACACAGCAGAGGGAGCATTTCCATTCGCCGGGAGCGATCGCGGGGGGTGGCCGGAATCGAATGGCCGCCCCCTCATGTCGGATCGCTCCCCAACGAATACCGACCGCTCACTGTATAGGAGGGGGGTCCGATCAGACCCCCCAACTGTACAAAGGCAATCACGTACACTGTACGTGATTGTGCCTGTCGGTGCCATTCTGCCGACGTACATATACTGTGAGCGGTCGTTAAGTGGTTAAACACTAGGAATAGTGTGAAACGCGTCAGCTGTACAGTTTTGCTGTTTTGCTGTGGCTTGTAGTGCTGTTCTATTTTAATAAAGGCAATGTTTGTTCGGAGTGCGGCTGTCCAAGAATATAATTTCTTATAAAGATCCCTCCATCCCTGATGACTATAGGTCCATTGCATTACTTAACTTTGACTACAAGATATTTACAAAAATACTGGCTAATCGACTATCCCATATAATTCCCAGACTTATACATAAGTATCAGGTTGGCTTTGTGCAGGCCAGACATGCAGCTGACAATACGAGACGTGCCGTTGACCTCATAGACCTATTAAACAAAACTTCCCGCCCAGCCCTAATTTTAAGTCTTGATGCGCAAAAAGCCTTTGACCAGCTTAGCTGGCCTTATTTGTTTGCTACCCTCTCCAATTATGGATTTGGAGGTCCTTTCATGACAGCCCTACATGCCCTATATTCTTGTCCTTTATCCCAAGTTCAATTAGCCTCTTATTTATTGTCATCTTTCTCATTAAGTAATGGGACCAGACAAGGCTGTCCATTATCCCCCCTCTTTTTATTATTTGTCTGGAACCCCTAGCCGCAGGTATTCGCATCCATCCTGATATCTGTGTGGTCTTGCTACGCCAAAAGGAGTATAAGCTATCCCTGTTTGCGGATGATGTTCTTCTGACTCTGACTAGGCCCCATACCTCTCTCCCTAATCTTATAGCTTTGCTGAAAGACTTTAGCTCTATCTCAGGATATAAAATCAACACGAGTAAAACAGAAGCTCTACCTATACACTTCCCAACCCTTTAGATCTCACCATTCTCAAACAAAACTACTCCTTCCATTGGTGCCCAGACTCCCTTAAATATTTAGGAGTAAACCTAACCTCCTCATACTCAACTTTGTATCAGGCTAACTACCCCCCGCTCTTTAGAAACATTCACTGGCTCTTGCGACAATGGAATGCTTATCCCATTTCTCACTTGGGCCGCATCAATGTCCTGAAGATGTCTATAATGCCAAGACTCCTCTACCTATTTGACACTCTCCCGATTTCCATTCCCATGTCACAACTTAAAGCCACGCAGAGAGCATTTCTTAATTTTATTTTGGCATTATAAAGCACACAGGATCGCAAGTTCGGTAATGTTAGCACCCAAGACACGGGGCGGGATGGGAGCCCCAGAACGTATTAAATATTATTTTGCCACACATCTTAAAACAATCATCACTTGGTCCTCCAGAATGGTGTCTAGTGTATGGGCAGAGATTGAAACGAGCATCACTAGACTGGTACATCCCTGTGCCATGATCTGGGCAAATCTGGACTCCTCCATAAGCCAACTTCGAAATATATGCCTAGGCCCAATGTTATTCTCCCTTTCCATATGGAAGAAATGTTCCTGTCAATTCTCGCTTGCATCCCCGTGTCCTCCACTGCTAAATGTGCTGTTCAATCCTGATATCCCAGACAGCCTATCGTACACTCAAATGCTTCCATGGGCGCAGGCAGGCATTTTCCAGCTTTGAAATATTGTGCATCCCCTCACCCGTACACTTTTACCCTTTGATGAACTGCAAAGGAAACATCAGATCCCTAAACAACTATTCTACTCCTACCTTCAGATTAAATGCCGCCTAC
Organism: Rana muscosa; assembly: GCA_029206835.1. Classification (NCBI taxonomy): domain Eukaryota; kingdom Metazoa; phylum Chordata; class Amphibia; order Anura; family Ranidae; genus Rana; species Rana muscosa. Next base: position 1,173,509,923 of record CM055122.1, read on the forward strand.
ACACGACCGTTTTTAATGTCATTGAAAAAAACGATGTTTTTCTCGATGTAATTCTCCTCAAGCCTGCCTTGCCTACACACTATCATGAAAAAAAATGCTCGAGCAAAGCGCGGTGACGTACGAAATGTACGACGACACTATAAAGGGGAAGTTCCATTCGGATGGTGCCACCCTTTGGGCTGCTTTTGCTGATCCTTGTGTTAATAAGGTTTGGTGAGAGACGATTCGCGCTTTTCAGCCTCGTGCTCTTCAGTCTGTTACAGCGTGAGGAATGTGCTATCTCCATTACGAACGCTAGTTTTACCAGAACGAGCACTCCCGTCTCATCACTTGCTTCTGAGCATGCGCGTTTTTTTCATGTCGTTAAAGCCTACACACGCCCGTTTTTCATGATGAGAAAAACGACGACGTGAAAAACGATGAGAAAAATTAGAGCATGTTCCAAATTTTTAATGCCCATTTTTCACGTCGTGAAAAATGCTCTGGAGCCCACACGCGATCGTTTTTAAATACCAAATTAAAAAATTGAATTTTTCTCGTCATGAAAAACGGTCGTGTGTACGCGGCAAAACACTATTTTGCCTCTAAATCCTCTACTCTGGCCCTAGATAAACCTATCCCGTTTGAACTCCTATGTGCTCAAGGACCGTACCAGACCCATCTCATTTCTGACATTTACAGGTTTTTACCTAACGCTACCTCTATCACTGACACATCCCATTCCTATATGCAAAAATGGTCCCAGTTAGTAAATCGCCCCATCCCTCTCCCTCAATGGCAGAACATTTGTGAGGCTGTTTCCAAATCATCACAATGTGTGGAACAAAAGGAGATGGCTTTCAAAATAAAAATTTTTTGGTATAGAACCCCTGAAATTTTACATAGATACAATCCCAAGACTCCCTGGGTGTGTTGGAGATGCCGGGGTGACATTGGCTCTCATTTCCAAATTTTTTGGGACTGTCCCTTGATCCACCCATTTTGGATATCTATTCAGACGTTTATACAGGATTTGTTTAATGTCTCCCTCCCACTGGATCCAGTCCACTTTCTGTTGGGCCTGCCGATCCCTGGCGTCTCCAAGCATGCCCAAAGATTGGCCACCTTTATTCTTCTCGCTGCAAAATGGGCTATACCCTTGCGGTGGCTGTCCCCCTCCCTGCCTACTCTCCCACAGGTCCTACAAACATTGGAACAGATCTGTAGAACGGAACGCCTCACTGCAATAGTACATGACACTCTCCCGCAATTTTCAAAGATCTGGGATTCATGGGACCATTCAGACCTTAACCCTGGTATTAGTTCCTTAACCCCTGATGATGTGACACTTCCTTGACCACGTTTCCCAACATTTTTCTTCAATGGTTTGTTAGCTTATACCCTTGATGATTCCATGGTGCCCCTTCTTCCCCCCCCCAACACCCCTTTTTTTATTACTAGGTGAGACTTCTACGGTGTGCCTTCATTCTTTGGTTGGGCGCCCTGGGGGTCTCATTGACACCTGACCCAATGAGTAACACTTTGCTTATCGTTGATTTAAAATATATTGTTTTGAAATGCCTGCTCATTGGGCTTTCGTTTGTTTGTATGTTGTTCTTTTGTCCTAATTTTGTTTTTCTTTTTTTATCTTCTCCACATGCTCTTATTTCCCCTGACCTATATAGCTAAAATCTCGACTTTTGTTATGTTGGTGGCATTGTAATTGTATTGATACATTTTTTTCAGATATGATATTTTTTATCCCAAAAAATTTAATGTTTTCACACCTGTTTTTGTATGTATGGAAAATTTTCAATAAAAAACCCAATTTAAAAAAAGTGTTCAGGGAACTGGGTCCTACCCCAGGGGACATGTATCAATGCAACAAAAAGTTTTAAAAAGGGACGTTTTTTCGGGAGCAGTGATTTTAATAATGCTTAAAGTGAAACAATAAAAGTGAAATATTCCTTTAAATTTCATACCTGGGGGGTGTCTATAGTATGCCTGTAAAATGGCGCATGTTTCCCGTGTTTATAACAGTCCCTGCACAAAATGTAATTTCTAAAGGAAAAAAAGTAATTTAAAACTACTCGCGGCTATAATAAATTGTCGGGTCCCGGCAATACAAATAAAAGTCATTGAAAAAAACAGCATTGGTCCCCCCCAATCCATTACCAGGCCCTTTGGGTCTGGTATGAATATTAAGGGGAACCCCGAACCAAAATTTGGGGGGGTGCCCCCAAATTCCATACCAGGCCCTTCAGGTCTGGTATGGATATTAAGGGGAACTCTGCGCCATTTTTTTAAAATGGTGTAGGGGTCCCCCTCAAAATCCATACCAGACCCTTCAGGTCTGGTATGGATTTTAAGGGGAACCCCACGTCACAATCAAAAAAAAATGATGTGGGGGTCCCCCCAAAAATCCATACCAGACCCTTATCCGAGCACGCAACCTGGCAGGCCGCAGGAAAAGAGGGGGGATGAGAGAGCCCCCCCCGAACCGTACCAGGCCACATGCTCTCAACATGGGGAGGATGTCACCATGTTCATGGGGACAAGGGCCTCATCCCCCCAACCCTTGCCCGGTGGTTGTGGGGGTCTGCGGGCAGGGGGTTTAATCGGAATCTGGAAGTCCCCTTTAACAAAGGGGACCCCAGATCCCGCCCCCCCTGTGAATTGGTAATGGGGTACATTGTACCCCTACCATTTCACAAAACAAATGTGTCAAAAATGTTAAAAACCACAGTAGACAGCTTAGGACAAGTCCTTTATTCAAAAGAAAAAAAAAAAGAAAGAAAAAAAAATTCCAACGATGTAATCCATTCTCGAGCAGTACGAAAAAGAAAAAAAAACCCGACTCGATCCTGCCTCCATGGGAGGCACCCGCGGAATGACGCTCTCCCGCTGTGACAGCTCTTTTATAGCTGAGGGTGGGGCCACCCGTCACGTGCGTGGGTGACCCCGCCCTCCTCTGACGCAACGGGGAAATGTCGGGGTTACCCAGTGACATGTACAGGTGACCCAGCCCCCTCTGACGTGTCACGGGAAACCCGCGTTGTGTCAGAGGGGGCGGGGTCACCCGTACATGCCACTGGGTAACCCCAGCATTTCCCCGTTGCGTGAGAGGGGGACGGGGTCAACCGCACACGTGACGGGTGGCCCCGTCCTCAGCTATAAAAGAGCTGTCACAGCGGGAGAGCATCATTCCGCAGGTGTCTCCCATGGAGGCAGGATCGAGTCGGTTTTTTTAATTTTTTTATTCGTATCGTTTGAGAATGGATTACATCGTTGGAATTTTTTTTTTCATTTTAATAAAGGACTTGTCCCAAGCTGTTTTGACACATTTTTTGTGAAATGGTAGGGGTACAGTGTACCCCGTTACCAATTTACATAGGGGAGGCGGGATCTGGGGGTCCCCTTTGTTAAAGGGGGCTTCCAGATTCCGATAAGCCCCCCGCTCGCAGACCCCCACAACCACTGGTCAAGGGTTGTGGGGATGAGGCCCTTGTCCCCATCAACAAGGGGACATTCTCCCCATGTTGAGGGCATGTGGCCTGGTATGGTTCAGGAGGGGGAGGTGCTCTCTCGTCCCCCCTCTTTTCCTGTGGCCTGCCAGGTTGCGTGCTCGGATAAGGGTCTGGTATGGATTTTTGGAGGGAACCCCACGCCATTTTTTTTTTATTTTGTCGCGGGATTCTGAGGGGGACCCCTACGCCATTTTTTTTTTAATTGGCGCAGGGTTCCCTCAAATATCCATACCAGACCTGAAGGGCCTGATATGGAATTTGGGGGGTCCCCTATGCATTATATTTTTATTTTGGTTTGAGGTTCCCCTTAATATTCATACCAGACCCAAAGGGCCTGGTAATTGACTGGGGGGGAACCCCTGACATTTTTTTAAATTACTTTTATCTGTATTGCTGGGACCCGACAATTCATTATAGCCGCGAGTAGTTCTAAATGACTTTTTTTCCTTTAGAAATGTCATTTTGATCAGGGACTGTTCTAAACACGGGAAACATGCGCTAATTTACAGGCATACTATAGACACCCCACAGGTACGAAACTTAAAGGAATATTTCACTTTTATTGTTTCACTTTAAGCATTATTAAAATCACTGCTCCCCAAAAAAATGCATTTTTTTAAAACTTTTGTTTGCATTGATACATGTCCCCTGGAGTAGGACCCAGGTCCCCAAACACTTTTTATGACAATAACTTGCATATTATCCTTTAAAATTAGCACTTTTGAATTCTCATGTTCGTGTCCCATAGACTTTAACGATGTTTGTGTGTTTGAACAAATTATTTGCCTGTTCGCATGTTCTGTTGCGAACCGAACCGGGGGGTGTTTGGCTCATCCCTATTAGAGACCTTTGATGACCACCCGTGGACCAGATGTTCTATAGACCTATATATGGACACCTCCCACTCCTCCACACAACGGGATAGTGGCTACTACCGTTGACCCATACCGGACCACACAATGATCACTAGGGTAAGGTATCTGGTCTACACATACCTCCGGTTACCAAACCCTCTTCCCCATCAACAACCCCCGCCCTACTAACCCCTTCCTCTCGGTTACATCTTCCTCTTCTTACCCCCTCCCCTTTTTTTTCTTCCTTGATCTTCATCCATGGGTCTCGCCTCCTCTGGTTTCCACCGCAGCGTTCCACGCTCTAACGCCTAAGAAGTCCTCAAGGGCTCCCAACCCCTCCCAGTCACTCAGCCGAGTATTTAAAAGGCTGGTACACCACATGCCTCACCCAACAACACTACAAGGTCCAGAAACAATGGCCCCCCCAAACTCCAACATGAAGCATGCCACACTTAAAGTGGTCTCACAAAATGTTAAAGTGCTAAACATCCCTGAAAAGCGCAGTCGAATCTTAAATATGATGCATCAATTGAAGGCGGATGTGGTGTTTCTCCAAGAAACACACTTTCGCACAAATAATATCCCTAAACTCACGAACCGTATGTACCCAACATTCTTCCATGCCACCAACTCACTAGCCAAAACAAAAGGAGTCTCAATATTGCTTTCTAAAAACCTGCACTGGCAACTGACAGACTCCCTCATAGACCCAGAGGGTCACTACTTTTTCTTAAAGGGCATCATACACAACCAGACTGTTACCTTAGCTAATATATACAGCCCCAACTCTGCTTAGGTCAGCTTCTTTAGATCTATAGCAACCCTCCTTGCTGGCTTCCAATCAGGGATTACAATCCTTGGGGGCGACTTCAATGTGGCACTACACCCCCTCCTAGACTCATCGTCTGGATCCTCAACCCTGACATATAGAGAACTACAACAAATTAAAACACAAATACAAGAACTCCTCAAGCACAACACTTGGCGCACCCTACACCCAAACGAGAAAGACTATACTTTATTTTCTGCACCCCATAATAAGTATTCCAGGATAGACTACCTCTTCCTTTCCCAAAAAGACCTCCCTTTCCTAAGACCCGCTACCATTGAACCTTTGCTCTTCTCAGATCACCACCCGATCACCCTCTCCCTAACACTTCCAGAAATAAATCTGGTCACGAAAATCTGGCGACTGGACTCTTCACTGCTTACATCAGAATGTGACATTAACCACATCGCACTAGCTTGTGTGACTACTTTCAGACTACTTTCAGAAAAATGACAATCCCGAGACAGCACCACTTACCCTTTGGGAAACACGCAAGTATGTCATTAGAGGGAAATTCTTAGCACTAAAAGCCAGCCGTAAAAAAGCGCAGCAGGCAACAATACTACAACTGATCAACAAATTAGGAAGCTAGAATTAGCCCATAAACAGTCACATTCACAAGAAACCTACTTGGAACTCACACAAACTAGGAAGCTACTCTTATGCCCCGTACACACGATCGTTTTTCATGCCGTTAAAACTGCCATTTAAAAAAATGGCCCTGAAAAATGATCGTGTGTATGCTCCAGAGCATTTTTAACGACGTGAAAAACGGCCATTAAAAATTCCGGACATGCTCTCTTTTTTCACGTCGTTTTTCATGTCGTTTTTTTTAACGACGTGAAAAACGATAGTGTGTATGCTTTCACGACGTGAAAAAAAAACGCGCATGCTCAGAAGCAACTATGAGACGGGAGCGCTCGTTTTGGTAAAGCTAATGTTGGAAATGGAGATGGCACATTCGTCACGGTGGAATTAATAGCATCGTTTTAATGCTGCGCATTCCGTTCTTCTTTTGATAATGCTTTAAAATTACCCTCTTTTGATAATGACATTGAGAGTTATGCCAAACTTGTTTCTAAAGTAATTCCAAATTGCTCTAATGATTGTAAAATATTATTTATAAGCCGCACCTCCCTCCTAAATAATACTAATAATAATAAAATAATGTAATTCTCCTTTTTTCTTTAAATTTTATTTTCCTATTGTGTTTTTTTTTTGTGGCCTTTTTTTTTATTATTTAGGCTTAAATTATTCTTGTGTAAAGTTACCACAACAACCTTCCAAATGTGTCTCATTTGGCCTCAGGGAGGTTTGTGTCCCCTGATAATAACAATAATATAATTTGAGATGTCCCTGCCTGCTTCCTAGCAAGCTCTCTTTTGAAATACAAATCACATAGTCAAGTATTTTAAGGGCACTAATTTTTTTTTTATTTCAGAACATTAACAAATTAAAGTGGAATGCAGCACTGGAGAGCCTGCTTGCATTTGTGCATCCCTTTGACCCCACAACAACCATCCAAGATGTCCAAACCAAAATATAGATTAGATCCCCAAAAAAAGGAGCCCAATCTTGTCTTGAGCTCCCAGAGGTCAGGAGCCACAGCAGATAAGTCCTATATGTCCCCAGTCTGTGGTACTACAGCAGGCATTATTTTCTCCTCTTCCTTGTAGCCTTCTCTCCAGCCTTCTCTGCAGCCTTGGTTGGTTTCTTCCTTGGAGGCTGGGGATCAGGAGGAGAGGTTGTGGCAGGAGGAGTAGTAGGAGGAGGAGGAGGAGGTGGAGGAGTAGGGACAACCTCCGTTATGTCCGTGTACCTAGTGAGTTCACCCAGCACGCCCTTATTGATGACTTTCAATAGCAGGGTCTCACTGAATTTTTTTTGCTGCAACTCCATTTTCCCTAGTTTGTGGGCGAGGACTGCGGCAAATCCCTCATCAACAGAGGGTGCCTCTCTGAGGGCCGCTGTTGCCTCTCTGAGGAAGGCCCTGGTTTCCTCCTCCACCTGCCTACCTCTCCTTGGCCCTCGTGGTTTAACTACCAGGGGAGGCATCTGGGCTCTTGTGCTGGGCCAAGCCTCCTCCTGGGTGCCACTGGGCCCAGCCTCCTCCTGGGTGCCACTGGGCCCTGCCTCCTCCTGATCCCCAACATCACCCTCTTCCTGGCTCTGCTCTGGCTGTAAAAAAAAGAAAGGGACATTATTTATTTTGCCACATCATCAATCACAGACATTGTTCACCTCTAGACATTGTTGAAATCAATGCCAAAAGTTATGTCATTTTCATTGATTCCGCATCCTGGTTTTGTTGTCTTGTGCACATAAAATTAGGCCACTACTGTATCTTGCTCTTCACAAACTTTATTGGTAGAAGTGTACATACCTTTAACAATACTAACATCTATTTAAATTCTACAATTTTGTAAGATATAAATATAGATATCAATACTTTACCTGGCTCCATATCTCCAAATCTGCCTCCTCAAGGCCCTGATCTTGATCCTCAGAGGAAGCCAGAGCAGGGTTGACAGGAAGGCTGGAGGACTGGCTGCAGGGAAGGCTGGAGGGTTGGGTACAGGCTGGATTGACCTCTGGGGGGAAGGGTGGAGAGAGATTCCCGCACTTCCAGCTGGTCATCCAGAAAAGCAAGCTTACTGTAGTTCCACAGACTGGGTTTATAAACCTTATCTGCTGGTGCACCTGACCTCTGGGACCTCAGGACCATAGTCCTCTGGGTCCTGTATGTCCCTCTGATGGTCGCAATTTTGTTTTTGACATCTTGGAGAGTTGTTGTGGGTATCTTTGTTTGCACAAATACAAGCAGGCTCTCCAGTGCTGCTTTCCTGGCGTCTTTATTTTTATTACCGCCACTTTTTGTTTGCCATAATATAGGGAGCTCTTGCCATTTGTCGATGAACTCCCCCATGAAGTCTGGGTTTTTAAAAGTATTCATGATATCTGTAAAAGCGAGAAACCCAAAAATATATATATTTCAGGCAACATTCCTCAACTGTGCATTGTCTACATATTTTGAGCACACAAATCTCCTCGTCTGATGAACCTCAAAAAGTAAAATTGTTAGGTACCTTCGTCACGACGTTCGTTGCTAACTCCCTCTCCCGACAAATGAACGTATTTCCCAGACATGGATCTTCACTTGATATACACAGCGCATGCGTGAAATTCCGCACGCTTTCCCCGCCCCTGACGTTCGATATTGTACTTTCCCCGCCCCTTCTCGCTCGTAGTGCTGAATAAAACATGGCGGAGACACAGGTGGCTGAGATTACCTCTGCAGAGGATGAAATTACAGAGGAGCCCAAATCAAGACCCAGGAGATATAAGGCATCCAACATGTCATTCGAGGAAATGGTGGAGATGGTCGCCATTTTAAAGAAGGAGGATTATGATGCCAAGCATGGTCCGTATAAAAGGCCTAATCTGGTCAAGTCCAGAATTATGGGCAAAGTGGTCAAAAGTCTTCACAAAAAATTCGGGGTGTGCAAAACGAAGGAACAGCTCAGAAAACGATGGTCAGATCTGAAGTTGCGGGAGGCCGACCAATATAAAAGAATCAAGAAAGTTATATTAAAAAGTAAGTAATTTTTTTTAGTTTCCATGGTACATATTATTTTCTTGTATTCTGTCGTGTATTTTTAACTTTCATATAGTACACTGAAAGATACCATCTTTCATGTTCGTCCGCACAGTAAACGGACGTATTAAACCTCTTTCTCCGTACAGTTCCTCAAACGATGTTTTAGGATCATCCAGTGTGAACACCCATGTATTTTGGTTTATTTGGGGGAGTAAATTTGGGCCACACTTATTTTTTGGGTGCTAATCCAAAGGACATTTGTTCGTTTGAAAAAACAATATGCATGGTAATGTTAAGGGGAGTGAATGCTCAGCAGCTGATGAAACATCTGAACGCAGTAGTACAAGTGTGGGCCTAAAGCCAAAAAGCTTGAGGGTGTCACACACAGGTGATCCTGTGTAGATACTTTGGGGTGTTACAATGTGTCAAATTTGTGTTCAAAATGTATATGCACTGGTTTGGGCTATGTATCCAATCATTTGTCCCGGTTGGCACAGGGGGTAAAATTTAAAATGGAGCATGCTTCAAAAGAATGATTACAAAGTATTTTTCCATGTTTCTTATTTTAGCAAAATTGAGTCGCTACTAATGAAACTATTCCTTTTATTTCAATCTCCCTAGGGATTCGAAAAGCTACCTCAGATGAGACGAGAATTGCAACACCTACAACAATACCCCCAGAACCCCAGGATGGAGAGGAATGTGATGTTGTGGAAGTGGAAAGTGGCACCACCACAGGTCAGAGAGAAACCAGACACATGCATGTTAAATAGATGTAGGCCTCACTAGCGTTGCTAGCCAGGTGCGGGCCGCACCCGGGTGACACCCACCAGAGGGTGACACCCGTGGGTAGCGCAGCGGCACCACACTGACATCGCCCGCCTGCCTGCTGCCCTGTGCCTTAGACTCACGCTGCGGCTGTGTCCCTCAGTGGAGCGGAAGGAAGCCGCCGCCCCCTCTGCCTCCTCTCTGTTTACATCCACAGAGGAGGAGGAGGAGCCCGCGTTCGAGGAACACACCGCTGTGTGTATCTGCCGCTCTGTTCTGAGGTCTGTAAGGTAAGGGGGGCATCTTTACTGATGGGGGGAGGGGGTGTCTGTACTGCTGGGGTTTGCACCAGGGGGGGGCCTGTAACTGAGGGGGGTGTCTGTACTGAGGGGGTGTCTGTACTGAGGGGGGTGTCTGTACTGAGGGGGGGTCTGGTACTGAGGGGGGGGTCTGGTACTGAGGGGGGGGGTCTGGTACTGAGGGGGGGTCTGTAACTGAGGGGGGGGTCTGGTACTGAGGGGGGGGTCTGTAACTGAGGGGGGGTCTGTAACTGAGGGGGGATCTGTAACTGAGGGGGTATCTGTAACTGAGGGGGTATCTGTAACTGAGGGGGTGTCTGTAACTGAGGGGGTCTGTTACTGAGGGGGTGTCTGTAACTGAGGGGATGTCTGTTACTGAGGGGGGTCTGTTACTGAGGGGGGTCTGTTACTGAGGGGGGTGTCTGTACTGAGGGGGGTGTCTGTAACTGAGGGGTGTCTGCACTGAGGTGGGGGTGTCTGTACTGAGGGGGAGGTTCATACTGAGGGAGGCGGGTCTATATTGATGGCGGGGAGTCTGTACTTAGTGCAGCGGGTTTGTACTGAGGGAGGGGATCTATACTGTGGGAGTGGAGTCTGTAGTTGTTGGGGGGTGACACCATTTTTTTCCGCACCGGGTGACACCAACCCTAGTGACGCCACTGGTAGGCCTACATATTCTATCCTACATATTTATTTTTACATTTAGGTGCAGTTCTGGCCGAAGACCCCAATAAGTTGACACATCACAGTGCCCAGATCCTGATCCAATACCTGATGGTCTGCTGTCGTGACCTCGAAAAAATTAAGGGAGACTTGCTAGAGATCAGGGCAAATACAAAGCGGGTGGAGGAAAGGCTCCAAAATATCATGGCTGTGCTTGGGCGTGTCTAATGTTTTTACACCAAATAACGTTTTACTAGCAGAGTTTTATACGTTTTTTTGTTATTTTACCCTTTAATGACTAGCACATGTTTAGCTTTTTCAAAATTTTGACGAATATAGTTTGTTTATGCATGGCTGGTCATGCGTTTTAATACACCCGAAATTAAGGGAACATCCACATTTCTAAGGAAGTTTCCCACCTAAAAAAATAAATAAAGGTATTTTTACATAACAAATCATTGTGGCTTCATTATGTAAATGTGGTGCTGAGTGAACTAATCAATGTTTGGTGTTTACACTGACAATGAAGGCTAATTAAAAGATTGTTTAATCCACATGGCAAAACAAGTGCACTAGGTAAACCTACCAGAAACATCAAACATTATACAATAAAAAATCCAAACCAATCTTTACTCAAGAAAAAGTTTTATTTTTTTGCTAGAAAATTATTATAGATTGTCTGGCATTTCAATGGCCCCCCTACCCATAAAATAGTCCACATATTGGTTACGGACCTCACATCCGGTTGGGGGGGCCAAGCCAGGACGGCCAGGTTCCAGGGCCACCAAAGTTTCTGCATTGATTAAAGAGGCCTCAGGCCCACTCAAAGATATATAACTCGTTGAATGCACCCTTAGGAAATTATGCAGCACACAGCACGTCATAACCACATGGTTCCATTTGTATGGGGCAAGGTGGATGGAGGTAAGGAAGAGGCGAAATCGGCTGGCCATGATCCCAAACGCATTTTCCACCACCCTTCTGGCTCTGGCCAGCCGATAATTGAACACCCTCCTCTCAGGGGTGAGGGTGCGTTGCGGGAATGGCCTCATCAAATGGGGTCCCAGGCCAAACGCCTCATCCGCCACAAACACAAAAGGTAGTCCCTCCACATTCTGCTCCGCTGGTGGCAAGGCCAGCAGATCCAAAAGGAGCCGTTCTCCAAACTCCGTCTGGGCAAAAACTCCTCCATCAGACATCCTGCCATTCTTGCCAACGTCCACATAGAGGAACTCGTAGGTGGCCGACACCACTGCCATCATCATGACGCTGTGGAACCCCTTATAATTATAAAAAAAGGATCCCGAATGGGGTGGTGGGACGACCCGAACATGTTTGCCGTCGATGGCTCCTCCACAGTTCGGAAAGTTCCATCGCTGGGCAAACTCGGAAGCCACATTCTGCCATTCATGTGGCGAAGAAGGGAACTGTGGAATTAAAGAAATAACAAATTAATACTTGGAGCCAGAAACATTGAAAGCTGATTTCATACACACATTCATGGCCAACATTGGTAGAAACTGTTCAAGACATGAAAAATTGGAAGCAAGAAAAAAAAAAAAATTATGGGGGGGGGGGGGGGGTTGAAGATGAGTTGGGAATATCACACATGAAGGCTGTAGCACTCTGTATTGAAGTTAACAAAAATGAAACATTCCTAGGCAAAATTTAGGGTGCATTTTGGGTAAAGCACTACGATGGAACAGAATAAAAAACATGAAAATGACTAGGCAAGGTAGGTATGGCCCCAGGATAGCATGCTGGAGAGGTTAGGTAAGCCAAATTTACAGGTAGGCCTCAAACCCCAAACTTTAAATAATAAAACATGGGGAGAAAGGGGACATTCCCTGCAGCTAAGAATCATGTGAATTAGGGACTGCAAATAAAGCAAATTAAAATTATCCAAAAATAAAAACCATACAATGTGAATTTTTGAAGAAGAACACTTACCTTAATATAGTCCTCCTGCAAAACTTGAAGGATGGCAGAACAAGTCTCTGGTATAATGATCCCCAGAGCCTGGGGGGATATGCCTGTGGAGAACTTAAGGTCCTGCAGGCTTCTCCCAGTAGCCAGGTATCACAACGTGGCGAAGAGCCTCTGCTCAGCACTGATGGCTTCCCGCATAACGGTGTCCTGCCTGGTAATATAGGGGGACACCAAAGCCAACAGCTGCTGAAATACGGGGTCAGACATCCTGAGAAAATTCCTGAAATCATCAGGATTATTCTCCCTGATCTCCCGCAACAAAGGCATGTGACAGAATTGGTGCCGCTGGAGCAACCAATTCTTGGTCCATGAACTCCTCCTGACCCTGCTCATGGCATGGAGTCGGGATACAGCATGAACCCCTGCACCAACTACAGCACGAACTCTACGACGGGTACGTAGCCGCAACATGGCTAGATAACGGTCGGCTGAACAGAACGAACTAGAAGAACGCACGGAAGAACAGCAAGGCCTATGAAGAACAAGCTGAAAAACACGAACGTGCAGAGCAGGCCGCACTGAATAAACAGATACGAACTGACTACAAGCAGTGCTAAACAGATACAAACCCACAGGCGCAAACTGAACTCCCGAAAACGATCTTCAAAGCACGAAGACTGAAAAGTGCGAATCGTCTCTCACCAAACTTTTACTAACATGCGGTAACACGGAATTAGCAAAAGCGTCCCAAAGGGTGGCGTCATTCGAACGTAACTTCCCCTTTATAGTGCCGTCGTACGTGTTGAACGTCACTGCGCTTTGCTTGATCGTTTTTTTTAATGATGGTGTGTACGCAAGGCAGGCTTGAGAGGAAACATGAAAAAAAAGAGGAGAAAAACGTTGGTTTAAAAAATTACATTAAAAACGATCGTGTGTACGGGGCATAAGAAATATTTGACCGCAAAACCCGACGCAAATTTACACTAAATCAAAAACTGTTCTACAAACAGGGGAACAAGTGTGGGAGATTACTGGCCAGAGCTATCAAAAAAAAAAGAGAGCTAGCACCAACGTCCACATCATAAAAGATTCCCTAGTTAAGTCAAGCTCGGTAACTGCTAACATAGCATCTCAGTTCGAGCGGTATTACACTGAACTTTACAATTTACCCCGCCCAGGGTTGCCAACTTTCAGTAAATTTACAAACAGTTTGCAAAATCTGTCATTTTTGCATCTGCCCATGAATGTCCATTTTGGACATGCAGTCTGCATGTTCATAATGGACATTCACAGACAGATGGAAAAATTACAGATTTTGCAAACTGTTTGTAAATTTACTGAAAGTTGGCAACCCTGACCCCGCCAATCCAAAGCAACTACAGGCCACAAACCAAGAAAAGGCCTCATTAAAGATTTCCTAGAGAAGTTTAGCCCCAAACCCATCTCCCGGGAAGATGCCTGCGAGCTAGACAACCCCATATCCGTGGAAGAGCTCAAGAGAGCGATTAAGCAACTTAAGATGGGCAAGAGCCCTGGTCCATATGGCTTTTCGGCATCCTATTTTAAAACATTCGCAGACACCCTCACAGCCCCGTTCCTAAAGGCCTTTAACTCCCTCACCTCATCAACCTTACCTTTCCACAGATTCCTGGAGGTGCACATTACGGTTATACCGAAAGAGGGGAAGGACGCCACATCAGTCGTCAATTACAGACCAACCTCCCTACTTAATGTAGATCTTAAATTATTTGCAAAAGTCTTAGCCAACCATCTCTTACCCCTCCTAACTTCAATAATTGGAAAAGACCAAGTAGGATTTGTCCCAGTTAAGGAAGCCAGGGACAACACTATTAAAGCAATAAACCTACACCATTGGCTATCCACTCAGAAAAATCTTTCTATCGCTGGATGCGGAGAAGCCGTTTGAGAGGTTTGGCCTGGGACTACCTAGGGGCCGTACTGCGCCACTTAGGACTACAAAATCGAATGTTTAACTTTATCATGCCCCTATACACTATGCCAACGGCAAGAGTCAGAGTCAATGGCCACCTGTCGAACGCCTTCTCCATCCGCAATGGAATGAGATAAGGATGCCCACTGTCCCCAATTATTTTTATTTTAACTTTAGAACCGCTCCTCTGTTGCCTACGAACAAACGAAAACATAAAGGGCATACCCATAGCAGAACGCACCTACAAACTAGCGGCTTTTGCCGATGACATCCCGTTGTTCTTAAGTGACCCACTAACTTTGATCCCCAAACCTCTTAAAGTATTTTGATCTATTCCAGCGCATATCTAACTTAAAGATTAATTTTTCTAAATCCCACGTCCTCAACATATCCCTCTCGAAAGATTTAGTCACACAATGCCAAAACAATTTCCCCTTTGTGTGGAAACAAGATGCAATCACATATTTGGGAATCCAATTGACCGAACATCTGCCAGACCTTTACACAAAAAACTTCATACTACTAATTTGCACTATTTCGGACGACCTAAATAAATGGGATGAACCCCATTTCTCATGGTTTGGTCATGTGGCCATCCTGAAGATGAATATCCTCCCCCGCATTCTATAATTACTGTAAACAATCCCTATCAAGCTCCCCTCAACTTTGTTCCAGACATTTAAACGACTATGTGTAAAATTTTTATGGAAACATAAACGCCCAAGAATACGTTTCGACCAACTCTCGAAACCTAAAACTAAAGGGGGAATCGGTTTCCCCGGACCTTTGAAATTATTCCCGAGCATGCTACCTGGGTAGAATTGTGGACTGGACAGTACACAAGAACATCAAAGATTGGGTGGGGCTAGAATACTCTTTCTCGCACTTGCCAATCAAATCTATCCCTTGGATCCTCCCCTGCCACATCCCCAAAATATTAAAAGAACATCCCCTTATCGATTCCACCCTGAGTTGCTCTAGAGAGGTGTGGAAGAAACTCAGATTTTCCTCAAATCCAGGGCCCCTCACACCTATACAATTTAATCCAGCATTTGCTCCTGGGATGTCCAACCAATTCCATGCGGACTCATGGCCACACAAGGAAATATTAGCTCACCACTTCTTCCAAGATGGTACCTTTCTAGACCGGAACTCTCTCCCAACAAATTTGAACAACAACCCCTTTCTCTACTGGACCTACTTCCAGATACGCCACTTGCTTAAAACATTGAACCGAGTTCAATCCGTATCTCGAGCCCTAACCCCATTTGAAAATCTCTGCACTCAATCTACACCGCAGCAACATATGATTTCTAACATCCATTCCATGTTCTTTGCATCTGTCTACCCCAAAGCCTGGAAAGCATGCCAGACATGGGAAAGGGAATTACAAATACACCTATCCGAGGAGAACTGGGAACACATTTTCACAATAGCACACAAAGGCTCACTCAATGTTACGACACAAGAGAACAATTACAAAACCCTTATTCGGTGGTACCGAACACCTGAACTACTCAACAAATTCAATCCAGACACACCAGACAAATGTTGGAGATGCTTAAATGAAACAGGCACACTCTTACACATTTGGTGGTCCTGCCCACCACTTCAGACATTCTGGACACAAGTACACAACATCACCTCACAAGTGACTACATATTCTCTGGACTACACCCCAGCTCAGCTCATTCTTCACCACTCCCCCACATAAGCTCACTCATACAGGAAAGCTAAACTATTCATCCCAGCTCATTGGGGTTCACCCTGCACCCCAACTATCTCTGAATGGCTTACCCGTGTGGGAAAAATAGCTGAAATGGAGGAACTAATCCATATAGCACAAGACTCCCCTTCGAAGTTCTCCCGGACCTGGGCCTGCTGGACCCACTTCTGTACCACAGAGAAATATGCCTCCATGATGGGTTAAACTGTCGTGAACCCTCCAATAGTTAATTGAGATACCCCAATTGGCACATTTTAGGAGAATACTCTTCTAATAAGGCACACAGAACCTCTCACTTTTACTCAAAGGCCGATCCTGGGAGGAGACCCCTCCTAACAGGGATCCTCTCACGAGAATCTACATATACGCCGCGACCTTTGGAGACCGAGGAGGTGATATCTTCGGAGCTCCATCTCCCTCTCCCCCCCTTTTTTTCTCTTCTTTGTTCTTGTTTTTCCTCCCCTTCCCCTCTTTTTTTGTTTTTTTTGCCTTTTACCCTTGCCCCCTTCCCCCACCATTTCCCCCTTCTTTTGCTCTTGCCCCACCTGCCCGGGCGATACCATCCCACATACACATCCCCATTTACGCATAGCCCAGGTGATTGACTGTTACCCCTACTCTCTACACCAAACTAAACCACCAAGACCGCCCCCCCACACAACCTCAACCCACTTTAAGGACCCAACTCTTCCTTACTTACTCAGGTATAGACAGATATATAGATACATGGAAACTAAGCGCTACCTCTACAATGAGGGCCACACCTCATAGGCTGTGATTAGGGTGTCTGTCCTGTTTATATCTACTTGCAGACCCCTGGTGACTATGGGGATTTTTGAAATTTTTGTTATTTTATCTGTTTCACTATGTTCTCATAAGTAAGGTTACACCAATTCTGTATATGTTCATGATGTTCAATCACCTTCTGTTTGTATAAAATCGTGTATTAATACTTCATTCATAATAAAAATTTCATATGGGAAAAAAAATGGCATGGGGGTCCCCCCAAAATCCATACCAGACCCTTATCTGAGCATTCAGCCTGGAGGACAGGATAGGGGGGCGAGCGAGTGCCCCCCTTCCTGAACCATACCAGGCCACATGCCCTCAACATGGGCCTCTCCCCCACAACCCTTTCCCAGTGGTTGTGGGGGTCTGCGGGCAGGGGGCTTGTGGGTAGGGATGAGCTTCGAGTTTGAGTCAAATGCAAGTTATTGTCATAAAAAGTGTTTGGGGACCCGGGTCCTGCCCCAGGGGACATGTATCAATGCAAAAAAAAGTTTTAAAAACTGTAGTTTTTTCGGGAGCAGTGATTTTAATAATGCTTAAAGTGAAACAATAAAAGTGAAAAATTCCTTTACATTTCGTACCTAGGGGGTGTGTATAGTATGCCTGTAAAGTAGCGCTTGTTTCCCATGCTTAGAACTGTCCCTGCACAAAGTGTAATTTCTGAAGGAAAAAAAGTAATTTAAGAGTACTCGCGGCTATAATGAATTGTCGGCTCCCAGAGAAAATTTATTGAAAGTCATTGATAAAAAAAAAAATGCGTGGGGGTCCCCCCAAATTCAATTACCAGGCCCTTCAGGTCTAGTATGGATATTAAGGGGAACCCTGTGTCAAATTTAAAAAAAAAATGACGTGGGTTCCCCCCCAAATATCCATACCAGACCCTTCAGGTCTGGTATGGATTTTAAGGGAAACTCCACCCCAAATAAAAAAAAAATGGTGTGGAGTTCCCCCCAAAAATCCATAGCAGACCCTTTATCCAAGCACGCAACCTGGCAGGCCGCAGGAAATGCGCTAATTTACAGGCATACTATAGACACCCCACAGGTACGAAATTTAAAGGAATATTTCACTTTTATTGTTTCACTTTAAGCATTATTAAAATCACTGCTCCCCAAAAAAAATGCATTTTTTAAAAACTTTTGTTTGCATTGATACATGTCCCCTGGAGTAGGACCCAGGTCCCCAAACACTTTTTATGACAATAACTTGCATATTATCCTTTAAAATTAGCACTTTTGAATTCTCATGTTCGTGTCCCATAGACTTTAACGATGTTTGTGTGTTTGAACAAATTATTTGCCTGTTCGCATGTTCTGTTGCGAACCGAACCGGGGGGTGTTTGGCTCATCCCTATTAGAGACCTTTGACGACCACCCGTGGACCAGATGTTCTATAGACCTATATATGGACACCTCCCACTCCTCCACACAACGGGATAGTGGCTACTACCGTTGACCCATACCGGACCACACAATGATCACTAGGGTAAGGTATCTGGTCTACACATACCTCCGGTTACCAAACCCTCTTCCCCATCAACAACCCCCGCCCTACTAACCCCTTCCTCTCGGTTACATCTTCCTCTTCTTACCCCCTCTCCTTTTTTTTCTTCCTTGATCTTCATCCATGGGTCTCGCCTCCTCTGGTTTCCACCGCAGCGTTCCACGCTCTAACGCCTAAGAAGTCCTCAAGGGCTCCCAACCCCTCCCAGTCACTCAGCCGAGTATTTAAAAGGCTGGTACACCACGTGCCTCACCCAACAACACTACAAGGTCCAGAAACAATGGCCACCCCAAACTCCAACATGAAACATGCCACACTTAAAGTGGTCTCACAAAATGTTAAAGTGCTAAACATCCCTGAAAAGCGCAGTCAAATCTTAAATATGATGCATCAATTGAAGGCGGATGTGGTGTTTCTCCAAGAAATAATATCCCTAAACTCACGAACCGTATGTACCCAACATTCTTCCATGCCACCAACTCACTAGCCAAAACAAAAGGAGTCTCAATATTGCTTTCTAAAAACCTGCACTGGCAACTGACAGACTCCCTCATAGACCCAGAGGGTCACTACTTTTTCTTAAAGGGCATCATACACAACCAGACTGTTACCTTAGCTAATATATACAGCCCCAACTCTGCTTAGGTCAGCTTCTTTAGATCTATAGCAACCCTCCTTGCTGGCTTCCAATCAGGGATTACAATCCTTGGGGGCGACTTCAATGTGGCACTACACCCCCTCCTAGACTCATCGTCTGGATCCTCAACCCTGACATATAGAGAACTACAACAAATTAAAACACAAATACAAGAACTCCTCAAGCACAACACTTGGCGCACCCTACACCCAAACGAGAAAGACTATACTTTATTTTCTGCACCCCATAATAAGTATTCCAGGATAGACTACCTCTTCCTTTCCCAAAAAGACCTCCCTTTCCTAAGATCCGCTACCATTGAACCTTTGCTCTTCTCAGATCACCACCCGATCACCCTCTCCCTAACACTTCCAGAAATAAATCTGGTCACGAAAATCTGGCGACTGGACTCTTCACTGCTTACATCAGAATGTGACATTAACCACATCCGCACTAGCTTGTGTGACTACTTTCAGACTACTTTCAGAAAAATGACAATCCCGAGACAGCACCACTTACCCTTTGGGAAACACGCAAGTATGTCATTAGAGGGAAATTCTTAGCACTAAAAGCCAGCCGTAAAAAAGCGCAGCAGGCAACAATACTACAACTGATCAACAAATTAGGAAGCTAGAATTAGCCCATAAACAGTCACATTCACAAGAAACCTACTTGGAACTCACACAAAGTAGGAAGCTACTCTTATGCCCCTTACACACGATCGTTTTTCATGCCGTTAAAACTGCCATTTAAAAAAATGGCCCTGAAAAATGATCGTGTGTATGCTCCAGAGCATTTTTAACGACGTGAAAAACGGCCATTAAAAATTCTGGACATGCTCTCTTTTTTCACGTCGTTTTTCATGTCTTTTTTTTTAAAGACGTAAAAAACGATAGTGTGTATGCTTTCACGACGTGAAAAAAAACGCGCATGCTCAGAAGCAACTATGAGACGGGAGCGCTCGTTTTGGTAAAGCTAATGTTGGAAATGGAGATGGCACATTCGTCACGGTGGAATTAATAGCATCGTTTTAATGCTGCGCATTCCGTTCTTCTTTTGATAATGCTTTAAAATTACCCTCTTTTGATAATGACATTGAGAGTTATGCCAAACTTGTTTCTAAAGTAATTCCAAATTGCTCTAATGATTGTAAAATATTATTTATAAGCCGCACCTCCCTCCTAAATAATACTAATAATAATAAAATAATGTAATTCTCCTTTTTTCTTTAAATTTTATTTTCCTATTGTGTTTTTTTTTTTTGTGGCCTTTTTTTTTATTATTTAGGCTTAAATTATTCTTGTGTAAAGTTACCACAACAACCTTCCAAATGTGTCTCATTTGGCCTCAGGGAGGTTTGTGTCCCCTGATAATAACAATAATATAATTTGAGATGTCCCTGCCTGCTTCCTAGCAAGCTCTCTTTTGAAATACAAATCACATAGTCAAGTATTTTAAGGGCACTAATTTTTTTTTTTATTTCAGAACATTAACAAATTAAAGTGGAAGGCAGCACTGGAGAGCCTGCTTGCATTTGTGCATCCCTTTGACCCCACAACAACCATCCAAGATGTCCAAACCAAAATATAGATTAGATCCCCAAAAAAAAGGAGCCCAATCTTGTCTTGAGCTCCCAGAGGTCAGGAGCCACAGCAGATAAGTCCTATATGTCCCCAGTCTGTGGTACTACAGCAGGCATTATTTTCTCCTCTTCCTTGTAGCCTTCTCTCCAGCCTTCTCTGCAGCCTTGGTTGGTTTCTTCCTTGGAGGCTGGGGATCAGGAGGAGAGGTTGTGGCAGGAGGAGTAGTAGGAGGAGGAGGAGGAGGAGGTGGAGGAGTAGGGACAACCTCCGTTATGTCCGTGTACCTAGTGAGTTCACCCAGCACGCCCTTATTGATGACTTTCAATAGCAGGGTCTCACTGAAATTTTTTTGATGCAACTCCATTTGCCCTAGTTTGTGGGCGAGGACTGCGGCAAATCCCTCATCAACAGAGGGTGCCTCTCTGAGGGCCGCTGTTGCCTCTCTGAGGAAGGCCCTGGTTTCCTCCTCCACCTGCCTACCTCTCCTTGGCCCTCGTGGTTTAACTACCAGGGGAGGCATCTGGGCTCTTGTGCTGGGCCACTTTCTCCGTACAGTTCCTCAAACGATGTTTTAGGATCATCCAGTTTGAACACCCATGTATTTTGGTTTATTTGGGGGAGTAAATTTGGGCCTCACTTATTTTTTGGGTGCTAATCCAAAGGACATTTGTTCGTTTGAAAAAACGATATGCATGGTAATGTTAAGGGGAGTGAATGCTCAGCAGCTGATGAAACATCTGAACGCAGTAGTACAAGTGTGGGCCTAAAGCCAAAAAGCTTGAGGGTGTCACACACAGGTGATCCTGTGTAGATACTTTGGGGTGTTACAATGTGTCAAATTTGTGTTCAAAATGTATATGCACTGGTTTGGGCTATGTATCCAATCATTTGTCCCGGTTGGCACAGGGGGTAAAATTTAAAATGGAGCATGCTTCAAAAGAATGATTACAAAGTATTTTTTCATGTTTCTTATTTTAGCAAAATTGAGTCGCTACTAATGAAACTATTCCTTTTATTTCAATCTCCCTAGGGATTCGAAAAGCTACCTCAGATGAGACGAGAATTGCAACACCTACAACAATACCCCCAGAACCCCAGGATGGAGAGGAATGTGATGTTGTGGAAGTGGAAAGTGGCACCACCACAGGTCAGAGAGAAACCAGACACATGCATGTTAAATAGATGTAGGCCTACATATTCTATCCTACATATTTCTTTTTACATTTAGGTGCAGTTCTGGCCGAAGACCCCAATAAGTTGACACATCACAGTGTCCAGATCCTGATCCAATACCTGATGGTCTGCTGTCGTGACCTCGAAAAAATTAAGGGAGACTTGCTAGAGATCAGGGCAAATACAAAGCGGGTGGAGGAAAGGCTCCAAAATATCATGGCTGTGCTTGGGCGTGTCTAATGTTTTTACACCAAATAACGTTTTACTAGCAGAGTTTTATAAGTTTTTTTGTTATTTTACCCTTTAATGACTAGCACATGTTTAGCTTTTTCAAAATTTTGACGAATATAGTTTGTTTATGCATGGCTGGTCATGCGTTTTAATACACCCGAAATTAAGGGAACATCCACATTTCTAAGGAAGTTTCCCACCTAAAAAAATAAATAAAGGTATTTTTACATAACAAATCATTGTGGCTTCATTATGTAAATGTGGTGCTGTGTGAACTAATCAATGTTTGGTGTTTACACTGACAATGAAGGCTAATTAAAAGATTGTTTAATCCACATGGCAAAACAAGTGCACTAGGTAAACCTACCAGAAACATCAAACATTATACAATAAAAAATCCAAACCAATCTTCACTCAAGAAAAAGTTTTATTTTTTTGCTAGAAAATTATTATAGATTGTCTGGCATTTCAATGGCCCCCCTACCCATAAAATAGTCCACATATTGGTTACGGACCTCACGTCCGGTTGGGGGGGCCAAGCCAGGACGGCCAGGTTCCAGGGCCACCAAAGTTTCTGCATTGATTAAAGAGGCCTCAGGCCCACTCAAAGATATATAACTTGTTGAATGCACCCTTAGGAAATTATGCAGCACACAGCACGTCATAACCACATGGTTCCATTTGTATGGGGCAAGGTGGATGGAGGTAAGGAAGAGGCGAAATCGGCTGGCCATGATCCCAAACGCATTTTCCACCACCCTTCTGGCTCTGGCCAGCCGATAATTGAACACCCTCCTCTCAGGGGTGAGGGTGCGTTGCGGGAATGGCCTCATCAAATGGGGTCCCAGGCCAAACGCCTCATCCGCCACAAACACAAAAGGTAGTCCCTCCACATTCTGCTCCGCTGGTGGCAAGGCCAGCAGATCCAAAAGGAGCCGTTCTCCAAACTCCGTCTGGGCAAAAACTCCTCCATCAGACATCCTGCCATTCTTGCCAACGTCCACATAGAGGAACTCGTAGGTGGCCGACACCACTGCCATCATCATGACGCTGTGGAACCCCTTATAATTATAAAAAAAGGATCCCGAATGGGGTGGTGGGACGACCCGAACATGTTTGCCGTCGATGGCTCCTCCACAGTTCGGAAAGTTCCATCGCTGGGCAAACTCGGAAGCCACATTCTGCCATTCATGTGGCGAAGAAGGGAACTGTGGAATTAAAGAAATAACAAATTAATACTTGGAGCCAGAAACATTGAAAGCTGATTTCATACACACATTCATGGCCAACATTGGTAGAAACTGTTCAAAACATAAAAAATTGGAAGCAAGAAAAAAAAAAAATTATGGGGGGGGGGGGTTGAAGATGAGTTGGGAATATCACACATGAAGGCTGTAGCACTCTGTATTGAAGTTAACAAAAATGAAACATTCCTAGGCAAAATTTAGGGTGCATTTTGGGTAAAGCACTACGATGGAACATAGAATAAAAAACATGGAAATGACTAGGCAAGGTAGGTATGGCCCCAGGATAGCATGCTGGAGAGGTTAGGTAAGCCAAATTTACAGGTAGGCCTCAAACCCCAAACTTTAAATAATAAAACATGGGGAGAAAGGGGACATTCCCTGCAGCTAAGAATCATGTGAATTAGGGACTGCAAATAAAGCAAATTAAAATTATCCAAAAATAAAAACCATACAATGTGAATTTTTGAAGAAGAACACTTACCTTAATATAGTCCTCCTGCAAAACTTGAAGGATGGCAGAACAAGTCTCTGGTATAATGATCCCCAGAGCCTGGGGGGATATGCCTGTGGAGAACTTAAGGTCCTGCAGGCTTCTCCCAGTAGCCAGGTATCACAACGTGGCGATGAGCCTCTGCTCAGCACTGATGGCTTCCCGCATAACGGTGTCCTGCCTGGTAATATAGGGGGACACCAAAGCCAACAGCTGCTGAAATACGGGGTCAGACATCCTGAGAAAATTCCTGAAATCATCAGGATTATTCTCCCTGATCTCCCGCAACAAAGGCATGTGACAGAATTGGTGCCGCTGGAGCAACCAATTCTTGGTCCATGAACTCCTCCTGACCCTGCTCATGGCATGGAGTCGGGATACAGCATGAACCCCTGCACCAACTACAGCACGAACTCTACGACGAGTACGTAGCCGCAACATGGCTAGATAACGGTCGGCTGAACAGAACGAACTAGAAGAACGCACGGAAGAACAGCAAGGCCTATGAAGAACAAGCTGAAAAACACGAACGTGCAGAGCAGGCCGCACTGAATAAACAGATACGAACTGACTACAAGCAGTGCTAAGCAGATACGAACCCACAGGCGCAAACTGAACTCCCGAAAACGATCTTCAAAGCACGAAGACTGAAAAGCGCGAATCGTCTCTCACCAAACTTTTACTAACACGCGGTAACACGGAATTAGCAAAAGCATCCCAAAGGGTGGCGTCATTCGAACGTAACTTCCCCTTTATAGTGCCGTCGTACGTGTTGAACGTCACTGCGCTTTGCTTGATCGTTTTTTTTAATGATGGTGTGTACGCAAGGCAGGCTTGAGAGGAAACATGAAAAAAAACGAGGAGAAAAACGTTGGTTTAAAAAATGACATTAAAAACGATCGTGTGTACGGGGCATAAGAAATATTTGACCGCAAAACCCGACGCAAATTTACACTAAATCAAAAACTGTTCTACAAACAGGGTAACAAGTGTGGGAGATTACTGGCCAGAGCTATCAAAAAAAAAGAGAGCTAGCACCAACGTCCACATCATAAAAGATTCCCTAGGTAAGTCAAGCTCGGTAACTGCTAACATAGCATCTCAGTTCGAGCGGTATTACACTGAACTTTACAATTTACCCCGCCAATCCAAAGCAACTACAGGCCACAAACCAAGAAAAGCCCTCATTAAAGATTTCCTAGAGAAGTTTAGCCCCAAACCCATCTCCCGGGAAGATGCCTGCGAGCTAGACAACCCCATATCCGTGGAAGAGCTCAAGAGAGCGATTAAGCAACTTAAGATGGGCAAGAGCCCTGGTCCATATGGCTTTTCGGCATCCTATTTTAAAACATTCGCAGACACCCTCACAGCCCCGTTCCTAAAGGCCTTTAACTCCCTCACCTCATCAACCTTACCTTTCCACAGATTCCTGGAGGTGCACATTACGGTTATACCGAAAGAGGGGAAGGACGCCACATCAGTCGTCAATTACAGACCAACCTCCCTACTTAATGTAGATCTTAAATTATTTGCAAAAGTCTTAGCCAACCATCTCTTACCCCTCCTAACTTCAATAATTGGAAAAGACCAAGTAGGATTTGTCCCAGTTAAGGAAGCCAGGGACAACACTATTAAAGCAATAAACCTACACCATTGGCTATCCACTCAGAAAAATCTTTCTATCGCTGGATGCGGAGAAGCCGTTTGAGAGGTTTGGCCTGGGACTACCTAGGGGCCGTACTGCGCCACTTAGGACTACAAAATCGAATGTTTAACTTTATCATGCCCCTATACACTATGCCAACGGCAAGAGTCAGAGTCAATGGCCACCTGTCGAACGCCTTCTCCATCCGCAATGGAATGAGATAAGGATGCCCACTGTCCCCAATTATTTTTATTTTAACTTTAGAACCGCTCCTCTGTTGCCTACGAACAAACGAAAACATAAAGGGCATACCCATAGCAGAACGCACCTACAAACTAGCGGCTTTTGCCGATGACATCCCGTTGTTCTTAAGTGACCCACTAACTTTGATCCCCAAACCTCTTAAAGTATTTTGATCTATTCCAGCGCATATCTAACTTAAAGATTAATTTTTCTAAATCCCACGTCCTCAACATATCCCTCTCGAAAGATTTAGTCACACAATGCCAAAACAATTTCCCCTTTGTGTGGAAACAAGATGCAATCACATATTTGGGAATCCAATTGACCGAACATCTGCCAGACCTTTACACAAAAAACTTCATACCACTAATTTGCACTATTTCGGACGACCTAAATAAATGGGATAAACCCCATTTCTCATGGTTTGGTCATGTGGCCATCCTGAAGATGAATATCCTCCCCCACATTCTATAATTACTGTAAACAATCCCTATCAAGCTCCCCTCAACTTTGTTCCAGACATTTAAACGACTATGTGTAAAATTTTTATGGAAACATAAACGCCCAAGAATAAGTTTCGACCAACTCTCGAAACCTAAAACTAAAGGGGGAATCGGTTTCCCCGGACCTTTGAAATTATTCCCGAGCATGCTACCTGGGTAGAATTGTGGACTGGACAGTACACAAGAACATCAAAGATTGGGTGGGGCTAGAATACTCTTTCTCGCACTTGCCAATCAAATCTATCCCTTGGATCCTCCCCTGCCACATCCCCAAAATATTAAAAGAACATCCCCTTATCGATTCCACCCTGAGTTGCTCTAGAGAGGTGTGGAAGAAACTCAGATTTTCCTCAAATCCAGGGCCCCTCACACCTATACAATTTAATCCAGCATTTGCTCCTGGGATGTCCAACCAATTCCATGCGGACTCATGGCCACACAAGGAAATATTAGCTCACCACTTCTTCCAAGATGGTACCTTTCTAGACCGGAACTCTCTCCCAACAAATTTGAACAACAACCCCTTTCTCTACTGGACCTACTTCCAGATACGCCACTTGCTTAAAACATTGAACCGAGTTCAATCCGTATCTCGAGCCCTAACCCCATTTGAAAATCTCTGCACTCAATCTACACCGCAGCAACATATGATTTCTAACATCCATTCCATGTTCTTTGCATCTGTCTACCCCAAAGCCTGGAAAGCATGCCAGACATGGGAAAGGGAATTACAAATACACCTATCCGAGGAGAACTGGGAACACATTTTCACAATAGCACACAAAGGCTCACTCAATGTTACGACACAAGAGAACAATTACAAAACCCTTATTCGGTGGTACCGAACACCTGAACTACTCAACAAATTCAATCCAGACACACCAGACAAATGTTGGAGATGCTTAAATGAAACAGGCACACTCTTACACATTTGGTGGTCCTGCCCACCACTTCAGACATTCTGGACACAAGTACACAACATCACCTCACAAGTGACTACATATTCTCTGGACTACACCCCAGCTCAGCTCATTCTTCACCACTCCCCCACATAAGCTCACTCATACAGGAAAGCTAAACTATTCATCCCAGCTCATTGGGGTTCACCCTGCACCCCAACTATCTCTGAATGGCTTACCCGTGTGGGAAAAATAGCTGAAATGGAGGAACTAATCCATATAGCACAAGACTCCCCTTCGAAGTTCTCCCGGACCTGGGCCTGCTGGACCCACTTCTGTACCACAGAGAAATATGCCTCCATGATGGGTTAAACTGTCGTGAACCCTCCAATAGTTAATTGAGATACCCCAATTGGCACATTTTAGGAGAATACTCTTCTAATAAGGCACACAGAACCTCTCACTTTTACTCAAAGGCCGATCCTGGGAGGAGACCCCTCCTAACAGGGATCCTCTCACGAGAATCTACATATACGCCGCGACCTTTGGAGACCGAGGAGGTGATATCTTCGGAGCTCCATCTCCCTCTCCCCCCTTTTTTTCTCTTCTTTGTTCTTGTTTTTCCTCCCCTTCCCCTCTTTTTTTGTTTTTTTTGCCTTTTACCCTTGCCCCCTTCCCCCACCATTTCCCCCTTCTTTTGCTCTTGCCCCACCTGCCCGGGCGATACCATCCCACATACACATCCCCATTTACGCATAGCCCAGGTGATTGACTGTTACCCCTACTCTCTACACCAAACTAAACCACCAAGACCGCCCCCCCACACAACCTCAACCCACTTTAAGGACCCAACTCTTCCTTACTTACTCAGGTATAGACAGATATATAGATACATGGAAACTAAGCGCTACCTCTACAATGAGGGCCACACCTCATAGGCTGTGATTAGGGTGTCTGTCCTGTTTATATCTACTTGCAGACCCCTGGTGACTATGGGGATTTTTGAAATTTTTGTTATTTTATCTGTTTCACTATGTTCTCATAAGTAAGGTTACACCAATTCTGTATATGTTCATGATGTTCAATCACCTTCTGTTTGTATAAAATCGTGTATTAATACTTCATTCATAATAAAAATTTCATATGGGAAAAAAAATGGCATGGGGGTCCCCCCAAAATCCATACCAGACCCTTATCTGAGCATTCAGCCTGGAGGACAGGATAGGGGGGCGAGCGAGTGCCCCCCTTCCTGAACCATACCAGGCCACATGCCCTCAACATGGGCCTCTCCCCCACAACCCTTTCCCAGTGGTTGTGGGGGTCTGCGGGCAGGGGGCTTGTGGGTAGGGATGAGCTTCGAGTTTGAGTCAAATGCAAGTTATTGTCATAAAAAGTGTTTGGGGACCCGGGTCCTGCCCCAGGGGACATGTATCAATGCAAAAAAAAGTTTTAAAAACTGTAGTTTTTTCGGGAGCAGTGATTTTAATAATGCTTAAAGTGAAACAATAAAAGTGAAAAATTCCTTTACATTTCGTACCTAGGGGGTGTGTATAGTATGCCTGTAAAGTAGCGCTTGTTTCCCATGCTTAGAACTGTCCCTGCACAAAGTGTAATTTGTGAAGGAAAAAAAGTAATTTAAGAGTACTCGCGGCTATAATGAATTGTCGGCTCCCAGAGAAAATTTATTGAAAGTCATTGATAAAAAAAAAAAAAAAATGCGTGGGGGTCCCCCCAAATTCAATTACCAGGCCCTTCAGGTCTAGTATGGATATTAAGGGGAACCCTGTGTCAAATTTAAAAAAAAATGACGTGGGGTTCCCCCCAAATATCCATACCAGACCCTTCAGGTCTGGTATGGATTTTAAGGGAAACTCCACCACAAATAAAAAAAAAATGGCGTGGAGTTCCCCCCAAAAATCCATAGCAGACCCTTTATCCAAGCACGCAACCTGGCAGGCCGCAGGAAAAGAGGGGGGGACGAGAGAGCGCCCCCCTCCTGAACCGTACCAGGCCACATGCCTTCAACATGGGGAGGATGCTTTGGGGGTCTGTGGGGACAATGGCCTCATCCCCACAACCCTTGCCCGGTGGTTGTGGGGGTCTGCGGGCAGGGGGCTTATCGGAATCTGGAAGACCCCTTTAACAAAGGGGACCCCCAGATCCCGGCACCCCCTATGTGAATTGGTAAGGGGTACATTGTACCCCTACAATTTCACGAAGAAAGTGTAAAAAATTGTAAAAAAACACACAGACACCGTTGGGATAAGTCCTTTATTAAAAAAAAAAAAAAAATGATTCCAGTCGTGGTAATCCAATTTCGGTCTCCACTTCAACGCTGTCGGTACCCTGCGATGGATTCTCTCCTCTCCGGGGTCCAGCGGTGGATGATCTCCTCTCCATCCAGGTCCAGGCTCCACCGATGAGATGTCCAGCGCAGCACATCTTGTCTCCACCGGAAACCCCCCGGGAATATTATCAAAGCAGCCTGACAGGTCTTATGTAGCTGAGGACGGGGCCACCCGTCACGTGACCCCGTCCCCCTCTGATGCAAGGGGAAACCCAGGCTTACCCAGTGACGTGCAGTGACCCCGCCCCCCTCTGATGCATGGGAAACCTGCATTCCTCACCTACATAAGACCTGTCAGGCTGCGGCGATGATATTCCCGGGGTGTCTCCGGTGGAGACAGGATGTGCTGCGCTGGACATCTCATCGCTGAATGGAGAGGAGATCATCCACCGCTGGACCCCGGAGAGGAGAGCATCCATCGCAGGATACCGACAGTGGAAACCGAGAGTGTATTACCACCGCTGGAATCTTTTTTTTATTTTTTATTTTTAATAAAGGACTTATCCCAACGGTGTCTGTTTTTTTTTTTTTTTTACACTTTCTTTGTGAAATGGTAGGGGTACAATGTACCCCTTACCAGTTCACATGGGGGGCGGGATCTGGGGGTTCCCTTTGTTAAAAGGGTCTTCCAGATTCCGATAAGCCCCCCCGCCCGCATACCCCCACAACCACCGGGCAAGGGTTGTGGGGATGAGGCCCTTGTCCCCATCAACATGGGGACATGGTGCTTTGAGGGGATGTTGAGGGCATGTGGCCTGGTATGGTTCAAGGGGGGCGCTCTCTCGTCCCCCCCTCTTTTCCTGCGGCCTGCCAGGTTGCATGCTCAGATTAAGGGTCTGGTATGTATTTTTGGGGGGAACTCCACGCCATTTTTTTTTAAAATATGGGGTGGAGTTCCCATTAAAATCCACACCAGACATGAAGGGTCTGGTATGGATATTTGGGGGGAACCCCACGTCATTATTTTTATTTTTTTTGACGCAGGGTTCCCCTTAATATCCATACCAGACCTGAAGGGCCTGGTAATTGAATTTGGGGGGACCGTCACACATTTTTTTTTTATCAATGACTTTCAATGACTTTTCTCTGTATTGCCGGGAGCCGACAATTCATTATAGCCGCGAGTACTTTTAAATTACTTTTTTTCCTTCAGAAATGACACTTTGTGCAGGGACAGTTCTAAGCACTGTAAACAAGCGCTACTTTACAGGCATACTATACACACCCCCTAGGTACGAAATTTAAAGGACTATTTCACTTTTATTGTTTCACTTTAAGCATTACTAAAATCACTGCTCCCGAAAAAACGGCTGTTTTTAAAACTTTTTTTCGCATTGATACATGTCCCCTGGGGCAGGACCCGTGTCCCCAAACACTTTTTATGACAATAACTTGCATATAAGCCTTTAACCACTTGCCGCCCGCCCTATAGCGGATTGACGGCGGCAAACTGGTTGCAAAATCCTGACTGGACGTCATATGACGTCCTCAGGATTTTGAGCCGCTGCGCGCCCCCGGGGGCACGCATCGCGGCGATCGTTGCTGCGGGGTGTCAGTCTGACACCCCGCAACACCGATCTAGGTAAAGAGTCTCCGACGGAGACTCTTTACCATGTGATCAGCCGTGTCCAATCACGGCTGATCACAGTGTAAACAGGAAAAGCCGGTCATCGGCTTTTCCTCACTCGCGTCTGTCAGACGCGAGTAGAGGAGAGCCGATCGGCTCCTCCTCTGACAGGGGGGGTTTGTGCTGATTGATTATCAGCACAGCCCCCCCGAGGATGCCCACTGGACCACCAGGGATGCCACTAGACCACCAGGGATGCCACTAGACCACCAGGGAACCACACCATAAATATATATAAGGTATGCCACCCTAGACCACCAGGGATAATGGATGCCAATCAGTGCCACAATGGATGCCAATCAGTGCCCACAATGGGCACCACTGATTGCCACCTATCAGTGCCCACCCATGCCCACCCGTGCCACCTATCAGTGCCCATCTATGCCGCCTATCCGTGCCCATCAGTGCCCACCCGTGCCGCCTATCTGTGCCCACTCGTGCCGCCTATCTGTGCCCACCCGTGCCGCCGATCTGTGCCCACCCGTGCCGCCAATCGTTGCCCACCCGTGCCGCCGATCGTTGCCCATCCGTGCCGCCGATCATTGCCCATCCGTGCCGCCGATCGTTGCCCATCCGTGCCGCCGATCGTTGCCCATCCGTGCCACCTCATCGGTGCCCATCCGTGCCGCCTTATCCGTGCCCATCAGTGCAGCCCCATCAGTGCCCATCAGTGAAGGAGAAAACTAACTTATTTACAAAGTTTTGTAACTGAAACCAAAAAAAAACTTTTTTTTTTTCAAAATTTTCAGTCTTTTTTTTATTTTTTAGCAGAAAATAAAAATCGCAGAGGTGATCAAATACCACCAAAAGAAAGCTCTATTTGTGGGAACAAAATGATAAAAATTTAGTTTGGGTACAGTGTACCATGACCGCGCAATTGTCATTTAAAGTGCAACAGCGCAGAAAGCTGAAAATTGGTCTGGGCAGGAAGGTGTTTAAGTGCCCAGTATGGAAGTGGTTAAAATTAGCACTTTTGATTTTTCATGTTCGAGTCCCATAGACTTTAACGGTGTTCGGATGTTCAAACTAATTTATTGCATGTTCTGATGCAAACCGATTTAAAGTTAAATTTGTTATGTGTTTGGCTCATCCCTACTTGTGGGTTGTGGGGGTCTGCATCAGAAGGGACAGGGTTACTCAGTTACGTCACCGGGTGGCCCCACCCTTGCCTATATAACAGCTGTCACTGCAAAAAGACTCCCATCGAGGCGGAACTTTTTTTTTTTTTCAGGTCCGTCTGCACCGTGATTGAAGAAGAATGGACTTTGCGGAACACTTTTTTTTCTGTCTTTTGTGTTTTTAACTTTTTGACACTTTTTTTGGTGATTAGGTAGGGGTACAATATACCTTATACCTATTCACATAAGGGGGGCCAGGATCTGGGGGATACAGATTCCAATAAGCCCCCCACCCGCAGACCCCCACAACCACCGGGCAAGGGTTGTGGGGAGGAGGCCCTTGTTCCCATCAACATGGGGGCAAGGTGCTTTGGGGAGACTCCAAAGCACCCTCCCTATGTTAAGGGCATGTAACCTGGTATGGTTCAGGAGAAGGGGGCGCTCACTCGCCTCCCACTATCCTGTCCTCCAGGCTGCATGTTTGTATAAGGGTCTGGTATGGATTTTGGGGGGGACCCCACACCAATTTTTTTTTTACATTTTGGCGCAGAGTTCCCCTTAAAATTCATAACAGTCCTGAAGGGTATGATATAGATTTAAAGGGGACCCCAACCTGTTTTTTGGGGTTTTTTTGGGCGTGGAGTTCCCCTTAATATCCATACCAGACCCATGGATTTTTATCTATATTATCGGGAGCTGTCAATACATTACAGCCACGATACATGTCACCTGGGGCAGTACCTGTGCCCCCATACGCTTTTTATGGCAATAACTTGCATATAAGCCTTTAAAATTAACACTTTTGATTTTTCAGGTTCGTGTCCTATAGACTTTAACGGTGTTCTCATGTTTGTACAAATGTTTTGCCTGTTCGCATGTTCTGGTGCGAACTGAACCGGGGGGTGCTCGATGCATCCCTAATGTCGATGTTACTCTCTCAGCTTTCGCATGTCCTTGTGCTTCAGAAAGGTTTAGACTCAGGTAATTCAAAGACCATAGCATTGGATTACTCCCATAGACCTTCAGCCTGTTGCATTAATTATTGGCTTGGATGTTTCAGGTGTATGGATAAAAGTGTAACTTTTAATATATATTTTATTTTTTGTGGTTTTACACTATGAGGCTTTTCTTTCCTTATCTACTTATTATTTCCAAACCATTGGAGTTCCAATTTAAACGGATTTAAAAGTTGTTTGAATCCATACACCTGAAACATCAAAGCCGATAATTAATGCAATACAAGCAGGCTGAAGGTCTATGGGAGTAATCCAATGCTGTGGTCTTTGAATCCCCTGAGTCTAAACCTTTCTGAAGCACTAGGACATGAGAAAGCTGAGAGAGTAACATCTATATCAGTGGTTATATTCATACAGCGAGTCTAATCTCTGTCATAGGGATCCATCACATTCAGTAAGAGGCCCTGACAGGGAATGTATTAGACACCTTGCAATTAGGGATGGGCCCGGTGCTCGATTCGAACCCATGTTCGAATCGAGCACCGGGTGTTCGCTCGCTCGTCGAGCCCAGAACTATTTGGGCCGTTCGCATCACATTCGTGTGATGCGAGCGGCCCCGCAATGCATTGCGGCCGGCGCGGCCGGCGCAGTGCATTGCTGGCTGATGATTGGCCAAGCATGCACTGTGACCCCGCATGCTTGGCCAATCACAGCGCCCGAAACTCGGAGAGCAATAATTGGCTACAGGCAGGACGCCTGTAGCCA
The DNA here is from genome assembly GCA_029206835.1 of Rana muscosa. Taxonomy (NCBI): domain Eukaryota; kingdom Metazoa; phylum Chordata; class Amphibia; order Anura; family Ranidae; genus Rana; species Rana muscosa. Next base: position 1,173,543,802 of record CM055122.1, read on the forward strand.
ATTACAGCTCAGGGGCTTTAGTACATGCCCCACCATTTAAAAGGCCGCCACGCCATCGGCCCCGGTCACATGAGTTCCGGCTTTAGGAGAGATCAGTCTGCTGATTCTGTCTTTGCTTGATACTGAAAGATTTGCTCTTCTTTGCTAAACCATTGGCTATTTCTTTGCTAAACCATTGCTACCTAAGTCATTGATCGTTCATTGCTGCTGATTGCACAGTTAGCGTGTTATTAGCTGCTGCTGGGGATTAGTCTGGTGCGTGCTTACTGTTAGTACAGTATTGCAGTAGTACCAACCGCAGTGCTGTTAGCACAGCATTGCACCCCAACAGCACCCATAGGACTTCTAGTGTGTTAGTGGCAGCAAACAGAGCTCCTATATTTTCTTCTCAGCAGCACCCATAGGACTTCTAGTGTGTTAGTGGCAGCAAACAGAGCTCCTATATTTTCTTCTCAGCAGCACCCGTAGGACTTCTAGTGTGTTAGTGGCATCACACAGAGCTCCTATATTTTCTTCTCAGCAGCACCCATAGGACTTCTAGTGTGTTAGTGGCAGCAAACAGAGCTCCTATATTTTCTTCTCAGCAGCACCCATAGGACTTCTAGTGTGTTAGTGGCAGCAAACAGAGCTCCTATATTTTCTTCTCAGCAGCACCCATAGGACTTCTAGTGTGTTAGTGGCATCACACAGAGCTCCTATATTTTCTTCTCAGCAGCACCCATAGGACTTCTAGTGTGTTAGTGGCAGCAAACAGAGCTCCTATATTTTCTTCTCAGCAGCACCCATAGGACTTCTAATGTGTTAGTGGCATCACACAGAGCTCCTATATTTTCTTCTCAGAAGCACCCATAGGACTTCTAGTGTGTTAGTGGCAGCAAACAGAGCTCCTATATTTTCTTCTCAGAAGCACCCATAGGACTTCTAGTGTGTTAGTGGCAGCAAACAGAGCTCCTATATTTTCTTCTTAGCAGCACCCATAGGACTTCTAATGTGTTAGTGGCATCACACAGAGTTCCTATATTTTCATCTCAGAAGCACCCATAGGACTTCTAGTGTGTTAGTGGCATCACACAGAGCTCCTATATTTTCTTCTCAGAAGCACCCATAGGACTTCTAGTGTGTTAGTGGCAGCAAACAGAGCTCCTATATTTTCTTCTCAGCAGCACCCATAGGACTTCTAGTGTGTTAGTGGCATCACACAGAGTTCCTATATTTTCATCTCAGAAGCACCCATAGGACTTCTAGTGTGTTAGTGGCATCACACAGAGCTCCTATATTTTCTTCTCAGCAGCACCCATAGGACTTCTAGTGTGTTAGTGGCATCACACAGAGCTCCTATATTTTCATCTCAGAAGCACCCATAGGACTTCTAGTGTGTTAGTGGCATCACACAGAGCTCCTATATTTTCTTCTCAGCAGCACCCATAGGACTTCTAGTGTGTTAGTGGCAGCAAACAGAGCTCCTATATTTTCTTCTCAGCAGCACCCATAGGACTTCTAATGTGTTAGTGGCATCACACAGAGTTCCTATATTTTCATCTCAGAAGCACCCATAGGACTTCTAGTGTGTTAGTGGCATCACACAGAGCTCCTATATTTTCTTCTCAGAAGCACCCATAGGACTTCTAGTGTGTTAGTGGCAGCAAACAGAGCTCCTATATTTTCTTCTTAGCAGCACCCATAGGACTTCTAATGTGTTAGTGGCATCACACAGAGTTCCTATATTTTCATCTCAGAAGCACCCATAGGACTTCTAGTGTGTTAGTGGCATCACACAGAGCTCCTATATTTTCTTCTCAGAAGCACCCATAGGACTTCTAGTGTGTTAGTGGCAGCAAACAGAGCTCCTATATTTTCTTCTCAGCAGCACCCATAGGACTTCTAGTGTGTTAGTGGCATCACACAGAGTTCCTATATTTTCATCTCAGAAGCACCCATAGGACTTCTAGTGTGTTAGTGGCATCACACAGAGCTCCTATATTTTCTTCTCAGCAGCACCCATAGGACTTCTAGTGTGTTAGTGGCATCACACAGAGCTCCTATATTTTCATCTCAGAAGCACCCATAGGACTTCTAGTGTGTTAGTGGCATCACACAGAGCTCCTATATTTTCTTCTCAGCAGCACCCATAGGACTTCTAGTGTGTTAGTGGCAGCAAACAGAGCTCCTATATTTTCTTCTCAGCAGCACCCATAGGACTTCTAGTGTGTTAGTGGCATCACACAGAGCTCCTATATTTTCTTCTCAGCAGCACCCATAGGACTTCTAGTGTGTTAGTGGCAGCAAACAGAGCTCCTATATTTTCTTCTCAGCAGCACCCATAGGACTTCTAGTGTGTTAGTGGCATCACACAGAGCTCCTATATTTTCATCTCAGAAGCACCCATAGGACTTCTAGTGTGTTAGTGGCATCACACAGAGCTCCTATATTTTCTTCTCAGCAGCACCCATAGGACTTCTAGTGTGTTAGTGGCAGCAAACAGAGCTCCTATATTTTCATCTCAGAAGCACCCATAGGACTTCTAGTGTGTTAGTGGCATCACACAGAGCTCCTATATTTTCATCTCAGAAGCACCCATAGGACTTCTAGTGTGTTAGTGGCATCACACATAGCTCCTATATTTTCTTCTCAGCAGCACCCATAGGACTTCTAGTGTGTTAGTGGCATCACACAGAGCTCCTATATTTTCATCTCAGAAGCACCCATAGGACTTCTAGTGTGTTAGTGGCATCACACAGAGCTCCTATATTTTCTTCTCAGAAGCACCCATAGGACTTCTAGTGTGTTAGTGGCAGCAAACAGAGCTCCTATATTTTCTTCTTAGCAGCACCCATAGGACTTCTAATGTGTTAGTGGCATCACACAGAGTTCCTATATTTTCATCTCAGAAGCACCCATAGGACTTCTAGTGTGTTAGTGGCATCACACAGAGCTCCTATATTTTCTTCTCAGAAGCACCCATAGGACTTCTAGTGTGTTAGTGGCAGCAAACAGAGCTCCTATATTTTCTTCTCAGCAGCACCCATAGGACTTCTAGTGTGTTAGTGGCATCACACAGAGTTCCTATATTTTCATCTCAGAAGCACCCATAGGACTTCTAGTGTGTTAGTGGCATCACACAGAGCTCCTATATTTTCTTCTCAGCAGCACCCATAGGACTTCTAGTGTGTTAGTGGCATCACACAGAGCTCCTATATTTTCATCTCAGAAGCACCCATAGGACTTCTAGTGTGTTAGTGGCATCACACAGAGCTCCTATATTTTCTTCTCAGCAGCACCCATAGGACTTCTAGTGTGTTAGTGGCAGCAAACAGAGCTCCTATATTTTCTTCTCAGCAGCACCCATAGGACTTCTAGTGTGTTAGTGGCATCACACAGAGCTCCTATATTTTCTTCTCAGCAGCACCCATAGGACTTCTAGTGTGTTAGTGGCAGCAAACAGAGCTCCTATATTTTCTTCTCAGCAGCACCCATAGGACTTCTAGTGTGTTAGTGGCATCACACAGAGCTCCTATATTTTCATCTCAGAAGCACCCATAGGACTTCTAGTGTGTTAGTGGCATCACACAGAGCTCCTATATTTTCTTCTCAGCAGCACCCATAGGACTTCTAGTGTGTTAGTGGCAGCAAACAGAGCTCCTATATTTTCATCTCAGAAGCACCCATAGGACTTCTAGTGTGTTAGTGGCATCACACAGAGCTCCTATATTTTCATCTCAGAAGCACCCATAGGACTTCTAGTGTGTTAGTGGCATCACACAGAGCTCCTATATTTTCTTCTCAGCAGCACCCATAGGACTTCTAGTGTGTTAGTGGCAGCAAACAGAGCTCCTATATTTTCTTCTCAGCAGCACCCATAGGACTTCTAGTGTGTTAGTGGCATCACACAGAGCTCCTATATTTTCTTCTCAGCAGCACCCATAGGACTTCTAGTGTGTTAGTGGCAGCAAACAGAGCTCCTATATTTTCTTCTCAGCAGCACCCATAGGACTTCTAGTGTGTTAGTGGCATCACACAGAGCTCCTATATTTTCATCTCAGAAGCACCCATAGGACTTCTAGTGTGTTAGTGGCATCACACAGAGCTCCTATATTTTCTTCTCAGAAGCACCCATAGGACTTCTAGTGTGTTAGTGGCATCACACAGAGCTCCTATATTTTCTTCTCAGCAGCACCCATAGGACTTCTAGTGTGTTAGTGGCAGCAAACAGAGCTCCTATATTTTCTTCTCAGAAGCACCCATAGGACTTCTAGTGTGTTAGTGGTATCACACAGAGTTCCTATATTTTCATCTCAGAAGCACCCATAGGACTTCTAGTGTGTTAGTGGCATCACACAGAGCTCCTATATTTTCTTCTCAGCAGCACCCATAGGACTTCTAGTGTGTTAGTGGCATCACACAGAGCTCCTATATTTTCATCTCAGAAGCACCAATAGGACTTCTAGTGTGTTAGTGGCAGCAAACAGAGCTCCTATATTTTCTTGTCAGCAGCACACATAGTACCTATAGTGTGTTAGTGTCAGCACCCATAGGACCTACAGTGTGTTGTGAGCACACATAGGAGTTCTATTTTTTATACTATATACACTACCGACTACAATGGCTGGAAGACCGCCAAGGAGAGGCAGAGCGTGCCGAGGCAAGAACACAGGGCAGGCAGGCTCTGTTTCTAGAGACAACAGTGCTGGCCGTGGACGTGGTCGTGCATCGTCATCAGCACGTGGCCATGGGACACGCTTGTCTTTGTTTTCGTCAGCTGGACATGTGGAGCCGCATCATGCCGAAGGCTTGGTAGAATGGATGACCAAGCCCTCCTCATCCTCCTCATCCTCTCTCACCCAGGCTCAGGGTACTGGCAGAGCAGCTGCCAACGCGTACTCAATGGCATTATCAGCCACCCCTTCCCTAGACCCACCATGTCCTCCTGAGGAGTCCCCCGAACTGTTTGAGCACAGTGTTGGGTACATGCTCCAGGAGGATGCCCAACGATTCGAAGGCTCGGATGATGATACCCAGCTTGAGGAAGTCAGTAGTGTGCGCGCAGAGAGAGGGGATGCTGAAGGACAGCAATCTGGCAGTAGTGTTCCACCAGCTGCAGCTTACTGCCAGGTTTGCTCTAATGGTGAAGAGGGAGGGGATGATGAGGTCACTGACTCCACGTGGGTGCCTGAAGGGAGAGAGGAGGAGGAGGAGGAGGATGCAGCGTCACATGTCCAACGAGGCAGGATGCCCCCTGGAGGCCAGCTAGAGGCCAGCACAGCAACTGTACCACACCGCAGAGCTCCGCCTGTGCAGGGCGCTGCCTCTGCACGTTATCACAAAAGTTCTTTGGTGTGGGCCTTTTTTGAGACGAGTGCATCAGATCGCACCACTGCTATTTGCAATATTTGTCTCAAGCGTATCTCGCGTGGCCAAAACATCAGCCGCTTGGGCACCACAAGCATGAGCAGACATATGTCGACCTGCCATGCAGCTCGTTGGCAAGCACACATAAAAGACCCACACCAAAGAACAAAGCGGACCTCTCCTTGCTCCTCATCAGCTGGGATCTCCATCCCCACTATATCTTCAGTCCTCTCTGAAAGCTGCTCTGAGAGGACTGAAGGTGTAGAATTAGGTGTGTCACAACCAAGTACTTGCAGTACACCGACGTCCGATTGTAGCAGGCAAATTTCCCTGCCCCAGCTGCTGGACCGTCGAAAGAAGTATACTCCCAGCCATCCACATGCCCAGCGGTTGAATGCTAGCTTGGCTAAATTGCTAGCACTTCAACTGCTGCCTTTTCAGTTGATAGACTCGGCCCCCTTCCGTGAGTTTGTTCAATGTGCGATTCCTCAGTGGCAGGTTCCCAAACGCCACTTTTTCTCACGGAAGGCGATTCCGTCTCTCTACTGGCATGTGGAAGGCAATGTCCATGCCTCGCTGGACAGGGCGGTCAGCGGTAAGGTGCATATTACCGCTGACTCATGGTCCAGCAGGCATGGACAGGGACGTTATCTTTCTTTCACGGCCCATTGGGTCACTCTATTGGCAGCTGGGAGGGATGCAGGACAAGGTGCAGTAGTGTTGGAGGTTGTTCCGCCACCATGCCTCCAAAATGCTACTACTGGTTGTGACACACCTCTCTCCTCCACCCCCTCCTCTTCTTCTTCCTCCATGTCCTCTTCGAGTGCTCTGTCCTCGGAACCAGCGGTGCTCCGTAGGCGTACAAGGGGCTACGCGAGTACGCAGGCAAAAAGATGCCATGCCGTGCTTGCGCTGGTGTGTTTGGGGGACAGGAGCCACACTGGGCCAGAGGTTCTGGCAGCTCTGCAGGGGCAGGCCGAGAGGTGGTTGACGCCACGCCAGCTTAAGCCAGGAATGGTCGTTTCTGATAATGGCACCAACCTCCTCTCCGCCCTGCGACAGGGGAAGCTCACCCATGTGCCCTGTATGGCTCACGTCCTCAACCTGGTGGTGCAGCGGTTCTTGGGCAGGTTCCCAGGCTTACAGGATGTCCTGAGGCAGGCCAGGAAAGTCTGTGTGCATTTCCGCCGATCTTATAATGCCAGTGCTCGGCTGACTGAGCTGCAAAAGGAGCTGAACCTGCCCAAGAACCGCCTAATATGTGACATGCCCACCAGGTGGAACTCAACGTTGGCCATGCTGCAGCGACTGCACACGCAGCAGAGGGCCATCAATGAGTACCTTTGCGACTACGGCACCAGGACAGGGTCAGGGGAGCTTGGCTTTTTTTCCCCACGCCAGTGGAGCATGATCAGGGATGCATGCACTGTCCTCTCACCATTTGAGGAGGCCACGAGGATGGTGAGCAGTGACAGTGCATGCATCAGTGACACTGTACCTCTTGTCCACCTGTTGGAGCATACGCTGCGTGGGATAATGGACAGGGCACTTGAGGCAGAACAGAGGCAGGAAGAGGAGGACTTCCTTGTCTCTCAAGGCCCCCTTTATCCAGACAATGTTCCTTCTGTCCCACCCATCACACAGGAAGAGGAGGAGGAGGATTGTGTGAGCATGGAGGTGGAGCCTGGCACTCAGCATCAGCAGCAGCAGTCTTTTAGGGATGATGTACAGTCCCAACAAACCAGTGGACTTGTACGTGGCTGGGAGGAGGTGGCTGGCGATCATGTCATCCTCAGTGACCCAGAAGACTCCGGACCGAATGCCTCAGCTAACCTACGCTGCATGGCCTCCCTGATCCTGCAAAGCCTGCGGAAGGATCCTCGTGTTCTTCGGATCAAGGAGAGTGACCATTACTGGCTGGCCACTCTCCTTGATCCACGGTACAAGGGTAAGGTTGCGGACCTTATCTTGCCGTCGCAGAGGGAGCAGAGGATGAGACATCTCAGGGAGGCCTTGCAGAAAGGTCTGTGCAATGCGTTCCCAGAAACTGGGAGGTTACAAACTCCTGGTCCTGGACGACGAGTTGCTGAGGCTTCGGTCAGTAGCAGAAGGAGCGGTGGGGAAGGTGGACGTCTGACCGATGCGTTCAGACAATTTTTTAGTCCGCAGCCCCAAGGTATGATCGGTTCCAGCAACCATCGCCAGCGTCTGATATACATGGTGCAGGAATACCTAGGGGCAAGGTCAGACTTGGACACCTTTCCCACCGAAAATCCTCTGGCTTACTGGGTCCTGAGGATGGATCACTGGCCAGAGCTTGCACAGTATGCAATTGAGCTACTGGCCTGTCCTGCATCCAGCGTTCTTTCCGAACGCACATTCAGTGCTGCTGGAGGATTTGTCACCGATCATAGGGTGCGCCTGTCCACCGACTCGGTTGATCGACTGACCTTCATAAAAATGAATCAGTCTTGGATCACCACCAGCTACCAGACACCTGAAGCGGATATAACGGAATAATTTATAATGTCACATCCCTTCAAGACTGCCTATGCTGATGCTGAGTGACTGTCCTGTTATGTTCACTGACTATCCTCTTCCTTCTCCTCAATGATCCATGCCACCACACCAGTGCCTAAGGCACAATTTTTCAGCCCCTGTATAACAGGGGCGTGTAATTACAATTTTTTAAAAAGATGCTTCGCAACAGGTGTGACTGCTGTGCTCAGAGTACAGTATCTGTGAGGGGTTGCAGTGTTGTGGCACCAGCACCAGTGCCTAAGGCACAATTTTTCAGCCCCTGTTGGGGCGTGTAATTACAATTTTTAGGCAATGCTTTGCAACAGGTCTCATTGCTGTGCTCAGAGTACAGTATCTGTGAGGGGTTGCAGTGTTGTGGCACCAGCACCAGTGCCTAAGGCACAATTTTTCAGCCCCTGTATAACAGGGGCGTGTAATTACAATTTTTTAAAAAGATGCTTCGCAACAGGTGTGACTGCTGTGCTCCAAGTACAGTATCTGTGAGGGGTTGCAGTGTTGTGGCACCAGCACCAATGCCTAAGGCACAATTTTTCAGCCCCTGTTTAACAGGGGCGTGTAATTACAAATCTTGATCTAATAGTTCACAGCAGGGCCCATTCCTGCGCCCACCAAGAGTAACTATGAGGGCCTACAGTCTTGTGGCAACACCGTCCACCACCACCACCACCACCAAAGGCCCAATTTTTCTGCCCTGTTCAACAGGTGCATGCAATTACAAATCTTGATCTAATAACTCACAGCAGGGCCCATTCCTGCACCCACCAAGAGTAACTGTGAGGGCTTACAGTCTTGTGGCAACACCGTCCACCACCACCACCACCACCACCAAAGGCCCAATTTTTCTGCCCGGTTCAACAGGTGCATGCAAGTACAAATCTTGATCTATTAACTCACAGCAGGGCCCATTCCTGTGCCCACCAGTCTTGTGGCTACACCAACATCTAATAGGGCAAATTTCTGCAGAGTATATACGGCAGGCCCCTACTTTCAAACATCCAACTTACAAACGACTCCTACTTGCAAACGGCAAGAGAAAACAGGAAGTGAGAGGAAATCTACCCCTAGGAAGGAAAATTCTATCCTGTTAGATTTAATTTGGGAAAAAGGTATCTCCTCTCTACTGATGCTTTATCACCAATCCTTGTTTCAATTAAAACCCCACTTTTCCAAAAACATTTGTCATTGGGACGGAAAGTGAGGTGACATGTTCTGAACAGATGTGCAAAGACAGCAAATGTTACAGGGGTGATAACCCCTCCCTATGTTCTCCAAAAAGCTTAAAAATTGATTTTTTTGGGATGTAGCTACACTTCATAATGTACCTGTTCAGATTCTACTTAAGAACAAACCTACAGTCCATGTCTTGTTTGCACCACCTATATACTGCTGTTCAGAGTATATAGGGTTGTAGGTATAGGGTTTTATTTTGGGTGCGGGGTCCCCCTTAGTATCCATACAAGACCCAAAGGGGCTGGGGTGGGGGGGGCTGATGGGGTAGCCATGCCATTTTTCTCAAGGATTTTCAGCCATATGGCGGCCAGGACAAGACATGACATTAAAGCCGCAAGTGGTTTTAAATGGCTTCTTTTTTTCCTTTACAAATGTCATTTTGTGCAAGGACAGTTCTAAACACGGGAAACACATGCCACTTCACAGGCATACTTTAGACACCCCCCAGGTACCATATTTAAAGGAAAATTTCACTTTTTTTTTTTTCACTTTTATGCATCATTAAAATGACTGCTCCCGAAAAAACTTTAGTTTTTAAAATTTCTTTTTGCATTGATATATGTCCCCTGGGGCAGGACCCGGGTCCCCAAACCTGTTTTATGACATTAACATGCATATTGGCCGTTGTAATTAGCAATTTTGATTTCGAACGTTCGCGTCCATTATAACGAATAGGGTTCGAAAATTCGCGCAAACTTTCGGTCCGTTCGAAGGTTCTGGTGCGAACCGAACCCGGGGGTGTTCGGCTCATCCCTACTTGCAATGTTCAGTGATATATATCAACACAGGAGATTGTCTGAACAGATCCCATCTGATACATTGTATCACATTCATGGGCATGAACTTTGTTTTTGTATCAATAGTCACACAGACACCAAGTTATTTTTGAATTATTTATTGGATATGTTTTTCACAAGCACCTCAATACCATTGTTATGTATGCATTGGTCACTTTATTGCAAATCACTGGCTCACTTTATTGAGATTTAACACTGTATATTCAGTATATTGTTGTATATGCATCAAGCTATGTCATAACATAATTTTTTTTATTATATTAAGTCATTTTTGCACACGAATAGCGCACCATTTTTATTATTATTTTTTTTTTTTACTCCATTTCTGGTCTTGAGTAGCAGCTGTTCCATCATTCTAGACCAGCCCAGAGATTTACAATTGAACACATTACTTTTTTAACCACTTAAGGACAGAGCCTCGTTTTGGGATTTGGTGCTTACTGGTTTAAAACCATTTTTTTCGCTAGAAAATTACTTTTTTTTTTTTTTTTTACACTGTTCTTTAAAAAAAAAATGGTGCCACTTTTATTCCTATTATAAGTAATGTAAACATCCCTTGTAATAGAAAAAAGCATGACAGGACCTCTTAAATATGAGATCTGGGGTCAAAAAGACCTCAGATCTCATATTTACACTAAAATGCAATAATAAAAAAAAAGGTCATTTGAAAACATAATTAAAACAAAATGTCCCTTTAGGAGCTATGATGTCACGTAGTGGCGTTTTGACGTCGCTTCCACCCTGCAATGTTATGGAGCTGGGTGGGGGCCATCTTCCCCTCACTCAGCTTCATACCACACACGGGAATGGACACAATCGCCTCCGCCGCTCGCCGGCGGCTCCGGTAAGCGGCAGAGGGCACCGGTGCGTGGGGGGAGGGGGGCCCTCTCCCACCACTGATGAAAGTGATCTCATGGTGAATCTGCCACAGAGACCACTTGGATTGCCTGAATTTTTGCAGAATGGAGGCTTTGTTTGCATAATTCAGATATTTGGCGATAATCGGTCAGGGCGACTTGAAATCTGAGTCAAAGAGTCCCATGCGGTGTGCCCTTTCCACGGTACATGGGCCGGGGTGGCCTAATGTCTCTGGGATACGTCTCGCACAGAGGTCCATGAGGGCTGATGGTTGTAGGGATTCTGGGATGCCGATGAATCGTAGATTGCACCTTCTGGACCTGTTTTCCAAATCGTCCAGCTTGTCCAAAATGTACTTATTTGTTTTGTCCTGGGCCTGTTCCAGGGTTTGAGTCTGGTCATAGGTGTGCGCAGACCATGGCATTAGGGTGTGCACCCAAAGCTCAAACACGTGTGTGTGTGTGTGTGTATATATATATATATATATATATATACACATATATCGCAGTAGAGCAGTGGACAGGGTCAGTAGGGAAGAGATTGATGATTTTTTTATCATAACTTTTTACAATTTTGTCTATTTTTTACAATTTCATTTAATAATGTATTATTATTATTTATTTCTTTTTTTAGACATTTTTTTAGGAGCTTCACTTGGGGGCTTTGGTGAGATATCAGAGGTCTAAACAGACCCCTGATGTCTCACTTTTAAGACAGAGATTCCCCAGTCCCTTCTTCTGCAGCCAAGCAGCAGAGGGAATCTGTGCAGCACAGCGTGATTAGGGTGTGCCCAGGCACACCTGGCACACCCTGTGCGCACGCCTATGAATCTGGTATAATTCTTCTTCTATGTTGGATATGCAGTGTTCAGCCTCATTCAGCCTAGTGGAGTGTTCCCCTAGCTGGGCCTTGAGCTGCTGCATGCCTGCACTGACTGCCTTCTCCACAGAGGCAGCTATCATGGGGGTGAGGAGAGCTTCTACAGCCTGGGCGATCCTTTCAGTGGTGTGGTCCCCATTAGGAGGTGGAGGGGGAGAAGGCTGTGGTGAGGAGGTGGGCGAGTTGCCGCTTACCTCCATCTCAGGCGCCGCATCCGAGGAGGGGGCCATGTAGGCTGAAGCCGGGGCCTCGATTTGCGGCTGTACTGGTGGAGCCGCCGCGGCCGCGTATGACCGAACGCCGTTTTTTTCCACTAAACGGTCCATGGTGTGGCCGTGGATGTCCAGGGGAGACAGCGGATGGTCAGGGTGGGTTTTGTTGGCTTTATATGCCGTTTTATTGGGGTCAAGCTGCGGAGCCAGTGAGGAGAGCAGATACTCCATACGGCACTGGAACCGGAAGTGACTTGCAACCATTCTGACCAACTGATAGGCGATTTTTATCACAAATGACAGATTTACGTACATGCAGAAGCCAGTGGGGATCCTGGGTTATTTAATTGACCAATATTAACAAATTCATATTTAGTCAATGATGTCACCCAGGAACCCTGCAGGCTTATTTACAAACAGAAGTTGGGTTTTATCATTTAGTGGCAATAGTGCTGACATTGTCATGTCCTAAATCAGTACTGATCATTTTATCCACTAAAAAACGAGAAAATAAAAAGATTGCTGAATCTTGGCTAAAAAGCCATAGTTTGTATCAAATACAATTGTTCTTGGAGTTACTGTTCCCTTTCCCATGTGATTGACTTATTGGGGCTGATTTATGAAACGTTTGCGCCATGAGTATCGGCGCAACGGCAGTTTTGGTATTTACGAAACATTAACGCCGGTAACGCAGCGATATTCCCGATTTACTATATTGTTCTCGGCGCACGGGAGGAGGCGCTCAGTGCGCCACTATGGACCTGGCGCACGGCATCTTCAAATAAAAATATAAAGAAGCTGGAAGTGCCAATATAATGGGGGTGATGTGGGGTGATGTGAGGAAGTTTACTGCCCAAGTAACAAATATGCCCAAAATAGAGTGAGAAAGTAACTTTTTCTAAACCAGCCTGCTGCGCCGGCAATTACATTTATAACTGCGAGTGATCGTTTTATGCTCTGCGCGGGAATTTTACTCATTCAAATGCGCCGGTTCACTGCACCGGCAAAATCTTAGTAAATGTCAAGTCACGTAAATCAATTTGCATAAGTTGAACAGGCGCAGCTCCTAAACTTGCCGTTATATAACAGTCCGACAGCAAAATTACATTTCTAAAGGAAAAAAAAAGGCATTTAAAAGCACTCGCGGCTATAATGAATTGTCGGCTCCCGTCAATATAGCGAAAAGTCATTGAAAGTCTTTGAAAAAAAACAAAAAATGCGTGGGGTCCCCCCAAATTCCATTAGCAGGCCTTTCAGGTCTGTGTATGGATATTAAGGGGAACTCCGCGCCAATTAAAAAAAAAAGAAATTACGTGCGGGTCCCCCTCAAAATCTATACCAGGCCCTTCAGGTCTGGTATAGATTTTAAGGGGAACCCCCGCGCCAAACTTAAGAAAAAATGGCGTGGAGTCCCCCTAAAAATCCACACCAGACCCTTATCCGAGCACGCAACCTGGCAGGCCGCAGGAAAAGAGGGGGAACGAGAGAGCGGCCCCCCTCCCTCCTGAACCGTACCAGGCCACATGCCCTCAACATGGGGATGGTGCTTTGGGGGTCTGTGACCCCAAAGCACCATGTCCCCATGTTGATGGGGACAAGGGCCTCATCCCTACAACCCTTGCCCGGTGGTTCTGGGGGTCTGCGGGTGGGGGGTTTATCAGACTCTGGAAGACAACCACAACCACCGGGCAAGGGTTGTGGGGATGAGGCCCTTGTCCCCATCAACATTGGGACATGGTGCTTTGAGGGGTCACAGACCCCCAAAGCATCCTCCCTATGTTGAGGGCATGTGGCCTGGTACGGTTCAGGAGGGGGGGCGCTCTTTCGGCCCCCCCCTCTTTTCCTGCGGCCTGCCAGGTTGCGTGCTCGGATAAGGGTCTGGTGTGGATTTTTAGGGGGACCCCCACCCCACGTCATTTTCTTTTTAAGTTTGGCACGGGGGTCCCCTTAAAATCCATACCAGACCTGAAGGGCCTGGTACGGATTTTGAGGGGAACCCCCACGCCATTTTTTTTTATTTGGCGCGGAGTTCCCCTTAATATCCATACCAGACCTGAAGGGCCTGGTAATGGAATTTGGGGGAGCCCCCATACATTTTTTCAAAGACTTTCAATGACTTGTATCTGTATTGACGGGAACCAGCAATTCATTACAGCCGCGAGTACTTTTAAATGACTATTATTTTACTTTAGAAATGTAATTTTGCTTTCGAACTGTTATAAACATGGAAAACATGCGCTACTTTACAGGCATACTATAGACACCCCCCAGGTACGATATTTAGGGCCAGTTCACACTGGATGCAGTGCAGTGCATATTTTTGATGCATGAAAAATGCAAAGAAAGTTGATCACATTAATGCCAATGGCATAGTTCACACCACTGCAGTCCGTTCCAGTGCGTTTCGGAAAGGAAAAAAAAATTGGTCATGCCCAATTTTTTGTATGTACAGAACTGTACTGGACCACAGTAAAACACATCAAAAATGCTACGGAACATACCAAAAATGCACTGGAATGCACCGGAATGCACCTAAATGCACCAAAGATGCACTGCAACACACTTGTCCTAAGTGAAAAGAGGGGGAAAAAAGCACTGGACTGCATCAAAAACGCACCAAAAATGCATCAAAAATGCACTGGAACGCATCAAAAACATGCATGCATAAAAGCACCTGGAACGCATCCAGACTGCGTTTCTATGGTGTGAACTGGCCCTTAGGGCCAGTTCACACCATAGAAACGCAATCCGGATGCGTTCCAGGTGCTTTTTTGCATGCGCGTTTTTGATGCGTTCAAGTGCATTGTTGGTACGTTTTTGATGCAGTGCAGTGCTTTTTTTCACCCCTCTTTTTTATTAACCATAGATAAGGACAAGTGTGTTCCAGTGCATTTTTGGTGCATTTAGGTGTGTTCCGGTGCGTTCCAGTGCGTTTTTGATGCGTTTTGCAGCATTCCAGTACAGTCCAGTGCAGGTAAAATGCAGCATGTTCTACTTTTGTTGTGGAACTAGAACGCACTGGAACAAACACTGCCATTTAGAACCATATAACCAACTTTCCATGAATTTTTGATGCATAAAAAATGCAATGCACTGCATGTGGTGTGAAATGGCCCTTAAGCAATTTGGCATATTTAAAGGCACTTCTCCTTGTTTTGTTTTTGGTGTTGTCCAAATTGGTGACATTGATATATGTCCCTTAGGGTGGGACCTGGGCCCCCATTTTAAGGCAAGTAACTAGAAGAAAAGCCAGCCAAGTGGGGACTAGCAAAATTAACAAGTCAGTTCCCATAGACTGCAATGGTATTTGTTGTATAACTTTTGCCCATGTTAGGCTCTTTGTTTGCCCCCCGGACCGACGGGTGCTTGTCCCGTCTCTAATTTTGTAGCATGCTGGATGATGTGCTTAATTTTGGTCTGGGGGGGGGGGGGGGTTATTTTCTGCTAGCTGCATTTGTGTTGGTCTCAGCATGGTCAGGAACTTAGGTTTTTTTTTTGGTGCTTTTTTGTGTGTTAACGGCACCTGGATATTTGTGGGCATGCTCAGAGAGAGTGTGTTTTTTGGGTTAGTAATTGAAGGACATCCTTCACAGGTGTACCCACTTTGAAGTTCAGTCTCTACATTGGGTGAACTTGCATTTTGGGTGTTTCATGGACTGTGCATGTGTTTTCAATTGCCTCATTAGCATACAAACCTATGTTATATAAAGCTTGCAGATAGCATGCTCTCCCTTGCCCTGAAAAGAGGCAAGATTGTGTATGAATGTGACCGGCAAAATGTACATTTTGGTGTCCTTATCAAGTTTGTAACATGCATTTTATTTGTTATGTCTTTGCAAAACAGATGTTTGTTTTACTTTTGTTGATTGTTTTTTTTTTGTGTGGGGGATATGTTCCCCATAAATATTTTTGATGTTGTTAACCACTTCCCTACCCAGCCATTGTCAAATGACGTCCACAGATGGGATCTCCCATCCTGGGTGGACGTCATATGACGTCCTGGCTTTGTAGGGGGATATCTGAATGATGCCTGCAGCTAGAGGTATCATTCAGATATCCTTTTGACGTGCCGGCGATTCTGTGCACCATAAGAACGATTATAGCGGTGGTTCCGCCGCTTGATCGTTCTTATAGGCGGCGGGAGGGGACATCCCCCCTCCCGCAGCCATCCGGTGCTTCTCCGGGCTCTCCCGTGCGATCGGGACCCGGAGAGAATCTTCCGGCGCCGTTGGTGGGTCACGTGACGAGCATAGAGATGACTGGTGACCAGATGGTCACCAGTCATCTCTATGATCTTCGGAGGCCCGGGCGCGATGTGATGACGTCACGCCCGGGTCCTCAAATGTAAACAAAGCCGCCATTGCGGCTAGTAAGTATGAAATCAGTGAAAAAAATTTCACTGATCTCATGCTTTCCAGCCTGGAGGAGAGATGTGGGGTCTTATTGACCCCGCATCTCTCAATAAAGAGGACCTGTCACACACATTCCTATTACAAGGGATGTTTACATTCCTTGTAATAGGAATAAATATGATAAAAAAAAAAAAAAGTAAAATAATTGTAAAAAAATAAATAAATAAATTAAAAAAAATATAATAATAAAAAAAAAAAATTAAAACGCCCCTGTCCCCGGTAGCTTGCGATCAGAAGCGAATGCACACGTAAGTCGCCCACATATGTAAACGCTGTTCAAACCACATATGTGAGGTATCGCCGCGTGCGTTAGAGCATGTGCAACAATTCTAGCACTAGATCTCCTCTGTAATTCTGTAACCTGTAAAAAAATTAAAGCGTCGCCTGTGGAGATTTTTAAGTAACGAAGTTTGGCGCCATTCCATGAGTGTGCACAATTTTAAAGCGTGACATGTTAGGTATCTATTTACTCGGCATAACATCATCTTTCATATTTTCCCCAAAAATTGGGCTAACTTTACTGTTTTGTTTTTTAATTCATGAAACCATTTTTTTTTAAATTGCGCAAATACCGTGCAAGAAAAAAAGTTGCAATGACCGTCATTTTATTTCCTAGGGTGTCTGCTAAAAAAACATATATAATGTTTCGGGGTTCTGAGTAATTTTCTAACAAAAAAATGATGATTTGTACATGTAGGAGAGAAGTGCTAGAATAGGCCCGGTATGGAAGTGGTATAAAAAGCCCTGTATTGAAGTGGTTAATGTGTGTCGTTCACTTTGATTTAATTGTCTGTGCTGCATTATTTTGCTTGAAATGTTTCAAATCTACCTTCATGTCTTTTTTATTTATTTATTTTTTTGCTTCCCTTTGTTTTTTCCCTGTTTTGTTGACCAATAAAATTTGATGCAAAATTTGATGTTTGTTTTTTTTGTTTTCTATGCAACAAATGTGACAGCTGTAGCTTAACTATGCTTATTGGTATGTCAAAACAAAACAGGTGTGATTTGTCTAACCTGGTGCCTTCATGGTAGCATATGCATGTAATGTGTGCTGCCATGGATAGTCACCAGGAACTAAAAAATACAGAGCGGTAAGTACTCAATTTTCCTTTTTACTGCAGTGGTTCTCAGCCTCAGTCCTCAAGTACCCTCAACAGGACATGTTTTGTGAATTTATCTTATCGAGAATTGCTGTCCAAAATACCAAACCATTGACTGTGATTTAAAGCACATGTGCAAGATGAAGGAAAACCTGCAAACATGGCCGTTTGGGGGTACTTGAGAAGCACTGATTTAGAGCACTGCACTTAAAAATAGCTCAAGGCAATACAATTCTAATTGTGGGCATTTTGAGGGAAACCGAGTAAGTGTTAGAACCCCTGCTTGTTTTTTTTAGGTTGGGCTTTGTGTCCCTTTTAGTAAAATTTGGCTTCACTTCCTGTCACACAGCTAAACAGGAAGTGAAGGTAAAACCCTACCAATGTCTTTTCTTGGGGACACACAGATCAATATAACTGGTGTCCCCATTAAGCAAATTGCACTCAAGCACTTTGTTGTGTACACCCCAAATCATTAGGTAGTTAGGGGTTTAGTAAAGGCAAATCCACTCTGCAGGACAAGTGTAGTTGCTTAAATTCTTAGGGGAAGCACTGGTAATTGTAACATCCAATCATGTAAAAGAAAAGATGGTGTTTTTTTTTGTTTCCTTGCATGTCCCCCTCGTATATCCAGCAAGAGCACTTGTAGTGCAAAGTGGATTTGCCTTTAGTAAATAAACCCCAAAGTACCTAATAATTTAGGGTGTACCCAGCAAAATGCTGGAGTGCATTGTACATAATGGGGAAAGTATTTAGATTGACCTGTGTGTCCCCAAGGAAAGACATTGGTAGGAATTTACCCTCACTTTCTGTGTGGCTATGTGACAGGAAGTGAATCATTTGGAAGGATAAAGTGGCCAAATTTGGGAGTTGTCTTCACACTATAAGGGGTGCAGACATCCCCAAAAACTGTCTAGACTTCAAATCCCTCTGCACTCTATCCCCAAGCAAAGATAAGAAAAAGGATTTAATTTAGTTTAACTTTGCAAACACACATTCCTAAGTTGAATTGTGATGCATGTCAATGGCCCATTTAGACCCTCTTTAACCACTTGAGATCAGCGCTATAACTGATGGACGGCCACAGCACGGTCCTCAATTGCCGGGAGTCCGTCAATAGACATCCTCCCCTGCGCGCGCGCGCTGTGGTCACCGAGTCACTGAGACTCGGGTGATGACAGATCCGAGTAAGGGGCCGATCCCTGCCCCTTACCACGTGATGTAAACAAAAGCTTGGTAATGGTTTTTGTTTTCTCCTTGTGCTGACAGCGTGAGCATAAAAAAAGGAAATCACCGGCTTATGTGCAAGGGACATCGGGCCCGAAGAGGAAGAGGCAATTCTGCGTCATCTGTGACAATCAGTAGCCCCTGCCAGTGCCACCTATCAATGCCCACCACTGGTGCCAATCAGTGCCACCTAGCAGTGCCACTTCTTAATGCCCACCAGTGCCAACTAGCAATGCCACCTCTTAGTGCCCACCCTTGCCACCTTATCGGTGCCCATAAGTGCAGCCTCATCAGTGTACATCAATGAAGGAGAAAATTGTTTGAACTAAATATTAACCACTTCCCTACCGCCCACCGTCAAATGACATCCCTGACTTTGTGCGGTGACATCTGAATGATGGCATCATTCAGATATCATTATTTTCAGCCGCCGATTCTGTGCACGATAAAAACAATCATAGCGGCAGTTCCGCTGCTTGATCGTTCTTATAGGCGGCGGCCATTCGGTGCTTCTCCGGGCTTTCCCGTGCCATCAGGGGCCCAGAGAACGAATTGGCCGGTGCCGGATGGGAAGCATAGAGATGACTGGTGACCAGATAGTCACCAGTCATCTCTATGACCGTCGGAAGCCCGGGCGCGACGTTATGACGTCACGCCGGGTTCCCGTATGTAAACAAAGCCGTGATCTCGGCTGTCAGCATAAGATCGGTGATTTTTTTTTACCGATCTCATGCTTTCCAGCCTGGAGGAGAGATGTGGGGTCTTATTGACCCCGCATCTCGCCATAAAGAGGACCTGTCACAATAGATTCCTATTACAATGGATGTTTACATTCCTTGTAATAGGAATAAAAGTGATCAAAATAACAAAAAAGTTAAAAAAAAGGTGTAAAAAAAAACCAAGAAAAAATAATTAAGAAAAATTAAAACGCCCCTGTCCCCGGAAGCTCGCGCTCAGAAGTGAACACACACGTAAGTCCCGCCCACATATGTAAACGCCGTTAAAACCACACATGTGAGGTATTGCTGTGTGTGTTAGAATGAGTGCAACAATTCTAGCACTAGACCTTCTCTGTAATGCAAAAATGGTAACGTGTAAAAAAAATTCAAGCATCGCCTATGGAGATTTTTAAGTACTGAAGTTTGGTGTCATTCCATGAGTGTGCGCAATTATAAAGCGTGACATGTTAGGTATCTATTTACTCAGCATAACAATATCTTTCACATTATACATAAAAATTGGGCTAACTTTACTGTTTTGTAATTTTTTTAATTCATGAAACCATTTTTTTTCTAAAAAAAAAGGCGTTTGAAAATTTATTGCGCAAATACCGAGCGAGATAAAAATTTGCAATGACCGCCATTTTATTTCTTAGGGTGTCTGCTAAAAAAACATATATAATGTTTGGGGGTTCTAGGTAATTTTATAGCCATAAAATTATGATTTTTACATGAAGGAGAGAAGTGCCAGAATAGGCCCGGTGCTGAAGTGGTTAAAATATAAAAAAAAAATTTTTAGTCGGTCTTTTGTATTTATAGTAAAAAAAAAAAAATGCAGAAATTATCAAATAGTACCAAAAGAAAGCTCTATTTGTGTGCAAAAAAAATTACATTTTCATTGGGTTACAGTGTTGTATGAGCGCGCAATTGTCATTCAAAGTGCATCAGCGCTGAAAGTTGAAAATTGGTCTGGGCAGGAAGGGGGTTTAAGTGGCCAGTAAGCACGTGGTTAATATAAGGCTACCTGCACATTTTTCCAGCCGCTTGTTTGAGTGTTTTTTGCAGCCTAAAAACGCCTCTCCATGTTAGCCTATGGCCTCATGGACACCATGGCGTTCTTAAACTGTAAATGGCATAGCCGTTTTTAGGCCCCATGTACACAGGACACGGGAAAGTCTTCAGAACTAAGGTTGAAAGCAGCGTTTCTAAACGCGCGTTTTGTCGCGTTTGCATGCCGCGTTTTACCGCATTTGTGTCTATAAGCATTTAGTTAGTTAACATTAGGGATGAGCCAAACACCCCCCTGTTCGGTTCGCACCAGAACCATCGAACAGACAGAAAGTTTGCGCAAACTTTAGAACCCTATTAAATACAATGGACTCGAACGTTCAAAATCAAAAGTGCTAATTATAAAGGCTAATATGCAAGTTATTGTCCTAAAAAGTGTTTGGGGACCCGGGTTCTGCCCCAGGGGACATGTATCAATGCAAAAAAAAGTTTTAAAAACGTAATTTTTTTCGGGAGCAGTGATTTTAATAATGCTTAAAGTGAAACAATAAAAGTGAAATATTCCTTTAAATTTCGTACCTAGGGTGTGTGTATAGTATGCCTGTAAAGTCGCGCTTGTTTCCCGTGCTTAGAACTGTCCCTGCACAAAGTTTCATTTCTGAAGGAAAAAAAGTCATTTAAAACTCACTCGCGGCTATAATGAATTGTCGGCTCCCAGCAATACATAAAAAAGTCATTGGTATAAAAAAAAATAAAAAAATGCGTGGGGGTCCCCCCAAATTCAATTGCCAGGCCCTTCAGATCTGGTATGGATATTAGGGGAACCCTGCCGCAAATGAAAAAAAAAATATGCGTGGGGTTCCCCCAAATATCCATACAAGGCCCTTCAGGTCTGCTATGGATTTTAAGGGGAACTCCACCCCAAATTTAAAAAAAAATGGCGTGGAGTTCCCCCAAAGATCCATACCAGACCCTTTATCCGAGCACGCAACCTGGCAGGCCGCAGGAAAAGAGGGGGGGGATCAGAGAGCGCCCCCCTCCTGAACCGTACCAGGCCACATGCCCTCAACACGGGGAGGATGTCCCCATGTTGATGGGGACAAGGGCCTCATCCCCACAACCCTTGCCCGGTGGTCATTGGGGACTGTGAGCAGGGGGCTTATCGGAATCTGGAAGACCCCTTTAACAAAGGGGATCCCCAGATCCCGGCCCTCCACCCTATGTGAATGAGTATGGGGTACATCGTTCCCCTACCCATTCACCTGGTGGCAAAAAAAGTCAATAAAAAAACACAACAGAGGTTTTATAAGTCATTTATTAGGCAGCTCTGGGGGTCTTATTCCGACTTCAGGGGTCTTCTTCCAACTTCGGGGGTCTTTTTCAAACTTCGGGGGTCTCTTCTTCTGCTCGCCGGTGTCGTCTCCAAGATCTACGGTTCTTTCTGCCTTCTGCCGGGTGCCCCGCTATCTTCTTCCAGCTCTTTTTCTAGCGGGGTCCCGGTCTTCATCGTCGTCTTCTTCCCTCTTCTCTCCGCCGGATGTTGCCTCATCACTGTCTGCCGCTACAATGCTGTGTGCGCGGAGCGCAACTACTTATATTGGCATGAGGCTTGGTCACCGGGTGATGCCACCCGGTGACCCCGCCCCATATGACGTCACAGTCCCATCATTTACCGGGACTGTGACGTCATACAGGGGCGGGGTCACCGGGTGGCATGCCAATATAAGTCGTTGCGCTCCGTGCACACAGCATTGTAACAGCAGACAGCGACGAGGCAACATCGGGCAAAGAGAAGAGGGAAGAAGACGACGATGAAGACCGGGACCCCACTAGCAAAAGAGCTGGAAGAAGATAGTGGGGCACCCGGCAGAAGGCAGAAAGAACCAGAGATCGTGGGGAAGAAACAGAGAGGGCAGAGACGACACCGGAGAGCAGACGAAGAGACCCCCAAAGTCGGAAGAAGACCCCCGAAGTCGGAAGAAGACCCCCGAAGTTGGAAGAAGACCCCCGGAGCTGCCTAATAAATTACTTTAAAAACCTGTGTTGTGTTTTTTTATTGACTTTTTTTGCCACCTGGTGAATGGGTAGGGGTACGATGTACCCCATACTCATTCACATAGGGTGGGGGGCCCGGGTTTCTGGGGGCCCCCTTTTTAAAGGGGGCTCCCGGATTCCGATAAGCCCCCCGCCCGCAGACCCCGACAACCAACGGCCAGGGTTGTCGGGGAAGAGGCCCTTGTCCCCATCAACATGGGGCAGGGTGCTTTGGGGGGGGGGCGCAGGGCGCCCCCTGCCCCAAAGCACCTAACCCCCCCATGTTGAGGGCATGCGGTCTGGTACGGTTCAGGAGGGGGGGCGCTCGCTTGCCCCCCCTTTCCTGACCTGCCGAGCTGCGTGCTCGGATAAGGATCTGGTATGGATTTTGGGGGAACCCCCACGCCGTTTTTTCGGCGTAGGGGGGTTTCCCCTTAAAATCCATACCAGACCTAAGGGCCTGGTATGCTCCTGGAGGGGAACCCATGCCGTTTTTTTATTTAAAATTCGGCCTGGAGTTCCCCTTCAGGATTCATACCAAACACAGAGGACAGCGAGCGCGAGGCTTGCAGTACCTTGTCGCCGAGAACATTCTCGGCCAGGTACTTCAAGTCGCCTCCAGGACATGACTTGAGCATCTGCTTCACGCTCAAGTCGTGTCCAAGTTGCCTCGCAAAGTCGCGCTGCCCCTGTGTCAACCGGCACACGAGACGCCCCGCAAGTCGGATCGTCTTGATCCGAATTCCCGGGCGACCTCTATTCAAATCAATGGGCTCCCATAGGGAACCATTCATTTTGAATAGAGATACAAGCGCCGCTTACATTTTTATTTACTATAGCAGTGCGCCGCCGGTTCATGCACCCAATTAAGGATTTATCCGGCGCACCAATTAAGGTATGAACCGGCGCAGCGCACTGTTGTTAGTAAATCACCCCCAGTATTTCTTGTACCAGCTAATCATTGGAATCCTTGGCATACCTGTAGATATATTACCTACCACTTGTGACAATATGAAAAATGTCAGCAGCATTAGAATAACACACCAAACAGCAAATATATTATTTATATTTAACAGTAGGGTAATTATAATGCCTTGGTTAACTATTAATATTTAATACTCCAGCCAACTTTTTATTATATAATTTTATCAATCACCATTATATGGTAATTACAATTACCATTGTAATGTATTATTATATGCTTTAAACCCCGTACACACGATCAGAAAATTGTGCGAAAAATACAGATTTCAAAGTGATCGTACAATAATCGGACCGTTCGTTTACAACTTTGGAGAGCCGATCATGACGATATTATCTGATTGGACATGCACTATTTTTTTTTTTCGGACGATGCCAGATCGTAAGATTTGCAGTTAATCAGTAAAGCTTTCGTTCAAAAATGCAATACAAATGCATTACAACTAGGGATGAGCCGAACACCCCCCGGTTCGGTTCGCACCAGAACCTGCGAACGGACCGAAAGTTTGCGCGAACTTTAGAACCCTATTAAAGTCTATGGGACTCTAAAGTTTTAAATCAAAAGTGCTAATTATGAAGGCTAATATGTAAGTTATTGTCCTAAAAAGGGTTTGGGGACCCGGGTCCTGCCCCAGGGGACATGTATCAATGCAAATTTTTTTTAAAAAACTGACGTTTTTTTGGGAGCAGTGATTTTAATGATGCTTAAAGTGAAGAAAAAAGTGAAATATTCCTTTAAATATTGTACCTGGGGAGGTGTCTATAGTATGCCTGGGATGTGGCACATGTTTCCTGTGTTTAGAACTGTCCCTGCACAAAATGAAATTTCTAAAGGAAAAAAGGTTATTTAACCACTTAAGCCCCGGACTATTTGGTAGCTAAAGAACCAGAGGTGATTTCAGAATTTTGCACTGTGCTGCTTTAACTGTAAATTGTGCGGACATGCAATGTTGTACCCAAACGAAATTTGCGTCCTTTTCTTCCCACAAAGAGAGCTTTCTTTTAATGGTATTTGATTGCCTTTGCAATCTTTATTTTTTGCGATATAAACGGAAAAAGACCGAAAATTTGGAAAAAAAATGATATTTTCTAATTTTTGTTATAAGAAAAATCAAATAAACTCAATTTTAGTCATACATTTAGGCCAAAATGTATTCAGCCACATGTCTTTAGTAAAAAAAATCTCAATAAGCGTATATTTATTGGTTTGCGCAAAAGTTATAGCGTCTACCACCTAGGGTACATTTTCTGGAATTTACACAGCTTTTAATTTATGACTGCCTATCTCATTTCTTGAGGTGCTAAAATGGCAGGGCAGTACAAACCCCCCCAAATGACCTCATTTTAGAAAGTAGACACCCCAAGGAAATTGCTGAGAGGCATGTTGAGCCCATTGAATATTTTTTTTTTGTTTAAAGTGATTGAATAATGACTAAAAAAAAAATTAAAAAAAAATTACAAAAAGTTGTCACTAAATGATATATTGCTCACACATGCCATGGTTATATGTGGAATTGCACCCCAAAATACATTTTGCTGCTTCTCCTGAGTACGGGGATACCACATGTGTGGGACTTTTTGGGAGCCTAGCCGCGTACGGGCCCCTGGAAACCAAGCACCGCCTTCAGGATTTCTAAGGGCGCAAATTTTTGATTTCACTCCTCACTACCTATCACAGTTTTGAAGGCCATAAAATGCCAAAATAGCACAAAACCCCCCAAATGACCCAATTTTAGAAAGTAGACACCCCAAGGAAATTGCTGAGAGGCCTGTTGAGCCCATTGAATATTTTATTTTTTTGTCCCAAGTGATTGAATAATGACAAAAAAAAATAAAAAATTACAAAAAGTTGACACTAAATTATATATTGCTCACACATGCCATGGTTATATGTGGAATTACACCCCAAAATACATTTTGCTGCTTCTCCTGAGTACGGGGATACCACATGTGTGGGACTTTTTAGGAGCCTAGCCGCGTACGGGACCCCGAAAACCAAGCACCGCCTTCAGGATTTCTAGGCACAAATTTTTGATTTCACTCCTCACTACCTATCACAGTTTCGTAGGCCATAAAATGCCAAAATAGCACAAAACCCCCCCAAATGACCCCATTTTGGAAAGTAGACACCCCAAGCTATTTGCTGAGAGGCATGGTGAGTATTTTACAGCTCTCATTTGTTTTTGAAAATGAAGAAAGGAAATATTTTTTTTTTCAATTTTCAAAACTTTGTGACAAAAAGCCAGATCTGCAAAATACTCACAATACCTCTCAGCAAATAGCTTGGGGTGTCTACTTTCCAAAATGGGGTCATTTGGGGGGTTTTGTGCCATCTGGGCATTCCATGGCCTCCGAAACTGTGATAGGCAGTGAGAAGTGAAATCAAAAATGTACACCCTTATGCCCCATACACACGATCGTTTTTCATGCCGTTAAAAATGCCATTTTAAAAAATGGCCATTAAAAATGATCGTGTGTAGGCTCCAGAGCATTTTTAACGACGTGAAAAACGGCCATTAAAAATTCCGGACATGCTCTCTTTTTTCACGTCGTTTTTATGTCGTTTTTTTTAACGACGTGAAAAACGATAGTGTGTATGCTTTCACGACGTGAAAAAAACGCGCATGCTCAGAATCAAGTATGAGACGGGAGCGCTCGTTCTGGTAAAACTAGCGTTCGTAATGGAGATAGCACATTCATTACACAGTAACGGACTGAAAAGCGCGAATCGTCGCTCAACAAACTTTACTAACATGAAGGGTGGCGCCATTCGAACGGAACTTCCCCTTTATAGTGCCGTCGTACGTGTTGAACGTCACTGCGCTTTGCTTGATCGTTTTTTTTAATGATAGTGTGTACGCAAGGCAGGCTTGAGAGGAAACATAAAAAAAACGAGGAGAAAAACGTTGGTTTAAAAAATGACATTAAAAACGATCGTGTGTACGGGGCATTAGAAAGCCTGAAGGCGGTGCTTGGTTTTTGGGGTCCCGTACGCGACTAGGCTCCAAAAAAGTCTCACACATGTGGTATCCCCGTACTCAGGAGAAGCAACAGAATGTATTTTGGGGTGTAATTCCACATATGCCCATGGCATGTTTGAGCAATATATCATTTAGTGACAACTTTGTGCAAAAAATAAAAAAAATAAAAAATAAATTGTCTTTTTTCCGCAACTTGTGTCAACATATAAAATATTCCATGGACTCGACATGCCTCTCAGTATATAGCTTGGGGTGTCTACTTTCCAAAATGGGGTCATTTGGGGGGGTTTTGAACTGTTCTGGCATTTTATACACAACATTAGGAAGCTTACATCCACTCTTCTAACCACTTGAAGACAAAGCCCTTTTTGACACTTTTTGTTTACATGAAAACATATGTTTTTTTTGCAAGAAAATTATGTTGAACCCCCAAACATTATATATATTTTTAAAGCAAAGGCCCTACAGATTGAAATGGTGGGTGTTGTATTTTTTTTTTCCTACACAGTATTTGCGCAGCGATTTTTAAAACGCATTTTTTGGGGAAAAAATACACTTTTTTTTTAATTTTAATGCACTAAAACACACTATATTGCCCAAATGTTTGATGAAATAAAAAAGATGATCTTAGGCCGAGTACATAGATACCAAACGCGACATGCTTTAAAATTTCGCACAAACGCGCATTGGCGACAAACTACATACATTTTTAAAAGCCTTTAAAAGCCTTTACAGGTTACCCCGTTAGATTTACAGAGGAGGTCTACTGCTAAAATTACTGCCCTCGATCTGACCTTCGCTGTGATACCTCACATGCATGGTGCAATTGCTGTTTACATATGACGCCAGACCGACGCTTGCGTTCGCTATTGGGCAAGAGCAGGGCAGGACAGGGGTGCTTTTTTATTTTTTTTTATTTTGCTTTTTTATTTTATTTTTAAATTGTTCCTTCCATATTTATTTTTTTTATCATTTTTATTGTTATCTTAGGGAATGTAAATATCCCCTATGATAGCAATAGGTAGTGACAAGAGTTGAGCAGACACCTGGATGTTCGGGTTCGACGGGTTCGGCCGAACTTCGGAAAAAAGTTCGGGTTCGGGACCGAACTTTAACCCGAACCCGAACCCGAACCCCATTGAAGTCAATGGGACCCGGACTTCTGAGGACTAAAAAGGCTCTAAAAAAGTAATGGAAAGGGCTAGAGGGCTGCAAATGGCAGCGAAATGTTGTTAAGAGCATGGCAAGTGCTCTGCAAACAAATGTGGATAGGGAAATAACTTAAAATAACATAAAAAAAATAAAAAAATAAAAAAATATGCTGGAGGCCCCCTTTTCAGCAGAAGAGGTACGAGAAGTCATTAAGAACCTCAGAAACTCAACGGCACGATGCCACACATATGGTGGGAATGCCCCAGAATACGCCCTTTCTGGAATAAATTATTCAATTTAATGGATAAGCTGGTGGGAAAATAAAATACTTTGAAATAAAAATGTAGTGGGGTGCTAAATTTAAGGGAAGTGTTTGAGTGGTAAATAGGCTCAAACACCCTAATTCTGTAGGATTCATGGACCATTTTGCCCTCGGGGGACAGTATTGGTGTGCAGTTCCCTGCGGTCTACAGGTGGTGCTGCCATGGTAGGCTAGGGTTGAACCGCGATACAGTGCTGTGCCTTTTGTGTCCCCTCTTGGCAGTAGTACAGCGGGGTGGTGAACCTGCTGTGCATGCCGGGAGAGCATATAAAAAGGGGCAGACCTTTGACCTGGGGGCTGATGTCCAGTGGGGTCCGCGCCCAGGTGCCTTTGGCCTGGGTGCATGTGTTCCTGTTCCATCTCGGGCACCTTTAGCCCGGGGTGAGGTACTATCCTGGAGTTCCTGCTGCCCTGGGTATGGAGGCCTAGGGGCGGGAGTAAAGCCTGGAGTCCAGAGCCTTCGTCTGGAGTCCGCTAAGGGTCGAGGAGTCTTAGGGTGCCGCCTCGTGTAGGGGACCCTGTTCCAGGGAAGGGAGGATCATTCTGATGGACCGATGCGGGAGTCACGGTGAAGGAAGGGTCTGTTGACTCCCTGGAGAGATGTCTTCCCCTTGATATGGGCTAGGTACGTAGAAGGAGAAGCTCAAGGTCATCTTGAGTGTATCAGAGGCCTTATTCACCCGGCCCGTGGCAGGGGCCTTATACACCCTGGTCTGTGGCAGAGACCAAAGTTCTCCAGGTCCGTGGCAGGGGCCTTGTACACCCGGTCTGTGGCAGAGACCAACCTCAAAGTCTGTGGCAGAGACCGTGCACCTAAAACTGTTTGAGAAACCTAAGCAGTGAAGTGAATGTGCTACATTTGTGCCTGGATCTCCTCCACACCTTAAGCTGTCCTGTTTCTTTGCTCTAACCTTTTCTATCCGTGTAGAGTTTATTTTTCCATGAGAGAATAAGAGTTGTAGTTTCAGCTGGTGTGGACATTGACTTTACTGGGAATTAAAGGACTTGCCTCTACCTACAGTAGAGGTGAGAATCATCCTCTGGAGGAGTTTTGACTCTGGCTGTGGACACGGCCCGTCAAGTACACCGCTCAACC
Organism: Rana muscosa; assembly: GCA_029206835.1. Lineage (NCBI taxonomy): Eukaryota > Metazoa > Chordata > Amphibia > Anura > Ranidae > Rana > Rana muscosa. Next base: position 1,173,572,694 of record CM055122.1, read on the forward strand.
TCTTTATATAGGAGGGTACGGACTGGTAGTGCAGTGTGCCTTTCTCCCTCCTGCGAGGAGCCAACAACATAAAGGCAGGTAAGGGGGAAAGGATCTGTGGGCTACAAAAATATAAAATAAAAATGATAATCTTGACCTAGGAGGACGAGGTCCATATGGAGTAGGAGGTTGAAGTGGCGGTGGATGTGGCTGTGTAGGTGGAAGCGGCGGTGGAGGAGGACGAGGTAGCCAACACTGGTTCAAAAATACAACAATGGCTGGGTAAGGTCGGTGATGTGTCGAATTTTAGCATAGCACAGTAGAAGACAAATATTTAGAAATGGTTTATTTCACACGCCTCCAGATATGTATTTCACACTGCAAAATATTTTTTGTGGCCCTAAATGGCGTTTTTTGGAAGACCACAACACACCCACAGTACGTAACCGCTGAATCACACAGCTACAGAACTGCAGAAAATGCTATTAAAAAAAAATGTGGTTTTTTTAGTATAGCACGGTACAAGAAAAATATATAGAAATTGTTTATTTCACACACCTCCAGATATGTATTTCACACTGCAAAATATTTTTTGTGGCCCTAAATGGCGTTTTTTGGAAGACCACAACACACCCACAGTACGTAACCGCTGAATCGCACAGCTACAGAACTGCAGAAAATGCTATTAAAAAAAAATGTTTTTTTTTTAGTATAGCACAGTACAAGAAAAATATATAGAAATTGTTTATTTCACACACCTCCAGATATGTATTTCACACTGCAAAATATTTTTTGTGGCCCTAAATGGCGTTTTTTGGAAGACCACAATACACCCATAGTACGTAACCGCGGAATCGCACAGCTACAGAACTGCAGAAAATGCTATTAAAAAAAAATGTTGTTTTTTTAGTATAGCACAGTAGAAGAAAACTATTTAGAAATTGTTTATTTCACACACCTCCACATATGTATAACACACTGCAAAATATTTTTTGTGGCCCTAAATGGCGTTTTTTGGAAGACCACAATACACCCACAGTACGTAACCGCTGAATCGCACAGCTACAGAACTGCAGAAAATGCTATTAAAAAAAATGTTTTTTTTTTAGTATAGCACAGTAGAAAACTATATATATATATTGTTTATTTCACACACCTCCACATATGTATAACACACTGCAAAATATTTTTTGTGGCCCTAAATGGCTCTTTTTGCAAGCGTACATTAAAGTGCAATTTTTTTTTTTTTTTTTTGCCCAATGGGTCTTTTGGAAAAGAGCACAATAAAGTGCCTTTTTTTTGTCCTAAATGGATCTTTTTCCTAGAGCAGAATACACCCACAGTATGGAAACGGTGTATCTCTCAACGTAATATATGCAGTGCTGGTGCACTGAGCTTGCAGATAAAAGGTAGATTTTCTCTGACACTGGGCTCATAGCAGTGTAAAAAGACTGCACTGCAACACAAACAGGTAAACCTATGCAGATCGCTGAGTTATATCTCTGAATCTGGACTCCTATTCCTATATAATATATCTCTCTCCTTAAAAGCAAAAAACAGGAACCTGCCCCTACACTACACTGTCTCTATCTTTTCCCTCAGATTCCAGAATCAGGACTAACTCATGTATTTTTCTATCTCTCCCTAAAAGCAGCAGCAGCAGACAAGATCCTCTCCCTATCTATTCTGAAGCAGAGTGACATGTGTGCTGTGTGCCTCTAGCTTATATAGAAGCTGGGTCACATGTTGCACTGACCAATCACAGCCATGCCATTAGTAGGCATGCCTATGATGGCCTCTAAGGGCACACCAGCTAATCAAAAGGTGATTGGCTGGCCCCTGAAGCATTTCTAAATGCGTAATTAGATTGCCGAACCCGAACCCGGACTTTTGCGCAAAGTCCGGGTTCGGGTTCGGGAAAAAGCTAAAGTTCGGTACGGACCCGAACTTTACAGTTCGGGTTCGCTCAACACTAGTAGTGACAGGTACTCTTTTTTTGAAAAAACTGGGGTCTTCTAGACCCTAGATCTTTCCTCTGCCCTCAAAGCATCTGACCACACCAAGATCGGTGTGATAAAATGCTTTCCCAATTTCCCAATGGCGCTTTTTATATCCGGGGGGGACATTCCCTCCCACTGCTTGTAAAAGCAGTCCAGAGGCTAATTAGCCACTAGGATTGCTTTTACATGAAAGCCGGCCGCTGGCTGAAAAGAATGATACCAAGATGATACCTAAACCCGCAGGCATCATTCTGGTATAAACATTCAAAGTCCAGCAACATACGAGTACGTTGCTGGTCCTTGTTGGACATGTATTGTAATCTTTTTTTTTCATGCAGCCAGTTGGCTGAACAAAAAAAGAGATTGATTGGTGGGTATGCCCACCATTAGAATACCGCCCTTCATCCACCCACTTCTAATAATGGGCATACAAGCACCATTTATATATGCCGAAGCATGGGTGCATCCTCCCGCAAAAAAGTTATGCCGCACACACATGGTCGGACTTTTCCACGGGCAAGCCTCCGTCGGAATTTCGACCGTATTTACGCGGCATTAGGAGCAAAATCGCTCCTCCGCCCCTGCTGCCCCAATGCTTCGGCATATATGCTTTTTTTTTTTTAACTGTGGTGGTGAAATCACCTCCTACAGCACTGGAGTCGCAGGGATCAGGCCTGTCTCTGCGAACGCTGCAGTTATGTGTGTTGTGTTTTGTAAGTGACAGTGATCGAGCGATACTGCACTTGGGTGGCCTGGGCTGGACGGAGGGGCAAAACGCAGGTGCTAGCAGGTATCTGGGCTGATCCCGCTAACACTGCGTTTTTGGGAACCCTAAACTTCTGGGGATGCTAGTATAGATCTGATCAGATCAGATATTGATCTGTTCAGATACTATACCACTAAGGGAGGTGTATGCTTCACGCGTGGGTGTTAGCGTTACTGGCACTAACCTGACGCTGCCTGGGGTGTGACGCAGACCCTCTCTGACGCTAAAACCTAATTGATATCACCCGCCGATCGATCAGGGGGTTAAAACTTTATTGGGTTATATATACGGCGGGTGCCCTGACACTATAAAAAGCAAACTAACTAACCAGCATCACCCGTAACACTTATATGGTGATCACTGGTGAAAGGGTTAACTAGGGGCAATTAGGGGGTTAAAACCTTTATTAGATAATATATGGGGGTACCTGACGCTATAAAAACCTGCGGAGAACCTAAAAAAAATTACTGGCTACCGATCGGCATCACCGACACTAAGACAGCGATCAGAAAAACGATCGCTTAGCGACAGTGGTGATAGGGGGTGAAAGGGTTACCTGGGGTGCGATCAAGGGGGTTAAACCTTTATTAGATAATATATGGGGGTACCTGACGCTATAAAAACCTGCGGCGAACCTAAAAAAAAATACTGGCTACCGATCTGCATCACAGGCGCTAAGACAGCGATCAGAAAAATGATCGCTTAGCGACAGTGGTGATAAGGGGTGAAAGGGTTACCTGAGGGGCGATCAAGGGGGTTAAACCTTTATTAGATAATTTATGGGGGTACCTGAAGCTATAAAAACCTGCGGCGAACCTAAAAACAATTACTGGCTACCAATCTGCATCACAGACGCTAAGACAGCGATCAGAAAAATGAACGCTTAGCGACGGCGGTGCTAGGGGGTGAAAGGGTTATCTGGGGGGTGATCAAGGGGTTAAACCTTTATTAGGTAATATATGGGGGTACCTGACGCTATAAAAACCTGCGGCAAACCTAAAAAAAATTACTGGCTACCGATCTGCATCACAGATGCTAAGACAGCGATCAGAAAAATGATCGCTTAGCGACAGTGGTGATAGGGGGTGAAAGGGTTACCTGGGGGGCGATCAAGGAGGTTAAACCTTTATTAGATAATTTATGGGGGTACCCGACGCTATAAAAACCTGCGGCGAACCTAAAAAAAATTACTGGCTACCGATCTGCATCACCGACGCTAAGACAGCGATCAGAAAAATGATCGCTTAGCGACGGCGGTGCTAGGGGGTGAAAGGGTTATCTGGGGGGTGATCAGGGGGTTAAACCTTTATTAGGTAATATATGGGGGTACCTGACGCTATAAAAACCTGCGGCAAACCTAAAAAAATTACTGGCTACCGATCTGCATCACAGACGCTAAGACAGCGATCAGAAAAATGATCGCTTAGCGACAGTGGTAATAGGGGGTGAAAGGGTTACCTGGGGGGCGATCAAGGAGGTTAAACCTTTATTAGATAATTTATGGGGGTACCCGACGCTATAAAAACCTGCGGCGAACCTAAAAAAAAATACTGGCTACCGATCTGCATCACCGACGCTAAGACAGCGATCAGAAAAATGATCGCTTAGCGACGGCGGTGCTAGGGGGTGAAAGGGTTATCTGGGGGGTGATCAGGGGGTTAAACCTTTATTAGGGGGGGTTAGGGGGCTACACTGGACCTAAAACTAACTGTAGTGACACTTTTACAGTCACAAATGTCACTGATTGCAGTGATCAGTAAATAAATGGTCACTGCAATCAGTGACACTGTGACTGGGGGCTGGGGGTGATCTGGGGGGGCCTGGGGGACGATTTGTGTGCCTATGTGTCCTGGTGTCAGTGTGCTGTTTGTGCACTAACCTGTATGTCTTCTCTTGTACGGCGCTCGGTATATGTGAGATAACATCACTTCCTCCTGCTTCCTCTGCCTGTGTTTACATTACAGGACAGAGGAAGCATTTTCATTCGCCGGGAGCGATCGCGGGTGGGGGGGGTGGCCAGAATCGAACGGCCGCCCCCTCATCTCGGATCGCTCCCCAACGAATACCGACCACTCACTGTACAGGAGGGGGGTCCGATCGGACAAAGGCAATCACGTACACTGTACGTGATTGTGCCTGTTGGTGCCATTCTGCCGACATACATATACAGTGAGCAGTCGTTAAGTGGTTAAAACTGCTTGCGGCTTTAATGTAATATCTGGTCACGGCAATATGGATGAAAATCATTAAGAAAATGGCATGGGTTTTTTGAAAATTTGGGGTTTTTATTGAAACAAGGATTGGTGATAAAGCATCAGTGGAGAGGAGACACCTTTTTCCCATATTAACTCTTACAGGAGAGAATTTCCCTTCCTAGGGGTAGATTTCCTCTCACTTCCTGTTGTCTCCTTCTGTTTGCAAGTAGGAGTCGTTTGTAAGTTGGATGTTTGAAAGTAGGGGCCTGCCTTATATACTCTGCAGAAATTTGGCCCTTAGGTGTTGGTGTTGCCACAACACTGTAAGCCCTCACAGTTACTCTTGGTGGGCGCTGGAATGTCCTGCTGTGAACTATTATATCAAGAATTGTAGTTACATGCCCCTGTTGAACAGGGGCATAAAAAATTGTGCCTTAGGCACTGGTGCCACAACACTGAAACCCTTCACAGATACTTTAGTATGATCATTGAGGAGGAATAGGATAGTCACTCGGCATAACAGGATAGTCACTCTGAATCAGCATAGGCAGTCTTGAAGGGATCTGACATTTCAAAGAAAATTATTCTGTTACATCAGCATCAGGTGCTTGGTAGCTGGTGGTGTTCCAAGACTGATTCATTTTTATGAAGGTCAGTGGACAGGCGCACCCTGTGATCGGTTACAAAGCCTCCAGCAGCACTGAATGTGCGTTCCGAAAGTATGCTGGATGCAGGACAGGCCAGTAGCTCAATTGCATACTGTGCAAGCTCTGGCCAGTGATCCATCCTCAAGACCCAGTAACCCAGAGGATTTTCGGTGGGAAAGGTGTCCAAGTATGATCTTGCCCCTAGGTATTCCTGCACCATGTAAACCAGACGCTGGCGATGGTTGCTGGTTGCTGGTTGCTGGTTGCTAGATGGCCACCTTCTCCACCGCTCCTTCTTTGACTGACCAAAGCCTCATCAACACGTTGTCCAGGACCAGGAATTTGTAACCTCCCAGTCTCTGGGAACACATTGCACAGACCTTTCTGCAAGGCCTCCCGAAGATGCTTCATCCTCTGCTCCCTCTGCGATGGGAAGATAAGGTCCGCAACCTTACCCTTGTAACGTGGATCAAGGAGGGTTGCCAGCCAGTAATGATCAATCTTCTTGATATCACGAATACGAGGATCCTTCCACAGGCTTTGCAGGATCAGGGAGGCCATGTAGCGTAGGTTTGCTGAGGCATTTGGTCCGGAGTCCTCTGGGTCACTCAGGACGACATGATCCACAGCCACCTCCTCCCAGCCACGTACAAGTCCATGGGTGTCTTGGGACTGTAATTGATTCCTTGAAGACTGCTGCTGATGCTGAGTGCTAGGCTCCACCTCCATGCTGACACAATCCTCCTCCTCCTCCTTGTCCTCTTCCTGTGTGATAGGCGGGAACACTGTCTGGATAAAGGGGGCCTTGAGAGGTAAGGAAGTCCTCCTCTTCCTCCCTATGTTCTGCCTCAAGTGCCCTGTCCATTATTTCACACAGCGTGTGCTCCAACAGGTGGACAAGAGGGATAGTGTCACTGATGCATGCACTGTCACTGCTCACCATCCTCGTGGCCTCCTCAAATGGTGCCAGGACAGTGCATGCATCCCTGATCATGACCCACTGGTGTGGGGAAAAAAATCCAAGCTCCACTGACCCTGTCTTGGTGCCATATTGCAACAGATACTCATTGATGGCCCTCTGCTGTGTGTGCAGCCGCTGCAGCATGGCCAGAGTAGAGTTCCACCTGGTGGGCATGTCACAGATTAGGCGGTTCTTGGGCAGGTTGTATTCCTTTTGCAGGTAAGCCAGACGAGCACTGGCATTATATGACTGGCGGAAATGCCCACAGAGTTTCCTGGACTGCTTCAGGACCTCCTGTAAGCCCGGGTACCTGCCCAAGTAACGCTGCACCACCAAGTTAAGGACGTGAGCCAAACAGGGCACATGGGTCAGTTGTCCCTGTCAGAGGGCGGAGAGGAGGTTGGTGCCATTGTCGCAAACCACTTTTCCTGGCTTAAGCTGGCGTGGCGTCAACCACCTCTGAGCCTGCCCCTGCAGAGCTGACAGAATCTCTGCCCCAGTGTGGCTCCTGTCCCCCAAGCACACCAGCTCAAGCATTGCATGGCCTTGTTTTGCCTGTGTACTTGCGTAGCCCCTTGAACGCCTACGGAGCACCGCTGGTTCTGAGGACAAAGCACAGGAAGAGGCCATGGAGGAAGAAGAAGAGGAGGGGGTGGAGGAGAGAGGTGTGTCAAAATCACCAGTAGTAGCATTTTGGAGGTGTGGTGGCGAAACAACCTCCAACACTACTGCACCTTGTCCTGCATTCTTCCCAGCTGCCAGCAGAGTCACCCAATGCGCCGTGAAAGATAGGTAAGCTAGCATTCAACCGCTGGGCATGTGGATTGCTGGGAGCAAACCTCTTTTGGCGGTGCAGCAGCTGCTGCAGGGAAATTTGCCTGGTACAATCTGACGTTGGTGTACCAATAGCAGATTGCCCGCAAGTACTTGGCTGTGACACACCTAATTCTACACCTTCATTCCTCTCAGTGCAGGTTTCAGAGAGGACCGAATGTATAGTGGGGTTGGAGATCCCAGCTGATGAGAAGCAAGGAGAGGTCCACTTTGTTCTTTGGTGTGGGTCTTTTTTGTATGTTTGCCAACAGACTGCATGGCAGGTCAACATATGTCTGGTCAAGCACGTGGTGCCCAAGCGGCTCATGTTTTGGCCACGCGAGATACGCTTCAGACATATGTTGCAAATAGCAATGTGCGATCTGCTGCACACGTCTCAAAAAAGGCCCACACCAAATAACTTTTGGAATAACGCGCAGAGACAGCAGCGCCCTGAACATGCGGAACACTGCGGTGTGATGCAGTCGGTTGGCTGCCCTTAAGCTGGCCCCTGGAGGGCATTCTGCCTCGTTGGAGATGTGCCTCCTCCTCTCTCCTATCAGGCACCCACGTGGAGTCAGTGACCTCATCATCCCCTCCCTCCTCATCACTGGAGCAAATCTGGCAGTATGCTGCAGCTGGGGGAACATGACTGCCAGATTGCTGTCCCTGTTGGGCACCCCCTCTCTCTGGGCTCACGTTACTGCCTTCCTCTAGCTGGGTACCATCATCGGAGCCTTCAAAATGCTGGGCATCCTCCTGGAGCATGTACCCAACACTGTGGTCAAACAGTTTGGGGGACTCTTCAAGAAGACATGGTGGGGCTAGGGAAGGAGTGACTGATGACATTAAGCCGAGGTAAGAGGCCGCGTTGGCAGCTGCTTTGCCAGACAAAGTACCCTGAGCCTGGGTGAGAGAGGATGAGGAGGATGAGGACGGCTTGGTCATCCACTCTACCAAGTCTTTGACATGTTGCGGCTCAACATGGCCAGCTGCCGAAAAGAAGGAAAAGCGTGTTCCACGGCCACGTGCTGATGAGGATGCACCATGTCCACAACCAGCACTGTTGCCTCTAGACACAGAGCCTGCTTGCCCTCTTTTAATGGCTCGTGACTGTCTGCCTTTCCTTGTTTGACTTCCAGACATACTAATGGCCTGCAGTGAGATGTAGCTGCACAAAGGTGGGATGTATATATATACTGATTATACTGCAGCTAGCAGAATAAACTGTCTGCTGTGGTATTAGTATGAGAACACCAGCAATTGTCTTCAGTTAGTTTTAGGTGCTCACTGTGCAGAGGACACAGTACACTAACTGAAAATACAGCAGCTCCCTGCCTGTGGTATTGGTATGAGAACACCACCAATTGTATTCAGGTACCTTTAGGTGAACGCTGTGCAAAGGACACAGTACACTAAGTGAAAATAAAGCAGCTCCCTGCCTGTGGTATTGGTATGAGAACACCACCAATTGTATTCAGGTACCTTTATGTGCACGCTGTGCAAAGGACACAGTACACTAAGTGAAAATAAAGCAGCTCCCTGCCTGTAGTATTGGTATGAGAACACCACCAATTGTATTCAGGTATCTTTAGGTGATCGCTGTGCAAAGGACACAGTACACTAAGTGAAAATAAAGCAGATCCCTGCCTGTGGTATTAGTATGAGAACACCACCAATTGTATTCAGGTACCTTTAGGTAAACGCTGTGCAAAGGACACAGTACACTAAGTGAAAATAAAGCAGATCCCTGCCTGTGGTATTGGTATTAGAACACCACCAATTGTATTCAGGTACCTTTAGGTGAACGCTGTGCAAAGGACACAGTACACGAAATGAAATCAATGCAGCTCCCTGCCTGTGGTATTGGTATGAGAACACCACCAATTGTATTCAGGTACACGCTGTGCAAAGGACACAGTACACTAAGTGAAACACTGCAGCTAGCACAATCACCTGCCTGCCTGTCAGTATAGAGAATAACAGGAACAGATCTAGCTAAACTGAATACAGTGTGTAAATATATATACAACACCTAGGATGCATATATATCCTCTACACACTGTAACTGCAGCTAACTGACTCGCCTGGTGCTTCTGCACCTGGGGGATGGCTGAGAAGGGACCAGTGGAAGTCTATGGCCTACTGGGATTTTGAGAAACAACAGTGAGTACACTACAAAACCCCTCCTGGAATTGTAAGTATAGTGTTTGAAGTTAAAGGATCTTCATTTTCAGAACGTGGAGAGTTTAATTCAGTGTGGAGCCATGTTAACTGAGAAGTGTTTGGTATAAAACTAATCAGCCGCAGAAAAGGTGGTGGTTGAAGGAACAGAGTCATCTTCCTGTGAGATTGAGAGATGACCCCCTGACATGCTCCAGGTGACTCAGGATCCCGTGTAACATGTCCTGTGTAAGTCGAACAACAAGTAAGGCATAAACCTACGCATGAGTGTTTTCTGGGCACAAAAAGGTTAAAGAACTGACCAGGAGGATGAATTGAAATGAATTGAAATGTATTTTATTGGGATTTTGTGTGATAGATCAACACAAAGGGGCATATATATGTGAAGTGGAAGGAAAACAATTAATGGTTTTCAACATTTTTTACAAATAAATATGTGAAAGTGTGGCATGCATTTGTATTCAGCCCCCTTTATAACCTTAACTAAAATCTAGTGGGACCAATTACCTTCAGAAGTCACCTAATTAGTAAATAGAGTCCACTGGTGTGTAATTTAATCTCAGTATAAATACAGCTGTTCTGTGAAACTCTCAGAGGTTTGTTAGAGAACCTTAGTGAACAAACAGCATCATAAAGGCCAAGGAACACACCAGACAGGTCAGGGATAAAGTTGTGGAGACGTTTAATGCAGGGTTAGGTTATAAAAAAATATCCCAAGCTTTGAACATCTCACGGAGCACTGTTTAATCCCTCATCGTAAAATAGAAAGAGTCTGGTACAACTACAAACCTACCAAAACATGGCTGTCTGCCTAAACTGACAGGCTAGGCAAGGAGAGCATTATTCGGAGACAGTGGCAGCCGGTGGTACGTTTTTTTGGTGGGGCGGCAAATAGTACCATCCCCCCTGGTCGGTCGGGTGGGTCTGGTGCACTTACCCCATCTATGGTGGGCAGCGCTTCTCTGGGCTTCATCGGCGGCTTCCCTTGCTCGGCGGCGGGGGCGACGGCTTTCCCTATCCCTGCTCTTAATGGGCATTGCGGCAGCTTCCGTTTCCTCCCTTTTCCTCGGTGGCCAATTGGGACTCTTCTCTTTTCGGCTAATCGGAAAAGGGTCTCAGACCTGCTTCTGATTGGTCGGATTGAGGATAAATTTTGAAGCCTATTAGAGACTCTTGCTCTAATCAGGTGCTTAAAAAAAACACCCCCGCCAATGTAATTCACGCGCCCAACATCCTGAAAGGGGTCAGACGCATGAATAGGGGGTAGCGGTGTCCTGCAAATCATGGTGTTGGCAGCATCATGTTGTGGGGATGCTTTTCTTCAGCAGGGACAGGGAAGCTGGTCAGAGTTGATGGCGAGATGAATGGAGCAAAATACAGGGCAATCTTAGAAGAAAACTTGTTAGAGTCTGCAAAAGACTTGAGACTGGGGCGGAGGTTCACCTTCCAGCAGGACCACGACCCTAAACATACAGCCAGAGGTACAATGGAATGGTTTAGATCAAAGCATATTCATGTGTTAGAATGGCCCAGTCAAAGTCCAGGCCTAAATCCAATTGAGAATCTGTGGCAAGACTTGAAAATTGCTGTTCATAGATGCTCTTTTGCAAAGAAGAATAGGCAAAAATGTTACTCTCTAGATGTGCAAAACTGATAGAGATATCCCCAAAAACATTTGCAGCTGTAATTGCAGCTAAAGGTTGTTCTACAAAGTATTGACTATTGGAAACCATTTATAATTTTCCTTCCACTTCACAATTATGTGCCACTTTGTGTTGGTCAATCACATAAAATCCCAATAAAATACATTTACGTCTTTGGTTGTAACATGACAAAATGTGGAAAGTTTCAAGGGGGATGAGTCCTTTTTAAGGCACTGTAAGTTTGAGCTTGGCAGAATAACTGGTCACGTGCCTGAAGCTCTGTTTGTTAGGTGAGATACTCTGCTACATGTGCTCCTCCTGTGTACATGCACATGAATGAGCGTGCACGTGCACATGTGTGTATAAACACTCATTCTATGCAAAGGAAGAATGTTTGAAGGAGAGTTCCAGCCTCTTATTTTTTTTTTAAAAAGTCAGCGGCTACAAATAATGTAGCTTCTGACTTTTAATATAAGGACACTTACCTGTCCAGGGATCTCACTATGTCGGCCCCCCGAAGCTGATTCATCCATCAGCTTGGGTGCGTACAGCCGGTTTCCTACTGCACATGCACGAGTCAAACTGCCCTTTCCGAATGGCGCCATTATCTTCTGGGACGCACAGGTCCCAGAAGGCAGCAAGGGGCAGGAGGAGGGGCCAATGCAAATCCGGAGATGGCGCACCTGGCAGTTGTAAAAATACAAAACACTCAATTAGATTACACCTAGATTGATTTTATCCTGGAACTATGCTTTAAGTCTAATTTTTTTAATGCCTTCCATTTCATTTATCAATGAAAATATCAAATAATATTATCAACTCTTCATTTAAAAGTTATAACTTTGCTTTAAAATACATTGATTGTTATTAGTTTTTACTGATATTTTTACTCATTTTAATCTTTAAAGTCCAACTCTGGGTATTTTTCTTTTAAAGAAAATCATCTCTGGCTTCAAAACTCCCAGAGCTGTACCCCAGAGTGCTTCTTACTGGCTACAAGATATCCTTAGCCATCTAGGTTTAATGACAATCATCATCACTCAATCCCAAAGACTGAGAACTCTAAATGCAGGACGTCATGGCCCAACCCTCGGAAGTGGTATTAAAATAGCAACTTTTCTTCACACTTTACTGGGGCAGAGAATGATACTGACATCATCATGTCAGTACTGCTCTTTGCATCAGTAAGGACAGCTCAGCCCTGAAAAGAAATTAAGATGAATTGGACCCTGTGGTATTATGTGACCAGACTGAAGATTTTGGAAAAGGTATGTATATAAAAAAACCATAATATATATTTAAGACCAGATTGTTAAAGGAGAAGTATAGTCAAATCTCTTTGGGCCCTACTTCTCCTATGGATCCTATGGATCACAAGAGTGCTGTTGGTTCTGCATTCCTGCATCCCATTTTCAGCCAAGAGCCTCTAAAGTCCACTGTTGGCTGATGTCACTTAGCCGATCCAGGTGCAGAAATTATCCCAACTTTACAGTTGGGATCTACCCAGATGCGTGAACCAGCAGCTGGCTGAGCCTCTTAGTGAGCCTCACCTCAGGGTGACTGAGCTAGCTGCTCTGGCCCCCTCCACAGCCAAGCTCTCCTGGAGGGGTAGAGCAGAGAGCTGGTGACGGACAGTCACCACTACTTGCTCAAAGCAGAGGGGAGAACTGAACAATCAGCTGAATTTGATCGCTCAGTTCTCTGTGCAGAAGCAATGAGGGACAGATACAGTATTAGATTGATGTTGCATCCACCTAGGTGAATATGTAAAACAGCACTATACAAATGAATCATTGTTGATCAGCAGGACAGCTAAAGATTTGGAATTTTCAGGAATAATCATCAATAGCTGCTCATGTATTTTTCTCAGCTTCAAGCTGGCTCTAGGACTCATGCACACCAATGAATTTTGAGCTGTATTGACCTTAGTTAATCAGTGCAGGTTCAATGCCAGGACACAGCAAATACTATTGCTGACTATGTGCCCAGTTCACACTTAAAAATATTGTAAAGGATCGTTATGTTTGTTATTTAAATAAAAAAACAAAAAAACAAACATGTCATACGTACCTCCACTGTGCAGATCACTCTCGCAGCTCCTCCCCGCTTCAGATAACCCCCTAGGAGAGGCGTGTTACCTTGCGGGCATGCTCCCGAGTCCAGCATTTGCGTCTGCAGACACAAATGCCGGACTCGGCCACGCCCCCCGGCACCCGCTTCATTGGATTTGATTGTGTCAGAAACCATGAATAAGACCAAGACAGAAGTACAGTTAAATCACACTTGTTTAATAATAAAAATAAAAAGGTAAACAGAGTAAGCGTAGTCAAAACATAGCCAGAGTTCAGTAACCGGATCGGGTAGTCGGCCAAGCCAATGTCCAAGAGCCAGCAATAAAGGTAGTAGTACAGCAAGCAGGATCTGTAGCCAGAGGGAACTTCAGACAAGCAGGTCTTCAACTGGAATGCAGGAGAAAGTCTCTTGTGATGTTAACACAGGCAAAGGCAAAGAGCAAATTAACTGGTCCTTAAGTAGGCAGAGCTGACGAGCAGGATCATCAACAGGTGGATCACTGTGGAGAGATGGGAGCTGGCAATTAGCTGACAGCTGATCTGCCAGCACAGAGAATGAAGGGCTGAGCCCAGCCCTGACAGTACCCCCTCCTCAACGACCCCTCCCCTCGGAGGACCACTGGGCTTGAGGGGAAAACGTCTATGGAAATCACGGAGGAGGACAGGGGCATGTACGTCTGAGGATGGGTCCCAAGAGCGTTCCTCCGGACCATACCCCTTCCAATGCACCAGGTACTGTATGCGCCCACGGGTGTCAACAATGGACTGTACTTCATACTCCTCATGGTTCTCAACCTGTATAGGGCGAGGACGTGGCACCAAGGTGGTAAAACGGTTGCAGACCAAAGGTTTCAATAAGGAGACATGAAACACATTAGAGATATGCATACTGGAAGGAAGGTCCAACGCGTAAGCCACTGGGTTTATCCTGTGAAGGATACGGAAAGGCCCAATAAACCAAGGTGCGAACTTCAGAGAAGGAACACGAAGTCGGAGGTTGCGAGATGACAGCCAGACCCTGTCCCCGACCTGGTAGGAAGGCGCAGGCAGGCGTCTGCAGTCAGAATGGAGTCTGTACCTCTCATAAGCCTGTCACAAAGCCTCCTGGACTTGTACCCAAGTGGAATGAAGACAACAGAGATGTTCCTCTAATGCAGGAATACTCTGAGGAACAAATGAGTCAGGCAACATGGTAGGTTGGAAACCATAGTTCGCCATAAACGGGGACAAACTGGAAGTAGAATTCACAGCACAATTGTGAGAAAATTCCAGTTGTTGTGATGGTCAGAAATATAGCAACGCAGGAATTGCTCCAAGGACTTATTGGCTGCATTAGACTGCGGGTGGTACGCAGAAGAGAAGGCACGCTGAATTCTCAACTGTGCACAAAAGGCTCACCAGGACCGGGACACAAACTGACCTCCCCTGTCAGAGACAATGACCTTGGGTAGACCATGTAAGCGAAAGATCTCCCGAAAAATGGAAGCCGGTTCATTATACGTAGACAACTTCTTAAGCAGAATACAGTGAGACATTTTCGAGAACCGGTCTACCACCATAAGGATAACTGTGTTGTCCTGGGAGTTGGGTAACTCCACAATGAAATCCATAGACAGATGGGTCTAGAGCCTCTCTCCATTGGGTATGGGTTTTAGGAGACCCACTGGAAGGTGTCGTGTAGTCTTACTCTGAGCACACACGGAACAGGCAGCTACGAAGGCGGTTACATCAGCACGTAGACTAGGCCACCAGAATTGTTGGGAAATGGCCCAAAAGAGTTGATTCTTCCCAGGGTGGCCAGCAGCCTTGGGAGAATGATAAGACTGGAGTATGGCAGTATGGAGACTCTCGGGAACAAAGCAGCGGTCACAAGGTTTCTCTGGAGGGGCATCGACCTGAGCAGCAAGAATGTGAGATTCTTATGGTCAGTAAGAATGAGAACCAGGACAGTGGTACCTTTGAGGAGATGTCTCCACTCTTTCAGGGCTAAAATGATCGCCAACAGCTCTCTGTCACCAATCTCGTAATTGCACTCCGCAGGTGACAATTTCTTGGAAAAGTAACCACACGGATGCATAGTGCTGTCAGAGCTAGGACGTTGAGACAGAAGGGCGCCAACTCCAGTCTCAGAAGCATCAACTTCAAGGATAAAAGGCAACGTAGGATCAGAATGTGCCAATACAGAAGCAGAAACAAAGGCAGCCTTAAGACTCTCAAAAGCCTTAATGGACTCTGGAGACCAACTCTGTGGGTTACCGTCCTTTCTGGTCATATAAGTCAGGGGCTTGACCAGAGACGAGAAGTTACGAATAAACTTCCGATAATAGTTGGAAAAGCCAAGAAATCTCTGCAGAGAACGTAAACCCAAGGGTCGAGGCCACTGTAGGACAGCAGAAAGTTTCCCTGGGTCCATTGAAAAACCAGCAGTTGAAATTACATAACCCAGGAATTTGACCTGTTCCCGAAGAAATTCACACTTCTCTAGCTTACAATAGAGATTGTTCTCTCTTAGTTTATGAAGCACTCAACAGACATCTGTGTGGTGGCTCTCCAGGGACTTGGAAAATATGAGGATATCATTGAGATAGACCACCACACATAACTGCAACAAATCTCGGAGTACATGGTTAATAAACTCCTGGAAAACTGACGGAGCATTACAGAGGCCAAAAGGCATTACGAGATATTCATTATGACCTGTTCTGGTATTAACTTTATTATATAAGCAGCAGTGCAGCGCAAAACACAAATAAACACTTCTAATATTCAAAGAATAGAGTCCATAAATGAGAAGAATGAAAGCTGTCTTCAGGGGTCAAGAAGATGCACAAATGAAACACCACCAAGTGTCCAGAGTGAGGAAAAAAAACAGCAAGTTTCCAGGTGATTCTGTGATACCCTCCACCAATGGTAGTAATGGCAGCTCACCTCATTAAATGGACCCCTGAGTAAATCAGTCAGGTCAATCGAGCATTTCCCACTGGGGGGAGTATAGCCAGAAATCTGTGTCAGGATACTAGATGACTTGATCTCAACATATGAACCTCTGGGTAAATCAATCAGATCACTCACACATTTCCCACTTCCAGGAACTCAGTATCAGGATACCAGACGATAAGATCTCCACAGCATATGTCACATGGAAAGAGTAAGGCAAAATCTAGTGCTCTCCGTTTTAAAATTTATTAAAACACAGCAGAAAGTAAAAATGTGCACTTACAAAGATGGCACTGTTCCCCAGTGCAGGGGATCCACAGCAGAAATGACACAGCGGTAGCGGCAGCTCGCTCCACGAGACAGCTGGTGTGGACGCGGGTGACGTCACTAACTTCAATCACGTTCCGTACGCGTTACGTCCCCTGTAGTAGGCGGGACTTCATCAGCGGTGACGGAGATACGTGAGTCACCCGCTTATGTATGAATAATCTGCAATGCCTCCGCCCAAGTAGGTGGAGCCATAGACACAGCCATATCGCTGCTCAAATGTCTGTTTATATCTGTAAAGAATTCTGAATGATGGAGGCATAATTTAACTATCCAAAAGCTCCATAAGGCTATATTAGCTCATTTAAATATCAGAATGACAAAAGGATATATAAGGAAAGTAATATAAGACAAGTCATCCCGCGTCCATACCATGTCTCTATTTCTGCACGCTATAACATATACAAAAAACCAACAGATTTTAAAACCACCATTTAAAATATAAATAAAACATATCCTATAAAAATGTATCTATCTGAAATAAAACAATTTATGTCGAACTCGACATTGAGGCCTCCTGGTACCAAAACTTTAGTAAGATGGATCCAATGAGATTCTCTCCTGCTCAGTTGCCTCAAGAAATTGCCACCCCTCCAATGTTTTAAAACTCTCTCGATACCCCAGAATTTTAGACCTCTAGGGTTCTGCTTATGGACCAATTTAAAATGTTTCGAAACATTGTGCGTTTTTAGTCCCTTTTTTATATTATTTACATGCTCGCCTAGCCTAACATGTAAGGGTCGTGAAGTTCTACCCACATACTGTAAGCCACACTCACATTCAAGCATGTATACAACACCTATTGTGTCACAAGTGATAAGTTGATCGATTTTGAACTGCTTGTTGGTAGCTGTAGACACAAAATCTTTGCGTTTTTTAACATTACCCTTAGAATGTTTACATGCAGTACACCGACCACACGCATAGAACCCCGAGAGGAAGGAAAAAAGTTGGTTCTCCGTATGGACTGGGGGATCAACAACCCCAGGTGCCAATCTATCACGCAGTGGTGGTGCTTTTTTATATATAAATGAGGGACGATCTGGTAACAGAGGGCCCAATGTTTTATCCTGCTTTAAAATGGACCAATTACTGGATACAATTCTTTCAAATTTCTTGTAATGTACATTGTAATCCAGAATCATTTTAAAATTGGACACACTAGAACTAGTTTCTTTTATCCGCAACAAGAGCTGATCGGTCAAGATTACGCACAGTCTCTATTTCTCTATTAAGAGATTCTAAACCATATCCCTTCTCACAAAATCTGGTTGCAAGTAATTGAGATTGAGACAAAAATTCATTCTCCTGCATGCAATTCCGTCTCAGTCTAACAAATTGACCTTTTGGAATGTTACACAGCTATGATCTGTGATGACAACTCTCGAGTGGTATATACGAGTTTCGATCTGTCGGTTTAAAATGATTGTACAGATGAAACTGACCATTAACTATACTAATGTCCAAATCGAGAAAAGTGACTTTTTCTGTACTTATATTCCAAGTGAGTTCAATGTTTTTATCATTATTATTCATAATGCCCATAAACTCACTCAAACTATTGGAGTCACCTTCCCAGATCATCATCAGATCGTCTATAAAGCGTTCATAACATATGAGCTGAGGGGGGCGATTGGTAAAGACCACCTCCTCCTCCAAAGAAGTCTAAAATTCTGGGGTATCGAGAGAGTTTTAAAACATTGGAGGGGTGGCAATTTCTTGAGGCAACTGAGCAGGAGAGAATCTCATTGGATCCATCTTACTAAAGTTTTGGTACCAGGAGGCCTCAATGTCGAGTTCAACATAAATTGTTTTATTTCAGATAGATAAATTTTTATAGGATATGTTTTATTTATATTTTAAATGGTGGTATTAAAATCTGTTGGTTTTTTGTATATGTTATAGCGTGCAGAAATAGACGCGGGATGACTTGTCTTACATTACTTTCCTTTTATATGCTTTTGTCATTCTGATATTTAAATGAGCTATGTGACAGCAGGAAGGTAAAGTCACCTGGTTGCATCCAGGGGGGTAGATATATTTCGCCCAGATTCAGGCTTTACGCCGACTTATACAACTAGGTGGAGAGTTGTATAAGGCTAGTGGGCTCATGGATGACTCATACCTCTAGGGAGAGTGTGGGGCGTCGTGCAGACAGGGAGTTGATGAGACCAGCTGAAGCTTGTCAGCTCATTTAGGCCTCTATAAGAACTCCCAGCTTCATTAGATGTTAGCTCATGCCTGGACCCAGACCTGTGTGGACTGTCTAGGGAGAGTGAACCCCTGTGCGGTGAGACAAAGCCTGTGTGGCTATTTGCTTGGACATTTAAAACCAGGGACTTAGGGACTAGGACAGCACTAGGCTGATCCCAGTTGTTAGTTAGGAAACCTGTATGTTTAGTCAGAGGTCAAGTTGACCAGGATTTATTTTGTTTATGTTTCTTTTTCTTTGCTGTGTTTTGTCACTGTAAATAGAAAATAAACCGCACCTTTTTGATTTTGAAAACCACAACCTCCGTTTGCTGGGCCTGTTTTTGGTGTGGGGAGCCCATCTCGGGGGTCACACACACCCGCTGCCGAGCCAACCCCCTCACAGTTGGTGGAGAACCAGTGGCAGTTTTTTTTTAAGCCAGCATGGAGGAGATACTGAAGCAGCTGGCTCTAGCAAATGCCAATCAACAGCAGACAAATGCAGGTTTGCAAAAGAACTTCGCAGCCCAGCAGCAAGCTCATCAACAGAGCCTTGCAGCCCAGCAGCAGACAAACGCAACTTTGCAACAGAGTCTGGAGGCTCAGCAACAAGCCCAGCAGCAATCTGAGGCCCGCTTCATAGACCTGTTGCAGAAGCAAGAGCAGAGACTACAACAACAGATGGAAGCAGTAATGCAGCAACGTCCGCAGACCAGTGAGGAAAGCCGTCCCACTAATACCGCGTCCTTTGGGGTGAGTCGTTTATTGACAAAAATGACTGGAGAGGATGATCCAGAGGTATTTTTGACCACATTTGAAAGGACCGCTGAAAGAGAAAAGTGGCCTGAGGAGCAGTGGGCTGGACTGGTGGCTCCTCTGTTAACTGGTGAATCGCAGAAAGCTTACTATGACCTAGAGCCTAACCAAGCAAAAGACTATGTGATGCTAAAAGCTGAAATATTGGCAAGGCTGGGTGTCACCCAGGCTGTCCGGGCTCAGCGTGTGCATAACTGGACTTTCCAGCTTGGAAAACCCCCCAGGTCTCAAATGTATGATCTCATTCACCTGAGCAGAAAGTGGCTACAGCCAGAGACTTTGTCCGCACCAAAGATTGTGGAACGTGTTGTAATGGATCGGTTTTTGAGAGCTCTTCCTACTGCCATCCAAAAGTGGGTAAGCCATGGAGACCCAGAGACGGCCGATGGTCTTGTGGATCGTGTGGAGAAATACTTGGCTACAGAGAACCTGACGGCCTCTTCCAGAGACACTCAGACTTTCCACCCTAAGACCAGACCATCCCCAGGGGTGGATAAGAGGATTCCAAGGGGTGAGGGTGGAGAGAGTGAGAGGGTGGGAGCTCTACCCCAAGTTTGGCGAGAACAGCCTGGGAAATCAGCGGCTCAAGAGGCCGCAAGAAGGATCGTTTGCTACCGCTGCCGGCAAGCGGGACATATTGCAGCCAATTGCCCGGTTGTGGAGGAACCCATGCAGTGTGACTTTCTGACGGGCAGACGTCAGTCGCTGTGTGCGACAGTCGCATGCACTGCCATTCGAGGAACTGAGAAACATTTATGCAAAATGTGTGTTAATGGTAGAAATGTTGTGGTATTGCTGGATTCAGGTAGCCTTGTGACCCTGATAAAGGCTGAGTTAGTTAAAACAGAGGTCTCTGAGAATAGCAAGGTAGCTGTTATTTGTGTGCATGGGGACACCCGAGAGTATCCAGTGACTACAGTGTGTTTCGAGACCCCCAAAGGTACCCACTCTCATCCAGTGGGCTTAGTATCTCAGTTACCGCATGACGCCATTGTGGGAAGGGATTTTCCGAAGTTCTGGGAACTGTGGGATGATCCTGAGCCCCCCACTGGTGCCCCTATGTACCAGGAATGTGATAGCCAGAACTCCCCTGAGAGTGGTGAGGACTCTCCGGAATTTCCCTTATCAGTATTGGCAGGGGAGACTCAAGAAACTGGAGAGGAGCCCACCTCCTCAGACGAAAACCTACCGTCTGTGGAGTTTTCTGATCTTGAGGTTCACAGGGAAAACTTTGCCACAGAACAGTTGAAAGACCCCGCCCTAATAAAGGCACGGGAAAACGTAGTGAAAATAGATGGCGAGTTAGTGAACCCAGATAATACCTGCACTTACCCATACTTCAGCGTAGAGAAGGACCTACTGTATCGGGTGGCAAAAAGGGCAGAAGAAACCGTTGAGCAGCTTGTGGTGCCCAAACCTTACAGGAAGTTGGTGTTGGAGTTGGCCCATGGGCACATTCTTGGAGGTCATCTGGGGACAGAGAAAACCCGAGAGAGGGTATTACAGAGATTCTATTGGCCGGGGGTGATGAAGGACATAGAAAATTATTGTTCCTCCTGCCCTGTGTGTCAGAGGTCGGCCCCGATGCCACATTTCCGTAGCCCGCTGGTCCCTCTACCCATCATTGAGGTCCCGTTTGAGAGGATCGCCATGGATTTGGTAGGTCCTATAATCAAGTCCGCTAGGGGGCACCAGTACATATTAGTTATAATGGACTATGCCACCCGTTATCCAGAAGCGATCCCTCTCCGAAATACCTCGGCCAAAACCATAGCCAAAGAGCTATCTCTTGTGTTTAGCCGGGTGGGTATTTGTAAAGAACTGCTTACGGACCAAGGTACACCCTTTATGTCCCGGGTTATGAAGGAGCTGTGTAAATTGTTCAAAGTGACGCAATTACGTACATCTGTGTATCACCCCCAAACCGATGGGCTGGTTGAAAGATTCAACAAAACCCTAAAACAAATGTTGAAGAAAGTGGTGGATAGAGATGGAAAGGATTGGGACTGTCTACTTCCTTATCTGATGTTTGCTATTAGGGAGGTGCCCCAATCCTCTACGGGATTCTCCCCCTTTGAGTTACTGTACGGGAGACACCCAAGAGGGCTGTTGGATATTGCCAAGGAAACTTGGGAAAGTGAGAGTTCTCCCCACAGGAGTGTGATTGAGCATGTCGCCCTGATGCAAGACCGAATTGCACAGGTAATGCCCATCGTGAAGGAACATTTGGCCCAAGCGTAGTTAGCACAGCAGAGAGTGTACAACCGTGGAGCCAAGACCCGTACCTTTTCCCCGGGGGATAGGATACTGGTACTTGTCCCTACGGTTGAAAGTAAATTCCTTGCCAAATGGCAAGGCCCCTACGAGATAATGGAAAAAGTGAGCGAAGTGAATTACAAGGTCAGACAACCAGGAAGGCGAAAGCCCGAACAGATCTATCACGTTAATCTGTTGAAAGCCTGGAGGGATAGAGAGTCCCTAGTCGCAGACACTTGGTCACCAGCTCAAACTGGTTGCGTGATTCCTGAGGTTGGAATAGCAGCCACCTTGTCACAACCCCAACAACAGGAGGTTAAGGAGTTTGTGCTTCGCAACAAGGAGGTATTCTCTGAGCTGCCGGGACAAACATCTGGGGTAGAGCATGACATCATTACCCCGCCCGGTGAAAGGGTGAAGTTAAAACCCTATCGGATCCCAGAGGCCCGACGGGAGGCAATACGGGAGGAAGTACAGAAAATGCTGAACTTAGGGGTGATAGAGG
This sequence comes from Rana muscosa, assembly GCA_029206835.1. NCBI lineage: Eukaryota > Metazoa > Chordata > Amphibia > Anura > Ranidae > Rana > Rana muscosa. Next base: position 1,173,594,985 of record CM055122.1, read on the forward strand.
AGTCCCAAAGTGATTGGTCTAGTCCCATTGTGTTGGTGCCTAAACCGGATGGGAGCTGGCGATTTTGTAACGATTTTCGTCAGTTGAACAAAGTTACAAAATTTGACACCTACCCCATGCCACGTATAGATGAGTTGATCAACCGGCTGGGAACAGCCCGATACATGACGACTCTTGACCTCACAAAAGGGTATTGGCAAATCCCCCTGGCCAAGTCGGCCAAAGAGAAAACCGCATTTGTAACCCCAGATGGGGCGTTCCAATATAAAAGAATGCCGTTCGGGTTACAGAATGCGCCGGCCACATTCCAGCGGAAAATGGACCAGATGCTGAGGCCCCATCGGAAGTATGCTGCGGCTTACCTGGATGACGTAATTGTCCATAGCACAGATTGGGCCTCACATCTGCCAAAAGTGCAAGCAGTCCTGGACTCTGTTCGGGAAGCGGGGTTTACGGCTAACCCCAAGAAGTGTACCATTGGGCAGGAGGAGGCCAAATATCTTGGGTACACCATTGGGAGGGGAGTAATAAAACCCCAACTCAACAAAGTCGAGGCCATCCAGAGTTGGCCACGTCCCAACAGCAAGAAGCAGGTACGAGCCTTTCTGGGAATCGCTGGGTATTATCGGCGATTCATTCCCCACTTTGCTTCTAAGGCTGTGCCCCTAACCAACCTGACGAAGGGGAAAGGGTCGGTCATGATTAAATGGACCCCCGAGGCTGAGGCAGCATTCCAATTCTTGAAACAAGCCTTATGTAGCCAGCCAGTGTTGTACTCACCCGACTTCTCTAAAAACTTTGTCGTACAAAGTGATGCGTCAGATGTGGGGTTAGGAGCAGTATTGTCCCAGGTCTGGAACGGGGAAGAGCACCCAGTCATTTACCTCAGCAGGAAGTTGAAGTCCCATGAGGTAAATTACGCCACCGTTGAAAAGGAGTGTTTAGCGGTGAAGTGGGCTCTAGATTCCCTTCGGTACTACCTGCTAGGTAGGCACTTTGACTTGGTTACGGATCACGCTCCGTTAAAGTGGATGGCTCAAAACAAGGAAACAAATAGAAGAGTCAATGGGTGGTTCCTGGCCCTCCAGGAATTCAACTTCACAGTAAAGCATCGCCCTGGCGTTCAAATGGGGAATGTGGATGCTTTGTCTCGAGTACATGAATGCCTGATTGCTGGTGTTCCAACCCCGAGGTTAAAACAAGAGGGGGGGGTATGTGACAGCAGGAAGGTAAAGTCACCTGGTTGCATCCAGGGGGGTAGATATATTTCGCCCAGATTCAGGCTTTACGCCGACTTATACAACTAGGTGGAGAGTTGTATAAGGCTAGTGGGCTCATGGATGACTCATACCTCTAGGGAGAGTGTGGGGCGTCGTGCAGACAGGGAGTTGATGAGACCAGCTGAAGCTTGTCAGCTCATTTAGGCTTCTATAAGAACTCCCAGCTTCATTAGATGTTAGCTCATGCCTGGACCCAGACCTGTGTGGACTGTCTAGGGAGAGTGAACCCCTGTGCGGTGAGACAAAGCCTGTGTGGCTATTTGCTTGGACATTTAAAACCAGGGACTTAGGGACTAGGACAGCACTAGGCTGATCCCAGTTGTTAGTTAGGAAACCTGTATGTTTAGTCAGAGGTCAAGTTGACCAGGATTTATTTTGTTTATGTTTCTTTTTCTTTGCTGTGTTTTGTCACTGTAAATAGAAAATAAACCACACCTTTTTGATTTTGAAAACCACAACCTCCGTTTGCTGGGCCTGTTTTTGGTGTGGGGAGCCCATCTCGGGGGTCACACACACCCGCTGCCGAGCCAACCCCCTCACAGCTATTATAGCCTTATGGAGCTTTTAAATAGTTAAATTATGCCTCCATCATTCAGAATTCTTTACAGATATAAACAGACATTTGAGCAGCGATATGGCTGTGTCTATGGCTCCACCTACTTGGGCGGAGGCATTGCAGATTATTCATACATAAGTGGGTGACTCACGTATCTCCGTCACCGCTGATGAAGATCCGCCTACTACAGGGGACGTAACGCGTACGGAACGTGATTGAAGTTAGTGACGTCACCCGCGTCCACACCAGCTGTCTCGTGGAGCGAGCTGCCGCTACCGCTGTGTCATTTCTGCTGTGGATCCCCTGCACTGGGGAACAGTGCCATCTTTGTAAGTGCACATTTTTACTTTCTGCTGTGTTTTAATACATTTTAAAACGGAGAGCACTAGATTTTGCCTTACTCTTTCCATGTGACATATGCTGTGGAGATCTTATCGTCTGGTATCCTGATACTGAGTTCCTGGAAGTGGGAAATGTGTGAGTGATCTGATTGATTTACCCAGAGGTTCATATGTTGAGATCAAGTCATCTAGTATCCTGACACAGATTTCTGGCTATACTCCCCCCAGTGGGAAATGCTCGATTGACCTGACTGATTTACTCAGGGGTCCATTTAATGAGGTGAGCTGCCATTACTACCATTGGTGGAGGGTATCACAGAATCACCTGGAAACTTGCTGTTTTTTTTCCTCACTCTGGACACTTGGTGGTGTTTCATTTGTGCATCTTCTTGACCCCTGAAGACAGCTTTCATTCTTCTCATTTATGGACTCTATTCTTTGAATATTAGAAGTGTTTATTTGTGTTTGCGCTGCACTGCTGCTTATATAATACTATTGTTGGGATTTGAAATATTGACCCTCAGTGTTCAGCTGCTGTATTTCTAATTATTTGCGCTGGTTGATTCTTTCCATATTATCTGGTATTAACTTCCCTGGTGATATTCTAGAGTCTGGCTCGGGGTGGAATTTCAGTACCTAAAGCGGTAATCCCGAGCCAGACTCGGGATCGCATCGCAGTATCCAGGCCAAGTTACTTACTTTGTTCCCTGGATCCTGCGATGTCTCCCTGCTGTGTGTGCGAGCTGTCTCCTCGCTCGATTCACACGGTGCCGAGTGCCGCCGAGCTCCATTCCCTGCGATGTTGCGCCACACGGGGGGCGGAGATCGGCGTCAAATTAAAAAAAGGCAAAACACACAATACATACAGTATACTGTAATCTTACAGATTACAGTACTGTATAAAATAATTACACATCCCCTTTGTCCCCAGTGGTCTGTCCAGTGCCCTGCATGCACTTTTATATTATAAAAACATTTTTTTCTTCCTGGAAAAATGAGATTGTCCATAGCAACCAAAAAGTGTCCCTTTACGTCAAAAGTGGTTTTAGACCAGCTAGAAAACAGCAATAATAAATTAGAATCACTTGCAGAATTGAGTGATAGCGATTTGTGGGGAAATTTGTCATCAAACACTAAAAGTAATGACAGCGACTATTCTACAACTGAGCAAATTTCAGTGTTTTTGATTTGATTACATTATTGAATAATTTTTATTATTATTATATTATTATTTGTTATTATTTATAGTTATTTATTATATTATAATTTATGATTTTGTGTTTCAAACTTTATCATACCCGGGATGTCTACTAGACTCTTGTTTGGACAGATTTAAGTGAGTTATTCCTAAGAATTGCAGGCCTACAATATAAAATGCCAAATTTCCATGTAGAATAATTGTACCACTTTCAGCACCTAAAATCTGAAATAATCATACCGCCAGGGAGGTTAAAGGCAGTTTTCCACTCGTCGCCCTCATTAATCCTCACTAGATTGTATGCCCCTCTCAAATCAAACTACGTGAAAACCGTTGCTCCCTTGAGGCGGTCAAATAATTCCCTAATCAACGGACTTGGATAGGCGTTCTTAATGGTGAGACGATTGAGACCCCTATAATCAATGCAAGGTCTCAGTTCACCACTCTTCTTCTTCACAAAAAAGAAACCAGAAAGAAACCAGCACCAGCAGGAGACGAGGATTTGAGGATGAAATCTCGAGAGAGTGCGTCTGCAACATACTCCTCCATGGCCTTATCCTTCAAGACCGACAAAGGGTAAACCTGGCCACGAGGGGGTATGGCACCAGGTTGAAGGTCAATTGTGCAATCATACGACCGGTGTGGAGGAAAAGTACCGGCTTGACCTTTGTCAAAGACATCGCTAAAATCGTTGTACTCCTCCGGCAGGGAGGAGAGTGAAGAGGTGCACAGGACCTTGGCTACCTTCTGGAAGCATCTCTTACTGCATTGTGGAGACCAGGACAGAACCTCAGAACGGAGTCAATCAAAAGAGGGGTTGTGCCTCTGTAACCAAGGATAACCAATAACCAGCGGAAACTTAGGTGAGGAAATAACTTGGAACTGGATTATCTCATGGTGAAGAGCCCCTACGGCCATGGACAATGGAACAGTCTCATGAGTCACATGGGCAGGATATAGAGGTCTCCAGTCAAGAGCCTCAATGGCAAGTGGAGTGTCACGCAGCCGCAGCGGAATCGAGTGCTTCGATACAAAGGCAGTATCAATGAACAGGCCTGCAGCCTCAGAGTCGATTAGAGCCTGTATCTCGACGGACGACTCAGCCCACGACAGGGTAACTGAAACCAGGGGCTTACCCTTCTGGGATACTGGAGACGAAACAATGCCACCTAAGGTCTGTCCATGACAGGACCTCAAGGTTCGGGTGTTTCCTGGACTGGTAGGACAAGACTTCAAAAAGTGACCAGCCTGGCCACAATAAAGGCACAATCTCTCCCTCCTCCTAAGGGCTCTCTCGTCTGCAGAGAGATGCGTGAAGCCCAAGTGCATGGGTTCAACTTCACAGACCGGCTCGGTACTAGGAGGCATGGGAGGTGAGAGAAGCAAGGTGGGACTGTAAAGCTCGGAGACAAATGTACAGGTGGCTTCCGCAAGTGCTCCTTAAGAGAGAGGATGGCAAATGTGATGAACTTCTCCAGCTCAGTGGGTATATCTCAGGCTGCTATCTCCTCCTTGATGTTATCCGAGAGACCATGAGAAAAAGCAGCCATGAGGGCCTCATTGTTCCAAGCAACCTCTGCTGCCAGAGTACGGAATTCAATGGCGTAATCGGCAACCGTCCTTGTACTCTGTTTGATGGACATGAGGCACTTGCCAGCAGAAGCAGAGCATGCAGGAACGTCAAATACCCTTTTGAAGGAAGCCACAAATTCTGGGTAACTCAGGACCATGGGTGTGACAGTGGGGTCACTTTGGACACAGGGTGAATGAAAGAAACCCCCGATATGGTCTGTGATAGCCATATTCAAGGCTGTATATACATTGTATATAAATTGGATGTATACTGTGTGTGGGGGTTCTGTAATCATTGCTGTGAGGAATTAAGGTGTTTTGCATTCTATTGTTCATTAAGTCTGTCCTTGTGTGTATTGTAAAGTGCCAGACAGACTGGCTGCCAATCCTTTGTGAGAAGATGTGTATTGTGTGGGATCTTTTGAAGCCTAGCAGACGTCAGGATGAGGTGTTGAGTCTTGGGATGTATGGGTGGAGCTGGGCCCTTGTTCATGTTAAATCATGTGTATTGAATTGTGTATAAAGTTACAATGTTTCTCAATAATAAAGGCATTCCTATTACAGAAGAAGACAGAGTGCGTCTCGTTTTCTTCCAGAGGGATTGGTTCCTATGGGAAAGGGTCGTTTAGCTGTGGATATTGGTAGCGAGTGGATGTGTGTCTAGGAGAGGGAACATCGTAAACGGCGTTTTACTCCCTTTATATTGGGGTGCCGTTACATTAGTTGGCAGCAGCGGGATTTTCCCTCCAGTTCCTGGGACACTCCAAGCCACCACAGTGAATAACCAGCTATGCAGCCTGCAGGAAAGTCACGCTGAAAGACTTAATTGAGAGCTGAGCTGGACCAGAGAGATGGTGATGCAGGACCCCGGTCAGTTGAAGATTTGTTTCAGCAACGAGTGCGACAGCGGTTGGCATTATATGGTGCTAACCCATCAGAGACCGCCATTCAGGAAGCCATTAGAGGCATCCAGCTGCAGGATGCGCGACAAAAGAGAGAACTAGAGCGGCAACATGAGTGGAGAATGGTGGAAATACGACAATCAGAGATCGCCTACAGACAGCTGCTAGAATCTGCTCAGCAGCAGGGTGGGGCTCCCTTTGCCTGGGACTATCAGGAAATACCAGTTGACAACTATGAAATCCTGGCTGAAGAATCAGCAGTGGAAAATCTGAAGATGGCCATCCCTAAAGCCGAAATGAATGATACAGAGTTCCAGGGAGCTAGCCTGGCTGAAGAATCGGCAGTGGAAAAGCTGAAGATTGCCCTCCCTAAAGCCGAAGTGGATGATATGGAGTTCCAGGGAGCTAGGGCAGTTGGCTCATCTCCCCAGCCACAGATTACAGAAGGTATGGACTTAAGGGACTGTTCAGAGGATGTTAGGGATTATGCATCGCCTGCCCAAGTACTGGCAGCAGGACAGAGTACTACAGACCCCTGCTCTACACCCATGGCAGTTTTGGAGGCCCGAGTTGAGAAGGTGATGGTTCCTCTTTCTGAGTGGATTTCAGAGATGCAGGGAGGAGAAGCAGCCATTTTCCCTCCCCAACAGGTAGCCAGAGCAGATGGTGTGGAGTCCCCAGCAGAAGTGCTGGCAACAGGGCAGAGTGATAGCAACCTCTGCCCAGCACCGGAAACAACTGGGGAGTTTCAGGGAGCTGGGGCAGTTGGCCCCTCTCTCCAGCAACAAGCTGAGGGGGTAAAGCTTTCACCCCCAGCTGAATCACTGGCAGCAGGGCAGAATGCTACTGGCCGCTGCACACAACTGCCACTTGAGCGGATATCGGTGGATGGGACTGCGGTCTCCACTCACAGCAACCCAGAAGAAGAGCTGGCAACAGAGCCGAGTGCCACGGGCCTCTGCTCTCAACTAACAGAAGAGGGAGTTCCTGTGGTAGTAGATGGGACTTCAGTCCTCACTGACACAACCCCAGAAAATGGTGTGACACTGAGACAGGAGGATGTCAGCCTTGCTTTGCAAGCACTGGGGGACTTCCACCTACCACAAGTGGATGGGACTTCAGTCTCCACTTGTATACCCCAGGGATGCCGGGCAGTCGACCCAGATCCCCAACAGCATGACAGACTGAGCCCAGTCACCCTGTCTTCTCCCCAGCGGCGGGTATGTTCTCTGAGAGAGGCAGAGGTTGGCTGGGTAAGTAATGCTCTGCTTGGAGCAAATTATTTGTGGTACTGGGTGGATACCAGCATTGGAAGAATGGACCCATGGACTAACTTCAGAGTAGACCCAACTGGGGTCCCCTCCTCTGTTAGTCCTCTGCCGAAAGGGGAGATGTGTGACAGTGGGGTCACTTTGGACACAGGGTGAATAAAAGAAACCCCCGATATGGTCTGTGATAGCCATATTCAAGGCTGTATATACATTGTATATAGATTGGATGTATACTGTGTATGGGGGTTATGTAATCATTGCTGTGAGGAATTAAGGTGTTTTGCATTCTATTGTTCATTAAGTCTGTCCTTGTGTGTATTGTAAAGTGCCAGACAGACTGGCTGCCAACCCTTTGTGAGAAGATGTGTATTGTGTGGGATCTTTTGAAGCCTAGCAGACGTCAGGATGAGGTGTTGAGTCTTGGGATGTGTGGGTGGAGCTGGGCCCTTGTTCATGTTAAATCATGTGTATTGAATTGTGTATAAAGTTACAATGTTTCTCAATAATAAAGGCATTCCTATTACAGAAGAAGACAGAGTGCGTCTCGTTTTCTTCCAGAGGGATTGGTTCCTATGGGAAAGGGTCGTTTAGCTGTGGATATTGGTAGCGAGTGGATGTGTGTCTAGGAGAGGGAACATCGTAAACGGCGTTTTACTCCCTTGATATTGGGGTGCTGTTAAAATGGGTTTTTGCATCTCCCATAGAGGGTTTGCCCAGGCCAAGGCACTGTCAGAAAGCAAAGATATCACAAAACCCACTTTGCTTCCGTCCGTGGGAAACGCCTGGGGCAGCATCTCAAAGTATATCTCAACCTGGTTGAGAAACCCTCTGCACTGAACTGGATCGCCCGCAAATCGCTGGGGAAGCGGAGCGGAACCAGATATACCTCTTAAAGCGGAAATACTCGAGGCGGGTGCCTGCACAGAGATTACTGGAGCGGCCACAGTGGGAGACTCTAGATGAGCTGTGAGACTCAGGAGCATCTGTATTGCCGTGGCAAACTGATCCATGCAGTGATCCAGGTCATCCAGTCTGGAAAAAATATTATTAACAAGTGGATTGGCTACATCTTCTGAATTCATGGCCTTCACCTACTGTCAGAAACCATGAATCAGACCGAGACAGAAGTACAGTTAAATCACACTTGTTTAATAATAAAAATAAAAAGGTAAACAGAGTAAGCATAGTCAAAACTTAGCCAGAGTTTAGTAACCGGGTCGGGTAGTCGGCCAAGCCAATGTCCAAGAGCCAGCGATAAAGGTAGTAGTACAGCAAGCAGGATCTGTAGCCAGAGGGAACTTCAGACAAGCAGGTCTTCACCTGGAACGCAGGAGAAAGTCTCTTGTGATGTTAACACAGGCAAAGGCAAAGAGCAAATGAACTGGAAGTCCTTAAGTAGGCAGAGCTGACGAGCAGGATCATCAACAGGTAGATCACTGTGGAGAGATGGGAGCTGGAAATTAGCTGACAGCTGAGCTACCAGCACAGAGAATGAAGGGCTGAGCCCAGCCCTGACAGATTGACAGCAGCGGGAGCCAATGGCTGTGCTGCTATCAATCTAGCCATTCAAGAGCCGGGACCCCATGGAGAGAGAGACAGCACGTCCCTGTGGAGGAGATGAACGGGCTTGGGTAAGTAAAATGGGGGGGCTGGGGGGCCAGTGACTGCCAGGTGTTTTTTCACCTTAATGCATAGGATGCATTAAGGTGAAAAAACATGAGGGTTTACAACCCTTTAAAGCATACTAGTGTGCGCTGAGGAAAAATGTAGACAATTTGCAATTTTTGCATGTCATAATATAGAAAAAAAAAAGCACTGTGATGTGTTGTAACAACGCATTACAGAGCACAACAGTAGCATGCCTGTTATGCACATGTTATCATAAACCTGTTGGGGAGAACAAGCCCTTAATATTTTATTTGAGCTTAGCATATTTTCATTTAATTAAAAGTTATTATTTGTGCTTACATTTACATATAAATTTTAATTAGATCTGTCTGGGTACTTTTTAATTAATGTCTATGTTTGTTGTCCAAATGCATTTGTATATAATAATAGTGCAAGCATAGTTATGACTGTGTGTCCTTCTGCAGCATTAAAGTGGAGTCAGCAAACCTATTACTATGTTTCATGAACTGAGCAGAAGCATGAATTATGAAAAAATAAAAATAAGTTAGGGATAATCAGATAATGTACAGGTTAACAACAGAAAGATATTGAACACTGCAGTGCAGTGGCGGCTGGTGCTAAATATTTTTGGATGGGCGGCAAACAAACCTGGCCCCCTCACTCGCACTACCCCCTTTGGCGGGTTGTACAGGAAGGTGGCAATCTGTGGCCTTACCTTAGGAGACAGATGATGAGGAGGTGCTGGATCAGGGGTAGGACTCCTGGAAGCTGGAAGAGGCTATTGATGCCACTCCGCCTCTCCACCTGCTGCTCCTCGCTGCATGATAGGGAAGGGGCGAACGGTTCGGCCCGAGCATAAGTTTGGGCCGAATTTTGGATGTTCGGCGAACAATGAACAATATGCAGAGTTCAGGGCTAATTCGAAAGCCGCGGAACACCGTTAAAGTCTATGGGATACTAACATGAAAAACCAAAAGTGCTCATTTTAAAGTCTTATATGCAAGTTATTGCCATAAAAAGTGTTTGGGACCCTTGTCCTGCCCCAGGGGACATGTATCAATGCAAAAAAAAGTTTTAAAAATTGCAGTTTTTTCGGGAGCAGTGATTTTAATAATGCTTAAAGTGAAACAATAAAAATTAAATATTTGTTTAAATTTCGTGCCTGGGGGTGTCTATAGTATGCCTGTAAAGTGGTGCATTTTTTCCGTGTTTAGAACAGTCCCACAGCAAAATTACATTTCTAAAGGAAAAATAGTCATTTAAAACTGATCGCGGCTGTAATGAATTGTTGGGTCCCCGGGAATATACATAAAACTCATTGAAAAAAACAAACATGTGCCCCCCCCCAGTCCATTACCAGGCCCAATGGGTCTGGTATGAATATTAAGAGAAACCCCGAACCAAAAAATAAATAAAAAATTGTGTGGGGGTCCCCCCAAAATCCATACCAGGAACTTCAGGTCTAGTATGGATATTAAGGGGAACCCTGCGCCAAATAAAAAAAAACAATGGCGTAGGGGTCCCCCCAAAATCCATACCAGACCCTGGCAGGCCTCAGGAAAAGAGGGGAGGTGAGAGAGCGCCCCCCCTCCTGAACCGTACCAGGCCACATGCCCTCAACATGGGGAGGATGTCCCCATGTTGATGGGGACAAGGGCCTCATCCCCACAACCCTTGCCCGGTAGTTGTTTGGGTCTGCGGGCGGGGGACTTATCGGAATCTGGAAGCCCCCTTTAAGAAAGGGGACCCCCAGATCCCACCCCCCCTGTGTGAAATGATCGCCGCCGGCCATAGACACTTCTCATCTACCCACCTACAAGTAAGTGAAACCTCCCATCCACGGCAGTTTTTCTAGAGCGACCCATAGTGAGATACAGAAATGTAAATATAATTTTAAAGTTATCTGTGCTACTTTCAGCAGCCAGCGTCTCTGCTGGCTCTTTGATATTTTTCCATCCATCTATTTATGGGATGATCTAGCCTGCCAATGTGTTGGTAACTACCAGTAACTAACTACTTGTGTCGCCTGCTGCCTTTTGAGTTTTGGTCTCCACCTAAAGGGTGTTATTGTTTACACTAGGTGGGAGTTGCCGTCGGGGTCCCCGGCAGGCTCCTCCCTTCTACCCGGTCAGTAGGCCGCATGCACATGTGTCTATACAAAGGGTAGGATAGAGGGCTCTACACTGCTTGGCTCTGATGAAGAAGCTGTGCACTTTGAAACGCATCAGCCGGCAGTGTGTCCCATCACGTCCTTCATAATCGATTGAACTGTGGTTTGGATTCTACATGTTGCAGCCCTCCATGGCATCATCTGTACATTGTGAACAACTCTAGTACCTTTGTGAGTACCTTTTCATTGATTTTATTCAATAAAATACCCAAACGATATTACACTAGGCTGGTGCGCCCCTTTTCTCTCTCTTTTTTTGAGGATGATTTGGGGTCTGACCCCAAAGCACCTTGTCCCCATGTTGATGGGGACTAGAGCCTCATCCCCACAACCCTTGCCCGGTGGTTGTGGGGGTCTGGGGGTGGGGGGCTTATCAGAATCTGGAAGCCCCCTTTAACAAGGGGACCCCCAGATCCCGGTCCCCCCCTATGTAAATTGGCAACGGGGTCCATTGTACCCCTTCCATTTCACAAATAAAGTGTCAAAAATTGTAAAAAAGACAAGAGACAGCTTGGGACAAGTCCTTTATTAAAAAAAAAAAAAAAATGTCCAGCGATGTAAATGCACGCCGCCCGACGAGCCCCAAAAAAAAAGCTGCTCCCTCTGACGCCACGGGGAAGCCCAGGAAAGCCCCCGTGGCATCAGTGGGGGGGCAGGGTCACCCGTTTACGTCGCCGGGTGGCCCCGCCCTCAGCTATATAACAGCTGTCATCGAGAAGAAGCGTCATTCGGCTGGAGCCTCCCATGGAGGCGGAATTGTTGCAGCTTTTTTTTTTTTCGGTGTGTCGGGCGGCGTGGATTTACATTGCGAGACATTTTTATTTTTTAATAAAGGCCTTGTCTCAAGCTGTCTCTTGTATTTTTTTAAAACTTTTGACACTTTTTTTGTGAAATGGTAGGGGTACAATGTACCCATTACCAATTTACATAGGGGGGGCGCGGGCCTTGTTAAAGGGGGCTGCCAGATTCCAATAAGACCCCTGCCCGCAGACCCCCACAGCCACTGGGCAAGGGTTGTATGGATGAGGCCCTTGTCCCCATCAACATGGGGACAAGGTGCTTTGGGATGAGCCCCCCCTGTGAGCCACCCCTGTTTTTTGTTCGGGGTTCCCCTTAATATTGATACCAGACTCAAAGGGCCTGGTAATGGACTGGGGGGACCCATGCAACCCTTGCCCGATGGTTGTGGGGGTCTGCGGGCGGGGGGCTTATTGGAATCTGGAAGCCCCCTTTAACAAGGGGACCCGAAGATCCCACCCCCCTATTTGAATTGGGGTACATTGTACTCCTACCATTTCACAAAAACATTTACAAAAATGGTAAAAAAAACAAGAGACAGCTTGGGACAAGTCCTTTATTAAAAAATAAAAAAATAAAAATGTCCAGCGATGTAAATTCATCTCGCTCTTCCCGACCGAAAAAAAAAGCAACAGTTCCACCTCCATGGGAGGCTCCGCCGAGTGATGCTTCTCCTGCCGGTGACAGCTGCTATATAGTTGAGGGCAGGGCCACCCGGAGATGTAAGTGGGTGACCCCGCTCCCCCTCTGAAGCCACGGGGAAACCCCTGTGGCATCAGAGGTGGGTGGGGTCACCCGTTTATGTCACCGGGTGGCCCCGCCCCCAGCTATATAACAGCTGTCACCGGCGGGAGAAGCGTCACTTGGTGGAGCCGCAACAGTTCCGCCTCCATGGGAGGCTACGCCAAGTGATGCTCCCATTGAGGCGGAACTGTTGCAGCTTTTTATAATTTTTTTTCGGTCGGGCAGTGCGAGAGTGATTTACATCGCTGGACATTTTTTTTTGTAAAGGACTTGTCCCAAGCTGTCTTTTTTTACCATTTTTGACACTTTTTTGTGAAATGGTAGGGGTACAATGTCCCCCGTTACCAATTCAAATAGGGGGTCCATGATCCTGGGGTCCCCTTGTTAAAGGGGGCTTCCAGATTCCGATAAGTCCCCCGCCCAAAGACCCCACAACCACCGGGCAAGGGTTGTGTGGATGAGGCCCTTGTCCCCATCAACATGGGAACAAGGTGCTTTGGGGTGGGGGGCACAGAGCCCCCCTACCCGAAAGCACCCATTCCCCCATGTTGAGGGCATGAGGCCTGGTAGGGTTCGGAAGGGGGACGCTGTCTTGTCCCCCCTCTTTTCCTGCGGCCTGCCAGGTTGTGTGCTCGGATAAGGGTCTGGTATGAATTTTTGGGGGACCCCTATGCCATTTTCTTAAAAAAAAATTGGCGCAGGGTTCCCCTTAATATCCATTTCAAACCTGAAGGGCCTGGTATGGAATTTATGGGGACCTCCGCAATTTTTTTTTTATTTTGGTTCGGGGTTCCCCTTAATATTCATACTAGACCCAAAGGGCCTGGTAGTGGACTGGGGGGGACCCATGCCATTTTTTTCAATGAGTTTTATCTGTATTGCCGAGACCCGACAATTCATTACAGCCGCAATCAGTTTTAAATGACTTTTTTCCTTTAGAAATGTCATTTTGCTGCGGCACTGTTCTAAACATGGGAAAAATGTGCCACTTTACAGGCATACTATAGACACCCCCCAGGTACGAAATTTAAAGGCATATTTCACTTTTATTGTTTCACTTTAATCATTATTAAAATCACTGCTCCCGAAAAAACCGTCCGGGTTCCCAAACACTTTTTATGACAATAACTTGCATATAAGCCTTAAAAATTAGCACTTTTGGTTTTTCATGTTCGTGTCATATGGACTTTAACCTCCCTGGCGGTATGATTCTTTCTGGAATTATGTACCAAAAGCGGTACAATTATTTTGCATGAAAATTTGGTGTTATGTATTATAGGCCTGCGATTCTTAGTAATTACTTACTTAAACCTGAGCAAACCAGAGTCTAGTAAACATCCCGGGTATGATAAATATGAAACACAAAATTATAAATTATAATATAATAAATAACTATAAATAATTATAAAAAATAGTAATCTAATTATAATAAAAATTATTCAATAATGTAATCAAATCAAAAACACTGAAATTTGCTCAGTTGCAGAATTGTCGCTGTCATTAGATTTAGTGTTTGATGACGAATTTCCCCACAAATCGCTATCGCTCAATTCTGCGAGTGATTCTAATTTATTATCACTGCTTTCTAGTTGGTCTAAAACCACTTTTGACATAAAGGGACACTTTTTAGTTGCTATGGACAATCCCCAGTTTACAGGCAGAAAGAACGATTTTTATTATATAAAAGTGCATGCAGGACACTGGGCAGACCACTAGGGACAAAGGGTGTGTGTAATTATTACATACAGTACTGTAATCAGTAAGATTACAGTATACTGTATGTATACTATGTGTTTACCTTTTTGAATTTGCCGCCCAGTTCCGCTCCCATGCGCCGCTGCGGCTCGCAGGGAACGGAACTAGGAAGTCAGATGGGGTCGAAAGTGCCGACACTCGCCGGAGATCTCGCTGGCGATCGCCAGGAGAAGGTAAGGAAACTCCGCTGCGAGCTCTGCAATGTCTACCCCGAGCGTGACTCGGGGTTACCGATCCTAGCATAAAAAAACAACCCCGAGTCACGCTCGGGATTACCGCTAGGGAGGTTAAAGGTGTTTGCGCGTTCAAACAAATTGTTTGCCTGTTCGCAAGTTCTGGTGCAAACCGATCCAGAGGGTGCTCGGCTCATCCTTAGGGCCTGGTAATGGACTGGGGGGGGGGGACCCATGCCATTTTTTTTTCAATAAGCTTTATGTATATTGCCGAGACCCGACAATTCATTACAGCCGCTAACAGTTTTAAATGACTTTTTTTCCTTTAAAAATGTCATTTTGCTGTGGTAATGTTCTAAACACTGGAAAATGCGCCACTTTACAGGCATACTATAGACACACCCAAGCAGAAATATTTCATTTTTATTGTTTCACTTTAAGCATTATTAAAATAACTGCTCCCCAAAAAACATCAGTTTTTAAAACTTTTTTTTGCATTGATACATGTACCCTGGGGCAGGACCCAGGCCCCCAGACCCTTTTTATGGCAATAACTTGCATATAAGCCTTTAAAATTAGCACTTTTGGTATTTCATGTTCGTGTTCCATAGACTTTAACAGTGTTCGCGTGTTTGAACAAATTTTGCCTGTTCGCAAGTTCTGGTGCGAACCGAACCAGGGGGTGTTCGGCTCATCCTTACTGCATGATTTTCCATTTTCCATTTTTCATCACACACACTTTTTCAACCCATTGCAATTTTTATTTTTTTATTTTTTATTCATTCTTTCACTTCATATTTATTTTTCTTTTTATTACTATCATTATTATTTATATTTCTTTTTATTTATTATTTATTTATTTCTATTTTTTAAATCATTATTTATTGTTTATTTTTTACATTTTTTATCTTTTGTCACTCCTTATCCCCACCTTCACTTCATACTGGTGATGTCTTAATTCATCACCAGCCTATGCTTCATTGATGCCCCGCTTGTTAGTCTGTCCTCTCCCGTAGGTCCTCTTGTTGTCCTTCAGCTGTTTAGGGCACTGCTCTGTGTCACCTTAATACAGTAATCACCTTTGGGATTACACTCCCATTATTCCTACAACTGTTATCATTATGTTTTATTATTGTTTTCTTCTTCCTGTGTATATAGCACCCCTTGAGTATATGGCGCGGCACTTGGCTGCTTGTCCCTCCCACATGCGGCAGACTTGTGTTTCCCCTGGCGGGGATGTCCCTCTGGTCCATCCCCTCTTGCTCCTTCCTAGCTTGGGGCTTCCCGCCCCCTGGCTTGGCTTCAGCGCACATGCGCAGTACCGCACATCGCACACCTGCGTAGTGCGGTGAAGCAGACCCGGTGATGCTGGACGTGGCCGCTCTGGCGGCGTCTGGACGTGTCCTGGTTGGGGAGCTAATTTAATGGGCTTGGGTGAGCAGCGTGGATCTCGCCCTGGCCATGTACACCTAGGATCTCTCCTGTGGTGAGGCAGTGATCAATTGGACGCCTCTGCTGTGCATTGGGGATCGCCACAGGTGTCTCCTCTTCTGTCTATGCACTACCCTGCATTTTTGGTCACAGATATGGATACCTCCATGGATGACCGTACACTGGTTTCTTTACCAGCACCACTGGACCTTGCAACTCTTGTGGCCCCCTGTCTACTTGCACCAAGGGTTCTCCACCTGTCCATCTACCTGCACACCATTGGGAATTCCCTCCCTACATGGCGCTGGCCTTCTATGTACCCACAGACGTAACTACTGTGGTAAGTTCTATCCCCCATTTACACCCCTAGGGTTGTTCCTCGTTCCCCCTTTTTCCCCCCTTCACCCCCTCCCCTTTTTTCCCTTCTGCCCTTCCTCCCCCTTTCCCTCCACCCTCTTTTCTTCCCTTCCCCCCCTCTTTTCCTTTCCCCCCCCTTATTCCCTTCTCTACCCTTCCCCTTCCCTTCTCCCGGTTCCCCCCCCCTTTTTCTCCTTCCCATTATCATTCCCTACCCTCCCTTCCTTTCCTTACCCTCCCTATCCCCTTTCCTCCTTTGTAATTCCCTCCCTCTCCTCCCCCCTCTTTCCCACCACCCTACCCCCCTCCCTATCCTTCCCCTTCCCTTTTTACCCTCCTTTTCTTCCCCTCCCCCTTCCCTCTTCTGCCTGCATCCTTCCTCCCCACATTGCCTCCCCCCCCTAGTATGGGTTACTTATTGGGTCCTAAAATAAATTAATTATACACCTTATACCTAGAGATCTACGCACTATCCCCCTTGTCCGCCGCGGGGGGCACTACATGGGCGGCCCATTTCCGCGCCTGTTCTATTACTCATCGGGTAAGCCTTTATTATTAATTTTCTTATGCATCATTTACGCTATTGCTGAACTGTATCATATATTTTTTAATATATTATTCATTGTATAGATTGGCTCTCCTGAACAAGCGGTATCCCCGCGAAACTAGTAGAGACTTCGACCAATCCTTGATGTGCATTACTGTCCATTTTTGTACAATTTTTATCTGTAATAAAAATCTTTTAATTCAATAATGTTTATCATGTATATCAGTACCGAGATAGTCCACAAATTATTTGGGTGGGTTGTTCAAGGTTTAGCCTCAGCAACTATCCTCTTTCCCCCACCCCTCCCCTTTGTTTCTTACTGCATGATTGCCCGAAGCTTGCCATGGGAAGAGCAGGGGCCGTTGCTTCTCCTCCTAGCTGAACAGGAAGTGGGTCCTCAGACTCAATTGGCCGGGAGTCCTAAGAGGAGTCCTGGGAGGAGAAGCAAGAATACATTAGTGAAAATCAATTTGCTAATGTCACACAACTGGGTGGGTTCGGAGAACAGTGCTCTGCACCCCAAGCCCACCCTTTTTGAAGCCAATTAGAGCCTCAGGCTCCAACATGTGCTTTGGAAAAAAAAACACATTAAAATCCATGTGTCCGGCACCCTGCATGTAGATTAGAGGCCGAGCACATGGATTAGGACGGGTGACTGCTGAGGGCTGTGAGTAATTGGGAGTATTGTGGGTACTGAGGGCTGTGAAGAATTGGGAGCATTGTCAGGACTGTGTAAATGGGAGCATTGTGTGAGCTGAGGACTGTGGAACTGGGAGCACTGTGAGTACCTGGGAGCATTTTGAGCACTGATGGCTGTGGAGTGGAGACAGGGAGAAGGATCATGGAACAAGAACAAGGGGAGAGGATGCCAGGGAGCAGAAGGACAGGGAATCAGGGGCCATGTGATTAGGGAGCAGGAGGAGAGGACGACCTCAGAGCCTGTGCGATCAGGGAGCAATAGGAGAGGATGCTGGGGGCCATGTGATCAGTGATCGGGAAACGCCAAACAGCTAGGAAATACCCAGGGCTCAGAACAGAGGGAGATTAACACTAATTTGTGAAAAAAATGTCAAATTATTTATGATTTTTCCCATTAAATTTGTGGATACCATGTCCAATGGGTAGACATGTGCACTGCCGAAAAATTTGATAGTTTTTGTATTCATTTCATTGTTTGTTTGTTTTTCGTAAATTAGAAAATTCGTAAATTAGAAAATTTGGGGTTTTTAAATTTCTCTGATTTTCGTTCTTATTTTCGGATTTTAGTTTTTTTGGATTTTCATTATTATTTTTGTATTTTCGAATTTCCGAATTTTTCAATTTCTGAAATTTTAGAATTTCTGAAGTTTAGAATTTTCGGATTTCTGACATTTTTGAATTTCCAAAGTTTCGAAATTTTGGTTTTTTGAATCTTCTAATTATTTTAGAATTTAAATTTCCAAAATTTTGAATTTTCTAATTTCCGAATTTCTGAATTTTCCAAAAAATTCGGAAATTCAAAAAATTCAAAAAATTTAGAAATTCTGATATTTCCGAATGAACGAATTTGTCTAAATTAAAAAAAAAATTCAGGACTAAACAAATTGCACATGTCTACCAATGGGTATGGTAATGCAACACATCATGAGACATGTATACGTTTTGAGCATCCGTTTAAGGGCAAAGACTGCTGTTCAAAATGTGAGCAGATTGTTTCCTTGGAAACTCAGGTCCTGAAAGACGGAGCTGGCAACACTGTGAAGCATCACCAACCTGAAAGTGAGTTTGGACCATACCCATCAGATGCCCACAATTATTTTCAATTTAATAATGAGTTTTTTCTTCAGGTCAATGGGACAGCTATGGGGGTAAATTTTGCGCCATCATATGCAAACTTTACCATGGGGTACTGGGAATCGTCTCACATCTGGCACAATAACCCCTTTCCTTCCCACATTGTGTTCTATGGCAGGTACATAGATGATGTGATCATCATTTGGGATGGTAATACATCCACAATTTCTGATTTTGTTGTACATTGCAACAATAACAACATGGGCTTGCAATTTACCTCTGTGATGGATGAGGAAAAATTGGCTTTCCTTGACTTGGAACTATTCTTCGCCGGAAAAGACATCCATGCCAGAAATTTTACCAAGCCAACGGCAGGAAATTTGTTTCTTCATTATAAAAGCTGTCACCATCCCCAATGGCTGAATAACATACCTAAAAGCCAATACTGTAGACTGAAAAAGAATTGTACTATACAAGATTCAGATTAAGATCTTAGAAGAAAAATTTCTTGATAAAAAATTCCCAGCTTATATTGTGCAAACAGCTTACTCCCATTACAATGACACACCTATTCAACCATGTCCTTTCTTTTTTTTTTCCATAAAGAGGTTTATTAAAATTACATAGAACAGTACATATAATGTGAGTATAACAGCAAGTGTTGAAATGAAATTCCAAAGGCATATGAACATAATGTAAGCATCAAATGGTTAGCAATCCTGCCGATATTCCAGTCCCATAATCTGGGATTGGTGGAATGTAGCAATTGAACCGCAAATAATCATTGCAAAAACAAAGTGCTCTTACAAGAGGAGGAACAGTAGGAAAATGTGGGAAAGAGGGATTTAGTATAATTGATCTTAAAGTACGAGATAATTCCAAAGTTTTCTATATCTTTCAGCAAGTTAGGTAAAGAGATACATGGGGAGATTAGGGAAAGAAGGATATCATCTGCGAAAGCAGCAACTTTATATTCCTTATCCTGTACCGAGACTCCTTTGATATTGGGGTTACCTCGTAATTGGTTAAGAAAGGGTTCCAATGAAAGCACAACGGATCAGCGGAGATAGTGGGCAACCCTGACGGGTATCATTACTTATGGTGAAGGCGTCTGACAGGTGACCATTAGTTTGAACACTCGCAGTGGGAGTGGAATACAATGCTGAAATGTGAGTCAGCATGCGAGGGCGAAGGCCGATCGTCTTCAGCACTTCATGCATGTAATCCCAAGCCACCCTGTCGAATGCCTTCTATGTGTCTAGGGAGAGAAACAAACCTTGGGTTTTTGAGGTCGTGAGCCAGTGGTGCAAATGTAATGCTCTGATGGTGTTGTCTCTGGCTTCTCTGCCAGGGACAAAACCGACCTGGTCATTAGAGATAAGATTGGGTAGCAGCGGGGATAACCTATTAGCTAAGAACTTGGCGTAAAGTTTAGTATCCACATTAAGCAGGGATATAGGCCTATAGTTCTGTACTAATGTGGCATCTTTACCCTCTTTTGGTATAACTGTTATGTGTGCTTTTAACATACGTCCTACCGAAACTTCAGGACATGGCATTAAAGGTGGTTATTAATTTAGGGGATAAAACAGTGAAAAAGCACTTATAATATTGCAGTGTGAACCCGTCCGGGCCAGGGCTCTTTTCTGGTTTCATTTGTTTCAAGGTGACCTGGAGCTCTTCTATAGAAAGGGGTTGTTCCATTTCCTTAGCTTGCGCCTGGGAAAGTGGGTTTGGGCAGTGTTGGGCTAGGAAGTCCCTAATTGCTTCCGTTCTTCTATCAGCCTGAACAGGGTTCTGACTTGCAGATTTCAAGTTATATAGTTTTGCGCAATATTGTTCAAAGCATTTTGCAATGTCCTCATTTTTAGAAAGCGGTGTACCATGCTGATCCCAAATTTGGTGAATGGTGTTGGAAGGTCTGGAAGCTCGTACCACCGGGCCAAGAGCCTCCCACATTTGTTGTCCTGTTCATAGAAGACTCTCTGATGGAGTACATAGCGTCGTCTCGTGCGCTTTCCAAGCTCTTCCAGAAGCAGGGAACGAGTATGTGAGAGTTCTTGTAGTGATTGCTGTGAAAGGGAGGATTTATGAGAAGCTTCCAGTCGCTCACTATAGTCTCCTGATTTTCGCTGCCTGAGCCATAAGTTCCCCCCGAAAAACACATTTGTGGGCTTCCCATAAGGTGATTTGAGAAATGCCTGGAAAGGCGTTCTCCCTGAAATATTCGCCAATTCGGGATTCTAAGCATGTGATAAATTCCGCGTCTTTGAGCAAGGACGAGTTTAATCGCCAGGTTTTGGTCCTGGGAGTTATTTCCAGGAAATGGGGATATGGGGTGATGGTCCGACAGAAACATTGGATCTATTGTAGTGTGCGTAAGATAGGTTAGGTCAGGTTGGGAAAGAAAAAAATAGTCTATGCGGGAGTATTTTTAAAATGGAGTGGAAAAGAAAGTATAGTCCTTGACCGAAGGAAATAAAGTACTCCACGTATCATGTAAGGCAAGTCCCTGAAGCTGTAATTTGATTTGGCAGAGGGCTCGGTAAAATAACATGGAGGTGCCTGAGGAAGTATCAATTTCTGGGTTCAGTGGAACATTAAAGTCTCCCCCCAGGAGAACCATACCTTCCTTTAAAGGAGAGTAGAAGGTCACTGATTTTCCTAAAAAAAGAGACCTGATGCTCATTTGGCGAGTAAATGTTCGCCAATGTCAGTGGTTTAGATGCATATAGGCCCTTAATGAAGACAAACCTGCCTTCTGGGTCCACCAAGGAATCCGATAATTGGAAGGGTGCGTGTTTGGATATTAATATAGAGGTCCCTTTGGTCTTTGCAGTGGGATTTGTGGAATGAATGGCTGTATGATAGAGATTATTAGTAAATTTAGGAATGGAATCGGAGCAGAAGTGGGTTTCCTGAAGGAGAATAAACTTAAACTGGGCCTTCTGCTTAGTAAGGGCGGACATAACTTGTGACCGTTTTTCCGGGACATTTAGGCCTTTTACATTTCAACCATGTCCTTTCACCCATGCTGATAATAATGATGATCTATGATTTATTACCCAATTTTATTCCCGTCATTGACAGATGGAGGGTATTGTGCGGAAGCATTGGCCTTTATTGCTTCAAGATGAACACCTTCTTCCTGCTCTATCGAATAAACCGAATTTTGCTTATAGAAAGGCCCCTAATATTAAAAGCAAGGTGGCACCTAGCAAACTTTAGGGTAAGCCATTACCCCCAGGGCGTTCCCTTCCAACTTTTTTAGCCATCTCAGGCATGTATCAATGCCGCAAGCCGCTATGTAAGATTTGTCGGTTTGTTAAACATGGCCAGAAGGATTTTTGTGTGAAAGGTAAAACATATCCTATTAAAGGTTTTCACACATGCTCCTCTGACCATGTAGTGTATTGTCTGACATGCACCTGTGGCCTCTTTTATGTTGGGCGAACTATCAGACCATTATGTAAGCGATTTGGAGAACATTGCCGCTTCATTACTGATTGACTAGATATTCATAGCATCCCCAGGCACTACCTTGAACACCATAACAGATCCACTGATGGTCTAATGGTTAGGGTTATGGAGGCGATGCCTAGAGACCTCCCCCCTGCTAAGCGTTTCTGCAAGCTTTGCCACAGAGAAATGTATTGGATCTTCTCTTTGAATGTTTTGGCCCCTGGAGGGTTAAATGAGGATTTTGAAATTAGTACTTTAGAACCTCCTTCACTATCAAATCCTAATTTTTCAGATGTATGTTTACCATATAGTGCCCATATTCTTTCTGAGCATGTCCTCTATTGGATTATTGTAATAATTTTTTTAAATAATTTTATATCATTTTTTTTATACATATGTACTTTTTATATATATGTTTTTTTTACATCTATTTTCTATGTGTAATCATTTTTACACACATACATTCATTTAATATGAAGTTTACACTAATCACATTTTAACCACTTGCTTACTGGGCACTTAAACCCCCTTCCTGCCCAGGCCAATTTTCAGCTTTCAGTGATGTCACGCTTTGAATGACAATTGCGCGGTCGTGCGACGTGGCTCCCAAACAAAATTGACGTCCTTATTTTCCCACAAATAGAGCTTTCTTTTGGTGGTATTTGATCATCTCTGCGGTTTTTATTTTTTGCGCTATAAACAAAAAAAGAGCGATGATTTTGAAAAAAACACAATATTTTTTACTTTTTGCTATAATAAATATGCCATTTTTTTTTCCTCAGTTTAGGCCGATACGTATTCTTCTACATATTTTTGGTAAAAAAAATAGCAATAAGCGTTTATTGATTGGTTTGCGCAAAAGTTATAGCGTCTACAAAATAGGGGATAGTTTTATAGCATTTTTATTAATAATTTTTATTTTACTAGTAATGGCGGCCATCAGCGATTTTTATTGTGACTGCGACATTCTCCTCACACTCCTCTGTTTGTATGAGGATCCATAGGAACTTGCAGATAAATTAAAGTCCATGTACGTCCCTGAAGAAGCATAATTTATGCAAAACATGTAGGACGATCAATGTGTGACATACAAGGAACGAATACACTGCGTTGTATCTTTTTTCCTTATTGTTTTTTTATCATGTAAATCATGTATTAAATATAGATATTTTTTTTAAATAATTCCTTTTGGCATTTACTCTTTATTCCTTTGATTTGGCAATATCCTCAATGAGCACCTTCAAAGTCCCACACACATTCCCTCAAAGGGCCCCTTCTATAACTGCGACATTATGGCGGACACATCGGACACTTTTGACACCATTTTGGGACCATTGTCATTTTTACAGCAATCAGTGCTATAAAAATGCACTGGTTACTGTAAAAATTACACTGGCAGGGAAGGGGTTAACACTAGGGGGCGAGGAAGGGGTTAAATGTGTGCCCTGGGAGTGATTACTACTGTGTGGGGAGGGAACTGACTGGGGGAGGTGACCGATCTGTGTCCCTATGTACAAGGGACACAGCATCGGTCTCCTCTCCCTGACAGGACATGGATCTCTGTGTTTACACACAGAGATCCACATCCTTGTCTGTGTACCGGCCGATCGCGGGTGCCTGGCGGACATCGCGGCCGCCAGGCACGTGCATCGACATCTCAGTAACGTGCCGGGCACGCCGGCGGCGGCGCTCGCGCGCCCCCCAGTGGCCGGAATAGCCGAGGCCATCTATTGACGGCCTCCCGGATTTGTAGATCCACCTTGAGGCCGTCATTTGTATATGGCCCGGATCTCAAGAAGTTAAGCATTTATCCACAGCTACATTTTCTATCTAGGAGCTATGCACGGTATGAATGCTGTGTTTTACATTTGTCCTTTATTTTCATGCTTTCTTTCCTTGTATGTTTTCTTGCTTTGATTTGTTACACTTGTCTTGCCAGTTCTGTGTGCGGGATGCATCCCGTGTTGTCTCTATGTTGTACTGTGGAACCCTGTGCCCTGTGTCCATGGATCACAATAATCATTTGCAGTCCCCGGTTACTGTAGCATTGTCTCTCTTCCCCCACTACCGCCCACAGTCCCGCCCACAGACTATAAGAAGCTGAGCTCCTATTTACTTGTTGTCATTGGCTGAAAAAGGAACTAATCAGTAGTTCCGAAACGCGTCCCATTTTGATGACTAATTTCCTGTTTGCGCTGGTTGTTGTCCCCTTTCTCTGA
Organism: Rana muscosa; assembly: GCA_029206835.1. Lineage (NCBI taxonomy): Eukaryota > Metazoa > Chordata > Amphibia > Anura > Ranidae > Rana > Rana muscosa. The sequence goes on from CM055122.1 coordinate 1,173,619,163, forward strand.
CGTCATTTCCGGGATCCTTGTTCCATGCTGACCTAAGTGGTAGGACTGCTTCACCAGTGTTCCCAGAGCCTGGAGCGCACATCTGCTGGTCTCCATGGATTCTTTGCTGGAAGTTGTATATACTGGGACCCTCCTGATGCTGGATCGCCCATTGTACATACACATGATATGCCCTTTCTTATTTTTGATCCTGTAAGTGTTTTTAATCCTTTTTGGGATATTAAAAGTTTTTATTTCTGCCTCTTTCTTTTATCTGTTTTCTATTAGAGACTGCTTTCCTCTTTGAGTGCGGCCTGAAGTGTTTGAAGAACGCATCCTCTGAATACCCTTATCCAATGCAGACATTATCTGCTAGGTCCTGACATGTTACATGTTTATCTGAATTACCAGTTAAAGTAGCATAGTGCTAAATAGCAAAAAAATGGCTTGGTCATAAAGGGGTAAAATCTCCTGTAGCTGAAGTGAATATTGGAAGCAGTAACAAAGTTACAGGAAGGTGGAATTCTGAAAAATTATTTCAGGGACTTAAGAGATATATTGAAGAAAAGAACCCCCAAGATGATATTCTCAGGAACGCTGCCTGTACCTCAAGCCACTCCAGAGAGGCAGCATGAGATTAGAGAGCTTAAAGTGGTTCTAAAGGCTCAAGGTTTTTCACCTTCATGCATTCTATGCACAAAGGTAAAAAAAAAAACTTCTGAATGTAGCAGCCCCCTTAATAGTTACCTGAGCCCCATCTCAATCCAGTGATGTGCACGAAAGCCTTGGCTCTCCTTACACAGCCAGTGAGCCAATGAGGAGAGAGAAGGGGCAGGGATGAGCCGCGGCTCTGTGTGTGAATGGACACGCAGAGCTATGGCTTGGGAACGAGCCTGCTTGGGTGCCCCATTGCAAACCGATTACTCTGGGGCAGGCAGGAGGGAATGGCCAAGAGTGCCAGCAAGGGACCTCAGAAGAGAAGGATCTTTTTTGGGGCGTGGCCGGCTGGAGATGAGTATGGATGCTTGAGCTCTCAGCTCCACAGCCAGGGGAAAGAATCCAGCAACGTCGGCCGAAATCACGACATCATCTGCAGCCATCCTTGCTCCAGGAATGCTGGAGCACCTGCTGAACATGTTCAGGAAAAGATTTCCTGAATACAAGCCGCAAAAACTGACAGAATTCGCCTACAAGCCGGCGGAGCTGGGCAGTGACTTCCAAGATGGCGCCGGCCAGGCCGCGCCGCGGGACTCCTACACGGACCTCCCGGATGAACTACTGGAGGACTCGCTCAATACAGGTACCCCTGCTGTGTCCTCTCACCCCCCGGAGAATGATCCTCTCACCCGCAGCCCGGCAAAGGCCAAAATGTGGCTCGACTCGCCGCCGCAGCGGCTGCTACACCCGCAAATTGAGGCCCAGGCTTTCAACCCCCTCCTCTCTAACCAGGCCCTACATTCCTCTATGGCATCTTTCCCCACCTCAGGCCAACCAGTAATGGACACTACCCTGAAAGACATGCTTCTCTCACTGCAGACCTCCCTCATGACTGACCTCTCCTCTCTGTTTACTAAAATCACTCCCTAGATGACAGGGCGACAAACGTCCCCAGAGCAGTCCTGATGAGGGTACACTTCTATCACATAAAAGAAAAACTCTTGATGGGGGTCAAAGCTAAAACGCCCTTGCCAGCTCCCTATACAGGGATCCAATTCTTCCCCGATCTTTCTAAGTACACCCTTCATCTGAGACGCCAATTGAGTCAAGTCACCAAGGGCCTCCAAAATCATAAGATACAATACAAATGGCGCTACCCCGCCACTCTCCTCATCACGAAGAATGGACAGTCTCATACCGTCAGTGATCTTGATAAAGGAATGCGACTCCTCCACACTTGTGGAATCCTTCTGGAACCTCCCAAACCCACTCCACCTCAAAGTGGAACAACCCCTCCATGCAGGAACCTGGACCACAACCTCAGTTAAATGGCACCTGTTATCTCCGCCACCTTGGCCAAACAATATTCTTACAGCTCCCCTGAGCTCTGACAAGTTGAAACCCCTGTTTTCTCAGCTCCCCACGAAAATAACTGTTTTTACCCCCACCTAGAGGCTACCGCGGTGCTCAGCACCCCCTCTAAGAACCTTTTTGCTGTTGCTTTTCATACAGCCTACCCGAAGCCTCTCACTGACAGCTTGCTCCAAGAAGCTTTATTTTTTGCTTTTGTTGTTGTTTTTTCTTTACCACTATATGTGTGTTTAACATATTGCTCTATTCGCAGCTCACTAGCCACCTTACTTCCAGGACCTTGGACTGCCGCATTATTACTACACCGTCTTTTGCCCAGGTACCTTCAACCTAAACTGCAGCGCCAAATTGTAAGTGTTACTACACCGCACTCACTATCTTCTCACCCACAAGATGCCGCTCACAATCCTTTCGCTAAATGCCAATGGTCTCAACCACCCAGCCAAACGCCACTCACTTTGAAAAACCGCCACGGCTCTCCACAGTGACATTGTATGTATACAAGAAACCTACCTGCTACCATCCAGCTCTACCCTATGCTCCAATCGCCAGATCCCACATGTCTTCCCACATGTCTTCCATGCCTTCCATTCTACTAAATCTAAAGGGGTCATGATTGCGATTAAAGACAATGTGGACTTCCAATCACTAGATGTCAAAACGGACTCTGAAAGTCGCTATGTTATCCTTGTCTGCACCATTAATCGAGTTCCATACACACTTATTAATGTATATACCCCGAACTCCCATCAAATACAATTTCTGCGCAAGGTGCTTCGCACCGCCAAACCTATCCAGAAAGGCCATCTAATACTCTGTGGAGACTTCAACTTAGTCCCCGATGTGGTCATAGACTAAACATCAGCTGCGAAGAGGCGGAACTCACCTCTGAAAAAACGTATCACCACTTATGATCTCTATGATGTCTGGCGTTGTCACCATGGATCTGAGAGAGACTTTACATTTTTCTCCTCCAGGCACAACTCATACTCGAGAATCGATTTGTTTTTGACAGATAAATGGATTCTACAAAAAGTCTGTACATCTGCGATCCACACCGCGACATGGTCGGACCAGGCCCCAATCTCAATTACCATTGACGACTCTAACCTACAACGTAACACGTTTCTCTGGCGAGCAAACAACTACATTATCCAGCATGCCAAATACGCCCCAGAGATCTCAGATCACATTACTGACTTTTTGTTCACTAAACAAGGGCTCTGTGCCTGACCCTGCCGTGGTGTGGAGCGCACATAAAGCTTTTATGCGAGGAATGCTGATTAAATGAAGTTCGTATCATAAAAAAAGAGGACGCAGCGCATAGACGAACTGACAGCTCAGATAGCATCCCTAGAATTAAGACAAATTGTAAGTGTTACTACACCGCACCCACCATCTTCTCACCCACAAGATGCCGCTCACAATCCTTTCGCTAAATGCCAATGGTCTCAACCACCCAGCCAAACGCCACTCACTTTGGAAAACCGCCACGGCTCTCCACAGTGACATTGTATGTATACAAGAAACCCACCTGCTACCATCCAGCTCTACCCTATGCTCCAATCGCCAGTTCCCACATGTCTTCCCACATGTCTTCCATGCCTTCCATTCTACTAAATCTAAAGCGGTCATGATTGCGATTAAAGACAATGTGGACTTCCAATCACTAGATGTCAAAACGGACTCTGAAGGTCGCTATGTAATCCTTGTCTGCACCATTAATCGAGTTCCATACACACTTATTAATGTATATACCCCGAACTCCCATCAAATACAATTTCTGCGCAAGGTGCTTCGCACCGCCAAACCTATCCAGAAAGTCCATCTAATACTCTGTGGAGACTTCAACTTAGTCCCCGATGTGGTCATAGACTAAACATCAGCTGCGAAGAGGCGGAACTCACCTCTGAAAAAACGTATCACCACTTATGATCTCTATGATGTCTGGCGTTGTCACCATGGATCTGAGAGAGACTACATTTTTCTCCTCCAGGCACAACTCATACTCGAGAATCGATTTGTTTTTGACAGATAAATGGATTCTACAAAAAGTCTGTACATCTGCGATCCACACCGCGACATGGTCGGACCACGCCCCAATCTCAATTACCATTGATGACTCTAACCTACAACGTAACATGTTTCTCTGGCGAGCAAACAACTACATTATCCAGCATGACAAATATGCCCCAGAGATCTCAGATCACATTACTGACTTTTTGTTCACTAAACAAGGGCTCTGTGCCTGACCCTGCCGTGGTGTGGAGCGCACATAAAGCTTTTATGCGAGGAATGCTGATTAAATGAAGTTCTTATCATAAAAAAAAGAGGACGTAGCGCATAGACGAACTGACAGCTCAGATAGCATCCCTAGAATTAAGACATAAAGCCAACCCTCGGGACCCGCAGGCAGACCAACTGCTGTCCCTCAGACAAGAACTCAAAACCCTACTCCTCCACTCCTATGATCTTCTCCACAGGAAACTGAAAGCCACTACATACTCCACCTATAATAAGGCAGGGAAAAGACTAGCACAACACCTTAAAGGCAGACGTACCAAAACTAAAATTACCCAACTCTACCACCCTCATACTAAACTCCCCTTGAGCAACCCACAAGAAATAACCTACCCACTTTGACTGAAGAACAATTAAACACCCTTAATGGCCCATTCACGGAACTAGAAATTAAAGCATCAATTGTCTCATTACCAAGTGGTAAAGCACCAGGCCCTGACGGTCTGACAGGCGAATATTACAAACAATTCTCCTTACACCTAACCCAACACCTCACTGAAGTTTTCAATCACGCTGCCTCCTCTTCTACCTTTCCAACTGAATATCTAAAAGCACTGGTCATAACGATACCGAAACCAGGGAAGGAGTCGAATGTCCCCCAAAATTTTTGCCCGATATCCCTACTCACCCTCGATCTTAAGATCTACGCTAAAACTATAGCAGCAAGGCTACTTGAGATCATGCCCATCCTCATACACAAGGACCAGACGGGCTTCACGAAGGGCAGACAGACATCAGATGCCACCAGAAGGATGATCAACCTCATCCACCACACAGAATCCAGCGGAACGCCTTCTCTGCTCCTATCTCTGGATGCAGAGAAGGCGTTCGATAGAGTCATACCTCAATTCAGTCCTTCAAAAATTTGGATTTCAGGGCAACATCCTAAACGCCATCATGGCACATTACTCCAATCCTATGGCCCAAGTGTTCACAGAAGGAATGCTCTCCTGTCCATTCCCCATCACTAACAACACGCGACAGGGCTGCCCACTATCCCCACTCATCTCAATATGCTCATGGAACCCTTGGCGGAACACGTCCGCTCCCACCCCACTATTTCAGGACTTCAAATTGGACCCTCTTCCCATAAAATCAGCCTCTTCGCTGACAATGTCATTCTCATCCTTACCAATCCGACTTCCTCCCTGGCAGAAGTACAAAAACTGTTAAACTGGTTCAGCTCAGTTTCGCATTATAAAGTTAACACAACCAAATCCTTCATACTAGATATTAATTTAGACGCCACAACAAGAAACCTCCTACAATTGCAACACCCGTTTGCGTGGGCAGACAAAGATATTTCCTACCTAGGCATCCAACTACCAAGAACACTGAACAACCTATACTTTTTACCACTCCTACATACCATTCGGACGACCTCCAACCAACTAGCGAAACATGAACTCTCCTGGTCAGGGAGACTTGCTGCCTTTAAAATGATATGCCTCCCTCAAATACTGTACTTCTTTAGAACCCTCCCCATTCCAATACCCACCTCATTCTTCAGGTCCCTCCAGACGATATTCAACAAATATCTTTGGAATAGTAAAAGACCCAGATGTGCCCACCTAAAGTTGATTAAACACAAATTGGCGGGAGGCACCGGATCCATAGACTTTGAAGATTATTACTTAGCAGCCATCCTAGCTCAACTGCCGAGTTGGTTCCAATCCTCCACGAGCTCGTTATGAGGACAATAGAGAACCTCTCAATGGCCCACCCCAACCTAAAGAACTGGTTACTAAGCACCCCTCTAGGCGCCCCCGTCCCAGCATGTCTCTCCCCAACCATGAAAGCTTTAGTTCACGCCTGGAAAAAAATGATCACCCTCCTGGGTTACAACCCCGCCACGCCACAATTCGATATTCCCTTAGAATCTCTCCACCACTTGATCCCAGACCTACTGCTTTCTCGATGGACCCTCAAAGGGATCCATTCCCTACAAAATTTACTACAAGGTAACCGCTTTAAGTCCTTCTCACAATTACAATCCGAATATGATCTACCTGCTTCAGAGCACTTCACATTCTTGCGCATCCACCACTGCCTGAATAATGTACCCCTACCCCTCTATAGCATTCACCCTAAGACTTGGGACTACCTTACAAACCCAGCTTCCAAAACCATGGGCATCTCGCATTTCTACAACAACCTACATCAAAAGTGCACCTTCTCCAAACTGAACCCACATCACCGGTGGGACACTGATCTTGCTCACACCTTCACAGTCACTCAATGGCAACACGCACTCAAATCCATCTACACGGCCACCAAGTGCTCAGCACTCTGGGAACTCAAACAGAAAATCTCATTACGCTGGTCCCTAACACCAACCAAATTAGCATCTTTCAGCCCTCAAAGCCCCAACGTGTTCTGGAGATGCAAATCAGCCATAGGAGACATGTTCCATATTTTCTGGGCATGTTCCGACATACAGAAATATTGGGATGACATTTTTAACCTTATCTCATGCGTAACTGAAATCACAATCCCCCCATCACCTGCACTTGCTGTTCTCAACCTAACCATAGACGACATTCCCCACCCCCTTAGACACGTGACAACCCACATACTTTTGGCAGCCAGACTCAACTTAACAAGACAACGGAAGTCTGATAACACTCCAAACATAGCCCAAGTTATCAACTTAGTAACCTTACACTTTAGTTATGAGACAATGGCAGCTGCCAGTAATGGTCAGGCTGCAAAAACCCGAACACACTGGCAACCATGGACTGATTGGACTAATTCTGCGACTGTCACCTGAACCTACTATTACACCATTTCGTCTACCCTGGCAATTTCCTTGAGTTGCACAACTGTTATTTGTTAACTGTTATTTCTTATCTGTCTAAGCAAGCTTCTGGAACACTGCCACCAAGAAGTTAGGTAATGTTCAACAGTGTTCACACTGTGCTAAAAGGGTCCTCTCCACTCCTGTGGCACTAAGTTCCCATTTGGGGTGCCGCTCCAGGGGAGAGGACCAATCATACTTCTATGTGCTCAAATTGTTATACACCTTCTGACGGGGGCGTGGCTACCGCGCTAGCTGATGGACGCATAGACTGAGAGCTCCGCTCCAGCGACCGGGAATACTCAGTACCGAGGTGACTCTGACAACCACAAACGCTCACACTCGAGCCCTATGGATCCCCTCCACCCCCAGGGATGACCAGGAGAAGACAAAACCCAAACCAGCCGAAGCGGCTGAATGATTTTTTTCCTCCTAAGACCCGCGGCCTAGTCCAAGATGGCGCCGGCGGCTGCTCTCCGTCCTCATCACGCGACTCACAGCTCACATCACCCAGCCTGAGTCCGGCGGAGAATCCCCAGCAGCGATCACCGGATGCATCGACCCCCATAACGGGCAGCCCAGCTAGATCCAAACCCCGGTTGTCAGAAGACCCGGGGAGTCATAAGGTCAGTGACGCAGCTACATCACTAGAGGACACCAGGGACCTAGCTGACACTATTAACTCCTTCCCCACGTCCAACCAGCCAGTGTCAGATACAACTTTAAAAGACATGCTTATCTCCCTACGCAGCTCCATGCACACTGACATGATGGAATGCATGCGCAACTTTAAATCTGACATAGGGGAATTGGGAGCCAGAGTAGACCACGTGGAAACAAAAATGGGAGAATATGCAGACTCCTATAATGCACTAGTTGACTCTCATAACGACCAATCAGACGAAGTAACATGGCTGAAAGCAAAGGTCGCTGACCTTGAAGATAGGTCAACAAGGAATAACGTGAAAGTCAGAGGGGTCCCAGAGTCCATACAACCTGCACAACTACATCAATACGCCCAAGAACTCTTATTGGCATACCTGCCAACACTGACTGCATATGACCTGGTGATAGACAGGATTCATCGCCTCCCCAAGCCAACTCACCTCCCTGAAAACATTCCCAGGGACATATTGATGAGGGTACACTTTTACCATGTCAAGGACCAATTCATGTCTGCCTTCAGAAAGTGTGCTCAACCTCCCAACCTCTATGCAAACATACAGGTCTTTGCAGACCTGTCACAGTATACTATGCAGAAGCGTAAATCCCTCATTACTGTGACCAAAGCTCTACGTAACCACAATATTGCTTACCGCTGGGGGTACCCAACAAAACTCACTGTCACCTACGATGGGAAGACATCAGTAGTTACCTCCCTAAATGAAGGCCTAGCGTTACTGCGAGAATGGGACATTCTCCCTGAACATGCCTCTGAGGAGAAACGCTCATCGCCCAAGGCGAATACACTGGAAGAGTGGCAAATTGTATCCCACAAAAGAAAAGCACACAAATCCTCTACGCCCCGTACATAAGTGCCAACCCAAGCCAACTACTTTCCCGTAAGCTGGAGCGGAAAAGCCCACTTGGCTCCCCTATACAAGTTATGTGCAGTATAACTGCCATCAGATCCCGAAAGGAATCTAATTTCTTACTACAAGTATTTTTGTTTTGTTTGACTATTGACACTCTGTTTTTTCTACCTCCTCCTACACCCTCCTCTTCTCCTCCACCCCAAGCCCTGATGTATCGCACACTGAGGAACCAACTTTCCTTATACAACACCTCTACTACCGCACCCCCCGCCTGGTCTTGGAGTTTCGACGTATGAAGCAATCAAGGTACTTTTTTATCTTCTTACCACACCACACATGGCTATCACAGTAACCTCCTTCAATGTCCATGGCTTGAACCACCCGGCTAAAAGATCATCAGTCTGGAAGGAAGCCCTTAAGCTTCATGCTGACGTCCTATGCCTGCAGGAATCTCACTGGTCCTCTGTATCTATCCCTTCCTTCCATCATAGGAATTTTCCCCATATCTTCCACGCCTCATCAACTAAGAAACAAAAAGGTGTAGTAATAGCCATCAGAGACTCTGTGACTTTCTCCCTTCGAGAGTCCCACGCAGACCCTGAGGGTCGCTACTTGATTGTGATTGTGACGCTTAATGACCGCCTCTATACTCTAATAAATATATATGCTCCTAACACGCACCAAGTAAGGTTTTTGAAGAAAATATTCTACAAAATTAACTCTCTTAAAAAAGGAGCAGTCGTAGTGTGTGGAGACTTCAACGCAACAATAGACCACAAAATTGACACTACCTCTAAAGCTAAACGCCCTCCACCGTCCCTTCAACGTATCCTACACACTGAGGAATTGTTTGATGTATGGAGGTGTCAACACTCCACGGAACGTGACTATACTTTTCATTCCTCCAGACATAATACCTACTCCCGGTTAGACTTTATACTTGTTGACAAAAACTTGCTGCAAAGGATCTCCTCCTCCACCATACACGACATAACATGGTCAGACCATGCACCTGTCTCTGTTGTGGTGGAGGAGAGACATTCTCCTTCCCCAGCCTATATCTGGCAAGCTAATACTTCATTACTACAGCAATCAGATCAGGTGGCTTTGGTGAAGAATCACCTAACCGAGTATTTTGCTCTTAACAAGAACTCAGTTTCTAACCCCTTCTCCTTGTGGTGCGCCCACAAGGCGTATATTAGAGGCATACTGATACAACTGGGCTCCAGGGCAAAAAGGCAGAGGACGCAAAAAATTGACTCACTCCTATCCCAAATCAAACTTCTAGAATCCCAAAACAAAACCATCCCTGATCCTACAGTAGCAAACCAACTAGCGGGCCTACGAGCAGATCTCAGACTCATGTTACTAGAACAACACAACAAGCATTTACTCTACCTTAAAACAAATCACTATTCGGCTGGCAACAGAGCAGGAAAGCTCCTAGCCCAAAAACTAAAAGAACAAAAAGCCAAAGCCAGAATCCCCTTTCTCACAAATCCTACAGATGGCAACAAAATTTACAACCCGCAAAACATTGCTGATTCCTTCGCTGAGTATTACTCCTCCCTTTACAACTTAGTAAATGACCCAAACACCCCTCAACCATCAAAAGAAACAATCAGCAAATTCCTAAATGACTTATCCCTTCCATCCCTAACAGAGTCACAACTTGGAACTCTAAACTCCCCTTTCACTGAGTCTGAGATCCGCAAAGCCATTCAAACACTCCCAAATGGTAAATCTCCAGGACCGGATGGATTACCGAATGGTTATTACAAAAAAAATTCAGAAACCCTACTTCCCCCACTTCAAGAAATATATTCAGCAGCGGCGTCCTCTGCCTCTTTCCCAGCCGAAATGTTAAACGCCTATATTGTCACCATTCCGAAACCTGGCAAATCGTCTGACACTCCAGCTAATTTCAGACCTATCTCTCTTCTGAATACAGATGTAAAACTGTACGCCAAGATTCTTTCCCACAGACTCCTATCCATACTACCAACGTTGATCGGACCTGACCAGGCTGGGTTCACTAAGGGTAGACAAGCAGCCAATGCCACTAGAAGGATCATCAACATCCTACAACATGCGGACTCCTGTCGGGTGCCTTCCCTACTGCTGTCCTTAGACGCGGAGAAGGCATTCGACAGGGTCCACTGGGGTTACATGACACAAACTCTGGAAAAATTTGGTTTCAAAGGCCCCATTCTATCAGCCATCCTAGCTCTATACTCCTCCCCTTGCGCACAAGTGTACACCTCTAACATGTTATCCCGCCCTTTCGCCATTACCAACGGCACTAGGCAAGGATGCCCCCTCTCCCCCTCAATTTTCAATCTCATTATAGAACCATTAGCTGAAAAGATTAGAACCCATTCAGGGACCCCAGGTTTCAGCGTACTAGGGGAATCCCACAACATAAACCTCTTTGCGGACGACATCATTCTACTTTTGACCTCCCCACAAACCTCTCTCTCTCAAGCCCATAGCATCCTAGTCAATTTTAGTCAAATATCTTACTACAAAGTCAATTTTACAAAATCCCTCATCCTAGGACTCAACCTTCCCATCCATCTCCAACGACGGCTACAGAACGACTTCCCTTACACTTGGAGTTCGTCTAGTATACCATACCTGGGACATCTCACAGCAGACCCTAACAAACTAGCTGAAGTTAATTACGCTCCCTTAATAGCCAAACTAGCATTAGAAATACGGCGGTTAACTAAAACAGATCTAACATGGTCTGGCCGCCTAGCATCCTTCAAGATGCTACTCCTCCCCCAAATTTTATACGTTTTTCGCACTCTTCCTATTCCACTTAAAACGACTTATCTCAACGTACTTAATCTTCAACTCAAACAATATATTTGGGGATCCAAACGACCAAGAGGCTCAAAAACACTGCTTATTAAACACAGACTGGCTGGAGGTATGGGATTAGTGGACCTAAAAGATTACTATAGAGCAGCCTTACTTACCCAACTTAAATGTTGGTTTCCTGCACAGCCCACCAACCCCTGGTGCAGATTAGAACAAGCATTATGCCCGACGCACAACCTTTATCACCTCCTACTTATAGACACCTGGAAACCATTCCCACTCCGAACCCTACCGTTTACCATTAGGGCCTCACTCATAGTATGGAGGGACCTTAACAAACATACTAATACACCCCCCTCAAACATTCACCTCCCAATTCCATTAGAATTACTGAATAGCGCAATCCTACATGCAAACTACTTTAAATGGAAGACTCGGGGTATCACCTTAATATCCGACTTATACGACAACAACTCACTTAAACCCTTCGATACTCTAGTCTCAGAATACTCTATCCCACAGTCTGACCACTACAAATACCTTCAACTCTCTCATTTCCTGAATTCCCTGAAGAATATCCAGGTCCCTATGCAGGACGGCTTATGGAAATTCTTTAGTAGCGAATCCAGCTCTATAAAAGGCATAACGCTTTTTTACAACCACTTCCAAAGTAAATTTGCATTCACCAAACTACCGCCATTTCACAAATGGGAGCAGGAGATAGGAGAATCTTTCACAACCGCACAATGGAAAATGGCACTCAAATCAGTATACAAAGCTTCTAGATGTGTTAACCACTGGGAACTTTCATTAAAAATAGCCCAAAGATGGTACCTCACCCCATACAAAATGTCCAAATACTACCACAACAGCTCCCCCTTATGCTGGAGAGACTGTGGAGAAGTTGGGAATATTTTACATGTATTCTGGAAATGTAAAAATTTAGTTAGCTTCTGGAACAGTATTTTTGCATGTATCGCTCGTATCACTGGAATTCTCCTGTCTCCTAGCCCTGGAATGGCACTACTAAATCTTAATATTGAGAAATTTCCTCCTAACTAGCGAACTGTGGTAACATACATATTTCTTGCGGCTAGATCAGTCATAACCAAAAATTGGAAGTCAAATGTATCCCCCAATGTGTCTGAAGTCTTAGATATCACACATACTAACTACATCTTTGAATCTATGATAGCAAAAAAGGAAGGCAGAAACCAATTACTAAATAACCACTGGAATATCTGGACTTCCTGGTACAAAGGATAAGTGTACAAATGCTCTACATTACTAGCTGATAATGTGCTCATGAACCACCTCTGACATGATCCATCCCCCCCCTCCCCTCCCCTCCACCATCCTCTCCCTCTCCCCCTATCCTCCCCTCTACTTTCCTTCTATTCTACTCGCCTACGGTTATAATGGAAACAAGTGTATCTCTGAGAGGGTCTCCCTACCCATCTCTGACGTTTAACTAAATCTATCCTCGCAACAATATTTTGATTATAATTCTGATAGTGCCTTATCATTATATGTAACCGCTACTATTTTTCTTCTATGCTTACTGTACAATGTTTGTACCCTGTTTATACAAGAAAATTTGTTCTCAATAAAAACTAATTAAAAAAATAAATAAAAATTGTTATACACCTTCTGTTTGAATTGAATGCAATATGTCAGTGAGGATAAGTTCATTTGTCAAAAGGTTTTCCACAACGTCGTTGCACGACGTACAATGTTTAATTGTACACTGTGTTCTATATGCAAAATCAATAAAATATTTGAAAGAGAAGAGGAGGATCAGAGCTACTCTGTGCAAAACAATTGCACAGAGCAGATGAGTATGACATGTTTTTTTTTTATTTGAAAGAAAAAAAAAAAAACCTTCAATATCACTTTATTAGGTGGCTGAGGAACTAGTGCAGGAAGGAAGGTTTTAGGTTCCTAGAGAACTGAGCTGACTTTTTAGTTGGTTTCCAGCTCTATAGAAGGAACAGACTACACCTGAAAGGGGAGGTTGCAGCTCTGTTGGGGGAGAAGATGGCCAAAAAGTTAGAAAAAATGTTTAACTAGGTGGTCGGGGGGGATCAGATGAAACAATAGTCAGCAGTGAGTGAAGGTCAGAGGGTACTAGTGGGGGCATTTGTGGTAATATAAAATATAAACAGAATACCGAAGGTGAGTAGGTTGGCAGAACTCAATTACAGCCTCAATTTTTATAAGGAGGAAAAATATGTGCTTGTACGAAACTAAACGGCATGTGCACAAATGCTATAAGTTTAGCTAATAAAATGGAAGAACTGGTGCTGCTGATTTACGAGGAGGATTTACATTTTGTGGGAATATCAGAAACCTGGTTTGACAGCTCAGATTATTGGCTTGCCACTGTCCAGGGGTACTCCTTGTATCAGAGGGACAAGGAGGGTAAAAGATGGGGAAGGATATGCCAGTATATCATGAATGATTTTATAGTCAACGTGAGGAATGCTAAGGGATGGACTGGCCATCGGGACTACCTGGAGTGTCTCGGTGGGCCGATGACACAGTGGGCCATTTAAAAAAAAATGAAAACATTTTTTTTTGTGGGCCTTTTTTTATGCAGAGTTTGGCGGCAGAGGGAGCGTGGCAGCAAACAGCGGCGGGGATTCGGGGAAGGTGGCCAGTGAGGAGGGCAGTTGGATGTAAAAGCCGAGGAGGGAGAAGAGCTCCACCCCCTCCCTGACCACCGAAGAGGCGAACAGGAGCGAGCACGGCCACCCCGGCGCTCCCAGAACCTCGATTCCTCCACCTCCTCTCTGCTCCAGGAACCAGAGGGCAGGCTGACTGGGCCAGAGGGCAGGCTGACTGGGAGCCTGGAGGAATACAACATGCGCCGCTGTAAGGGCTGAGAGACAGGGGAGCTGAGAGACAGAGGGGGGAGCTGAGAGACAGAGGGGGGAGCTGAGAGATAGAGGAGGAGAGCTGTGAGATAGAGGAGGGGGCTGAGAGACAGTGGGGGCTGAAAGACAGAGGAGGGGTCTGAGACACAGAGGAGGGGTCTGAGAGACAGAGGGGGCTGAGAGACAGGGGGGGCTGAGAGACAGAGGGGGGAGCTGAGAGACAAGGTGGAGCTGAGAGACAAGGTGGAGCTGAGAGACAAAGGGGGAGCTGAGAGACAGAGGAGGAGAGCTGAGAGACAGAGGACCCCCTCTGTCTCTCAGACCCCTCCTCTGTCTCTCAGACCCCTTCTCTGTCTCTCAGACCCCTCCTCTGTCTCTCAGCTCTCCTCCTCTGTCTCTCAGCTCCCCCCTTTGTCTCTCAGCTCCACCTTGTCTCTCAGCTCCCCCTCTGTCTCTCAGCCCCCTCTGTCTCTCAGACCCCTCCTCTGTGTCTCAGACCCCTCCTCTGGGACCCCCTCTGTCCCAGCCCCCCTATGTCTCTCAGCGAGAGCACCCCCGGATCAAGACTATCTCTCAGACCCCCCTCTGTCTCTCAGACCCCCCTCTGTCTCTCAGACCCCCCCTCTGTCTCTCAGACCCCCTCTGTATCTCAGTTCCCCCTCTGTCTCTCAGTCCCCATGTCTCTCAGTCCCCCACTCTTTTAGCCCCCTCCTCTGTCTCTCAGCCCCCCTCTGTCTCTCAGACCCCCTCTGTCTCTCAGACCCCTCCTCTGTCTCTCAGACCCCTCCTCTGTCTCTCAGCCCCCTCCTCTATCTCTCAGCTCTCCTCCTCTGTCTCTCAGCTCCCCCCTCTGTCTCTCAGCTCCCCCTCTGTCTCTCATCTCCCCCTCTGTCTCTCAGCCCCCCTCTGTCTCTCAGCTCACCCTCTCTCTCTCAGCTCCCCCTGCCTCTCAGCCCCCATCTGTCTCTCAGCTCCCCCTGTCTCTCAGCCCCCTCTGTCTCTCAGACCCCTCCTTTGTCTCTCAGACCCCTCCTCTGTCTCTCAGCCCCCCACTGTCTCTCAGCCCCCTCCTCTATCTCTCAGCTATCCTCCTCTATCTCTCAGCTCCCTCCTCTGTCTCTCAGCTCCCTCCCTCTATCTCTCAGCTCCCCCTGTCTCCCAGCCCCCCTATGTCTCTCAGCTCCCCCCTCTGTCTCTCAGCTCCCTTTCTTTCTCTCAGCTCCCCCCTCTGTCTCTCAGACCCCCCTCTGTCTCTCAGTCCCCCTCTGTCTCTCAGTTCCCGTGTCTCGCAGTCCCCCCTTTTAGCCCCTCCTCTGTCTCACAGCTCCCCTCTATCTCTCAGACCCCCTCTGTCTCTCAGACCCCCCTCTGTCTCTCAGACCCTTCCTCTGTCTCTCAGACCCCTCCTCTGTCTCTCAGCTCTCCTCCTCTGTCTCTCAGCTCCCCCCTTTGTCTCTCAGCTCCACCTTGTCTCTCAGCTCCCCCCTCTGTCTCTCAGCCCCCCCTGTCTCTCAGCCCCCTCTGTCTCTCAGACCCCTCCTCTGTGTCTCAGACCCCTCCTCTGTCTTTCAGCCCCCACTGTCTCTCAGCCCCCTCCTCTATCTCACAGCTCTCCTCCTCTATCTCTCAGCTCCCCCCTCTGTCTCTCAGCTCCCCCTCTGTCTCTCAGCTCCCCCTGTCTCTCAGCCCCATATCTCTCAGACCCCCCTCTGTCTCTCAGTCCCCCTCTGTCTCTCAGTTCCCGTGTCTCTCAGTCCCCCCTTTTAGCCCCTCCTCTGTCTCACAGCTCCCCTCTATCTCTCAGACCCCCTCTGTCTCTCAGACCCCCCTCTGTCTCTCAGACCCCTCCTCTGTCTCTCAGACCCCTCCTCTGTCTCTCAGCTCTCCTCCTCTGTCTCTCAGCTCCCCCCTTTGTCTCTCAGCTCCACCTTGTCTCTCAGCTCCCCCCTCTGTCTCTCAGCCCCCCCTGTCTCTCAGCCCCCTCTGTCTCTCAGACCCCTCCTCTGTGTCTCAGACCCCTCCTCTGTCTTTCAGCCCCCACTGTCTCTCAGCCCCCTCCTCTATCTCACAGCTCTCCTCCTCTATCTCTCAGCTCCCCCCTCTGTCTCTCAGCTCCCCCTCTGTCTCTCAGCTCCCCCTGTCTCTCAGCCCCCTATCTCTCAGCCCCCCTCTGTCTCTCAGCTCCCCCTCTGTCTCTCAGCTCCCCCTCTGTCTCTCAGCTCCCCCTCTGTCTCTCAGACCCCTCCTCTGTCTTCTGACCCCTCCTCTGTCTCTCAGCCCCCTCCTCTATCTCTCAGCTCCCCCCTCTGTCTCTCAGATCCCCCTCTGTCTCTCAGCCCCCTCCTTTGTCTCTCAGACCCCTCCTCTGTCTCTCATCTCCCCCTGTCTCTCAGCCGCCCTGTCTCTCAGCCCCCCTCTGTCTCTCAGTTCCTGTGTCTCTGAGTCCCCCCCTTTTAGCCCCTCCTCTGTCTCTCAGACCCCCCTCTGTCTCTCAGACCCCCCTCTGCCTCTCAGACCCCCCTCTGTCTCTCAGCTCTCCTCCTCTGTCTCTCAGCTTCCCCCTCTGTCTCTCAGATCCCCCCTCTGTCTCTCAGCCCCCCTCTGTCTCTCAGCCCCCCTGTCTCTCAGCCCCCCTCTGTCTCTCAGCCCCCCTGTCTCTCAGACCCCCTCTGTCTCTCAGACCCCTCCTCTGTCTCTCAGCTCCCACTGTCTCTAAGCCCCCTCCTCTATCTCTCATCTCTCTTCCTCTATCTCTCAGCTCCCCCTCTGTCTCTCAGCTCCCCCCTGTGTCTCTCAGCTCCCTACTTCTGTCTCTCAGCTCCCCCCTCTGTCTCTCAGCTCCCCCTCTGTCTCTCAGCTCCCCCCTCTGTCTCTCAGCTCCCCCCGTCTCTCAGCCCCCTCCTCTGTCTCTCAGCCCCCCACTGTCTCTCAGCCCCCTCCTATGTCTCTCAGCCCCCTCCTTTGTCTCTCAGCCCCCTCCTCTATCTCTCGGCTCTCCTCCTCTTTCTCTCAGCTCCCCCCTCTGTCTCTCATCTCCCCCCTCTGTCTCTCAGCCCCCCTCTGTCTCTCAGCTCCCCCTGTCTCTCAGCTCCCCCTGTCTCTCAGCCCCCCTGTCTCTAAGCCCCCCTCTGTCTCTCAGCTCCCCCCTCTGTCTCTCAGCTCCCCCTCTGTCTCTCAGCTCCCTCCCTCTGGCTCTTAGCTCCCCCTCTGGCTCTCAGCTCCCCCTCTGTCTCTCAGCTCCCCCCTCTGTCTCTCTGCCCCTCCTCTGTCTCATTCATTCCCTGACTCTTAGGCTGCTTTCACACTGGGGCGGGCATTGATGGTAAAACACTGCTAGTTAGCAGCACTTTACTGTCGTTTTAGCTGCGCTATTCGGCTTCTAGCAGGCGCTTTTAACCCCCACTAGCAGCCAAATTAAAGGTTAAATGTGCCCGTGTAGCGCTGCTGCTGAAGTGCTTTGCAGGCGCTTCAGCAGCGGTGGCCATTAATTTTAATGGGCAGGAGCGGTGTGTACACCGCTCCTCCACCGCCCCAAAGATGCTGCTTGGAGGCGTTTTTTAATGCCCTGGCAGCGCCCCAGTGTGAAAGCACTCGGGCTTTCACACTGGGACTGCAGCGGAGGAGTTTTTCAGACGCTTTACAGGTGCTAATTTTAGCCCAAAAGCACCTGAAAAACGCCTCAGTGTGAAAGGGGTCCTACACTCACCCCCTCTCTTTTACACTCACTCCCTCTCTCTTACACTCACCCCCCTCTCTCACCCACCCCATCTCACCCCCTTTCCCTCAACCCTCCCTCTCTCTCTTTCTCATTCCCCTCTCTCCTTTACCCTCTCATGATATACAATAATGGATGTAGGGGCTTTTTGGCGGGCGTGGTTTGTTGGGGGGGTGGGGGCAGCATTTTATTGAATTAAAGTGGGCCAGTCTGGGTGAAGTCCAGGGCCAAATTTTTGTCCCAGTCAAGCCCTGGGAATGCTAATGGGGCAAGGGAGGAGGTAGAAACCTTGTGGCTGAAGCTTCAAAGGGAAGAAACAAATGGGAAATAAATAGTGGGTTTATGCTACAGGCCCTCTAACTTGAAATATGAGGAGGAGTCTGATCACCTATCACAGCTAGGAATGGTGGCACGGCAGGGCATTGTTATTATTATGGAGGATTTGAATTGGCCAGATACAGTATTGACTGGACAAAATGAACTGCTCACTCAATTAGGCTGCCATTTCCTAAATGTCTTGTAGGACAACTTCATGGGTCAATAAGTGGATGCCCGGACTAGAAATTAAGCATTAATAGACCAACTAATTACCAACAACACAGATCTGATCGCAGATGTGGAATTATAAGACAACTTAGGAAACAGTGATCACAGGAAAGTACATTCACCATAGCAAATAATTTATAATAAATAGAGGCTTGAGGGTAGTGGAAGAACACTACATTTTAAAAGCTCCATACTACAAGATATTGCATGGCATCAAATTCTAGAAACATTGAACACGGAGAAATATTGGGAGTGCTTTAAGAACATATTAAATAAAGGTATTAAACTTTAGCATAAAAAGGTTTATAAAAGAGAAAAAAATACTTTTAAAAAATATAAGACCAAGGGGTCATTGTCAGTATTCCAACACTACAAGGAGTGCAACAAGAAGTGTAAGAGCACAATCAGGGCAGCTAAAATACTGTAGACTATGAGAGACACATACTGTAGAAAAAAAATAATATATATATATATATATAGGAAGGCTAGTATGCTAGCCTGAAATTATGGGAGGAGTTCGAGGGGTACTTATACAGACCATCCACCAGGGTCAGTGTCGGCTGTAGTGCGCGGTATTACATGTCACTGGGCTGACTCTTCCCCACTCACCTCATATTCATGAGTCGGCGCATGCGATCGCAGGTACATTTCGGCTTCTTCATTCGGGGTCTTCGACGGCGGTTCCCGCTCACGGTCGCAGGTAGTATCTCGAACTTTTCATATCAGGTACAATCTTGCGGTTTGTTATGCTTTCATCCTCCACCCCTTGCTTAAAAAGCCTGCTCCTGTGTTGTTGTCGCTCGTATTCAGGCATCATTCAGCACAGGCGTAGTACGTTTATAAGTTCCTTCTGCCAAACATACGATTCATTCGTACATCCAAGTCTCCGAGCCGCTGTCGGTCGTTGCCCGATAACACTCGCCATAGGCTTCACTGGTTATAAAAGTCACTGTCCATGGGATTCAAGTCTCATTCATTTTGAGATGAGAATGTATTGTTTGTATGGGTTTCTGTGGCTGAGCAAGGTGGTAATTAGACCCACCTGGTGCCTTCTCTGCACTGGATTAGCCTGGGGGGATGGGTGGTTGATAGGTGTGAGCTTTCACAGCAAGGGGTGGCATACACCATACAACCAATTTGTATCAGATTAATTAATACTCCTCACTACCAATTCGTATCGGCTTCATTGCATACAATTTACAAACCGATTTGTATCCGGTACATTGCCTAGGCCGATAGCTTAACGGCTCCTCACATGCTACACCTTCTACAAACCCCATCACACCTACTGATGCCCCACACCTCCTACGATACTCTCCCTTCACCCAACTGATGCCCCACACCTCTTACTACACACACCATACACCGAACAGTCCGGTCCGAATCTGGTCGCAAAGCAGCGGCACTACAGTTCGGACCCTCGGCAATCACAAGCCCCCTCACCTTCGAAACACCAGACAGTCGATCCGAGTCCAGTCGCATCTCCGGTGCCGTGATTCGGATCCCGGCGCATCAATAACCCCATACCCACACCACAACCACACCATCCGAATCCAGTCGTAGCATCGGCTCTAAGATTCGGATCCTCAGCTAAAACAACCAATCCGAGCACAGTCGCACCACCGGCGCATACCGCTCTGATCTACAGCAGTAAACTTCTTTAAACCGATCCGAATCCAGTCGTAGCATCGGCCCCAAGTTTCGGATCCTCGGCTGAAAACAACCAATCCGTACGCAGTCGCATACCCGGCTCTAGCAGCTCCGACCCATACCTCCGATACAACGTCGAACGTCTCAGAACGTTACGAATCCAGCCGTAGCATCGGCCACAATGATTCGAACCCAAAGCCGCCATACACACGCATTACTCACCACTCCCGTTTCATCACGAAACGGCCATCCCCACACACTCGAAAGTCACAAACTCTTCTTCTTTCGTCTTCTTAAGGCATTTGTTCCTCGCAAGCGCTGCGAGCGTTCGACGAGTGGTTGCACACCAGCCACTCACCACCTCCAGTAGTCAAACGGCTACTCACCGATTTCTCTATCCCTTTCCACCACACAGGCCAGTTTAGATCCAGTCTCCATCCCGTCCACCCTGCAATCCAGGTCGGACGATATTTCCCACAAAAAAAAAAAAAAGTCTTACACACTTCTTCACCCGGGAGCTACCTACCGCTCCCACAACTCTTCACGCCTACCATAAAAAATATTAATAAATAAATAAATAATAAAAAAAATATATATATATATATATATATATATATATATATATAAAAAAAAAAAAAATTTAAATAATAATAAAAAAAAAAATGTTAAATAATAAAAAAAAAAAAAAAAAATTTAAAAATAATTAAAAAAAAAAAAAAAAAATTTAAAATAATAAAAAAAAAAAAAAATAAGATAATAAAAAAAAAAAAAAAAAAATGTTAAATAAAAAAATAAAAAAAAAAATATTAAAATAATAAAAAAAAAAAAAAAAAAAAATGATAAATATAAAAAAAAAAAAAAAAAAAAAAGGGGAAATATATATATATATATATATATCTCCATGTCACCCTCCTCACAGGTCCCGGTCGACCCATGTCTCGACCTCAACCAAGACAGGGCTCAAGTCAGGTGCGTAAACGCAAAGCCCCTCCTTGCTTTCTCTCCGCACTCTTTCACGACATCCGAGTCTTCACATACACAATTCGACCGCTCATCAGGCGCTAGCAACTGTCACATACCTCTACGCACGACACTCTGTTTTCGAAGCCGATCCGAGATCCTTCACTACGCAGACAAGGTCACCAACATCCACCTTGCTGGCAGTGCAGGAGTTGGCAGACCGACCACACGTCACTGGACTACAGATCGAAACATTCCTACTTAGTATACCAGACTTCAGCTACCCGCCCCAGTACGCCCTGGGGGCTCTGGTTCATCAGTCTGTGCCAAGCACAGGCGGCACCCGAGCTATCGGTTACCTAGCCAGTCACCTCCTGGCTCACCTCGGTTGCCACGCAGTCTTTTGAGTTTTCTAAATTTCACTCAACAAGCGCTCGTACGCAAAACTTGGCTATCCTCTGCGCCTGTCATTCCTTATTCTGTCCATCCTCCCTTCCTTCTCCCTACCCACTTTCGTACCTCCTCTATCCCCTCCATACCTGGCATCTCACTCTATAAACATACATTCCCCCCCCCCTTTTCTTTCTCGTTTCTCCAGCCCCCAACATATCGCAGACCGACTGCGATGACTTTACCTTCGTCCCACCATCACCACGTTCGGGTTCAGCGGACGACTCCACACAGTCCCTCAGGGCTGGACCATCCCCAGGCTTACGGCCGAACTACGCCGTAGGGGCATCCCCTACCCGGCCACGGCCAGGAAAACCAAGCTGTTAGGCTGCTGTTCCATAACCAGCGGCAACTCTACCAGACAAATTCCGCTGCAGTCGATATCCTCGGCATTTACTCAGCTACACGCCTCAGTGACCACACTGGCAACCAGGCCTGGATGCTTTCCTAAATGTACATAATATAACTGAGTACTAACAGTCTAGGTAAAGTTGATCCAGGGTAAATCCGATTGCCTCTCGGGGGACCGGGAAGGAATTTTTTCCCCTGCTGTAGCAAATTGGATCATGCTCCGCTGGGGTTTTTTGCCTTCCTCTGGATCAACTGTGGGTATAGCATTGGGTATATGGGATTGCACGATATTTTTTATTTTGTTTATTTTATTATTTTAGTGTATTAGTGCAGGGGGCACTACAGGGTTCCACACCAGACTCATTACACTGCCTGACTCATTCCAAAACTACCCAGTCAAACTCCTGCATACCCTCACAGGAGTTCTCCCGATGGTTTAGAAATCTTGTGAGATCTAAGAAATCCAAGAGAGGTCTTTAAAACCTTGACGTGCCCATAACCGTGAAGAAAGTAGGAAAACCGGCACAGTTCATCTCCTTCCTGGTAATCGTTCTAGACAAACGCGCCATGCGGGCCAGCCCACCTCTCGGTAGATTGACCCGCATCAGGACAGTCATCCATACGTCTACCGACACGCAGGGGGGCACTAACCCACAGCTACAATCCCTACTGGGCATGCTCAAACCACGATGAGGATCGTCCCTCAAGGGCGTTCCTTTATCGTACGCTTCTTAGTGTTCCTCTCCCAGGCACGAGACGTTGACCAAGTCATTAAGCTAGACGCAGCCTCCGTAGCAGGAGCTGACCATGGGGGACCAATTCCTTGAGACCGGATAGGTAGACCCTTGTTTATCCCATCAGCATCCTCTTCGTCACCTCAGATGACCACGGACGTAGCAGCTTCCACAAGCTTCGCTGCAATTTTTGGCCATCATTGGTTTCAGGAGATCCGATCCATCAGAGATGCTCACAATTCCGCTTTTTAGTCAGTCCTCCTCTCTACTTGAGATCTACCCCATAGTCGCAGCAACACAAGTACAGGGCAGCCCCGGGCAGGACAGACCGCCATGTTCGCCACAGACAACCAGGCTACAGCCACAGTCATTAACAAAGGCAGGTCAATAAATCATTATCCGTCATGTCCTTCCCACGCAGGCTGTTGCTACTTTCCCTACAACGTCAGCTCAGTAGCCTCAGGGTCCACATCCCTGGCCAATGCAACACCTCGGCCGACGCGCTATCCCGCCTAACCATGCCACATCCTTTCACAGAAGCCCGGAGCCGACTCGACCATGTCCGGCATCCCACATTAGTCCCAACCAACTTTGGAATCGGATAACACCTCCATGGTGCTACCTCCCTCATCAATGCATCCTGATCTGCCAACACACTACAGGTGGCGGCAACCACACTCCAGTACCGAACGCTTACCAGTGACCAGCACCATTCTCCGGGACATGTCTGCTATCCTTCACGTTCCCCCTTCGGTCTATGGCCCAGCCTGGTAAATCAAGCAGCCATTTACCTAGCCTTGTTACGATCTCACGGCCCGGCGAATTACTATCACCAGCCCTAAATGCCAAGTACTACTCAGGCACCACCCGTCTCGCCACCAAAGTCATTTCATCCTACACCCGACGGTATCGGAAACAATACAACCCGGTCCCGGAGTAGACATTAAACCTTTCGGACACATAATGCCATGGCCGTTCTGGTGCAATCGGTAAACTCGGCTGTCCGATCCATCAGAGGACAGCCCTCTACTACCTTTCCCAACTGAACCCCTAAGCGGGAAACAGTTCATCAGCCACGTCAGAACACTCCTGAGCATCTCGGGCCTTAACCCAGGGTGTTACTCAGGACTTGCTTTCGCGTTAGAGCAGCCCCAACAACATCACGAAACAGAGTTCCTGACCACGCAATAAGGAAGATGGGCAGGTGGAAATCCTTGTGTTTCGCCCGACACATTCCCGATCCTCAGTCAGAAATATCACGAGCCTTTAACAGTCTCGCTCTATAGTGGTTTACCTGTCATAATAGAACAATTCCTTCCTAACCTTGTGTGACTTTTTGGCCCCTTTATTTGGCATACCGTACAAAAGGCCAGGCCACACTTCAGGTCTTATTTGTGTTGTTAGTCTTGTGACGTGTTTATGTGATCCATATCTCTTCAGACAGAGGGCTCCGACCATAAATAGGAAGGCTAGTATGCTAGCCTGAAATTATAGGAGGAGTTCGAGGGGTACTTATACAGACCATCCACCAGGGTCAGTGTCGGCTGTAGTGCGCGGTACCCACCCACCCATATCTCCCTTTTCTAGGGCACTCCTCTACAACCAATTCTCAGCAGAATTATCTATTACTTCTATTCAGGTATGGCCCCTTTATTTGGCATACCGTACAAAAGGCCAGGCCACACTTCAGGTCTTATTTGTGTTGTTAGTCTTGTGACGTGTTTATGTGATCCATATCTCTTCAGACAGAGGGCTCCGACCATAAATATATATATATATTGTAGCCTGGGGGACAGGTAGTCGGTACAAAAACTCCCTGGGATGAGCAGGCACAGATACCAAGTCCATTGGATCAGTGAAAACACAGTGTTATTTATTGGTGCTATATACAGGAGCCAATGACCGGTGCTGTACAGTGCTGAAAACAAACAGAAGAAAAACTAACTAAACAAAAGCCTAGCCGTGTCTCGGCTCTAACTATACAGTATTTACAAGCCCTCACTACCAGGCTGGACAAGCCTAGCGCTTGTCAGCTTCCACATTCACAGAGTCACAAGTTTTACAAACCTTCTTGCTCTCACAGACCAATGCTGTCTGTGTTTCCCAGGCAGAGCAAAGGCTGTCTGCTCAGGTGAGCTTTTAATTAACCTGTGGGAGAGAACCAACACCTGAACTGGATCCTGGCTCAGAGATCCCTGAATGTATATGAGAGGAGCCTGGGAGATGTATAAACCCCGAATAGGACTTTCCCAGGCTCTCTCTGGGATGCTCTGTCACACATCCTCCCCCCTTGTTTCAACCCCAGGGTTGGAACACCTGTAGCCCAACAGGAGTGAACACGGGAGAGGGCATCTACATTCCCCATCTCAACACCTGGCCTGTGTTTTACTGTAAAGGCGTAATCTTGTAGGGCCAAAAACCACCGGTTCACCCGCCTATTAGTCTCCTTCTTTTGGGCCATCCATTTCAGGGGAGCATGGTCAGTTATCAACTCAAACTGGCGCCCCAACAAGTAGTACCTGAGCGCGTCCACGGCCCACTTTATGGCCAGACACTCCTTTTCAATGACTGCGTACTTCTTTTCATGGTCATTGAGCTTTCTGCTTAAGTACACCATAGGGTGTTCTTCCCCATTGTGTACCTGTGAAAGTACTGCCCCGATACCCACATCAGACGCATCCGTCTGGACCAAAAAGTTTTTGGAGAAATCGGGGGAGTATAGGATTGGCTGTGCACAAAGAGCCTTCTTCAGTACTTGAAAAGACTCTTCTGCTACTGGAGACCATTTCACCATTACGGAGGCTTTCCCTTTTGTAAGGTTTGTCAGTGGGGCAGCTATAGTTGCGAAATTTGGGATGAATCTTCTATAGTACCCCGCAATGCCAAGAAAGGCCCTGACCTGCTTCTTGTTTGCAGGACGTGGCCACTCCTGGATGGCTTCTATTTTATTCACCTGGGGCTTTATGACACCCCGGCCAATAGTGTAGCCCAAATACCTGGCTTCCTCTAGCCCTTCCCTACTGCTGCCCTTGGACGCGGAGAAGGCATTCGACAGGGTCCACTGGGGTTACATGACACAAACTCTGGAAAAATTTGGTTTCAAAGGCCCCATTCTATCAGCCATCCTAGCTGTATACTCCTCCCCTTGCGCACAAGTGTACACCTCTAACATGTTATCCCGCCCTTTCGCCATTACCAACGGCACTAGGCAAGGATGCCCCCTCTCCCCCTCAATTTTCAATCTCATTATAGAACCATTAGCTGAAAAGATTAGAACCCATTCAGGGACCCCAGGTTTCAGCGTACTAGGGGAATCCCACAACATAAACCTCTTTGCGGACGACATCATTCTACTTTTGACCTCCCCACAAACCTCTCTCTCTCAAGCCCATAGCATCCTAGTCAATTTTAGTCAAATATCTTACTACAAAGTCAATTTTACAAAATCCCTCATCCTAGGACTCAACCTTCCCATCCATCTCCAACGACGGCTACAGAACGACTTCCCTTACACTTGGAGTTCGTCTAGTATACCATACCTGGGACATCTCACAGCAGACCCTAACAAACTAGCTGAAGTTAATTACGCTCCCTTAATAGCCAAACTAGCATTAGAAATACGGCGGTTAACTAAAACAGATCTAACATGGTCTGGCCGCCTAGCATCCTTCAAGATGCTACTCCTCCCCCAAATTTTATACGTTTTTCGCACTCTTCCTATTCCACTTAAAACGACTTATCTCAACGTACTTAATCTTCAACTCAAACAATATATTTGGGGATCCAAACGACCAAGAGGCTCAAAAACACTGCTTATTAAACACAGACTGGCTGGAGGTATGGGATTAGTGGACCTAAAAGATTACTATAGAGCAGCCTTACTTACCCAACTTAAATGTTGGTTTCCTGCACAGCCCACCAACCCCTGGTGCAGATTAGAACAAGCATTATGCCCGACGCACAACCTTTATCACCTCCTACTTATAGACACCTGGAAACCATTCCCACTCCGAACCCTACCGTTTACCATTAGGGCCTCACTCATAGTATGGAGGGACCTTAACAAACATACTAATACACCCCCCTCAAACATTCACCTCCCAATTCCATTAGAATTACTGAATAGCGCAATCCTACATGCAAACTACTTTAAATGGAAGACTCGGGGTATCACCTTAATATCCGACTTATACGACAACAACTCACTTAAACCCTTCGATACTCTAGTCTCAGAATACTCTATCCCACAGTCTGACCACTACAAATACCTTCAACTCTCTCATTTCCTGAATTCCCTGAAGAATATCCAGGTCCCTATGCAGGACGGCTTATGGAAATTCTTTAGTAGCGAATCCAGCTCTATAAAAGGCATAACGCTTTTTTACAACCACTTCCAAAGTAAATTTGCATTCACCAAACTACCGCCATTTCACAAATGGGAGCAGGAGATAGGAGAATCTTTCACAACCGCACAATGGAAAATGGCACTCAAATCAGTATACAAAGCTTCTAGATGTGTTAACCACTGGGAACTTTCATTAAAAATAGCCCAAAGATGGTACCTCACCCCATACAAAATGTCCAAATACTACCACAACAGCTCCCCCTTATGCTGGAGAGACTGTGGAGAAGTTGGGAATATTTTACATGTATTCTGGAAATGTAAAAATTTAGTTAGCTTCTGGAACAGTATTTTTGCATGTATCGCTCGTATCACTGGAATTCTCCTGTCTCCTAGCCCTGGAATGGCACTACTAAATCTTAATATTGAGAAATTTCCTCCTAACTAGCGAACTGTGGTAACATACATATTTCTTGCGGCTAAATCAGTCATAACCAAAAATTGGAAGTCAAATGTATCCCCCAATGTGTCTGAAGTCTTAGATATCACACATACTAACTACATCTTTGAATCTATGATAGCAAAAAAGGAAGGCAGAAACCAATTACTAAATAACCACTGGAATATCTGGACTTCCTGGTACAAAGGATAAGTGTACAAATGCTCTACATTACTAGCTGATAATGTGCTCATGAACCACCTCTGACATGATCCATCCCCCCCCCTCCCCTCCCCTCCACCATCCTCTCCCTCTCCCCCTATCCTCCCCTCTACTTTCCTTCTATTCTACTCGCCTACGGTTATAATGGAAACAAGTGTATCTCTGAGAGGGTCTCCCTACCCATCTCTGACGTTTAACTAAATCTATCCTCGCAACAATATTTTGATTATAATTCTGATAGTGCCTTATCATTATATGTAACCGCTACTATTTTTCTTCTATGCTTACTGTACAATGTTTGTACCCTGTTTATACAAGAAAATTTGTTCTCAATAAAAACTAATTAAAAAAATAAATAAAAATTGTTATACACCTTCTGTTTGAATTGAATGCAATATGTCAGTGAGGATAAGTTCATTTGTCAAAAGGTTTTCCACAACGTCGTTGCACGACGTACAATGTTTAATTGTACACTGTGTTCTATATGCAAAATCAATAAAATATTTGAAAGAGAAGAGGAGGATCAGAGCTACTCTGTGCAAAACAATTGCACAGAGCAGATGAGTATGACATGTTTTTTTTTTATTTGAAAGAAAAAAACAAAACCTTCAATATCACTTTATTAGGTGGCTGAGGAACTAGTGCAGGAAGGAAGGTTTTAGGTTCCTAGAGAACTGAGCTGACTTTTTAGTTGGTTTCCAGCTCTATAGAAGGAACAGACTACACCTGAAAGGGGAGGTTGCAGCTCTGTTGGGGGAGAAGATGGCCAAAAAGTTAGAAAAAATGTTTAACTAGGTGGTCGGGGGGGATCAGATGAAACAATAGTCAGCAGTGAGTGAAGGTCAGAGGGTACTAGTGGGGGCATTTGTGGTAATATAAAATATAAACAGAATACCGAAGGTGAGTAGGTTGGCAGAACTCAATTACAGCCTCAATTTTTATAAGGAGGAAAAATATGTGCTTGTACGAAACTAAACGGCATGTGCACAAATGCTATAAGTTTAGCTAATAAAATGGAAGAACTGGTGCTGCTGATTTACGAGGAGGATTTACATTTTGTGGGAATATCAGAAACCTGGTTTGACAGCTCAGATTATTGGCTTGCCACTGTCCAGGGGTACTCCTTGTATCAGAGGGACAAGGAGGGTAAAAGATGGGGAAGGATATGCCAGTATATCATGAATGATTTTATAGTCAACGTGAGGAATGCTAAGGGATGGACTGGCCATCGGGACTACCTGGAGTGTCTCGGTGGGCCGATGACACAGTGGGCCATTTAAAAAAAAATGAAAACATTTTTTTTTGTGGGCCTTTTTTTATGCAGAGTTTGGCGGCAGAGGGAGCGTGGCAGCAAACAGCGGCGGGGATTCGGGGAAGGTGGCCAGCGAGGAGGGCAGTTGGATGTAAAAGCCGAGGAGGGAGAAGAGCTCCACCCCCTCCCTGACCACCGAAGAGGCGAACAGGAGCGAGCACGGCCACCCCGGCGCTCCCAGAACCTCGATTCCTCCACCTCCTCTCTGCTCCAGGAACCAGAGGGCAGGCTGACTGGGCCAGAGGGCAGGCTGACTGGGAGCCTGGAGGAATACAACATGCGCCGCTGTAAGGGCTGAGAGACAGGGGAGCTGAGAGACAGAGGGGGGAGCTGAGAGACAGAGGGGGAGCTGAGAGATAGAGGAGGAGAGCTGTGAGATAGAGGAGGGGGCTGAGAGACAGTGGGGGCTGAAAGACAGAGGAGGGGTCTGAGACACAGAGGAGGGGTCTGAGAGACAGAGGGGGCTGAGAGACAGGGGGGGCTGAGAGACAGAGGGGGGAGCTGAGAGACAAGGTGGAGCTGAGAGACAAGGTGGAGCTGAGAGACAAAGGGGGGAGCTGAGAGACAGAGGAGGAGAGCTGAGAGACAGAGGACCCCCTCTGTCTCTCAGACCCCTCCTCTGTCTCTCAGACCCCTTCTCTGTCTCTCAGACCCCTCCTCTGTCTCTCAGCTCTCCTCCTCTGTCTCTCAGCTCCCCCCTTTGTCTCTCAGCTCCACCTTGTCTCTCAGCTCCCCCTCTGTCTCTCAGCCCCCTCTGTCTCTCAGACCCCTCCTCTGTGTCTCAGACCCCTCCTCTGGGACCCCCTCTGTCCCAGCCCCCCTATGTCTCTCAGCGAGAGCACCCCCGGATCAAGACTATCTCTCAGACCCCCCTCTGTCTCTCAGACCCCCCTCTGTCTCTCAGACCCCCCTCTGTCTCTCAGACCCCCTCTGTATCTCAGTTCCCCCTCTGTCTCTCAGTCCCCATGTCTCTCAGTCCCCCACTCTTTTAGCCCCCTCCTCTGTCTCTCAGCCCCCCTCTGTCTCTCAGACCCCCCTCTGTCTCTCAGACCCCTCCTCTGTCTCTCAGACCCCTCCTCTGTCTCTCAGACCCCTCCTCTGTCTCTCAGCTCTCCTCCTCTGTCTCTCAGCTCCCCCC
The DNA here is from genome assembly GCA_029206835.1 of Rana muscosa. Classification (NCBI taxonomy): domain Eukaryota; kingdom Metazoa; phylum Chordata; class Amphibia; order Anura; family Ranidae; genus Rana; species Rana muscosa. The sequence goes on from CM055122.1 coordinate 1,173,649,364, forward strand.
TCTGTCTCTCAGCTCCCCCTCTGTCTCTCATCTCCCCCTCTGTCTCTCAGCCCCCCTCTGTCTCTCAGCTCACCCTCTCTCTCTCAGCTCCCCCTGCCTCTCAGCCCCCATCTGTCTCTCAGCTCCCCCTGTCTCTCAGCCCCCCTCTGTCTCTCAGACCCCTCCTTTGTCTCTCAGACCCCTCCTCTGTCTCTCAGCCCCCTCCTCTATCTCTCAGCTATCCTCCTCTATCTCTCAGCTCCCTCCTCTGTCTCTCAGCTCCCTCCCTCTATCTCTCAGCTCCCCCTGTCTCCCAGCCCCCCTATGTCTCTCAGCTCCCCCCTCTGTCTCTCAGCTCCCTTTCTTTCTCTCAGCTCCCCCTCTGTCTCTCAGACCCCCCTCTGTCTCTCAGTCCCCCTCTGTCTCTCAGTTCCCGTGTCTCGCAGTCCCCCCTTTTAGCCCCTCCTCTGTCTCACAGCTCCCCTCTATCTCTCAGACCCCCTCTGTCTCTCAGACCCCCCTCTGTCTCTCAGACCCTTCCTCTGTCTCTCAGACCCCTCCTCTGTCTCTCAGCTCTCCTCCTCTGTCTCTCAGCTCCCCCCTTTGTCTCTCAGCTCCACCTTGTCTCTCAGCTCCCCCCTCTGTCTCTCAGCCCCCCCTGTCTCTCAGACCCCTCTGTCTCTCAGACCCCTCCTCTGTGTCTCAGACCCCTCCTCTGTCTTTCAGCCCCCACTGTCTCTCAGCCCCCTCCTCTATCTCACAGCTCTCCTCCTCTATCTCTCAGCTCCCCCTCTGTCTCTCAGCTCCCCCTCTGTCTCTCAGCTCCCCCTGTCTCTCAGCCCCTATCTCTCAGACCCCCCTCTGTCTCTCAGTCCCCCTCTGTCTCTCAGTTCCCTTGTCTCTCAGTCCCCCCTTTTAGCCCCTCCTCTGTCTCACAGCTCCCCTCTATCTCTCAGACTCCCTCTGTCTCTCAGACCCCCCTCTGTCTCTCAGACCCCTCCTCTGTCTCTCAGCTCTCCTCCTCTGTCTCTCAGCTCCCCCCTTTGTCTCTCAGCTCCACCTTGTCTCTCAGCTCCCCCCTCTGTCTCTCAGCCCCCCCTGTCTCTCAGCCCCCTCTGTCTCTCAGACCCCTCCTCTGTGTCTCAGACCCCTCCTCTGTCTTTCAGCCCCCACTGTCTCTCAGCCCCCTCCTCTATCTCACAGCTCTCCTCCTCTATCTCTCAGCTCCCCCCTCTGTCTCTCAGCTCCCCCTCTGTCTCTCAGCTCCCCCTGTCTCTCAGCCCCCTATCTCTCAGCCCCCCTCTGTCTCTCAGCTCCCCCTCTGTCTCTCAGCTCCCCCTCTGTCTCTCAGACCCCTCCTCGGTCTTCTGACCCCTCCTCTGTCTCTCAGCCCCCTCCTCTATCTCTCAGCTCCCCCCTCTGTCTCTCAGATCCCCCTCTGTCTCTCAGCCCCCTCCTTTGTCTCTCAGACCCCTCCTCTGTCTCTCATCTCCCCCTGTCTCTCAGCCGCCCTGTCTCTCAGCCCCCCTCTGTCTCTCAGTTCCTGTGTCTCTGAGTCCCCCCCATTTTAGCCCCTCCTCTGTCTCTCAGACCCCCCTCTGTCTCTCAGACCCCCCTCTGCCTCTCAGACCCCCCTCTGTCTCTCAGCTCTCCTCCTCTGTCTCTCAGCTCCCCCCTCTGTCTCTCAGATCCCCCCTCTGTCTCTCAGCCCCCCTCTGTCTCTCAGCCCCCCTGTCTCTCAGCCCCCCTCTGTCTCTCAGCCCCCCTGTCTCTCAGACCCCTCCTCTGTCTCTCAGCTCCCACTGTCTCTAAGCCCCCTCCTCTATCTCTCATCTCTCTTCCTCTATCTCTCAGCTCCCCCTCTGTCTCTCAGCTCCCCCCTGTGTCTCTCAGCTCCCTACTTCTGTCTCTCAGCTCCCCCCTCTGTCTCTCAGCTCCCCCTCTGTCTCTCAGCTCCCCCTCTGTCTCTCAGCTCCCCCCCGTCTCTCAGCCCCCTCCTCTGTCTCTCAGCCCCCCACTGTCTCTCAGCCCCTTCCTATGTCTCTCAGCCCCCTCCTTTGTCTCTCAGCCCCCTCCTCTATCTCTCGGCTCTCCTCCTCTTTCTCTCAGCTCCCCCTCTGTCTCTCATCTCCCCCCTCTGTCTCTCAGCCCCCCTCTGTCTCTCAGCTCCCCCTGTCTCTCAGCTCCCCCTGTCTCTCAGCCCCCCTGTCTCTAAGCCCCCCTCTGTCTCTCAGCTCCCCCCTCTGTCTCTCAGCTCCCCCCTCTGTCTCTCAGCTCCCTCCCTCTGGCTCTTAGCTCCCCCTCTGGCTCTCAGCTCCCCCTCTGGCTCTCAGCTCCCCCTCTGTCTCTCAGCTCCCCCCTCTGTCTCTCTGCCCCTCCTCTGTCTCATTCATTCCCTGACTCTTAGGCTGCTTTCACACTGGGGCGGGCATTGATGGTAAAACACTGCTAGTTAGCAGCACTTTACTGTCGTTTTAGCTGCGCTATTCGGCTTCTAGCAGGCGCTTTTAACCCCCACTAGCAGCCAAATTAAAGGTTAAATGTGCCCGTGTAGCGCTGCTGCTGAAGTGCTTTGCAGGCGCTTCAGCAGCGGTGGCCATTAATTTTAATGGGCAGGAGCGGTGTGTACACCGCTCCTCCACCGCCCCAAAGATGCTGCTTGGAGGCGTTTTTTAATGCCCTGGCAGCGCCCCAGTGTGAAAGCACTCGGGCTTTCACACTGGGACTGCAGCGGAGGAGTTTTTCAGACGCTTTACAGGTGCTAATTTTAGCCCAAAAGCACCTGAAAAACGCCTCAGTGTGAAAGGGGTCCTACACTCACCCCCTCTCTTTTACACTCACTCCCTCTCTCTTACACTCACCCCCCTCTCTCACCCACCCCATCTCACCCCCTTTCCCTCAACCCTCCCTCTCTCTCTTTCTCATTCCCCTCTCTCCTTTACCCTCTCATGATATACAATAATGGATGTAGGGGCTTTTTGGCGGGCGTGGTTTGTTGGGGGGGTGGGGGCAGCATTTTATTGAATTAAAGTGGGCCAGTCTGGGTGAAGTCCAGGGCCAAATTTTTGTCCCAGTCAAGCCCTGGGAATGCTAATGGGGCAAGGGAGGAGGTAGAAACCTTGTGGCTGAAGCTTCAAAGGGAAGAAACAAATGGGAAATAAATAGTGGGTTTATGCTACAGGCCCTCTAACTTGAAATATGAGGAGGAGTCTGATCACCTATCACAGCTAGGAATGGTGGCACGGCAGGGCATTGTTATTATTATGGAGGATTTGAATTGGCCAGATACAGTATTGACTGGACAAAATGAACTGCTCACTCAATTAGGCTGCCATTTCCTAAATGTCTTGTAGGACAACTTCATGGGTCAATAAGTGGATGCCCGGACTAGAAATTAAGCATTAATAGACCAACTAATTACCAACAACACAGATCTGATCGCAGATGTGGAATTATAAGACAACTTAGGAAACAGTGATCACAGGAAAGTACATTCACCATAGCAAATAATTTATAATAAATAGAGGCTTGAGGGTAGTGGAAGAACACTACATTTTAAAAGCTCCATACTACAAGATATTGCATGGCATCAAATTCTAGAAACATTGAACACGGAGAAATATTGGGAGTGCTTTAAGAACATATTAAATAAAGGTATTAAACTTTAGCATAAAAAGGTTTATAAAAGAGAAAAAAATACTTTTAAAAAATATAAGACCAAGGGGTCATTGTCAGTATTCCAACACTACAAGGAGTGCAACAAGAAGTGTAAGAGCACAATCAGGGCAGCTAAAATACTGTAGACTATGAGAGACACATACTGTAGAAAAAAAATAATATATATATATATATATATATATATATATTGTAGCCTGGGGGACAGGTAGTCGGTACAAAAACTCCCTGGGATGAGCAGGCACAGATACCAAGTCCATTGGATCAGTGAAAACACAGTGTTATTTATTGGTGCTATATACAGGAGCCAATGACCGGTGCTGTACAGTGCTGAAAACAAACAGAAGAAAAACTAACTAAACAAAAGCCTAGCCGTGTCTCGGCTCTAACTATACAGTATTTACAAGCCCTCACTACCAGGCTGGACAAGCCTAGCGCTTGTCAGCTTCCACATTCACAGAGTCACAAGTTTTACAAACCTTCTTGCTCTCACAGACCAATGCTGTCTGTGTTTCCCAGGCAGAGCAAAGGCTGTCTGCTCAGGTGAGCTTTTAATTAACCTGTGGGAGAGAACCAACACCTGAACTGGATCCTGGCTCAGAGATCCCTGAATGTATATGAGAGGAGCCTGGGAGATGTATAAACCCCGAATAGGACTTTCCCAGGCTCTCTCTGGGATGCTCTGTCACACATCCTCCCCCCTTGTTTCAACCCCAGGGTTGGAACACCTGTAGCCCAACAGGAGTGAACACGGGAGAGGGCATCTACATTCCCCATCTCAACACCTGGCCTGTGTTTTACTGTAAAGGCGTAATCTTGTAGGGCCAAAAACCACCGGTTCACCCGCCTATTAGTCTCCTTCTTTTGGGCCATCCATTTCAGGGGAGCATGGTCAGTTATCAACTCAAACTGGCGCCCCAACAAGTAGTACCTGAGCGCGTCCACGGCCCACTTTATGGCCAGACACTCCTTTTCAATGACTGCGTACTTCTTTTCATGGTCATTGAGCTTTCTGCTTAAGTACACCACAGGGTGTTCTTCCCCATTGTGTACCTGTGAAAGTACTGCCCCGATACCCACATCAGACGCATCCGTCTGGACCAAAAAGTTTTTGGAGAAATCGGGGGAGTATAGGATTGGCTGTGCACAAAGAGCCTTCTTCAGTACTTGAAAAGACTCTTCTGCTACTGGAGACCATTTCACCATTACGGAGGCTTTCCCTTTTGTAAGGTTTGTCAGTGGGGCAGCTATAGTTGCGAAATTTGGGATGAATCTTCTATAGTACCCCGCAATGCCAAGAAAGGCCCTGACCTGCTTCTTGTTTGCAGGACGTGGCCACTCCTGGATGGCTTCTATTTTATTCACCTGGGGCTTTATGACACCCCGGCCAATAGTGTAGCCCAAATACCTGGCTTCCTCTAGCCCAATGGCACATTTTTTGGGATTTGCCGTAAACCCTTCTTTGAAGAGGGAATCCAGGACAGCCTGGACACGGGACAAGTGAGACTCCCAGTCAGTGCTATGCACCACTATGTCGTCCAGATAGGCTGCAGCATACTGTCGGTGAGGTCTTAGGGTCCTGTCCATAGCTCTCTGAAATGTTGCAGGGGCATTTTGCAACCCAAAAGGCATTTTCTTATACTGAAACGACCCCTCCGGGGTCACAAACGCAGTCTTTTCTTTGGCACTACCAGTCAGGGGTATTTGCCAATATCCTTTGGTCAAGTCCAAAGTGGTCAGATAACGGGCCTTGCCAAGTCGGTCTATAAGCTCGTCTACCCTGGGCATTGGGTATGTGTCAAACTTTGTTACCGCATTAAGCTTCCTGAAGTCGTTACAAAACCTCCAAGTGCCATCCGGTTTTGGGACTAATACAATGGGGCTAGACCAGTCACTATTGGATTCCTCAATAACATCTAGCTCCAACATCCTTTTAACTTCCTCACTGATGTCCTTTCTTCTAGCTTCGGGAATTCGGTATGGTTTGAGCTTGACACGGACCCCAGGTTCAGTAACAATATCATGCTGAACTGCTGAAGTCGTGCCCGGCAACTCTGAAAATTTCTCTTTATTCCTTATCAGGAACTCTCTAGCTTCCTGTTTCTGGGAACATGACAGGGTGTCTGGAATCGTGACCTCAGGGATCAGAGGGGATTCAGTACCCTTAAGGGTTACCGGGAGAGACCTGGCAGTTAATGCCAGTCTATCCTTCCAGGGCTTTAACAGGTTTATGTGGTAAATCTGTTCGGGCTTCCTTTTACCTGGTTGATACACCTTGTAATTGACCTCCCCAACTCTTTCAATTACTTCAAAGGGTCCCTGCCACTTAGCCAGGAATTTGCTCTCAACAGTGGGAACTAACACGAGGACCCGGTCACCAGGTGAGAAAACACAAAGTTGGGCCCCCCTGTTGTATATCCTCTGTTGGGCTGCTTGGGCCTGCAGTAAATGTTCTTTTACTACCGGCATGATTGCTGCAATCCTATCCTGCATTTGAGCGATATGCTCAATAACACTTTTGTGAGGTGTCTGCTCCCCCTCCCAAGTTTCCTTGGCTATGTCTAAGAGTCCCCGAGGGTGTCTCCCATAAAGCAGCTCAAATGGAGAGTACCCCGTAGAGGACTGGGGAACTTCCCTGATGGCGAACATCAAGTAAGGTATCAGGAAGTCCCAGTTTTTCCCATCCTTATCAACAACCTTTTTTAACATAATCTTTAATGTCTTATTGAAGCGTTCCACCAAGCTATCCGTTTGAGGATGGTACACTGAGGTACGCAACTGCGTCACCTTAAATAACTTGCAGAGCTCCCTAGTTATTCGTGACATGAATGGGGTACCTTGGTCTGTAAGGACTTCTTTCGGGACGCCAACCCGACTGAACACCATAAACAGCTCTTTGGCAATGTTTTTAGCAGATGCAGTGCGTAAGGGAACGGCCTCGGGGTAAAGGGTAGCGTAATCCATGATCACGAGGATATGTTGATGACCACGGGCAGATTTGGGGAGTGGACCCACCAGGTCCATGGCAATCCTTTCAAAGGGCACTTCAATAATGGGCAAAGGCACTAACGGACTTCGAAAGTGGGGTTGGGGGGCTGACTTTTGACATATAGGACAGGATTGACAATAATTCTCGATATTTTTCCATATCCCAGGCCAGTAAAACCTGCGCAACACCCTTTCAGTGGTTTTCTCAACCCCTAAATGGCCTCCTAGTAAGTGCCCATTGGCAAGGTTCAACACCACCCGTCTGTATAGCTTAGGGACTACCAACTGTTCAACCACTTCATCATTAGTTTTACATACACGATACAGTAAATCCTCATTGCTGCAGAAATATGGAAAACAGGGCCCGTCCCCCGGTTCGACAGGTACCCCATCAACCACCACCACATTTTCCCAGGCCCTGGCAAGGGTAGGGTCTTTTCTCTGTTCCGTACCAAAATTTTCCTTGTGCACATTTAGATCGGTAAACTCAAACGTAGGCTCAGATTCAGCAGACAGCTGTCCAGCTCTACTGGTTGTGGGGACTTCTTCCGGCTCCCCCAGCTCTCCTGCCATAACTGAGAAAGGATCACCCGGAGAGCCCTGAGAGGAGTCCCCTGAACTCACAAGGTCAGTAATGGCCACGAGTTCTGGCTCTGCGACTGAGTTAGGTACTGCGACTGGGTCGGGACAATCCCACAGTTCCCAAAACTTAGGGAAGTCCCTACCAATGATAGCCTCATGCACCAAGTGGGGCACCAGTCCAACCGAATGGGTCACCGTACCTAAGCCAGTTTTAAACTGAACAGTGGCTATTGGATACTCGCGGGTATCCCCATGTACACAGATCACAGCAACTTTTTTTGCATGAAAATTCACAGTTTCAACCATCTCAGCTGTAACCAAAGTAACTAGACTTCCTGAGTCCAGCAAGGCCGTAATAGGCTTATTATTAATAGTCACTTGACACATGTGTTTTCCCACATTTGGCACTGCAGCGCATGAAACGGCAGCAAACATAGACTGCCTTCTAAAAGATAGATCACACTGCATTGGTTCATCTGTTAATGGACAGTTTGCTGCAACATGTCCCAGTTCTTGGCAACGAAAACACCTGATGTTTCCCCAATCTGGTTTGCTGACAGGCAGTGGCTTCCCTTGCTTGGGCCGCCAAACTTCAGTCCTGGCACCAAAATTCCTCCCCCCTATTTCCTTGCCATGCTTACCATCCACTTCCCCTGGAACAGTCTTACCGGTTGCCTGGGGAGACCGTGGTTTTGGGTGGAAAGTCCGTGCGGCTGTAGGGGTGGTGACCAGGTTCTCTGCAGCAAAGTACCTCTCAACGAGCTCCACCAGGTTGTCTGCTGACTTGGGGTCTCCCTGACTCACCCACTTCTGCAGGGGAATTGGCAGTGACCTCAGGAATTGGTCCATGACCACACGCTCCACTATTTGTGGCGCAGACAGGGACTCCGGCTGTAGCCATTTCCGCACCAGGTGGATCAGATCAAACATCTGCGATCTTGGGGGCCTCTTTTCTTGGAAGAACCAGCTGTGGACCCGCTGAGCTCGAACAGCCAAGGTAACGCCAAGTCGTGCCAGGATTTCCCGCTTGACCTTCTCATAATCTCCCGCTTCTGCTGACTCCAGATCATAGTAGGCCTTCTGCGCTTCTCCAGAAAGTAAGGGGGCGATCAGTCCTGCCCACTGGGTTTGGGGCCAACCTTCCCTCTCAGCGGTCCGTTCAAATGTTAGTAGGAAGGCCTCTGGATCATCATCTGCCGTCATCTTTGAAAGAAAGCGACCCACATGGATGGCTGAGGGCTTGTCTCCAATATCCTTCATTATCGCAGGTGACCCCTGTGCTAGCGTCTCCATAACCTCAGTAAGGGTTTTCCTATCCGCTTTTGCAGCAGTGGCAAGCTGTTCAAACAGCCTCTGCGATTGCTCCTGTACAGCACCAATCTATTGGAACAGCACCTTGGTTTGCTCCTGTGCGATAGCGTTGGCTTGCTGTTGTGCAGCGTTAGTTTGCTGTTGTGTAGCATTTGCTTGCTGCCATGCAGCGTTTGCTTGCCGCAATTCAGCGTTAGTTTGCTGTTGTGTAGCGTTTGCTTGCCGCAATTCAGCGTTAGTTTGCTGTTGTGCAGCGTTTGCCAACACCATTTTTTTGAGGAGGTCCTCCATGTTGTCACTTTAGGTACTGGCCTTTTAAGTAGTAACTTACTACAGCTGGTCGCAGCCTCCACCATATGTAGCCTGGGGGACAGGTAGTTGGTACAAAAACTCCCTGGGATGAGCAGGCACAGATACCAAGTCCATTGGATCAGTGAAAACACAGTGTTATTTATTGGTGCTATATACAGGAGCCAATGACCGGTGCTGTACAGTGCTGAAAACAAACAGAAGAAAAACTAACTAAACAAAAGCCTAGCCGTGTCTCGGCTCTAAATATACAGTATTTACAAGCCCTCACTTCCAGGCTGGACAAGCCTAGCGCTTGTCAGCTTCCACATTCACAGAGTCACAAGTTTTAAAACCTTCTTGCTCTCACAGACCAATGCTGTCTGTGTTTCCCAGGCAGAGCAAAGGCTGTCTGCTCAGATGAGCTTTTAATTAACCTGTGGGAGAGAACCAACACCTGAACTGGATCCTGGCTCAGAGATCCCTGAATGTATATGAGAGGAGCCTGGGAGATGTATAAACCCTGAATAGGACTTTCCCAGGCTCTCTCTGGGATGCTCTGTCACAATATATATATATATATATATATAAAAAACCAAAAATGCAGCGCTTCAAAGTGAAAATCAGTCCATATAATTCATGACGAAAGAAATGGATGCAGGAAATTGAAGAACTCCACCACCAAAGACTTCAGTGTGAACAGATAACACACCACCACAAAAAATGTGCTCACAGTCTGCTTACCAAAAAGCGAGCATCATAAGCATGTAGTGAAATGCAGAGGGTCACAGATGGATAAGGCTCTCCTATCTTGATAGAGTAACAACCGAAGTGTCCGATAATTTCAACATCAAAGGAACTTCCAGGATTTGGATATCATATATGCAGACCTCAGCAGGAGATGTTAAACCCATACAGAAAGAAAGGTAGCATAGTGAAGCCCGTAAGGTCAAATACAATTTATTTAAAATTCTACTTACAGGGTAAAAAGATCATCAAGGCAAAAAAAGTATAATCCGCAGTTCTTAGCATGCTCACATTGGTCAGCCTGACATGTTTCATCCAACAGAATATCATCAGAGGCGCCTGTAGAATTTTAAATACATTTTATTTGACCTTACGAGCTTCCACTTTTGGGTGAAAATCCGCTTTAAGAACTGGAATGGTACCAGCTGATTGGCATAACGCCAACAAAGTACGAATATTCAAAAAAGGGCAAAGATATACCTGGAAACTATAAACCAGTCAGTCTAATATCAATAGTGTGTAAATCAATGGTGAATCCATCATAGGGGGTAAACAATTTAGTTTTAGGGAGATTAAGAAGACACGTGGAAATTGAAGGAGGAGCAGTTCAACTTTAACCACTTGACGTCCAGCAGGATAACAGCTGCCACGCACCCGTGGGGGCATGCATCGTGGCGATCAGTGGTGCGGCGTGTCAGTCTGACACACCGCTACACCGACGGAGGCTCTTTACCACGTGATCACGATATAAACAGGAAGAACCGTTGATCGGCTTATCCTCACTCGCGTCTGACAGACGCGAGTAGAGGAGAGCCGATCGGCTGCTCTCCTGACAGGGGGGGTCTGTGCTGATTGTTTATCAGCACATCCCCTCCTCGGATGCCCACCCAGGACCACCAGGATGCCGCCAGGACCACCAGGGATGGCCACCCGCACTGGACCACCAGGTATGCCACCCTAGACCACCAGGGATATGCCAATCAGTGCCCAGGCAGCTGCCAATCAGTGCCCATCCACAATGCCTGCAAGTGCCATCAGTGATGCCTATCAGTGCCATCTTTCAGTGCCACATATCAGTGTCAACAGTGCCCAACAGTGCTGCCTATCAGTGCCCATCAATGCTGCCTATCAGTGCCACCCATAAGTACCAATCAGTGCCACCTTTCAGTGCCCAGTGTGGCCTATCAGTGCCCATCAGTGCCCACCAGTTCCACCAATGAGTGCCCATCAGTGCCACCTATCAATGCCCATCAGTGCTGCATATCAGTGCCACCCATCAGTGCCGCCTATCAGTGCCCATTGTCAGTGCCCACCAGTGCCATCTCATTGGTGCCACCTCATCGGTGCCGCCTTATCAGTGCCCGTCAGTGCCGCCTTATCAGTGCCCATCAATGAAGGAGAAAACTTACTTATTTACAAAATTTTATAACAGAAACAAAAGAAAAACTTAAAAAAAAATCTGTCTTTTTTTTTCTTAGTTTAGCAAAAAATAAAAACTGCAGAGGTGATCAAATACCACCAAAAGAAAGCTCTATTTGTGGGAACAAAATGCTAAAAATTCTGTTTGGGTACAGTGTAGCATGACCACGCAATTGTCGTTCAAAATGTGACAGCGCTGAAAGCTGAAAATTGTCTTGGGCAGGAAGGGGGTGTAAGTGCCTGGTACTGAAGTGGTTAAACTGTGTAGGTTTGTTTTTACTGTTAGAGCAGTAAGGATGTGGAACATTAGTGAATGCAATGTACAAATATTTGGAAAATGGTATTGTCATGCACACACATACAATCCTACACAGTTTGAACTAGATGGACTATATGGTGTCTTTGTACAAGCTTACCAACCATAAAGCTATGAAACCATGTGCCGCACCAGTTTTTTGTTACCTCTTTGTAATATTTGTTTATTTATTTGCCTTTTTGGGTTATTTTTATTACACTCAACAGATCAGAAATTGACACCTGAAAATTTCCCTTATCACTGACTACACCAACCAAGTAGGTTTTGTTTTTTCCAAATATATGTTGTCTTTTTGGATTATGCCAAGAAACATCACTGGAAGTTTTACATAGCAACAATTAAAAATAAAAAGGAACCATATTCTTGCTCCAGAACTCTTTATCCTATCACAACCTCAGGGGAGACTTTTCATTTTGCAGAGATCACTGTGCAATAGACTCCTATACATTGTAAACCTATAAAAAAAGATTTAAAAAAGCAAAAAGGCTGTTAATTTTGTTAAGTGAAAACTCCTTTGCAAAATGAAAATAGTCTGATAATTTTGCTAAGGGGAAATTCCCTCGCAAAAATTAAAATGTTTTTGCAAAATGAGCAGCCTATTTTATTTTAGTAAATTTACCCCACTTTTTCTAACATTAGGGCAACCAAATACAGTTATTGGCATACTGACTCTGCATTCATAATCTAAGGGAAATGTGACTTACTCCATGCCATTAAAATTGCTTGATAGTTCTAGACACCATTTTGTAACAAAATGTACTGTAAATGTACTATTTTCTTAACTAAAGACATGTTTGAAATGTATTTGTGCATTTGCTTTGTTATATAAATGCTAAATCATACAGTGCGAGGATTAGAGCCTACCTGTTTAATGTCTTAAAGTGGAACTATTGGCAAGATAAAAAATCCAATATATGTTTTTGTTTTTGTTTTTGTTTGCAGGTAATGTAACAGTTTTATGACCTTTCCATTTTTCAATTAGATCTATTATTTTTCACATCCTTTGACGAGTCCCTGTTAGGGATGAGCCGAACACCCCCTGGTTCGGTTCGCACCAGAACCTGCAAACGGACCGAAAGTTTGCGCAAACTTTAGAACCCTATTAACTTCTATGGGACTCGAACGTTTGAAATCAAAAGTGCTAATTATGAAGGCTAATATGTTAGTTATTGTCCTAAAAAGGGTCTGGGGACCCGGGTCCTGCCCCAGGGGACATGTATCAATGCAAAAAAAAGTTTTAAAAACTAATGTTTTTTTCGGGAGCAGTGATTTTAATGATGCTTAAAGTGAAAAAAAAAGTGAAATATTCCTTTAAATATCGTACCTGGGGGGTTTCTATAGTATGCCTGTGAAGTGGCACGTGCTTCCCGTGTTTAGAACTGTCCCTGCACAAAATTACATTTCTAAAGGAAAAAAAGTCATTTAAAACTGCTTGCGGCTTTAATGTAATATCTGGTCCCGGCAATATGGATGAAAATCATTGAGAAAAAGGGCATGGGTACCCCCCCCCAGCCCATTACCAGCCCATTTGGGGCTTGTATGGATATTAAGGGGAACCCCGCACCCAAATTAAAAAAAGGCCCTATATACTCTGAACAGCAGTATACAGGAGGTGCAAACAAGAGAGGGACTGTAGGTTTGTTCTTAAGTAGAATCTGTTTGTAATTTGGAACAGGTACATTTTTTAAGTGTAGCTCCAGCCAAAAAAATCTTTTTTTAAGCTTTTTGGAAAAGATAGGGAACGGTTATCACCCCTGTAACATTTGTTTTGCTGTCTGAGCACCTGTTCAGAACATTTCACCTCACTTTCTGTCCCAATGACAAATGTTTTTTGAAAATTTGGGTTTTTTATTGAAACAAGGATTGGTGATAATGCATCAGTGGATAGACACCTTTTTCCCATATTAACTCTCACAGGAGAGAATTTCCCTTCCTAGGTGTTGATTTCCTCTCACTTCCTGTTGTCTCCTTCCGTTTGCAAGTAGGAGTCATTTGTAAGTTGGATGTTTGAAAGTAGGGGCCTGCCATATATACTCTGCAGAAATTTGGCCCTTAGGTGTTGGAGTTGCCACAATTACATGCCATTGTTGAACAGTGGTAGGAAAAATATTCGGTTACATCAGCATCAGGTGCTTGGTAGCTGGTGGTGATCCAAGACTGATTCATTTTTATGAAGGTCAGTCGATCGACCGAGTCGGTGGACAGGCGCGCCGTGTGATCGGTTACAAAGCCTCCAGCAGCACTGAATGTGCGTTCTGAAAGAATGCTGGATGCAGGACAAGCCAGTAGCTCAATTGCACACTGTGCAAGCTCTGGCCAGTGATCCATCCTCAAGACCCAGTAACCCAGAGGATTTTCGGTGGGAAAGGTGTCCAAGTCTGATCTTGCCCCTAGGTATTCCTGGACCATGTAAACCAGACGCTGGCAATGGTTGCTGTAACCGATCATACCTTGGGGCTGCGGACTGAAAAATTGTCTGAGCGCATCGGTCAGACGGCCACCTTCTCCACCGCTCCTTCTGTGACTGACCGAAGCCTCAGCAACACGTTGTCCAGGACCAGGAATTTGTAACCTCCCAGTCTCTGGGAACGCGTTGCACAGACCTTTCTGCAAGGCCTCCCAAAGATGCTTCATCCTCTGCTCCCTCAGCGACGGCAAGATAAGGTCTGCAACCTTACCCTTGTACCGTGGATCAAGGAGGGTTGCCAGCCAGTAATGATCCCTCTCCTTGATAGCACGAATACGAGGTTCCTTTCACAGGCTTTGCAGGATCAGGGAGGCCATGCAGCGTAGGTTTGCTGAGGCATTCAGTCCAGAGTTCTCTGGGTCACTTAGGAAGACATGATCCGCAGCCACCTCCTCCCAGCCACATACAAGTCCATGGGTGTCTTGGGACTGTAATTGATCCCTTGAAGACTGCTGCTGATGCTGAGTGCTAGGCTCCACCTCCATGCTGACACAATACTCCTCCTCCTCCTCTTCCTGTGTGATAGGCTGGCCAGCAGGAACACTGTCTGGATAAAGGGGGCCTTGAGAGGTAAGGAAGTCCTCCTCTTCCTCCCTCTGTTCTGCCTCAAGTGCCCTGTCCATTATTCCACACAGCGTGTGCTCCAACAGGTGGACAAGAGGGACAGTGTCACTGATGCATGCACTGTCACTGCTCACCATCCTCGTGGCCTCCTCAAATGGTGCCAGGACAGTGCATGCATCCCCGATCATGGCCCACTGGCGTGGGGAAAAAATCCAAGCTCCCCTGACCCTGTCCTGGTGCCATATTGCAACAGATACTCATTGATGGCCCTCTGCAGTGTGTGCAGCTGCTACAGCATGGCCAACATAGAGTTCCACCTGGTGGGCATGTCGCAGATTAGGCGGTTCTTGGGCAGGTTGTATTCCTTTTGCAGATCAGCCAGCCAAGCACTGGCATTATATGACCGGCGGAAATGCCCACAGAGTTTCCTGGCCTGCTTCAGGACCTCCTGTAAGCCCGGGTACCTGCCCAAGGACCGCTGCACCACCAAGTTAAGGACGTGAGCCAAACAGGGCACATGGGTCAGTTGTCCCTGTCGAAGGGCGGAGAGGAGGTTGGTGCCATTGTCAGAAACCGCCATTCCTGTCTTAAGCTGGCATGGCGTCAACCACCTCTGAGCCTGCCCCTGCAGAGCTGACAGAATCCCTGCCCCAGTGTGGCTCCTGTCCCCCAAGCACACTAGCTCAAGCACCGCATGGCATCTTTTTGCCTGCGTACTTGCATAGCCCCTTGAACGCCTGCGGAGCACCGCTGGTTCCGAGGACAAAGCACAGGAAGAGGCCATGGAGGAAGAAGAAGAGGAGGGGGTGGAGGAGAGAGGTGCGTCAGAATCACCAGTATTAGCATTTTGGAGGCACCCAATGTGCTGTGAAAGATAGGTAACGTCCCTGTCTATGCCTGCTGGACCATGAGTCAGCGGTAATATGCACCTTACCGCTGACCGCCTTGTCCAGCGAGGCCAAGACATTGCCTTCCACATGCAGGTTGAGTGCCAGAATCGCCTTCCATGAGAAAAAGTGGCGTTTGGGAACCTGCCACTGGGGAACCGCACATTCCACAAACTCACGGAAGGGGGCAGAGTCTACCAACTGAAAGGCAGCAGTTGAAGTGCTAGCAATTTAGCCAAGCTAGCATTCAACCGCTGGGCATGTGGATGGCTGGAAGTGAACTTCTTTCGGCGGTGCAGCAGCTGGGCAGGGAAATTTTCCTGGTGCAATCTGACGTCGGTGTACCAATAGCAGATTGCCCACAAGTACTTGGCTGTGACACACCTAATTCTACACCATCATTCCTCTCAGTGGAGGTTTCAGAGAGGACTGAAGGTATAGTGGAGTTGAAGATCCCAGCTGATGAGGAGCAAGGAGAGGTCCGCTTTGTTCTTTGGTGTGGGTCTTTTTTGTATGCTTGCCAGCGGACTGCATGGCAGGTCGACATATGTCTGGTCAAGCACGTGGTGCCCAAGCGGCTCATGTTTTTGCCACGCGAGATATGCTTCAGACATACAGTATGTTGCAAATAGCAACGGTGCGATCTGCTGCACATGTCTCAAAAAATGCCCACACCAAAGAACTTTTGGAATAATGCGCAGAGACAGCAGCGCCCTGAACATGTGGAACACTGTGGTGTGATGCAGCCAGTTGGCTGCCCTTATGCTGGCCCTTGGAGGGCATCCTGCCTCGTTGGATATGTGCCTCCTCCTCCTCCTTCTCCTCCTCTCTCCTATCAGGCACCCACGTGGAGTCAGTGACCTCATCATCCCCTCCCTCCTCATCACTGGAGCAAATCTGGCAGTATGCTGCAGCTGGGGGAACATGACTGCCAGATTGCTGTCCTTTTTGGGCACCCCCTCTCTCTGGGCTCACGTTACTGCCTTCCTCTTGCTGGCTACCATCATCGGAGCCTTCAAAACGCTGGGCATCCTCCTGGAGCATGTACCCAACACTGTGGTCAAACAGTTCGAGGGACTCCTCAGGAGGACATGGTGGGGAAGGAGTGACTGATGCCATTGAGCCTAGGGAAGAGACCGCTTTGGCAGCTGCTTTATCAGACAAAGTACCCTGAGCCTGGGTGAGAGAGGATGAGGAGGATGAGGACGGCTTGGTCATCCACTCTTCAGCATGGTGCTGCTCAACATGGCCAGCTGCCGAAAAGAAGGACAAGCGTGTCCCACGGCCATGTGCTGATGAGGATGCACCGTGTCCACGACCAGCACTGTTGCCTCTAGACACAGAGCCTGCTTGCCCTCGTTTATTGCCTCGTGACTGTCTGCCTCTCCTTCTTTGCCTTCCAGACATACTAATGGCCTGCAGTGAGATGTAGCTGCACAAAGGTGGGATGTATATATTTAGATCTATAGTGATTATACTGCAGCTAGCACAATCAACTGCCTGCTGTGGTATTAGTATGAGAAAAGCAGCAATTGTCTTCAGTTAGTTTTAGGTGCACACTGTGCAGAGGACACAGTACACTAACTGAAAATACAGCAGCTCCCTGCCTGTGGTATTGGTATGAGAACACCACCAATTGTATTCAGGTACCTTTTAGGTGAACCCTGTGCAAAGGACACAGTACACTAAGTGAAAATAAAGCAGATCCCTGCCTGTGGTTTTAGTATTAGAACACCACTAATTGTATTGAGGTACCTTTAGGTGAACGTTGTGCAAAGGACAGAAGTACACTAAATTAAATTAATGCAGCTCCCTGCCTGTGGTATTAGTATGAGAACACCACCAATTGTATTCAGGTACCTTTAGGTGAACGCTGTGCAAAGGACACAGTACACTAAGTGAAAATAAAGCAGATCCCTGCCTGTGGTATTGGTATGAGAACACCACCAAGTGTATTCAGGTACCTTTAGGTGAATGCTGTGCAAAGGACACAGTACACTAAGTGAAAATAAAGCAGATACCTGCCTGTGGTATTGGTATGAGAACACCACCAATTGTATTCAGGTACCTTTAGGTGAACGCTGTGCAAAGGACACAGTACACTAAGTGAAAATAAAGCAGATACCTGCCTGTGGTATTGGTATGAGAACACCACTAATTGTATTGAGGTACCTTTAGGTGAACGCTGTGCAAAGGACAGAAGTAAACTAAATGAAATTAATGCAGCTCCCTGCCTGTGGTATTGGTATGAGAACACCACCAATTGTATTCAGGTACACACTGTGAAAAGGACACTAAGTGAAACACTGCAGCTAGCACAATCACCTGCCTGCCTGTCAGTATAGAGAATAACAGGAACGGCTCTAGCTAAACTGAATACAGTGTGTAAATATATATACAACACCTAGGATGCATATATATCCTCTACACACTGTAAATGCAGCTAACTGACTCGCCTGCCTGCTCTATCTAACTCAAAATCAATGACACTGTCTCTCTCTCTCTCTTTAACCACCGCAACACACTACACAAGGCCGCCACGGCAGCGGACTTATATAGTGTGGGGCGTGTACTAAACCCCCTGAGACATAATTGGCCAAAGCCACCCTGGCTTTGGCCAATTATGGCTCTCAGTTTTTTGCGCGCTGTGATTGGCCAAAGCATGCGGGTCATAGTGTATGCTTGGCCAATCATCAGCCAGCAATGCACTGCGATGCCGCAGTGAATTTTGGGCCGTGACGCTCCACTTGAATTTGGCGCGAACGCCCCATAATGTTCGAAATTCGGCGAACAGCCGATGTTCGAGTCAAACATGGGTTCGGCTCAAACTCGAAGCTCATCCCTAGTCCCTGTTTCTCTATCTTTACATGCATTTGTGGTGGAGCTGGCACACAGGAAGTATTTCTACTTTATCCACACTTTGAATTCATCAATTTCCTCTCCTACATGGTTGCATATGTTTGTTCTGTTTAACAAACTGGGGTTTCCTTGTATGTTCATTAGATAGTACTACAGGGGTACTTTTGTGCCTCCACTCCCCTGAAAGGGATCTTACACGTGTGCTTGTCCTTCACTAATGCCTTTTGCCACCTTGTATACCTATGGTCTTTCAATTTTTCTGATGCCACAACTCTCTTACTAGAATGCAACATTACTGCTTCCTCCTACTAGAGCTACCCTATGGCCACTACAAAAACCTGGGTCTGGTTGCTTGAACTCACATACACTGTGTATATTGGCAGCTACCCTTTCTGTCTATAAGATTGCTACAATGTGTCAGATACACACCCTACTGTTCCCCCCTGGAGAATAAACCTAAACCATTTGACATAACAATAATATCACTGAGATTAGTGTAGCGATGGTGTTATATGCACCCCAACTCCCAGCAGTTCTCCTGCCACTCCAATATTCACTACACATTGTCTGGGATGGACTATGCATTTTATTTTAAATTATTTTCAATACATTTTAGCTCTTCTGCACAAAGCTGTTTTCTTGCCCTGGAAACACTCATATCTATTCCCTCTATGTATCTCACTGTTGTGGTCTAGGTCCTCATTTATCAGTATGGGAATTTAACCCATTTTGGTTTTCCATTTTTCAAGAAGATGAGAACATTTCCCTCACCTGGTCTGAATACTTTGAACTTATTGATAATACAAATTGGCTGATGATCTGATATTCCATGAGGCTGGGTTCACACTATTGCGAATTGGATATGGGTTCCCCAAATCCAATTCGCAATAGCAAGAGATTTTGATTGGCTCTCTATGGAGCCGGTTCACATATCTCTGCTGCGGCTCCAGTGTGAAATTGTTGTGAACAAGTAAGCTATCGCTTGTGAAACGCATCCACCATTGCCTGTATCTGTCTGACCCTGTTAACTATAAAGATGATATCAAGATAAGTTGGAGTTCCAGTGTGCGACCAATATCTTGTTTAATTCGTCTTCCGCGGTGGTGAGCCGAGGTCTGCACCTGTGATCTACCTTGCACCTGATTCTGTCTGGAGCGGTGTGCTTCTTCTTGTTCTCTGCTGAATTCACACAGAAGCCCTGTGCATCTTTTGGTCCATTTCAGGTCCGAATTTAGCCCAAAATTCAGGCAGAAATCAGACCTGAAACGGTGAATGGGGACTCTCCGGACCCCTGCTGTGAGCAGCATGCGAAGATAGTGTGAACCCAGCCTTAAAGCATATGCCCAGGGTTATACAAGTTAAGAAACTCCCAAGCTGGCCATGCACTGATAGAAAAAAAAAGAACAGAATCCTCCATCCATGATATACATTGCAGATGAATGAATCCCCACTGTGGCTATTGTATTTTGACAACTGGTCCCAGCACTTGTTAAAAAACAAATGAAAATTGCATCTTATTCCTGCTGTTTGGATGAAAAAAGTTCAGTAGGCTCTGTGAATCAAATAAATTAAGCAGTCAATGTTTGTTGAATGGAGTGGGGTCGGCAGGACCATCCAATGAGCAATTTGCAGCTAGATTTCCAGGAACCTGTCAACACTTGCACAGTGTGTGACCAACTTTAACCATAATCTCATAGCAAAGGAGAAGTGTTTGATGGACCTTGCTCTTTCTGAAGCGGGAGACAATTTTCATTTTTATTTGTATTGCAATAAGTTTGTATTATTTTTGTAAAAGAAAAAAGAGATTTTAAAAAGTGCGACGTCAGGTGTGAAATATTGACAAGGATATAGAATGTACATTGGTAACAAGGTTATCAGCAAAGCAATATTTGAAACATGCGCTGTATCCAATACGGCATCCGTTGAATACCATGCCAAGAAATTAGAATGAAATGAAAAGAATAAGTAAAATAAATAATATATAACAGAACAAAACCGAATAATGAGCCAGTACAGTCAAGAAAAGTACCTTATACTTCATAACCAGCATTATGAAGCATGTGTTGGACATGCCAATCAATCCACTTTTTCCAAGAGAGACTAGCAACTTGGTATCTCCCCATAGAGGATGCAAAGAGCAACTCATAAGTAGCATAAGTGTGAGTTATTTGGATTATTTCATTGATGGTGGTTGGGGGTCCTTTCAGTGTCTTACAGAGTCGAGCTGTAATTAATATATGGATTACTGGCTTCCTTAGTTCATGTGGTATTGAGTCTTAAGTAGACATGTGCATTCGTTTTCGTCCGAATGCATTTTCGTCCGAATTTCAGCTATTTTCGTTATCGTTTTAACAAACGAAAACGAAAGCACAGAATCCGAAAACCGAAAGATCCGACATAAACAAATGCTTTATTTTCGTTTTCGTTGCTACAACAGTTCGATATAGATAGGAGATTCAACGTGACACTGACAATAACAATCTGTGTCTATCGAACCTGTGGTCGAATGTGCCTAACCTGAACTCTATTAGTCCAAGATTATTCTACATAGGAGAGAAAAGATTCAACATTATAGAGAGAAAAGATTCGACATAGGAGAGAAAGATTCGACATAGGAGAGAAAAGATTCGACATAGGAGAGAAAATATTCGACATAGGAGAGAAAAAATTCGACATAGGAGAGAAAAGATTCGACATAGGAGAGAAAAGATTCGACATAGGAGAGAAAAGATTCGACATTATAGAGAGAAAAGATTCGACATAGGAGAGAAAAGATTCGACATAGGAGAGAAAAGATTCAACATAGGAGAGAAAAGATTTGTTATTATAGAGAGAAAAGATTTGACATAGAGAGAAAAGATCACTGCTGGAATTGGGTGGGGGAAGTAAAATAAAAATAAAGTTGATGATGAATGTTATTAGCTAATTGTAACCAAAGAGGAGGAGCAGTAAAATAGCTAGAATGACGAAGATTCGACAAAGCATCGAAAGTTAGAAGATTCGACGGTGCAGCAAAACTGTACGACGCTGCAATCGTACATTTCCGGTCAAATGCATCCGCCCATAGGCTATAGAAGAATTCTAATGTTGGTTGACTAGTAATAGTAATGAATAAATATAATTATTACTAGTCATACAATATTAGAATTCTTCTATAGCTTGTGGGCGGAACATTCGACCAGAAATGTATGATTGCAGCGTCGTACAGTTTCACTGCTCCGTCGAATCTTCTTTGAACATTCGACAGACACCATAAGCCTTCAATGACAGATTCGACCTTAATTAATTCAGATTTTCGGACGAATGCAATTTCTAACGAAAAACGAAATAAATAAAAACGAATTTCGGGAGTAACTAAATAAATTTATTTTTCGGACAAAAACGAAATTCCGAAACGAAATATTTCAGTGTGCACATGTCTAGTCTTAAGTCTAAGGAGAATGAAGCTGTCCTAGCAGATACTGGAACTGCCGGTCCAAAGATTTGGTTAATCATCTGGAAACGGATACCCAGAGAGAAGACACCAAAGGACAAGCCCAGAGGGCAGGGTGGATGGTCCCTAAGAATCCACATCCTCTCCAACAGAGCGGGGAGGTTTGTGGAGCAAATTTTGAGATTCTATATGGAGTTAAGTAGCAGGAACTTTTGAGTAGGTTCCCATAAATTTATATTTTTTGTGTAAGTGGAGCATAGTGCTTTTTGCCAAGTTTCTGGGGAATATGTTGTCCCTATGTCATGTTCCCATGCTTTGATGGGTACAGATTTGAGAAATAAATTGTTGTTATTTAGTAGGTTATATAATAGGGAAATACTCTTGATGCAAGAGTTGGGTGTAGTGTAGAAATGGACCACCTTTATGGACAAGCTGTATTGGAGAAAGTGTGTGATTCTCATATAGCTATTCATTGGTGATGGGAAAAGGGATGGAGAGTAGTGATGAGCCGAACACCCCCGGGTTCGGTTCGCACCAGAACCCGCAAACGGACCGAAAGTTCGCACGAACATTAGAACCCTATTAAATACAATGGATGCGAACGTTCGGATTCTAAAGTGCTAATTATAACGACTATTATCCATGTTATTGTCCTAAACAGAGTTTGGGAACCCGGGTTCTGCACCAGGGGACATGTATCAATGCAAAAAGAAGTTTTAAAAACGGACGTTTTCCGGGAGCAGTCATTTTAATGATGCATAAAGTGAAAAAAAAAAGTCAAATATTCCTTTAAATATTGTACCTGGGGGGCGTCTAAAGTATGCCTGTGAAGTGCCACGTGTTTCCCGTGTTTAGAACTGTCCCTGCACAAAATAACATTTCTAAAGGAAAAAAAAAGCCATTTAAAACTGCTTGCGGCTTTAATGTAATGTCTGGTCCCGGTAATATGGATGAAAATCTTTAAGAAAAATGGCATAGCTACCCCATCAACCCCCCCCCCCCCTCCCTACCCCAGCCCATTACCAGCCCCTTTGGGTCTTGTATGGATATTAAGGGGAACCCCGCACACAAAATAAAAAAGGCCCTATATACTCTGAACAGCCGTATACAGGCGGTGCATACAAGACAGGGACTGTAGGTTTGTTCTTATGTAGAATCTGTTTGTAATTTTGAACAGCTACATTGTTTAAGTGTAGCTCCAGGCCAAATACCTATTTTTAAGCTTTTTGGAAAACATAGGGAAGGGTTATCACCCCTGTAACATTTTTTTTGCTGTCTGTGCCCCTGTTCAGAACATTTCACCTCACTTTGCGTCCCAATGACAACTGTTTTTGAAATGTGGTGTTTTTATTGAAACAAGGATTGGTGATAAAGCATCAGTAGAGAGGAGACACCTTTCTCCCATATTAATTCTTACAGGAGAGAATTTTCCTTCCAAGGGGTAGATTTCCTCTCACTTCCTGTTGTCTTCTTCCGTTTGCAAGTAGTAGTCGTTTGTAAGTTGGATGTTTGAAAGTAGGGACCTGTCGTATATACTCTGCAGAAATTGGCCCCTTAGGTGTTGGTGTTGGCACAACACTGTAAGCACTCACAGTTACTCTTGGTGGGTGCTGGAACGCCCTGCTGTCAACTATTATATCAGGAATTGTAATAACATATAATTGTTGAACAGTGGTAGTAAAAATTGGGCCTTTGATGGTGGTGCTGGTGCCACAACACTGTAAGGCCTGACAGTTACTCTTGGTGGGCGCAGCAATGGGCCCTGCTGTGAATTATTAGATCAATAATTATAATTGCATGCCCCTGTTGAACAGGGGCTGAAAAATTGGGCCTTTGGTGGTGGTGGTGGTGGTGATGGTGGTGCTGGTGCCACAACACTGTAAGGCCTGACAGTTACTCTTGGTGGGCGCAGCAATGGGCCCTGCTGTGAATTATTAGATCAATAATTATAATTGCATGCCCCTGTTGAACAGGGGCTAAAAAATTGGGCCTTAGGCACTGGTGGCACAACACTGCAACCCCTCACAGATACTGTACTTGGAGCACAGCAATGAGGCCTGTTGCAAAGTATTGCATCAAAAATTGTAATTACACGCCCCTGTTAAACAGGGGCTGAAAAATTGGGCCTTAGCCACTGGTGGCGTCACCCATAAACCAAAATGATCTTCCAAGCTATCATCATTAATCATATCATTGAGGAGGAGGAGGAGGATAGCCAGTCAACATAACAGCACAGGCACTCAGCATCAGCATCAGTCTTGAAGGGATGTGACATTTTAACATCAATTAGTCTGTTATATCAGCATCAGGTGTGTGGTAGCTGGTGGTGATCCAAGACTGGTTCATCTTGATGAAAGTCAGTCGATCAACCGAGTCGGTGGACAGGCGCACCCTGTGATCTGTGACAAATCCTCCAGCAGCACTGAATGTGCGTTCTGAAAGAACGCTGGATGCAGGACAGGCCAGTAGCTCAATTGCATACTGTGCAAGCTCTGGCCAGTGATCCATCCTCAAGACCCAGTAAGCCAGAGGATTTTCGGTGGGGAAGGTGTCCAAGTCTGACCTTGCCCCTAGGTATTCCTGCACCATGTATATCAGACGCTGGCGATGGTTGCTGGAACCGATCATACTTTGGGGCTGCGGACTAAAGAATTGTCTGAACGCATCGGTCAGACGGCCACCTACCCCACCGCTCCTTCTTTGACTGCCCGAAGCCTCAGCAACTCGTTGTCCAGGGCCAGGAGTTTGTAACCTCCCAGTCTCTGGGAACGCGTTGCACAGACCTTTCTGCAAGGCCTCCTGGAGTTGTCTCATCCTCTGCTCCCTCTGCGACGGTAACATAAGGTCCGCAACCTTACCCTTGTACCGTGGATCAAGGAGAGTGGCCAGCCAGTAATGGTCCCTCTCCTTGATCCGAAGAATACGAGGATCCTTCCGCAGACTTTGCAGGATCAGGGAGGCCATGCAGCGTAGGTTAGCTGAGGCATTCAGTCCGGAGTCCTCTGGGTCACTAAGGACGACATGATCCGCAGCCACCTCCTCCCAGCCACGTACAAGTCCACTGGTTTCTTGGGACTGTAAATCATCCCTAAAAGACTGCTGCTGATGATGCTGAGTGCCAGCCTCCACCTCCATGCTGACACAATCCTCCTCCTCCTCCTCCTCTTCCTGTGCAATGGGTGGGACAGAAGGAACACTGTCTGGGTAAAGGGGGCCTTGAGAGGCAAGGAAGTCCTCCTCTTCCTGCCTCTGTTCTGCCTCAAGTGCCCTGTCCATTATTCCACGTAGCGTGTGCTCCAACAGGTGGACAAGAGGTACAGTGTCACTGATGCATGCACTGTCACTGCTCACCATCCTCGTGGCCTCCTCAAATGGTGCCAGGACAGTGCATGCATCCCTGATCATGCCCCACTGGCGTGGTGAAAAAAACCCGAGCTCCCCTGACCCTGTCCTGGTGCCGTAGTCGCACAGGTACTCATTGATGGCCCTCTGCTGTGTGTGCAGCCGCTGCAGCATGGCCAACATTGAGTTCCACCTGGTGGGCATGTCACATATAAGGCGGTTCTTGGGCAGGTTCAACTCCTTTTGCAGCTCAGCCAGGCGAGCACTGGCATTATAAGATCTGCGGAAATGCACACAGACTTTCCTGGCCTGCCTCAGGACATCCTTTAAGCCCGGGTACCTGCCCAAGAACCGCTGCACCACCAGGTTAAGGACGTGAGCCATACAGGGCACATGGGTCAGTTGTCCCTGTCGGAGGGCGGAGAGGAGGTTGGTGCCATTGTCGCAAACCACCATTCCTGGCTTAAGCTGGCGTGGCGTCAACCACCTCTTGGCCTGCCCCTGCAGAGCAGACAGGACCTCTGCCCCAGTGTGGCTCCTGTCCCCCAAACACACCAGCGCAAGCACGGCATGGCATCTTTTTGCCTGCGTACTTGCGTAGCCCCTTGAACGCCTACGGAGCACCGCTGGTTCCGAGGACAAACCACAGGAAGAGGCCATGGAGGAAGAAGAAGAGGAGGGGGTGGAGGAGAGATGTGTGTCACAACCATTAGTAGCATTTTGGAGGCGTGGCGGTGGAACAACCTCCAACACTACTGCACCTTGTCCTGCATCCTTCCCAGCTGCCAAAAGAGTGACCCAATGGGCCGTGAAAGAAAGGTAACGTCCCTGTCCATGCCTGCTGGACCATGAGTCAGCGGTAATATGCACCTTACCGCTGACCGCCCTGTCCAGCGAGGCCAAGACATTGCCTTCCACATGCCTGTAGAGAGCCGGAATCGCCTTCCGTGAGAAAAAGTGGCGTTTGGGAACCTGCCACTGAGGAACCGCACATTGCACAAACTCACGGAAGGGGGCCGAGTCTACCAACTGAAAAGGCAGCAGTTGAAGCGCTAGCAATTTAGCCAAGCTAGCATTCAACCGCTGGGCATGTGGATGGCTGGGAGTGAACTTGTTTCGACGGTCCAGCAGCTGGGGCAGGGAAATTTGCCTGCTAGAATCGGACGTCGGTGTACTGCTAGCAGAGTGGCCGCAAGTACTTGGCTGTGACACACCTAATTCTACACCTTCATTCCTCTCAGTGCAGGTTTCAGAGAGGACTGATGGTATAGTGGGGTTGGAGATCCCAGCTGATGCGGTGCAAGGAGAGGTCTGCTTTGTTCTTTGGTGTGGGTCTTTAAGGTAGGCTTGCCAACGAGCTGCATGGCAGGTCAACATATGTCTGATCAAGCATGTGGTGCCCAAGCGGCTGATGTTTTGGCCACACGATATACGCTTGAGACATATGTTGCAAACAGCAGCTGTGCGATCTGATGCACTCGCCTCAAAAAAGGCCCACACCAAAGAACTTTTTGAATGACGGGCAGAGGCAGCACCCTGCACAGGCGGAGCTCTGCGGTGTGATTCCGTCGGTGTGCTGCCCATACGCTGGCCACCCAAGGGCATCCTGCCTCGTTGGAGATGTGCCTCCTCCTCATCCTCCTCCTCCTCTCTCCTATTAGGCACCCACGTGGAGTCAGTGACCTCATCATCCCCTCCCTCCTCATCACTGGAGCCAATCTGGCAGTATGCTGCAGCTGCTGGAGCATGACTGCCAGATTGGTGTCCTTCTTGAGCATCCCCTCTCTCTGCTCTCACGCTACTGCCTTCCTCTAGCTGGGTATCATCATCAGATCCTTCGAAACACTGGGCATCCTCCTGGAGCATGTACCCAACACTGTGCTCAAACAGTTCGGGGGACTCCTCAGGAGGAGGACATGGTGGGTCTAGGGAAGGAGTGACTAATGATGACATTGATACCAGAGAAGAGGACGCTTTGGCAGCTGCTTTGCCAGTACCCTGAGCCTGGGTGAGAGAGGATGAGGAGGATGAGGTGGGCTTGGTCATCCACTCTACCAAGTCTTCGGCATGATGTGGCTCAACATGTCCAGCTGCCGAAAAGAAGGACAAGCGTGTCCCATGGCCACGTGCTGATGACAATGCACCGCGTCCACGACCAGCACTGTTGCCCCCAGACACAGAGCCTGCTTGCCCTCTTTTTTTGCCTCCTGACTGTCTGCCTCTCCTTGTTTGCCTTCCAGACATTTTAATGGATGGCCTGCAGGGAGATGGGAAAAACAGCAATAAGGGCTACCTTCAGGTGTATACTGTGCAGGAGGCTTAGCAACAAAGACACTGACACTGTCCCCTGCCTATCCTTCTCTGTCCCTAAACACAAGGATGTGCAATATGCTTCAGCAAGATTGGTTTAGCACAGAATAGCACACTGATAGTTTCCCTCACTGTCCTTCTCTGTCCCTACAAACAAGATTTAGCACAGAATAGCACACTGATAGTTTCCACGAGTGTCCTTCTCTGTCCCTAAACTCAAGGATTTCAAATATGGTTCAGCAAGATTGGTTTAGAACAGAATAGCACACTGACACTTTCCCTCACTGTCCTTCTCTGTCCCTACAAACAAGATTTAGCACAGAATAGCACACTGATAGTTTCCACGAGTGTCCTTCTCTGTCCCTAAACTCAAGGATTTCAAATATGGTTCAGCAAGATTGGTTTAGAACAGAATAGCACACTGACAGTTTCCCTCACTGTCCTTCTCTGTCCCTACAAACAAGGATTAGCACAGAATAGCACACTGATAGTTTCCACGAGTGTCCTTCTCTGTCCCTAAACTCAAGGATTTCAAATATGGTTCAGCAAGATTGGTTTAGGACAGAATAGCACACTGACACTTTCCCTCACTGTCCTTCTCTGTCCCTACAAACAAGATTTAGCACAGAATAGCACACTGATAGTTTCCACGAGTGTCCTTCTCTGTCCCTAAACTCAAGGATTTCAAATATGGTTCAGCAAGATTGGTTTAGCACAGAATAGCACACTGATAGTTTCCCTCACTGTCCTTCTCTGTCCCTACAAACAAGATTTAGCACAGAATGACACACTGACACTCTCCCTACCTATCCTTCTCTGTCCCTAAACACAAGGAATCCAGGATTAGTAAAGGAAAAAAATGACACGGTCCCTGCCTATGCTTCTCTTTCCCTGCTCCGGAACACACTACACAAGGCCGCCGCGCTGGCGGCCTTTTATAGTGTGGGGCGTGTACTAAACCCCCTCAGCAATAATTGGCCACAGGCATCCTGCCTGTGGCCAATCATTGCTCTCCTCGCTGCCGGCGCTGTGATTGGCCAAGCATGCGGGGTCACAGTGCATGCTTGGCCAATCACAGCGCCTGGATGACACTGCGATGGCGTAGTGCATTGTGGGCCGTTCGCGTCACTCGAATTTGGCGCGAACGGCCCAATTCGTTCGATCTTCGTCGAACGATCGAACAGCCGATGTTCGAGTCGAACGTATGTTCGACTCGAACACGAAGCTCATCCCTAATGGAGAGTAACCCTGAGGAGTAAACTCATGCTGAAGGTTTGGAGTACAGGGCCATAATAGCGGAGTAATTTGAATCAGAAAAAACAGTGGATTCTATTAAAAGCCTTCTCTGCATCCAAGGCCAGAAGCAGAGATTTGCTAGATGTATGATATCAATCAGTTGGCGGGTGGCGTCTGAGGTCTGACACCCTTTAGTAAACCCGGAATGATCAGGGTGAACAAGCAGAGGAAGGATATTCAGTAGGCACAGCTTTTATTTTAATTCCAGTATGTTTCCGCCACTCGCCATCACATACAGCCCTGCCTCCTAGCCGGGGAACTTTGAGACGTCACACGTCCCAGGATTTAACAGATGATATGTCTATCAAAGCCCCAGGACAAGGAGGAGAGGCTGTATGTGACGGTGAGTGCGGGGAACACGCAGCAATTGAAATGAAAGCTGTGATGTTCCTTGGCACTCTGTTCATCTGGCAACCTGCTCTCCTCTCTCTTCCCCTCCGCGATCAATAGGAGAATGGCTCCCCTCTGCTCCCAGGCAGCCATAGAACGCCAGCCCTCAAATTCAACTCTCAAAATGCGAGCAGGCAAGTGAAATTTTTGAGGGCTGGTTTAGACCCTTTGTATTAATTGACAGAAAAGTTACTTCCATGTTGTTTGTGCATGGAGTGTTATGTTGTAAACAGTTATAGCTGTAGGTACTCACTGTGAGGTAGGGACTCCCCCAAGTGGACACTTTAAGAATTACCTATTTTTCGGTCAATGGTGAACCGAGGTCTACTGTAACGGTCTCAAGAAGGGGTGAGTTATCCATTAGGCTTGACTGTATTCCAGAAAATGAGAACAAAAACAAGATGAACAAACATAAAAGCAATATGGTAAACCAATAACATAGTTTTTCTTGTTTAACAGAGTACATGGAAGGGTTATCAAACCCGGGTGCAGAACTCAGGCTATTTGTGGGGTAACTTGAGCCTGAAAGGTGTCCTCCATCTCACAGGGTACATGAATGCGTAATGCAATATCATCCAAGATTTCAAAAAGAAGAGACCTTTTTCCATGGAATCAATAAAATGTGTTGAACCGTCTTTTGTTATGGTAATCTTGGATGCATATCCACATCTGTAGCTGAGATTGTGATTTTGGAGGGATTTTGTGGTAGTGTTAAGGTTTCTCCTTTTTTGCTGCATGAATTGGGATGAATCCGCTTTCATTTGGAGCTCAGAATACTGCAGAGGAATATGATCCTTTTTATGCATAGCCGACATGAGCCTTTCTTTGACATGATAGAAGTGAAGCCTCAATATCACATCTCTAGGGATTTAAGAGGGGGGATGGTCAGGTTTAAGGAGAAGGTGTATTCTATCGATAGCAACATCCATACCAGAGAGGTCAGGGAGAATAGCTTTGAACATAGCAGTAGCACATGACTTCAAGACTGCTTGCTGAACAGATTTGGGTACATCCCTGATTTTCAAGTTGTTCCTCCTGGATCTGTCTTCTATATCAGCGAGTTTGGCTTTAACCTACTCCATCTCATCATCTTTCCCCTTTGAGGCATCGACCAGATCATTAATGGTGGTGGCAAACACCCCCATTTTGGTTTCAATATGATCTACCCTGGATTCCACTTCAGTTAAATCATTATTTAACTTGTTCATGCAGGCCATCATGTAAGCTTGTAATGAGCTTATCAGGGACATTAGCATACAGTGCCTTAAAAAAGTATTCATACTCCTTGAAATTTTCCACATTTTGTCATGTTACAACCCAAAACGTAAATGTATTTTATTGGGGATTTATGTGATAGACCAACACAAAGTGGCACATAATTGTGAAGTGGGAGGAGTTATTTTGGGTGGAAGCTGGAGGTGGAGTGCTAGGCTGTCATTGCCTTTGAGGGAGCTCCCCAGTCTGGGGGGGTGATCTTGGGCCTGGGGCTCGGGTGTGGACAGGACCCTTCTCATGACACACTGAGGTGTCCTGGACAGGTGGCATGTGAGCAAGAGAGGACAGCGGGAGAGCACTGCCAGACAAAGTCTCCAGGAGAGGAACAACAGGTCACAGCCAAGAGGGCTGGTGAGTGACACACAGTCGGGAGAGGACTGGGGTGTCACGCCTGAGAGGACTGGGAGAGTGCAGTCTGAGATAGGTGCAGAGCCAGAGGAGTGGACTGGGGTGTCATGGGTAGTGGAGAGAGGCAGTTGCAGCCATGAGGGCTGGCAGAGCCTGAAGATGTGGTACTGGGCTCAGTAGCCACATGGACAGCTAGCACTAAGGACTACCATATTTTTTCTACACTAAAGGGGCCTGCTGTCCCTGCCTGCAAAATGCATTCGCCCTAGGCCTGGCTGAACTAGTGTCAGGCCTACTAATCAGTGATAGCTGGTCCAGGAAGTACAAGCAAGTGATGTGCTGTAGGCGTTGAGGAGAGATAGTCTGCAAGCAAGTGATGTGCTGGAGTTGAAGATTGGAGTTGTATATATCGGAGGTGTATATAGTCCGTCCCATATATATTTTTCTGCAAATCAGTTTGGGCATCTCATGAAAATCCCATCCCCATCCAAGTTTATTCCACTCAATAATAATAAAAACAAAGTTCAAGGACTGGTTTTCTGCCTGAGGGTGAATGAGAACTGTGTGCCTGGCTGAGCAGGGTGACAGACGGACTACAACACTCAGCAGCCCTCAAGAGGGTCCTGCTACATGTAGAACCACCTTTTGCTGCAATTACAGCTGCAAGTCTTTTTGGGGATGTCTCTACCAGCTTTTCACATCTGGAGAGTGACATTTTTGCCCACCCTTCAAAATAGCTCAAGCTCTGTCAGATTCGATGGAGAGCGTCTGTGAACAGAAATTTTCAAGTCTTGCCACAAATTCTCAATTGGATTTAGGTCTGGACTTTGACTGGGCCATTCTAACACATGAATATTCTTTGATCTAAACCATTCCATTGCAGCTCTGGCTGTATGTTTAGGGCCATTATCCTGCTGGAAGGTGAACCTCCACTTCAGTCTTCTTATGGCTTTTTTTCATCAATGGCTGTCTTCTTGCCACTTTCCCATAATAGTCAGATTTGTGGAGTGCATGACTAATAGTTGTCCTGTGGACAGATTCTCCCATCTGAGCTGTGGATCTCTGCAGCTCCTTCAGAGTTACCATGGGCCTCTTGGCTCCTTCTCTGATGAATGATCTCCTAGCCCGGCCTGTCAGTTTAGGTCAACAGCCATGTCTTGGTAAATTTGCGGTTGTGCTTTACTCTTTCCATTTTCTGATGATGGATTGAACAGTGCTCCGTGAGACGTTTAAAGGTTGGGATATTTTTTTAGAACCTAACCCTGCTTTAAACTTCTCAACAACTTTATCCCTGACCTGTCTGGTGTGTTCCTTGGTTCTCTAACAAACCTCGGAGGGCTTCACACAACAGCTGTATTTATACTGAGATTCAATTACACATGGGCAATTGGTTCCACTAGATTTTCGTTAGGGGTATCAGAGTAAAGGGGGCTGAATACAAATGCATTTATCATTTTATAATTTTTCTTCCACTTCACAATTATGTGTCACTTTGTGTTGGTCTATCACATAAAATCCCAATAAAATACATTTACGTTTTTGGTTGTAACATGACAAAATGTGGACAATTTCAAGGAGTATGAATACTTTTTCAAGGCACTGTATTTTCATTACTATGTCAAGCACAGGCTGATTTGTGGTAGGGAGCTCTTCAGTGGAGTCAGGAAGCTCCCTCGTGTCTTTCCCAGAGTCCACATTACTGCTCACCTCATGTCACCTGCTGCGGTCATCCATTTTGAATCTGGCCTTCTCAGGGCTACCAGAGAGAGGAGCAGAAGTGCAGGAGCTCGTGTTGTGTGGAGATTCCCCACCTTTACCGGACATGTCCTAATGTGAGTCCTTGAGGGAGAAGGACACTTCAGCACCATCTTGCTTCCTCCCTGGTTGCCGCTGGGTAAAGAAGGGTGTTAATTTTAGCGACTTCCTAACCTCTTTCTTGTTTCTGGACATTTAATTAATGTCCCCTCCTAGATCGCTGCAAAATCGGGGCTAATAGGGTGCCTGGGAGCTCAATATGGGCCGCTGAATCCCCTGTGTGGCCGGAACTTCTGTCTCGAGCCGCTATCTCACTCAGCTCCAGGCTCCCCCCCCCCAGGCAGTCAATTTTAGGAGCCCATCATCTACTAGTGAACAAACATGTAATAAGGCTTTCATTTTGCATACTATGCATTGTGCTGAGGAATCAAAAGCTCAAGCATTCCTAACTAAAACAAGCAACTGCCCAGCATTACTCAACTCTAAGAGAGCTTTGGTGAGCCCCCAGTGATGTGAACCAGGTCTTTCATATCTCTTATAGTAACCTGTATACCTTTTTCCAGACTGGCATTTGCACAGTGGGAATCTCTAGATTCCCCCCTCACAATTCAGGAACTTGTATTCAGAGGTTGGTGGTCTACCTTAGAATTCTATAAGCACTACTACTCTGTATTGGCACTACAATAATTTATATTTAGGAAGGCTCTAGAGAAAGGGAAGGGGGACTGCCCTCTACTAGGGATGGGCAGAACACCCCCCCCCTGTTCAGTTTGCAGCAGAACTCCCAAACAGGGGAAATGTTCTAACCCGAATGGCAAACCCCATTAAAGTCTATGGGAGCCGAACAGGAAAAATCAAAAGTGCCCATTTTGAAGGCTTATATGCAAGTAATTGCCCATAAAAGGGGTATGGGGGTCTGGGTACTGCCCTGGGAACATGTTTCAATAAAAAAAAGTGCAACAATAAAAATGGAAACATCCCTCACCTCTATCAAGATGTGGCAAGTTTTTGAAAGCATCCAAGGCCAACATTCAAACATAGGTGAGAATCCTGGCTTCTCTAAAACATCAAAAGGCCTTCAACTCAATAAAATGGCTATGTGTCTTTGCCGTTACTGCTAGGTTTGGTATTGGCGAGGGCTTCATTTTCTGGGTTAAGCTACTGTATACTTCTCCTATGGCTAGAATTTGTACAAATGGTTGGATATTCTGAGCCTTCCCTCTTCAACATGGTCCAAACAGGACTGCCCTTTATCACCTCATTATACACTCTTTACTAAACCAATAGCTGCTTGCACCCTGATATTAAAGGCCTTACTGTTCACTCACAGACTGATAAAATAGACATATGATAATAATATTTTCTTAGCTGATCCCAACAAGTCACTTAGAGTGGCCCAATCTGGTAATTAGTAAGGCTTCAACAACAATTACTCTAAAACTACAATCTTTGCCATAGACCAAAGTCCTACATCCACCATTCCTCCAGCTCAATCACTTTGCTGGTTCCTTAAATTTCAGTGCCTTGGTATAATTAATTATAATGAGCCATGCACTTTTATTACAGAAAATATGTCCCCTTAATGCCTTTGTATGCCAGAAATGCAAAGCCACTTTCAGTGGCAGGTTAAATTAATTGAATCTAAATGATGCGCTTTGTGACCTGTTGAAGGAGACATTGGATCTTTACCATGCTATGAATATCATTCTATGTCATGCTACCCTCATTTGGTTTAAATCTTGGATCCATCAATCTCCCATTTATCTCATTCAAACCATTTTCGCAATACAAACTCACTTTATTATATCCTTAATTTCTAATTATTTTATTTACTCTAGATCCCACCTAAATTGTAAAAAACATTTAAAACCCCTCTCTCCAACTTTACTATTGTGCAGCTTAATTATCCCATTTGAGCACCTAGTTTATTCCCCCTAGTACACTTAGCCCTTAATTGCTGGACTATGATGCTCTGCATGCTCCTTAGGCTCTGCTTTGTGACCTGTTGAAGGAGACATTGGATCTTTACCATGCTATGAATGTTATACTATGTCATGCTACCCTCATTTGGTTTAAATCTTCTATACTGACTCGCATCTCACGAATATATTTTACACTCCCTTATGGCATAATCTCCAGCTCCTGAACTACAGGTCATTACAGAATCTGAACTCTGATTTGGAGCAGGCTTGCTCTTTTTGGCCAAATTCTAGGAGCATGGCCAGTTTGTAACTTACCAATTTATAAATTCCAACTGCCCACTGGGTTGTTTCCAGTTTCGCAGATACCTGTGAAATTGGGCTTTAAAGTCCCAATTTCAGTGACCCTAAAAAGACAAAATTTAGGTGCCACTCAGGTAGAGAGGTAAAGGGTGTTCATTTCTCCTAAAATTGCTCTTCTGCACAAAGGTCATCAAAATGTTTTGGAGACATTTATTCCTATGTTAGATGCATAGGAACTGGATTAAGTCTTGTAGACCCCAAAATTGGTCTCCCTTTATCTTCACTTACTCACTCAGACCTAAATTACCTGGCTCTCTAGATGCTTATGTTTACCATCTATAGTGGACATTAGGGATGAGCTTCGAGTTCGAGTCGAACTCATGTTCGACTCGAACATTGCCTGTTCGCCCGTTCGCCGAACAGCGAACAAATTGGGGTGTTCGCGGCAAATTCGAAAAATCTATGGGAGAAATCTAAAGTGCTAATTATAAAGGCTTATATGCAAGTTATTGTCCTAAAAAGTGTTTGGGGACCCGGGTCCTGCCCCAGGGGACATGTATCAATGCAAAAATAAGTTTTAAAAACGGCCGTTTTTTCGGGAGCAGTGATTTTAATAATGCTTAAAATGAAAAAATAAAAGTGAAATATTCCTTTAAATTTCGTACCTGGGGGGTGTGTATGATATGCATGTGAAGTGGCGCATGTTTCCCGTGCTTAGAACTGTCCCTGCAAAAAGTGTCATTTTTGAAAGAAAAAAATGCATTTAAAACTGACTCGCGGCTATTAATGAATTGTCGGCTCCCGGCAATACATACAAAAGTCATTGATAAAAAAAAAAAAAAAGCGTGGGGGTTCCCCAGAATTCAATTACCAGGCCCTTCAGGTCTGGAATGGATATTAAGGGGAACCCCGCCGCAAATAAAAAAAAAATTGACGTGGGGTTCCCCCAAATATCCATTCCAGGCCCTTCAGATCTGGCATGGATTTTAAGGGGAACTCCACCCCAAATTAAAAAAAAAATGGCGTGGAGTCCCCCTAAAAATCCATACCAGACCCCTTATCCGAGCATGCAACCGGGCCGGCCGCAGGGGAAAAGGGGGGGACGAGAGAGCGGCCCCCCCTCCCTCCTGAACCGTACCAAGCCACATGCCCTCAACATGGGGAGGATGTCCCCATGTTGATGGGGACAAGGGCCTCATCCCCACAACCCTTGCCCGGTGGTTGTGGGGGTCTGCGGGCGGGGGGCTTATCGGAATCTGGAAGACCCCTTTAACAAAGAGGACCCCCAGATCCCGGCCCCCCCCTATGTGAATTGGTAAGGGGTACGTTGTACCCCTACCATTTCACGAAGAAAGCGTAAAAAAATGTTTAAAAAAACACACAAACACCTTGAAAAAGTCCTTTATTTAAAAAAAAAAAAAAAAAAACATTCCAGCGGTGAAATCCAGTGTCCCGCGGCGATCCCGATGTCCAGCGCTGTCCGTCATTGGTTGTGCCTGAGCGGACCTGATGGGGAACTCCCTCTCAGTATTTTAAATGTATAGACCCGCCCCTTCTAAAGTTCCCCATCAGGTCCGCTCAGCGGACCAGATGCGGAACATGAGAAGGGGCGGGTCTATACATGTATTACCAAAGTGAGAGCAGTTCCCCATCAGGTCCGCCTCCTCGGTATGTCAGACCCGCCTACGTCATTGGCTTGAGCGGGGAACTTCCTTCACTGTGTAATTTAAATTTACATAGTGAAGGAAGTTCCCCGCTCAAGCCAATGACGTAGGCGGGTCTGACATACCGAGGGGGCGGACCTGATGGGGAACTGCTCTCACTTTGGTAATACATGTATAGACCCGCCCCTTCTCATGTTCCGCATCTCGTCCGCTGAGCGGACCTGATGGGGAACTTTAGAAGGGGCGGGTCTATACATTTAAAATACTGAGAGGGAGTTCCCCATCAGGTCCGCTCAGGCACAACCAATGAAGGACAGCGCTGGACATCGGGATCGCCGCGGGACACTGGATTTCACCGCTGGAATGTTTATTTATTTATTTTTTTAAATAAAGGACTTTTTCAAGGTGTTTGTGTGTTTTTTTAAACATTTTTTTTACGCTTTCTTCGTGAAATGGTAGGGGTACAATGTACCCGTTACCAATTCACATAGGGGGGGGGCGGGATCTGGGGGTCCCCTTTGTTAAAGGGGTCTTCCAGATTCCGATAAGCCCCCCGCCCGCAGACCCCCACAACCACCGGGCAAGGGTTGTGGGGATGAGGCCCTTGTCCCCATCAACATGGGGACATCCTCCCCATGTTGAGGGCATGTGGCTTGGTACGGTTCAGGAGGGAGGGGGGGCCGCTCTCTCGTCCCCCCCTTTTCCCCTGCGGCCGGCCAGGTTGCGTGCTCGGATAAGGGGTCTGGTATGGATTTTTAGGGGGACTCCACGCCATTTTTTTTTTAAACTTGGGGTGGAGTTCCCCTTAAAATCCATGCCAGATCTGAAGGACCTGGTAATTGAATTCTGGGGAACCCCCACGCTTTTTTTTTTTTTTTTTCTCAATGACTTTTGTATGTATTGCCGGGAGCCGACAATTCATTAATAGCCGCGAGTCAGTTTTAAATGCATTTTTTTTCTTTCAAAAATGACATTTTTTGCAGGGACAGTTCTAAGCACGGGAAACATGCGCCACTTCACATGCATATCATACACACCCCCCAGGTACGAAATTTAAAGGAATATTTCACTTTTATTTTTTCATTTTAAGCATTATTAAAATCACTGCTCCCGAAAAAACGGCCGTTTTTAAAACTTATTTTTGCATTGATACATGTCCCCTGGGGCAGGACCCGGGTCCCCAAACACTTTTTAGGACAATAACTTGCATATAAGCCTTTATAATTAGCACTTTAGATTTCGAACGTTCGAGTCCATTGTATTTAATAGGGTTCTAAAGTTTACACGAACATTTTGTCTGTTCGCAGGTTCTGGTGCGAACCGAACAGGGGGGTGTTCGGCTCATCCCTGGTGGACATGCTTGGATATACAGGCCTAGTGGCTTCAAAGCACTAAGTCTTATCATGACTGTATGGGCTGTCTAGTTCCCCTAGAGTCAAAATTATTGTAATTGCAATCTCAGAAATAATATTTGTACTTCTGATTCACAGGTCTATAGCAATGTGTTGGCTTGTGGTTTACTCTCCAGCATTCAAGAAATGGCTCTAGTGGTTTTTGACACTTGGTGCCTCGTAACCTTGTGGTAGCTCAACACCTTAACAGATAACCATTTTTTGTTCCCTGTTAAGACCACCTCTACCTGAACCCCTATTATAAACGATCAAAGTGAAGAAAATGTCACCAGCACACCAAGGATTCCTGGAAAAGGATTTATTTTCATGGTCACATGATAAACATACAGCATAGCACTTGGACCTATTATAAATGAGACACGGATCCATTGGGTTTGATTTACTAAAACTGGAGAGTGCAAAATCTGGTGCAGCTCTGCGCAGAAACCAATCAGCTTCCAGGTTTGTTGTCAAATCTTAAACAAACAAGCTGAAGTTAGAAGCTGATTGGCTACCATGCACAGGTGCACCAGATTTTGCACTCTCCAGTTTTAGTAAATCAACCCCATTGATTTGTTTCAAAGAATTGTTTTATATTTGTGTATCTCGGTTTACTTTTTTTTATACCTAGTGAGATATTGCTCTGCCAATTGTTGTGAGATGTTATCACCCTCATAACATTATGCATGCACTTACTTTTTGTCATGAATAACAAAAAAAAAAAAAAAATGTTAGCTGAAGTTATGTTTTAATGCTTTAATGTGTTTGTCTATTCCTTAAAGTCTTTTTACTAAATGTTAATTTAAGACTACCATGTCAACCTTGCTGTACAATTTAATTTCAGAATGAATAGTGTTGTCATCGTTTTACAGGAAGTAAAAACATGACAGATCTACTAGCAGGATCAACAGGTAATAAAACGTTATTACAGGAGACTCAGAAAAATAAATGCTTGTGAATGGCTGCATTATATACAGTATGTATTTTTTGAGCCTAGTTTCACTTTAAAATGTGCTATAATATTGGGTTTTCTGATTCATATTAGGATCTTTGTCCTCCTTGGTATTTGAGAAGATGAAGTTTAATAGGTCACACAATGCAAAGAAACATTGACTGAAAACTGAGTAAATTACCTATAACTTGTTTTTTAAGAGACATTTTTCATTCAGACTGCTTTATAATGAAATGCTTAGCTATTGTACCTAAAACACAGCAGACTGTTTGGCTAGTATGTGCTGTAAGATAAATATTAGCATAGATCTAAATTATAACATTCAGGAATGTCTATGAGATGGCTCTTGTGTAAAATAAATTGCATAGAAAAATCTAAAGCCCATGAAAAATTTGAGGACAAGAGGCAAAAGATCTGTCTGAATCTATCTATCTATCTATCTATCTATCTATCTATCTATCTATCTATCTATCTATCTATCTATCTGTCTATCTATCTATCTATATATCTATCTATTAATCCACAGCATACACACTGTTTTTTCCTAACAGCTTTAAAAAAGTGATGTTTGTAACTCTGGCCTGCTTAAAAGTCAGTGGCAATTCAGAACGAAAAACTGTAAAACTGTTATTAAACTTGTTTTAAGTGTATTTATTTAAGTTACCTTTGTACTCGGAGGAATGATGTATCAGCTTTTTAACTTGACAGCTTATTATAATACCCATTTATCAACAGGCCATAATGCATATTTATAAGTTTTACAAAAATCCCTGAGTGCACAAAAATGTTTTCCCCTTCGCTTTCGCCTACTGTTGAACTATTTTAGTCTGTGAAAATGTTTTGTAATCCATTGCAAAGTATGAGGAAAATATTCAATTTAATACTCTATAGAGCAGATCTGCATTGCACAAAAATATTAAAATTAACGACTATAAACTCAGATCAAAAATATCTGAAGTAGGAGACAAAGCTGTGGGGTTCAGTGTTGGCAACTATTATTAGTAATTAAAAAAAAATATATATATATATATATATATATATATATATATTCTGGTTGGCAGAAAAAAAATGCATGTAACTAAAATGTATAATTCCACAGACACTGCCAGACTTTAATATGAAAATATTAAATCAATTAATTCAGCATAAGAAAAAGTACTTCACTGAAATATACATTTTTTGCAAAAACTTTCTATTTTAGATTTTTGTATAAAATAACATTGTGGCATGATAAAATATTAATACCATACCAAATAATAGCTTACAAAATGTAAATATATAAATCGTTTACAAAAAATAAATAAATATGGTGTTTATGAAGGACTGATCATCATAAATATTTGAGGCAATTGTTGAACTTGGTTTTAGAATGTACCCTGTTACCATATACAATTTTGCTTGTGTAACATAGTCAATAGGTATTCTGATATTTAGGGATATACTTAAACCATTAAGTGTGTTTCCTCACATATTATACTACTCCCAGCTTCCCGATTGGTGTTACTGTGAGTATTTTTTAAAGGCTTAGCCATTGTTGTGTTTCCCTATCACATGTCACATGTGTTGTAAACAGCAACCTTATTAGATCCTCCAGACTATGCCCCATGAACTTTTGCTTAATTGTAGTGACCAATTAAGAAGCATTAATATTATTTTTTTTAATCAAACAGGTTTTTATTGACAATAACACAACCAATTACAAGGTGATGACATTAAGGCAGAATTGAGATCAACATATCCTGTATTTTTACCTTGCCTACACAAACAGCGTAGTCATCCCTGTTTAACACCATGCAGTATATTTTAGTCAGATAAGACTTTTTACAAAATACGCAGTAGAGTCCGAGACCCCATTATGGCTGTGCCAGCTTGGTCAGGCACTGCATCACTCGCATCTGAACCAGTTCTTGGGACTAAGACCTG
Source organism: Rana muscosa (assembly GCA_029206835.1). Taxonomy (NCBI): domain Eukaryota; kingdom Metazoa; phylum Chordata; class Amphibia; order Anura; family Ranidae; genus Rana; species Rana muscosa. The sequence goes on from CM055122.1 coordinate 1,173,689,747, forward strand.
CAGGGTCAAGCAATGGGGCCCACAATCTCTTAAACTTGCAGCCTTGGTGATGGTCTACGTATTTTTCAAAAATAAGTGTGTTTCCCATGTGTGTTACCCAATGTTGAAGGGAAGGGAGACCTGTCGTTTTCCACTGCAGTAGAAATAACGGAAAATTGAATTCAAATACTTACCATAATTTTCCTTTCCTGACGAGCTCTATGTCAGCACAGCTACGTGATCAGGACTTAACTATACATTTTTCAGTCACCTCAGCCTCAGCGTTTCGTAACTATTACTACTTAACTGGGCGGGTTCTGTGCTGATATGGAGCTCGTCAGGAAAGGAAAATTACGGTAAGTATTTGAATTCAATTTTCCGTTTTCCTGACGGCTCCATGTCAGCACAGCTGGGAATTAACTAGCCAAAACAGGGGAGGGATAATGCTACACACACTCCAATTCTGACTAAAACAGTAACAGAAAACATAATGCCTCTGACAAACTCAATTGTCATGAATATGAATATTTTGGTGTCCACATAGTTGTATTGCGGATAGTTTGAGACACCCGGCCTGCTGTCACTCTCAAGGTCTGGACCCTTCTAGTGAGAGTGCCGTGATTCTCCTGGCACAGCCAGCCCTACAACCTGCAGGCCAAGGAGATGAGGTTATCAACCAAGAGATAATGATTTTACGGCTCCCAGCAAGATTATTATGTGTTCCACCTGAAAAGGACAAACAGATGTACAGAGCTCCTGATGGCAGGAGTCGCCTTGATTAAACATTTTAGCGCTTAGCCCACATCCGATGGGCTAACTTCTTGAGTACTCCCCAAAGGGAACGTAGGAGGGAAACCTCTTGTGTGATATGAACTATGAAGGTCAGTTCAGGCACATATTAGAGCATTGGCATGAGCACCATCCTGCCTGGGAAGTACGCGAGTATGGGTTCTTTAAACCCAAGGACACCAATGCTGATGTAATTGCCACCAGTAAATCAGTTTCAGCCTCCGATGAAATAACATCCATCATCATTGGTATATCTCATTCCGGAAACAAGTTTGAGGTTTCCACCAAATTGCATCTTGAAAAACTGTGTAATTAAGCGTTGGAAGCTTGCTGAATGCCGGTGAAGACAGCGATAGCCAAAATGCATGCCTATAGCATGTTTGCGCATAGAATTAAGTCAAGCCATGCCTGTAGGCATTCGAAGCAGGCTTCTGAAGAGTCCAGCGTAAAATCTTGATCAGCGAATATACTGGGCCTATATGTCCTGCTCTACTATAGGCATGCTTAGCGCTGACCTTTCTCGTTTCGTAAAACTTTCAAATCTTCACCGAGCATTCGACATCCATTAGGCTCTGCCTCTCTCGACCCAGGCCATCAGCTTGAGCCTGTCAGATGCTGAATGAATGGGACTGGAGAAGATTTGATCTACCAGGCAGAGGGTGTCACTCCTTGACACTCATCAGGATGAGTAGTGGGTACCAAAACTGTCACCTTCCCTCGCCTCAGCCTTAGCTGGAAGCTGAGAATCAGAGGGAGCAGCTGAAAAAAAGGCATAAGCAGTCTTGGCGATCCATTTTGCGGCCAGAACCTCCACTCCGAGAGCTTGCGGCTCCTGGGCCCTGGAATGGAACTTCAGCAACTTGGTGTCGACTGGGAATGTAAGCGGTCTACCTCTGGCAGACAAAACACCAAGCTCTGTTAGTTCTCGAAAGACTCGCAGTAGTCTGGATCCTCCATTGTCGTCAGACTTGACCTGGACAAATAGATCGTCTGAAGATTCTTCCGACCAGGCACATAGGTCGCAGATTGTTGGGAGGATTGACTTGGGTGAATTCTAGAATTAGAGAAAACTTCAGAAGTGAGAGACTGAGCCTTGTTTCCAGATGTAGGCCACAGTCATTGTGCTGTCCAACTTCCCCAGGACAGGCTTACTCTGGATGAGATGACTGAAGGCTAAGAGCCTGAAAAGGCTGCCCTCAACTCCAAGATGGAGTCTTGGATCCTTGACAAAAGACCATTGGTTCTGAGCTCATTGTTCCTGAAGTAGAGCTCCCCTAAACTGGCTGGTATCTGCCTGTACCACCAGGTCGTCTGAACTGCTGGGGCAAGGCTATTTCTATGGCTCAATCTGAGACGTGAAGGATGAAAGATCTCCACATATGGCCCAAAATACTTTCCTTAGGGGACCACGTGTTCATCCACAAGCCGTCCCTATGTTCACAGAGGAACCACATAGTGCCCCTAGGGCATGTATGGGTGGCACAATCCCAAAATAACAGAGAGCATCCTGACATGGAAGTTCTTATTGACTTCTTGGACTAAGCATTTGCTTACTTGTCCTTCCTGGACTCCCATCCAGAAAAGCGCAGGAGCTACGCTCTCTGGCGTGAGCGTGAGCAATAACTCTTGAATTTTCGGTCCTTAACTCCATAGACCTTCATCTTGAGACAGGTGGCCAAACTGGCCACTATTTAATTTAGGCTTGCCCTTCTGCGATTAAGAAAAAAAAATGCAGTGACCGCGTTTGTCCTTGAGGGTCGCACCTTCTGATGGTAAGGTCATGTGAATGGCCGATCCCACAAGGGACACATACTAACCAGCGGGGTGGTCCCAACCCCTGGACTTCTATTCGTTCCAAAGGGCATAACTTTGACATCCTGCTGTGATGAAATCCTCCAATCTTGATGAACAAGCACTTGATCCATTCAACATCCAGCCGTCTTCTGGAGGTATTTAAAATACTTCCAAAGTTTTCACCTCTATACACAGGCATTTCACCAACCTTAGCAATCTGGACACAGGTCGTCCTCTTTCTTCTGTTCAGAAGAGACTGGAGAGAATTGATTGAACCAAGAAGGCCCTGAAAGAAGGCTGGACATTGCCAAACAGACGGTCCCCATACAAGAAGAATCTAGTCATTCCTTTAGAGTGTCTTGACCATCTGCTTAATTGTGACAACTGGTTAGGTGTCGTCATCTTTATCCTAGGTTGCTTGAACTAGGTAACATCCTTGCCGTCTGTTTCTCTATGGAAGGATCTGAAGCGGATTGTTTGCTTGGGAAGGCTTGGAGAATTCACAGCGTGAGTGGAAACACTCTTTTAGAGCGTATTGACCACATGTTTCATGAGTGCGAACACCTGTTGGGCGCCGTCATCCATATCCTTGGTTGCTTGACAAAGCAGACTGTGTGCAGTCATGTCCATCCGGAAGTTTTGAGAATGGGCTGCTTCACCTGGTATGGACAGGCGGCTTCTCATTATCAGAGCAGATAATCCTTTCACAGGGTGAGCCTAAAACACCCCTTTAGAGTGTATTGGCAATTTGTTTATTGGGAGTAACACCTTTTAGGTGTTACACTCCTCCCTGGCTGTTTAAGCCAGTGGGATACATACTGTCATGCTCATCCGGAAATTCGGAAAATGCGCAGCTTCCCCTGGTGTGGACAGGCAGCTTCTCATTGTCAGAGCAGATGACCCTTTTTACAGGGTGAGCTGAAAACACCCCTTTAGAGTGTATTGGCAATTTGTTTATTGGGTGTAACACCTTTTAGGTGTCACCCTCCTCCCTGGCTGTTTAAGCCAGTGGGATAAATACTGTCATGCCCATCTGGAAATTCGGAAAATTGGCTGCTTCACCTGGTGTGGACAGGCAACTTCTCATTGTCAGAGCAGATGACCCCTTTCACAGGGTGAGCGGAAAACACCCCTTTAGAGTGTATTGGCAATTTGTTTATTGGGTGTAACACCTTTTAGGTGTCACCCTCCTCCCTGGCTGTTTAAGCCAGTGGGATACATACTGTCATGCTCATCCGGAAATTCAGAAAATTGGCTGCCTCACCTGGTGTGGACAGGCAGCTTCTCACTATCAGAGCAGATGACCCTTTCACTGGGTGAGCCAGAAACACCCCTTTAGAGCGTATTGGCAATTTGTTTATTGGGTGTAACACCTTTAGGTGTCACCCTCCTCCCTGGCTGTTTAAGCCAGTGGGATACATACTGTCATGCCCATCCGTGTATTCCTCTTATAGAGCTTGAGGAGGGATGTTTGCTGGCTTGGGAAAGCCATGAGACTGCTCCTTCATGTTCATCCATGTCTTCTTATTGAAGGGCCTGAAGCATGTTCGTTCTGAGATTGGTAAACACTAATAGATAACCTCACCACAGGGCTTGTGCACCATTCAGCAAACCAACCCATAGCCCCGGATCACACTGGTGTGTTTTTGACATGTGACCCGACCAGTCAAATCGCATGAAAATAATAGGCGGCAATTGCACCGCCCTAATCGGTGCAACGCTGCATCAGCGGCGCAACACCAACTTCAAAAAGGCAGTTTTGTACTACCTTGCGATTTCAGGTTGCAACCTATATTGACATCCGCACAGAGACTTGCACAGATGTCTCTAAAAATCGCGACCGGTCCCCAGGTCAGAATTTTACAAATATTTACAAGTAAGGCATTTTTTTTCCTCACGATGTTCAGGAGCAGTCCCTAATCACATCAATACATTTGAGAATCTCTGTGGCCCTACATCGAGGGATAGGGGGACCATCTCCTGTTTATATGATTTTCTGGGAGGTCAAGGCCTTACAGAGAAATTTACTGCAATGCTGGGGTGGGAGAGGGAAACTGGAGAAGTTGCTTCCCCAGAGGAATGGAGTAATAGGATTTTGAATATGCACAAGTGCACAAGGTCGGTGGCGGTCAAGGAGACAGTGGTGAAGTTACATACCAGGTGGTATTATACCCCTGCTAAGCTACATAGATTCTTCCCCACTGTTTCTGAGCGCTGCTTCAGAGGTTGTCCAGAGGTTGGGACCCACTTACATATCTTTTGAAGCTGTGCAGCCTTGAGGGACATATGGGATAAGGTTACTGATAGGGTGGCGGGGATCACAGGGGATCTACCTACCCTGACGTATCAGATGTGCCTATTCTTCGCCGACATCCCCGGCTCCACCCCACCTGAACAGAAATTGGCGCACACACTCTTCAGTGCAGTACAGTGGTCTAAAGCCCTATTTTGGCGTACCCCAGGGGTCCCATAGGGTCAGGTTCTTAAGCGTATGGTGGCTATTCAGATTATGGAGAGGGTATTCCACACCATCATGGATACTATGCCTATTTATGACCTGAAAAGGAAGCCCTGGGCTCCATAAATATTGTCTCCATATCTGGGTAACATTTCTCATTTACCCTCACGCTAGGTAGACATATTGTCAACACGTTCGGTAAAGACTTCCCATATCGGGTCATGTATTTCATTTTTGTTATGTGTATCATTTGACTCTCTCTCTCTTTGTTATTCTTATTCCCAGTTTTATATGACCATAAGTTTTTTCTTTGCAAGAAAGAAAGAAAAGAATGAACACAAACATTGTTATACCTTAGGAGCATTCCTTCTATCGCATTTTGTTTTTGTATTATATTTTCACAGTGTAACGGGGTGGCCCAGGATGCCCCTGGTTTGCAAGTTTGGACCCTCCTGAGGGCCGCCTCCACAGGATTTTGCAAAATGTTTGTATGTTTTTTATGTATTTTATACTGGTCACTAATTGTATGTACTGTGAGGGGGTTAGCTCGGCAGCGGGTGTGTGTGACCCCCGAGATGGGCTCCCCACACAAAAACAGGCCCAGCAAACGGAGGTTGTGGTTTTCAAAATCAAAAAGGTGCGGTTTATTTTCTATTTACAGTGACAAAACACAGCAAAGCAAAAGAAACATAAACAAAATAAATCCTGGTCAACTTGACCTCTGACTAAACATACAGGTTTCCTAACTAACAACTGGGATCAGCCTAGTGCTGTCCTAGTCCCTAAGTCCCTGGTTTTAAATGTCCAAGCAAATAGCCACACAGGCTTTGTCTCACCGCACAGGGGTTCACTCTCCCTAGACAGTCCACACAGGTCTGGTTCCAGGCATGAGCCCACTAGCCTTATACAACTCTCCACCTAGTTGTATAAGTCGGCGTAAAGCCTGAATCTGGGCGAAATATATCTACCCCCCTGGATGCAACCAGGTGACTTTACCTTCCTGCTGTCACATACCCCCCCTCTTGTTTTAACCTCGGGGTTGGAACACCAGCAATCAGGCATTCATGTACTCGAGACAAAGCATCCACATTCCCCATTTGAACGCCAGGGCGATGCTTTACTGTGAAGTTGAATTCCTGGAGGGCCAGGAACCACCTATTCACTCTTCTATTTGTTTCCTTGTTTTGAGCCATCCACTTTAACGGAGCGTGATCCGTAACCATGTCAAAGTGCCTACCTAGCAGGTAGTACCGAAGGGAATCTAGAGCCCACTTCACCGCTAAACACTCCTTTTCAACGGTGGCGTAATTTACCTCATGGGGCTTCAACTTCCTGCTGAGGTAAATGACTGGGTGCTCTTCCCCGTTCCAGACCTGGGACAATACTGCTCCTAACCCCACATCTGACGCATCACTTTGTACGACAAAGTCTTTAGAGAAGTCGGGTGAGTACAACACTGGCTGGCTACATAAGGCTTGTTTCAAGAATTGGAATGCTGCCTCAGCCTCGGGGGTCCATTTAATCATGACCGACCCTTTCCCCTTCGTCAGGTTGGTTAGGGGCACAGCCTTAGAAGCAAAGTGGGGAATGAATCGCCGATAATACCCAGCGATTCCCAGAAAGGCTCGTACCTGCTTCTTGCTGTTGGGACGTGGCCAACTCTGGATGGCCTCGACTTTGTTGAGTTGGGGTTTTATTACTCCCCTCCCAATGGTGTACCCAAGATATTTGGCCTCCTCCTGCCCAATGGTACACTTCTTGGGGTTAGCCGTAAACCCCGCTTCCCGAACAGAGTCCAGGACTGCTTGCACTTTTGGCAGATGTGAGGCCCAATCTGTGCTATGGACAATTATGTCATCCAGGTAAGCCGCAGCATACTTCCGATGGGGCCTCAGCATCTGGTCCATTTTCCGCTGGAATGTGGCCGGCGCATTCTGTAACCCGAACGGCATTCTTTTATATTGGAACGCCCCGTCTGGGGTTACAAATGCGGTTTTCTCTTTGGCCGACTTGGCCAGGGGGATTTGCCAATACCCTTTTGTGAGGTCAAGAGTCGTCATGTATCGGGCTGTTCCCAGCCGGTCGATCAACTCATCTATACGTGGCATGGGGTAGGTGTCAAATTTTGTAACTTTGTTCAACTGACGAAAATCGTTACAAAATCGCCAGCTCCCATCCGGTTTAGGCACCAACACAATGGGACTAGACCAATCACTTTGGGACTCCTCTATCACCCCTAAGTTCAGCATTTTCTGTACTTCCTCCCGTATTGCCTCCCGTCGGGCCTCTGGGATCCGATAGGGTTTTAACTTCACCCTTTCACCGGGCGGGGTAATGATGTCATGCTCTACCCCAGATGTTTGTCCCGGCAGCTCAGAGAATACCTCCTTGTTGCGAAGCACAAACTCCTTAACCTCCTGTTGTTGGGGTTGTGACAAGGTGGCTGCTATTCCAACCTCAGGAATCACGCAACCAGTTTGAGCTGGTGACCAAGTGTCTGCGACTAGGGACTCTCTATCCCTCCAGGCTTTCAACAGATTAACGTGATAGATCTGTTCGGGCTTTCGCCTTCCTGGTTGTCTGACCTTGTAATTCACTTCGCTCACTTTTTCCATTATCTCGTAGGGGCCTTGCCATTTGGCAAGGAATTTACTTTCAACCGTAGGGACAAGTACCAGTATCCTATCCCCCGGGGAAAAGGTACGGGTCTTGGCTCCACGGTTGTACACTCTCTGCTGTGCTAACTGCGCTTGGGCCAAATGTTCCTTCACGATGGGCATTACCTGTGCAATTCGGTCTTGCATCAGGGCGACATGCTCAATCACACTCCTGTGGGGAGAACTCTCACTTTCCCAAGTTTCCTCGGCAATATCCAACAGCCCTCTTGGGTGTCTCCCATACAGTAACTCAAAGGGGGAGAATCCCGTAGAGGATTGGGGCACCTCCCTAATAGCAAACATCAGATAAGGAAGTAGACAGTCCCAATCCTTTCCATCTCTATCCACCACTTTCTTCAACATTTGTTTTAGGGTTTTGTTGAACCTTTCAACCAGCCCATCGGTTTGGGGGTGATACACAGATGTACGTAATTGCGTCACTTTGAACAATTTACACAGCTCCTTCATAACCCGGGACATAAAGGGTGTACCTTGGTCCGTAAGCAGTTCTTTACAAATACCCACCCGGCTAAACACAAGAGATAGCTCTTTGGCTATGGTTTTGGCCGAGGTATTTCGGAGAGGGATCGCTTCTGGATAACGGGTGGCATAGTCCATTATAACTAATATGTACTGGTGCCCCCTAGCGGACTTGATTATAGGACCTACCAAATCCATGGCGATCCTCTCAAACGGGACCTCAATGATGGGTAGAGGGACCAGCGGGCTACGGAAATGTGGCATCGGGGCCGACCTCTGACACACAGGGCAGGAGGAACAATAATTTTCTATGTCCTTCATCACCCCCGGCCAATAGAATCTCTGTAATACCCTCTCTCGGGTTTTCTCTGTCCCCAGATGACCTCCAAGAATGTGCCCATGGGCCAACTCCAACACCAACTTCCTGTAAGGTTTGGGCACCACAAGCTGCTCAACGGTTTCTTCTGCCCTTTTTGCCACCCGATACAGTAGGTCCTTCTCTACGCTGAAGTATGGGTAAGTGCAGGTATTATCTGGGTTCACTAACTCGCCATCTATTTTCACTACGTTTTCCCGTGCCTTTATTAGGGCGGGGTCTTTCAACTGTTCTGTGGCAAAGTTTTCCCTGTGAACCTCAAGATCAGAAAACTCCACAGACGGTAGGTTTTCGTCTGAGGAGGTGGGCTCCTCTCCAGTTTCTTGAGTCTCCCCTGCCAATACTGATAAGGGAAATTCCGGAGAGTCCTCACCACTCTCAGGGGAGTTCTGGCTATCACATTCCTGGTACATAGGGGCACCAGTGGGGGGCTCAGGATCATCCCACAGTTCCCAGAACTTCGGAAAATCCCTTCCCACAATGGCGTCATGCGGTAACTGAGATACTAAGCCCACTGGATGAGAGAGGGTACCTTTGGGGGTCTCGAAACACACTGTAGTCACTGGATACTCTCGGGTGTCCCCATGCACACAAATAACAGCTACCTTGCTATTCCCAGAGACCTCTGTTTTAACTAACTCAGCCTTTATCAGGGTCACAAGGCTACCTGAATCCAACAATACCACAACATTTCTACCATTAACACACATTTTGCATAAATGTTTCTCAGTTCCTCGAATGGCAGTGCATGCGACTGTCGCACACAGCGACTGACGTCTGCCCGTCAGAAAGTCACACTGCATGGGTTCCTCCACAACCGGGCAATTGGCTGCAATATGTCCCGCTTGCCGGCAGCGGTAGCAAACGATCCTTCTTGCGGCCTCTTGAGCCGCTGATTTCCCAGGCTGTTCTCGCCAAACTTGGGGTAGAGCTCCCACCCTCTCACTCTCTCCACCCTCACCCCTTGGAATCCTCTTATCCGCCCCTGGGGATGGTCTGGTCTTAGGGTGGAAAGTCCGAGTGTCTCTGGAAGAGGCCGTCAGGTTCTCTGTAGCCAAGTATTTCTCCACACGATCCACAAGACCATCGGCCGTCTCTGGGTCTCCATGGCTTACCCACTTTTGGATGGCAGTAGGAAGAGCTCTCAAAAACCGATCCATTACAACACGTTCCACAATCTTTGGTGCGGACAAAGTCTCTGGCTGTAGCCACTTTCTGCTCAGGTGAATGAGATCATACATTTGAGACCTGGGGGGTTTTCCAAGCTGGAAAGTCCAGTTATGCACACGCTGAGCCCGGACAGCCTGGGTGACACCCAGCCTTGCCAATATTTCAGCTTTTAGCATCACATAGTCTTTTGCTTGGTTAGGCTCTAGGTCATAGTAAGCTTTCTGCGATTCACCAGTTAACAGAGGAGCCACCAGTCCAGCCCACTGCTCCTTAGGCCACTTTTCTCTTTCAGCGGTCCTTTCAAATGTGGTCAAAAATACCTCTGGATCATCCTCTCCAGTCATTTTTGTCAATAAACGACTCACCCCAAAGGACGCGGTATTAGTGGGACGGCTTTCCTCACTGGTCTGGGGACGTTGCTGCATTACTGCTTCCATCTGTTGTTGTAGTCTCTGCTCTTGCTTCTGCAACAGGTCTATGAAGCGGGCCTCAGATTGCTGCTGGGCTTGTTGCTGAGCCTCCAGACTCTGTTGCAAAGTTGCGTTTGTCTGCTGCTGGGCTGCAAGGCTCTGTTGATGAGCTTGCTGCTGGGCTGCGAAGTTCTTTTGCAAACCTGCATTTGTCTGCTGTTGATTGGCATTTGCTAGAGCCAGCTGCTTCAGTATCTCCTCCATGCTGGCTTAAAAAAAAAACTGCCACTGGTTCTCCACCAACTGTGAGGGGGTTAGCTCGGCAGCGGGTGTGTGTGACCCCCGAGATGGGCTCCCCACACAAAAACAGGCCCAGCAAACGGAGGTTGTGGTTTTCAAAATCAAAAAGGTGCGGTTTATTTTCTATTTACAGTGACAAAACACAGCAAAGCAAAAGAAACATAAACAAAATAAATCCTGGTCAACTTGACCTCTGACTAAACATACAGGTTTCCTAACTAACAACTGGGATCAGCCTAGTGCTGTCCTAGTCCCTAAGTCCCTGGTTTTAAATGTCCAAGCAAATAGCCACACAGGCTTTGTCTCACCGCACAGGGGTTCACTCTCCCTAGACAGTCCACACAGGTCTGGTTCCAGGCATGAGCCCACTAGCCTTATACAACTCTCCACCTAGTTGTATAAGTCGGCGTAAAGCCTGAATCTGGGCGAAATATATCTACCCCCCTGGATGTAACCAGGTGACTTTACCTTCCTGCTGTCACAGTACCTTTAATTTCTCAATAAAAATCGTTTGTATGATAAAAATCGCGACCGGAACCGAGACTGACCAGCGGGAGGCAAAGCTGAATAGCACAGCCTCATTCCCGCAACCTAGTGCGACCCTGGACTAGGGAAAAAAACGGTTAAATGCAGTAAATAGATTGCTTAGTAACAAACCCTGAGGGGTTAAACACAGCTAGAGGGAGGCAGAAGCTTCCATCTACAGCCCTGTTAACCAGATGGAGGTTAATTTGGCCAATCCTGGGAGGAATCAGGTTATGATGAAAAAGTTTGTTTCAGAACATCACACAAAAAGGTAGGAATTTGTAACAAAATTACAACCATCTGCAGTGTACACAAACCAAGGTAATTGTAGACATCATAAACATGCTTCTCCATACTCTTTTTTCTTCTTTTTTTTTAAGGAAGACCAAAGATCACATAGAAAAATACAAGGATATCCCATGCAAAGGCCATGGCTGGATTCAGTAGACATTTTCAAGGTGGTTCCAATCTACCTTATCTGCAAAATTCTGGTCTTTGGAGGGGTTTGGCATAGTGGCATGACAGTAAACAAACATGAGCAGCCTCCAACAGATTATATCCATGTGTGAACAGACAAAGTGTTAATTTGTGTATCTGTTATGCAGAGTACTCCCTGTCCAGTAATGCAGCATACATTGGATACAAAGCATTTAGCTCACCCAACCTCCGTCACCCGACCGTCGACGTTGGCACAGCACGGGTGCATGTGCATAGGGGAGTACTCTGCCACAACCGCTGTCCATCTTGTTTGGACCAAGGGGACCCCAGACACGGCTGTTAGCCATGATAAAGCCACCCCGAGGACCAGCAGCAGGGCTCCCTGGATTATAGTCATTTAGACTAGACACCAGGGACTTTGTCCAGCTTCATCCACACGTATGGACGGTCCGCCAGCCATTTAGACCAGCTAGGTAGAGGAGCACACCTCCGTCCTGCACGTAGGAGGAAAAGAAAAGAACGCTGAGGTGAGTGAAAAATTTATAGTTAAGTCCTAATCACATAGGGGGGGGCGGAGCCTCACCCAGCTGTGCTGACATGGAGCCGTCAGGAAACTCTACGAGCTTGGAAAAGAGCATGAGTAAAGGCCACCCATGTAGTTTCTTTCAGAATAATGTCCTCAAGAATGCTCAATACGCCGTATTTAGGGTCAAGGGGTACCTTGGTCTGGAATACCTTAAGAGTGTTCATAACATCTGTCCAGTAGCGGTAAAGCTTGGGACACTGCCATAAGAGATGAATAACGTCACCTCTATCTCTTTGGCATCTATAACATATTGGATCTGCCTTCACTCCCATATGGTGGAGCCCAGTAGTGCGTTCTCAGAATTATATACTGTAGATTTGGGATAGTTTCTGCAAGGAAATCATGGAACTTGTTACCACAGCTTGTGCCTCTTCCAACTGGTCCCCTGATATTGGACCTACATCCCTCTCCCACCAATATCGCAACCCAGTAGGATGAGCCTCCAAAAAATCATTCAACAGCATGTTATAGCATTGATATATAAGACCCTTGGCATGAGTGACTGAAGAAAGAAGGTGGAATACATTATCCGGTAACAGAACCCATTGTGTATCTCATCCTTGAGCTCCAATAGCATGTTGCAGTTGGGCATAATAAAATTGCATGTATTGGGGGGGTGAGAATCTTTCCTAGAAAGTTAGGAAGGGTAGTAGCGACCTCTGGTGGAAAATTTGAGTTATGTCAGTCACCCCAGTCACCCTATCCATATAGAGCAGTGATGGCGAACCTTGGCACTCCAGATGTTTTGGAGTTACATTTCCCATGATGCTCAACTACACTGCAGAGTGCATGAGCATCATGGGAAAGGTAGTTCCAAACCATCTGGAGTGCCAAGTTTCGCCATCACTGATCTAGAGCCTTGCTGTATTTTTGCCAGTTCAGCATGCGCCCGGTTTCCCCATATCAGACTGTATGAAGTGAACCCCAATTAAGGAGCATTGTAGGTACAGAAAGAAGATGGGGATATATTGAATTGTTGCCAAGCTGTGCTCTCTCTGTATCCTGGGACACAAAAACACTCAGTATGACAAGACCTGAAGCTGTACTTTTTATTTTAAATATGTTTTTATGTGTAATTTGTAAATATCATGTAACCCATCATACTTATGTAGCGGGTATTTGAATTTAGGGAAGGCATCTGGGTGGTAGTGTAACCCAGATGCACTAATTGCTAGGGGATCCGGGACCTTTTTCTGGTTCTTGGAGGACTCTGGTGGTTTGAGGTTCCTTGTGGTCCACAGGTGGCGCTGTTGCCCTGGGCCGGAGCTGAACTCACACCGCAAGACTGTGCCTTTTTGTCCTTCCCTGGAGCTTGTACAGCGGAGCAGGGAACCCGCTGTGACGCAAAGGGAGAGGGGATAAAAGGGGCGGATGCCCTTACCACGGGGTTCAGAGTTCAGAGCTCAGAGTCCGGAGTGGGAGTCGGAGGACTCAGCCGCACCCAGGCACCTTCAGCTTGGGTGCTGGTGTTCCAGTGTTCCAGGCCTAGGTACCCTTGACCTAGCCGGAGCGGAGATGGAGTCCATCTCAGGCACCTTTAGCCTGGGGTAAGGTACTAAGGCAGACGCCCGGGGCTCAGTACCTTTGACTGAGTTCCCTGAGGATGGAGGAATCCGAGGGGGCCCTAACTCCTTGGGTGCCCGTGTCTGAGTTTGTGAGGACTGGTGTGCGGAACTTCTCTGGAGAGTCCGGCGCAGCATCGCTGGTGACAGAGAGGCCTCCGGTTTCTACCTTGGACGGATTTCCTTCCCCTAACAGGGGCCGCGCTAGCGAAGGTAATTCACGTTCTACCTCACATAGTCAGTGGCAGTGACTATTTACCACTGGTGATACCACAGTGGTTAGCAACAGAAGGGAAAGGATTGTGCCTCGATCTATCCCCATTATTACTCAGTAAAGAAACTGTATGTTTGTACGCCAAGAAGAATAAAACTGAGTTGGGCCTATTCACTGTGTGGAACTCTGGTTACTAGGAGCAAAGGAGTCAGGGACGAAGTACTGGACTTGACTCTAGAACACCTACACAAGGCCCAATCTTTCTGGCCTTCACCTCTCAGCTATGGAGGACATGGGCCGTGGTGTATCTCATCCCTCACCCCAGCACTGAGACCCCTAGACGAAGAAAGACAAGCCGAGTATGAGAAAGGGAGAGAGGGGTGAGGCCGCTACACTTATAATTTACATTGTTTTGTAGATATTGTTTAATGAGATATTTGAAAAAGTTATGCAATTATATCAATAAATATTTATTGCAGATTGAACTACTTCTTTTGCCCAAGAATCCTCAGATATAGGTGTGTATATGTAAATACTCGTGTAGTAACTGGAATGTATTCACTTAACATAGGTAACACTTCCATAATTCAATTATGTGCAAACAATAATACTGATTTTTTTTATTGCTATCGCAAGTGATTGTGTATTCTTTGCACAGTGAATTTTCCTCACATTTTTTAAGCTAAGGAAAAATTCCCCTGCAAAGGAAAAAGTGCATTGCAAAGTAAACATCCTGTTAACCTTTAGTAAATTAACCCCATAACGTCTCCCATAACCCATGCAAAGTGCATTGTAATTCAATGCCTTTGCTTGTTAATAGGAGACAAAGATGAAGTAGCAGCAGAGGATAATGCATTACATATTTCCTTGCATACTCCTTCATAGTAGTTTACTTCTCAAAAATTGCAGATATTCAATATTCAAACATATACAAATAACACAGAGATAAAATAATCAATGCAATACAATTCAAACTACGTAATTGTTCAAAAGGGTTCACTTTAAAACAATACTATAATAATATTAATTACAAACTCTACACTTGTCATATTCTGCACCAATATCTCGTAACTTTCTTTGGGAGGGATTCGAAATTCAGAGTAGATTAAATCTAGTGATTGCAATAAGGTCAAGTTTGTAGCAATATTAGAAAAACAATAACAGTAGCAATACAATTAGAATCAGGAAGAGGAGAAGAAAGGAGAATAAAAAAAAATAGACCAGTAATTCTGCCATAACCTCTTTTTAGTTCTTTTAAGTTCCAAAAATGTTACAATCTTAAGAATAGAATGGAAAACTATTTGTTGGTGACTAAGACATGTAGCTAGTATAATGGCATTATTATCTGCAAGATGCATGTTACCTGCAAGAAAGTTGCTGGAAGAATAGAAGCTGACATTGTGAAGTAAAATTGTAATAACTCATTACTTGTAATCGAGACATGTCCTAGGATGCTCTTTGTTCTCCTTAGACTGACTATTTTTCTTATTCAAATTGGGACAGGGCTAATTTGCGACAGGATTGCAATTGTTAGTACAATAATAGCATGCCACTAATTGCAAATAGATTGACATAGGCTCACCCAATCCTTGGATTATTTTACATTGCCTTGTAAAAGCACAAAGATTACCAAAGATGAAGGAAATTATATTATAAAATTTAAATGTTCACACATGTTTGGGTTATATTCAGATTAGGAAAATATATATTTTTTTAGCTACCTTTCACTTTTTAAAAAATTTGGGACAAGTTAATTTTAGTGAATAATAAGTTGTAGGCCTCATTCACACCACGTGCAGATGTCTGCAACTGTCTTTGCAAGGGCAGAAAGGAAAACATTTTTTCTATGTGCCCTGTTCTTGCCACAACATTAGTATCATGTGCAAAAAAAAAAATGATGCAGTTTTCTGTGCAAAAAAACCCCAAAAACAAACCAACTTTGTAGTGTGAACAAGACATATAGAGAACAATTATTTTCTCTATGCCCTTGAAGATAATTTATGCTGCACGTTTCTGTGTGAACGGGGCATGTTGAATTGTTTTTCTTGTGTACCTGCAGAGACCTATGCTAGAAATTATGCACGTCTCAGCACATGGTGTGAAAAAATGACAAAATTTTCTATTCTATGTATATTCTAAGTCAAATTTGCAATTTTTTTTTTTCGTTTAGCTTTTCTGCATGTATGGTGTGATCGAGGAATAGCTATGAATCCAAAAATCTAGTTATAGACCCCATAAAACCAATTTCAAGTAAAAAATGCTAGCAGAAGCAAGTACAGTGAAGGGTTGTAACCCATAACAACCAAACAGAATTGATTACTCACTGATCTAAATTGAAGCAGTTAGGGCATTTCTTATTTTAAAAAAAGGTACAGGTACTCACTACTCACTTCCTCCCCTGTGAGCCCTGGTGGTGAGTAGTAAAGCACACACAGAATGCCACATTGAATGGTGGGTGTGGCAAAACAATAGGAGGGTCTTCAAGTGATATGGTTATTCTATGTTTACTCACTGTATACATGACACAGATATGTCCCTGTCCTTACCTACACAACATGCATCTCATATGATTTTCTGCCTACCTTAAAGAAAAACTTTATAAAACAGTCAGTGGCTACTTCTCAACCAACAACTGTTGAGACACTTTGCTCAGAAAATTTAACATAAAATGTGAATGTAAATATATATATATATATATATATATATATATATATATAGGTCTGTACCATGGATCCTTTTATATATGAGAAAGAGCAGCTGCTGTTTAAAGAAGTATCAACATTATGCTTCCTGACAATGAATAAATGGAATAAAGGTGAGGGGAGGGACATGAAATGTCCCCGCCCATCACACATGGAAAGCTGTCAGACAAAAAAATTGTAAGTTAAGGCAGTTTTTTAACCGTTTTATGCACTTACCTGTAATTGGTTGAAATGTAACGGTCTTCTTGGCACGAGTATTTTCCTATAAAAAGAAAAAAATGCATCACATTAGTACACTCCGGCGGTGATCTACAGAGAAGAAGCTTGTATTCACTATCATGGAGTCATTGCTGCGTCGAGTTCTGGAAAGGGCCGGTACCGAAGAGGGTGAGCGCTGGCTTCAATTGTGCTTGTCGTTACCTCCTCCTCCGTCGGTGTGCGGCTTCCCGGTGGTTCCGTCCACTTCCACTGCTCCGGCTGTTCATGATGCTGGTCTCCGCCATGATGTTGTTCCCCTTTCGTCGCCTGCCCCGGATCTTCCTCTGACGGCTGCTTCCGCTTCCTCCATCTGGTGTCCTCCTATTGACCCCGTGAATCGTCTTGCGTCTTTCGGTAATCTCCGTAATGACGGCGGATATTCTCCGATTTCTAAGGACGCATGCGCAGTTCGCCCGGAGGTCCCTTCAAAGCGAAAACGTAAGAAGCCCGGCAAATTTGAATCTCCTCCACAGCGCAGAGATACGGAAAACAGGAGGCTGAAGAAGAAGACATTGGGTAATGGACGGGCAGCATCGGACATTCAGAATGCTGACATATTTCAAGGATCGGCTATGGATAGCGGTAAGGTTAACCCTTCGCTTGCTGGTGACAGTTTTAAAAATGTACCGGCTGGTGATGTGGTTGCTATGGCACCCGGGTTTACGCGTGCTGAAGCTGCAGCGGTTGCTGCTATGGTTACTGACGCTGCTCCTCGGTCGGCTAATGTCACTCCTGTTATTCTGCCTGCAATCCAGGTTGCTGATTGTGAGGATGGATTGAATAATGCTGCTGCTGCTGAATTTGACTTGATTCCTGAAAACAGTACTGCATTTTCTTCCGCTTCTAACTCGGCTTTACAGCAAGGAGGTGAGCATGTGGATGCCTCTGTATTGAAAAATTTTGCTCTGTCTATGACGAATTTGTTGTCACAATTGTTACCTGTTAAGCAAAATGTTGTACCTACTTTGAACCCTCTTGCTTCTGTATGGAGAGATAATTTGTCTGTTGATAATTTTACGCCGATTGTTCAAGAGGTTGCTACAAATGGCTTTGTCTAATGCTAGTGTGCCTGAA
Source organism: Rana muscosa (assembly GCA_029206835.1). Lineage (NCBI taxonomy): Eukaryota > Metazoa > Chordata > Amphibia > Anura > Ranidae > Rana > Rana muscosa. Next base: position 1,173,707,519 of record CM055122.1, read on the forward strand.
GCTTATATGAAAGAAGTTCTTTCTTGCGAACTTTCTCCTTTAGGTTTCCATTTAAGTAATACTGTAAAAGAAAGAATATGGAAAGGAGAATATATTGATTTGCTTTCGTTATTGCCTTCTACTAAAGATCATAGGTTGAAGAAGGAGGACGAAAAATTTGATGACGAAAAACGTAAATTTGTTTCTCGAAGCTTTAATAATTGGTTACAAGCATTCAGTATTTTTGCAGGTGTTATGGGTGAAAAACGCCCTGACTTATGCAGTGGCCTTTTTCAACATGTTGAGATAATATTGGAGGCTTATAAGAATTTTCCAGGTCTATCATGGTTCTACTATGATGAGTCATTTCGACAAAAGCTTGCGGTACATAGAAATTTAAAATGGGGTATGAAAGATGTAGGCCTCTGGTTAAATCTGCTATTGCCTCAGAAACAGGTTGTTAAAACTGTTGCTTCTGCTGTTGGTCCTTATCGTAAAGGGCTTTGTTTTAATTTTAATGAAGGTCATTGCAAATGGCTTTCTAGCTGTAGGTATAAGCATGAATGTGCTCATTGTGCTGGTACTCATCCTGCTGCTCGGTGTTTTAAAAAATCGGGTCATCTCACCCCTGCTGTTTCCAAGGATAATACATTTCTTAAAAGCAATTACGCCAGTGATACTGGAAAACATGTTGCCCTGGCTCCTTCTGTATCCGGACAGTATGAATGCGGACATGTTAATTAGTGGATTTTGTTATGGTTTTCTACTGCCATCTTTTTCGGGTTCTGGTTGCGAAGTGTTTGATAATTTGGCCTCCGTTGTTTTTCATAAGGATGTTGTGCGACAAAAAATTTTGAAAGAAAAAGAAGATGGTAGAATTGCTGGTCCTTTTGATCACCCTCCATTCTCTAATTTTCGGATATCCCCTCTTGGTGTTATCCCCAAAAAGGAGGCTGGTTCTTTTAGGCTTATACATCATTTGTCCTTCCCTGACGGTTTTTCTTTGAATGATGACATCGATTCGCAATTGTGTTCGGTGTCTTATTCTTCTTTTGATGATGCGTTATCAAAAATTTGTTCTGCAGGTAATTTGGCTTTGTTAGCAAAAGCTGACGTGAAATCTGCGTTTAGATTATTGCCTATTCACCCTTCGGCGTTTAATTCCTTAGGTTTTGTTTTCGACGGTAAATATTATTTTGATAAATGTTTGCCTATGGGCTGTTCTTTGTCGTGTCGTTATTTTGAAATGTTTTCTTCTTTTCTTGTATGGGTTGTTTGTCGCCGTTCAGGTTTTGAACTTTGCGTTCATTATTTGGATGATTTTTTATTTATGGGTAGAGCGAATACTTTGGATTGCTTATACATTTTTACTGAGTTTAAATTGATGTGTAGTTTGTTTGGTGTCCCTTTGGCCCCTGAAAAATCGGTTTCTCCTACCACTTGTTTAGAATTTTTGGGTATTCAGATTGATACGGTATCCATGGTTTTTAGGCTTCCTATGAATAAAATTGTTAAGATACGGTTGTTGTTAGATTTCATTTTGTCGAGACGAAAGGTACAATTGCGTACAATTAAGTCTTTGTTGGGTTTGTTGGCCTTTGATTCAAGAGTTGTGCCCATGGGTAGAATTTTTTCAAAACGTCTTTATAGAGCGATTTCTGGTATAAAGTCACCTAGACATTTTGTTCGTATTACTAAGGATATACGCGACGATTTATTGGTCTGGCGTAAGTTCTTGAGTTCGTTTAACTGTTGTTCACTTTGGCAAGATCCTTTTTGTGTGGCTTCTGCTCTAGATTGGTTTACTGATGCTGCTGGTTCGTTAGGTTACGGCGCTTTTTGGCAGGGACATTGGTCGGCCGATCTTTGGCATTCTTCATGGATTGAGAGAGGTATTGTTTCTAATATTGTTCTGTTGGAGTTGTTTCCTGTTGTTGTTGCTTTTGAATTGTGGGGCGATCATTTTCGAAATAGGAGGATACTTCTTCATTCGGATAATAAGGGTGTTGTTTTTGCAATTAAATGTTTAGTTTCTAAATCACTTCACGTTATTTCTGTTCTTCGTTTTTTAGTTTTTCAATGTCTGGAATTAAATATCTGGTTAAAAGCGAAATATGTCCCTGGTAGTTTTAATGATATTGCTGACTCATTATCTCGTCAACAGTCATGAAGGTTTCGGGAGCTGGTTCCGGATGCGGACGATATTGGGCTGTCCTGTCCTCCTCATCTTTGGTTAATAGTATGAGTCCGGTGATGACTGCTTTAAAGAATTCTTTAGCACCGTCCACGCGAGCATGTTATGAAGCTGCGTGGGACTTATGGCATTCCTGTCTAGGCTGTTTTGAAGTTTCGGACGCTTTGAGTTCTGAGGATTTAGTTTTATTTTTCTTAAATACTTTGATGAAAAAGGGTTTTTCTTATTCTCATGTTATTAAATTATTGGCGGGAGTTTCATTTTTTAAGAAATTGAATGGTGAGGCTCCGTGTCTTAGTTTTTTCACTGTCAAACAGGCATTAAAAGGTTATCGCAAACGACATGTGTTACCTGATAAGAGATTACCGATTACTATTGATTTATTACAAAAAATTTGTGCAGCTACTGATGTTGTTTGTTTCTCGACTTTTGAGGCTTTGTTGTTCAAGCTTACTTTTTGTCTGTGCTTTTATGGTGCTTTTAGAATATCGGAATTGCTTCCTCCTAAACGTTTAACTTGTTTGGGTCTTCCTTGGGCAGCGGTGTCTGTTCATTCTGACGTTATTCGTCTGTTTTTACGCAAGAATAAAACTGATCAGTTTGGTCATGGTAGGTGGATCACCATTCACAAACATACTGATACGTCTATGTGTGTGGTTGTACTTGTTCACCATTACCTGCTTGTTCGTCCGTCTGGTGATACGCAATTCCTCATTCATTCTGATAATACGCCATTGACCGTTTATCAATTTAATTCTGTGTTGAAGAAATGTTTATTTCATTTGGGTTTGGGACATCTACCAATCTCTTCTCATTCCTTTCGAATTGGAGCAGCAACGACTGCTAATAATATAGGTTTGGATGTTGCTGCTATTAAAAAAATTGGTAGATGGTCTTCTAAATGCTATAGTACATATGTTCGCCCTAATTGTTCTATTTAATTTCAGGTTCTGCACTTATTACTTGGATCGTTGGTCACTCATTCGTTTACTGGGCACATAGAAGAGCAGAGAGGAGATGTTATGGTAGTAATCTGGGCCTGGATTCTGCTAATGTTAAATTGTTCTGGTATGGGCATAAGGGATTGACTTGGGCCAGTTTGAGTAGAGTTTTGACATTGTTGTGTTCTAAATGGCCTCTGCCTCAAATTATCATTTTCCATTTGGCTGGGAACGACCTTGGTCGCCGAAGGACTTTAGATGTTATTTCTAGTATAAAGAATGATTTTGTGCATATTCGTGCCGTATTGCCTGAATGTGTGTTGGTGTTTTCGGAGATTGTCCCTCGTCTACTTTGGTGTTCCCCCGAATGGAAACATTTTGACAGAATGAGAAAAAATGTTAATAGAGCAATTGCAAAATTCATGCCTTTGTTAAACGGTTTATCTTATAGACATATTGATCTGGAGGGTGGTATGCCTGGCTTTTACCGCCCTGACAGTATCCATTTGTCTGATGTTGCTCTAGATATTTTTAATTTAGGTTTGCAAAATAATGTGGAATGGGCCGTGGGCCGGTGGGGGTGCCGTGCTTATTGTCCATAAGCTCGGCGTATGGGACTTAATGTTGTGTAGTGTAGCTTGAGCTTTAAATATCTAAGCTTTATATATACATGGTATTAATTTTTGTTGAATTATATATCTAATGTGATATAAGTATTGATATATTTATAATTGATAAAATATTTATCTATACCAATAATAAAGGCCGCGGCCATTACATCCACATGCAATAGTATTTGGGTTTTTTATTTAAAATTATTTATATTTAAAGTAAATAAGTTATGACTATCTTTCCATAAAGGTGAGGGGAGGGGCATGAAATGTCCCCGCCCATCACACATGGAAAGCTGTCAGACAAAAAAATTGTAAGTTAAGGCAGTTTTTTAACCGTTTTATGCACTTACCTGTAATTGGTTGAAATGGTAACAGTCTTCTTGGCACGAGTATTTTCCTATAAAAAGAAAAAAATGCGTCACATTAGTACACTCCGGCGGTGATCTACAGAGAAGAAGCTTGTCCCTCCCACCCTCCCTTGTCGCGGCTTTATTATGTGGTTGTTGTCCTTTTCTGTTTGAAAAGGGACTTAATGTTGTGTAGTGTAGCTTGAGCTTTAAATAGCTAAGCTTTATATATACATGGTATTAATTTTTGTTGAATTATATATCTAATGTGATATAAGTATTGATATATTTATAATTGATAAAATATTTATCTATACCAATAATAAAGGCCGCGGCCATTACATCCACATGCAATAGTATTTGGGTTTTTTATTTAAAATTATTTATATTTAAAGTAAATAAGTTATGACTAGCTTTCCAATATATAACAGTGCTAGCCCCAAAGGTTATACCAATAAATACTGTATATCAAGTGAACCCTAAACCATACATCATATCATCCCATCAGCATATACAAATTGATTTATATTCAAATCATGTGTGAATATTCATATAAAAATAAATCACAGAAAAATCATCTTGAAAAAGAAATTGAAGGCGTTATTAAAAAGGGAAGGAAATTAAAAATCCTGACTGGGAAAGAAGAAAAGTATTTAGTATCCAATACCCTAAGGCCCGGTTTACACAGGGGCGACTTGTCAGTGCAATTGATTCTCTTTTTTTTCTAGAATAGAAATAGAATAGAAGAGTATACAGATTTTTATTTATTGGGTATAGTGGCAGAAAATTGGTCCTTTTTAAAACCTGACAGAGAATTTATCTCCCTTCTAAAAGATAGCACCTTTAGTGAGAATTACATCTTAGCAACAAATTATGTTAATGCAGTATACACGAGCATTGATCAGAAAGATGCAATGGTGGCAGTGAGATGGGCACTGTGGAAAAAACAGAGTTAAAAAAGAAACAATTTGAATTTATTTTTGGAAGGATTAGAACTGGAAATGCATAACAACTTTTTTTGGTATAACAATCAGTACTTCCAACATTTAAAAGGCATTGCTATGGGAGAAAATATGCTCCAAGTGTGGCCAAGATAGTGATGACAAGATGGGAGAAAAAAGCTATTTATGATAAATGGCCACAGTTGAAACTTTAAAAACATTATAAAGATGATATAGTGATTGCCTGGGAGGGAACAGTAGAAACATTGGAAAGTTTGGCAATAGATATGGATTAACATTCTGGGTGCAACAAAGAAAGGGTGAACTATTTAGATTTGACTCTGGTAAAAAAAATGGCCAGAGAATATGTGCAAAAACACATTTTAAAAAGACAGATTATAACAGTTTTATTTCAACCACCAGTTGCCACCGCTTGAAATCGTTAAACAATATACCTAAAGTGCAACTCATACACATAAGTAGGAATTGTGATTTAGATCAGGACTATGATGAACAAGCTAATGTCTCAATAGGTTTGCTGAGAAAGGATATGAGAGAAGACAGTTGAAGTTATTAAAAATGGACATGGTGATCGTGACTGGTACGTGGTCTGACCATGTTATTAAGCCTATATTTGCTTGGGATATTGTTTGCAGGATACTTTTGTGTAACAGGAAAAGGTCAATTCTGGAGTATGATTTTTGTGCGGCTGAGTAGAAGGTAATGTCCCTTTCCGTCCCATGCAAACATCGCCAGGGATCATAAAGATCTTACAGTTGTGTGAGTGTGGAAAGGGATGTGGATCTTTGTCTACGCTGGTTAGAGGAGTGAAATACGTTATCAATTGTGTCATTAAAATCTCTGCATAAGTTTATGCGTTCTTTTGGGTAATGAGAAAGCTTATTCATTATCGTTTTGTAGAATTGTTTTTGATGAGAGTTGGGAGCATATATGTTAGCAATAACATATGGTATGTTGTCAAGGAGAGCGTCTAGAATTAGGTATCTGCCACAGGGATCAGCCTTTAAGTGACGGAGCTTGAAAGATAGGGATTTGCGTATGGCAATCATGACACCTCTCCTCTTTTTGGTATAGTGTGCAAAATATGTACGGGGGTAGAGGCGGTGCAGACAGGGGGGAGCTTTGTCTTGTATAAAATGCATTTCTTGGACACATAGTATGTCTGTTTTTTGAGTGATGGCATCTCGCCATAATTGGGACCTTTTGTATGGGATATTAAATTGGTTGTAAACCCTCCTATAGTACTTTTCTACATTCAAAGCACACTGTAATAACTTACATATAGCTTTGTTTTATTTTTCCCACAGCTGCACTGTTTCTGAGAAATGAACCTCTGTCCCCTGCAGTGACGTCTTTCGCGCATGCGCCTTTCTGCTCAGATTAACGGCACACTTAGAGGCTATCAAACCCTTCACAAATGGGCCGTGCCGACGTCATCAGCACTCGGCAGCATCTTTTTTAATCCCTTGAGAGCTCCGGCACTTGCAGGCCATGTAAACGTTGGGTCTATGGCCAGCAAGATAGGAAGAACCGCACATGCGCAGGATTACGGCAGGAAGGGCGGAAATATACTCCGCTCTGGAACACGATTCCAGGAGTCGACATGGCGCAGCCTGCTGCCAGGAGATCGATATAGAAAGTAAGGAAAATTTATATAAAACCTGACCTTAATAAAAGAACTGACATGGCAGTGTACTTTGTAATATTTGAAAGTATTGATTCAAAGATGAATGTGGATTCTGTAGGCTGGGTTTACTTCCTCTTTAAGGCCATTTGCATTGATACTGGTAATATGAATGGACATGTTGATCAGTAAAAGTGTTGGTAGAAGGATGCAAAGTAAAGAGGTGTAAATACTACTACTTATAGGTGCATGGGAGGGTAAGAAATGGTACCTGGACTGAGGTTAGAACTATTGTATGCAGTAGGTTATGACTAAACAAACTGTTGTAATTAACACATTGTGCCAGGGGTGTGTGATAACCAGAAACGGGTCAATCAAGTAAACAAGTTATGACATTTTGGTCCACATTCCGGGCCTCAGAAGAAGTGGGTAATGAGGAGCTAGACCTCTTGTCTGAGGGGAGTGTAGGCAGAATTTGTGGTCATGAAAACTTCAGACCGGTTTTGCGATTGCTATATGGCATCTCTCTCAGGACTTACGGGTTACCTCGTTACTTGGGCGATTTGTATATGGAGGTGTTGGGCCCCAGTTGTGGAGCATCTTGTAGTCATCCTTAGGAGAGGTAATGGAGATCTGTTGGTTCTGATATGTGACTAGCAATTTGGTGGGGAAACCCCAGCAGTAGACAATATTGTGGTCCCTTAAAATCGCAGTGATGGGGGTGTATTCTTTTCTAATTTTTGAGGTTGCTGCGGATAGGTCTGGGTATAGGGTTATCCCTGCATATGGAGGAAAGAGTGCACGGGTGGATCTGGCTGCTCTGAGCAGGCGATCTTTGATATGATAGACATGGATCCTCGTTAGCACATCTCTAGGGACTGTGTCAGGCAGATGTGTTGGCTTGGGAATCCTATGTGCTCTATCCATTAATAGATCTCTAGGTGTGAAATCTGGGATAAGCTTTAGGAAAAGCTGCTGCAAGTAGGTATGAGGTCTTGTGGCTTAACGGCTTCAGGGATTCCTCTTATTTTTGAATTATTGCAGCGAGAGTGATCCTCTAAATTTGCAACTTTCAGCTGCAGTTTACGGATCATGTTTGTCTGTTCCTCATGAGCATCCACCATTTCGTCTGTGCTTTTATGATCACTCCTAGCTGTGATTCTAGGTGATCTGTGCGGTCTTCAATGCCATCTAATCTGTGCGTAAGGTGGGACACTGAGGAGCGTAGCTCAGAGTGAAGGCCAGCTTGGAGGGATAATAGCATAGCCTTAATGGTGTTTTCAAATGAAGGGGCGTCTGATGCAGGAATGGCAGCTAGGGGCACTGTGTGCTCTGCTGCGATGTCTGTCCAGTGATGCTTCTTCGCTAAGGGAAGTTTCTGTGTTCTGTGGAGAGTGTGCAGGATTCCACTGCTCTCTTACCTCTGTCAAAAGCTGGAGGATTGCCTTGTTGCTGTGGTGATTCTTCCATGTCAGAAAGCTTGTTTGGGGCTGGAGGAGGTAACGGCTCTGTGTGAGATGGAGGAGGAGAGCGGCCGTTCTCCCTGGCGCCATCTTGAGAAGGCATGCTGGCTGCTTTTGTGAAGAAGTCTGTCAGGCGGCGCTGTCCCGGTGTTTGGTTTTGTCTGCAGGACATAACCTGTTAGTGTGCCCTTTTGGGGCTGGAAACAGCTATCTAGTGCGCTGTGTGCCACGTTAGAGACCCAGTGTGGCAGGGAGATCTAGAGCCGAGCGGCCATCTTAGTCTGCAGCTTGGACACGCCCCTTCTCTCTCAGTTTTTAATCATTGTGTCCTGGCACTATTATTTATCACAGGGTATAGATGTTTTTGGCATTGCCTTATCATTTTTATTCTATTCTACAGGTGTCTGTAGACTGATTTAAATTCAGCAGGGATCAGCTTATTTTTGATCCAGGTGTGGCTACTGCAATTGAACCAATGTAAATTTACTGATCAACTTCAGTTTAACTGCCCTATTGCATAAAAGCTCAATTCCCCCTTACACCTTGAATGTGTGCATGGAGGAATCAGTTATTTATTTTTTTTGTTCAGCCCAATGGCTGAACAAAAAAAACTGAACCACATATGACCAGCTTAACTTTAACATAAGTTTGCTGAAGAAAAAAAAGAAGAGGAAGAAGAAAAAGAAGAAAAACAGCAACAACAGAAGACATTTAATTTTCTGCCTTGAGGATATAGGTTTTAGAAATTTTCAACAGAGAAAACACCTTTAAATAATGTGGACTTTGTAATGTTAGCATACTGTATATAAATACATCACTTTCTTAAAAATGTTTCTACATTTTGGAAGATCTCATAAATACTGTATATTTCTGCATTTAGGAACAGCCAGTATGTTCCCTTTATATGTGAATATACTGTATTCATCTTTTACTTCAGTATCAATTATTTTGTCCTTTGAGACATTTCTGCTACATAATACAAAGGTTTATTTTAAAAAAACTTATATATATATATATATATATATATATATATATATATATATATATATATATATATATGGAATATCTGCTTTAAAAAAAAAAAAAAAACAGCACAGCCTAATACTTTTTATGGCATACTTCATATACTGAGTATAGCGACATTGTATGGATGCAGAATATCACAAACAAGCAAAGGCTGATTCTGTAGCTCTGTGCTCAACAACATGATAATGACAACTTAACTGATTTATGTATCTCAATTTCCTTACCTAAATGGAAATTGTTTCTGCATATAAAAGATAAAATGTAATGAAATATAGAAGCTTTGATCAGATAAACATAACTGAGTATATTCTTACATTTCAGGGAATTTTTAGGAGATTAGCTAATAGTTCTTTCTCTATTCACATCTTCTATTAACAGAACTATGCTGAATAAAGTCCTAATTGGTTCCTTATCTGTTTCTATTTACCATGCTATTCATTCAATCTGTTAAAAGGTGGTTTAAATGATTTTTTGAAAGCAAAGCTTTTAAACAGTGTGTGCATACACTTGCACACAGCTATCATGTATTATTGTTTTGTGAAAACGGCACAGCTCTTTTAACTAATACTTAACATAGGATTTGTGAGTGGATGCAGAATCAGTAATCTTAATATAACTTAAACTAGGATCTAATTTCAAGTAAAAATAACCTTCAAAATAGTTAGAGTTAAGCCCTGTACACATGATCGGTTTTACCGATGAAAATAGTCGAATGGACTTTTTTCATCGGACAAACCGATTGTGTATGGGCCCCATCTGTCTTTTTTCCATCGGTGATTAAAAATAGAACATGTTTTAAATTTATCCGATGGAAAAAAAAAACAATAGCAAATTCCGATCGTCTGTGTGGAACTCCACCGGAGAAAAAACCCACGCATGCTCAGAATCAAGTCGACGCATGCTCAGAAGCATTGAACTTAATTTTTCTCGGCTCGTCGGCGTGTTTTACGTCACGGCGTTTGGGACGGTCGGATTTTCGACTGATGGTGTGTAGGCAAGACTGATGGAAGTCAGCTTCATCATTGGAATCCGCCATCATCTTCTCATGACGTCTCAGTCACATGTTCCCATGACGTCACAGTCACATGCTCTGGGGCCACCCAGAGCATGTGACTGTGACGTCATGAGAAGCCTATATAAATCGCTGCGGACTGAACAGCCAGCATTACAGAGGGAGGAAGCGATGAGTCAACATCGAGGAGGAGAAGAGGGAAGAAGACGCCGACGGTGACGGGAAGCCCGGGCCCCTCCACTAGCAAAAGAGCTGGAAGAAGATAGTGGAGGGGCCGGCAGAAGGACAACGGAGAGCCGGACGCGACGACGGGGAAGACCGGGCCTCTCCGCTAGCAATAGAGCTGGAAGAAGATAGCAGAGGCCCGGCAGAAGGAAGAAAGAACCGGAGAGCGCGGAGACGACACCGGAACACCCGAAGTCAGAAGAGACCCCCAGAGTCGGAAGAAGACCCCCGGAGCTGTGTAATAAATTACTTTAAAAAGCTGTGTGTGTTTTTTTTATTGCCATTTTTTTTCCACCAGGTGAATGGGTAGGGGTACGATATACCCCATACTCATTCACATAGGGTGGTGGTCCGGCATCTAGGGGCCCCCTTATTAAAGGGGGCTCCCGGATTCCGATCAGCCCCCGCCCGCAGACCCCGACAACCAACAGCCAGGGTTGTCGGGAAGAGGCCCTTGTTGGGGTCGGCCTTTTCCATGGTCTTCTACTCACACTCCCCTTTCACTATCTTTTTCATTGCTGCACACTTACCTTTTTTCAAAACCCATCTCATACTCACTCCAATTGGTCACTTTAAGTTTATTACACTCACATTCCTCCCCTCAGGAGTGCTTGGTGTGCCCGTGTCCGCCTGGGGCGCTGTCCGTGATGGGTGCCTTGCTGAACATGTCCCCTCAGCTCCCGACATCGACCCCCTTGAGTGGTCCACAGCCCCTGTTGGTATGCCAGTTACTGCACATACACATGTAAGTGATACCTCTTTTACCTCGGGATGGCTGCTTGTTTACAACCATCCATCTATTTACTACTACAAGCTAGTTTACTCAGCAATGCATATTTTATTATTGCAGAAACTCCTTACATCTGCTCCTGAAGAGCGGTTTCAAGCCGCAAAACGCGTCGAGCTACCTGTTTACCAAGCTATGTGCAAATTTACCCACAGGGACCAACCAATATTAGACCTTGCAGATTGTATGTTTTCTTAAAATTATACCCGATTTCATGAATATGGGTGGACCCTTTAACTCAATATATGTACATTATTTCCAGACATGTTGCCGCATTTACCAGTTGTGACAGCAGGAAGGTAAAGTCACCTGGTTGCATCCAGGGGGGTAGATATATTTCGCCCAGATTCAGGCTTTACGCCGACTTATACAACTAGGTGGAGAGTTGTATAAGCCCAGCTGAGGCTAGTGGGCTCATGGATGACTCATACCTCTAGGGAGAGTGTGGGGCGTCGTGCAGACAGGGAGTTGATGAGACCAGCTGAAGCTTGTCAGCTCATTTAGGCCTCTATAAGAACTCCCAGATTCATTAGGTGTTTGCTCATGCCTGGACCCAGACCTGTGTGGCTATTTGCTTGGACATTTAAAACCAGGGACTTAGGGACTAGGACAGCACTAGGCTGATCCCAGTTGTTAGTTAGGAAACCTGTATGTTTAGTCAGAGGTCAAGTTGACCAGGATTTATTTTGTTTATGTTTCTTTTGGCTTTGCTGTGTTTTGTCACTGTAAATAGAAAATAAACCGCACCTTTTTTGATTTTGAAAACCACAACCTCCGTTTGCTGGGCCTGTTTTTGTGTGGGGAGCCCATCCCGGGGGTCACACACACCCGCTGCCGAGCTAACCCCCTCACAGTTGGTGGAGAACCAGTGGCAGTTTTTTTTTAAGCCAGCATGGAGGAGATACTGAAGCAGCTGGCTCTAGCAAATGCCAATCAACAGCAGACAAATGCAGGTTTGCAAAAGAGCCTTGCAGCTCATCAACAGAGCCTTGCAGCTCAACAACAGAACTTCGCAGCCCAGCAGCAAGCTCATCAACAGAGCCTTGCAGCCCAGCAGGAAGCTCACCAACAGAGTCTGGAAGCTCAGCAACAAGCCCAGCAGCAATCTGAGACCTGCTTCATAGACCTGTTACAGAAGCAAGAGCAGAGACTACAACAAATGGAAGCAGTAATGCAGCAACGTCCGCAGACCAGTGAGGAAAGCCGTCCCACTAATACCGCGTCCTTTGGGGTGAGTCGTTTATTGACAAAAATGACTGGAGAGGATGATCCAGAGGTATTTTTGACCACATTTGAAAGGACTGCTGAAAGAGAAAAGTGGCCTGAGGAGCAGTGGGCTGGACTGGTGGCTCCTCTGTTAACTGGTGAATCGCAGAAGGCTTACTATGACCTAGAGCTTGACCAAGCAAAAGACTATGTGATGCTAAAAGCTGAAATATTGGCAAGGCTGGGTGTCACCCAGGCTGTCCGGGCTCAGCGTGTGCATAACTGGACTTTCCAGCTTGGAAAACCCCCCAGGTCTCAAATGTATGATCTCATTCACCTGAGCAGAAAGTGGCTACAGCCAGAGACTTTGTCCGCACCAAAGATTGTGGAACGTGTTGTAATGGATCGGTTTTTGAGAGCTCTTCCTACTGCCATCCAAAAGTGGGTAAGCCATGGAGACCCAGAGACGGCCGATGGTCTTGTGGATCGTGTGGAGAAATACTTGGCTACAGAGAACCTGACGGCCTCTTCCAGAGACACTCGGACTTTCCACCCTAAGACCAGACCATCCCCAGGGGCGGATAAGAGGATTCCAAGGGGTGAGGGTGGAGAGAGTGAGAGGGTGGGAGCTCTACCCCAAGTTTGGCGAGAACAGCCTGGGAAATCAGCGGCTCAAGAGGCGGCAAGAAGGATCGTTTGCTACCGCTGCCGGCACGCGGGACATATTGCAGCCAATTGCCCGGTTGTGGAGGAACCCATGCAGTGTGACTTTCTGACGGGCAGACGTCAGTCGCTGTGTGCGACAGTCGCATGCACTGCCATTCGAGGAACTGAGAAACATTTATGCAAAATGTGTGTTAATGGTAGAAATGTTGTGGTATTGCTGGATTCAGGTAGCCTTGTGACCCTGATAAAGGCTGAGTTAGTTAAAACAGAGGTCTCTGGGAATAGCAAGGTAGCTGTTATTTGTGTGCATGGGGACACCCGAGAGTATCCAGTGACTACAGTGTGTTTCGAGACCCCCAAAGGTACCCTCTCTCATCCAGTGGGCTTAGTATCTCAGTTACCGCATGACGCCATTGTGGGAAGGGATTTTCCGAAGTTCTGGGAACTGTGGGATGATCCTGAGCCCCCCACTGGTGCCCCTATGTACCAGGAATGTGATAGCCAGAACTCCCCTGAGAGTGGTGAGGACTCTCCGGAATTTCCCTTATCAGTATTGGCAGGGGAGACTCAAGAAACTGGAGAGGAGCCCACCTCCTCAGACGAAAACCTACCGTCTGTGGAGTTTTCTGATCTTGAGGTTCACAGGGAAAACTTTGCCACAGAACAGTTGAAAGACCCCGCCCTAATAAAGGCACGGGAAAACGTAGTGAAAATAGATGGCGAGTTAGTGAACCCAGATAATACCTGCACTTACCCATACTTCAGCGTAGAGAAGGACCTACTGTATCGGGTGGCAAAAAGGGCAGAAGAAACCGTTGAGCAGCTTGTGGTGCCCAAACCTTACAGGAAGTTGGTGTTGGAGTTGGCCCATGGGCACATTCTTGGAGGTCATCTGGGGACAGAGAAAACCCGAGAGAGGGTATTACAGAGATTCTATTGGCCGGGGGTGATGAAGGACATAGAAAATTATTGTTCCTCCTGCCCTGTGTGTCAGAGGTCGGCCCCGATGCCACATTTCCGTAGCCCGCTGGTCCCTCTACCCATCATTGAGGTCCCGTTTGAGAGGATCGCCATGGATTTGGTAGGTCCTATAATCAAGTCCGCTAGGGGGCACCAGTACATATTAGTTATAATGGACTATGCCACCCGTTATCCAGAAGCGATCCCTCTCCGAAATACCTCGGCCAAAACCATAGCCAAAGAGCTATCTCTTGTGTTTAGCCGGGTGGGTATTTGTAAAGAACTGCTTACGGACCAAGGTACACCCTTTATGTCCCGGGTTATGAAGGAGCTGTGTAAATTGTTCAAAGTGACGCAATTACGTACATCTGTGTATCACCCCCAAACCGATGGGCTGGTTGAAAGATTCAACAAAACCCTAAAACAAATGTTGAAGAAAGTGGTGGATAGAGATGGAAAGGATTGGGACTGTCTACTTCCTTATCTGATGTTTGCTATTAGGGAGGTGCCCCAATCCTCTACGGGATTCTCCCCCTTTGAGTTACTGTATGGGAGACACCCAAGAGGGCTGTTGGATATTGCCAAGGAAACTTGGGAAAGTGAGAGTTCTCCCCACAGGAGTGTGATTGAGCATGTCGCCCTGATGCAAGACCGAATTGCACAGGTAATGCCCATCGTGAAGGAACATTTGGCCCAAGCGCAGTTAGCACAGCAGAGAGTGTACAACCGTGGAGCCAAGACCCGTACCTTTTCCCCGGGGGATAGGATACTGGTACTTGTCCCTACGGTTGAAAGTAAATTCCTTGCCAAATGGCAAGGCCCCTACGAGATAATGGAAAAAGTGAGCGAAGTGAATTACAAGGTCAGACAACCAGGAAGGCGAAAGCCCGAACAGATCTATCACGTTAATCTGTTGAAAGCCTGGAGGGATAGAGAGTCCCTAGTCGCAGACACTTGGTCACCAGCTCAAACTGGTTGCGTGATTCCTGAGGTTGGAATAGCAGCCACCTTGTCACAACCCCAACAACAGGAGGTTAAGGAGTTTGTGCTTCGCAACAAGGAGGTATTCTCTGAGCTGCCGGGACAAACATCTGGGGTAGAGCATGACATCATTACCCCGCCCGGTGAAAGGGTGAAGTTAAAACCCTATCGGATCCCAGAGGCCCGATGGGAGGCAATACGGGAGGAAGTACAGAAAATGCTGAACTTAGGGGTGATAGAGGAGTCCCAAAGTGATTGGTCTAGTCCCATTGTGTTGGTGCCTAAACCGGATGGGAGCTGGCGATTTTGTAACGATTTTCGTCAGTTGAACAAAGTTACAAAATTTGACACCTACCCCATGCCACGTATAGATGAGTTGATCGACCGGCTGGGAACAGCCCGATACATGACGACTCTTGACCTCACAAAAGGGTATTGGCAAATCCCCCTGGCCAAATTGGCCAAAGAGAAAACCGCATTTGTAACCCCAGACGGGGCGTTCCAATATAAAAGAATGCCGTTCGGGTTACAGAATGCGCCAGCCACATTCCAGCGGAAAATGGACCAGATGCTGAGGCCCCATCGGAAGTATGCTGCGGCTTACCTGGATGACGTAATTGTCCATAGCACAGATTGGGCCTCACATCTGCCAAAAGTGCAAGCAGTCCTGGACTCTGTTCGGGAAGCGGGGTTTACGGCTAACCCCAAGAAGTGTACCATTGGGCAGGAGGAGGCCAAATATCTTGGGTACACCATTGGGAGGGGAGTAATAAAACCCCAACTCAACAAAGTCGAGGCCATCCAGAGTTGGCCACGTCCCAACAGCAAGAAGCAGGTACGAGCCTTTCTGGGAATCGCTGGGTATTATCGGCGATTCATTCCCCACTTTGCTTCTAAGGCTGTGCCCCTAACCAACCTAACGAAGGGGAAAGGGTCGGTCATGATTAAATGGACCCCCGAGGCTGAGGCAGCATTCCAATTCTTGAAACAAGCCTTATGTAGCCAGCCAGTGTTGTACTCACCCGACTTCTCTAAAGACTTTGTCGTACAAAGTGATGCGTCAGATGTGGGGTTAGGAGCAGTATTGTCCCAGGTCTGGAACGGGGAAGAGCACCCAGTCATTTACCTCAGCAGGAAGTTGAAGTCCCATGAGGTAAATTACGCCACCGTTGAAAAGGAGTGTTTAGCGGTGAAGTGGGCTCTAGATTCCCTTCGGTACTACCTGCTAGGTAGGCACTTTGACTTGGTTACGGATCACGCTCCGTTAAAGTGGATGGCTCAAAACAAGGAAACAAATAGAAGAGTGAATAGGTGGTTCCTGGCCCTCCAGGAATTCAACTTCACAGTAAAGCATCGCCCTGGCGTTCAAATGGGGAATGTGGATGCTTTGTCTCGAGTACATGAATGCCTGATTGCTGGTGTTCCAACCCCGAGGTTAAAACAAGAGGGGGGGGTATGTGACAGCAGGAAGGTAAAGTCACCTGGTTGCATCCAGGGGGGTAGATATATTTCGCCCAGATTCAGGCTTTACGCCGACTTATACAACTAGGTGGAGAGTTGTATAAGCCCAGCTGAGGCTAGTGGGCTCATGGATGACTCATACCTCTAGGGAGAGTGTGGGGCGTCGTGCAGACAGGGAGTTGATGAGACCAGCTGAAGCTTGTCAGCTCATTTAGGCCTCTATAAGAACTCCCAGATTCATTAGGTGTTTGCTCATGCCTGGACCCAGACCTGTGTGGACTGTCTAGGGAGAGTGAACCCCTGTGCGGTGAGACAAAGCCTGTGTGGCTATTTGCTTGGACATTTAAAACCAGGGACTTAGGGACTAGGACAGCACTAGGCTGATCCCAGTTGTTAGTTAGGAAACCTGTATGTTTAGTCAGAGGTCAAGTTGACCAGGATTTATTTTGTTTATGTTTCTTTTGGCTTTGCTGTGTTTTGTCACTGTAAATAGAAAATAAACCGCACCTTTTTTGATTTTGAAAACCACAACCTCCGTTTGCTGGGCCTGTTTTTGTGTGGGGAGCCCATCCCGGGGGTCACACACACCCGCTGCCGAGCTAACCCCCTCACACAGTATGTAACTCTTTATATCGTCTACAGACATGTTGCCGCCTTGCACTACCGTGTCAGGCAATGGCACCTGCCATGGTGCAATTGATGTATTGTTTATGTAACTTATGTATCACAACATGTAAAAGTGTTAAAATGTATTAATAAATATTTTATATCCACCACAACTGTTCTGCTTTGTTACCATGGGCTTCAATCAAAGTCCCATTTCTTTTTCCTTTTGGTGCAGTTTTGCAGCCTTGCCGGCTTCTTCTTCTCCTTTTGCCTCAATACGATAGGGATGGAGGTGTAGGGCCCTACCCGGTTCTGACCTCGCGAAAAGTCCCACTTCCCCTCCCCCCATTTTTTATTCAATAGTCATTCAGGGATGGAAGCTCATGGTAACATCCAAGGTTTTACCCTGCCTTTAATAGTCTGCCCTAGAAACAGTGGTCCATATTAGTCCTTCCTTTCTATTTCGCGTACTTTTCATTCCATTTTATACAATTTCATCCTGTGTTACTTAGTTCTATTATTAGTTCTTTTTTCTTTTTTCATCTGTTTAATAGTGTGCATTGGCCCCTACGGGGACACTGTGTGCTGCCCTGTTTTGTCGATTCGGGAGCTGCGATGCGCCCTGTGGGGGTTCCTCCTCCCGCCCTCTCATCTGGCTGGTCGGGGGTGGGCGCGCCGTCACTGTGCATCGACGTCACACCTACATCCTGAATGTGCGGCGTCCAGGTGACGCTGTCCCTCCGGCTGTATTCCATCTCACGGACCTGGATGGGGGCGTGGTGGAGCCGACTGCCGGGCGAATCACCGCCCGGGTGTCGGCCTCCCGGCCCTCCCCCTACGTCTGTGCGTGTGACATTGGTGGTTTGTTTGGCGGCGCGCATTTATGGACGGCTCCCCTGGCTGGTTCGGGACCGCTCCGAGCCCTCCTGCCAAACACTTCTCACGACACTCCTGGATGGATGCCTTTTCCCCCCTTCCAGCACCAGGTAACACACCTTACCTTCCACATCTTTCACCTCTACTGTCCCTCACTTTCTCCTTTAACCACTCTGTGTGGTGTGGACGGTCTTATCCACAGTCCTTCACGTGCACCCTTCTTCCCATCACTATTCCACACTTTCTTCTTTTGGTCTGCACCCCTTTCCTCTCTTTTACCACTGTCACTTCACGGCACTGTCCAGCTTCCTCCATTGTTCCCCTCCTTTTTTCCTTTATCTCCCCTGTTGTAGTCATCCGGTGTGTTGGAGTCGGCCTTTTCCATGGTCTTCTACCCACACTCCCCTTTCACTATCTTTTTCATTGCTGCACACTTACCTTTTTTCAAAACCCATCTCATACTCACTCCAATTGGTCACTTTAAAGTTCATTACACTCACATTCCTCCCCTCGGGAGTGCTTGGTGTGCCCGTGTCCACCTGGGGCACTGTCCGTGATGGGTGCCTTGCTGAACATGCCCCCTCAGCTCCCGACATCGACCCCCTTGAGTGGTCCACAGCCCCTGTTGGTATGCCAGTTACTGCACATACACATGTAAGTGATACCTCTTTTACCTCGGGATGGCTGCTTGTTTACAACCATCCATCTATTTACTACTACAAGCTAGTTTACTCAGCAATGCATATTTTATTATTGCAGAAACTCCTTACATCTGCTCCTGAAGAGCGGTTTCAAGCCGCGAAACGCGTCGAGCTACCTGTTTACCAAGCTATGTGCAAATTTACCCACAGGGACCAACCAATATTAGACCTTGCAGATTGTATGTTTTCTTAAAATTATACCCGATTTCTGAATATGGGTGGACCCTTTAACTCAATATATGTACATTATTTCCAGACATGTTGCCGCATTTACCAGTATGTAACTCTTTATATCGTCTACAGACATGTTGCCGCCTTGCACTACCATGTCAGGCAATGGCACCTGCCATGGTGCAATTGATGTATTGTTTATGTAACTTATGTATCACAACATGTAAAAATGTTAAAATGTATTAATAAATATTTTATATCCACCACAACTGTTCTGCTTTGTTACCATGGGCTTCAATCAAAGTCCCATTTCTTTTTCCTTTTGGTGCAGTTTTGCAGCCTTGCCGGCTTCTTCTTCTGCTCCTTTTACCTCAATACGATAGGGATGGAGGTGTAGGGCCCTACCCGGTTCTGACCTCGCGAAAAGTCCCACTTCCCCTCCCAACATTTTTTATTCATGGGGACAGGGTGCTTTGGGGTGGGAGGGCCGCAGGTCGCCCCCTGCCCCAGAGCACAAAACCCCCCAATGTTGAGGGCATGCGGCCTGGTACGGTTCAGGAGGGAGGGGGGCCGCTCTCTCATCCCCCCCTCTTCCCCTGCGGCCTGCCAGGTTGCGTGCTCGGATAAGGGTCTGGTTTGGATTTTGAGGGGGACCCCCACGCCAATTTTTTGGCTTGGGGGATTCCCCTTCAAATCCATACCAGACCGAAGGGCCTGGTATGCTCCTGGAGGGGGAACCCATGCCGTTTTTTATTTAAAAATTGGCGTGGAGTTCCCGCTCAGGATTCATACCAAACACAGTGCCTGGTATTGGCTGGAATCCACGTCGGATCCCGTTCAATACAGTGCCGCGTCTCCTCGCTATTGCAGCGATCGCGAGATGTGTCGCCACCCTGTTGCCGAGATGTTGGCACCCTGTCGCCGAGAATCTCCGCGATGGGATCGCGATGAATATACAATGTCGGCGGCACCTACTGTAGCGCAAATAGTTTGTGCAGCGCTTAAAAAAATGAAGGCAGATATTACAGTTACATTACAATTTTGTACAAGAGAATCAGAGGACCCTGCTCGTTAGAGCTTACAATCTAGGAGGGAGGGTATATTGATACAAAAGGTAATAGCTGTGGGGGATGAGCTGACAGAGAAAGTAAAACAGTGTATTAGAAGCAGGATAAGCTTTTTTAAAGAGAAGGCTTTTCAGGGATCGTCCAAAGATGGATAGATTAGGGGACAGTTGGACAGATTGGGGTAGTAAGTTCCAAAGGATGGGAGAAGCTCTGAAGAAATCCTGGAGGCGAGCATGGGAGGAAGTGACAAGGGAGGTAGAGCAGGAAGTCTTGGGAGGACCGAAGCGAACAGCTTGGTTGGTATTTTGAGACTAGGTTAGTGATGTAGCTGGGGGCAGAGTTGTGGATTGCTTTGTAAATTATAGTTAGTACTTTGAATTGTATTCGTTGGGTGAGTGGATGCCAGTGCAGGGATTGGCAGAGAGGAGTGGAGAACACTGAATGGTTGGTAAGGTGGATGAGTCTTGCAGCAGCATTCATTATGGACTGAAGGGGGGATAGTGTATGTAAAGGTAGTCCAACGAGGAGTGAATTGCAGTAGTCGAGGCGAGAGATAATCAGGGAGTGAATAAAAAGCTTGGCGGTGTTATTGGTTAAAAAGGGGCATATTCTAGAGATGTTGTGGAGGCTAAGGTGGCATTATTTGGACAGGGATTGGATGTGGGTCTTCAAGGACAGTTCAGAGTCTAGGGTTACCCCTAGCACCCTGGCATGTGGGGACAGACTGATAGTTGTGTCACTGATCTTGACAGAGAAGTCAGGGGAAGGGGCACGTGGGGAAGGAAATATGAGTTCAGTTTTAGATAGATTCAGTTTGAGGAAGTGGTGTGACATCCAGGCTGATATGACTGTTAGTAAATCAGTGATGTGTGAGGAGACTGATGGGGTGAGGTGAGGGGTAGAGAGATAGATTTGGGTGTCATCTGCTTAAAAATAAGCTGACTCAGGGAGAACATGTAGATCGAGAATAGTAGAGGTTCGAAGACAGAACTTTGGGGGACTCCAAGGGTAAGAGGTGTTGGAGAGGAGGAAGTGGAGTTGTAAGTGACACTGAAGGTGCGGTGAGATAGGTAAGATTCGAACCAACGGAGAGCACAGCCATGGATACCAAGCAAATTAAGTTTTTTTTTGAGGAGGGGTGATCAACTGTATCAAAGGCAGTGGAGAGGTCCAAGAGTAAGAGTACGGAATAATGACCGAATTGTCTCAATCTTATTTTTTAAGTGATTAGCAATCTCCTGGCCAGTGAGTAAGTTAGTGGGTGGAGGTAATGGAGGACGAGGTAGAGCGTTAAAGGTACATAGAAAAGTTTTGACGGGGACTACGTGAGAGGGTGTTAATGACAGTGATAAAGTAGGTCTGTTTGACAGTGTGTGGGGGGGGGAGGGTAATGGTATTTTTGGAGAGCAGATTTATATTGGCTGACTCATGGTTGTTAAGGACACGGGCGGCCGGCTTCCTGACCTTCTGCTTAAAGAGGAACTGCAGTCTGCTCACATAATTTGTAGTAAAAACATTTTCCCATTCTGAAGCTTCCCTCTAACCACGTTGTATATTATTTTATATATACTGTGCTACTGTACTTGCCAAATATGCTGCAGAAATCTCCTTCCACTGAGTCTGGCTGCAATAATTTTACCTGTGGGCAGCTGAAGCTGCTGCCTGTTCACTTCCTGGATTTACACAGACACACAGAGGCACACCTCCAGCTCTGCAGCTCTCATTGTCCCTCATCCCCCCTCCCTTCATGGCAAACTCTCACGAGAGTGAGAGAGAGAGTTGTGCATGATGTCAGAAGCCTAGGCTTTTTACCAGACTAGAAACAGGAAGTGGGCTGTATAAGGTATTTACTGGCAAAAAAAAAAAAAGGGCAGAAGATTTAATAGATGGAAAAAATGACTTGAATTCCGCTTTAGAAACCAGATATATCTTCACACAGACTTTGAATCGTTCGATTTTTTTTCGATCGATCCGAATTCTAATATTTCTGAAAAGTTGGAATTCGTTAGAAAATTTAAATAATAACACATTTTAACAAAAACTAAACTAAATTTAACAAAAGCTAAACAAAACTAAAAGAATTCCGAAACCAAACTAAACAAATTCCATAACGAAACAAAATTAGTAACATAATTAATCTATCGGAAACTAAACATATTTTTCCGTTCTGCACATGTTCAGTGCCAATGTACCATAGCATTCAAATGGGTTTTACCTCAAAAGTTGGGATTTTAAAGGCAATAGAAAATCAAAAAAATATATAAAAATATATATGTTTATTACAAAAATTACATGAAAGACATGAGTGCTCCACAGATGTAGAACAACAATGGTTAAAAAATGGATTACATAAAAATGCATGAACATCTAACAGAGATAGATAATAACTGCATCAGACCCCAAGAACATTGTACAAACAGTTCCTGGAGAAGACAGGCTGCAAAAGTCCAAAGCGTTTTGAAAATGCAAAAAATAGAACAATCTTCATCAGGGACAGCAACCATTTCTGAAATTGCAGAACATATTATCAATGCATAGAATACATATTGTATCACAACATGAGTATCCATAGTAAACGTTTCAGCGCATACAGCAGCGCCTATTGCACAATATATAATCGACAACTTACATGTCCATATGTTCATTCAAGAAAAACAAAGCTCCTCCATCTAGGACACTCCACCAAGGTCCACATAAGCCTTTCCACAGCATAGAGGAATCCCAGAGTATAGTACTCAATTGGAAGATGCCAGGCCAGAAAAGATCTCTCCACCCCAAATTTGTCCCGACCCCAGAATGGGGGAGGAAGGGGGAAAGGACAATATACCTGTGGGTAAATTATTGGATAGTGAATGGCTTGATATTAAAATTAAGATCAAGTCCAGCCATCAAATAATTAAAATGAAGGAATGATGAAAAAAAATTAAAAAATCTCTAATGTCGCCCCAATTGGAAAAGGATATTCTTATTGTTGACCCAAACCCACAAATATAAATAGGCCAAATACTGGGGAGCCATGAGAAAACCCCATCATGGGCCGTTCCACCTAAGTGGGAGTGTCACCCCCTAATAACTTGCCAAAAAGGACAGAAGGCCATAGTAGCCATGCACCCAAAGCTACAGATAAAATTGTAAAAATAAAGAAAGTGGGGAAAAATGGAAACATACTATTTGAAAAGCCTTGAATGGAATATCCAAAGAATCAAACAGCAAACATGAAGATCCCCGGAGTCTCAATGCGGAGATCCGACTGTTAGAGCAAAATCCTCGGGCGGCAAAGGAGAAATTCACATGACACAGTGACATCCACAGGCATGTCCAGAGGGAACTGGCATCTAAGAACTCCCAGCATTATCCTTATATAGCCCAGAAAGGGCGCCAGAATCTGACGCAAATGGGCGGAGCCTGGGCGTCACCTCCTGTAACACCCTGGACATCCCAATGAAAGGACTAAATGCGGGAATGGAGCAGCGCCAGGACCGGAAGTGGCCTCACACATAGAGACCACCCCAGAAGTGACGCATGCCGCAAACCGGAAGTGACCTCATGAGGGAAATCACCGCCGGAAATTACGCAGCAGCATCCCGCATGACACTGACGGAGCCGCAAAGGATCCTGGGCAGGGTCCAGTCAGCAGGGAAAGTGTCAATGATGGCTCAAAAATGACTAAGGGGCAGTGGAATACAAAGCGAGCGCAAACACATAATAGTGGCGCGGAGGCATGATGCCAGGATAGTATAGGACCAGAGTGGTCCATCTGCCAAAAGGCAATGGAAATTGCCAGGCTGGGCAGTACCCACTAGGAGTAAAAAGTGGGCCATATACTGAAATGTCCAGTTGCAAAAGCAAAAACACAAAGCATATAAAAAGGCCCACCTTAAGGAAAAACTAAAAACCCTCCGACACAAAATAAATCCCTCCCTCTTCCAGAAGGCGGTGGAAAAAATGCCGCCAGACCAGATGGTGGGAAGGAGTGCTCCCTCATGCTCACCAGAGCAAGGGAGCTTGGGAGTGTCGGGCATGCTGTGATGGCAGTGGACGTAGAGGTCCAGACGGAGGAAAGCCATGATATCTCTAAAAGAAAAACAATATGACAAAAAGTAATAATTACACAAAAAAATATGCATAATGCTCTTGTATGTTACATAGGGATCTGCCCACTGTCTCCAATGAAAAGGAGAGAGTGAGCATGTCCAATCATACATCACAAATTTATACAAATTAGCAAAATAGACTAAAACCCCCATACATAGACTTTGGATAGTCTCCATACATAATCATCCACAAAAAATGGGAAAGACTACGGAAGATGCTAGATGTGGAAAATCCTCAAAAGTGATCAAAGTGCTTGAAAACAATATATCAATAGTGCTTCAATACATGTGTTCCCGTCACCAACTTCACAGGCCGCTCACCTCAAAGATTGGGTCTCTGAGCTAACAGAAGACCAAGACACACATTCCCCTTGGAGGGGTATAATTATAGATGAATCCTGTCTTCAGATGATCATTAACAAATGGCGATGCTCCTCCAAACATTAATTCTCAGCAGTATTCATGTAAAACATAAAGACAACTATAGTGCTCTCTGTTTCATTTAAAAACGATCACATTTATTAAAAAAAATCTCACTTACATAAAAAGCACTGAGCCCAGTACTAGGAACATGAGCCTCCTGTTTTATAGACACAGCGTCTTTCGGTTGCAAGCTTCTGGGTATTGCTGGATGGAATGTCACATAATGGTCCCCTCCGCACGCGTATCGTTCCTCAGGGCGGAACTTCCTCAGCGTATTATGGGGACCCCGTATGGACAATCCTTTAAATACCCTTTCCTTCCATCTGTTATAAGCCACACCCCCAGTGGTCACATGATCACAATGAGGAGAATCACCATCACATGACTCACCATAACCTATCAGTGGTCATCATGACATACGGCCTCCTTCAAGAGCTAATACCACGCCCCCTATTTTTTGATGTTTAATCAATAGATCAAAAATCCCAGAGAGTGAAATATATTTCAACAATCTGTACCTCATCCTGAAAGAACTTACACTCCGATAAGTCTAATGTACCCCACATACGTGTTCGAAGGTGACCTGCATTCGTCCACGGCCGGGATCATGTAAAAACATGACCACAAACACCCTCCCCCCGGGCCATCCTGAGGCGCAAATCGGACACACCCCTTGGAGCGCAACCTTCTCTATTGGTGGGCGCTGCGTTTAACGTGACAGTGTCATACGTGATCACGTGACACACGCCAGCCATACGCGATCATGTGACATGCGTCGGCCAATCAGTGTGTCTCTGTGCCAGACTCGTCGCCATAGCGACGCTGACGCCTTAATGCCGGAACTGCACTGGGCACCGTTGCGCCCAAATAGCATCAAGGCCCCACATAAGCGTTCAGTGCAACCTACGGCTACAAGGAAACCGAGCTACCAACTCCCCAAGATGTGTTCTTATTGGCAAGCTATTCAATTTAGCAGTGTCACATAACTGATGGTCCACACTATTTCTACCGCAATGTCATCATAAGTGATCGCATGGTGTGCGTCCACCAATCCGTGCACGCACAGCATGAACCAATTGGTTGTCATAACAACCCCAACGCCATAAAGCCGAAACTATTAATATAACAGCAATATATATTATATAATACCGTATCACTATCCATAATATTGATTGATAATTACACTCGGGACCTTAATATAATAACACAAGAGGTGTGGCTGAATTTAATATCCATTTTGATATCTAAAATAAAAATAACAAAATTTATGCATCTTTAATTGGTGAACTATAAGGGAAGGTTGGTCCAATCCAATGGACCCAATCATAATAGGGCATCACTACCCATATAGAAATTCTTTTTACAACCAACTAGATAATTATAAACAACTGTATACAGTAAGATTCTCACGACCAGAGTAAATATTCCAGATATTAACGGACTCTAATTGTCAGATAACCCCCTACACAGTAATAGATACCGACATCACATCCATCAGCACCCAAAACCCTGCAACCGTATTAAAACAATACATAATAAAATAATGCTAAATAACATGGAACCATCCAATCCGCTTATCGATCAGAGATGAAGCAGTTGAGGTCAAACTCAACATTAAGCCCTGAAGGGACCCCCACCTTCGTCTCATACACCCAGAATGATTCCCGTTTACTAAGCTGTCTTATAAAATTTCCTCCTCTCCAATGCTTGGTAACTTTCTCAATCCCCCAAAATTTTAATTTTGCGGGGCTCCGATTGTGAAACAATCGGAAATGCTTGGAGACATTATGTGTAATGAGGCCTTTTTTGATATTCGTCACGTGTTCCCCTATCCTCACATGGAGGGGCCTGGAAGTTCTTCCCACATATTGCAACCCGCATCCACACTCCAACATATATACCACACCTTCTGTGTTGCATGTTATTAATTGCTTAATTTGGTATTTCTTATTGGTGGCAGATGCGGTGAATTCTTTTCTCTTCTTAACGTTACACTTGGCCTGCCTACATGGAGGGCATTTCCCACAGGAATAAAATCCTGTAAGGAAATTAAAAATTCTATTTTCAAACAGAACAGGAGGGTCAATCACCCTTGGAGCCAACTTGTCTCGTAGTGAGGGCGCCTTTTTATACACAAATTGGGGGCGTTCAGGCAATTCTGGACCCAAAACCTTGTCCTGTTTAAGGATCGGCCAGTGTTTTTGTATAATTTTCTCAAACTTCCTGAATTGGACGTTAAATTCAAGAAACATTCTCATACCCGTGCTGGTATTTGAATTAGGCTTGGGAATATTGGCAACCAAGCTTTTTCTATCTATTTTCCGTACAATTTCCATTTCTTTTTGTAAAGTATTTTCATCATACCCCTTCTGTAAAAAACGGGTAGATAGAACTTTAGATTGAGATATGAAATCGTTTTCATACGTGCAATTCCGTCTAAGGCGTATAAACTGCCCCTTGGGAATGTTGCACAGCCATTTGCTATGGTGGCAACTGTCTATCGGAATAAACGCATTTCTATCGGTGGCTTTGAAGTGGTTGATCATTTTTACATGGTCTCCGTCCTTAGATATATTCAAATCAAGGAAAACCATATGCTCTGTGCTGACATTCCAAGTCAGAGCTATATTTTGGTTATTAGCATTAGGGATGGGCCCGGTGCTCGATTCGAACCCATGTTCGAATCGAGCATCGGGCGTTCGCTCGCTCGTCGAGCCCAGAACTATTTGGGCCGTTCGCATCACATTCGTGTGATGCGAGCGGCCCCGCAATGCATTGCGGCCGGCGCAGTGCATTGCTGGCTGATGATTGGCCAAGCATGCACTGTGACCCCGCATGCTTGGCCAATCACAGCGCCCGAAACTCGGAGAGCAATAATTGGCTACAGGCAGGACGGCTGTAGCCAATTACAGCTCAGGGGCTTTAGTACACGCCCCACCATTTAAAAGGCCGCCACGCCATCGGCCCCGGTCACATGAGTTCCGGCTTTAGGAGAGATTAGTCTGCTGATTCTGTCTTTGCTTGATACTGAAAGATTTGCTCTTCTTTGCTAAACCATTGGCTATTTCTTTGCTAAACCATTGCTACCTAAGTCATTGATCGTTCATTGCTGCTGATTGCACAGTTAGTGTGTTATTAGCTGCTGCTGGGGATTAGTCTGGTGCGTGCTTACTGTTAGTACAGTATTGCAGTAGTACCAACCGCAGTGCTGTTAGCACAGCATTGCACCCCAACAGCACCCATAGGACTTCTAGTGTGTTAGTGGCAGCAAACAGAGCTCCTATATTTTATTCTCAGCAGCACCCATAGGACTTCTAGTGTGTTAGTGGCATCACACAGAGCTCCTATATTTTCTTCTCAGCAGCACCCATAGGACTTCTAGTGTGTTAGTGGCAGCAAACAGAGCTCCTATATTTTCTTCTCAGCAGCACCCATAGGACTTCTAGTGTGTTAGTGGCAGCAAACAGAGCTCCTATATTTTCTTCTCAGCAGCACCCATAGGACTTCTAGTGTGTTAGTGGCAGCAAACAGAGCTCCTATATTTTCTTCTCAGCAGCACCCATAGGACTTCTAGTGTGTTAGTGGCAGCAAACAGAGCTCCTATATTTTATTCTCAGCAGCACCCATAGGACTTCTAGTGTGTTAGTGGCAGCAAACAGAGCTCCTATATTTTCTTCTCAGCAGCACCCATAGGACTTCTAGTGTGTTAGTGGCATCACACAGAGCTCCTATATTTTCTTCTCAGCAGCACCCATAGGACTTCTAGTGTGTTAGTGGCAGCAAACAGAGCTCCTATATTTTCTTCTCAGCAGCACCCATAGGACTTCTAATGTGTTAGTGGCATCACACAGAGTTCCTATATTTTCATCTCAGCAGCACCCATAGGACTTCTAGTGTGTTAGTGGCATCACACAGAGCTCCTATATTTTCTTCTCAGCAGCACCCATAGGACTTCTAGTGTGTTAGTGGCAGCAAACAGAGCTCCTATATTTTCTTCTCAGCAGCACCCATAGGACTTCTAGTGTGTTAGTGGCAGCAAACAGAGCTCCTATATTTTCTTCTCAGCAGCACCCATAGGACTTCTAGTGTGTTAGTGGCATCACACAGAGCTCCTATATTTTCTTCTCAGCAGCACCCATAGGACTTCTAGTGTGTTAGTGGCAGCAAACAGAGCTCCTATATTTTCTTCTCAGCAGCACCCATAGGACTTCTAGTGTGTTAGTGGCAGCAAACAGAGCTCCTATATTTTCTTCTCAGCAGCACCCATAGGACTTCTAGTGTGTTAGTGGCAGCAAACAGAGCTCCTATATTTTCTTCTCAGCAGCACCCATAGGACTTCTAGTGTGTTAGTGGCAGCAAACAGAGCTCCTATATTTTCTTCTCAGCAGCACCCATAGGACTTCTAGTGTGTTAGTGGCAGCAAACAGAGCTCCTATATTTTCTTCTCAGCAGCACCCATAGGACTTCTAGTGTGTTAGTGGCAGCAAACAGAGCTCCTATATTTTCTTCTCAGCAGCACCCATAGGACTTCTAATGTGTTAGTGGCATCACACAGAGTTCCTATATTTTCATCTCAGCAGCACCCATAGGACTTCTAGTGTGTTAGTGGCATCACACAGAGCTCCTATATTTTCTTCTCAGCAGCACCCATAGGACTTCTAGTGTGTTAGTGGCAGCAAACAGAGCTCCTATATTTTCTTCTCAGCAGCACCCATAGGACTTCTAGTGTGTTAGTGGCAGCAAACAGAGCTCCTATATTTTCTTCTCAGCAGCACCCATAGGACTTCTAGTGTGTTAGTGGCATCACACAGAGCTCCTATATTTTCTTCTCAGCAGCACCCATAGGACTTCTAGTGTGTTAGTGGCAGCAAACAGAGCTCCTATATTTTCTTCTCAGCAGCACCCATAGGACTTCTAGTGTGTTAGTGGCAGCAAACAGAGCTCCTATATTTTCTTCTCAGCAGCACCCATAGGACTTCTAGTGTGTTAGTGGCAGCAAACAGAGCTCCTATATTTTCTTCTCAGCAGCACCCATAGGACTTCTAGTGTGTTAGTGGCAGCAAACAGAGCTCCTATATTTTCTTCTCAGCAGCACCCATAGGACTTCTAGTGTGTTAGTGGCAGCAAACAGAGCTCCTATATTTTCTTCTCAGCAGCACCCATAGGACTTCTAGTGTGTTAGTGGCATCACACAGAGCTCCTATATTTTCTTCTCAGCAGCACCCATAGGACTTCTAGTGTGTTAGTGGCAGCAAACAGAGCTCCTATATTTTCTTCTCAGCAGCACCCATAGGACTTCTAGTGTGTTAGTGGCAGCAAACAGAGCTCCTATATTTTCTTCTCAGCAGCACCCATAGGACTTCTAGTGTGTTAGTGGCAGCAAACAGAGCTCCTATATTTTCTTCTCAGCAGCACCCATAGGACTTCTAGTGTGTTAGTGGCATCACACAGAGCTCCTATATTTTCTTCTCAGCAGCACCCATAGGACTTCTAGTGTGTTAGTGGCAGCAAACAGAGCTCCTATATTTTCTTCTCAGCAGCACCCATAGGACTTCTAGTGTGTTAGTGGCATCACACAGAGCTCCTATATTTTCTTCTCAGCAGCACCCATAGGACTTCTAGTGTGTTAGTGGCAGCAAACAGAGCTCCTATATTTTCTTCTCAGCAGCACCCATAGGACTTCTAGTGTGTTAGTGGCAGCAAACAGAGCTCCTATATTTTCTTCTCAGCAGCACCCATAGGACTTCTAGTGTGTTAGTGGCAGCAAACAGAGCTCCTATATTTTCTTCTCAGCAGCACCCATAGGACTTCTAGTGTGTTAGTGGCAGCAAACAGAGCTCCTATATTTTCTTCTCAGCAGCACCCATAGGACTTCTAGTGTGTTAGTGGCAGCAAACAGAGCTCCTATATTTTCTTCTCAGCAGCACCCATAGGACTTCTAGTGTGTTAGTGGCAGCAAACAGAGCTCCTATATTTTCTTCTCAGCAGCACCCATAGGACTTCTAGTGTGTTAGTGGCAGCAAACAGAGCTCCTATATTTTCTTCTCAGCAGCACCCATAGGACTTCTAGTGTGTTAGTGGCAGCAAACAGAGCTCCTATATTTTCTTCTCAGCAGCACCCATAGGACTTCTAGTGTGTTAGTGGCAGCAAACAGAGCTCCTATATTTTCTTCTCAGCAGCACCCATAGGACTTCTAGTGTGTTAGTGGCAGCAAACAGAGCTCCTATATTTTCTTCTCAGCAGCACCCATAGGACTTCTAGTGTGTTAGTGGCAGCAAACAGAGCTCCTATATTTTCTTCTCAGCAGCACCCATAGGACTTCTAATGTGTTAGTGGCATCACACAGAGTTCCTATATTTTCATCTCAGCAGCACCCATAGGACTTCTAGTGTGTTAGTGGCATCACACAGAGCTCCTATATTTTCTTCTCAGCAGCACCCATAGGACTTCTAGTGTGTTAGTGGCAGCAAACAGAGCTCCTATATTTTCTTCTCAGCAGCACCCATAGGACTTCTAGTGTGTTAGTGGCAGCAAACAGAGCTCCTATATTTTCTTCTCAGCAGCACCCATAGGACTTCTAGTGTGTTAGTGGCATCACACAGAGCTCCTATATTTTCTTCTCAGCAGCACCCATAGGACTTCTAGTGTGTTAGTGGCAGCAAACAGAGCTCCTATATTTTCTTCTCAGCAGCACCCATAGGACTTCTAGTGTGTTAGTGGCAGCAAACAGAGCTCCTATATTTTCTTCTCAGCAGCACCCATAGGACTTCTAGTGTGTTAGTGGCAGCAAACAGAGCTCCTATATTTTCTTCTCAGCAGCACCCATAGGACTTCTAGTGTGTTAGTGGCAGCAAACAGAGCTCCTATATTTTCTTCTCAGCAGCACCCATAGGACTTCTAGTGTGTTAGTGGCAGCAAACAGAGCTCCTATATTTTCTTCTCAGCAGCACCCATAGGACTTCTAGTGTGTTAGTGGCATCACACAGAGCTCCTATATTTTCTTCTCAGCAGCACCCATAGGACTTCTAGTGTGTTAGTGGCAGCAAACAGAGCTCCTATATTTTCTTCTCAGCAGCACCCATAGGACTTCTAGTGTGTTAGTGGCAGCAAACAGAGCTCCTATATTTTCTTCTCAGCAGCACCCATAGGACTTCTAGTGTGTTAGTGGCAGCAAACAGAGCTCCTATATTTTCTTCTCAGCAGCACCCATAGGACTTCTAGTGTGTTAGTGGCATCACACAGAGCTCCTATATTTTATTCTCAGCAGCACCCATAGGACTTCTAGTGTGTTAGTGGCAGCAAACAGAGCTCCTATATTTTCTTCTCAGCAGCACCCATAGGACTTCTAGTGTGTTAGTGGCATCACACAGAGCTCCTATATTTTCTTCTCAGCAGCACCCATAGGACTTCTAGTGTGTTAGTGGCAGCAAACAGAGCTCCTATATTTTCTTCTCAGCAGCACCCATAGGACTTCTAGTGTGTTAGTGGCAGCAAACAGAGCTCCTATATTTTCTTCTCAGCAGCACCCATAGGACTTCTAGTGTGTTAGTGGCAGCAAACAGAGCTCCTATATTTTCTTCTCAGCAGCACCCATAGGACTTCTAGTGTGTTAGTGGCATCACACAGAGCTCCTATATTTTCTTCTCAGCAGCACCCATAGGACTTCTAGTGTGTTAGTGGCAGCAAACAGAGCTCCTATATTTTCTTCTCAGCAGCACCCATAGGACTTCTAGTGTGTTAGTGGCAGCAAACAGAGCTCCTATATTTTCTTCTCAGCAGCACCCATAGGACTTCTAGTGTGTTAGTGGCAGCAAACAGAGCTCCTATATTTTCTTCTCAGCAGCACCCATAGGACTTCTAGTGTGTTAGTGGCATCACACAGAGCTCCTATATTTTCTTCTCAGCAGCACCCATAGGACTTCTAGTGTGTTAGTGGCAGCAAACAGAGCTCCTATATTTTCTTCTCAGCAGCACCCATAGGACTTCTAGTGTGTTAGTGGCAGCAAACAGAGCTCCTATATTTTCTTCTCAGCAGCACCCATAGGACTTCTAGTGTGTTAGTGGCAGCAAACAGAGCTCCTATATTTTCTTCTCAGCAGCACCCATAGGACTTCTAGTGTGTTAGTGGCAGCAAACAGAGCTCCTATATTTTCTTCTCAGCAGCACCCATAGGACTTCTAGTGTGTTAGTGGCAGCAAACAGAGCTCCTATATTTTCTTCTCAGCAGCACCCATAGGACTTCTAGTGTGTTAGTGGCATCACACAGAGCTCCTATATTTTCTTCTCAGCAGCACCCATAGGACTTCTAGTGTGTTAGTGGCAGCAAACAGAGCTCCTATATTTTCTTCTCAGCAGCACCCATAGGACTTCTAGTGTGTTAGTGGCAGCAAACAGAGCTCCTATATTTTCTTCTCAGCAGCACCCATAGGACTTCTAGTGTGTTAGTGGCAGCAAACAGAGCTCCTATATTTTCTTCTCAGCAGCACCCATAGGACTTCTAGTGTGTTAGTGGCATCACACAGAGCTCCTATATTTTCTTCTCAGCAGCACCCATAGGACTTCTAGTGTGTTAGTGGCAGCAAACAGAGCTCCTATATTTTCTTCTCAGCAGCACCCATAGGACTTCTAGTGTGTTAGTGGCAGCAAACAGAGCTCCTATATTTTCTTCTCAGCAGCACCCATAGGACTTCTAGTGTGTTAGTGGCAGCAAACAGAGCTCCTATATTTTCTTCTCAGCAGCACCCATAGGACTTCTAGTGTGTTAGTGGCAGCAAACAGAGCTCCTATATTTTCTTCTCAGCAGCACCCATAGGACTTCTAGTGTGTTAGTGGCAGCAAACAGAGCTCCTATATTTTCTTGTCAGCAGCACACATAGTACCTATAGTGTGTTAGTGTCAGCACCCATAGGACCTACAGTGTGTTGTGAGCACACATAGGAGTTCTATTTTTTATACTATATACACTACCGACTACAATGGCTGGAAGACCGCCAAGGAGAGGCAGAGCGTGCCGAGGCAAGAACACAGGGCAGGCAGGCTCTGTTTCTAGAGACAACAGTGCTGGCCGTGGACGTGGTCGTGCATCGTCATCAGCACGTGGCCATGGGACACGCTTGTCTTTGTTTTCGGCAGCTGGACATGTGGAGCCGCATCATGCCGAAGGCTTGGTAGAATGGATGACCAAGCCCTCCTCATCCTCCTCATCCTCTCTCACCCAGGCTCAGGGTACTGGCAGAGCAGCTGCCAACGCGTACTCAATGGCATCATCAGCCACCCCTTCCCTAGACCCACCATGTCCTCCTGAGGAGTCCCCCGAACTGTTTGAGCACAGTGTTGGGTACATGCTCCAGGAGGATGCCCAACGATTCGAAGGCTCGGATGATGATACCCAGCTTGAGGAAGTCAGTAGTGTGCGCGCAGAGAGAGGGGATGCTGAAGGACAGCAATCTGGCAGTAGTGTTCCACCAGCTGCAGCTTACTGCCAGGTTTGCTCTAGTGGTGAAGAGGGAGGGGATGATGAGGTCACTGACTCCACGTGGGTGCCTGAAGGGAGAGAGGAGGAGGAGGAGGAGGATGCAGCGTCACATGTCCAACGAGGCAGGATGCCCCCTGGAGGCCAGCTAGAGGCCAGCACAGCAACTGTACCACACCGCAGAGCTCCGCCTGTGCAGGGCGCTGCCTCTGCACGTTATCACAAAAGTTCTTTGGTGTGGGCCTTTTTTGAGACGAGTGCATCAGATCGCACCACTGCTATTTGCAATATTTGTCTCAAGCGTATCTCGCGTGGCCAAAACATCAGCCGCTTGGGCACCACAAGCATGAGCAGACATATGTCGACCTGCCATGCAGCTCGTTGGCAAGCACACATAAAAGACCCACACCAAAGAACAAAGCGGACCTCTCCTTGCTCCTCATCAGCTGGGATCTCCATCCCCACTATATCTTCAGTCCTCTCTGAAAGCTGCTCTGAGAGGACTGAAGGTGTAGAATTAGGTGTGTCACAACCAAGTACTTGCAGTACACCGACGTCCGATTGTAGCAGGCAAATTTCCCTGCCCCAGCTGCTGGACCGTCGAAAGAAGTATACTCCCAGCCATCCACATGCCCAGCGGTTGAATGCTAGCTTGGCTAAATTGCTAGCTCTTCAACTGCTGCCTTTTCAGTTGATAGACTCGGCCCCCTTCCGTGAGTTTGTTCAATGTGCGGTTCCTCAGTGGCAGGTTCCCAAACGCCACTTTTTCTCACGGAAGGCGATTCCGTCTCTCTACTGGCATGTGGAAGGCAATGTCCATGCCTCGCTGGACAGGGCGGTCAGCGGTAAGGTGCATATTACCGCTGACTCATGGTCCAGCAGGCATGGACAGGGACGTTATCTTTCTTTCACGGCCCATTGGGTCACTCTATCGGTAGCTGGGAGGGATGCAGGACAAGGTGCAGTAGTGTTGGAGGTTGTTCCGCCACCACGCCTCCAAAATGCTACTACTGGTTGTGACACACCTCTCTCCTCCACCCCCTCCTCTTCTTCTTCCTCCATGTCCTCTTCGAGTGCTCTGTCCTCGGAACCAGCGGTGCTCCGTAGGCGTACAAGGGGCTACGCGAGTATGCAGGCAAAAAGATGCCATGCCGTGCTTGCGCTGGTGTGTTTGGGGGACAGGAGCCACACTGGGCCAGAGGTTCTGGCAGCTCTGCAGGGGCAGGCCGAGAGGTGGTTGACGCCACGCCAGCTTAAGCCAGGAATGGTCATTTCTGATAATGGCACCAACCTCCTCTCCGCCCTGCGACAGGGGCAGCTCACCCATGTGCCCTGTATGGCTCACGTCCTCAACCTGGTGGTGCAGCGGTTCTTGGGCAGGTTCCCAGGCTTACAGGATGTC
Source organism: Rana muscosa (assembly GCA_029206835.1). Taxonomy (NCBI): domain Eukaryota; kingdom Metazoa; phylum Chordata; class Amphibia; order Anura; family Ranidae; genus Rana; species Rana muscosa. The sequence continues at coordinate 1,173,742,780 of CM055122.1, forward strand.
CTGAGGCAGGCCAGGAAAGTCTGTGTGCATTTCCGCCGATCTTATAATGCCAGTGCTCGGCTGACTGAGCTGCAAAAGGAGCTGAACCTGCCCAAGAACCGCCTAATATGTGACATGCCCACCAGGTGGAACTCAACGTTGGCCATGCTGCAGCGACTGCACACGCAGCAGAGGGCCATCAATGAGTACCTTTGCGACTACGGCACCAGGACAGGGTCAGGGGAGCTTGGCTTTTTTTCCCCACGCCAGTGGAGCATGATCAGGGATGCATGCACTGTCCTCTCACCATTTGAGGAGGCCACGAGGATGGTGAGCAGTGACAGTGCATGCATCAGTGACACTGTACCTCTTGTCCACCTGTTGGAGCATACGCTGCGTGGGATAATGGACAGGGCACTTGAGGCAGAACAGAGGCAGGAAGAGGAGGACTTCCTTGTCTCTCAAGGCCCCCTTTATCCAGACAATGTTCCTTCTGTCCCACCCATCACACAGGAAGAGGAGGAGGAGGAGGAGGAGGATTGTGTGAGCATGGAGGTGGAGCCTGGCACTCAGCATCAGCAGCAGCAGTCTTTTAGGGATGATGTACAGTCCCAACAAACCAGTGGACTTGTACGTGGCTGGGAGGAGGTGGCTGGCGATCATGTCATCCTCAGTGACCCAGAAGACTCCGGACCGAATGCCTCAGCTAACCTACGCTGCATGGCCTCCCTGATCCTGCAAAGCCTGCGGAAGGATCCTCGTGTTCTTCGGATCAAGGAGAGTGACCATTACTGGCTGGCCACTCTCCTTGATCCACGGTACAAGGGTAAGGTTGCGGACCTTATCTTGCCGTCGCAGAGGGAGCAGAGGATGAGACATCTCAGGGAGGCCTTGCAGAAAGGTCTGTGCAACGCGTTCCCAGAAACTGGGAGGTTACAAACTCCTGGTCCTGGACGACAAGTTGCTGAGGCTTCGGTCAGTAGCAGAAGGAGCGGTGGGGAAGGTGGACGTCTGACCGATGCGTTCAGACAATTTTTTAGTCCGCAGCCCCAAGGTATGATCGGTTCCAGCAACCATCGCCAGCGTCTGATATACATGGTGCAGGAATACCTAGGGGCAAGGTCAGACTTGGACACCTTTCCCACCGAAAATCCTCTGGCTTACTGGGTCCTGAGGATGGATCACTGGCCAGAGCTTGCACAGTATGCAATTGAGCTACTGGCCTGTCCTGCATCCAGCGTTCTTTCCGAACGCACATTCAGTGCTGCTGGAGGATTTGTCACCGATCATAGGGTGCGCCTGTCCACCGACTCGGTTGATCGACTGACCTTCATAAAAATGAATCAGTCTTGGATCACCACCAGCTACCAGACACCTGAAGCGGATATAACGGAATAATTTATAATGTCACATCCCTTCAAGACTGCCTATGCTGATGCTGAGTGACTGTCCTGTTATGTTCACTGACTATCCTCTTCCTCCTCCTCAATGATCCATGCCACCACACCAGTGCCTAAGGCACAATTTTTCAGCCCCTGTATAACAGGGGCGTGTAATTAAAATTTTTTAAAAAGATGCTTCGCAACAGGTGTGACTGCTGTGCTCAGAGTACAGTATCTGTGAGGGGTTGCAGTGTTGTGGCACCAGCACCAGTGCCTAAGGCACAATTTTTCAGCCCCTGTTGGGGCGTGTAATTACAATTTTTAGGCAATGCTTTGCAACAGGTCTCATTGCTGTGCTCAGAGTACAGTATCTGTGAGGGGTTGCAGTGTTGTGGCACCAGCACCAGTGCCTAAGGCACAATTTTTCAGCCCCTGTATAACAGGGGCGTGTAATTAAATTTTTTTAAAAAGATGCTTCGCAACAGGTGTGACTGCTGTGCTCAGAGTACAGTATCTGTGAGGGGTTGCAGTGTTGTGGCACCAGCACCAGTGCCTAAGGCACAATTTTTCAGCCCCTGTTGGGGCGTGTAATTACAATTTTTAGGCAATGCTTTGCAACAGGTCTCATTGCTGTGCTCAGAGTACAGTATCTGTGAGGGGTTGCAGTGTTGTGGCACCAGCACCAGTGCCTAAGGCACAATTTTTCAGCCCCTGTATAACAGGGGCGTGTAATTACAATTTTTTAAAAAGATGCTTCGCAACAGGTGTGACTGCTGTGCTCCAAGTACAGTATCTGTGAGGGGTTGCAGTGTTGTGGCACCAGCACCAATGCCTAAGGCACAATTTTTCAGCCCCTGTTTAACAGGGGCGTGTAATTACAAATCTTGATCTAATAGTTCACAGCAGGGCCCATTCCTGCGCCCACCAAGAGTAACTATGAGGGCCTACAGTCTTGTGGCAACACCGTCCACCACCACCACCACCACCAAAGGCCCAATTTTTCTGCCCTGTTCAACAGGTGCATGCAATTACAAATCTTGATCTAATAACTCACAGCAGGGCCCATTCCTGCACCCACCAAGAGTAACTGTGAGGGCTTACAGTCTTGTGGCAACACCGTCCACCACCACCACCACCACCACCAAAGGCCCAATTTTTCTGCCCGGTTCAACAGGTGCATGCAAGTACAAATCTTGATCTATTAACTCACAGCAGGGCCCATTCCTGTGCCCACCAGTCTTGTGGCTACACCAACATCTAATAGGGCAAATTTCTGCAGAGTATATACGGCAGGCCCCTACTTTCAAACATCCAACTTACAAACGACTCCTACTTGCAAACGGCAAGAGAAAACAGGAAGTGAGAGGAAATCTACCCCTAGGAAGGAAAATTCTATCCTGTTAGATTTAATTTGGGAAAAAGGTATCTCCTCTCTACTGATGCTTTATCACCAATCCTTGTTTCAATTAAAACCCCACTTTTCCAAAAACATTTGTCATTGGGACGGAAAGTGAGGTGACATGTTCTGAACAGATGTGCAAAGACAGCAAATGTTACAGGGGTGATAACCCCTCCCTATGTTCTCCAAAAAGCTTAAAAATTGATTTTTTTGGGATGTAGCTACACTTCATAATGTACCTGTTCAGATTCTACTTAAGAACAAACCTACAGTCCATGTCTTGTTTGCACCACCTATATACTGCTGTTCAGAGTATATAGGGTTGTAGGTATAGGGTTTTATTTTGGGTGCGGGGTCCCCCTTAGTATCCATACAAGACCCAAAGGGGCTGGGGTGGGGGGGGGGTGATGGGGTAGCCATGCCATTTTTCTCAAGGATTTTCAGCCATATGGCGGCCAGGACAAGACATGACATTAAAGCCGCAAGTGGTTTTAAATGGCTTCTTTTTTTCCTTTACAAATGTCATTTTGTGCAAGGACAGTTCTAAACACGGGAAACACATGCCACTTCACAGGCATACTTTAGACACCCCCCAGGTACCATATTTAAAGGAAAATTTCACTTTTTTTTTTTTCACTTTATGCATCATTAAAATGACTGCTCCCGAAAAAACTTTAGTTTTTAAAATTTCTTTTTGCATTGATATATGTCCCCTGGGGCAGGACCCGGGTCCCCAAACCTGTTTTATAACATTAACATGCATATTGGCCGTTGTAATTAGCAATTTTGATTTCGAACGTTCGCGTCCATTATAACGAATAGGGTTCGAAAATTCGCGCGAACTTTCGGTCCGTTCGAAGGTTCTGGTGCGAACCGAACCCGGGGGTGTTCGGCTCATCCCTAATTAGCATCTAACTTCCTCATGAACCTATCCAAGGACGGCCTGTCGCCATCCCAAACCATTACGATATCATCAATATAGCGCTGGTAACATACCAGTTCCGATGGTCTATTCTTAAATACAGTCGTTTCCTCCCAATGAGCCTTAAAGAGATTAGCTACACTGGGAGCAAATCGGGCTCCCATAGCCACCCCTCTTGTTTGGCTATAAAATTGCCTGTTATACCAAAAATAATTCTTGGCTAAGCAGAATCTCAAACTATCCGTCAAGAAGTTTTTATGCCGTCTTGAAAGATTAAAGGATTTAAAGGCCCAGGTTACCGATGCAATGGCATCCTCATAACTAATAATAGTATAAAGGGAACTTACATCTGCTGTAATTAGAAAAGTAGACGGGGATATTATCAGGGATTCCAAGATCTAAATTGCATGTTTGGTGTCTTTCAAAAATGCATCAGTTTCTCGGACTAAAGGCTGTAAGAACGTATCGATATATTGACCTAACCTGGAGGTAACAGAATCTATCCCGTTAACTATTGGCCTTCCAGGTGGATTGATGCTATCTCTGTGCATTTTGGGTAAAAAATAAATTATAGGTGTACGGCAAAATAAAGGGTCTAAATACAATGCTTCTTTGGTATTAAGAACGCCTATGTGTTTTCCCCTTTCTATATGGAAATGTAACTCGCTTTTGTATTCTAACAATGGGTCTTTGTTCATAATACTATATGTATTAGAATTGCTGAGTAGATTTTCCATCTCGTTCCTATAATAAGATTTGCTAAGTACTACTAAGCCTCCACCCTTATCTGCAGGGCGGATAACCAAATCTTTTCTCTCCAGTAAAGAGTCAATACTCTTTTTGATATATTCGGGGTCATTAACCTTCCGTACCTTTAGGGATTCTAAATCCTTTGCCACCATGTTTTTGAAGACATCTATGTTTTTTGTGTCAACTTTAGGGGGATTAAACACTGACTTATTCCGGAGATTAGAGTATTGGTTAAAAGGGGTCTTAATGGTAGGGACGTTGTTTTTAATGACAGGGTTGGACAGAAAATATTTCTTAATGTTCAAACTCCGTACATATTTTTGCAGGCTGACATAAGTTTGAAATTTATTCAAATTCCTGGTGGGAGCATATTTTAAACCTCTGTCCAATGTCCTTATCTCATTATCATTAAGGGGCGTGCCACTTAGATTATAGATCGCTGAACCGATTGGGGCTTTGTTCTTTTTATTTCGCCTTCCTCCCCTTCTTCCTCTCGATTTTTTTCTTTTTCTGAAAGGTCCCCCCTCCTGAGTGAATGGCGGGGGGATTGGTCCCTGCCAACCGCCTGGATTGGGTGGCATAGAGGGCGCCCCTCTCCCTACCTCTCTCTGGGCTCTGGGAAAATCCCCCCCCCCCCGGCACCATGATTCGCCAAGGGGGAAAAGCGATTATATGTGGTTAAATGATTTCCATATTGTTGGGGAGTTCTCCCTCTGTTGGAAGAGTTCTAGGAGTTCTAGACCCTTACATATAAAGAAATCACCCCATTCTTTTGTAGCTTCATCATCAACAAGACTGTCATTAGGGGGAACATCCCATCTAAGGCGTCTTGGGATTAATTTGGCTGCTATATACTGCTCAAAGGAAACGATATCCCACCAAGTTTTTACCTTCTTCTCGAAAACATTCCCCAGTTTTCTGAAGGTTTGGGCCATATCGTTACCTTTAAATATGTAAATGTTATTTAGCGGTTGTTGCTCCCTGTGGCTTTGTTTGCTCCATGTGGATTTGGTTGCTCCAGCTTGGATTCGAACCTGTGAGGTTCTGCATGCCAGTCGGGTTTGTTAACCGCAGGGACAGGAGCTTCCTGCCCTTAAATATGTAAATGTTATTTAGCGGTTGTTGCTCCCTGTGGCTTTGTTTGCTCCATGTGGATTTGGTTGCTCCAGCTTGGATTCGAACCTGTGAGGTTCTGCATGCCCGTCGGGTTTGTTAACCACAGGGACAGGAGCTTCCTGCCCGTAAATATGTAAATGTTATTTAGCGGTTGTTGCTCCCTGTGGCTTTGTTTGCTCCATTTGGATTTGGTTGCTCCAGCTTGGATTCGAACCTGTGAGGTTCTGCATGCCAGTCGGGTTTGTTAACCGCAGGGGCAGGGACAGGATGGCCCGGGGGGAGGGTGTTTGTGGTCATGTTTTTACATGATCCCGGCCGTGGACGAATGCAGGTCACCTTCGAACACGTATGTAGGGTACATTAGACTTATCGGAGTGTAAGTTCTTTCAGGATGAGGTACAGATTGTTGAAATATATTTCACTCTCAGGGATTTTTGATCTATTGATTAAACATCAAAAATAGGGGGCGTGGTATTAGCTCTTGAAGGAGGCCATATGTCATGATGACCACTGATAGGTTATGGTGAGTCATGTGATGGTGATTCTCCTCATTGTGATCATGTGACCACTGGGGGTGTGGCTTATAACAGATGGAAGGAAAGGGTATTTAAAGGATTGTCCATTCGGGGTCCCCATAATACGCTGAGGAAGTTCCGCCCTGAGGAACAATACGCGTGCGGAGGGGACCATTATGTGACATTCCATCCAGCAATACCCAGAAGCTTGCAACTGTAAGACGCTGTGTCTATAAAACAGGAGGCTCATGTTCCTAGCACTGGGCTCAGTGCTTTTTATGTTAGTGAGATTTTTTCAATAAATGTGATCGTTTTTAAATGAAACAGAGAGCACTATGGTTGTCTTTATGTTTTACAGGAATACTGCTGAGAATTAATGTTTGGAGGAGCATCGCCATTTGTTAATGATCATCTGAAGACAGGATTCATCTATAATTATACCCCTCCAAGGGGAATGTGTGTCTTGGTCTTCTGTTAGCTCAGAGACCCAATCTTTGAGGTGAGCGGCCTGTGAAGTTGGTGACGGGAACACATGTATTGAAGCACTATTGATATATTGTTTTCAAGCACTTTGGTCACTTTTGAGGATTTTCCACATCTAGCAAATTTTTTCCTTTCATTTGTTATTGTTCATATTGAATTTTGGGACTATTTTTTCCTTGATTCTTTTCGGACTTGTTTAGAATATATTAAGTTATTTAGCGCTGCACTATTCTATTTGTACATGTTATTTGCAAGGAGTGTGATATATTGACCTTGAGTGCACAGCTGCTTTAGGGAACCTCTTCTGGGGTTCCATATTTTCACAGTTTTTTTTCTTTTGCGCTGACTGAACCCACCATTTTTTCAGTACCATTTCACAATATATTACGGTCTAGCAGCAATTGATTATGGATGTTTTTCAATATTTGGAAAAAAGAGAAATAAAAATAGGAGATGTCTTCTCTAGAAACCCCATTACGGGAGAAGGTAACGATATAGCCCAAACCTTCAGAAAACTGGGGCATGTTTTCGAGAAGAAGGTAAAAACTTGGTGGGATATCGTTTCCTTTGAGCAGTATATAGCAGCCAAATTAATCCCAAGACGCCTTAGATGGGATGTTCCCCCTAATGACAGTCTTGTTGATGATGAAGCTACAAAAGAATGGGGTGATTTCTTTATATGTAAGGGTCTAGAACTCCTAGAACTCTTGCATAGGAGGAAACAAAGAAAAATGAAAAACTTAGAGACCCAAATCCAAGAGCTCAGGAGTTCCCTTGAACCTCACAAGGAATCTGATGAGTTCTTGAGATTATCAACAGAACTAAAAAACAGATTAATTAATTGGGATTCTGAGTCTCAAAATAAAAAACGGAAGAAATACATTAGGGATCTAGAGGATTTCAGTAAGGGCAATGTGTTCAAATGGCAAACCAGCCCAGTTGACGTCACCATGACACTAACACAACCCGTACATTCCACTGTGGAAGCAGTCACTACTCCATTACCCATGACCAGTGGTAATAATGTGTATACATATGACCATTCTGAATATCCCTATGGGGGGACACCTCATGAGGAGAGACAATATCAGGCCATACGGGGGGAAAAGGGTAAGAATAGGAGAGGGTGGGGAAAGAGAGGTGGTACACACCAATCCCCCCATAGGAATTATGACTATGGTGCATCTACAGGGCATAATGGACAATATAATGATTATAGTCAACAGGGTAATTACCAATATGCGCCAGATAGAAACGGGACGTATACTAATAGAGGTAATAATTCAAATTATCACCAGAATGATTATTATCATACCTCGGGGTACGATACATATTCCAACAGAGGGAGAACTCCCCAACAATATGGAAATCATTTAACCACATATAATCGCTTTTCCCCCTTGGCAAATCATGGTGCCAGGGGGGGGGGATTTTCCCAGAGCCCAGAGAGGGGTAGGGAGAGGGGCGCCCTCTATGCCACCCAATCCAGGCGGTTGGCAGGGACCAATCCCCCCGCCATTCACTCAGGAGGGGGGACCTTTCAGAAAAAGAAAAAAATCGAGAAGAAGGAGGGGAGGAAGGCGAAATAAAAAGAACAAAGCCCCAATCGGTACAGGGATCTATAATCTAAGTGGCACGCCCCTTAATGATAATGAGATAAGGACATTGGACAGAGGTTTAAAATATGCTCCCACCAGGAATTTGAATAAATTTCAAACTTATGTCAGCCTGCAAAAATATGTACGGAGTTTGAACATTAAGAAATATTTTCTGTCCAACCCTGTCATTAAAAACAACGTCCCTACCATTAAGACCCCTTTTAACCAATACTCTAATCTCCAGAATAAGTCAGTGTTTAATCCCCCTAAAGTTGACACAAAAAACATAGATGTCTTCAAAAACATGGTGGCAAAGGATTTAGAATCCCTTAAGGTACGGAAGGTTAATGACCCCGAATATATCAAAAAGGGAATTGACTCTTTACTGGAGAGAAAAGATTTGGTTATCCGCCCTGCAGATAAGGGTGGAGGCTTAGTAGTACTTAGCAAATCTTATTATAGGAACGAGATGGAAAATCTACTCAGCGATTCTAATACATACAGTATTATGAACAAAGACCCATTGTTAGAATACAAAAGCGAGTTACATTTCCATATAGAAAGGGGAAAACACATAGGCGTTCTTAATACCAAAGAAGCATTGTATTTAGACCCTTTATTTTGCCGTACACCTATAATTTATTTTTTACCCAAAATGCACAAAGATAGCATCAATCCACCTGGAAGGCCAATAGTTAACGGGATAGATTCCGTTACCTCCAGGTTAGGTCAATATATCGATACGTTCTTACAGCCTTTAGTCTGAGAAACTGATGCATTTTTGAAAGACACCAAACAGGCAATTCAGATCTTGGAATCCCTGATAATATCCCCGTCTACTTTTCTAATTACAGCAGATGTAAGTTCCCTTTATACTATTATTAGTCATGAGGATGCCATTGCATCGGTAACCTGGGCCTTTAAATCCTTTAATCTTTCAAGACGGCATAAAAACTTCTTGACGGATAGTTTGAGATTCTGCTTAGCCAAGAATTATTTTTGGTATAACAGGCAATTTTATAGCCAAACAAGAGGGGTGGCTATGGGAGCCTGATTTGCTCCCAGTGTAGCTAATCTCTTTAAGGCTCATTGGGAGGAAACGACTGTATTTAAGAATAGACCATCGGAACTGGTATGTTACCAGCGCTATATTGATGATATCGTAATGGTTTGGGATGGCGACAGGCCGTCCTTGGATAGGTTCATGAGGAAGTTAGATGCTAATAACCAAAATATAGCTCTGACTTGGAATGTCAGCACAGAGCATATGGTTTTCCTTGATTTGAATATATCTAAGGATGGAGACCATGTAAAAATGATCAACCACTTCAAAGCCACCGATAGAAATGCGTTTATTCCGATAGACAGTTGCCACCATAGCAAATGGCTGTGCAACATTCCCAAGGGGCAGTTTATACGCCTTAGACGGAATTGCACGTATGAAAACAATTTCATATCTCAATCTAAAGTTCTATCTACCCGTTTTTTACAGAAGGGGTATGATGAAAATACTTTACAAAAAGAAATGGAAAGTGTACGGAAAATAGATAGAAAAAGCTTGGTTGCCAATATTCCCAAGCCTAATTCAAATACCAGCACAGGTATGAGAATGTTTCTTGAATTTAACGTCCAATTCAGGAAGTTTGAGAAAATTATACAAAAACACTGGCCGATCCTTAAACAGGACAAGGTTTTGGGTCCAGCATTGCCTGAACGCCCCCAATTTGTGTATTAAGGTCCCGAGTGTAATTATCAATCAATATTATGGATAGTGATACGGTATTATATAATATATATTGCTGTTATATTAATAGTTTCGGCTTTATGGCGTTGGGGTTGTTATGACAACCAATTGGTTCATGCTGTGCGTGCACGGATTGGTGGACGCACACCATGCGATGATCACTTATGATGACATTGCGGTAGAAATAGTGTGGGCCATCAGTTATGTGACAATGCTAAATTGAATAGCTTGCCAATAAGAACACATCTTGGGGAGTTGGTAGCTCGGTTTCCTTGTAGCCGTAGGTTGCACTGAACGCTTATGTGGGGCCTTGATGCTATTTGGCCGCAACGGTGCCCAGTGCAGCTCCGGCATTAAGGTGTCAGCGTCGCTATGGCGACGAGTCTGGCACAGAGACACACTGTTTGGCCGACGCATGTCACGTGATCGCGTATGGCTGGCGTGCGTCACGTGATCACGTATGACACCGTCACGTTAAACGCAGCGCCGACCAATAGAGAAGGATGCGCTCCAAGGGGTGTGTCCGATTTGCGCCTCAGGATGGCCCGGGGGGAGGGAGTTTGTGGTCATGTTTTTACATGATCCCGGCCGTGGACGAATGCAGGTCACCTTCGAACACGTATGTGGGGTACATTAGACTTATCGGAGTGTAAGTTCTTTCAGGATGAGGTACAGATTGTTGAAATATATTTCACTCTCAGGGATTTTTGATCTATTGATTAAACATCAAAAAATAGGGGGTGTGGTATTAGCTCTTGAAGGAGGCCGTATGTCATGATGACCACTGATAGGTTATGGTGAGTCATGTGATGGTGATTCTCCTCATTGTGATCATGTGACCACTGGGGGTGTGGCTTATAACAGATGGAAGGAAAGGGTATTTAAAGGATTGTCCATACGGGGTCCCCATAATACGCTGAGGAAGTTCCGCCCTGAGGAACAATGCGCGTGTGGAGGGGACCATTATGTGACATTCCATCCAGCAATACCCAGAAGCTTGCAACCGAAAGACGCTGTGTCTATAAAACAGGAGGCTCATGTTCCTAGCACTGGGCTCAGTGCTTTTTATGTAAGTGAGATTTTTTTTAATAAATGTGATCGTTTTTAAATGAAACAGAGAGCACTATGGTTGTCTTTATGTTTTACATGAATACTGCTGAGAATTAATGTTTGGAGGAGCATCGCCATTTGTTAATGATCATCTGAAGACAGGATTCATCTATAATTATACCCCTCCAAGGGGAATGTGTGTCTTGGTCTTCTGTTAGCTCAGAGACCCAATCTTTGAGGTGAGCGCCTGTGAAGTTGCTGACGGGAACACATGTATTGAAGCACTATTGATATATTGTATTCAAGCACTTTGATCACTTTTGAGGATTTTCCACATCTAGCAACTTTTTTCCTTTCATTTGTTATTGTTCATATTGAATTTTGGGACCATTTTTTCCTTGATTCTTTTCGGACTTGTTTAGAATATATTAAGTTATTTAGCGCTGCACTATTCTATTTGTACATGTTATTTGCAAGGAGTGTGATATATTGACCTTGAGTGCACAGCTGCTTTAGGGAACCTCTTCTGGGGTTCCATATTTTCACAGTTTTTTTTCTTTTGCGCTGACTGAACCCACCATTTTTTCAAAGACTACGGAAGGTAGATCTTAGATTGAAAGAAGAAAAAAGAAGAGAAGGCCATGAATTACACTAGTAAGATGGAATGGCCAAAAATAGGGAGTAGAAAATATATATTTAATCAGTTTTCCCTGAACTAAAGCCATCTAAAAATGGCTTAAAGCTTTCTGCCTTGTTGAGACCAGGAGGTGTGGTTGCATCTATATGTCTGATCCACCGCATTTCATGCTGTAATAATGTTTTTTTTAAAGTCACCTCCCCTTCTCGGAATATGTACCCGGTCTAGGACCGTGAAATTTACCATCGGACTTCTATAGCCATGTCTTTTAGCCACATGTCTTCCAAGCGGAAAATACAATTTACAAATTTTCATGTTTGCTAAATGTTTACCAACTCGTTGGCCTAACTCCTGGCATGTCTTCCCGACATAGAACGCTCCACATTGACATTGGAGCAGATAAACTACTCCCTACGTTTTGCAATTAGCAAAATGTTTTAAGTGAAAACGTTCCCCGTTCGGTAATACAAAAGAGGTTCTCTGGCCTATAACTTCATAGAAGGAGCATGATCCACAAGGGTATGTACCCCAAGTTTTGCAAGGGTCTTTCCTCTGATTCCCCTTGTACTCGCTCTGTGTAAGCATTTCCCCCAATGACCCTGCCCTTTTAAATGTGATCTGTGGATTGGCCGTGACCAGACCCATAAGAGATGGCTCCTCAGTGAGAATGGCCCAATGTTTGAAAGGGGTTTTTCTTATTTTGTCATGTTCATTCGAATAGCGTAGAATGATTCTTGTTGTATCATAATTTTTTGGGATCTTCTTAATGAATATCCATGTTTTTAACACGGTTAAAGGCTTTCTTCAGGGAAGACTTAGTGTAACCCCTAATGAGTAACCTCCTACTTAATTTGTCAGCTTATTGTTGGAAATCTTCTGCGGACGTACAATTAAGTTTTTTTTTTTTTTTTCTCAAATAATTTTTTTTTTATTTGAAGTTTTAAATGATAACAGAAGATTATAAAACAATCAGGTAATACAGTGCATTAACTAAGTGTGTGACCTTATCAGCGTAAGTTCCTGTAGAAGAAACATAGGTGAGTCATGTGAGGTACTTCAAGCTAGATTATCCTAGCATTACTATCTTAGCGAAACAGCATGTTCTACCATAACCAGTCGGAGAGATACTCAAAACTATGTAAGTACTGTGACTCCAGCCCCTGGGACGCCCCTTAGGGATCACACTGCATCCCGGAAGGTGGAGAATCCAGCACCCAGAAAGCGTCTACCAGCATGGTATGTTAGTCTAGATGAGTAGCTGATGCACCTCCACCATGTGACTAAGCATAAGGTTTTCATGTTACAATATGAGGTCAATATGCTCAGCTAGTAAATGGAGAGTCAACAAGAACGAATACAAACCACAGATCAGTAAAATAATCCTAAGAAGAACAGTGTGAACATATTGAGCGTAGTAACCCAGAGATGCCAAGGGAGGCAGAAGAAAGGAGAAGAGGTATAAACGTGTGAAAGAAAAGGGGGGGCTGGGGGAATACTCTCATGCTAGGAATATGGGACGCGACTGCTCAGAAATCCAGGTTGGACTCCTGTTATAAGAGAGACATTGCATGAGGTGGCCCAAGGTTCCCAGGTGGCCATACATTTTTCAGTCTTGTCATTAAGTTTAGCGACAATTTGTTCTTGTACCATGATCCAGGATACCTTCCTCCTGAATCCTGTAAATGAGATGGTGGGTTTCTTCCAGGCCTTGGCTATGGTTAATTTGGCTCCTAGTAATATAAAAAATGAAAGTGTCTGGGAGTGTTTGGGCATATTGGGAAAAGTATGGTTTAGAAGTGCTATATTGGGCTGTGGAGTTGTCTGTACTCCCGTCAGAGCTCTAATGGTGCAAAATACTTTGCGCCCGAAAGATCTGATGCGCGGGCATGACCACCAAGTATGGAACATAGTGCCCTCTAGTTCGCAGCCTCTAAAGCATACTGGGGAAGTGCCTGCATACATTATAGCCAACCTGGAAGGAACGTAGTACCACCGGACCAGTACTTTCAGACTAGCTTCGATCAGAGAGACATTGAGTATACCTTTAAACGAACGCTTCGATGCGCGGAACCATACCTCAGTGTCCCATGAGCTATCCATATCCTCCTCCCAAATCTGAGCGTAGGTGGGCTTGGTCAACCTAGTCGACAGAGTCATGTAAATTAACGAGATACCTCCCCTCTGATCCATTGTGTTCGAGCACCAGTGTTCATAGGGTGTAATCGTAGGAGCGACTGTCTTGTAATTCCAAATGGAGTGCAGGAAGTGAGAGATTTGGGAGAATCTAAAATACTCAGAGTCGGGCATATCTAGTCTCTTTTTGCAGTGGGATAAAGAAATGGGCCCCGTAGGAGAGAGAAAGTGGCCAATTCGGTATAAACCCTTATCTGTCCACCATTTAAATGCCCCAATGTTCATTCCCGGCAAGAAGTCCGTGTTATGGAACAGGTGAGCTAGGGGTTTCAGCGGAGACGTCACTGATGTGTGATTATATAATCGGGAACATAGAGCAACAGAGTGGGAGTGTGTGGGGGATAAAATCGCAGGTCTGGCCTTTGGGTCACAACATAACAGATAGTCAATGGTGTTCGATGGGACCGCTTGCCTTTCCATAGAGAGCCAGTCCGGCTTCTGGCCCCTCAAGAAGACCATTGAGATTTGTGCGAGTTGAGCCGCCTGGTAGTAATTCCATAGATTCGGGAGACCCAAGCCTCCCTGTGATTTTAGGCGGAAGAGGATACTCGAGGGACATCTGTATCCTTTGTTGCCCCAGATAAAGCGAACAACCTCAGACTGAAATTTACCCAGAACCTGTTTCTTGATCGCGATTGGGAGGGATCGGAATAAATACAGCATACGTGGGAGAAGAGTCATCTTAATCGCATGGATCCTGCCGAGCCAGGATAGGCCTCTTCTCGACCAATTATTCATGTCATCTCTACATTTCTGCATCATAGGGGGATAATTCGCCTTAAAGAGGTTGCTGATGTCGGAGGTCAGCATGATGCCCAAGTATGGGATCGCCCCGGATGCCCAGACAAAATTAAAGTTTTTAGAAAGTAGTAACCGATCGTCGTGCGGAACATTAATGTTTAGGGCTGTTGATTTACTCATATTTACTTTCAAGCCCGATACCTCACTGAAGACCTTCAATATTTTAAGAACTGCCGGGGTAGATGTTAGTGGGGAGGTCACGAATAGGAGGAGGTCATCAGCGTACAGTGCGCACTTATGTTCTCGGGGCCCGCACATGACCCCCCTAAAGTCAGGATTCGAGCTATGGCTAAATTCTCGATGGCTATTGCAAAAAGGAGGGGAGAGAGTGGACAGCCCTGTCTGGTACCCCTGCTTATGATGAAAGATTCCGAGTGCCTCCCCATCAGCCGCACCTGGGCAGTGGGTTGAGAGTAAAGTGCGTGTATTAGATTTAGGAAGTACGGTCCGAAACCCCATCTCTCCAGGACACCAGACAGATATGCCCAATCTATGGAATCAAATGCTTTGTGTAGATCTATGGAGAGCAAGTAACCTTTTTGTTGGGTTCCCCCATCCCACTGAGACTGTAAAAGCGAAACAATGTCAATGGTCCGTCTAATTTAGTCTGGGCCCTGTCTCCCAGGGATGAAGCCCACCTGATCTTTGTGAATGTATGAGGCGATGAAGCCAGACATTCTATTAGCTATAATCTTGGTCATAATCTTAATATCGTTATTAATAAGCGAGATCGGTCGATAATTGCACACCTCACTAGGGTCCTTATCAGGTTTGGGTATGACCGAGATATAAGCCGCGTTTAGGTCTGTTCCCAATTGAGCCCCATCCCTGAGAGAGTTGAAGAACCGGGCCAAATGCGGAGCCAGAGTCAGGCCAATTTTTTTATAATACCCGGTCGAAAAGCCATCTGGGCCGGGGGAGGACCCCACTTTAAGCAATTTAATCGTAGCCATGACTTCCTCTTGGGTGAACGGGCTCTCGAGGATGTCTCTATGTTCATCCATCAAGGAGGGGAATTGTAGGTCTTGAAAAAAGTTGTCGTCGTGCTTACTGTGGGTCCGTTGGTTCTGTTTGTAAAGGTCAGAGTAGAACCGTAGAAACGTGTCCATAATTTTAGCCGGGTTCTGTGTCAAATCCCCCGCTACTGTCCGGATTTTAGGGAAAGCTAAAGAGCGGTGTGTAGGGGTAAGTTTTACTGCTAATTTAGAACCTATCCTGTCCTTCTGGGAATAGAACCTTGCCCCGGACCATCTAAGGTGTCGTTCTGCAGCTGTCGTCAGGTTTAGGTTAAGGAGAACCCTAGCTCTGTCTAGATTTGCTAAGGAACAGGTCGTAGGGTTACGTTTATGTGCTTTAGCCAGGGAGTGGAATTCTTCTGTGAGCCTGAGTGTATCTGCCCTGTGTTCCTTCTTGAGGTTTGAGGACAATTGAATGAGTTTCCCCCTGATGACCGATTTGTGTGCTGCCCATACGGTAGAAGGGGAGACTTCCTCCGTTGCATTTATCAGGAAATATTCCTTAATAGCTGTCTCCACTAATGAATATTGAATTGGGTCATTCAATAGGGATTCTTGTAACCGCCAACGCGGTGTGTCTCTTTTTCCCGACGACCGCAGAGTGATTACAGTGACCATTGAGTGATCTGACAGCGGGGATTCTATTATTTTGGAACGTATAAGTAGAGGAATTGTATATGAGTGTGTGAAAATGTGATCTATCCTGGCAAAGGATTTGTGTGGGGCTGAGTAGTGCGTGTAGTCTTTTGTGCGAGGATTAGCCTCCCGCCACGCATCCACGAGTCCTGCCTCATGGATCAGTTTTGCTATATTTGTACTCTGATTGGAAGGACGTTTGGGCTTGGTTGTCCCATCTGCCAGTTTATCTAGGGCAAGATCAAAGGCGATATTAGAATCGCCGCCAATGAAGACTGACCCTTTGAGATGTGGTGTCAGTGTCCGTATAAGGGAATCAAAAAAGGCCTTTTGGCCCTTGTTAGGGGCATAGTAGGACACAAATGTGTACTGCTCTCCATCTATGTGACCGGATACCAAAACATATCGCCCCAGGGGGTCTACTACAGTTTCTGGCTGAGAGAGGTTAATGTGTTTGGCGAAGCATACCGCCACCCCTTTTGTCTTATTATCCGCTGATGCCAGGAAAAATTGTGGGAAGCGTTGATGGAGGAAAGAGGGTTTGAATGTGGACGGGAAGTGGGTTTCCTGTAACAGGAGTATATCAGCTTGCATGGAGTGGTATTGCTGGAAGACCTTCCTGCGTTTTACGGGGGAATTGAGGCCCTGTGTGTTATGTGAGACTATTTTAAGTGTGGGCATGGGATGGTGTGCATTAGTCATGGATCAGAGGGGATGAGTCTATGATAAGGCTCAGTTGCTTACCTTGTCCCTGGGAGAGGAAGACCCAGGCAGGCCGTGTGAGCAGGCAGAGCGAAATTCCGTCGTCAGAGATGGGAGGAAGGATGTATTCATGGATCCTGAGAGCATTCCGTCGAGCATGAGTGAGAAGAGGCGAAAGGATGAAAAGAGAGAGAGAGAGAAGAAAAATGGGGTTATACAATTGTAAGCCAAACTGTACCGTCTGTCCTTCAAAGTCAACTTAAACAAATTCCAAATTGGGAGGTCCCCCGACCCCCACCCCCCCCCGGAGTTGGATGGGCTGGCCATACCACACTCCTTCAACCTGAGAGGTCCAGAAAACCCCAGTCACGGGGATTCCAGATCGGAACCCAGGAGCACCAATAGTGCTCTAGATTCCTTGGGTAGGTGCACTGAGTCCACCATGGCCCAGTCACCTGGTAACATATTAATCTTAAGGCTGGAGGTAGCCCATAATATCAACTAAACAGAGCGCCCTAACTAAGTGAGCCAATAATGCAAGGAACAGCCCCAACCATTCCTCCCGACTCCTGCCCCCTCCCCCCGACCTCCTCCTATAGTGGGAGGCCAAGGGGGTCAGGTAGGACCCGAAAGGAATGCCATCTGGAAATACATGACCTAAAATAAGGGGTATCCCCGTATCCGCAATCAGGAATCTATAACAAAAATTGAACAGTGAGAAAAAACAAACCATGGGGAGCAAAAACGTGAGCAAAAGGAAAGGCCTTATAAGGCTGGCCGCAGACCAGAAAGCTACCTGCGGTTTGCAAGAGAAAATATCCCCCCACCCGCCCCAAGTCCAGGACTCCCGGCCCCCACAGTCACACTGTAGCCTTCAGCAAAAGCCGGTAAAGACAAATGTCTATCCACGGGAAGCAGTGGGACGTGGAACACTCGGACTTCCAGTAATGAGGTGGGGATATAAGTCCCAAGCACTTAGGAAAGGTGGCAAAGTCCCAGATCAGGGCCCTGATCTAGTAAAGGGTAGTCGACCTTCAAGGTGGGAGATTTTCTTTAGACCTCTTGGAGCTTTGTGTCAGCCAGTTGTGTTGCAGTGGACTTGCTGGCGGTGGTCTTTTTGACGAAGATGAGGTGTTTCTAGAGATCTGCATGGGGGCAGGTTCCTGTGACAGAATCCCCAGGTGCAACAGGAGACGCTCCCCTTCCACCAATGAGGAGAATCCATAGCTTTTGTTCTTGTAGGAGAAGTTCAGGCGAAGGGGGAACGACCACCTGTATGTGATTTCTTTTTCCATTAGGATCTGAAGTAAAGGCTTTAACGAATGCCTTTTTTGAATAGTATAGGGCGACAGGTCAGCAAAGATCTGAATTCTCTGTCCCTGGAAAATGAGATTATCAGAGCTCCTAGATTTCTTCATCACCTCTTCTTTGACTGAGTAGTAGTGAGGTTTTACCACGATGTCTCTGGGGAGACCATCAGAGCGGGGGGGTTGAAGGGCTCTGTGAGCTCTATCCAGCTCCAGGCGAATATCTGTAATATCAGGAATCAGGCTGCGTATGATAGCTTTTACAGTGCCCTGCACCTCCTTTTCAGATTCGGGTACACCCCTTATCCTAAAATTGTATCGTCTCGATCTGTTTTTGAGGTCGTCGATCTTCGCGAACGCTGTTTCCAATTGGTCTTGTACATCTTGCAGCCTAGCAGTATTTTGGTTAATACGTGACACAGCATGGTCATCTTTTTGTTCTATAATGTCCATTCTCACCCCTATTTGCTGCAAATCAGCATGAATGGATGCAGTGATCTGTGCAGCGTTCTGTGCCAGCCCTGTTGTGAGCATTTGAGCAAATGCAGCCATCATGGATGAAAAGTCAGAGGGATTAGGAAAAGGATCTGTGGCATCCTGTGCCTCTAATATGAGGCCTGTATGAGGATCCATGGGGAGAAGCACAAAAGCGCCACTTTAAGTGCAGTATGATCAATAAAATGTAATGTTTAAAAAAGGGGGGAGCATATATATACTCACAAACATAACGTTAAAATGAGCATGTAGATAAAAATCTAAGTCTTATCTGTAAGAAGGCAGTGACGTGGGCCAGATGATCCTAGTGGGAGCCGATGTATGCCGGCACGGATGCAAAGGAAGGCAGAATGAGAGGAGTCCACAGCGAGCGGTGGATGGATGGATCTTGCTGCACAACGTGATTTAGGAACAACTTCCGGGTGGATGGCTGGCCGTGACTTGCGGTGAACATCCGGGTTGAAGGAGGACCAATAAAATCCGTGTGACTGGTAACCAATGGGTGGTGAGCGCTTTCGGAGCATGCGCTCCTTCATCAGACCTCAGACCTCAGAGGTCATCTAGGATCATCTGGCCCACGTCACTGCCTTCTTACAGATAAGACTTTGATTTTTATCTACATGCTCATTTTAACGTTATGTTTGTGAGTATATATATGCTCCCCCCCCCTTTTTTAAACATTACATTTTATTGATCATACTGCACTTAGAGTGGCGCTTTTGTGCTTCTCCCCACAGTTCTTCCAGGATTCGCTTCATATTCTCACTGGGCTGCCTTCCAGGTGCATTAAGATAGACTAAAAAAAGGACTTTTTACAGTCTTACAAGAATTATCTTTTATAATTTTCCACTCAGTGCCCTTTTAATTTTCTCCATTTTTAGTTTTCACATTGTACATTGTCTTTGACACCAGCGCCAACTTTTTCCTATGTGTTGTATGAGGATCCAGCCTAGGGGTTGTGGGGGTGCCTGGGTTCATTCTTCCCAGCAGCGATTCCGTGGAAGCTGGGGATGCGGCCAGGGTCAGGGGAGGGTAGTCTATACCTGAGGGGGACTGCGGAAGCACGTCCTGGTCAGCTATATCGTCCCCTGTGAGCTCCGTACTGTGAGGGCCTCGTGCAGCCGCCGCCATCTTGGCATAACTGAGGGGGCCGGGACTCGCGGCCATCTGGCCTGTCAGATTCCTCCTCGCTGGCGCCGCTGACATTCGGGGGATCAGGGGGGCTTCCCCTGCACAGATGACCCGGTAAGACTGCTGGGGGGGCGCTCTGTGGGCTCCGGTGGCTATTATTGGGCCATGGTGGAGCGGAGCTCTAGATGCCGGCGGCCATCTTGGGAGCTGCCGCGCATGCGCCTTACAATTAAGTTTTAACCACAGGAGCTGACTGAAGGGTATAGATCTTTTTAGGGGTTCTGGATGGAAGCTGTCGGCATGTAATAAAGTGTAAATAAACAAAAACTAAAACTCGTGCTTATGGAGACATACAAAAATAAATGACAAGTGAAAATAAATTATTATATGCGCAGCTGCTACAGCATAAGGCACTAACACCTTGAGAGATAAAAAAAATTATAAAATGCAGCGCTAGCGAATATAAATGTGCTCAATACAAACGTATGTGTGAATGTCAACCATCTAAACTTTTCGGGATGATGGTACACACTATTAGTGAAAAGATTATACACCAGTGATTGGTGTCACCAGAAATGCAGTAGGTGTAATACTAAATGTTACCACTAAAAAGTGATCAACTAAGTAAAACCAGAAAATATACTGTGCAAAACATTAAATGAACTGAACAACCAGGCAAATAGCTCTAGGAGTAATTCACAGTACTACATATGGTTTTTAACATCAAAGAAATAATGTCCCATATGCAACAGTGGTTGCAATATAGAAGGAAGGAATTTTTTTTATTTAAAATAAAATAAAAGTCACACAACATCCGACATCTAGGACCGATAATGTTCGGTGAAATTCAACAGTTGACTCAATAACAGTAGAGATCAGAGGACCATGTGGGGAATAAAAAGAAAAAGCAACTTGTGAAGTACCGCTTAGGAACAGATTAACAATACGCTGTTATTGGGAAAACTCACAAGCCTTCAATGATAACCGAGCGTCAGTGTGTTCCGGGTTCACAACGGCGTGCGTTCCACAAGAACCGGAAGCAGCGTCACTGGTTCTTAGTGTTGACCGGAAATTCGTCATCAGGAATTTCTATATTTTCTAATATTTGAAGCAAATGAATTGTATCTTTGATGTAAAATGCTAATTCTAATACATGTGGCCTTAGATGTTGGTCAATGACCTGGCTAATCCCCTCAGAGATACTCCCATTACCGGAGATAATGTGCACTTTGGAAGTGCGTACATAGTAGGAATATGGGGGTGTCTGGTGTCTATGAAGTCCAACATGTCAATGGTGATAGCACCCAACATGTGGGCTTCATCAACTAGATCATAGAATTTCCTGGTTGAACTTATCTACCAATGAGGCCGAAATTTTGCGAAAACAATTACAAGTGCTAGCAATTTAGCCAAGCTAACATTCAACCGCTGGGCATGTGGATGGCTGGGAGTGAACTTCTTTTGGCGGTGCAGCAGCTGGGGCAGAGAAATTTGCCTGGTACAATCTGGCATTGGTGTACCAATAGCAGATTGCCCGCAAGTACTTGGCTGTGACACACCTAATTCTACACCTTCTTTCCTCTCAGTGCAGGTTTCAGAGAGGACTGAAGGTATAGTGGGGTTGGAGATTCCAGCTGATGAGGAGCAAGGAGAGGTCCGCTTTGTTCTTTGGTGTGGGTCTTTTAGGTATGCTTGCCAATGAACTGCATGGCAGGTCGACATATGTCTGGTCAAGCATGTGGTGCCCAAACGGGTGATGTTTTGGCCATGCGAGATACGCTTGAGACATATGTTACAAATAGCAGCGGTGTGATCCGATGCACTCGACTCAAAAAAGGCCCACACCAAAGAACTTTTGGAATAATGCGCAGAGACAGCAGCGCCCTGCACATGCAGAGCTCTGCGGTGTGATGCAGTCGGTGTGCTGCCCTTAAGCTGGCCCCTGGAGGGCATCCTGTCTCATTGGAGATGTGCCTCCTCCTGTCTCCTATCAGGCACCCACGTAGAGTCCGTGACCTCATCATCTCCTCCCTCCTCATCACTGTAGCAAACCTGGCAGTATGTTGCAGCTGGGGGAACATGACTGCCAGATTGCTGTCCTTCTTGGGAAACCCCTCTCTCTGGGCTCACGTTACTTCCTTCCTCTAGCTGGGTAGCATCATCGGAGCCTTCAAAACGCTGCACATCCTGCAGCATGTACCCAACACTTTGGTCAAACACCTCAGGAGGACATGGTGGGACTAGGGAAGGAGTGACTGATGCCATTGAGCCGAGGGAGGAGTCTGCTTTGGCAGCTGCTTTGCCAGACAAAGTACCCTGAGCCTGGGTGAGAGAGAATGAGGAGGATGAGGACGGCTTGGTCATCCACTCTACCAAGTCTTCGGCATGTTGCGGCTCAACGCGGCCAGCTGCCAAAAAAAGGACAAGCGTGTCCCACGGCCACGTGCTGATGAGGATGCAACGTGTCCACGACCAGCACTGTTGCCTCTAGACACAGAGCCTGCTTGCCCTCTTTTATTGGTTTGTGACTGTCTGCCTCTTCTTGTTGTCCTTACATACATACTAATGGACTACAGGGAGATGTAGCTGCACAAAGCTGGGATGTATATATATATATATATATATATATATATATATATACTGATTACACTGCAGCTAGCAGAATCAACTGCCTGCCTGTAGTATTATTAGTAAGAGAACACCAGCAATTGTATTCAGGTAACTTTAGGTGCACACTGTGCAAAGGACACAGTACACTAAATGAAAATACTGCAGCTCCCTGCCTGTATTAGTATGAGAACACCAGAAATTGTATTCAGGTAGCTTTAGGTGCACACTGTGCAAAGGACACAGTACACTAAATTAAAATACTGCAGCTCCCTGCCTGTATTTGTATGAGAACACCAGCAATTGTATTCAGGTAGCTTTAGGTGCACACTGTGCAAAGATCACAGTACACTAAATGAAAATACTGCAGCTCCCTGCCTGTATTAGTATGAGAACAACAGCAATTGTATTCAGGTAGCTTTAGGTGCACACTGTGCAAAGGACACAGTACACTAAATGAAAATACTGCAGCTCCCTGCCTGTATTAGTATGAGAACACCAGTCATTGTATGCAGGTAGCTTTAGGTGCACACTGTGCAAAGGACACAGTGCACTAAATGAAAATACTGCAGCTCCCTGGCTGTATTTGTTTGAGAACACCAGCAATTGTATTCAGGTAGCTTTAGGTGCACACTGTGCAAAGGACACTGTACACTAAATGAAAATACTGCAGCTCCCTGCCTGTATTAATATGAGAACACCAGCAATTGTATTCAGGTAGCTTTAGGTGCACACTATGCAAAGGACACAGTACACTAAATGAAAATACTGCAGCTCCCTGCTTGTATTTGTATGAGAACACCAGCAATTGTATTCAGGTAACTTTAGGTGCAGACTGTGCAAAGGACACAGTACACTAAATGCAGCTAGCACAATCACCTGCCTGCCTGTCAGTATATTATGAAGAGAATAACATGAATGTATTTATATACATATACAACACCTAGGATGCATATATTTCCTCTACACACTGTAACTGCACCTAACTGACTCGCCTGCCTGCTCTATCTAACTCAAATGAGATGACACTATCTCTCTCTGACCGTGTCTTTCTTTCACCGCTGCAACACACTACACAAGGCCGCCACGCAGGCGGCCTTATATAGTGTGGGGCATGTACTAAACCCCCATAGACATAATTGGCCAAAGCCACCCTGGCTTTGGCCAATTATGGCTCTCCGTTCTTACCGCACTTTGATTGGCCAAAGCATGCAGGTCATAGTGCATGCTTGGGCAATCATCAGCCAGCAGTGCACTGCGATGCCGCAGTGAATTATGGGCCATGATGCGCCACTCAAATTTGGCACGAACGGCCTATAATGTTTGAAATTCGACGAACGGTTGAACAGCCGATGTTCGAGTCGAACATGAGTTTGACTCGAACTCGAAGCTCATCCCTACTCCTAGGTTGTCTAGGTGTCCCACCATTCTTACCACCACGTGTAGTGTGCGTCTGCTGTGTTTCTGTAGTTCATTACTTGGTGATCTGTTGAAGTTCACCATCCATCTCCTGCTGTTTAGCAAAAGGGCCCTTTCTTTTCCTGAAATGACGATCTGCATGTGAGGAGGCTGAGGAGGAAGCATTAGAAGGTGTGTCAGAATTATAATCACTTTTGTTATCTTCTGGTTTGGAAAATGTCTTATGCCTCGTACACATGACCGGTTTTCCTGCCAGGAAAATTGCCATAAGAGCTTTTGGCCGGGAAAACCGGCCGTGTGTATGCTCCATCGCAGTTTTCCCGACAGGAAAAAGACAGTTGGTTTTCTATTTTCCCGTTGGGATTCCCGGCGGTCTTTTCATGGCAGTTTTCCTATGGGAAACACTGCGGTGGAGCATAGACATGGCCGGGATTCCCAAACAAAGCTCTCACCACAGTTTTGCAGACGGGAAAACCTCTGGTGTGTACAGGGGGAAAGCTACCGAGCAGGTTCTCGGTCCCCCCCCCCCCCCCCCCGGTTTTCCGGGTAAAAAGTCCATGAACAAATTAACCAATGATTAATAAAAAAGAAGAAAGTGCATATATGGACATATATCTCACAAAAAACTTTTGCAGAGCATGGTGTAAAATATTAGTAACAGATCTTTGTTCCAAAGTAGTAAAAATGTACGTATATAAATAAACTTAAAACATTATCGGATCAGTTAGTCAAAAAAATTCTAAAAACATCAATCAATAAATTAATCGATCAATATGAGGGATCAAGATAATGAAACACATATATTCTTAAATAAAACAATGAAAAATATGCTTAGCAAGAAAATTTGTAGTATTATGGGGTAATTGAATGGGATAATAAAATAAATAATTTAATTTTGACAGGAAAGAATATTTAAAATATGAAACATGGGGAAAATGGGGTTGATTATAATTATTATATAATGATGTGTGCTGTGGATTCACACATGGAATATATCTATGAGGGTAATTTGTTACGGAGTAACAAAGGGGAAGGGTAGGAAAGGGGGAAGAGGGGTGGGGGGGAGGGGGTAGGTTTGTAAGGAGAGGAAAAAAGAAAAAGAAAGAAGGTTGGATAGGGGAGAGGGAGAAAGAAAGGGGGGGGAAGGAAAGGCGGAAGGGGAAAAGAAAAGGGGAAAGGGGGAGGAGGGAAAGGGATAGGTTTGTCTGATTACTTACAAGATGGTGAAGGGGCCCACCCACAAATTTGACTATTTTTTCCTTTGAAAAAAAATTGGAAGATGTTGAATATTGTACAATGACACTTCACAGGATTGTGGACATTTCTAACTCTTCATTGATTCCTCCAGGATTTAAAGTACTGTATATACTTGAGTATAAGCCGACCCGAATATAAGCCGAGGCACCTAATTTTGCCACAAAAAAACTGGGAAAACATATTGACTCGAGCATAAGCCTAGGGTGTCCATCTGCATGCCTCACTGTGCCTCACTTTGCCTCACTGTGCCCATGCCTCACTGTGCCCATGCCTCACTGTGCCCATGCCTCACTGTGTCCATGACTAGACTGACGTTTAACATGGGAGTCTACAGAAGGGGTGCCCGGCTTTGAAAAATCGGTGCTCCCCGGCCGTAGGTCTCCCAGACAACAAACTTTGCACACTTGTAGAAGAGAAATGGGACAACATGTGCACACATTTCCGGGTCAAGAGGACCTACGACCGGCTGGTACCGGGTCCCCAAATTCACCGGAGAAATTACCATTTAACATGGGAGTCTATGTAAGGGGTGCACGGATTTGAAAAATCGGTGCTCTCCGGCCGTAGGTCCCCCAGACAACAAACTTTGCACACTTGTAGAGGAAGAGTGGGGCTACATGTGTGCTAAGTCCAGCCAGTACTGGGTCCCCAAAGTCTGGGAGATCAGGCACAAAATATTGACTTGAGTATAAGCCGAGGGGGGCATTTTCAGCACAAAAAAACTTGGCTTATACTCGAGTATATATGGTATCCAATTAATAAATACAGTAGGTCTCACGTTCACATAATTTGTGAAATCTTTCTGCATCAGACACATTTTTAGGCATTTGCTCTTAAATCCAAACTTCAAGGCCCTCAGTGGATTTATTATGATGTTCTGCAAAGTGATGTGGGAAACTGTGTTTGTCCTTGCCCACCTCTATTTTTCTGTGTTGCTCACCAAATCTCTGTCTGCGTGGCCATATGGTATGCCCCATATACATTAGATGGCAAGGACAGATGAGGCCATAGACAACGAAGTCTGAGCTGCAATTTTAAAAGTCACCTAGGATCTAAGTCTTTCCCTTTGTTGTAAACTGTTTTTTGCCATGCTTGACAAAAGAACAAGTTTTACATAAAGGCTTTCTACACTGAAACATGCCCCTTAAAGGAATAAAGCAGACATGTACTGAGGGAGCCTGTTTTAGTGGCTTTAATTTGCTAGACGCAATTTTGTTTTTTAAGTTGGGAGCTTTCCTATAAGTTACTCTAGGATGATCGGGGTAGAAGAGGTCTGAGGTGTGGATCTTCAAGCAATATTTGCCAGTGTTTCTTGAAGATTGTCTCTATTTTGGAAACGTCAGTGTGAAATTTGGTGATGAAGCGGCCAGACTGGTCAAAACTTCCCTTTTGGGTAACAGGGGGATTGTGTTGTAGATAATGTTTATAAGCCTGGTCTACTAGAGATTCTGGATAGCCTTTATCTTTATTTTTATTTCTTAGTATGAGGCTTTGATCCATATAGTCTGATAATTTGGTACAGTTTCTTTGTAATCAACAGAATTGTCCTTTGGGGATATTGTCTTTCCAGCTTGAAAAAGGAGCGTGCACCTCGTACTATTTCCTGGTGCGCTTGCGAGGAAATGCGTCGTTGTATGCCAGCTACATCACCTCACTGAGCTATGCATCTCAGCCCTCTCTGTGATCGTCTGGCTGCGCTCCAGGCCTCGCCTTAGTTCCTTCCCGAATCCCAGAAGTCTCCTGTGAACAGGACGCCGGCTACATGGACAGACAGAGCACACCATCATGCTGACTACAGAGACGAAGTGTGACTGTACTGGACTTCCCTGTGCCTGATTACACATACCTAAATGTGAGTTTTTTAATGCATCTTTGCTATTAAATTTTGTTCAGTCTTACTAAGAAGCGCCTGTTGCTTGTTTTTTTCTCTTCCATATTTGGAGTGGCTTCAACTCCCTTCACAAGGCTGCCCTATCAACAAAGACTGTATAACTCACACAGAGCTGATCCAGCTCAAAGGACTATTATATGAACTATACATTGCATATCTAAATAAAGGGAGAAACTCCCGCGCTGTCTGACAACCCCAGAAATTCGTCATGTGACTGAATTGTGTGTGTTTGTATGTTCTCAGTCACAGTAATAGGAGAGCTCCATCCACTTTTTATTTAATACGTTTGAAAGCAAGTTTGTGATTTTCCACCGAGCACTTATCATATTGATGACCTGGTACTAGAAGGGGACCAGTACATAGCCATACACACACTGAGGGCTTACGAACTTGGCGTTCGTGGAGTTTTGCCCACGCTCCCTTTACTATCAAGTGAGTGCAATACCGTGTGACTGGTGCCTGCCTTTTTGTGGTTCCCTGCCTATGATTGCTCTCCCCTCTTTTACATCTTATGTACGCCTTCCATCTGCTACTGAGAGGACTGCAGAAACATAAAGGAGAGGTAAGCTGCTTGCAGACACTGAGGTGTTTCACTGAAGAATTCTGCAGCACTGTGTGTGTATTACTATCCTTTCTGGTGGTGGGAATCACTCACACATATGAACTTTAATTCTTTCATCACCATATCGTTGGACTTTATTTTTTGGATTGTTTTTTGGACTTTTATTATTGTGTATTGATGTTCATTTTGTATACATTGCATATCATTATACTGTAACCTGCGCCACTACCCTTTGTGTTTTTCTGCATCTTTATTGAAGCTTTTTCAAGTGGCTGCAACCAATGGTATTTATACTATTGTAAAACATTTTAGTCCATCCTTTTATGATCATCAGTACTCTCTCCCATTTAATTCGTAGGGCTTTTTAAATGCTTTTTTTACATGTATTTTTACCAATTACTGCTCATGTTTTTTCTTTAAACAGAAACTGTACTGGTAATATTGCATACATATATTTACAGTAATTATTGTATGGACTTGATACAAATGAACTATTTTTAATTAATTATTATTATCACATATATATTCTTTTATTTCTTACTGACCATAACTTGTAACTATTTGTGATCGTTGTTTTTTTTTTCATTATGGATTTTATTACAGAAATAGAGTTCAAAAAATATAGTATTTTAGACTAACTATACTGTATATATTGCTACCCCCTCCATATTTTGCCCTAATGCATCGCTAAACAAAAACACCAGCTATCAGCTATGCGGCAAATTCAAGAAATTAGAATGCTTACCGGTAATTCACTCTGTCAATTCCCAATGGTGGGACAAGAACTTTCTCACTAAATATTTAGACTGTAGAATTTTACCTAGGGGACTTCGGATTCTAAAGAACTGTTATTTTTTTGAATCTGAAGACGCAAAGGAATGGGGTAGTTTAGCATAATTTTGCACCATTAAGTGGATCCACATCCTAGTTAAACACAGAACCACTAAATTTGAGCAACCAAAAAAGTCTGTGCAACTTTTGTCGCAAGAGATAATTGACATGGGACATAAGGTTCCTTCCCCTTGGTTAGATATTCTTAAAAGAAACACCAAAAAACAGGAAAGTGACCTTATTTATAGCAAATTAGGAAAATTTAGACGTGACATCAAAGACTACACTAACAACAAAGTCTTTACATGGATGCAGAAATCCACACCCATATCATTGTCTACCAATCACTCTCCACCTTCAGATTTGACACATTTACCAGTGTAGCGGCCTCACTCTCTCCCTCTCTTGTATCTGTTGTTCTTGGCTGTTGTCTAGGGGTACTCTGGAGGAGAGAGTGCAGGACACTACGCCCAGCTTTCACCTTAAATGTAAATGAGGTTTGAGCAAAGTCTCTTTAGATTACCTTCGGGTCTGCATTCTGCATATGGAGCCTCTGTTTCTTCCGTGGAGGTGTGTCTGCCAGTAATAGAGCCCCACACCATTTAAAAGTTCAACACTCCTTTATTTCTTCAATACCAGAATGAACATACTCAGTTGAACTTCCATAACAGACAGACAGGGGTGTGGATACAAGTAGGCCCAGGCACAATGAACTCTCCTATACCTTTCTCGTGCGGATAGGCCTGGTGCACGGTCTCTGCCACAGACCGTGAAGTTGGCAGCTGCCACCTACCGGGTGAACTAGTTGGGGCCCCTGCCACAGGCCTGAGTAACGGTCTTTTGCCACTGACTGGAGTAGCGGTCTCTTCCACAGACCTTAGAACATGGACCACCTTCCGTATAAATATGGCCCCTGTTTGGTGAGGACATCCATCCCGCTGGTCTCCAGAGGCCCTGTCCCGGCACTGGCAATCTGCTGCACCAGATCTACGGGAAGGTCACCTGCGCGGTCCCTTACGCCTGGATTCAGACACCCGATTCTGTGGGTGTCTTAGAACGATTCCTCCCGGGCGGATCCTAGTGGAAGAAGCTGGGCCCCAGGCCTGAATGATGCACCCCACCCCAGATTGAGGGTGTCTGGGCTGACTCCCGAACTCCACGTGTCCAGACCTAGGCCGCCTGGACACCGACCGCTGAACAGCAGCCCTCAGGCTAAAGGTGCCTGGGACTCGGACCTCGTGACGAAGATGTCCGCCCCTTTTATAGCCTCTCCCAGCCAGCACAGCCCACCGCACAACAGCCGTGAGAGACCAAAAAGGGTACGGCACTCCAGTGATGGTTCAACCCCAGCCCAAAGTGACAGCACCACCTGCTGGGCCGCAGGGAACTGAACATCACTGATGTCTCCAACCCGAATCAGCATACTGAAAGGTACCTACCCGCTACACCAGTTATGCCCATCCCCCATTATCCCTATCCCCCTTACCCTCCACCACTCATACCTGCCAAACAGAATACTTACAGCCATCCTCATGCAGTGCAACTCCCTCATCTTATGGGTCGCATTACACCAAAATATAAAAATTATATTCCCAAACCACCACAAACTAAATTACTTGATAATCTCCATCATTTTTATAATCGCTCATGCTCCGGGACTAGTACCCAGACCCATATTAACACACTGCCACTAGATAGCAGTGACCAAATGCAAATAACTGAGTTCCATGATCCTTCCATACTATATGGACCACAGAACAAGGTTTTGACCTCACCTGCTACCACTATCTATGAAGTTATACCCATAAATCCAGTTACTCTACCCCAACCAGTTCCTACTGTTGATAAATCAAAAAGTCCTTCTTTAGACCATAACACTGGTATATCCATCCCAAATCTTCAGAGTATCACTAACAATAAACCTATTACATTTGGCTCTAACAACGCCTTAGATGATCCTTCTTTTTTATTGACACACCCCTCTCCAGCCGCCCCAATCAAAAGAAAGTACATTGGAGAGGCTGTAGAGGGGGAAGAGGTAGAAACAGAGGTCAACCATTGCAAAAACCGCAAACTATTAAAATCTTTAATTTGTCCCAACACACCCTATCCCCCGCAGAAACCTCCTTGTTGAGCCGTGTACTCAACTTTGCACCATCCAATAAACCTGATCCTTTTATTTATTTTTCAAAGACGTGAACAGATATGTTTGGCATCTCACATTAAAACACTTTTTTCAAATAAAAAATAGTAAAAGTGCTCCAAATCCAGAAACAGCCACCACCCCCGACTCTCCTTCAGAGTCACATGAGTTTGACTTTGATACAGAAATGATTGAGATTCTCGAGCATCTGTATCATGATGATTCATATACTGGACTCGATCTATATACACAACATCTAGACATGTGCGATTAGTTTTGTACGAATCTAAAATTCGTACAAATTTCCGAAAATTCGTACATTTGGAAGCATCCGAAATCCGAATTGCTATGCTTCCGAATTGTATACGAAATAAGAAATTTCGTTGACGAATTTCGGATCCAAATTCCGTTACAACGGAAACGTAACTTTTGTTTTGTTGACCAGAATCGGACAAAATAAGAATGTTTGTTAATATTGTTTTATTATTGTCATAATAATTACGATTATTCGTTATGATGAAGTTAAAAACCCAAGAATTCAGCACAGCACAGGGATGGTGGGAGCCCCTCATAATGAGCACAGCACAGGGATGGTGGGAGCCCCTCATAATGAGCACAGCAGGGGTAAAGCCCCAGGAGGAAATCAACACAGCACAGGGATGGTGGGAGCCCCTCATAATGAGCACAGCAGGGGTACAGCCCCAGGAGGAAATCAGCACAGCATAGGGATGGTGGTAGCCCCTCATAATGAGCATAATGAGTCAACGACTGCCATATTGAGAAAGGTATTTTTGCTTTTTAAATTCATCATAATGAATGTTCGTAATTGTTAAGAAAATTTAACAAACCCAACGAAAATTTGTATTTCGTACGAATCCAAATTTAATTCTGAACACGAATACAAATTAACGGCTAATACAAAATGGAACGGAACGAAACAAAACAAATTTATTGACGGCGCACATGTCTACACACTTCCCCACCGGTTATTCACTCCACATTAAAGCTCAAATCAATATTTTACCCTTTACCAATGCAAAGGCCCACACCTTACAACTTTTTATAATATGGTATTCTCTGATCTCAATAAAATGTGCTCTCGCACAACACCAAACACTACAAACCTTGGTTGCCTCAATCCCAAAGAAAGGACAGCTCTTCAATCTCTAACTCATAATACTGAATTGATTATTAAAACTGTAGATAAAGGCGGTGGAATCGTTATTCAGAATAGATTTGACTACATTAAGGAAGCAGATCGTTTGCTTGCGTATAGCTCTACCTATCGCAAACTAAGCACTAATCCATTGCCAGAATTCCAATTAGAAATCAATAAACTCATCAACTCAGCCATCCAACAAAATATTATCAATAAAAGTAAAGCCTCTTTTCTTCATAGAAATTACTATCACACCCCGTACTTCTACCACATACCAAAAATCCACAAAACCCTCCGGGGAGACCTGTTATTGCCGCCATGGACAGTATCACCTCTGGTTTATCAAAATATATAGATCACCACTTACAAAAATTAGCCCAAGGTTTACAGTCATACATACATGATGGAAGTCACCTGTTGGACCTATTGAAGCCATATAGGTGGGAGAAAGGGTATATCTGGATGTCTTTAGACGTCAATTCACTGTATACCTCGATCCCCCACACGTTTGGATTAACAGCTCTCGACCATTTTTCATCCGAAGATCCATATATGAGCCATGGACAAGCAGCCTTCATCCTGGATTGTGCAAAGTACTGTTTAACTCATAACTAAAATAACTATTTCAGCTTTTATGACTAGTACTATTTGCAGGTCCAGGGGACAGCTATGGGTGCCGATTTCGCACCCTCTTATGCCAACCTGGCCATGGGCCTTTGGGAACATAAGTACATTTGGCAGAACAATCCCTACCTCAAACACCTCATTATCTATGGATGATACATTGATGACATCATCATCATCTGGGATGGTGCGGATGATGTCATCGATGATTTTGTATCCCATTGTAATAACAACCCATATGGCCTTAGTTTTACTTCTGTTAAGGATCTGGAAAAGCTGGCATTTTTAGATCTTGATTTATACCATATCAATAACGAAATACACGCCAAAACTTACTTCAAGCCTACGGCAGGAAATTCCCTGCTCCATTACAAGAGCTTCCATTACCGTAAATGGAAAGACAATATCCCCAAAGGACAATTCTGTCGATTACGAAGAAACTGTACCAAATTATCAGACTATATGGATCAAATCCTCATACTAAGAAATAAACTTAAAGATAAAGGCTTTCCAGAATCTCTAGTAGACCAGACGTATAAACATTATCTACAACACAATTCCCCTGTTACTCAAAAGGGAAGTTTTGATCAGTCTGGCCGCTTCATCACCAAATTTCACACTGACTTTTCCAAAATGGAGACAATCTTCAAGAAACACTGGCAAATATTGCTTGAAGATCCACACCTCAGACCTCTTCTACCCCGAACATCCAAGAAAAACTTATAGGAAAGCTCCCAACTTAAAAAACAAAATTGTGCCTAGCAAATTAAAGCTGCTAAAACAGGCTCCCTCAGTACATGCCTGCTTGATTCCTTTAAGGGGCATGTTTCGGTGTAGAAAGCCTTTATGTAAAACTTGTTCTTTTGTCAAGCATGGCAAAAAAACAGTTTACAGCAAAGGAAAAGACTTACATCCTAGGTGACTTTTAAAATTGCAGCTCAGACTTCGTTGTCTATGGCCTCATCTGTCCTTGCCATCTAATGTATGTAGGGCATACCATACGGCCACTCAGACAGAGATTTGGTGAACATTGCAGAAAAACAGAGGTGGGCAAGGACAAACACAGTGTCCCACGTCACTTTGCAGAACATCATAATAAATCCACTGAGGGCCTTGAAGTTTGGATTTTAGAGCAAATGCCTAAAAATCTGTCTGATGCAGAAAGATTTCACAAATTATGTGAACGTGGGACCTACTGGATTTATTTATTGGATACTTTAAATCCTGGAGGAATCAATGAAGAGTTAGAAATTTCCACAATCCTCTGAAGTGCCATTGTAACAATATTCAACATCTTCCAATTTTCCTTTTTTCCTTAGGTGATGTTTTATGTTAATCTCCTTAAAGGAAAAATAATCAAATTTGTGGGTGGGCTTCTTCGCCATCTTGTAAGTAGTCAGACAAACCTATCCCTTTCCTTCCTCCCCCTTTCCCCTTTTCTTTTCCCCTCCACCCCTTCTTTCTCCCCCTTTCCCTATCAAACCTTCTTCTTTCTTTTTTCCTACCCTCAAAAACCTACCCCCTCCCCCCACCCCTCTTTTCCCTTTCCTACCCTTCCCCTTTGTTACTCCGTAACAAATTACCCTCATAGATATATTCCATGTGTGAATCCACAGCACACATCATTATATAATAATTATAATCTACCCCATTTTCTTGCAAAGCATATTTTTCATTGTTTTATTTAAGAATATATGTGTCCCATTATCTTGATCCCTCATATCAATCGATTAATTTATTGATTCATCTTTTTAGAATTTTATTGTCTAACTGATCCATTAATGTTTTAAGTTTATTTATATACGTACATTTTTACTACCTTTGTATCAAAGATGTGTTACTAATATTTTACACCATGCTCTGCAAAAGTTTTTTGTGAGATATATGTCCATATATGCACTTTCTTCTTTTTTATTACTCATTGGTAAATTTGTTCATTAATGCTTCTGTGCACTAGCAGCTATCATTGCCGAACATTACCACATCTTGCCACTAGGTGGCAGCACCATCAAGACACATAAATAGGCCACACATAGCCTATACACACCAGCTTGAGAAAGGAGCGTGCACCCCATACTATTTCCTGGTGCGCATGCTCGCAAACGCGTCGCTGTACGGCAGCTACGTCATCTCACTGAGTTCTGCATCTCAACCCTCTTTGTGATCGTCCGGCTGCGCTCCAGGCCTCACTTTGGTTCCTGCCCGAATCCCAGAAGTCTCCTGTGAACAGACCGCCGGCTACATTGACAGACAGAGCACACCATCATGCTCACTACAGAGACGAAGTGTGACTGTACTGGACTTCCCTGTGCCTGATTACACATACCTAAATGTGAGTTTTTTTATTTTATTTTACTTTATTTATTTAAACATAGGACATTTCCAAGCTATACATATATCATTGCACAGCTTTATCAATTTACATGTCATTGAGATAACTTATAATACCTAAAAAAGAAAAATAAAGATTCTCTCGTTTTCCAAAAACATTGTCTCTGTTTCTCATCCTTTACCAACAGGTGTTATCCAATGTCTATTCTTACATCTCTTCTCTTTATCGCTTCCGAAGTGCAGTCTAATCGACTCCTATCACCATCCTATCTCCACTCCGTAGCCTGTCCCATTTCATTTTAACCCCAAATTAACTCAGAAAAACCCACTTGTATAACCCAACCTCCCTCCCCAAAAAAAGAGGGGAAGGGGCCAAACACGCCGTAGACCAAGACTCTTGAGGACCCTCCTAATTATTGTCATAGAGAGTTCTCCCTTCTTCTGATAGTACAAAGTCATTCCATTCTGACCACTTCCTATTATATAATTCCCGTTGATGTCGGGCTGAAAATACCAAGTCTTCCATTCTGCTAATTTCTTTCACCTTATCTAACCACATCCTTATCGTCGGTGGAAGTGCTGATTTCCACCTCAGAGGGATACACGCCCTTGCCGCTTCAAAAAGGTGGCCAATAATCATTTGTTTGTATATTTTCTCTGGTATATATGATTTATGAAAAAAAAAGAAGGCCGGATCCCTTGGTAGCGTATGGTCAGTAAGCCTCTGAAGTGTGTCCCCTACTACTGTCCAGAAATGTTTTAGTTTGGGACAACTCCAAAACATATGAAGAATGGTACCTTTACTTCCTTGGCATCTCCAGCACGAATCCGGACATTCAGGAAAGGCTTTACTCAATTTTTCTGGATTTTTTTTTACCATCGGCTAAGATACTTATAGTTTGTTTCTTGTACTTTTGCACAGATTGATGTTTTATGAGTGATCCTAAAGATATGCTGTCTTTGTGTATTATCCCATGATATTCCTAAATCCTGTTCCCATTTTTGGATAAATTCTGGTACATTACCTTCCCCGAG
This sequence comes from Rana muscosa, assembly GCA_029206835.1. Classification (NCBI taxonomy): domain Eukaryota; kingdom Metazoa; phylum Chordata; class Amphibia; order Anura; family Ranidae; genus Rana; species Rana muscosa. The sequence goes on from CM055122.1 coordinate 1,173,778,495, forward strand.
CGTATTTAGCAATTTGTAATTAACTGATAGTGTATGAGGTATTACCTCCTTCTCATAGCAGTATCTCTCAAACGTATTCAAGGCTCTAGCAAACACCTCCGGGTTCGAAAGCGTCTTAAAAAAGTGTGTAATCTGGATAGAACTCCAAATTCCTAATTTATATATGTCTGCTTGTGCCATTAACTCCGGAATCTTTACTCATCTTCCTTCTCTTATATATGATAGTGCTTGTGTGTATCCTGCATCCGATAGGTGCCGGAAACTTTTGCTTCAGGTATTATACCCATACTGGGTAGTAAATCAGAGCAAATTTTTACAGTGTTCCCTATCAAAGGATGATTTTTTATTTGTTTCGGGAGGAAGGGATAACACCACGAGGCTCTACCCAGGGGTATCAAGGCCTGTGCACATTCCATCTGCACCCAAAGTTTGGTATCTTTGTGCCTATTCCAGTCAATTACCCTACTTAAGTGGGTTGCCAAATAATATTTTCGTATGTCGGGCACTGCCAATCCTCCGTACTCATTTGGGCTCATCAACAGCCTGCGTTGTATCCTAGGGTGCCTATAGGCCCAAATAAATTCAAACAGTAACTTTTGACTCTGTTTAAAGTAGCTTGGCGGAATACGTATTGGCAGTGTCTGAAATAAGTACAATAGCTTTGGCAGTATGTTCATTTTGATAATGCTACATCGTCCTAGCCAAGAGTGAAAGCCCTTATTCCAATCCAGTAACAATGTCTTAATTTTTGCCAATAGGGGTGGGAAATTCAACTAAAAAACTTTTTCTAATTTAGGAGGGATCAGCGTACCCAGGTATGTCAATGCTTTCTCCGTCCACTTAAATTTAAAATTTTGTTTAAGTTGTTTTACTAATTCCTGAAGCAAGTTCACCCCTATTGCTTCCGATTTTGAAAAATTAATACTGAGATTGGAAAGCAAACCATATTTCTCGAATTCTTTCATCAGATTTGGAAGTGTAATTGCAGGGTTCCTTAGTGAAAATAACATATCATCAGCATACGCTGAAATTTTATGCTGACTCTCTCCCATGTGGATCCCTACGATGTTTTGGTTTAGTTGAATAGTGCAGAGAAATGGTTCCAATGACAGGGCGAAAAGGGGAGGCGATAGGGGACAACCCTGCCTCGTTCCGTTTGTAATTTTAAAAGTATCTGACAGTATCCCATTTACCCGTATTTGGGCTGTTGGGTGGGAATAAATAGCGGTAATCCATTGTAACATTTTGTTCCCAAAGCCACTATTTTTTAGGACTGCCAGCATAAAATTACAGTTCACCCTGTCAAAGGCCTTCTCTGCATCTGTATTAAAAAATATACATTGAATCTGGGATAGATTAGCCTTCTGTATTAAATTCAAAACCTTTGAGGTATCATCATTTGCCTCTCTTGTAGGTACAAATCCCACTTGGTCTAAATGAATCAATTTTGGGATGTAATGTTGGATCCTATTGGCCAGTATCTTAGCGAAGATTTTAAGATCTAAGTTAAGTAAAGAAAGTGGCCTATAATTTCCACAGGAGGTCAAATCTTTCCCCTCTTTAGGAATCACGAGATATAGGCCAATAAAGTTTCTGTTGCAGAGGAACCTAGTACGTTAAACAGTTTAATCATATACTGACCAAGCGAAGGAAGCAAAACCTTATAATATTGGGCTGTTAAGCCATCCGGACCCGGCGCTTTGTCCAATTTAACTGTTCCTACTACTTCTTGGAGTTCTTCTATTATTATTGGGTCCTCCATTTTATCTTTATTCATATCCGATAGCCGAGGCATCGAAGATAGAGTAAGACATGTATCTATTGGTTCTTGTGTATGGAGTTTAACCTTCAAATTATAGAGTAATTCATAGAATTCTTTAAATTCCTGTGCTATATCATATGGTTTTACAATCTTTGGTCTGTTAGGTGATGTCAGATGAGGGATATAGGTCTTTGATTTTTGTCCTTGTAACATTCTAGCTAGAACCTTCCCGCATTTGTTCCATGCTTCATACGAAAATCTTTTACATAACTGTATCGCAGCCTTTGCTTTGTACTGCAAGAGATCTACAATTTGTGTCCTTTTAGCTAAAAGTTCTTTCTCCACCCCTTCAGTTTGATCTTTTTTATGTCGATCTTCTAATTTGGCTAATTCTTCCACTAATAGCTTTAATTGTTGATCTTGTTTACGTTTTATTCTGGCTCCATGCTTGATCAGGACGCCCCTGATAACCGCCTTATGCGCCTCCCAAATAGTCCCAGGGTCACAGTCCAGAGTGTCATTCGTTTTAAAGTAAAAACCTATTTCCCTGATTACTTCTTCCCGTACCTCTTCATCTTGTAAGACGCTTTCGTTCAGTCGCCAATGGTTAGATCTCATCAGGGGAGAGTCTTGTAAGGCATATATCAAGGACATCGGTGCGTGGTCTAACCAAGTAATGGAGCCAATAGTTACATCTTGAGCTGCATGGAGTTGGGCATGTGGGATAAGAAAATAATCTATGCAAGAATATGTTTTATGTGGAGAAGAAAAAAAAGTATAATCCCTTTCTGTAGGATGAAGTAATCGCCATGCGTCGATTAGTTGATTTTTATAGAGGGATTGGGCTACATTTTTACTTGCCTTGTCAGAAGTATTTCACCTTCCAGTGGATGTGTCTTTTGCTGGTATTAAAGGGATATTTAAATCTCTGCCTATAATCATTTGCCCTATTTTAAACTCCATCAGTTTCCTAAGTGTTTTACTTATAAAGATCTCTTAGTGTTCATTGGGAGCATATAATGCTGCCAAAGTAATTTCTGCTTCCCCTATTGTGCCTTTCACAAACAAAAAACATCCTCCTGGGTCCTTCATTGAGTCTATATACACCCATGGTACTTTACTTGAGATAAGGATTGAAACCCCCTTTGATTTTGCTATCTGATTAGTTGAATGATATGTCACCGGGAATGACTTGCTTTGTAGACTAGGAACTTTATGCTCTCTAAAATGTGTCTCTTGTATAAAGACAATATCAGTTTTAGATCCTCGCATATCATGTAAGAGCATCCGTCTCTTCTCCGGCGTGTTTTATTATCCCATTCAGTTATCCCATAATACTACAAATTTTCTTGCTAAGCATATTTTTCATTGTTTTATTTAAGAATAATATATGTGTTTCATTATCTTGATCCCTCATATTGACCGATTAATTTATTGATTGATGTTTTTAGAATTTTATTGACTAACTGATCCATTAATGTTTTAAGTTTATTTATATACGTACATGTTTACTACTTTGTAACAAAGATCTGTTACTAATATTTTACACCATGCTCTGCAAAAGTTTTTTGTGAGATATATGTCCATATATGCACTTTCTTCTTTTTTTTACTCATTGGTTAATTTGTTCATTAATGCTTCTGTGCACTAGCAGCAATCATTGCCGAACATTACCACATCTTGCCACTAGGTGGCAGCACCATCAAGGCACATAAATAGGCCACACATAGCCTATACACACCAGCTTGAGAAAGGAACGCGCACCTTGTACTATTTCCTGGTGCGCATGCTCGCAAACACGTCTCTGTACGTCAGCTACGTCACCTCACTAATCTCTGCATCTCAGCCCTGTCTGTGATCGTCTGGCTGCGCTCCAGGCTTCGCTTTGGTTCCTGCCCAAATCCCGGAAGTCTCCTGTTAACAGGACGCCGGCTACATGGACAGACAGAGCACACTATCATGCTGACTACAGAGACAAAATGTGACTGTACTGGACTTCCCTGTGCCTGATTACACATACCTAAATGTGAGTTTTTTAATGCATCTTTGCTATTAAATTTTGATCAGTCTTACTAAGAGGCGCCTGTTGCTTGTCTTTTTGACAAATTAAGTAGGAGGTTACTCATTAGGGGTTACACTAAGTCTTCCCTGAAGAAAGCCTTCAACCGTGTTAAAAACATGAATAGGCATGATTTGATCTTCAAGAAGAAGATAAAAAAATGATGATACAACAAGAATCATTCTACGCTATTCGAATAAACATGAAAAAATAAGAAAAATCCTTTTCAAATATTGGCCCATTCTCACTGAGGAGCCATCTCTTATGGGTCTGGTCATGGCCAATCCACAGATCACATTTAAAAGGGCAGGGTCATTGGGGGAAATGCTTACACAGAGTGAGTACAAGGGGAATCAGAGGAAAGACCCTTGCAAAACTTGAGGTACATACCCTTGTGGATCATGCTCCTTCTGTGAAGTTATAAGCCAGAGAACCTCTTTTGTATTACCGAACGGGGAACATTTTCACTTAAAACATTTTGCTAATTGCAAAACGCAGGGAGTAGTTTATCTGCTCCAATGTCAATGTGAAGTGTTCTACGTCGGGAAGACCCGCCAGGAGTTAGGCCAATGAGTTGGTAAACATTTAGCAAGCATGAAAATGTGTCATTTGTATCTTCCGCTAAGAAGACATGTGGCTAAAAGACATGGCTATAGAATGCCGGTGGTAAATTTCACGGTCCTAGACTGGGTACATATTCAGAGAAGGGGAGGTGACTGGAATAAAACATTATTACAGCGTGAATTGCGGTGGATCAGACATCTAGATGCTACCACACCTCCTGGTCTCAATGAGGCAGAAAGCTTTAGGCCATTTTTAGATGGCTTTAGTTCAGGGAAAACTGATTAAATATATATTTTCTACTCCCTATTTATGGCCATTCCATCTTACTAGTGCAATTCATGGCCTTCTCTTCTTTTCTTTTTTCTTATTTCAATCTAAGATCTACCTTCTGTAGTCTTTCCCCTTTTTATGTTGATGATTATGTATGGAGACTATCCAAAGTGTATGTATGGGGGTTTTAGTCTATTTTGCTAATTTGTATAAATTTGTGATGTATGATTGGACATGCTCACTCTCTCCTTTTCATTGGAGAAAGTGGGCAGATCCCTATGTAACATACAAGAGCATTATGCATATTTTTTGTGTAATTATTACTTTTTGTCATATTTTTCATGTTTTTCTTTTAGAAGGATCATGGCTTTCCTCCGTCTGGACCTCCATCTACGTCCACTGCTATCACAGCATGCACGGCACTCCCAAGCTCCCTTGCTCTGGTGAGCATGAGGGGGCACTCCTTCCCACCATCTGATCTGGCTGCATTTTTTCCACCGCCTTCTGGAAGAGGGAGGGATTTATTTTGTGTCGGGGGGTTTTAGTTTTTCCTTAAGGTGGGCCTTTTTATATGTTTTGTGCTTTTGCTTTTGCAACTGGACATTTCAGTATATGGCCCACTTTTACCCCTAGTGGGTACTGCCCAGCCTGACAATTTCCATTGCCTTTTGGCAGATGGACCTCTCTGGTCCTTTACCATCCTGGCATCATGCCTCCGTGCCACTATTATGTGGTTGCACTCGCTTTGTATTCCACTGCCCCTTAGTAATTTTTGAGCCATCATCGACACTTTCCCTGCTGACTGGACCATGCCCAGGATCCTTTGCGGCTCCGTCAGTGTCACGCGGGACACTGCTGCGTCATTTCTGGAGGTGATTTCCCTCGTGAGGTCACTTTCGGTTTGCGTCACACGACACCTCCGGTGTGGTCTCTATGTGTGAGGTCACTTCCAGTCCTGGCGCCGCTGCGTTCCCGCATTTAGTCCTTTCAATGGGATGTCCAGGGTGTTACAGGAGGTGATGCCCAGGCTCCGCCCATTTGCATCATGTCCTGGCGCCCTTTCTGGGCTATATAAGGATAACGCCGGGAGATCTTAGATGCCAGTTCACCCTGGACATGCCTGTGGATGTCACTCTATGTGAATTTCTCCTTTGCTGCCCGATGATTTTGCTCTAACAGTCGGATCTCTGCATTGACACTCCGGGGGTCTTCATGTTTGCTGTTTGATTCTTTGGATATTCCATTGAAGGCTTTTTAGATAGTACGTTTCCATTTTTCCCCCCTTTCTTTATTTTTAAAATTTTATCTGTAGCTTTGGGTGCATGGCTGCTATGGCCTTCTGTCCTTAGCTGTTTTTGCCAAGTTATTAGGGGGTGACACTCCCACTTAGGTGGAACGGCCCATAATTAGGTTTTCTCATGGCTCCCCAGTATTTGGCCTATTTATATTTGTGGGTTTGGGTCAACAATAGCAATATCCTTTTCCAATTGGGGCAACATTAGAGATTTTTTTTAATTGTTCTCATCATTCCTTCATTTTAAATATTTGATAGCTGGACTTGATCTTTATTTTAATATCAAGCCATTCACTATCCAATAATTTATCCACATGTATCTTGTCCTTTCCCCCTTCCTCCCCCATTCTGGGGTTGGTACAAATTTGGGGTGTAGATATATTTTCTGGCCTGGCATCTTCCAATTGAGTACTATACTCTGGGATTTCTCTATGCTGTGGAAAGGCTTATGTGGACCTTGGTGGAGTGTCCTAGATGGAGGAGCGGTGTTTTTTTGAATGAACATATGGACATGGAAGTTGTAGATTATTCATTGGGTAATAGGCGCTGCTGTACATTTACTATGGATACTCATGTTGTGATACAATATGTATTCTTTGCATTGATAATATGTTCTGAAATTTCAGAAATGGTTGCTGTCCCTGATGAAGATTGTTCTATTTTTTGCATTTTCGAAACGCGTTGGGCTTTGCAGCCTGTCAGCTCCAGGAACTGTTTGTACAATGTTCTTGGGGTCTGGTGCAGTTATTATATATCTCTGTTAGACTTTCATGCATTTTTATGTAATCCATTTTTTAACCATTGTTGTTCTACATCTGTGGAGCACTCATGCCTTTCATGTAATTTTTGTAATAAACATATTTTTTTTTTATATATATTTCTGATTTTATATTCCCTTTAAAATCCCAACTTTTGAGGTAAAACACATTTGATTCATGAGGGATGATGGCCATGCACATGCCAGTCCATGGGAGTCTACCCATTTTTCAAATGTACCATAGCGTTAATCAGTACTAACATTCTGAATCCCGATCAGTAGTAAGTGCAATACGTGATGGCCTCAGCCCATCTGGGGAGGAGGGTGCTTGGGTGTAACTTTAATTTTTTTTTACACTTTTTTCACTAAAAGGGTACCAAATGTTCCCTATGTGACACTATTTTTCAAACAGGTTGTCTTTAAGGAGACATCAGGGCTCTGACATCTAGGGGATTATTTACTAAAACTGGAGCATTCAAAATATGGTGCAGATCTACATAGAAACCAATCAGCTTCCATTTTTTTTTGTCAATGCTTAACCGAACAAGCATGATTGGCTACCATGCACGGACACACCAGATTCTGAGCAAAACAGTTTTAGTAAATCCCCCCCAATGTCTTATCTGCCCGCCATTGAAGCTAATGAAGTGTAGATCATGCTCAATTAGCTTCAAAGTTTTTAGTAGGTAGCGGAGTTTAGAAAAATAATGTATCCCGCCATTACGGTCCTTGGTCCCCACAGTTGGGACATAAGAGCTCAGGAAACATGACAGGAGTCACAGAGGGGTAAATGTGGAGTGTTTAAAGAAAACAGTTAACTTGTTACTGACCATGTGTTCTTGAACCTGCCTATTGTTCACAGTATGCTGTTGCATCATTTGAATGATCCTATCCCCATAGAATAAAGAAAGTTATATGCCAGTTAGATTCATGATTAAAATTGTCCTTGTGCTGGCAAATTTTTAATTGCTGTATCATCTGTGGTTTCCTAATTCTTGTAGGCTAACATCTGCCTGTAATCTTATTCTCTAGTACATTTTGGCAAATTCTCCCTGAGAAAAATATCCTAATGCTAGCCAACTTTACACTGCTATATTATTTACATTCTCTTAATTATTATTGAGAGATTGATTAACACTATCCAGCAGCAGCACAAATTTGCATCAGTCAGAATATGGACAACCAAAGCAAACTACTGACCAGTCTCTATCTTCTGGTAAAAGTGGGTCTATATGAAAGGGGCAGACCTCTTAGGGTCATGCCCCTTTGACAGAAGCCTGATGAATGGCCGGCTCATGTTGGACCGGCTGCAGTACACATGGGCCGAATGTTGGGCGGCATTGGCCGGTTCAATAGAAACTGCCTGATGCCGCCTGACATTCGGTCTGTGTGTATGGGGCTTTATACTGAACAATACCCCAGAACATAGGACCATATGGCACAATTCTCAATTGGATTTTTGGGCAGAGCAACACAAACTCATTAAGAGTTCCTATACAGATTTAATATTACACAAATATTATCACAAAGCCGAGAAATTATTGGCAAGATTAAATAAAGGGCAACATGCAACATCACCCCACCCATATCACAGCTTTGGGGGATCATATGGAGATCCGTGGGTCCTGCCCCATATAGATCAATAATATTATGGAAACTTTCTCTTCTTCATTATATTCCCAAGGCCCCATTGATCAATTTGAGTCATTGAATGCAACCATATCTAAAGAAAAAATCTCTCAGGTGATACAAAACTTGGCCAACAAAAAGGGACCGGGCCATAATGACTACTCATCAGAATTCTTTAAAATGTTTAGAGGAGACCTCTATCTGACTCTGGCAGAGGTTTGAATATGGATTTGGTCAGGTACTCCATATCTGCCTATGGGAAATCAGGCATATATTAAACTTCTAGCTTCCGACACATCTCACTTTTAAATTTCAACGTCAAAATTCTCTCAAAATCATCGCCTCCCAGTCTCGCTGATATTATGTCAGCTCTAATCCACCCTACACAATCAGGCTTTGTTAAATGCAGGACTGCCTCCACCAATATACGTTAGGTTTTAAAAGTTTTAGAACATGCTAAAAATCAAACCCCTAATGAAATGTTGCTATAATCATGCTAGAAGCAGAGTTACATAGAGTTGCCACCTCATCCCTTTAAACCCGAACACATATTGATTACACAGCTTCTGTGGCTGATTAAGGTGGTAATTAATCTCACTTGGTGCCTTACCTGCATTAAATTTGCCTCAGAACCTGTGTAATTAATATGTGTTCGGGTTTAAAGGGATGAGGTGGCAACCCTAAGCAGAGAAAGCCTTTGACAATGTCAACTTCCAAAGGCTTTTTCTGGTCCTCTGCAAACTGGGCTTCTCTTTTCCTTCCCACACTTTATTGACAGGATGTATGCCTCTCCTATGGCCAAGTTAGTGATCGCTGGCTACTTATCAGGTAATATCAGGCTGTACAAGGAAACCAGACAGGGCTGCCCGCTCACACCACTCATGTGTAATCTTGTCCTAGAACCCCTTTCTAGGTACTTAAAAATATTCATCACCTTTACATGGGATTATAATTGGTGGCATGGAGCTGTACACCTCAATCTTTGCAAACAACATTTTAATCTTCACATTTGACCCCATTAATGATATGCTCACTATAAAACAAATCTTTGATGATTTCCTCTCCTGCTCTGTTTTTTTTAAATAAATTACAACAAAAGTGAGCTACTCCCCCTAAATGTCTCTAAATAGTCCAAATGTTTCCCCATAGCCAGAAACAACACCACATATTTGGGTATCAAAATAGAAAAACTACCATCTTCTACAGTATATATTCTCCCCAACTACCCTCCTCTAATTTCAAAAAATTGGGGTGAACTGGAGGCTTGGAAGGACCTTTCCATCTCACTTTTGGGACCCACTTCAGACCATTCCACTCTCGCTGAAGCTTAAAAATATACAAACCTTAAAAAAAGTGATTTCCTGATTTTTGTTGGAAAACAAAAGACCATGTATTGTTCTCTCAAAGTTATAGCTCCTAGTTATAGCCCTTATTACTGTGGGACTTGCTTGGATGGAGATCAAGAAGAAATGGGATCTCTCCCTCTTCATATACAGTGTGAGGGGGTTGGCTCGGCAGCGGGTGTGTGTGACCCCCTGGATGGGTTCACCACACAAAAACAGGCACAGCAGACAGAGTTTATAGTTGCAAAAACAAAAGGTGCGGTTTATTTAAACTATTTACAGGAGAAAAACAGCAAAACAAAAAGAAACATACAAAAATAAATCCTGGTCAGCTTGACCGCTTACTACACACGTAGGTTCCCTGTCTGACAACTAGGTGCAGCCTTGTGCTGCCCCAGCCCCTATCTCCCTGTTTTTTAAAGGTTTTAGACACACAGGCTTTGCCTCACCGCACAGGACAGAAACACACTCCCCAGTCTTGCACAATCTGATCTGGTTCCAGGATGGAGCATCTCCCCTAGCATGCTGGGAGTTCTTGTAGAGGCCTTAATGAGCCACTTGATTCAGCTGGGCTCATTAACTCTTCCCCCGCAAGACTCCCAGCACTCCCCCTAGTGGTATAAATCGGCATAAATCCTGAATCTAGGACATATATACCTTCCATCCTGGATGCAGCCTGGTGACTTTACCTGCCTGCTGTCACATACCCCCCCTCTTGTTTTAACCTTGGGGTTGGAACACAAGCAATCAGGCATGTACTCGAGACAAAGCATCCACATTCCCCATTTGAACGCCAGGGCGATGCTTTACTGTAAAGTTGAATTCCTGTAGGGCCAGGAACCACCTATTCACTCTTCTATTTGTCTCTTTGTTTTGAGCCATCCACTTTAAAGGAGCATGATCAGTAATCATGTCAGAGTGCCTACCAAGCAGATAGTACCGAAGGGAATCTAGAGCCCACTTCACCGCTAAACACTCCTTCTCAACCGTGGCGTAATTTACCTCATGGGTTCTTCAATTTCCTGCTGAGGTAAATGACTGGGTGCTCTTCCCCGTTCCAGACCTGGGACAATACTGCTCCTAACCCAACGTCTGATGCATCACTTTGTACTACAAAGTCCCTAGAGAAGTCTGGTGAGTACAACACTGACTGGCTACATAAGGCTTTTTTTAAGAATTGGAATGCTGCCTCAGCCTCTGGGGTCCATTTAACCATGACCGACTCTTTCCCTTTTGTCAGGTTGGTTAGGGGCACAGCCTGAGAAGCAAAGTGGGGAATGAATCGCCGATAATAACCAGCAATTCCCAGAAAGGCTCGCACCTGCTTCTTGCTGTTGGGACGTGGCCAATTCTGCATGGCCTCGACTTTATTGACTTGGGGCTTTATTACTCCCCTCCCAATGGTGTACCCAAGATATTTGGCCTCCTCCTGCCCAATGGTACACTTCTTGGGGTTGGCCGTAAACCCAGCTTCCCGGATAGAGTCTAGGACTGCTTGCACTTTTGGCAGATGTGAGGCCCAATCTGTGCTATAGATAATTACATCATCCAGGTAAGCCGCAGCATACTTCTGATGAAGCCTCAGTATCTGGTCCATTTTCCGCTGGAATGTGGCCGGCGCATTCTGTAACCCAAACGGCATTCTTTTATATTGGAACGCCCCGTCTGGGGTTACAAATGCGGTTTTCTCCTTGGCCGACTTGGCCAGGGGAATTTGCCAATACCCTTTTGTGAGATCAAGAGTTGTCATGTATCGGGCTGTTCCCAGCCGGTCGATCAACTCATCTATACGTGGCATGGGGTAGGTGTCAAATTTTGTAACTTTGTTCAGTTGTCGAAAATCGTTACAAAATCGCCAGCTCCCATACAGTTTAGGCACTAACACAATGGGACTTGACCAATCACTTTGGGACTCCTCTATCACCCCTAACTTAAGCATTTTCTGTACTTCCTCACGTATTGCCTCCCGTCGGGCCTCTGGGATTCGATAGGGTTTTAGTTTCACCCTTTCACCGGGCGGGGTAATAATATCATGCTCTACCCCAGACGTTTGTCCCGGCAGCTCAGAGAAAACCTCCTTGTTGCGAAGCACAAACTCCTTAACCTCCTGTTTTTGGGGGTTTGACAAGGTGACTGCTATTCCAACCTCAGGAATCACACAATCAGAGTGAGCTGGTGACAAAGTTTCCACGACTAGGGATTCCCTATCCCTCCAGGCTTTCAACAGATTAATGTGATAGATCTGTTCGGGCTTTCGCCTTCCTGGTTGTCTGACCTTGTAATTCACTTCGCTCACTTTTTCCATTATCTCATAGGGGCCTTGCCATTTGGCGAGGAATTTGCTTTCAACCGTAGGGACAAGTACTTATACCCTATCCCCCGGGGAAAAGGTACGGGTCCTGGCTCCACGATTGTACACTCTCTGCTGTGCCAACTGTACTTGGGCCAAATGTTCCTTTACGATTGGCATTACCTGTGCAATTCTATCTTGCATCAGGGCGACATGCTCAATCACACTCCTGTGGGGAGAACTCTCACTTTCCCAGGTTTCCATGGCGATATCCAACAGCCCTCTGGGGTGTCTCCCATAAAGTAACTCAAAGGGTGAGAAACCCGTAGATGATTGGGGTACCTCCCTAATAGCAAACATTAAATAGGGAATTAGACAGTCCCAATCCTTTCCATCTCTATCCACCACTTTCTTTAACATTTGTTTTAGAGTTTTGTTGAATCTTTCAACCAACCCATCTGTTTGGGGTTGATACACAGATGTACGCAATTGTGTCACTTTGAACAACTTACACAGCTCTTTCATAACCCGGGACATAAAGGGTGTACCTTGGTCCGTAAGCAGTTCTTTACAAATACCCACACGGCTAAAAACAAGAGATAGCTCTTTGGCTATGGTTTTGGCCGAGGTATTTCGGAGAGGAATCGCTTACGGATAACGGGTGGCATAGTCCATTATAACCAAAATGTACTGGTGCCCCCTAGCGGACTTCATTATCAGACCTACCAAATCCATTGCGATCTTCTCAAAGGGGACCTCAATGATGGGAAGAGGTACCAGCGGGTTACGGAAATGTGGCATCGGTGCCGACCTCTGACACACAGGGCAGGAGGAACAATAATTTTCTGTTTCCTTCATGACCCCAGGCCAATAGAACCTCTGCAATACTCTCTCTCGGGTTTTCTCTGTCCCCAGATGACCTCCAAGAATGTGCCCATGGGCCAACTCTAACACCAACTTCCTGTAAGGTTTGGGCACCACAAGCTGCTCAATGGCTTCTTCTGCCCTTTTAGCCACCCGATACAGTAGGTCCTTTTCCACGATGAAGTATGGGTAAGTGCAGGTCTCATCTGGGTTCACTAACTCGCCATCTATTTCCACTACGTTTTCCCGTGCCTTTATTAGGGTGGGGTCTTTTAACTGTTCTGTGGCAAAATTTTCCTTGTAAACCTCGAGATCAGAAAACTCCACAGACGGCATGTTTTCGTCTGAGGATGTTGGCGGAAAAGGGAAATTCTGGAGAGTCCTCACCACTCTCAGAGGAATTCTGGCTATCACATTCCTGGTATATAGGGGCACCAGTGGGGGGCTCAGGACAATCCCATAGTTCCCAGAACTTTGGAAAATCCCTTCCCACAATGGCATCATGAGGCAAGTGAGACACTAGTCCCACCCGATTAGGGAGGGTACCTTTGGGGGTCTCAAAACACACTGTAGTCACCGGATACTCTCGGGTGTCCCCATGCACACAAATAACAGCTACCTTGTTATTCCCAGAGACCCCTGTAGTAACTAATTCAGCCTTTATCAGTGTCACCAGGCTACCTGAATCCAGCAACACAACAACATTTCTACCATTAATACACATTTTGCATAAATGTTTCTCAGTTCCCCGAATGGCAGTGCATGCGACTGTCGCAAACTGTGACTGACGTCTGTCCCTTAGAAAGTCACATTGCATGGGTACATCCACAACCGGGCAATTTGCTGCAATATGTCCCTCTTGTCGGCAGCGGTAACAAACAATCCTTCTTGCTGCCTCTTGATCCCCTGACTTCCCAGGCTGTTCTCGCCAAACCTTGGGTAGATCTCCCACCCTCTCACTCTCTCCACCCTCACCCCTTGGAATCATCTTACCCGCCACTGGGGATGGTCTGGTCTTAGGGTGGAAAGTCCGTGAGTCTCTGGAAGAGGCAGTCAGGTTCTCTGTAGCCAAGTACTTCTCTACTCGATCCACAAGATTATCGGCCGTTTCTGAGTCTCCATGGCTTACCAACTTTTGGATGGCAGTAGGAAGAGCTCTCAAGAAACGATCCATCACAACACGTTCCACAATCTTTGGTGCGGACAAAGTCTCTGGCTGTAGCCACTTCCTGCTCAGGTGAATGAGATCATACATTTGAGACCTGGGGGGTTTTCCAAGCCGGAAAGTCCAGTTATGCACATGCTGAGCCCGGACAGCCAGGGTGACACCCAGCCGTGAGAATATTTCAGTTTTTAGCATCACATAGTCTTTTGCCTGGTCAGGCTCTAGGCCATAGTAAGCTTTCTGCGATTCACCAGTTAACAGAGGAGCCACCAGTCCAGCCCACTGCTCCTTCGGCCACTTTTCTCTTTCAGCAGTCCTTTCAAATGTGGTCAAAAACACCTCTGGATCATCCTCTCCAGTCATTTTTGTCAATAAACGACTCACCCCAAAGGACGCGGTATTAGTGGAACAACTTGCCTCACTGGTCTGCGGATGTTGCTGCATTAACGTTTCCATTTGTTGTAGTCTCTGCTCTTGCTTCTGTAACAGGTCTATGAAGCGGGCCTCAGATTGCTGCAGGGCTTGTTGCTGAGCTTCCTGACTCTGTTGGTGAGCTTGCTGCTGGGCTGCAAGGCTCTGTTGAAAGCTTGCTGGTAGGCTGCAAAGCTCTGTTGTTGAGCTGCAAGGCTCTTTTGCAAACCTGCATTTGTCTGCTGCTGATTGGCATTTGTTAGAGCCAGCTGTTTCAGTATCTCCTCCATGCTGGCCTTAAAAAAAACTGCCCGCATTCTCCACCAACTGTGAGGGGGTTAGCTCGGCAGCGGGTGTGTGTGACCCCCTGGAGGGGTTCACCACACAAAAACAGGCACAGCAGACAGAGTTTATAGTTGCAAAAACAAAAGGTGCGGTTTATTTAAACTATTTACAGGGGAAAAACAGCAAAACAAAAAGAAACATACAAAAATAAATCCTGGTCTGCTTAACCGCTTACTACACACGTAGGTTCCCTGTCTGACAACTAGGTGCAGCCTTGTGCTGCCCCAGCCCCTATCTCCCTGTTTTTTAAAGGTTTTAGCCACACAGGCTTTGTCTCACCGCACAGGACAGAAACACACTCCCCAGTCTTGCACAACACAGATCTGGTTCCAGGATGGAGCATCTCCCCTAGCATGCTGGGAGTTCTTGTAGAGGCCTTAATGAGCCACTTGATTCAGCTGGGCTCATTAACTCTTCCCCCGCAAGACTCCCAGCACTCCCCCTAGTGGTATAAATCGTTATAAAGCCTGAATCTAGGACATATATACCTTCCATCCTGGATGCAACCTGGTGACTTTACCTGCCTGCTGTCACAACAGGTACTTACCTATTCATGGTAACCCTATATTTCCCCAAGGTATGCAACATGAGGCCTTTGCAGTCTGGAAGCACAGGGCCCTATCACAGATCTTCTCTTCAACTTAAGCTTCACAAAATCTCTCTCACTTTCCTTGGTATCCAACTGGGGCAAGGACTTTCCAGATGACACCCTCACACACATAATTCTTAGCTACTATAACAAGGTCTTGAAACTGGTGGCAAAGGAGACATAGAGAGAGTTGCAATTCAAACTTCTGATAAAAATCAATATTCCATTTCTCTCCATCAATGACAACAATCAGCTACCCGCCCACTATGTGGCTGTTTAGGCACACCATTTTTGGTCATGCCCACACATATCTGACTACTGGGATCAGGTGGCCATATTCATCTATGGGGTCACATAATGTTGTATTTCTAAAGACCCCCTTTCTAATGCTGTCTGATTAGGGCTCGTTGACAGGGCAGCCTACCTCAACACAGCCTGAGAGATTCCATCACTGTTCGTATTATACTTACATCTGTTCATTAGTCACTTGCAGGGCCATACTCAAAAAATTGACATATTCTACAGGGTCAACAGTCTCAGATGTTAAAAATAAGATGAAAATCCTTTTATACTGGGAAAAGCTTGATATGGAACTATTCCACTCCAATTCTATTAAACACTTCACCTCTAGATGGCAAACTTTTATGGATACCACCCTACCTAAATCGAAAACATCCACCCTTCTGTCTTCTTTCCACATTCTAGAAAGGCTTAACCAACTCTGTGTACGCACTGTTACTAGTTGATCTTGTCACTATTCTAGCTCACTGTTACCAAGATAAAGCATCACTGACCAACTGAACATAATTATATATTTTTGGTCACCCAGGATTGTGGTCTTTTACTCTCTGTTGTTTTAGGTTGTGTTTTTATATTTTCTTATTTACTTATTTGCCTGAAAGTTTTAGAATAGTGTAGACTCCCTTGAGTCCACTCTGACCCACTTGGGTTGGTTGTGATCCCTACATGACTTTCCATCCACATCTCCCTATTCCCCTCAGGGTGATGCATTGCCGTACATTGCTGTGCGATTAGGCACGGTGTGCTGCAATAAAATTCAGCATGTCTGCATTTTATCACAGCTTTCTGCAGTGCAGTGCTAGGCTGCATTGCAGTGGGAATGGGATACATAGAAACATTTTTTTACTGTGTGTCCCTGTGGTGACAGATGTTTTACCTTGTGCTTATTTTCTTTTTGTTTACCTCAACTTAAGCTTTAAATGAAGGTGCCTGGCATATGTTTTTGTTTCTCACGAAGCGCACCCCAACCTCTGACCTTAAGAATGTGTACTAAGCCAACTGGCGCAATATATGCTGAAAGTGTATTGAACCCAAGCACAAAAAATGTAATATATTTCAGATTTCTTGGATGTGGTGACTTTGTTAGTTTCTTACTCAATTTTCAGGCATTTTTTTTAACTTTATTGTCACTTGGAGATCTTGCCAGTAACACATTCTTGTGTTAGGATGACTTTGCTCACTCACTATATTTTACCTATAGAGAATCAGAGTTGTCATTTTCTCTCATTACATATAAGGTGTTCTGGAGTCCTCACCGATACAGTGCCTGGAAAAATATTCATACCCCTTGAAATGTTCCACATTTTGTCATGTTACAACCAAAAATGTAAATGCATTTTATTGGGATTTTATGTGCTAGACTAACACAAAGTGGTACAAATTGTGATGTGGAGGGAAAATGATAAATGTTTTTCATTTTTTTTTTACAAATAAATATGTGAAAAGTGTGGCGTGCATTTGTATTCAGTAGGGCTGTTACTGATTAAAATTTTTGTGTTCGATTAATCGTTTTTTTTAATCGATTAATCGACTCATTTTGATTAATTATAACGCACATACAGATCCAACTACTTTTAGCTGATCTCCTTGCAGGCCGATTCCCAGTGCAGCTACCAACCACTGGAAAAATGGATAGCAGGATAGAAAAAACACACAAAGGCAGCGCTCGATGGGAATAGCATTAAAACTTTTATAGTCTTCAAGTAGGTAACAAAATAAATATTACACTGGAGATAAAATCGATGTAGCTACATAAACTGTAAAAATGGTGCGAGTAATACCAAACGGTATCAAAAGCAGTCATAAAAACATGTAGCTAAGTATGATACTGGTATAAAAATGTGTACAACAATACCACTGCTGAATCCAGATGAGAAGGGGCTAACATCAGTCCGTCAGCATGTAGATGTCCCGTGAAGGGAACGATTACAACTCCCAGTGGATGGCTGTAGAATCCCAGGTTGATAGAGGGAAGTGATAGAGGGAAGTGTAACAGCCCTTGCGTGTGGCAGATAGTAAGGTCCCGCCGGCATGCAGATATGAAGGCACAGCAAAGGAGCTCTCCAGATGGACACGGCAAGCCCAAAGAATTTTGATCGATCAAAACAATTAATCGATTAATCGAGGAATTAATCGTTAATTTCCACAGCCCTAGTATTCAGCCCCCCTGAATCAATACTTTGTAGAACCACCTTTTGCTGCAATTACAGCTCCAAGTCTATTTGGGTATGTCTCTACCAGCACATCTAGAGAGTGACATTTTTGCTCATTCTTCTTTGCAAAATAGCTAATTTCTGTCAGATTGGATGGACAACGTCTGTGAACAGCAATTTTTAAGTCTGGCCACAGATTCTCAACTGGATTTAGGTCTGGACTTTGACTGGGACATTCTAACACATGAATATGCTTTGATCTAAACCATTCCATTGTAGCTCTGGCTGTATATTTAGGGTCATTGTCCTGCTGGAAAATTGCTTTCTTCTTGATTGCCCTATATTTGGCTCCATCCATATTCCTATCAATTCTGATCAGCTTCCCTGTCATTGCTGAAGAAAAGAATCCCCACAACAGAATGCTGCCACCACTATTTTTCACGGTGGTGATGGTGTGTTTAGGGTGATGTGCAGTGTTAGTTTTCTGCCACACAAAGCATTTTGCTTTTAGGCCAAAAAGTTCAATGTTGGTCTTATCTGACCAGAGCACCTTCTTCCACATGTTTGCTGTGTCCCCCACATGGCTTCCTGCAAACTGCAAACGGGACTTCTTATGGCTTGCTTTCAAAAATGGCTTTCTTTTTTCCACTCTTCCATAAGGGCCAGATTTGTGGAGTGCTCAAATAATAGTTGTCCTGTGGACAGATTTTCTCACCTAAGCTTTGGATTTTTGCAGGTCCTCCAGAATTACCTTGGGCCTCTTGGCTGCTTCTCTGATTAGGTGGATGGCCATATCTTAGTTTGCAGTTGTCCCATATTCTTTCCATTTTCTGATGATGAATTGAACAATGTTCCATGAGATGTGCAAAGCTTGGGATATTTTTTATAACCTAACCCTGCTTTAAACTTCTCCACAACTTTATCCCTGACCTCTCTGGTGTGTTCATTGGCCTTCATGATGCTGTTTGTTCACTAAAGTTCTCTAACAAACCTCTGAGGGCTTCACAAAATAGCTGTATTCATACTGAGATTAAATTATGCACAGGTGGACTCTATTTACTAATAGGGATGAGCCGAACACCTCCCTGTTCGGTTCGCACCAGAACCTGCGAACAGACCTAAAGTTTGCGTGAACTTTAGAACCCTATTAAATACAATGGACTCGAACGTTCAAATTTAAAAGTGCTAATTATAAAGGGTAATATGCAAGTTATTGTCCTAAAAAGGGTTTGGGGACCCTTGTCCTGCCCCAGGAGACATGTATCAATGCAAAAAAAGTGGGGGTGTAAAATATGCCTATAAAGCAGCGCTTGTTTCCCTTGCTTAGAACTGTCCCTGCACAAAATGTCATTTCTGAAGGAAAAAAAGAAATTTAAAACCACTCGCGGCTATAATGAATTGTCGGCTCCCGGCAATACAGAGAAAATCATTGATAAAAATAAAAAAAATGCGTGGGGGACCCCCAAATTCAATTACCAGGCCCTTCAGGTCTGGTATGGATATTAAGGGGAACCCTGCATCAAATAAAAAAAAAATGACATGGGGTTCCCCTCAGATATCCATACTAGACCCTTCAGGTCTGGCATGGATTTTAAGGGGAACTCCACTCCAAATGTAAAAAAAAAATGGCGTGGAGTTCCCCCAAAAATCCATACAAGACCCTTTATCCGAGCACGCAACCTAGCAGGCCACAGGAAAAGAGGGGGGGACGAGAGAGCGCCCCCCCTTCCTGAACCATACCAGGCCACATGCCCTCAACATGGGGAGGCCTCATCCCCACAACCCTTGCCTGGTGGTTGTGGGGGTCTGCGGGCAAGGGGCTTATCGGAATCTGGAAGACCCCTTTAACAAAGGGGACCCCCAGATCCCGCCCCCCCCTATGTGAATTGGTAAGGGGTACATTGTATTTTTTTTTTATTTGGGGTGGAGTTCCCCTTAAAATCCATACCAAACCTGAAGGGTTTTTTATCAATGACTTTTCTCTGTATTGCCGTGAGTCGACAATTCATTATAGCCGCAAGTGCTTTTAAATGATTTTTTTCCTTCAGAAATGACATTTTGTGCAGGGACAGTTCTAAGCAAGGGAAACAACTTTACAGGCATACTATACACCCCCCCCCCCCCCAGGTACGAAATTTAAAGGAATATTTCACTTTTATTGTTTCACTTTAAGCATTATTAAAATCACTGCTCCCGAAAAAACTTCAGTTTTTAAAACTTTTTTTTGCATTGACACATGTCCCCTGGGGCAGGACCCGGGTCCCCAAACACTTTTTATGACAATAACTTGCATATAAGCCTTTAAAATGAGCACTTTAGATTTCTCCCATAGACTTTTACAGGGTGTTCCACGGCTTTTTAAATTGGTCGCGAACACCCCAAATTGTTCGCTGTTCGGCGAACATGCGAACAGGCAATGTTCGAGTCGAACATGAGTTTGACTCGAACTTGAAGCTCATCCCTATTTACTAATTAGGTGACTTCTTAAGATAATTGGTTCCACTGAATTTTAGATAGAGGTATCAGATTAAAGGGGGCTGAATACAATGCACAACACATTTTCAGATATTTATTTGTAAAAAAAAATTGAAAATCATTTATAATTTTCTTTCCACTTGACAATTATGTGCCACTTTGTGTTGGTCTATCACATAAAATACCAATAAAATACATTTACGTTTTTGCTTGTAATGTCACAAAGTGTGGAAAATTTCAAGGGGTATGAATACCTTTTCAAGGCACTGTAGCTGGGAACAATGCTAGCAGATGACATTAGGTGTATTTAAGCCCCAATTTTTTTTTTTTATGGTATTGCAGCTTACTACTTGCCGACCGCCTATCTGGGAAAATACGTCTTAAAGTGGAGTTCCACCCTGATTTTTTTCCCTAAAAATCATTAAAAAAAATAGAAAAAAATAAATTGAAAAAAAAAAAAATTAGACTTACCAGAAAGGGCGGTTGCTATGCGGAAGTATCTCTTCTGCCTCTTCATCCACCATGGTGGTCTTCTTCCTCGTCCTCCGTCGTGGTGTCTTCTGGTGATTGGGGCGCGCTGCCTTCTGGGAACTGTGTGTATCCCAGGAGGCAGCCGCCCATTCACAAAGCGCCGTGCGAGTCGCGCATGCGCAGTAGGAAATGGGCAGTGAAGCCATAAGGCTCCACTGCCTGTTTCCCTTAGTCAGGATGGAGGCGCCAGGACCGAACGATCACCGTCGGGGGCCCATCATCGCAGGTGCCTAGGACAGGTAAGTGTCCTTATTAAAAGTCAGCAGCTACAGTGTTAGTAGCTGCTGACTTTAAAAAAAAAAAATTGCGGGTGGAACTCTGCTTTAAGTTTGAAGTATAGTACTGGGGTTATGGCTGCAGCTTGATGCCATGAACCCAGTATTGACATTTTCCTCAGGCGCCAGTCTTTCTGATAATAGTGACATGAGTGGCAGATTACAGTGGTTCCTAGGCTTACCTGGATGATTGGTACCCCTGAGAACTGATCTGCTGCTGGCGGCGGCTGGTCATAGAGATGAACGAAGGAAAGATGACCTCTGCTCATCTGTATGGCCTAGGAGGACCGGTGCAACGTCATGACTTCTGGTTCCGGCCCAATGTAAACAATGCAATTTTTAAAGCATTATTAGCATTATTATTATTAGCATTTTTATTATCTAATGCTTTCCATTGCATTACATTCCATTTCCATACCATGCTGTATTGTTATCGCAAAGGATGCTTACATTTCTTGCGATAGCAAATAAAAGTGATCAATTTTTTTTTAAAAAGGACAGTGTAAAAAAAAATATTTAATAAAATAAATAATAATTAAAACCATTTTATTAAAGCACCCCCGTCCCCCATGCTCACCGGCAGTGGTAAATGCAAACATAGGTCATGCCCACCTATGTAAATGGTGTTTGCACCACACATGTGAGGTATCGCCGTGAACCTCAACATGAGACCAATAATTCTAGCACTAGACCTCCTTTGTAACTCTGAACTGAAAACCTGTAGACATTTTTAAAACCTTAACCTATGGGGATTTTTAAGTACTGTAGTTTGGCACCATTCCACAGGCATGCGCAATTTTAAAGCATGACATGACATGTTAGGTATCTATTTACTTGGCGTAACATCATCTTTTATATTTTACAAAAAAAAGGGATATATACTGTATTTTTGAATACATTAGTGTGTATTTTAGCCAAAAAACGTTATTTTTAAAAACCGCAAAAAAAAGTATTCCATTTTATTGTCTAGGGCCTCTGCTAAGAAAAATATATAATGTTTGGGGCTCACTCAATTATAATAATAATAATGGTAATAATAATAATAAATGCCTAAAAATAATGCAATAGCCCTAATTAATTAAAAGTGAAAAATCACTAATATAATCCAAGTGTCAAAAAACAATATGTGCAAATAGTGCAAAAAATAAGTATTCGTGCAAGAATGTTATCAAAATGTGGAAATCCACAAAATTACCAGTACAATAAAGATGATTTACAACTAGTTGAAAAAAATGTGCAAAAGATTGTGCAAAAGTTTCATATTACTAAAAATAAAAAAACAGCCCATAAAAAATGCAGTGAATAGTCCAAATAGTGAATAAATATAAAAAAAATTAGCAAAAAATACAAGTTTATTAAACATAAAGTGCAAGTGCCACCATCCATAGACCATCCACCATCCACTGTGCATTAGAACGTTCTAACGCACAGTGGATGGTCTATGAATGGTGGCACTTGCACTTTATGTTTAATGAACTTGAATTTTTTGCTACATTTTTTATCTTCCCTCTAGCTAAACTTCTCTCTACTATCAAACACATTTACCCCACACTTTCATCCATCTACTTTCATTCTCTACCATTCCCTTTTTATCCTTTAATTCCTTAAATCATCTCTTACCTTGTTCCTCTACTATTCATTATCTTTAAATGCTACTTTTCTCCCACCACTTTTTCCAGATTTAATCATATTTTTTAAGGGCACCTTGTTTAATATACGTAACTCTTTTCTTCAGTATCGTTATAATCATACTTTGTTCCCATTCTTTACAGGTAGGTGGGAGGACTGTTTGCCATTTCTGTGCAATCAGCTTCCTTGCCTGGAATAGGCATCTCAGGATTGCTCCCTTTTTTTTTCCGATTTTACCCTCTCCATCTGCCCAGCCCAGTACACATTGTATTGGGTCCAGTTCTATACGAGTTTCAAAAATCTGCTCAATGCTTCCCACTACCTCCCTCCAGTACCAAAATAGTTTTGGACATCTCCAAAACATGTGGATCATATCCCCCTCTGTTCTTCCGCATCTGGGGGCAGCTGGCGTCTGGTCTGCGACCAAACCGGAAGAGCTTATATGGTGTATAATAAGCTCCATTTAATAAAAACAGGTGAGACATCCTCTGGGAGGGAGATAGTGAGACCAATGGGGCGAGTTCCAGGATTCCCTCCCACTGTATCTCAGATATATTACCAACCTCTCTTTCCCACTTCTTATATTCCTCTCAGGCTCCCCTTGTATATACTAGGATAAACTTTTGATATTAAGCCCTTTGATGTTCTTGTTTTGATAATTTCCTGGAGCAGTGTGATATTACTCCATTCCATTACCGCTCCTTTATACTGAGCTGCAAGAGTGTGCCTTATCTGTAAGTATCTATAAAAAGATTTATTTGATATTGCATATTGTTCTCTTAATGCCTGAAAGGTTTTTAATATACCATCTTGATACAGCTGAATAATATATTTTATTCCTTGTCTCTCCCATTCCCTAATTGTCCCCATCTTCTGTATTTCCCCTAAGTTGACGTTTTCCCACAGTGGTGTATACTCTGTTAGTCCGTTATTCTCAACATGAGGTCTTATGTTGGTAATTTCCTAGTGAAGGATCCTGCTTCCATAGTTTCTATTAAGGAACTATGTATAGTATTCTGTAGGAGTAACCTCCTCTCTATTTCTCCTCCTCCTGTATTACATCCCTTCATATGTTGGAGCTGTGCAGCAAGAAAATAACTAAACGGGTGCGGAAGTGCCACACCTCCTTCCTGCTTTGAAGTGTTTAATCAAATTCTTGCCACCCCTCTTTTCCAGATTAGTTCCCTAAAAATTGTATCTATCTTTTGGAACCACTTTTTATATATCCAAACTGGGGAGTTTTGTAAGACATAAAGAAGTTGCGGCATCCACAAAATTTTTATTAGATTACATCGGCCTGCCACTAATAGTGGGAGCCGCTTCCATACTTTGATATTCCTGTTATATTTATCAAGTAATGGGACCATGTTGTCTGTGATATATTGATTAGGGTCTCTGGAGATATTTATCCCTAGATATTTTATTTTGCTTGTTATTTGAATTTGTTCCGCCTATTGTGGCAGGGGGTTCACTAAAAGATCCATTGGTAGCAGCATAGATTTCCCCCAATTAATGGTGAGTCCAGAAAATTGGCCAAAGTTTTTGATTTCTTCTATAGCTTTCCTAAGTGAATTCTGGGTATCTCCTAGGAGAAGATCATCCACGTACAATACCACTATCTCTTCTAACTCACCTCGGTTAAACCCTCTCATTTCAAGGGCCGCTCTAAGGGCTATTGCTAAAGGTTTGATTGCAAGGGCAAAGAGAAGGGGGGACAACGGCACCCCTGTCTCGTTCGCCTCTGCAATCAAAACCTATCCGATTGAGCGTTGTTTACTTTTATATTCGCTACTGGTGTTTTATATAGCATCTTGACCCTGTTTGTAAAAATCAGGCCAATTTGAAATTCACCTAACACTCTCCACAGATATTGCCATTCAAGGCTGTCAAAAGCCTACTGGTAGCGTCCAATGACACAATTGCTCTCCTTCCTTCCTCATCTGTTGGAATCTGAAGATTTAGGTATACTCGCCTTATGTTTATACAAGTGTCCCTGTTGGGTATAAATACTGATTGGTCAGGATGGACCAGTTTCTCTATTATTTTATTTAATCTAGCTGCCAGAACTTTTGCCAGTATTTTTATATCCAAATTTAATAGGGATATGGGCCTTTATAAGGAGGTATTAAGTGGGTCTTTTCCCTCTTTATGGATTACTATTATGGTCAACTCCATCATAGATGAGGGGAGTTCTCCCTTCATCTCTGACCAATTTAAGACTCTCATAAGTTCCGGGAGCAGCACCTTTCCAAAGTGCCGATAGGTCTCGGCCGGAAGGCCGTCTGGCCCTGGAGATTTCTGCCCTGCCATCTCTTGTACTATCAGTTGGATTTATTCCAATGTGATAGGCTTATCTAGTTCCTTCCTGTCTATCTCGGAAAGTGAGGGAATAGTCAACTTTCCCAAAAAATTGTCCATTTCTTCCCTCATTTCCTCCTGTCGGGAACTGTATAAGTCTGCATAATAGTCTCGGAATCTATCTACTATCTCTGGTATATGTGAGGATACTCTATTCTCCCCAACGCTAATCGCTGGCACCAACAATGTGGGTGTGTTTGTCTTAACCAAGGGGGCTAGCATTCGACCTACACATTCGCCCTCCTCAAAGGCTAATTGTCTTTGAACAATTTGCTTATTCTCTATTTTCTTGTGTTTTGTAAGGCGGTAGTTCTGCTGTGCTTCTGTCCATGCTTTAAGGCTATCAGGTGTTGGATCGTTAATGTATTGTTCTTCAGTTTTCTTGACTTCTTTACTGGCCAGTCTCTCCCCCTCCCTAGATTTTTTTTTTTTTATATTTATTGTATCATTAAGCCTTGGAAAAAGGCCTTCAGTGTATTCCATACCACCCCTTCTGATGCAGTACCTTGATTTATTTCAACAAATTCCCTAATAGACCCTAGTACCTCCTGCGGTTCTTCCATTAGTTCCATCCAAACGGGACTTATTCTCCCTTCTCTCGTATGGTTACCTTCCCCCATCTCTAAAATAACTGTCATCGGGAGTGGTCTGATAGTCCCCTTGTCATGTAGCTCACGTTTCTTACTGTAGGTATCGCCTCCTCATTACCTAACACCAGATCAATTCTGGACAAAGTGGAGTGTGTTCTGGAAAAGCATGAGTATCACTGGGCCTGCGTGTTCCGTATTCTCCATATGTCCCTCAAACCTAACTCTCCCAGAAACTGGGATAATCTATCGTCCCTTGCTTTATCTAATTGTGTCCGGGGGAATCTATCCAATTCACGGTCAAGAACCATGTTGAAATCTCTCATGACAATCATCTGAGCACCCGGCTTATCCAGAGCAAACTCCACAAGACTACACAAAACTGTGGTGTTAAAGGGGGGGATATATATATTAGCCAGTAGCGCCCTAGTTCATCAATCTTGCTCTGTATACAATTAAACATTGTTCCTGTCTTGATTAAAATGCTCACCCCCCCCCTAGAGTAAGACGTGTGAACGGAATGATACTGTATACGAAAATCTCCCCACCCCAATTGGGGTTTGGAGATATTTGTAAGATGTGTCTCCTGGAAACATAGGATTACAGATCCATATATTCTTGCCATTGATAAGACTGCTATTTTTTTGCCTGGGTCTCCCAGACCCCTGACATTCCAGGAGCATACTGTTAGCTTTTTTGTCTGTGCCCTTCTAGTCATTAATTTTCACTTCTAATGAACTTAAAAATAAACATATACATTTTGTGGTGTGTCCTTAATTAGTAAACCGTGTCTATACTTATTACTTTTTCCTTCCGGTGGTATCTTTGTGTCAACGTGATTAAGGAAGATATATTTATGTTTTAAACCTGAAGTTCTGAGCCTTCCATTCCATACACACCATTCACTCCCTTCGTACCCACTACCTATCTCGCGTGTCCCTTTCACCGCCTCTCTAGGCTTGATTTGGGGCTTTATATTGTGACCTTCTCTTACACCCTTCTTAAAAAAAATTACACTCTTTGTTTTTTGCTGGTTTAAATCCCTCTTTCTCCCCCACCCTCCACTCTGAAAAGAAAAGAAAAATCCACAAACAAACAAATATTACAATTAAACCATAATTTAAAAAAAGGTAAAAACCAAGAAAAATACCCCTCATACATGGGGGCTTCCTCACAGACACCCCCCCCCCCCCGTAGAAGGTGATATTGTGCACCTCACTCCTCTCATTCCAAATTTCTAGGGGAAAAAAGGGAGAACACCCAAAAAAAAATGTTGCGTGCTGCGTGAATTATATTTAATTGTGTGTGCTCATAACGTTTCCTGGTTTTATAAATAGATCAGTCCATGTCCATACTTTCTATGGGTTCTCTTTGCAAGTTGATAACCACTCCGTTACCCCCTCGGGTGTATCAAAGTACCTGGTCCCCTCTAATGCATTTACCCACAATATTGCCGGATATAACAATGCATATGTTATTTTCATCTGCTGTAGTTTACCTTTTATTTCTCCAAACTTTGCTCTCTGCTTTTGTAAATTGGGTGAGAAATCTGGGTATATAGATACCCTAGTACTATTATGGAGAATGTTACCCATGTCTCTGGCTTTCTGTATTATTGTCATTCTGTCCTTATAGTAAAGCATCTTAACTAGGAGAGGACAGGGGTTTAGAAGGAACCCTATGTGCTCTCTCAGTTGCTAAGAACGGTGAGAAGGAATCCTGGCCAAACGTCTCTCTAAGCCATTTCTCCATAAAGGCTACGGGGTCTGGGCCCTCACTGTGCTCAGGTAGTCCCACAATCCTGACGTTCTTCCTCCGCATTCTGTTTTCCATATCGTCCATTTTTAATTCCTGTTTAACCATTTGTTCTCTCACTTTTCTAATTTCTCTCTTAAGGGGAGCCAGATCATCCTCCACAAGGCTAACTCTCTCATCCAGGGCTGTAGTTCTTTTGCTTACTTTTTGTAGATCATGTCTAACAAAAGATAATTCTTCTTGTATGGTTTTAAGCTGAGTGGTAACTTCATTCAGAGAGGATTTACAAAAATTGATTGCTATCAAAACTTCCTTTAACCACTTCCCTACCCAGCTATAGACATATGACGTCAACAGATGGGATTTCCCATTCTGGGTGGACGTCATATGATGTCCTCGGCTTTGTGGGGGGATATCTGAATGATGCTGTTGGACCTGGTAATCTCAAACCATGCAGAGCGTATTACTAATGTTCAGATAAAGGAACACCTGGGTAGCAGTGACCATAACATGATTTCATTTGATGTTAGTTGTAAGCAAAAATCACATACTGGAAAGATAAAAACACTTAATTTCAAGAGAGCAAATTTTCCAAGGATGAGGGCTGCTCTCCATGACTTAGACTGGGAGAAAATATTGGCATCAATGGGCACAGAACAGAAATGGGAATTCTTCAAAAAGACCGTTTGTGAACTCACTGCAAAGTATATTCCCATGGGCAATACGTTTAAAAGGCTAAAAATAAAACCTATGTGGCTCACTACCAAAGTTAAAAAAGCTATAAACTATAAGAAAAGAGCTTTTAAAAAATATAAAAATGAGGGAACACTAGTGTCATTTAAATGTTACAAAGAATATAACAGGATATGTAAAAAGGAAATCAAGGATGCAAAAATTCAAAAGGAACGACAGATTTCAAAAGATAGTAGGACAAACCCCAAAAAATTATTTAAATATATTAATAGTAAAAAGGTCAAGTATGAGCATGTAGGCCCTTTACAAAATAATCTAGAGTGGGTGACTGAGGACAAAGAGAAGGCTAATTTATTAAATACTTTCTTCAGTTATGTGTATACAAAGGAGCATGGGGGAGCTCATGTCCAAAATGGGGGTGGTAGTGACACAGCCCCAAATCCACAATGGCTCAAAAGTGATATGGTCCAGAAATATTTAGATAGAATAAAGGTGGATAAAGCACCTGGACCAGATGGCATACACCCATGGATCCTAAAAGAATTGAGCTCTGTAATTTCAAAGCCATTGTATTTAATTTTTAGGGACTCATTAATGACAGGAATAGTACCACTGGATTGGCGCAGGGCCAATGTGGTGCCTATATTTAAAAAGGGAATTAAGTCTTTACCAAGTAACTATAAACCTGTTAGTTTAACTTCTATAGTTGGGAAGATACTGGAGAGATTAATAAAAGACCACATAGATGAGTTCTTGCTGGAAAAAAAACTATTTAAGCAACAGACAGAATGGATTCATAAAAGACAGAAGTTGTCAGACAAACCTGATTTCTTTTTATGAAGAGGTAAGTAAGACCTTGGACAGAGGGGTGGCTGTGGACGTGGTATACTTGGATTTTGTAAAAGCGTTCGATACAGTTCCCCACACACGGCTCATGTGCAAGGTAAATTCAGAGAGTAGTGGTTAATGATTCTTACTCTGAATGGTCCAAGGTTATCAGTGGTGTACCCCAAGGTTCAGTGCTGGGACCCTTACTTTTTAATATCTTTATAAATGATATTGGGTCTGAGATCAAAAGTAACATTTCTGTCTTTGCAGATGACACCAAGCTATGCAGTGGAATAACGTCCTTACAGGATGTTGCCAATTTACAAGCCGACCCCAATGCTCTGTCTAATTGGGTGACTATGTGGCAGATGAGGTTTAATGTTGATTAATGTAAAGTTATGCACTTGGGGGCTAAGAATATGAATGCATCATACATACTAGGGGGAGTACAACTGGGGGGATCCATAGTGGAGAAGGATCTGGGGGTTTTGGTAGATCATAAGCTCAATAATGGAATGCAATGCCAAGCTGCGGTTTCCAAAGCGAGCAAAGTCCTTTCTTGTATTAAGAGAGGTATGGTCTCCAGAGAGAGTGATATCATTTTGCCCCTGTTCAAATCATTAGTAAGACCTCATCTGGAATATGCAGTTCAGTTTTGGGCCCCAGTTCTCAAAAAGGATATTGGGGAACTGGAGAAAGTGCAGAGAAGGGCAACCAAACTGATAAGAGGCATAGAAGAGCTCAGCTATGAGGAAAGATTAGAGGAACTAAATTTATTCACTCTTGAGAAGAGGAGATTAAGGTGGGGTATGATCAACATGTACAAATATATAAGGGGTCCATATAGTGAACTTGGTGTTGAATTATTCACTTTACGGTCAACACAAAGGACAAGGGGGCACTCTTTGCGTCTAGAGGAAAAGAGATTTCACCTCCAAATAAGGAAAGGTTTCTTCACAGTAAGATCTGTGAAAATGTGAAATAGACTCCCTGCAGAGGTGGTTCTGGCCAGCTCAGCTCAGTAGATTGCTTTAATAAGGGCCTGGATTCTTTCTTAAATGTACATAATATAACTGGGTACTAACATTTATGGGTAAAGTTGATCCGGGGAATATCCGATTGCCTCTCGGGGGATCAGGAAGGAATTTTTTCCCCTGCTGTAGCAAATTGGATCATGCTCTGCTGGGGGTTTTTGCCTTCCTCTGGATCCACTGTGGGTATAGAATTGGGTATATGGGATTGTACGATATTTGTTTTTTTTTTCTTTTTGTTTTCCTTTTTTTTTATGTTTGAACTGGATGGACTTGTGTCTTTTTTCAACCTGACTAACTATGTAACTATGTATGCCTAGAGGCATCATTCAGATTCCGTGCTTCCGCCGCTTGATCATTCTTATAGGCGGCGGGTGGGGACACCCCCCCTCCCGCCGCCATCTGGTGCTTCTCCGGGCTCTCCCGTGCCATCGGGGACCCGGAGAGAATCATCCGGCGCCGGTGGTGGGTCACGTGATGAGCATAGAGATGACTGGTGACCAGATGGTCACCAGTCATCTCTATGATCCTCGGAGGCCCGAGCGCGATGTGATGACGTCACGCCCTGGTCCTCAGATGTAAAAAAAGCCGCCATTGCGGCTAGTAAGTATGAGATCAGTGAAAAAAATTCACGATCTCATGCTTTCCAGCCTGGAGGAGAGATGTGGGGTCTTATTGACCCGGCATCTCTCAATAAGGAGGACCTGTCACACACATTCCGGTTACAAGGGATGTTTCCATTCCTTGTAATAGGAATTAAAGTGATCAAAAAAAAAGAAAGTAAAATAAGTGTAAAAAAAAAAAAATAAGTAAAAAAAAATAATAAATAATAATAAAAAAAAATTAAAACGCCCCTGTCCCCGGTAGCTCGCGATCAGAAGCGAACACACATGTAAGTCCCGCCCACATTTGTAAACGCCGTTCAAACCACATATGTGAGGTATCGCCTCGTGCGTTAGAGCGCATGCAACAATTCTAGCACTAGACCTCTTCTGCAACTCTAACCTGGTAACCTGTAAAAAAATTAAAGCGTCGCCTTTGGAGATTTTTAAGTACCGAAGTTTGGCTCCATTCCATGAGTGTGCGCAATTTTAAAGCGTGACATGTTAGGTATCTATTTACTCGGCGTAACATCATCTTTCATATTTTCCCCAAAAATTGGGCTAACTTTACTGTTTTGTTATTTTTTAAATCATGAAACCATTTTTTTTCCCCCAAAAAAGGCGTTTGAAAAATTATTGCGAAAATACCGTGCAAGAAAAAAAGTTGCAATGACCGTCATTTTATTCCCTAGGGTAATGTTATATGTGAACTTCGCGCCAAACAATTTAATGAAACTTGAAAATATTAAACTAAATAAGATTAAGCTGCTCCCCTGTGAAGTAGAAACTCCCAGTGATATAGTATTGAATATAGGGGGTGCTAAAAATTATACGTGTAACCAATACAACATATATAGCCTCCGTGGATTGTATAAATTAATAAACCAATAATAAATTAATTAACCAAATATTGTGAAATTAATATAGTCCCAATTAGTGATTTGAATTTTGACATTCAAAGTCCATAACCAACATAGACACTCGTTTTCTGTTGTGATATATCTTTAAGAAAGATGTGATGAGACTTCTCAGACATCAGACGTGCCCATTCAATGTCTCTGATGAAAAGTTGCAGTGATATAGGAAATGGATCCTCCACCAATGATATAGAGAACACACCCAATGTGTCTGTATAAGATTCTGCTTACCAGAATTGTATGACCACTTTCGCCAAAAAATAGGTCATTAGAGCTTATGCAGGATTGTGTCTTCTCACATATATGATACTGGAGACGTACAGCACCCTTCCTCCTCACAAAGTTTCGGCCGGATCATATGCAGAAATAATAAGAAGTTGCCATAGCGTAAAACCATTTATTAGATAAAACAATGTAAAACAGAAAGCCAATTGGCTTACTCACATTTAAAAGTGCCTTAACCCGGCCCTGGGGCTGCTGGCTTGACAATGGGTATGCTGGCGGGGAACTGTTCCGATATGGCCACCTCCGTATGCGGCGTGCGTTCCACCTCCTAGCTTCCGGCAACCATCCAGTCCGGAAATGACACACGAACGTGACCAGGTACCGCCTCGTGTCTGCTAAAAAAACATATATAATGTTTGGGGGTTCTGAGAAATTTTCTAGCAAAAGAATGATGATTTGTACATGTAGGAGAGAACTGCCAGAATAGGCCCGGTATTGAGGTGGTAAAAAAAGCCTGGGGTTGAAGTGGTTAAGGACGGTTCTGTTTCCACGGGCCTCTCCCCTCAACTAGTAGACCCAGTGCCTCTCTGGTCTCTCCGACCCCCGGGAGTTTCCCCTCTGTGTCAGTTGTTTTTAAAATCAGAGGTGTAGTCAATGGTGTTTGGGAGAGTCCTTGGCTTCTTCTTACCCCTGAAGCACCTGCCTGTGGTTTAGGATATGCCTGCTGGTTCTGATGCATATTTTTTGGCGGGGTCTGTGGTACAGTCTAATCTGGCGTATGTGAATATTTTCCAAGTTTTACAGCAGCTTGATTTGCTGCCAAGCTTGCCTTTGTAGTATGTTGTGATGTCATTGTGGGCTGGGGTATTAGTTTATGTGCTTATGTATACTACCCTCCGCCTCTCTTGCCTACCCCCCTTATCCATTTAGTCCTCTTAAAGGTGATTTGGGTAGCTCTAATTATCCCTGGTTAGGTCTAAAGATGGTTATGACTGTGTGTCCGAGTCAAAAGTCAGAGTCACAGGTCTTTTAGATCATAGGGCTCTGAAGGGGTGTAGAAGTCCACAAAAATATTTAAAGAGGCAAATAGTAATAAGGAAGTGGTGGAAGGAAGGCATTCAGAAAACAGAAAAAAAGGGGAGAGTAATTGTAATTGTCACTTTTGAAGTTCCTCTCTTTCCCCTCTGGATATAGTCTGTATTTATTCCCCCCCTCTTAGAGGCAGGTCAGGACCAGAAGAGAAAATATTAAGAGAGAGAAAAAAATGCACAGAGGCAGACAAGTAACAGGTACATTGGATGTCTCTCACCCATCAGATGCTCTTCCGTCCAGTCTGGGAACGAGGTAGAAAAGTTGAAGCAGTGATTGAAGTGACACTGTCCAGGAAAATTATGGGCTTCCTCTTCAGCCTCTGGGGGGAGGTGGGCAATCTCTGCAGGGGGGGGCCTCTCACACCCTCACCGCTTCCGATGCTGTGGCTGTGGCTGCGGATGACTGCTAATGGATGGATGCCCTTTTGCCGCCAGGTGTCCCCAGCGCTACTGAATACCGCTACCTGGAGGCGTGGTATCACGCGGCGGTGCAGACGTGTTCTAGGAGGGGAGGTCAGAGATCTCTTTACCCTGCCCGCTGAGGGAACCTAACGCTCTACCTCCGGTGGGGTCCGCGCTGTCTGACAGTGGAGGGGGTGTAACAGCTGCAGTCTCTCACTCTGGTGGTGCCAATCCCTGTGCCGCTTGTTCACTCCTTGCTGTCGGAATGGTAAGGCCTCGTCCTCTACCCTTCCCAGTACCGCTGCTCGC
The DNA here is from genome assembly GCA_029206835.1 of Rana muscosa. Taxonomy (NCBI): domain Eukaryota; kingdom Metazoa; phylum Chordata; class Amphibia; order Anura; family Ranidae; genus Rana; species Rana muscosa. The sequence goes on from CM055122.1 coordinate 1,173,811,998, forward strand.
TGCCTGCACGTCACTCGTGGCCGAATCTTGCCGGGGCGCTCAGTGTGTCTCAGCATGTCTCTCCTGGTTCGATCCCTGGCTCGGATTGGCTTGCTTTAGCCCGACACGCTACAGGATGATAGGAATAGGATCAGAGGGAGGGGAGACGTCCCGCACTCACTCTCACATCCTGGTCAAGCCCCTCGCTTCCGCACAGAGGGTTTTTAGCTGAAAATATTTCTGCCAGTTTCAACAGCTACTATAGAACAGATAAAACAAAATGTTTTTAAGGGTATACTATTTATTAAACCAGAAGGGAGCAAATAGGGTTTACATACACTTTGGTGTTAATTGGCAATGGCTTTGTGTTTCACTAACCTGAATAGGATGCATCATTCATAGCATTGCTGAATCTATGTGGTTTCTCCTTCAGGGGAGTCTGTTTGGAGAGTGTTTGGAACATGGACAGAGCACCACCTGGATACTATGTCACTCTCATGATCCTTGGCATCCAACATCTATCTGAACATACTTCATGATAATTCACATTCACACACTGTAATAACTTTATTAGTATTCAGTGCTTAGTGGGTTTTGCAACTGTGCCCTCACTTTTGGAACATTAGTGTCATTATAGTTCTGCAATCTCATATCACATTAATATGTATTTATTGTGAGGAAGGAAGAAAAAAATATGTGGAAAAATAAGCAAAAATTATATTAATGGTTATATTTATATAACTTAATATTTGGTTTCATGCAGTTTAGGGAGTATATGCATTTTTGCTTTTTTATTTCCCTTTTTATGTATTTTTTAAATAAAATGTCTTATTTCTATATATAATTTTAAATTAAAAGGTGATCTGGTTTGGTTGAATATGCTTAATATACTACAATATTAAATGTGTTGATTGAAAGAATACAAAATGCATTACATTTTTTTCTGATTCAAATGTTCAGTATCATCTTGCACAAAGATTGATAAGCTTATAAAATAACAAAAAATAAATAAATATTTTCTACATTAATATGCATTAGTATTCTGAACAGCACAAGCATCTGGTGTTTCATCTGCAAGGTATTAACCAACTCATTCACAACAATAATACTGGAAGCCGAAGACATGGTGATGAATTAATTTAGGTGAAATAAAAGGACATCAAAAACTGACTGAAAGGAATAGTACATAACATGCACAAACTCTCAACATCATACAGTATTTACACACTAAAAAGGCAATATGGCGTGTAATTTCTTTTGGGAATAATAGATTGCACTTTTCATTTTAGTGTGAATATTTTTTAAACACTATGATTTGGGGAATTATGTTAATGCTCAAATTTTACAAGCACTTACTATTGTCAGTAAAAAATTGCTGTACTAAAAATTTAAAGTCTCCTGACTAACAAATATTATATAACACTGATTCAGGGAAGGATATTATTTGTGTGTGTTTTTTTTTTTTTTATTTAATAATTGACGAATGTTAGATAGAGTAGGACATTGCTACAAAATATCCAAGAGATAAAACATATCAGTAGAGGCTTCAGGAACATATGTAGACTGGAGGAAAGAAGGGAAAGAGGAGACACGAAAACCTTTAAATACATCAAAGGGGTGAATAAGGCTTAGGAGGGCAATGAAGCCAAGATGAAGAACACAGGGACATGACCTCAAACTAGCAGGAGGAAAACATAAAACTGGTCTTAGCAAGTATTATTTTATTGAAAGAGTAATTGATGCTTGGAATAGACTTCCAGCAGAGGTAGTGAGTCAATCAGCAGTAAGCAGCCTCAGATAAAAAACAAAACAACAAACCCCCTCCAAAACATGCATAAATAAAGGGTGTCAGACTCGATGCACCACTTGCTCTTTTTTCTGCCTTCACTCTTCTAAATAATAGAAGAAAGCAGCTGTATATGCATTGGGGAATTAGATATTTTTTTAATATTACATCTACCGTTTCATTAGGTTTTGAAACAATTTGGCAGTGTGCATAGTTAAAACACCCATGACAGAAAAATGTAATACATTATAAGTTATATGAAACTCAGCCCAATGTTCTTCATTAATAATTCAAAGCCCACCTTTTCTAGCCCCCATGCTATTTTCATCTAGACCCCCCCCCCCTCACCACAGTGCATACTTATTTTGCTGTGATGGTTGTGGCCTTCCGCTATGCTTACATCTTTAGTGCAGAAATCTCTCTGACATGTGCCTGTGCAGTAATTTCCCATAGACATGAAAGGAACCATATTTGCAGTGTCTCCCCTGAAACATGACAACTCAATCTATGTATATGAACAGTTACAGTTCAATAGCCAGAACCACAGCACATTACTGCACCAAGAAAGTAAAAAATGGGAGAGTCTTCCATCACAGAGAAGTAAGAAAGCACTGAGTGGGGGTAAGATTAGTTTAGAGGGAGGATGGAAGAACATTGAGGAACACTGTGGAGGGTAATGCATGTGTGCTGGGGGGGGGGGGGGGGGCATGTATGTGTAGAGCAATAGGCTTTACTCAGCAGGGACCCAGGGACCTTCACTTACTTTTATCACATTGTGTTGGAACAGGTGTCCAGCAGAATATATAAATATAAAGTGAATTGTCCCCATTTTTTTCTCTCTCTGGTCACATGACAGGAGGAGAGGAATGATAAAGCTTCACTCTGGAGAAAACCAGAACTGACAGGAGGTTTATAATAATATATATATATATAAAAAAATATATATATATATATATATATATATATATATATATATATATATATACACACAGTATATATGAATTGGCAAGGGGGGTGATTGCCAAAAGGGCCGGCAATCAGAATTAAAGCAGTTTCCTATCTTTCCCTATCCTTTCACTACATACCCTTTATAATACACTGACACGTGGCTGCTGTGAGTCTCCTCTTTTATAGTGATAGGACTGGTCATCCAAAATGATTGGCTCTTCTATGCCTGTTGGTCAAGTTTCACATGACATGCATTGCATCGTGGGTGAAAAAAAAATGGTCTTGAAAATTTGCACATAAATTCACTCATTCGCAAAGGGTGAAAGAGGACTAACACAATAAAGCAATTATTTATCCGATTGCCGACCAGCCGCCTTCATTATACTGCAGCAGGTTGGCACGGCTGCGCAAATCGCCGTAACTGTACGTCAGCCGGTTTAAGAGAAATAGGAGACGCGCGCACATATCGCTCAACATGAGCAAATTGAAATATAGGGTTCGGTTCACAGACATGGAAACAAGTACATTACCTTCCTGAAATCACTTTGAAATGCAGACAAATAGGTAATAAACAACAAAGATGACATTCAAAACTGCACTTTCCCAGGTTCAGGATCCAGCTATACTTAAAAAAGAAGTATGGGTTTGTTTTTGTTTTTTCAGTTTTATACTTACCTAGGTCCGATGCTGCATCTGCCCCCCACCGCCTCTGCACTGAGAACCAAGTGATCGAACACCGCTCTGCCTCCTCCTCGCTCTCTGGAGCGCTGAGCTGTGGGTGGGCAGGGAGTGGCTGGCTCAGACTCTCAGTGGCTCCCTGAGAGCCTGAGCCGGGTGTCAGTCCAGGCACCCGACGGATCCCGACTTCCATTGTTGCAATGACGCGGTGCCTGGACTGACTTCTGTGATGTCAGCAGAGAGCGGACTAGCCGGCCCTTTTGGCAATCACTCCCCTTGCCAATTCATATATATATATATATATATATATATATATATATATATATATATTTTATATATTTTTTATATAATTATAAACCTCCTGTCAGTTCTGGTTTTCTCCAGAGTGAAGCTTTATCATTCCTCTCCTCCTGTCATGTGACCAGAGAGAGAAAAAAATGGGGAAGTTTCACTTTATATTTATATATTCTATGTTCAAAAATACGTTTTTCATATGGTAATAATTGGTTCACCAGTTGCAGCCATTTTCGTATAGAAAGAGGAGTAGATTGACTCAATTTTAAATGTTTGTTACCCCAACACTTCATACTCCTGATATGTGCCTGCTGTACCATGTACTTGTATGAGAAGGTACCCTGTCCTTTTTGAATTGCTTCATTTGTGTGAAATCCCCGGTGTTCCTGCTAATCCCCTTGCTTTCCTATTAAAAGCTGTCCACACTAAGCAGGAGAGCACACCATGGTCAGTTCTCTATCTATGCTGGGAACTCAGTGTACTCTCCTCCAATGATCAACACTTGTCCTGACACTCCTCCCCTGCTGCACAACCATTCGCTGGCAAGCTCAGTGTGCTGCTGCTTCTCCTCCCGCCAGCTGTTATGCAGCTGGGAACAGAGGGAATGTGATCATTTTTAACAAAGGAAAAAAGGTATTTATAATGTTTTTTTTTATATCTATGCAAAAATGTTTTGCCTTTCATTTCTATTTTAAACTGATTGGGTTGTTTTACAAGGTGATTGTTTACAATCACTTTCATTTTTGGAGATTTCAGTATATAGCTTTTCCTCATTTTAAATTGTCATTGACTGTTAATCATATACCAAACTGGGTGTGCAGAGCGTGTCTAAACTGTAAGTAACTATAAAAGGCAGTGCGGGGGAGCTCACACTTTCTCTTCTTCAGAATAGGACAGTAATCAATCTAAATGCCATCCAAAGTAATAAGACCCTTATGTTCCCAGAAGGAACCATGTGTAAATTATTTTAGATGGGGGAATATGGGCTAGTGCCAGATTGGGTGGTCCAGATTAGTATCTCTAAACTCACCCTATTCTTTTGGCCTCCCTCCATACCGTATGGCAGAGATATGCAATAAGCGGACCTCCAGATGTTGCAAAACTACAAGTCCCATCATGCCTCTACCTCTGGGTGTCATGCTTGTGGCTGTCAGAGTCTTGCTATGTAGTTCTGCAACAGCTGGAGGTCCGCTAATTGCATATCTCTGCCGTATGGGCTAGAGTAAAAATCGTCAAACACTCCCTGCCAAGAGCAGCCGAAGGCACCTCTAAAAGCTATTTATGGGTGGTTTATCTTGAAAACATAAGCTAAATGTGATTCCACTATAGCCGGCGTAACAGGTACCAACCAATCAGTTAAATGACGTAATTGCCCAGCAAGAAGTGTGTACTGTATTAGAATGCACCATACCAGCCTTAATTTGTGGTCTTTGCAAAATAAATAATTTAAACTTTCACCTATTATTTGCCCAGATAAAGGAGATAAACAATGCTTCTATTGTTTTAAAGATTTAGGCATCATGACCGGCATATGGGATGTTATATAGAGACACTTAGGTAGAAGAATCATCATTATTAGGTTCATTCTGTCTGCCACTGACAGAGAGAGTTTAGCCCATACATTGAGTTTAGTTTTGATCATTAGAAGAAAGGGGTCTAAATTAACGTTTAATGCTTTTGAAGGAGAAAGTGTAATAATTACACCTAAATATTTAAAAGAGAAGTAGGATTCTTTTTTTTATACCCTTTTGTACTTACCTAGGTGGATGCAGCATAGGGCCGATGCTGCATCTGTCCCCTGGCGTCTTTACACTGAACCGAGCCATCGAACATTGCCGATGGCTCGGTTCTTACAGATCCCCAAGAGGAGAGCTGCTGACTGTCTATCAGCATCTTTCCGCGCTGGCATCAATGCAGGCACCTGGCAGATCAAGACTATCCTGACTAGTATGAGTAAGAGTAGTTGCCTACATATTAGTATACAAGTTGTGGAAGCAGGAAAGAATCTCTTCTGTTGTATGGGCCTCAGTGCGAGTTTAGAAGATATTCAGGGTATCTACTTGTTATAGGCTTACCTGTAGGTAAAATTTGTGTAACAGAGTTTACAACCACTTTAATTATCTGTATGTCCATACCCAGAGACACCAAAGCATTTTGTAAATAAGGGATAAGGTCATCCGCATAACAAGCCTTAGTGTCAGACCTATCGCCCAAAGTAATGCTTGTAAAGAGAGGAGATTGCTGAAATCTCAATGCCAATGTCCCTATAGCCACCACAAAAAGTAGCTGATTCAGAGGGCATCCCTGCAGGGGGCCTCTGTGGAGTGGTATAGACGTGGATAATAATACATTGACCAAAAGGTAGGAAGTGGGGCTTGCAAAAAGGATAGAGACACATTTTTGGAATTTCTCACCAAAGCCATGAGATTGTAAAGCAGCTAACAAGAAAGGCCATTCTATGGAGTTGAAGGCTTTAGCTGTGTATATTGAGGCCAGCATGCTAGACTCAGGTAAATACTCTGGAAGCTGTACAATCAATTGTGTTCTGCGGATGTTAATAGATATGGACTTTCCTGACATGAAGCCAGTTTGGTCCAGATGAATAATACTAAGGATTACAAAATTAAGTTGTTTGGCCAAAACTTAAGTGAGTATTTTGTAGTCTTTGTTTAGCAGAGATATTGGGTGATAAGAAGCACAATCAGTAGGGTCCTTCAGGTTTTTGTATTAGTACCACAGTGGCAGAGTACATGGATGGTGGCAGTCTCCCCTCCTGAAAGGCCCTAGAGTAAATCTGCACTAGTATGGGTATAATGACATCCAGGTACAGTATCTGACTGGACACCTTACCTGCTGCCGAGGAGGCCACAGATTCATGGATATCATCTTCTGTTATATTTTCATCCATTGATGTCACTTGTTTTTGTGTCAGAGAGGGAAATTGAAAACCAGAGAAATACGATTCAATATCCTGATTAGTATGAGTAAGAGTAGTTGCATACATATTAGTATACAAGTTGTGGAAGCAGTAAAGAATCTGTTCTGTTGTATGGGCCTCAGTGCCATATATCTGTACTAATTTAGTCATGTCACCGATCTATTAGCCTGTTGTTTAGTCATATGAGCTAATAATTGACTGGATTAATTACCATATTCAAAGTATTTTTGTTGCACATAAAACACTTTCTGCTTGTCATTGGCAGACATTTGAGCTGAGTACATGCAGGACATATGCTCACAGTGTTTAAGATTAGCAGTATTAGGAGAAAAAAGTCACCTCGGCTGTCTGTTAAGCCTGCACTAGTTCTTGCTCCTTCTGGCAGAATGATCTTCTAATATATGGTGTGGTAGACCTGAGAGAGCCTTGCAAAAAAAGTTTTTAAAGTATCCCAAAACATCAGATTCCTAGTAGTACCATGAGCCCCTAAAAAATATTTAGCTGGTCTGGTATCCTGTCATTGGGTCATTGGGCCCAATCAAGGACAGCCAAAAGGGTTGAACTTTCAATATCTAGGCACCCCAATCGAGCCAGTGTGAATAGTAAGTAACAACGGTGAGTGGTATGAAATCCCCCTGGGAAGGTAAGTAATAGAGGAAAATTTTGTAATACATTAATCATTACCCAGGGAAAAATGTATTCTTGAGAGACAACCTCTGCTAGGTATAGATCATGAATAGGCCCAGGTGTAATGGTTAAAGATACGGCACACCAGCCAAATTCGGTAACAAACAAACTAAAGGCAGAAAGATTAAAATCTCCCAAACATAATACATATGCCTCAGCATACAATTCAACAAATACCATAGCTTCTTTAACCACCTGTAGATTGCCGGGGGGGGGGGGGGTTGTATAAACCCATAATGACAATTGGTAAAGCATGAAATTGAGCATGAATAAAGACATATCTCCCTTGCGGGTCAGTTTTAACTTGAACACATTTCAATGGAACAAAACAGTACACCATAATAGAGACCCCTCTAGAGTATGAGGAATGAGAGGAATGTCCTGTCCATTGTAGCCAAGGCTTACATAGATAATCTACATTTTTCAGGTACCAAAGTTATCTTTTGAAGGTGGATAATGTGTGCTTTAGATTGTAGGATAGTAGTAAATATTTGAAAGCATTTGTGTGGGGTGCCTACTCCCTGCACATTCCAAGATATTACATTACTAACTTTGGCCATAATACCTGAAACTATGCAAATGATATAAGCCAAGACATAGGATCACGCCTAGGCGAAACCCCTTTGTGATTCCAGGAAGCCATGTCTTGTGTGTACTGGTTATGCAACTGGCAAACAACCCAACAAAACTGGTCTTTTGCCAAACTAATTACAGCTGTTAATATCAGGAACAATATAAGTTGAGGGATTTTCAATGAGGCATTGCCTGCATGCTGCATCAGCATATGTGTGGGCAATACGTGGATACAGCTGCCTACAAAGCTCTCCTAAAAAAAAACAATAAGAGAAAACTATACCAGCAAACCTTTAACATATCCAGCATATCTTTAGATTGGGTGTAAATAAATCCCTGGACAAAATCCCATGATTTAGAGTGTGTTTCCCTGTGCCTCAGTGGCCTCTATATAAGAGTGGAAAGCACATGTACAACAGTCCTAAAAGTCCTTGGCTTCAGTGGCTAACATAGAATCATATCCAGTAGGAGCCAGCAAAAAACAAAGTTCAAAACACACTGTTTTTTTTTTTACGAAAGGCAAATCCACTTTGCACTACAAGTGCACTTGAAAATGCACTAACAGCTTCCGGTTCCGGCGCCGCATGGAGTAGCTGCCTCTCACACCAGCTCCCGCAGCTAGACTCCAAATCGGCATATAAAACCGGCAAAACCCGCCACAAACTCCGGCAGACTCTCCTCTCACACCCGGCCTCAACATGGACCGGTTTGTGGAGAAAACCAGCCCGCGATCGTACGCGGCCGCGGCACAGCCGCAAATCGAGGCCTCGGCTTCGGCCTACATGGCTCCTCTCACAGACATGGCGCCTGCCATGGAGGTAAGCCCCCTCCTCCTCACAGAATGACACAGCCCCACAGTATACAGGCAATCAACACACAGAGCTCATTGCCCAGGCCGTGGCAGCTCTCCTATCCCCAATGATCGCAGCTTCTGTGGAGAAGGCAGTCAGCGCAGCAATGCAGCAGCTCCAGGCCCAACTAGGAGAACATGCTTCCAGACTAAATGAGGCTGAGCACCACATAGCCAACATAGAAGAGGAACTCTACAAGGCACAATCCACAGAACGTGTAAAATTGATAATATCGCGCCTAATAAAAAATAATAACTAAGTAGCTGCTAAACCCCAGAAACTCCAAAAATTGGAACCAAACAAGTGTAAAAAATTATACCTGCAATATGCAAATATAGTGGGGGTGCTAGAATTAATAATACTATGATAAATAATACTATATCCTTGAATTAAATAATAAATACACCAGCCTGCCTATGTGAAATGTCTGTGCCAGCTGACACCATTGTAGAGTTAATAATTAACTTAAACACAATCCACCTGAAAAAAGAAAACCACCTATATGAATACAAATAATGTAAAGGTGAATATAATAAATGCTAGCAACAGCAAAATTATATTGTGATAAGTGACCGATGTCCAAATCAGTTACAAACTAAAATGTCCCAATAGTCCATAAATTGCAAAAACATGTGATGATCTTGAAAGTAATCCGTGTAAAACAGCTTGATCCAAATGTTTTATATCTTGCAGTGACAACCTTCACCAACTTATGTAATAACACCCGATAGTGCTCAAGGTAATTATAGCAGCTTACCATATAATATACAAAAATGCAGCGCTATGCGTATAACAATATATAACACCCAAGTGCTCAAAAATTAACTAAATCACAAAGGATTAAGTATAAGTCCAAATGTATATAAAATTCCAAATGGATGTGATGAAACGTGAATATAATCGTGATTAAATCAGTCCAAAATTGTGTATAGGTGAATCTTCCAAAGTAATGAGTGACTTGTAACGTAACCACCACCACGTGAAGGGGAGGCTTACCGGATGAAGTGGACCCAATGCACATATGTGTATGGGGTCAGACAGGCTGAATATGTATATGTCCGTACATATGGAAACCAGGCCGGCACTGTGCACCCTTATGTCCAAGGTCCAAGCTCAGGAAAAAACACCAGAGGTTCAAGCCAATAGGAATAATGAAATGGCTCACATAAAGTTCATGTGGAAAAAGAAGGGAGATGGCACATAGCGTAATAACGCAAAGGAACATGTGATGATCTTGAAAGTAATCCGTGTAAAACAGCTTGATCCAAACGTTTTATATCTTGCAGTGACAACCTTCACCAACATATGTAATAACACCCGATAGTGCTCAAGGTAATTATAGCAGCTTACCAGAAATAGTTGACTCTTTTAACTAAAAAGGAGTCATAAAGCGCTTGTAGCAAAACCGTTTGCTAGTATGGATAGAGATGTCAGTAGTGGATCATAGAAATCCCTGCTTCCCAGAGGCTCAGATGTGGATTTGCGGAACAAAAAGAGATAAAAAACGGCAAATTAGAGTAATCTCGTTTTAATAAAAGATATAAATAAAAATGACAGCCAAATGCCCTCTTACTTGCATAGTGCCACAGACCCGGCACTGAGGCTGAAAAGCACGGTGTAGTAGAGTAGTATGGCCCGAATGGAGATGATCCGGCGTGCGTTCCACCTACCACAGGGAGAGAGCCAGCAGGACCGGAAGTTGCGTCAGAACATAGCCTAGCGTCGCCTCGACAGCCGTTTCGTATTGCACGTCATCAGGAAGCATGCTAGGCTACGTATGTCTGACCTTATATGCAGCTGTCAATCGAACATAGGGGGGAGTGGTCGGGATCTAAATCCAGCCTCAGTACCGGTTCCTCCGCATGATAAACAATACACTCGATAATAAAAACAAACGTAGAATATGCGATACTCACATCATACATATTCACACCATGAATCCATGCTGGCTGATATAAACCGGCCGCATAACATCAACATAGAATGAGCGAGAGTGACATCCTAACTACAATGCGCCCATTCAACCAATGAGATTGAAGAACTGCATAGGGACACACTCACCCAAATTCTATAGCTTCTAAAAAATCGATTTTAATACATAATGAATATTCAACCCATGATATGAGATATTGTTTCTGGAACAAAATAATATTAAATTGAATATAAATAAAAATAAAAATAAAATAAAATAAAATAAAAACCTACACCAGATTTAATTGCTGATTGAAATCATGTTTCCCAAGCATAAGATCATTCATTAGTGAGGAAACAATTTAAGTCAAGATCTATGTTGAGGCCCTGTGACTGCATCGTGGACAGTCGATACAGCCACTGGGTCTCGTTCTGAGAAATGGCCTTTGTAAGATCTGTTCCTCTCCAGTTATATATGGCTCGGTCAATGCCGTAAAACATTAATAGCCGAGGATCCCTATTATGATATAATAGAAAGTGACGCGACACACTATGATTAGGGAAGCCCTTCGCTATGTTGTCTACATGCTCGTTTATTCTAACCCTAAGTTCACGTGTGGTACGTCCCACATACTGGAGAGAACAGGGACATTCCAAGACATAAGTCACATGTCTGGAATAGCATGTAATTAAAGGTTTAATTTTGAATTCTTCTTGTGTTACCAAGGATTAAAATTTCGTTAACTTCTTGGTACGCCGAATAGTAGTACGGCAAGCCTTGCATCTAGTGCAATAATGAAATCCAGAACCGTCCAAGAACGTGGGGGGATTTTCCGGGGGGTCTGGAACATTAGGCGCAATGATATTCCTCAAGGCAGGCGCTTTCCTATAAACAAATTTAGGCTTAGGAGGTATCACCGATACTAAATCCCTATCTTTGAGAAGAATAGGCCAGAACTTTTTAAATACCCTTTCTATACTCTTGTATTGCCTATGGAAGCCTGAAATGAAAGGTAATTCACCTCTAAATTGGACTTTGGGCTTTGACACTAAAAGGGAGTGTCTATCCATAGTGGCCACTTGGTCTCTAGCCAGAGTAAGGGCACCATTGCTATACCCCTTTTCATGGAACCTTTCTGTGAGAATCTCCACCTGAGCTTCAAAGTCTGCATCATCAACACAATTCCGTCGGATACGCATATACTGTCCCTTCGGTATAGCCCCAAGCCATTGGGGATGATGACAGCTGTTAATTGGCACAAAGGCATTCCTATCAGTGGCCTTAAAGAAAGTCCTCGTGCCAATTCTGCCATCTTGTTTGACAAGGGTAAGATCCAAATAATTTATAGTCACCAAACTAGACTCGGCTGTGAACCTGAGTCCATATTCATTGGAATTTATTTCCTTTAAAAAAGCTTGTAATGTGGTCTGGGATCCCTCCCACAACAACATAACATCGTCAATGTACCTTTTTAAAAAAGTAGGGGTTGTGGATTATCCTTATAAATGGTCTCCCCCTCCCATTTATTCAGTACCAAATTAGCCACACTGGGGGCATAACGAGCCCCCATTGCCACCCCCTTTATTTGGCTGTAAAAATTCCCTTGAGCCCAAAAATAGTTGTTCCCCATTGCAATTTGTAATCCCTCAACCAGAAAGTTGATCTGGGCTTTCTTAAGCTGTGAGGATGCAGTCAGAGCAGACTGCACTGCCACTAATGCATCTTCTTGCTTGATATTAGTATAGAGAGACTCTATATCCACCGTTACCATTATGGTGGCATCAGTTACTTTGATGTTAGAAAGAGATTTGATGAGTTCTCGACTATCCTTAAGATATGACTTTCCTCGCATTACCAATGGTTGTAGGAAGATATCCAAATATTCTCCCACCCTGGAATAGAGTGAACCTATCCCGCTTATAATAGGGTGGCCTGGGGGGTGTTCCCTATTTTTATGAATCTTGGGTAATATATATAACACCGGAGTCCGTGGTACTCTTGGTGAGAGATATGCCGCCTCTTTCGTATCTAAAATACTTTGATTGACGCCCTTATCGATCCAGTTGGAAAGCTCCGTTTTTAATTTGGTTACAGGGTTAGATAGAAATGGTTTGTAAGTGCTGGTATCCTTTAATAATCTTTGGATCTCCCCATTGTAATTTTCCTTAGTGAGTATCACCTCCCCCCCCCCCTTTATCCACTGGACGGATTACTATGTTTTTATTTTGTTCAAGTTTTTTTAATCCCCTCAATTAGTGGGCGGTTGGTTCTGGCCTTTTTATATTCTAACAATTTGATCTCATCCTGTACCATATGCTTGAATACCTCTATATGATGATGTGTTCCATTTTGAGGATTGAATACAGAGTTATTTCTCAAGCCACTATGTTTAAATTTGTCTGTTTCTACCACTAAAGGGAGAACAGGCTTTTGGAAAGCAATTTTTTTTTTTTATATTTAGTTTCCTTACATATTTTTCCACATCAATAAACAATTCAAATTTATTGAGATTTTTATCTGGTGCGAATTTAAGATCTTGTGTTAAAACTTGCAGTTCATCCTCTGAGAACGATGCACCTGCTAAGTTAAAAATTCCTCCATCTAACTGTCCCTTGGTCTTTTTTATTTGGGTTCTCCCTCTTCTACCTCTTTTTCTAAATATTCTTTGGGGTATTGGGGTGTAGTGGATGTGATTTTGTAGGGCTCTTTCCATCCCCACCATTCCCCCCCCCTGTTAGTAATTATTTTGGTAGGGCGTGGGCCTCCCTCTATAGTTACCTCTAAAATTACCTCTAGGAGGCCTAGGTGGGTAATGATTGGATCCCTGATGTTGATAAGGGTAACCATAATCCCTAGGATTATCATCCAGGGGTCCATACCTGTTGTGAGTGGGTACCCCATATGGTGTATGATAATACTCATTAGGTGGGGGGTAATAACCCCCATTGTGGGGTTGTGGGGGGTAACCCTTACCCCCTTGTGTAACTTGGGTGAGTCTGTCCCTATGCAGTTCTTCAATCTCATTGGTTGAATGGGCGCATTGTAGTTAGGATGTCACTCTCGCTCATTCTATGTTGATGTTATGCGGCCAGTTTATATCAGCCAGCACCATGATGTGAGTATTGCATATTCTACGATTGTTTTTATTATCGAGTGTATTGTTTATCATGCGGAGGAACCGGTACTGAGGCTGGATTTAGATCCGACCACTCCCCCCTATGTTTGATTGACAGCTGCATATAAGGTCAGACATACGTAGCCTAGCACGCTTCCTGATGACGTGCAATACAAAACGGCTGTTGAGGCGACGCTAGGCTACGTTCTGACGCAACTTCCGGTCCTGCTGGCTCTCTCCCTGTGGAAGGTGGAACGCACGCTGGATCGTCTCCATTCGGGCCATACTACTCTACAATACCGTGCTTTTCAGCCTCAGTGCCGGGTCTGTGGCACTATGCAAGTAAGAGGGCATTTGGCTATCATTTTTATTCATATCTTTTATTAAAACGGGATTACACTATTTGCCGTTTTTTATCTCTTTTTGTTCCGCAAATCCACATCTGAGCCTCTGGGAGGCAGGGATTTCTATGATCCACTACTGACATCTCTATCCATACTAGCAAACGGTTTTGCTACAAGCGCTTTATGACTCCTTTTTAGTTAAAAGAGTCAACTATTTCTGGTGAGCTGCTATAATTACCTTGAGCACTATCGGGTGTTATTACATATGTTGGTGAAGGTTGTCACTGCAAGATATAAAACGTTTGGATCAAGCTGTTTTACACAGATTACTTTCAAGATCATCACATGTTTTTGCAATTTATGGACTATTGGGACATTTTAGTTTGTAACTGATTTGGACATCGGTCACTTATCACAATATAATTTTGCTGTTGCTAGCATTTATTATATTCACCTTTACATAATTTGTATTCATATAGGTGGTTTTCTCTTTTCAGGTGGATTGTGTTTAAGTTAATTATTAACTCTACAAAAGTGTCAGCTGGCACACACGTTTCACATAGGCAGGCTGGTGTATTTATTATTTAATTCAAGGATATAGTATTATTTATCATAGTATTATTAATTCTAGCGCCCCCACTATATTTGCATATTGTAGGTATAATTTTTTTACAATCCACAGAACAGGCCCAGGATAAGACAAACAAATATATCCTATAAAAATTTGACGATTTAGAGAATAGGTCCAGAAGGAGCAACCTGCATTTCATGGGAATCCCAGAATCATTACAACCTTCAACCCTCACTGACATTTGCGTGAGGCGCATACCAGAAGCACTAGGCCTCTCAGGCCCCTGCACTGTGGAGCGCGCCCACCGTATGGGAATCTTTAATTCTGATCGCAAATCGCCCCGACCGATTATCGCAAAATATCTGAACTACTCCGACAAAGCTTTCTTCCTACAAAAATACAGGCAATCCAGATCTCTTCAGGTGGAATGAAGATCCTGATTTTTGCAGACTACTCCATGGAAGTGTCCAAGAAAAGCAAAGCTTTTCAACAAATATGCTCGGAGCTGCACCAGCAACAAATCAAATTTACCCTGGCCTTTCCAGCTATCCTCCGGCTCAAGGCTCCGAATGGCGACCAGCTCTCCTTCCACGACTCATCCGAGGTGGAGGCCTTCCTAAGATCACTACGCACAGGTCCGCACCTCAGCCCCACATCCAGAACGGCTCCCATCAACTATGCTCTGGACCAAAGGAGCCCACGCGAAGACTCTCCAAAATGATTCAGAACCTCTGGCCCGGACCAACGTCGATCCCCGCCTCATTGAGAGAGCTCCACCAACGGCACCACAGCCTCTGTTACTAATACTCATTGACCGACCTGTCGGACCATCCCAGGCTGGGATAGCTCTCACCCAACCCTCTCTATGTCATGGATATGCAGTAGTGTTTGTCTGTCAGCTTACCTTCCTTCCCATGTGTTCATCTTAGAGGCCTGAGCCCTTTCACCTGGCTTCCTTTATAATCTCCTCCCAGCCTGACTCCACCCCAGGCCCTATCACAGAACACTATATTAACCTGTGCACTGCAAGCCTGCTTGGCTGATCAATGTGTTTGTTAGGCATTGTGTGTTTGGGTTCCTGCCTGCCGTGTGCTACGTCTGTCTCTCTGTTACGTTATTGGCTTGTCCCCGACTATCCCTGTCTGCTCGTGACCCTTGACCTTCGGCTCGTTCTTTCATTATCCTTGTCTGCTTGTGGCCCCTGACCTTCAGCTTGTTATTCGGTTCTCTCTTATCGTGTGCTGCTACTTCCCCTCTTTTCCCCTTATCCTACGGGGCGTGAGCTAGGAAACTCCAGGGGCCGCGACCTGGTCCCAGCCTGCAGCATAACATCCTCACCACTAGAGGCCCTGGAGAAGACCAGCTGGGTCTTAGACTCCGCGCCCTGGGGAATCTTGGCTCTAGCTTCCGTTAGGATCCCGGTTGTGCTCCCTGGTCCCGCTTTCCACAACCACCCAGTTTCCTATCCGCAGAAGCCAGCCATAGGGTTCACTACCTTGCGGTGCACTCCTGCCCCCTACGGTGTGCATCTGTCACCTGGCCACAGGTGGCCCTGACAGTTTGATCAGCCATGAACCCGGCTGACATCCCGTTACCCATGGATGATCCGTTGCAGGGCATAGTTTGCAGACTTGAAACCCAGGAATCGAATCAGACTCAGGTGATGCGATTCCTCCAGGATCTGGCTTCTCGCTTTGAGCAGCTTCAGGCCTCCTTGGGAACCCTGAATCCGCAACCTCAAATACAACCAGCGGCTGCACCTATTGCACCAGTCGCAGCCACACACTCACTACAACTGCCAGCTCCGTCCCGTTTCTCTGGGGACTCCAAGGCTTGCAGGGGGTTCCTTAGCCAATGCACAATTCATTTTGAGCTCCAGCCCCAAAACTTCCTGTCTGATCGGGCTAAGGTAGCCTATATCATTTCCCTCCTCTCTGGTGAAGCTTTAGCCTGGGCAGCCCCTCTGTGGGAACTGAATGATCCAGTGGTTTCTAGCCTGTCTGGCTTCTTGAAACTTTTTCGGAATATCTTCGAAGAACCGGCTCGTGTCTCTTCAGCGGCCAGCGCCCTTTTACGTCTCCGCCAAGAGTCTGCTTCTGTGGGACAGTATGCCCTTCATTTCCGCATACTGTCGGCTGAGTTGAGCTGGAACAATGAGGCCTTAGTCGCAACTTTTTGCATGGCCTGTCTGATAGAGTGAAGGATGAATTAGCAGGAAGAACCATCCCCACTGATCTGGCCGGCGTTATCTCCTTGTGTAACCAGATCGATATTCGCTTTCAGGAGAGGACCTTAGAAAAGCAACGCCAGCACTCCTTGGTTCTTAGTCAGCCTGAGCTCCCCTCTCTTCGACCCGTAGAGCACCTCCTACCAGCTGAGGAACCCATGCAGCTGGGTCGGACCAGGCTATCCCCCGAGGAACGTGCTAGGCGCAGAACTCTTGGTCTGTGTCTTTACTGTGGGGGCAAAGGTCATTTTCGTGACACTTGCTCTCTTTGTCCAGAAAAACGTTCGGGTCCACTTCATCTGGAAAGTGGAGTATTGGACCCAGAAATAACACCTTCCCCTTCTCGTCTTCTGCTTTCTGTGTTCCTTCATGTTGGTGCTTCTTCTCATTCGGTCTCAGCATATCTGGATTCCGGAGCCGCTGGTAATTTTATGGACTGGGAAATCGCATCGTCCATGAGACTTACTCTTTTGCCCCTCACCACACCATTGGTGGTCTTGGCGATTGATGGTACTGTTCTCCCAGGGGGACCTATCCGCTTCCAGACCCTCCCTGTTAAGATGTCGGTAGGGACACTCCACCAGGAGTGGATATCCTTCCTTATCTTACCCAAGGCCTCAACGCCTATAATTTTGGGTCTCCCATGGTTACAGCTCCATTCTCCTCATGTGGACTGGACTACTGGACAGATCCTGGCTTGGGGTCCCTCCTGTTCCTCGTCCTGCCTACCCAAGGTTGCCCCCTGTGAATCTGAGCTGGTCATTCATTCCAGGTTGCATAACCATTTACATTTCTCTGTCCCTAACCACCCTTGGACGCACAGCCAGGCTAGCTTGTCTACAAGTCCTGCAGTCGCTACGTCTTGCGATGCGATTCAGGTAGTCGCTACACCTGACTCAGCTATTCACTCTGCCTCTGTACTAGTTATGCCAGTCCAGCCCATGCCCTTGCTTATTCCTAGAGAGCCTTTGGTCCTCAATAGGTCTTCTTGTCATCTCACTACCTCGTTTTCGGTCTCTGAGGATAATCTTAAGTACGAGGTTAGACAAGTTCTGGATTCTCGGCTCTGCAGAGGCATTCTTCAGTACCTTGTGCATTGGAGAGGTTTTGGTCCTGAGGAGGCGTCTTGGATCGCTGCATCTGATGTCGCTGCACCTCATCTGTTGAGAAGGTTTCATCAGAGATTTCCCTTTAAGCCTGGGCCCAGGCGGGGGAGGGCCCATAAGAGGGAGGGTACTGTCATGGATATGCAGTAGTGTTTGTCTGTCAGCTTACCTTCCTTCCCATGTGTTCATCTTAGAGGCCTGAGCCCTTTCACCTGGCTTCCTTTATAATCTCCTCCCAGCCTGACTCCACACCAGGCCCTATCACAGAACACTATATTAACCTGTGCACTGCAAGCCTGCTTGGCTGATCAACGTGTTTGTTAGGCATTGTGTGTTTGGGTTCCTGCCTGCCGTGTGCTACGTCTGTCTCTCTGTTACGTTATTGGCTTGTCCCCGACTATCCCTGTCTGCTCGTGACCCTTGACCTTCGGCTCGTTCTTTCGTTATCCTTGTCTGCTTGTGGCCCCTGACCTTCAGCTTGTTATTCGGTTCTCTCTTATCGTGTGCTGCTGCTTCCCCTCTTTTCCCCTTATCCTACGGGGCGTGAGCTAGGAAACTCCAGGGGCCGCGACCTGGTCCCAGCCTGCAGCATAACATTCTCACCACTAGAGGCCCTGGAGAAGACCAGCTGGGTCTTAGACTCCGTGCCCTGGGGAATCTTGGCTCTAGCTTCCGTTAGGATCCCGGTTGTGCTCCCTGGTCCCGCTTTCCACAACCACCCAGTTTCCTATCCGCAGAAGCCAGCCATAGGGTTCACTACCTCGCGGTGCACTCCTGTCCCCCTACGGTGTGCATCTGTCACCTGGCCACAGGTGACCCTGACACTCTACTTCTTTGTTGATCTCTACTCCTCACCATACACCTCAGAACTGGTATGCCGAACCTCTATACTGTTACATATAGTGTTATAATGCTGTTGTTTCTTTCTTTCTTTCTTTCTTTTTTTCCCTTAAATCGCAGTCTTCTTCCCTGGCCTCCCTGTGTAGATCAGACCATGCTCCCCATTAGGGATGAGCTTGGAGTTCGAGTCGAACTCATGTTCGACTCGAACATTGCCTGTTCGCCCGTTCGCCGAACAGCGAACAAATTGGGGTGTTCGCGGCAAATTCGAAAAATCTATGGGAGAAATCTAAAGTGTTAATTATAAAGGCTAATATGCAAGTTATTGTCCTAAAAAGTGTTTGGGGACCGGGGTCCTGCCCCAGGGGACATGTATCAATGCAAAAATAAGTTTTAAAAACGGCCGTTTTTTCGGGAGCAGTGATTTTAATAATGCTTAAAATGAAAAAATAAAAGTGAAATATTCCTTTAAATTTCGTACCTGGGGGGTGTGTATGATATGCATGTGAAGTGGCGCATGTTTCCCATGCTTAGAACTGTCCCTGCAAAAAATGTCATTTTTGAAAGAAAAAGTCTTTTAAAACTGACTCGCGGCTATTAATGAATTGTCGGCTCCCGGCAATACATACAAAAGTCATTGATAAAAAAAAAAAAAAAAAGCGTGGGGGTTCCCCAGAATTCAATTACCAGGCCCTTCAGGTCTGGAATGGATATTAAGGGGAACCCCGCCGCAAATTAAAAAAAAATTGACGTGGGGTTCCCCCAAATATCCATTCCAGGCCCTTCAGATCTGGCATGGATTTTAAGGGGAACTCCACCCCAAATTTAAAAAAAAAATGGTGTGGAGTCCCCCTAAAAATCCATACCAGACCCCTTATCCAAGCACGCAACCTGGCCGGCCGCAGGGGAAAAGGGGGGGACGAGAAATTGCCCCCCCTCCCTCCTGAACCGTACCAAGCCACATGCCCTCAACATGGGGAGGATGTCCCCATGTTGATGGGGACAAGGGCCTCATCCCCACAACCCTTGCCCGGTGGTTGTGGGGGTCTGCGGGCGGGGGGATTATCGGAATCTGGAAGACCCCTTTAACAAAGGGGACCCCCAGATCCCGGCCCCCCCTATGTGAATTGGTAAGGGGTACGTTGTACCCCTACCATTTCACGAAGAAAGCGTAAAAAAATGTTTAAAAAAACACACAAACACCTTGAAAAAGTCCTTTATTAAAAAAAAAAAAAAAAAAAACATTCCAGCGGTGAAATCCAGTGTCCCGCGGCGATCCCGATGTCCAGCGCTGTCCTTCATTGGTTGTGCCTGAGCGGACCTGATGGGGAACTCCCTCTCAGTATTTTAAATGTATAGACCCGCCCCTTCTAAAGTTCCCCATCAGGTCCGCTCCCTCGGTATGTCGGACCCGCCTACGTCATTGGCTTGAGCGGGGAACTTCCTTCACTGTGTAATTTAAATTTACATAGTGAAGGAAGTTCCCCGCTCAAGCCAATGACGTAGGCGGGTCTGACATACCGAGGGGGCGGACCTGATGGGGGACTGCTCTCACTTTGGTAATACATGTATAGACCCGCCCCTTCTCATGTTCCGCATCTGGTCCGCTGAGCGGACCTGATGGGGAACTTTAGAAGGGGCGGGTCTATACATTTAAAATACTGAGAGGGAGTTCCCCATCAGGTCCGCTCAGGCACAACCAATGAAGGACAGCGCTGGACATCGGGATCGCCGCGGGACACTGGATTTCACCGCTGGAATGTTTTTTTTTTTTTTTTTAAATAAAGGACTTTTTCAAGGTGTTTTTGTGTTTTTTTAAACATTTTTTTACGCTTTCTTCGTGAAATGGTAGGGGTACAATGTACCCCTTACCAATTCACATAGGGGGGGCCGGGATCTGGGGGTTCCCTTTGTTAAAGGGGTCTTCCAGATTCCGATAAGCCCCCCGCTCGCAGACCCCCACAACCACCGGGCAAGGGTTGTGGGGATGAGGCCCTTGTCCCCATCAACATGGGGACATCCTCCCCATGTTGAGGGCATGTGGCCTGGTACGGTTCAGGAGGGAGGGGGGCCGCTCTCTCGTCCCCCCCTTTTCCCCTGCGGCCGGCCAGGTTGCGTGCTCGGATAAGGGGTCTGGTATGGATTTTTAGGGGGACTCCACGCCATTTTTTTTTAAATTTGGGGTGGAGTTCCCCTTAAAATCCAAGCCAGATCTGAAGGGCCTGGAATGGATATTTGGGGGAACCCCACGTCAATTTTTTTTTTAAATTTGCGGCAGGGTTCCCCTTAATATCCATTCCAGACCTGAAGGGCCTGGTAATTGAATTCTGGGGAACACCCACGCTTTTTTTTTTTTTTTTTATCAATGTCTTTTGTATGTATTGCCGGGAGCCGACAATTCATTAATAGCCGTGTGTGAGTTTTAAATGCATTTTTTTCTTTCAAAAATGACATTTTTTGCAGGGACAGTTCTAAGCACGGGAAACATGCGCCACTTCACATGCATATCATACACACCCCCCAGGTACGAAATTTAAAGGAATATTTCACTTTTATTTTTTCATTTTAAGCATTATTAAAATCACTGCTCCCAAAAAAACGGCCGTTTTTAAAACTTCTTTTTGCATTGATACATGTCCCCTGGGGCAGGACCCGGGTCCCCAAACACTTTTTAGGACAATAACTTGCATATTAGCCTTTATAATTAACACTTTAGATTTCGAACGTTCGAGTGCATTGTATTTAATAGGGTTCTAAAGTTTACACAAACATTTTGTCTGTTCGCAGGTTCTGGTGCGAACCGAACAGGGGGGTGTTCGGCTCATCCCTGCTCCCCATTCATAACCCGAGCTGCCAGCATAAATTACCCTCCAATCTGTGGGTTTAAGAGCTGCAGTCAAGGGGTCTTGTAATGGGAGCTGGACTACACAGTGACCTCCATGCGGAAAAAAGTGAAGTGTTTCAGTAATGTTGTATTGTTTCTACTTGTTACCCCCCTCCCTTCTAAATCTCCCCCTCCCCCATGTACTCCAATCCTGTGGATCATTTGCATCATCAAACCTCAACTCAACACTCTCATATAGCGTAGACTACTGCATATCTCTGCTTGTATTTGCAGCCCACCTACATATGATTTTCCTATCAACTCATTCACCTCCATTATGCCCCCCCAATATGAAAATAGTCTCCTGGAATGTGAAGGGGCTATGTTCCCCCTCCAAGAGAATAAAATTCTTTGCCACCTCAAAAGGCTTAAGACCGACATTGCCCTGCTCCAGGAAACACATCTTTCTACCCCTGACTTCCAACGTATGAAAAAACTCTGGGTGGGTACAGTCCTGGGTTCTGACTCAAATGGCCGCAAAGCAGGGGTCCTAATACTTATACATCTCCCCTGCAAAGTCCTGTCTGTTAACTCAGACTCTCAGGGACGCCTTTTATCTGCACATGTCCAAATAGGGACCAAAGACCTACTAATCTCAAACATTTTCGCACCCAATAACCCCACTAAACTGTTTTTTAGTGAACTATCGACCTGGCTCCTTCGTGACCCACACCTCCCACACATAATCGGCAGGGAATTTAACACTACCCTACACCTCTCTGATGACAGATCATCTCCAAAACGCCCACGACCCCTCCGAGATTCCAGTGCTCCAACACTTCTGGCTTCCACAATGGATTCCCTCCATCTTCATGACATTTGGCGTCTCCATCACCCAGCCGATAGAGAGTTCACATTCTACTCTAACCCACATAATGTCTTCACTAGAATTGACTACCTTTTCTGCTCAGACAACCTTGTCCTAATGATTTCTGACACCGAAATACACAATATTGCTATCTCCGACCACGCACCCCTCTCAGTCACACTCGATAACCCTGACTTACACCCAAGTTCCAAAATATGGCGCTTCCCCTCCTACCGTCAAAATAATTCTGACTTCCAACTATACATGGAAAACGCTTGGTCTGACTACACCTCGACCAACGCACCACATGCAGGCAATCCTAATCTATTTTGGGAAGCAGGCAAAGCCTTCCTCAAAGGACGCATTATTTCCTATGCGGCCTCTTTCAAAAGAAACACACTTAAAAATTATAAAACGGCCAGCTCCCAATTGCACCTTGCTCAACATTCCCTTTACACGGATGACTCCCCTGACAATAGAAAGACTTGGCAGGCAGCTAAGCAATCCTTTGTTTTCAAATATTTTATTAAAAATTACACAATACAGTTCATATATGTTATACAAGATTTTAAAATAAGTAGATAAGTGTAGATGGAATTTTTATCTTCTCTACAATTTTGTATATAAATATGGAGTAAAGAAAATGTATTATTGAAAATAAATGCATAAGTAATAACAATCATTAAATGAAACAGTATAAAAAGAGGGAAGAGAGAAAAAAGAAAAGGGGAGGATGGGGGGGGGGAAGGGGAAAGGAGTAATATGTAATAAGAAAGCTTATCTTATACCATTTGTAATCAGATTTATCGATATCTAAACATAAGAAATACATAAAAGGAGATGAATAGTTTAATTGGGAATATTAAAAAAAAAAAAGACAGTCGTGGTCAACTAAAATCGAATCAGGGACCAAGGTCCATCTAGGTGGCTTGGCATGTCCTGACGATAAAGAGGGTCGTCACTGTTTAAATGGACAACTATGTGTCATACTAAAGTCACTAATGATAGGTCAGTGAACTAAATCATCCGTGGTATAAATATACATTGTTTTATTGAGTGGAAATATATTTTGTGGGTCTCTAATTCGACAAGATCAAGGTAACAGGGGCAGAAGGGATAGGATGTGGGAAATTTCTCCAGAGGGAGTCAGGAGTGGGGGATATGTGTCTAAATAGGATTGGATAGTGATTAAGACATTGTAATTAAGTCAGTACCAGTGCAAGGTCAAAGCCCTGTGGTAGGTGGTGATTTATCCATGGGCTCCAAAGTGCTTCAAATTTGGCAATTTTATCTAAATAGATCGCTTCTGTTTTAGCATGAATTAATGCCTGATTAATTCTATGTTTAACCGGTACAATGCTTACTTAAAGTGGAAGTTTTCCATGCGAAAGCAATTGATTGTTTTGCAGCTGTAGTTACATATAACATCAGTTTAAATTGTCGGTTAGTAATATTTGGGGGTTTATTATTTAAAAGAGCTACTGTGGGGTCTGGTTGCAAAGTGGTGCTAAACATGGTGGATAATAGATCAAATATTTTTTTCCAAAAGATGAGAACAATGGGACAGGTCCACCAAATATGTAATTGTGTGCCTTTGTCAGTGCAACCTCTAAAGCATTGTGCAGGATATTGTGGGTGGAATTTAGAGATTCTAGCAGGAACTAAGTACCATCGTGTGAGAACCTTGTAGTTCGTTTCTAGGGCAGCAATATTTGGTGTTGCTGAGTTTGTTGCTTTCCATATTTGTGGCCAATTTAAATTTCCAGGTTGGAGATTCAAATCGGATTCCCATTTAGATGTGTATGGTGGAGGGTTTTCAGAGATAGGAAGCAATAGTTGTCTGTATAGTTCAGAGATCAAGTGTCGTGCGTTCATCAGTGAACATATTCTGAGGGTTGTTTAGCTGTATAAAATTCTTAATTTGTAAGTATCTGAAAGTTTCTGTTGGAGGTAGGTCATAGGTATCACTAAGTGTGGGGAAGGGGATGATTCCATTTGAATCAATAAATTGGTGTGTTCGTATTAGTTCTTTTTTAGACCAAGTTAAGAAAGAGGATGGGAAGGTCCAGGCCGGATAGAAATCAGGGTTATGTAAGAAGGAAAGAAGAGGGTTATGTATGGATTGTAATCTAAATCGTGATTTGAACCTGTCCCAGATAGTCAGACTATGTTTGGTAATAGGGTTAGAAATTCTTCGCCGGAGTGAAGGGGGGAGCCATAAGATATTTGCCAGTGAAAGGGGGTCACAATCGACCGATTCGATCGAAACCCATAGTGGAATCTCCTTAGTGGCATGATATTTAGGGAGTTGGGCAAGTTGGGCAGCATAGTAGTATTTGCTAAAGTTGGGTACGCTTAGACCTCCCTGTGTTCGAGGAGTAAAGAGGGTATTTTGTGATAAGCGTGGTTTAATTTTGCCCCATATAAATTGCAACACTTTGCGTTGGATGATTCGGAAAAAGTAGGCTGGGACCCGGATTGGAAGGTTTCTAAAAAGATATAAAAGTTTTGGTAATATGGACATTTTAGCTACAGTTATTCTGCCCAACCATGCCAGTGGTAATGTGGACCAATTCTTCATCAATGAGGTAAGTTGTTTTAGTAAAGGAGGGTAATTAGCTTGATATAAATTAGATGGGTCAGCTGTGAATGAGATGCCTAGGTAGGTAATATGTGTGTTAGACCAGGTAAAGGGAAGAGAGTCTTGTAGTTCCGTAAATAATTCTAGAGGGAGTGAGATATTCAGGGCTTTGGATTTTTGGGTGTTTATTTTCAGGCCTGAGATCATACTACATTTAGTAAGTGTATCTATAAGGTTAGGTGCTGATGTTAGGGGAGACGTGAGAAAAATTAAAATGTCGTCAGCAAACATACATAGCTTATGTTGGTGTCCACCCAATTCGAGACCTTTAATATTGACATTAGTACGAATCATTTGTGCAAGGGGTTCGATCGCTAAAGCGAAAAGGAGTGGGGATAAAGGGCAGCCCTGCCTGGTTCCTCTTTCTATTTTTATGGGTTCAGATCGAAATCCTGAGTATAAAACATGTGCTTTTGGATTATCATACAGTGATAATAGCCATTGTAGAAAATTTGTTCCGAAACCCCATTTTTGGAGAATAGATTTTAGATAATCCCAAGATAAAGTGTCAAATGCTTTCTGGATATCTATTGAGAGGAAGCAGGCAGGGATGCGCCGGGTACGTGCCATATGTGCAAGAAGGGTTGCCCTCCGTATATTGTCTCCTGTGTGTCTGGATGGTATGAAGCCGGTTTGGTCTTTATTTATGAGTTTCCCTATTATGGGGTTAAGTCTATTTGAAAGGATCTTAGCTAGTATTTTGATGTCTAAATTTAGTACTGAGATAGGTCTATAATTGGACCAAGAAGTGTCGTCAGAGTTCGGTTTAGGTATCATAGATATAGAGGCTAGAAGGGATTCAGGACGAAAAAAATATCCTGAGAGGAGAGAATTAAAAGCTTCAGTTAGGAGAGGGGAGAGTAGTGTGGAGAATCGTTTGTAATATGTGGCTGAGAAGCCATCTGGGCCAGGACGTTTATGCAGTTTCAAAGTTTTTATAGCTAATTGTAATTCCTCTGTTGTAATAGGTCTTTCAAGGGATTCAAGTTGGTTAGTGTTGAGTGAGGGCAGTTGAATAGTAGAAAGTAAAGAGGATAGTTTTGTTTGGTCTATTTTATGGGTATCTTTGTATAAATCTGTCAGTTTCCTTTGGAATTCATTTACTATCTTTAGTGGATTGCTAGAAAAATTATTTTTTGTAATTTGCAGTCGTATTGGTTTTCTAATGTGGTCTGCTTTACGTAAAGCTAGAGCTAAAAAGGTAGTGGGTTTATTTGCTTTCATATATAATGTATGTCTAGATTTTCGAAGGATTTTTTCAGCCGAGTCCGTTAAGAAAATGTCTAGTTCCAGCTTTGCTTTATCATAGGTTAGTTTGTTACTGGGGGAAGGAGTTGTTTGAAAATCCTCTGAAGCTTTGTAAAAAGTTTCTTCCAATTTTGTCTGAATAATTTTATTCTGTTTTTTAAGATGAGCTGCTTGACTGAGGCATACTCCTCTTATTGTTGGTTTGTGGGCTTCCCAAAGCGTCAAAGGATTAATATCTGGCGACTTATTATTCGTGTAATATTCTTGAATAGTTTTTTCAATTGTTTGTCTTTAGGTCGGGATGGCTAAAAGATTGTCATTTATAGTCCAAGAGCGATAGTTGGGTTTTGGGACAAGGGAAGAGAAAGTAGTGGTAGTAGCATTATGGTCTGACCATGTACATGGAATAATTTGGGAGTGAAGGATAAGGTGTGCAGAATTGATATTAGTAAATAAATGATCAATTCGAGAGAATTGTTTGTGTGGGTGGGAATAGTGGGTATATTGTCGTTTTTTAGGATGTTGTTCACGCCAAGTGTCCAGTAGTGTATGTTGGTTGAGCAGGTTTTGGTAAGTGGGGCGGAGGTTTGAGGAAGGTGTAGGGGATTTATCCAGAATTGGGTATATTGCTTGGTTTGAGTCTCCGCACATTATAAGCATCCCTTTTTTATGTGTATCTACAATAGTGAATAGGTGTGAAAGAAAGGCAAGAGGGTTTTTGTTCGGGGCATAATATGTGACAATGGTTACTTCGGCATCTAATAATAAACCTGTGAGTATTAGGTATCGACCTTCAGGGTCTGCAATCTCAGCCTGGAGAGTAAATGGTGTAGTGTTATGGAAAGCTATCATTACTCCCCTTTGTTTAGTTGAGGCTGAGGCTTTGCTAAGCAATCCTTTGATACTTGGGCTGAAACTCTGGAATTAATCAAAAAAGCACACATGGATGCCACCCTCCATAAATTCGGCAATAAGGTGGGAAAACTACTTTCCAGACTCTGTAAGGGCCCCCACCGTCTGACCTATATTACCTCCCTACGAGACGCAATGGGTACCATCAAAACCTCACAAAAAGGCATAAACAAAATCATGCTACACTACTATTCCTCCTTATACGCGGCTGACCCCATAGACAACCTGACAGCACTTTCTTTTCTTGAGAAAATAACCCTCACCCCAATATCTCTCTCCCATCTGGATGCACTAAACGCACCCATCTCCCTTCCTGAAATATCTACTGCCATTTTAAACCTAGCCTTCTAAAGCCCCAGGCCCAGATGGTTTCATGAGCGAATTCTACAAATCCCTACAACCACTCCTGGAACCCACCCTTCACGACGTCTATCAACACATACCTACAGACGGGTAACCAAGCCATCATTAAACCATTAGCAAAAAAAGCCAAGGACCCACAAGAACCAGGCTCATATAGATCTATTTCACTTTTAAACCTCGATGTCAAGATCCTCTCCAAAATTATTGCCACTAGATTAGCCTCCATTATCCGCTCTCTGATACACCGGGCCCAATCAGGGTTTGTGAAAGGCAGGACTGCCACCATGAACATCAGAAAGGTGATGATGGTCCTGGAACACGCTAAATGCAATCCAGAGGGAGATCACGCAATCATCACCCTAGATGCAGAGAAGGCCTTCGATAACGTCAGTATCGAATGGCTTTCCATGGTCATGACTAAAATGGGTTTTTCTGGCCCTTTCGCACACCTTATCAAAACCATGTACACCGTCCCTGCGGCCAGACTAGTAGCAGCAGGACTCCTTTCAGACAAATTCCACCTCCACAAAGGTATGAGACAGGGCTGTCCCCTATCCCCACTCCTTTTCAACATTGCCTTGGAACCCCTGTCCAGGTACCTATCCTATATAGCCTCATTGCATGGCATTAATTTCGGCAACCACAAATTACACACTTCACTCTTCGCTGACGATGTCCTCATCTTCTCAGCGAAACCCACCTCTGACATGCTTACGATGAAATAAATTTTTGACCAATTTAGACTATGCTCGGGCCTTCGCATAAATAACAACAAAAGTCAAATACTCCCCATAGGCACTCAATACAAACTTCCCTGGACCAACCAATCTATCTTCGCTGTCGCGAAATCCCACATCACATATTTAGGAGTAAAAATAGGGAAACTACCTTCCTCTCTCTATCACCTCAACTCCCCCCCCCCCATATTCCTAAAATCTCTCAGGAACTAGACAACTGGATGGATCTCCCCCTCTCTCTCCAGGGAAGATGTCATCTGGTGAAAATGGTCAGTTTTGCCAGTCTACTCTAACCGCTTCAAACCAGGCCTCTGCTTCTGCGCCATAAAGACTTAAAAAGGGCTCAATACTGCTATCTTCCTTTGGCAAAACAAAAGACCACGCATAGCTTTCACAAAGTTATATATTCCCAGACGCGAAGGGGTATCAGCCTCCCTAACATCAGAACATACAATTTAGCCTGTCTATTGAGGATGGGTCTAGACTGGGTAGCCCAAATGTCTTGGTACTCCAATTATCAGCTGTAAACCACAATGGTACACCCATACTCCTTGGTAGCCCTCCTCCACTGCAAGTGGAAATCCCTTCCACCACTACTTCAGCATAACCTCCTGCTACGGGACACAGCAATTGCTTGGAGAGAAGTAAGGAAAAGCCTCAAACTCTCACCCTTCATATCCAGACATCTTCCAATACAAGGAAACCCAAGCTTCCCTCCAGGCCTGGAACATCAACCCTACGTCACATGGCAGCGGAATGGCCTCACAAAATTTTCATTACTGTGTGACTTGGAGACTGGTCATCCTATTAAATTCCAAACTTTGGCTGAAAAATTCTCACTGCCTCAATCACATGCCTTTCACTATGGACAATGCATCAGCTTTCTAAAAAATGCTTGCAGAGATGACCGTGAAAGGTTCAAACCATCTTTCTCGGATGTCCTTCTCTCAGAGGACTCATACAAAATTTCAGACATTTTCCGACCCCTTCTTCTGAAAACGACTCCACCTCTAATAGCCTCATCAGCGGCTAACTGGGCGAAAGACTTTCCAGATACTGAGCTGGTGGATAAACTCCTACAAGGCCTCAATGTCATACACAAATTGATTCCCGAATCTTGGAGGGAAACCAAACTGAAAATTGTAAACCGGGCTCACATCCCCTTTCTCTCTTCCAAACAAGGCCAAACCGCCTCCATCTGCCCTCTCTGTCAACACCCCAGACCTTCTTTGACTCATCGATTCTGGTCGTGCACCTACATATCCTCATTCTGGGATCAAGTCCTATCCTACATTTTTGAAGTAACCTTACTGAAATTACCCAAAGACCCCCTGCTCCTTATCTTTGGC
Source organism: Rana muscosa (assembly GCA_029206835.1). Taxonomy (NCBI): domain Eukaryota; kingdom Metazoa; phylum Chordata; class Amphibia; order Anura; family Ranidae; genus Rana; species Rana muscosa. Next base: position 1,173,841,789 of record CM055122.1, read on the forward strand.
CACTGGGACCCCCAGCTACTGCCCTGGTCACGCAACTCTTCCCCCACCGGCAAAGACTGGTCCCTGTTATGTCTCCTACTCACTAGAAGATCCATCCTGCATAACTGGACCTCCAACATACGACCAAATACCTCACAAATCAAAAGAGACCTCTTACAACTTCTATTCAAAGACAAACTCAACACAGACTTATCACATGAAAAGTCCAAAACAGGTTTCTACCACAAATGGCAGCCTTTCATGGTCTCAACACTTACTCCTATGGATCAGGCAAAATTCGAGGAACATTCATTCTCATACTATGGGCCTCCGCACCGTAAGCAATGCTGCTCTCTCCAACTGAAAGACCCACAACCTAATGTACCCACCGTCCGACGAGACTCACTCTTTGTGTGAGATTATCTCTCACCCATCAACCTCTTCTCTCCCTTCAATCAAAATAACGGAGAAATCTACCCTCGTTACTGCAGTCACAACTTCAAGGTCTACCCTCACGTTACCTCTTTAGTAAGAACTTGGTGCTCATTCCATCCACCTCCCCCTTTTTTTTCCTTTCCCCTCCTCACACCTCTTCCTGGATCATTCATTTCCACTCACCTGGTAACTCTAGGAACCATCCTCTTTAGATCCATCCAGTTACCCCCCTTTTTATTTAATTTTACTTCATTATTTTAATCTGACAATTACTACTCTCGATAGGTTACAAATCACATTGTTACTGTTTACGCACTTTGCCACTTTCTTCATAACTGCTTTTTTCTGTACAAAAACACTGATTCTGTTGAAATTATACTCTGTATGTAGCATCTTTCAATAAAATCTAATATAAAAAAAAGAAAATGCACTGAAAGTGCACTTTCAAGTGCAGTCGCTGTAGATCTGAGGGAAACATGCAAGGAAAAGAAAAAAACAGCATTTTTGCTTGCACATGATTTTGCACATGATTGGATGATAAAATCATCAGAGGTTCCCCTAATTTCAGAGCTTCCCCTCAGATCTACAGTGATCTACATCGACTGCACTTACAAGTGCACTTGCAGTGCACTCGTTGTGCAGAGTGGATTTCCCTTTAGTAAATCAACCCCACTGTGACAGTAAGACGAGGTATAGCTGAGCTGGGAAATATAAAGTTAGGAGAGTATACCAACTAAGCTCCACAGCTTGCAACATGATCTAATAAGCAGTAAATTCAGGAAAACCTAATTTGCTGACTAGGCAGCAAAGGCACTCACTTAAAGCGGAGGTTCCGCGGCAAATCTTTTTTTTTTTTAGCTTGCATGCAAAGTATTTTTAGATCACCAATTAGTACTCACGTGTTTGGTGATTTTTAACCTCCCCTGTCTTTTTTCTGGCAAAAGATGCACGTTTAAAATCAGCAGTCTGAATTTTCCATTTTGCTTGTGGGCATTGTGAAGCCCACAAGCACTGACTTCCTGGTAGCGGTGGACGGTGTTCTGCAGAAAAAGTTCGCCGGCGGATAAGGTTCCCCCCCTGTACTGCGCATGCGCGGCACGAACCTCAACGGAGTTTCCGAAAGTAGCCGAACATGTAGAGCTGCGAGTTAGCTCTACACGGCGCCTGCACAATGACTAGGAGCCATGTAGAGCTGACTGCGCAGGCGCCGCGTAGAGCCGACTCGCAGCTCTACATGTTCGGCTACTTTTGGAAACTCTGTTGAGGTTTGTGCCGCGCATGCGCAGTACAGGGGGGGAACCTTATCTGCCGGGGAACTTTTTCTGCAGGACATGTCACATCTGGGCGAACTCCCAGATTACATTGCGGGAGACTAGAAACGCCTACTCCCGCGGGAGTGAGTACCCGGAAGCCGGAATTTAAATTACAATAGTACGGTATGTACAAAATAAAAAAAATAAAAAGTGGCTACTGTACATGTTCGTAGTGTAAGGAGTGTGCTCGTATATAGATGTTATTTTGGGTGGAACTCCGCTTTAAAGGAAAATAACCTGTTAGAAGAACTGTGGTGGTATCTCTGCCAAGTAGATTGGAAAAGAGCAGGTTAAAGAAAAAAAAGGGGGGTTGGTCCTCCATACTTATTTAGGAAGGATATCCTTTAGTAAAAAGCCAGTCCTGAGCGGCCTCTGCATTTGTGAAGGACACCTTACTGCCATTGATCACTCGTAGGTGAGCTAGATAGGCCATCAAATAAACAATTCCATTTTCCCCAAGCTTCCTCTTGACGTCGGTAAAGGTGGCTCTTTGCTTCTGTAAATCTACTGGGAATTAAGGAAAGATCAATATTGTCATATTTTCAAACTAAATCTGGCCATTTTGCCTGGCTTTGCGAAGAATAAGATCACAATGTTTGCAATTAAGTAGTCTAGCAAGCAGGGGCCTTGGAGCAGCACCAGGCTGAGGAGGCTTTGCTGACACTCATTGAGCCCTTTCAACAGAAAAGTTGCAAAAGAAGTTGGCCTCAGGGAATGTAGATTTGAGCCAGGCTTCCACAAATTCTCTAGGATTTTGACCCTTTTTGGGTAGACCCACAATTTCGATGTTGTTCTCCGGAGGCAGTTTTCAAGATCATCCACCTTTTAATACCAGAATGATATATTTTTTTCAGCAAAATATATTTGGCTAGGAAAGGGAGAGAAGTCATCTACCAGGGTGTAAATCCTGCATTCTGTCTCTGTGGCCCGTTCCCTAACACATTGCATATCCTGCCTCAGTAGACCTATGTATACCTTGATTTCCTCAATTTTCCCAGGGAGGGAGGTGTTTCAGGCTGTAATGGCATTGAGGAGCAGGGCATTCACTTGTTCCAGGGTAAGATAAATTGATTTATTTTTGATGTGGCAGTCTTCTGAGCCTCTGAAGCTGTGGCACCATCTTGCCTCTCTGTGCGGGCAAATTCCTTTGCTGATCCACAGCGGTAGTTGGCCGGTCTCTGTTCATGGTGCTTGCCTGATGATGATACAACTAGGAGGGGCCTGTAAGAGAGTGGGAGCCACAGATAAGATGCAGGATTACAACAGATTCTGTGGGCGGCTGACGGCATTCTCCTCAGACACGTTTGGCCATCTTTGCATAGCTATGCCCCCTTTTTGTTTTTTATTTTTAGAACCCCTTGCCGTGTCCATATGTACCCATTTAGATATCTATGGTATTTCTGAAAGGAATATAAACTCTTTCTGTTCATGAATGACATCTTACTGATGCTGAAAGATATCCATACCTCCTTACCAAAGGTATGAGGTATTAGAGGCCTTTGGCCCCTTATTAGGTTACAAAATAAACTCTACTAAGAAGGAAGCACTCCAAATTCACATCCCACCCTCTCAGCTTTTGCAATTGCAGACTAACTATCCTTACAATTGGTGCCAACATTCTATTAAGTACTTTGGTACTCATATTATGGCTAATTATTTATTACTTTATAAAGAAAACTTCCTCTCATTGTTTCAGGAAATCTACAAACAGTTGAAAAATAACAAAAAAGACTATGACTAAAACTAAATTGAAATTTAACGTCAAAATTACCCGACTCATCTTTGTTTGCTAATTTGGCCACTGAGTGACAGAGGCTGCAAATCTTTATCAAAACTATGCCTTGCCCCTACGCTTTTCATGGTTTCTATTTAAAGGAAATGTAATCTGAAATGGTCCCCTTTCCTCTCCCTGCTTACCTTTATAAAAAGTTTTGTATAATCCTGTACTCCCAGATAGTTTATCATATAGTCAAATTCTACCCTGAGCTAAGGTGGAGGTACCGGTATTTAAATTATGTAATCTCAGTAACCCAGTGACTTAAAAAAATCAACCTCTTCAAGGAATTACAGTCTAATAAAAAAATTACTGATCAATATATTTTACTCTTATCTTCATTTCACACACTATTTTTTGTTCTATGGGATCTACTTTAACACTAGACTGTCCTACCAAATTTGAGCATGTACGTGTTCATGATGTCTTTCAACAACTTTTATTTTCAAATGGGAATGACCCTTCAATGCCCTAGAACCTTAAATTCTGGAAAAAAATATGTGAATCGGCTGCTAAATTATGCAAATGTGTGGTATATAAGGAGAACATATATAAGATAGTAATGTTTTGGTATAAAACCCCTGAGTAATTACATGCTTGTAATCCAAAATAGTCGGAGACCTGCTAGAAATGCCAACAGGGTAAGGGCACATTGTTTCATATCTTTTGGTTATGCCTCCAGTTTCAACCCTTCTGGAAATTAGTTTATTTACTTCTATGAGAGATTCTGGCTTAAAACAACAACAAAACAACATTTTTTTATAAATACAAATATCCAAAAAGGGGAAAATATGTTTAAAGTACAAAATCCTTATTTGAATGGAATTAAAAGTGCAAAGTTCATACAAAGTGTGCAATGAAAGTTCACAAATTATATAAAACCCTATAAAGTGTACAGAAACAATAAAAACTCCTTATTGCAAAGCAACAATATTAAAGCGGAGCTCCGTCGGAAAAAAAAATATTAAAAGCCAGCAGCTACAGCTACAGCAGCTGCTGGCTTTTAATATTTGGACACTTACCTGTCCTGGAGTCCAGCGACGTCCGCAGCAGAGGACGAGCGACCACTCGTCGCTCTGCTGCTCCCTCCGCCATCCTCGCTGAGGGAACCAGGAAGTGAAGCCCTGCGGCTTCATGCCCGGTTCCCTACGGCGCATGCGCGAGTCGCGCTGCGCCGTTCTGATTGGTGCTCCTGTGTTCTGGGAGCCGAGTGTCTCCCAGAACACCAAGGGAAGTCTGCGGGAAGTGACGTAACTCCCGCAGATTCCCGGAGAGAGCACTCCCGGATGTGGGTGAAAATACCTGTCTTAGACAGGTATCTTCACCCCCTCCCCCCTGAAAGGTGTCAATTGTGACACCGGAGGGGGGGAGAGTTCCAAATAGCAAAAGTTGCTATTTAGGGTGGAGCTCCACTTTAATAAACAATCTTGTGTTCTTGCTAAATGTTATAAACAATTTTGTTCTCTTACCAAGTGTCTTCAACTTTCCAGTAGGAGAGAATGTGCTTGTCACGTACCTGGTTCAGGAGCCTGACGTGTAGAGGAGAGCCTCTCGTACCACACCAGCTTGTGGGCCACTGAGGTTGAGACAGCAGCCACAGAAGCACGGTAACATAGGAGTGCCTAGGATCAGTCCAGTATTCAGTATGGCTGGTTGTCCATGACTGGATATGCAGCAGGCAGACTGGTAAAGGCTAGGCAGACCAGAACTGTGGCAGGCTAAAAATCGCAGCAGGAGTAGGCACGGATGCGATTCGCAGAGCAGAGCCGTAGCAGGCTGGAAGAGCAGATGCAGGTTCAGGCAGGCCGGGTCGGTAACATTCAGGCAGATCTGCAGAGCAGCAGACAGAAGAGAAGTCCAAAACAAGCCAGGGTCGGGGTATCAAGCAGACAGCGTTAGTGGGAACAAGCCGGATCAAGATCAGAGGTCAGCTCAGATAACAGGTCAGAACACACAGAAGCTGCAGACCAAACAGCAATGAGTCTTTGGTGCACTCACTTTAAATAGCCCCTTTAGCGCCAACATTGGTGACAGGCGCACGTGTGCGTGCGCGCCAGCGCATCTTTTTTTTTTCCAGATTTATCCGTTTTGAAGATTTTTTTATTTAACTGACAGAATATACAAAGAGAACGATTACAGATTCTTTGCGTTGTTCGCCTGCATATTTTTCATCCCTTTCTTGTTGTGTTTTTTGGCAAAACGCATATTCCTCATGAACTTGGGATCCACTCCCTTGAGAGACTTGTATCTCTGGGATCGGGGCTTCTTGATGCCGTTCCTGTGCCATTTACGGGACTGGTTGTGGGTGGTGTGGTTCTTGGACTTCACCATTATAGATTCCCAATGTCTGCCCGAGCCAACCGGAAGAGAGAGAGATTGCGGTGCACGCCGGGAGCCACGCCGGTCGCATTTTGAACGTGCATGCCTGCCGTGCAATTACTGCTGCACGGCTATGCCTTTCCTGACAGTGCTTCCACTACCTTAATCACCATTTAAAAGAGCCTCTTACCACACTGTCAAGACTTTTAATTTGTAAATGGTCAATAGCGTATGAATGATCTTCCTCATATGGTCTTCTGGCCTGATCCGACCATCCTGGATGTTTTTTTCCATGCAGATCCTGTCCACTTTCTCTTAGGTCTTCTATTTACTGGCATATCTAAAAGCTGTAAGAAGCTTACTGCTCATGTTTTAACTGCAGCCCGTAGACATATCCTTCCACAGGTTATCCAATGAAGCCTCTTCTCAGATCCGTTGAATATAAACTATTGCCAATATTTAATGGATGGAACGCCCCATGGCCCAAGCCCAGGATTTATTGGAACTATTTAAGAATGTAGGGGCACTCTGAGTTAGCTCCCCCTATGGTCTCCTACTTCCACCCAAAATGTTTTCATAGTAATGCTTAAATCCTTTTTTGATTATAGTCAGATTTTTTTTTTAACTGCCCCTTCGTGTGTACTTTTCTTTTGTGTATTTATTTATTTATCTTACATAGTTAATATCTGCTATTTCAGATTGTGCTTCAATTCAACCTACAGATCTATTCTTATTTGATTAAAGACCCTTTTAAGACATGTAATAGTAATGTGAGAATTTGCTATCCCAACTCTTTACTTACAACAATGGTATAATACTCTATGCAGATGTTTTTGTGTCATTTTTCTATGATGTCTTTTGTTATATTTTGACTTTAGGGTGAATAAGGATCATTTGTGCTACCTTTTTCCTATTTTTCATATGATATTTTGTCCACCGCTTGTACAAAACACAAATATAAAAAGGCACATATTGTAGGTTAGTCTAGAACCAAGTTCTAATAGATATATTTGTTTTGGTATGGGGTTGTGTCCATTCAATTGTGGGAGAGGAATCGATTGCAGATCAAATCTTGTCCTGAAGGTGGAAAGTGTTTTTTTGGTAGTTCATTTCCAAACATGTAGAAAAACATTCAAGCTTGCTTTTTATTCAATATGCACATTACTTTGAAACTTTTTGTAGAAATACATCATTAGCCCAAGATATACATTGTCCTTTTGTATTAATTATTTTGGGATATAATGAAGTACAGTAGAAAGCCTGCCTATATCAGCAAACAGACTTTATGAAATACATATTTAAAATATGAAAAATACAAAGTTTATGATATGGATATTTGGTCATTTTTGAGATAAATCTTTGGTAGGTGTGAGTGGGTTACTTGGCATCTTGCTTGAAATATGGCAGCTTTGTTTCTCGAGTAATTGCTTTTATTGGTAATAAATGTACTAATAATTTACCAACCATCAAGGTCAATGTCTTGGTGACAGCAAATGAGAAAAGTATGTATTTGGATGAATTATGACCTTGTTTGGAGTTATACACTGTCATGCTATCATTGACTTCCTCATCATAAGTAGTTCATCAAATGCCTTGAGAGGCTTGTGATGAGGACATAAGCCAATTTATGACAGCAAAGGTAGAAAAATAAATTTGCAATCTGTAACTGGAATTTACTGTTTCAAGCACTGACATAATTAAATAATGTTGGGGGATTGACTGAAAAAAATGGATGTCAGTAATGTTGCTCTGAGATTAAATTGTGGGTATTCATGTGGAACTTATAGAGTGATGATTGATGAAGACAGAACTACTGCAAGATTCTGATCTAGTCTTAGTCTTGTAGAGGCATTTTTAAAGGGCTGGTCTAAAACATAATGATAAACAGTATGCAATCATTTTATCAAAATGTTTAAAATAAACATTAAAAAGCTACAGTTATGCGGCGTACACACGATCGTTTTTCATGCCATTTTTTAAACCGACGTTTTTCTCGTCGTTTTTTTTCATGTTTCCTCTCAAGCCTGTCTTGCGTACACACGATCATTTAAAAAAACGTTCAAGCAAAGCGCAGTGACGTACAACACGTACGACGGCACTATAAAGGGGAAGTTCCGTTCGGATGGTGCCACCCTTCATGTTAGTAAAGTTTGTTGAGCGACGATTCGCGCTTTTCAGCCTCGTGCTTTTCAGTCCGTTACAGCGTGACGAATGTGCTATCTCCATTACGAACGCTAGTTTTACCAGAACGAGCGCTCCCGTCTCATACTTGATTCTGAGCATGCGCGGTTTTTTTCACCTCATAAAAGCATACACACTATCGTTTTTCACGTCGTTAAAAAAAACGACATGAAAAACGACGTGAAAAAATAGAGCATGTTTGAAATTTTTAATGGCCGTTTTTCACGTCGTTAAAAATGCTCTGGAGCATACACACGATCGGTTTTAATGCCCATTTTTAAAAATGGCATTTTTAACGGCATGAAAAACGATCGTGTGTATGGGGCATAAGTCATATTGTTCTTATCATCACTTTATTTGACCCTCTAAGACAGGTTATCACATACTGTATAGTCTAAAAAAATCAGGATAGTTACATTATTTTTTTTATTTTTTTTATCTTTTTCAACAAGTAAAACAGAATAGAAAAACAGAAGTTGGTAATAATTGACATAACTTTAAAAAAAAAGACATTATCCTTGTGCTAAAGCTTTGTGAATTGAGTCGAATATGTGTTACAGAACTTACAAAGGTCCTCTTGAATAAGTGGAGCATCTTGCTACCCTGTGTGTCACTAATCCTATTTTTTGTACTATATCCTCTGTATTATTTAAATTTTCACCCTGTCATGTTGCACTTCCAGTGAAGCCTATTAGTGGCTGCATTGACACTCATTACAAAGTCATTGTCCACTGCTGTTGCCATCGGAAATCTTTGCCTGAGAAATGCCAAGCAGAACTTGCTGTAGTGTATATTTGAAGACAGGACATGGCAGCAAGAAGCTGGAGAATACAAGAAGCACTGAGATACAGAATCATAGATTACATTTAAGTACATTAACTTGGTGATGCTTGTGGTAAATTTTAGTTATTAAAGTTGGATCTACTTTAATGTTAGAAGCTAGAGATTTGAGAAACACTACTTGATAAGAAAAAATTTAAGTACCTTCGTCCTATTATATAGAAAGATGGGATATTGTGGAGGCAATATGGACTTTCGTGGTTCGGTATGAATTACAAAGTCAATTTACAAAAATATTAATTTATTTTACAAAATCATACATAAGAAAATCAGCCTTAAATACATAGATCCTAGACAAGATCAAACATGATCAAAATAAGAACTCTTAAGAAGATTTGGTAAGGGTATCAGAGGGGAGGTGGTAAATATTGGCATTCTGTGTCCCCACATCTAAAGTCTTTGATTTACCTTGTAGAGCCAACAACAAAGACAAATAGATACATGAGGGAGAGGTGCATACTTGACTGAACTTGACTTTTTATTAATAATGGGTTGCTAGGAAATCATATTCTAGGAGTTTTTAAACTGTGTGGGCCAAATTGTTGCATTTATAGGACTAACAATAGACAATACAAAAACAAAGTCAGCATATGCCTTATGAAGGCCTTGGAGAGTAGCAAGGCTGTTGATCCCTAGTTGGAATTTATGAAAGAAATAAAGTTAGTGACTCTTATGCTTTAGTCAGGGACAAGGCTACTGGGTTTCAATCCTGCTTGATCAGAGCTAATTTATTATGCTGAAAAGGTTATTTATCCTATAGAATCTCATTCCTGATTTCTAACAGACAATTGACAGAAATCTGCAACTTCCATGGAGTCTATGCCTGGTTTAGGATTTTATTCAATAATGCAACCTTATCTTCTAGGTGGAGAGATTTTCCCTTCCTAATAATTTGCATAGATATGAGGAAAATACCCTTGAATGCTTCTTAATAAGCAGTGGTGAACACATTAGTAAATTACTGATAATATTTCTGCAGTAGGGACTTCTTTGTGGAATAAATCTCTGTTGGCTGTTTTTAATTTAGCTAAAGGCAAAATCACTAAAATGTATGTATACAATTTTGGGGTTTTCAATAAAGTTAGGGAGGGTTAAAATCCATTTAAATGTACTTTATGCCATCTGAGTAGCATTGAGGATAAATCCCTCTAACATCTTCTAATTCCCCAGAGACACAACCAGAGGTTAGAGGAAATCTTCCAAACTAAGGGGAATTTCCCTCTTAGACAAATGTCCCCTGAAAAGGTGCCCCTATTGGAAAATTTGTTAGATAATGAATTTATGTGAAATCTCCTTTAACAGATGCACATGATATTATAATTACAAATATATTTTAGCTAGATGGGAATATATTTAAACCATTGATATGGAGACTAAACAAAGAACTAATTCAGGGAAAAGAAGCGGAAGATAGAATAAAAAAATGAGTTAGAGTATTACTTCAAAACGAATGATATGAGAAATATCAGAGGCAACGCTGTGGGTAGACATGTGCATTTGTTTTCGTCCGAATGCATTTTCGTCCGAATTTCAGCTATTTTCGTTATCGTTTTAACAAACGAAAACGAAAGCACAGAATCCGAAAACCGAAAGATCCGACATAAACAAATGCTTTATTTTCATTTTCGTTGCTACAACAGTTCGATATAGATAGGAGATTCGACGTGACGCTGACAATAACAATCTGTGTCTATCGAACCTGTGGTCGAATGTGCCTAACCTTAACTCTATTAGTCCAAGATTATTCTACATAGGAGAGAGAAGATTCGACATTATAGAGAGAAAAGATTCGACATAGGAGAGAAAGATTCGACATAGGAGAGAAAAGATTCGACATAGGAGAGAAAAGATTCGACATAGGAGAGAAAAGATTCGACATAGGAGAGAAAAGATTTGTTATTATAGAGAGAAAAGATTCGACATAGAGAGAAAAGATCACTGCTGGAATTGGGTGGGGGAAGTAAAATAAAAATAAAGTTGATGATGAATGTTATTGGCTGATTGTAACCAAAGAGGAGGAGCAGTAAAATAGCTAGAATGACGAAGATTCGACAAAGCATCGAAAGTTAGAAGATTCGACTGTGCAGCAAAACTGTCCGGTCAAATGCATCCGCCCATAGGCTATAGAAGAATTCTAATGTTGGTTGACTAGTAATAGTAATGAATAAATATAATTATTACTAGTCATACAACATTAGAATTCTTCTATAGCTTGTGGGCGGAACATTCGACCGGAAATGTATGATTGCAGCGTCGTACAGTTTCACTGCTCCGTCGAATCTTCTTTGAACATTCGACAGACACCATAAGCCTTCAATGACAGATTCGACCTTAATTAATTCAGATTTTCGGACGAATGCAATTTCTAACGAAAAACGAAATAAATAAAAACGAATTTCGGGAGTAACTAAATAAATTTATTTTTCGGACGGAAACGAAATTCCGAAACAAAATATTTCAGTGTGCACATGTCTAGCTGTGGGAGGCCCATAAGGCATACATAAGAGGAATTTTGATAGCTATGGGAGCGGAAAAAAAAGGAGCGAGTAAGAAAAAGGGAAGTACTTACGAAGGAAATTCACAAGTTATGCCACGTACACACGACCGTTTTTCATGACGAGAAAACTGCCATTTTTTAGATTGGTCGTGAAAAACGGTCGTGTGTATGCTCCGTAGCATTTTTAACGACGAAAAAAATGGTGACAAAAAATTAGAACCGGCTCTATTTTTTTCTAGACATTTTTCACGTCTGTCTTTTTCTCGTCGCGAAAAACTGGCGTGTGTATGCTTTTCTGAGGGGAAAAAAAAACGCGCTTGCTCAGAATCAAGTATGAGACGGGAGCATTTGTTCTGGTAAAACTAGCAATTGTAATGGAGATAGCACATTCGTCACGCTGTAAATTATTGCATTGTTTAATGCAGCGCATTATTTTCTTCTTTATAATGCTACAATAATGAACTTATTTTGCTGCTGATATTCACACAGAGTTATGACAAACTTATTTATTTATTATTTCTTGGGATCTCATGAATAATCTTTTGTTTTGGAAAGGCAGATCTCCATAATAAATTTGTAATTAATTTTAATGAAGATCTTAATTTTTGGTAATTAATTTTATAATATTTTAGACTGATTTTCTTTTTTTATTTTATTTATTTGAGTGTGTCAAGTTACCACAACTACATTATGAATTAGCATTATTTCCCCTCAAGGAGGTTGGTGTCCCTTGTTAATTTTAAAATTTATTTTTTAAATGTCCCTGCCTACTCACTAGCAAACTATTTTTTTTTTTTTTAAAAACACATGGTCAAGTATTTACTGTAAATCAAAAAAACATTTATTCTGGCACATAACAAATTAAAAGGGAAGGCAGCACTGGAGACCCTGCTTGAATTTGTGCATCCTTTGGACCCCACAGCAAACATCAAAGGATAGAACAGCAAAATAGGGATTAGAAAATAATAATAGTGAAGCCCGTGGAGGTAAAACCACACACTTTATTGTATTCTACTTACAGTACTGTGTGTTTTTACCTCTACGGGCTTCACTATTATTGCTTTCCTCTCTGCATTTCGGTTGAAATACCTGTTTATGATAGCACCATACATCTGTCAGGGTCACCTGTGGCCAGGTGACAGATGCACACCGTAGGGGGACAGGAGTGCACCGCGAGGTAGTGAACCCTATGGCTGGCTTCTGTGGATAGGAAACTGGGTGGTTGTGGAAAGCGGGACCAGAGGAGCACAACCGGGATCCCAACGGAAGCGAGAGCCAAGATTCCCCAGGGCGCGGAGTCTAAGACCCAGCTGGTCTTCTCCAGGGCCTCTAGTGGTGAGGATGTTACGCTGCAGGCTGGGACCAGGTCGCGACCCCTGGAGTTTCCTAGCTCACGCCCCGTAGGATAAGGGGAAGCAGCAGCACACGATAGAGAGAACCGAATAACAAGCCGAAGGTCAGGGGCCACAAGCAGACAGGGATAACGAAGAACGAGCCGAAGGTCAAGGGTCACGAGCAGACAGGGATGGTCGGGGACAAGCCAATAACGTAACAGAGAGACAGACGTAGCACACGGCAGGCAGGAACCCAAACACACAATGCCTAACAAACACGTTGATCAGCAAAGCAGGCTTGCAGTGCACAGGTTAATATAGTGTTCAGTGATAGGGCCTGGGGTGGAGTCAGGCTGGGAGGAGATTATAAAGGAAGCCAGGTGAAGGAGGTCTGGTCTCTAGATGAACACATGAGGAGGAAGGTAAGATGGCAGACAAACACTACTGCATATCCATGACAACATCCGTATGTCCTTGTGAGTCCTGGATATCCCTGTAATGCTGATGAATTTGGATGTTCTTTTAAACCACCTATCAAGTTGAAAAGTGAATGCTGCCACTGACTCCTTGAATTATATGATCACAACGCTTGTTTTTCACATCTTTCTGGTAAGCAAATTGATCGCACAGCGGTGTAGTGTGCTTTCTCTTCCTTGTACACTGAAGTTTGGTGGAGGTTTCCTTATCAGTTTTTACTTCGGATTGTTTTTTTGGACTGTCATGTTTATATATTATTATTTCACTGAAGCGTTGCACTCTTGGACTTTATTATTTGTGTTTGCTTTATCTACAAACTGTGCTGGCTGCTGTTTTTCATTATATTTTATATATATTTTTTAAGTTAGCGCAGATATCTGTTCACCCGACCTTCAACATTAGGTTTTCACTAAAGAGCCATTGCCTAATGTCCATTCTGGCTTATTTGTGTGCCAGTACTGCAGCATAGCCCTCTTCAACGGAGGGGGGCTCGCTGAGGGAAACAGTAGCCTCTCTAATAAAGGCACGTGTTTCCTCCTCCACCTGCCTAACCCTCCTGGGCATTCTTCTTTGAATTTGGAGGGAAGGCATCTGGGTTCTTGTGCTGGCCCTGGCCACCTCCTGTGTGCCACTGGGCCCTGCCTCCTCCTGTGTGCCACTGGGCCCTACCTCCTCCTGGTCCACAACTTCACCCTCCTCCTGGCTCAGCTCTGCCTGTGTATACAAAAGGGACATAGTTATATTTTTTGCTTCATCAATCACACACATTTTTCACCTCATGACAGTTGCAAATTGAATGCTAATAAATAGAAAAGACAATCATTCTGACCCCTGCATTTTTCATTCTTGTCCCCATTATTTTTGGCCACTACTGTCTATTGATATGTAAAACACTTTTTGTTCAAGCATTAAATAGTTAGCAATAGTAACATCTATTTTACATCATTACTTTTAGTACAAGAAATCTTTAGCTCAATACTATACCGGGCTCCATATGTACAAATCCGGCTCCTCCAGGACCTCAGGTTGTTCCTCGAAGAAGGCAGAGATGGGTTGCAGGGAAGGCTGGAGGGTTGGCTACAGGGAAGGCTGGAGGGTTGGCTGCAGGGAAGGCTGGAGAGACGTCTGGGGAGAAGGGTTGAAAGAGAATCCCTGACTTCCAGATGGTCATCAAGAAAGCTCAATTTGCTATAGTACCACAGGCTGGGTTTATATACTTCCTCTGCTGCAGCTCCTGACCTCTGGGATTTCAGGACCATATTGCGCTGAGTCCTATATGTGCCCCTAATGGTCGCAATTTTGCTGTTCATATCTTTGATGGTTGCTGTGGGGATCTGTGTCTTGACAAATTCAAGCAGGGTCTCCAGTGCTGCCTTCCTGGCTACTTTATTTTTATTTGTAGATTTTTTGGATTCCCAGAGAACCGGAAGTTCCTTCCACCTGTCCAGGAACTCCCCCATGAATTCTGGAACTTTGAAAGCCTGCATGATTTCTGCAAGTCAAAAACAAGACAAAAATACTAGTGTCAGTCAAGACTCTTCTAAACTTTATCACCATATATAGGCCACAATCCCATCCACTGATGAGTCAAAATTCAAAAAAATGTTACGTACCTTCATTATCACGTTCGTTGCTTACTCCTTGTTCCGCACAATGAACGTAGTTATGACACATGTAACAACTCTGCACGTTTTCCCTGCCCCTGATGTTTGTTCTAGTACTTTCCCCGCCCCTTCTCGCTCATCTTAGTGCTACACAACAAGGCGGAGACACAGGTGGCTGAGATTACCTCAACAGAGGATGAAATTCAGGAGGAACCAATGACCCAATCCTGGAGATATAAGGCATCCAACAAGACATTCGAGGAGATGGTGGAGATTGTCACCATTTTGAGGAGGGAGGATTATGATGCCAAGCATGGGCCGTTTAAAAAGCCTAATCTTGTCAAGGCCAAAATTATGGGAAAAGTGGTTAAAACTCTTCACCATAAATTTGGGGTGTGCAGAACTAAGGAACAGCTCCGAAAACGGTGGTCTGACCTCAAGTTGCGGGAGCCCGACCAATACAAACAAATAAAGAAAGTTATAGGAAAAAGTAAGTAATTTTCATGTGTTTTAACTTCTGATTAGTATTACTTGCATGTAGTGATGAGCCGAACACCCCCGGGTTCGGTTCGCACCAGAACCCGCGAACGGACCGAAAGTTCGAACGAACATTAGAACCCTATTAAATACAATGGATGCGAACGTTCGAATTCTAAAGTGCTAATTATAACAACTATTATGCATGTTATTGTCCTAAAAAGGGTTTGGGAACCCGGGTTCTGCACCAGGGGACATGTATCAATGCAAAAAGAAGTTTTAAAAACGGTCGTTTTTCGGGAGCAGTCATTTTAATGATGCATAAAGTGAAAAAAAAAAAGTCAAATATTCCTTTAAATATCGTACCTGGGGGGTGTCTAAAGTATGCCTGTGAAGTGCCACGTGTTTCCCGTGTTTAGAACTGTCCCTGCACAAAATGACACTTCTAAAGGAAAAAAAAGCCATTTAAAACTGCTTGCGGCTTTAATGTAATGTCTGGTCCCGGTAATATGGATGAAATTCTTTAAGAAAAATGGCATAGCTACCCCATGACCCCCCCCCTACCCCAGCCCATTACCAGCCCCTTTGGGTCTTGTATGGATATTAAGGGGAACCCCGCACATAAAATAAAAAAGGCCCTATATACTCTGAACAGCCCTATACAGGCGGTGCATACAAGACAGGGACTGTAGGTTTGTTCTTATGTAGAGTCTGTTTGTAATTTTGAACAGGTACATTGTTGAAGTGTAGCTCCAGCCCAAAAATCTATTTTTAAACTTTTTGGAAAACATAGGTAAGGGTTATCACCCCTGTAACATTTGTTTTGCTGTCTGTGCCCCTGTTCAGAACATTTCACCTCACTTTCCGTCCCAATGACAACTGTTTTTGAAATGTGGTGTTTTTCTTGAAACAAGGATTGCTGATAAAGCATCAGTACAGAGGAGACACCTTTCTCCCATATTTATTCTTACAGGAGAGAATTTTCCTTCCTAGTGGTAGATTTCCTCTCACTTCCTGTTGTCTTCTTGCGTTTGCAAGTAGGAGTCGTTTGTAAGTTGGATGTTTGAAAGTAGGGACCTGCCGTATATACTCTGCAGAAATAGGCCCCTTAGTTGTTGGTGTTGGCACAACACTGTAAGCACTCACAGTTACTCTTGGTTGGTGCTGGAACGCCCTGCTGTCAACTATTATATCAGGAATTTTAATTACATATAATTGTTGAACAGTGGTAGTAAAAATTGGGCCTTTGATGGTGGTGCTGGTGCCACAACACTGTAAGCCCTGACAGTTACTCTTGGTGGGTGCAGCAATGGGCCCTGCTGTGAATTATTAGATCAAGAATTGTAATTACATGCCCCTGTTGAACAGGGGCTGAAAAATTGGGCCTTAGGCACTGGTGGCACAACACTGCAACCCCTCACAGCAACTGTACTTGGAGCACAGCAATGAGCCCTGTTGCAAAGTATTGCTTCAAAAATTGTAATGACACGCCCCTGTTAAACAGGGGCTGAAAAATTGGGCCTTAGGCACTGGTGGCACAACACTGCAACTCCTCACAGATACTGTACTTGGAGCACACCAATGAGCCCTGTTGCAAAGTATTGCTTCAAAAATTGTAATGACACGCCCCTGTTAAACAGGGGCTGAAAAATTGGGCCTTAGGCACTGGTGGCACAACACTGCAACTCCTCACAGATACTGTACTTGGAGCACAGCAATGAGCCCTGTTGCAAAGTATTGCTTCAAAAATTGTAATTACACGCCCCTGTTAAACAGGGGCTGAAAAATTGGGCGTTAGGCACTGGTGGCACAACACTGCAACTCCTCACAGATACTGTACTTGGAGCACAGCAATGAGCCCTGTTGCAAAGTATTGCTTCAAAAATTGTAATTACACGCCCCTGTTAAACAGGGGCTGAAAAATTGGGCGTTAGGCACTGGTGGCGGCACCCATAAACAAAAATGATCTTACAAGCTATCATCATCAATCGTATCATTGAGGACTCGGAGGAGGAGGATAGCCAGTCAACATAACAGCACAGGCACTCAGCATCAGCATCAGTCTTGAAGGGATGTGACATGTTAAAATCAATTAGTCTGTTATATCAGCATCAGGTGTGTGGTAGCTGGTGGTGATCCAAGACTGGTTCATCTTGATGAAAGTCAGTCGATCAACCGAGTCGGTGGACAGGCGCACCCTGTGATCCGTGACAAATCCTCCAGCAGCACTGAATGTGCGTTCCGAAAGAACGCTGGATGCAGGACAGGCCAGTAGCTCAATTGCATACTGTGCAAGCTCTGGCCAGTGATCCATCCTCAAGACCCAGTAAGCCAGAGGATTTTCGGTGGGGAAGGTGTCCAAGTCTGACCTTGCCCCTAGATATTCCTGCACCATGTTTATCAGACGCTGGCGATGGTTGCTGGAACCGATCATACTTTGGGGCTGCGGACTAAAGAATTGTCTGAACGCATCGGTCAGACGGCCACCTTCCCCACCGCTCCTTCTTTGACTGGCCGAAGCCTCAGCAACTCGTTGTCCAGGACCAGGAGTTTGCAACCTCCCAGTCTCTGGGAACGCGTTGCACAGACCTTTCTGCAAGGCCTCCCGGAGTTGTCTCATCCTCTGCTCCCTCTGCGACGGTAACATAAGGTCCGCAACCTTACCCTTGTACCGTGGATCAAGGAGAGTGGCCAGCCAGTAATGGTCCCTCTCCTTGATCCGAAGAATACGAGGATCCTTCCGCAGACTTTGCAGGATCAGGGAGGCCATGCAGCGTAGGTTTGCTGAGGCATTCGCTCCGGAGTCCTCTGGGTCACTAAGGACGACATGATCCGCAGCCACCTCCTCCCAGCCACGTACAAGTCCACTGGTTTCTTGGGACTGTAAATCATCCCTAAAAGACTGCTGCTGATGATGCTGAGTGCCAGCCTCCACCTCCATGCTGACACAATCCTCCTCCTCCTCCTCCTCCTCCTCCTCCTCCTCCTCTTCCTGTGCGATGGGTGGGACAGAAGGAACACTGTCTGGGTAAAGGGGGCCTTGAGAGGCAAGGAAGTCCTCCTCTTCCTGCCTCTGTTCTGCCTCAAGTGCCCTGTCCATTATTCCACGCAGCGTGTGCTCCAACAGGTGGACAAGAGGTACAGTGTCACTGATGCATGCACTGTCACTGCTCACCATCCTCGTGGCCTCCTCAAATGGTGCCAGGACAGTGCATGCATCCCTGATCATGCCCCACTGGCGTGGAGAAAAAAAACCAAGCTCCCCTGACCCTGTCCTGGTGCCGTAGTCGCACAGGTACTCATTGATGGCCCTCTGCTGCGTGTGCAGCCGCTGCAGCATGGCCAACGTTGAGTTCCACCTGGTGGGCATGTCACATATAAGGCGGTTCTTGGGCAGGTTCAACTCCTTTTGCAGCTCAGCCAGGCGAGCACTGGCATTATAAGATCTGCGGAAATGCACACAGACTTTCCTGGCCTGCCTCAGGACATCCTGTAAGCCCGGGTACCTGCCCAAGAAGCGCTGCACCACCAGGTTAAGGACGTGAGCCACACAGGGCACATGGGTCAGTTGTCCCTGTCGGAGGGCGGAGAGGAGGTTGGTGCCATTGTCGCAAACCACCATTCCTGGCTTAAGCTGGCGTGGCGTCAACCACCTCTCGGCCTGGCCCTGCAGAGCAGACAGGACCTCTGCCCCAGTGTGGCTTCTGTCCCCCAAACACACCAGCGCAAGCACGGCATGGCATCTTTTTGCCTGCGTACTTGCGTAGCCCCGTGAACGGCTACGGAGCACCGCTGGTTCATAGGACAAACCACAGGAAGAGGCCATGGAGGAAGAAGAAGAGGAGGGGGTGGAGGAGAGAGGTGTGTCACAACCAGTAGTAGCATTTTGGAGGCGTGGCGGTGGGACAACCTCCAACACTACTGCACCTTGTCCTGAATCCTTCCCAGCTGCCAAAAGAGTGACCCAATGGGCCGTGAAAGAAAGGTAACGTCCCTGTCCATGCCTGCTGGACCATGAGTCAGCGGTAATATGCACCTTACCGCTGACCGCCCTGTCCAGCGAGGCCAAGACATTGCCTTCCACATGCCGGTAGAGAGCCGGAATAGCCTTCCGTGAGAAAAAGTGGCGTTTGGGAACCTGCCACTGAGGAACTGCACATTGCACAAACTCACGGAAGGGGGCCGAGTCTACCAACTGAAAAGGCAGCAGTTGAAGCGCTAGCAATTTAGCCAAGCTAGCATTCAACCGCTGGGCATGTGGATGGCTGGGAGTGAACTTCTTTCGACGGTCCAGCAGCTGGGGCAGGGAAATTTGCCTGCTAGAATCGGACGTCGGTGTACTGCTAGCAGAGTGGGCGCAAGTACTTGGCTGTGACACACCTAATTCTACACCTTCATTCCTCTCAGTGCATGTTTCAGAGAGGACTGAAGTTATAGTGGGGTTGGAGATCCCAGCTGATGCGGTGCAAGGAGAGGTCCGCTTTGTTCTTTGGTGTGGGTCTTTGAGGTAGGCTTGCCAACGAGCTGCATGGCAGGTCAACATATGTCTGGTCAGGCATGTGGTACCCAAGCGGCTGATGTTTTGGCCACGCGATATACGCTTGAGACATATGTTGCAAACAGCAGCTGTGCGATCTGATGCACTAGCCTCAAAAAAGGCCCACACCAAAGAACTTTTTGAATGACGGGCAGAGGCAGCGCCCTGCACAGGCGGAGCTCTGCGGTGTGATTCCGTCGGTGTACTGCCCTTACGCTGGCCACCAAAGGGCATCCTGCCTCGTTGGAGATGTGCCTCCTCCTCATCCTCCTCCTCCTCCTCTCTCCTATTAGGCACCCACGTGGAGTCAGTGACCTCATCATCCCCTCCCTCCTCATCACTGGAGCCAATCTGGCAGTATGCTGCAGCTGCTGGAACATGACTGCCAGATTGGTGTCCTTCTTGAGCATCCCCTCTGTCTGCTCTCACGCTACTGCCTTCCTCTAGCTGGGTTTCATCATCAGACCCTTCGAAACGCTGGGCATCCTCCTGGAGCATGTACCCAACACTGTGCTGAAACAGTTCGGGGGACTCCTCAGGAGGAGGACATGGTGGGTCTAGGGAAGGAGTGACTGATGATTTGTCTGACATTGATACCAGGGAAGACGACGCTTTGGCAGCTGCTTTTCCAGTACCCTGAGCCTGGGTGAGAGAGGATGAGGAGGAGGAGGAGGGCTTGGTCATCCACTCTACCAAATCTTCGGCATGATGTGGCTCAACATGTCCAGCTGCCGAAAAGAAGGACAAGCGTGTCCCATGGCCATGTGCTGATGACAATGCACCGCGTCCACGACCAGCACTGTTGCCCCCAGACACAGAGCCTGCTTGCCCTCTTTTATTGCCTCCTGACTGTCTGCCTCTCCTTGTTTGCCTTCCAGACATTCTAATAGATGGCCTGCAGGGAGATGGGAAAAAAGCAATAAGGGCTACCTTCAGGTGTCCTTCTCTGTCCCTTGAAACAAGGACTTGCAGAGTGAAATAAACTGACACTCTCCCTACCTACAGTTTTCTGTCCCTAGAATAAATGTTTTTTTTAATCACAATATAGCACAAGGACAATTCAGTCACTGTCCTTCCAGGTCCCTGGAAACAAGGACTTGCAGAGTGAAATAAACTGACACTCTCCCTACCTACAGTTTTCTGTCCCTAGAATAAATGTTTTTTTAAGCACAATATAGCACAAGGACAATTCACTCACTGTCCTTACAGGTCCCTGGAAACAAGGACTTGCAGAGTGAAAGAAAAAAAACACTCTCCCTACCTACAGTTTTCTGTCCCTAGAAAAAATGTTTTTTTTAATCACAATATAACACAAGGACAATTCACTCACTGTCCTTCCAGGTCCCTGGAAACAAGGACTTGCAGAGTGAAATAAACTGACACTCTCCCTACCTACAGTTTTCTGTCCCTAGAATAAATGTTTTTTTTAAGCACAATATAGCACAAGGACAATTCACTCACTGTCCTTACAGGTCCCTGGAAACAAGGACTTGCAGAGTGAAAGAAAAAAAACACTCTCCCTACCTACAGTTTTCTGTCCCTAGAAAAAATGTTTTTTTTAATCACAATATAACACAAGGACAATTCACTCACTGTCCTTCCAGGTCCCTGGAAACAAGGACTTGCAGAGTGAAATAAACTGACACTCTCCCTACCTACAGTTTTCTGTCCCTAGAATAAATGTTTTTTTAAGCACAATATAGCACAAGGACAATTCACTCACTGTCCTTACAGGTCCCTGGAAACAAGGACTTGCAGAGTGAAAGAAAAAAAAACACTCTCCCTACCTACAGTTTTCTGTCCCTAGAAAAATTTTTTTTTTTAATCACAATATAACACAAGGACAATTCACTCACTGTCCTTCCAGGTCCCTGGAAACAAGGACTTGCAGAGTGAAATAAACTGACACTCTCCCTACCTACAGTTTTCTGTCCCTAGAATAAATGTTTTTTTTAATCACAATATAGCACAAGGACAATTCAGTCACTGTCCTTCCAGGTCCCTGGAAACAAGGACTTGCAGAGTGAAATAAACTGACACTCTCCCTACCTACAGTTTTCTGTCCCTAGAATAAATGTTTTTTTTAATCACAATATAGCACAAGGACAATTCAGTCACTGTCCTTCCAGGTCCCCGGAAACAAGGACTTGCAGAGTGAAATAAACTGACACTCTCCCTACCTACAGTTTTCTGTCCCTAGAATAAATGTTTTTTTAAGCACAATATAGCACAAGGACAATTCACTCACTGTCCTTACAGGTCCCTGGAAACAAGGACTTGCAGAGTGAAAGAAAAAAAACACTCTCCCTACCTACAGTTTTCTGTCCCTAGAAAAAATGTTTTTTTTAATCACAATATAACACAAGGACAATTCACTCACTGTCCTTCCAGGTCCCTGGAAACAAGGACTTGCAGAGTGAAATAAACTGACACTCTCCCTACCTACAGTTTTCTGTCCCTAGAATAAATGTTTTTTTTAAGCACAATATAGCACAAGGACAATTCAGTCACTGTCCTTCCAGGTCCCTGGAAACAAGGACTTGCAGAGTGAAATAAACTGACACTCTCCCTACCTACAGTTTTCTGTCCCTAGAATAAATGTTTTTTTTAATCACAATATAGCACAAGGACAATTCAGTCACTGTCCTTCCAGGTCCCTGGAAACAAGGACTTGCAGAGTGAAATAAACTGACACTCTCCCTACCTACAGTTTTCTGTCCCTAGAATAAATGTTTTTTTTAATCACAATATAGCACAAGGACAATTCAGTCACTGTCCTTCCAGGTCCCTGGAAACAAGGACTTGCAGAGTGAAATAAACTGACACTCTCCCTACCTACAGTTTTCTGTCCCTAGAATAAATGTTTTTTTTAATCACAATATAGCACAAGGACAATTCAGTCACTGTCCTTCCAGGTCCCTGGAAACAAGGACTTGCAGAGTGAAATAAACTGACACTCTCCCTACCTACAGTTTTCTGTCCCTAGAATAAATGTTTTTTTTAATCACAATATAGCACAAGGACAATTCAGTCACTGTCCTTCCAGGTCCCTGGAAACAAGGACTTGCAGAGTGAAATAAACTGACACTCTCCCTACCTACAGTTTTCTGTCCCTAGAATAAATGTTTTTTTTAATCACAATATAGCACAAGGACAATTCAGTCACTGTCCTTCCAGGTCCCTGGAAACAAGGACTTGCAGAGTGAAATAAACTGACACTCTCCCTACCTACAGTTTTCTGTCCCTAGAATAATTTTTTTTTTTAAGCACAATATAGCACAAGGACAATTCACTCACTGTCCTTACAGGTCCCTGGAAACAAGGACTTGCAGAGTGAAAGAAAAAAAACACTCTCCCTACCTACAGTTTTCTGTCCCTAGAAAAATTTTTTTTTTTAATCACAATATAACACAAGGACAATTCACTCACTGTCCTTCCAGGTCCCTGGAAACAAGGACTTGCAGAGTGAAATAAACTGACACTCTCCCTACCTACAGTTTTCTGTCCCTAGAATAAATGTTTTTTTTAATCACAATATAGCACAAGGACAATTCAGTCACTGTCCTTCCAGGTCCCTGGAAACAAGGACTTGCAGAGTGAAATAAACTGACACTCTCCCTACCTACAGTTTTCTGTCCCTAGAATAAATGTTTTTTTTAAGCACAATATAGCACAAGGACAATTCACTCACTGTCCTTACAGGTCCCTGGAAACAAGGACTTGCAGAGTGAAAGAAAAAAAACACTCTCCCTACCTACAGTTTTCTGTCCCTAGAAAAATTTTTTTTTTTAATCACAATATAACACAAGGACAATTCACTCACTGTCCTTCCAGGTCCCTGGAAACAAGGACTTGCAGAGTGAAATAAACTGACACTCTCCCTACCTACAGTTTTCTGTCCCTAGAAAAAATGTTTTTTTTAATCACAATATAGCACAAGGACAATTCAGTCACTGTCCTTCCAGGTCCCTGGAAACAAGGACTTGCAGAGTGAAATAAACTGACACTCTCCCTACCTACAGTTTTCTGTCCCTAGAATAAATGTTTTTTTTAATCACAATATAGCACAAGGACAATTCAGTCACTGTCCTTCCAGGTCCCTGGAAACAAGGACTTGCAGAGTGAAATAAACTGACACTCTCCCTACCTACAGTTTTCTGTCCCTAGAATAAATGTTTTTTTAAGCACAATATAGTACAAGGACAATTCAGTCACTGTCCTTCCAGGTCCCTGGAAACAAGGACTTGCAGAGTGAAATAAACTGACACTCTCCCTACCTACAGTTTTCTGTCCCTAGAATAAATGTTTTTTTTAATCACAATATAGCACAAGGACAATTCAGTCACTGTCCTTCCAGGTCCCTGGAAACAAGGACTTGCAGAGTGAAATAAACTGACACTCTCCCTACCTACAGTTTTCTGTCCCTAGAATAAATGTTTTTTTTAATCACAATATAGCACAAGGACAATTCAGTCACTGTCCTTCCAGGTCCCTGGAAACAAGGACTTGCAGAGTGAAATAAACTGACACTCTCCCTACCTACAGTTTTCTGTCCCTAGAATAAATGTTTTTTTTAATCACAATATAGCACAAGGACAATTCAGTCACTGTCCTTCCAGGTCCCTGGAAACAAGGACTTGCAGAGTGAAATAAACTGACACTCTCCCTACCTACAGTTTTCTGTCCCTAGAATAAATGTTTTTTTTAATCACAATATAGCACAAGGACAATTCAGTCACTGTCCTTCCAGGTCCCTGGAAACAAGGACTTGCAGAGTGAAATAAACTGACACTCTCCCTACCTACAGTTTTCTGTCCCTAGAATAAATGTTTTTTTTAATCACAATATAGCACAAGGACAATTCAGTCACTGTCCTTCCAGGTCCCTGGAAACAAGGACTTGCAGAGTGAAATAAACTGACACTCTCCCTACCTACAGTTTTCTGTCCCTAGAATAAATGTTTTTTTTAATCACAATATAGCACAAGGACAATTCAGTCACTGTCCTTCCAGGTCCCTGGAAACAAGGACTTGCAGAGTGAAATAAACTGACACTCTCCCTACCTACAGTTTTCTGTCCCTAGAATAAATGTTTTTTTTAATCACAATATAGCACAAGGACAATTCAGTCACTGTCCTTCCAGGTCCCTGGAAACAAGGACTTGCAGAGTGAAATAAACTGACACTCTCCCTACCTACAGTTTTCTGTCCCTAGAATAAATGTTTTTTTTAAGCACAATATAGCACAAGGACAATTCACTCACTGTCCTTCCAGGTCCCTGGAAACAAGGACTTGCAGAGTGAAAGAAACTGACACTCTCCCTACCTACAGTTTTCTGTCCCTAGAATAAATGTTTTTTTAAGCACAATATAGCACAAGGACAATTCACTCACTGTCCTTCCAGGTCCCTGGAAACAAGGACTTGCAGAGTGAAAGAAACTGACACTGTCCCTACCTACAGTTTTCTGTCCCTAGAATAAATGTTTTTTTTAAGCACACTATAGCACAAGCACAAAACACACTGACACTCTCCCTACCTATCCTTCTCTTTCCCTAAACTAAAGGAATCCAGGTTAAGCAAGAAAGAAATAACAGTCACTGTCCCTGCCTATGCTGCTCTATCCCTGCTCCGGAACACACTACACTAGGCCGCCGTGCTGGCGGCCTTTTATAGTGTGGGGCGTGTACTAAACACCCTCAGCAATAATTGGCCACAGGCATCCTGCCTGTGGCCAATCATTGCTCTCCTCGCTGCCGGCGCTGTGATTGGCCAAGCATGCGGGGTCACAGTGCATGCTTGGCCAATCACAGCGCCTGGATGACACTGCGATGGCGTAGTGCATTGTGGGCCGTTCGCGTCACTCGAATTTGGCGCGAACGGCCCAAATCGTTCGATCTTCGTCGAACGATCGAACAGCCGATGTTCGAGTCGAACGTATGTTCGACTCGAACACGAAGCTCATCCCTACTTGCATGTTGCTGCATGTGCTTTTCTTTAATGTTGTACAGTTAAAGATAGAAACTTTCATGATCGTGGGCACAGTAATCGGTCGTAGTAAACCTTGTTCATTCGCTTACTAATAATACAATGTTTTTGGCTGATACAGGGTTAACTAAATTTTACCATGCCTATTTTGGTGAGCTGATTTTTTGGACATGGTTGACTAGATGTGTTGGTAACTATATTGAAATAATATAACTGAATTCAGTGTAATGTAAGGAGAGGATGCTCAGCAGCTGGTTAAACATCTGGACTCAGTAGCACAAGTGTGGGCCAACAGAACAACCTTTTTAGGGTGTCACACACAGGTTATCCAGTATATACTTGGGGTGTGTACATGTGTGAAACTTATTAAAATATATATATATATATATATATATATATATATATATATATATATATATATGTTCCTGCTTTGATAAGGGATACAATCGTGTGTTCAGCTTGGAACTCTGCCAAAACAGACAATTGTACCACACTATCAGGCCTCAAATTTAATTTAACTAAAGTATACCTTTTGTTTCAATCTCAATAGAGCTTCAAACTGGTTCTAGACGTGAGCCTAGAAACCCCACACCTCCAACAAGAGACCCACAACCGCATGATTTGGAGGAAAGAGAAGTGGAGGAAGTGGAAACTGGCACCACAACAGGTCAGTGTCATACACCACAGATTCAGGTAATTGATGTAGTCCTGCATATTTATAATACATGGGGGCTGATTTACAAAATGAGTATTGGCGCATCTGCGTGCGCAATGGCTGTTTTGGTATTTACAAAACATTAGCGCCTGTAGCGCAGCCCTATTTCCCATTTACTATAGTGTTGTCGGCGGACGGGAGGAGGCGCTCAGTGCGCCACTAGGGACCTAGCGCACAGCATGTTAAAATATAAATATAAAGAAGTTGGAAGTGAGAATATAATGGGGGTGACATGGGGTGATGTGAGGAAGTGTAGTGACACCTGCCCAAATAACAAACATGGCCAAAATTGAGTGATAAAGTAACTTTTTCAAAACCAGCCCGCTGCGCCGGCAAGTACGATTCGAGCTGCGGGAGGTTTTTTTGAGCTCAGCGTGGGAATTTCAATGGTTCAAATGCGCCGGGACACTGCGCCGGCAAAATCTTAGTAAATGTCAAGTCACGTAAATCAATTTGCATAAGTTGAACAGGCGCAGCTCTGAACTTTCCATTGCGCCTGCAAAATGACATTTCTAAAGGAAAAAAAAGGCATTTAAAAGCAGCCGCGGCTGTAATGAATTGTGGGCTCCCGGCAATATAGAGAAAAGTAATTGAAAGTGTTTGCTAACCAAAAAAAAAGCGTGGGGGTTCCCCCAAATTCAATTACCAGGCCCTTTAGGTCTGGAATGGATATTAAGGGGAACCCCGCTGCAAATTTAAAAAGAAAATGATGTGGGGTTCCCGCAAATATCCATACCAGGCCCTTCAGATCTGGCATGGATTTTAAGGGGAACTCCACCCCAAATTTAAAAAAAAAATGGCGTGGAGTCCCCCCAAAAATCCACACCAGACCCTTATCCGAGCACATAACCTGGCCGGCCGCAGGGGAAAAGGGGGGGACGAGAGTGGCCCCCCTCCCTCCTGAACCGTACCAGGCCACATGCCCTCAACATGGGCTCCATCCCCACAACCCTTGCCCGGTGGTTGTGGGGGTCTGCGGGCGGGGGGCTTATCGGAATCTGGAAGACCCCTTTAACAAAGGGGACCCCCAGATCCCGCCCCCCCCTGTGTGAAATGGTAAGGGGTACATTGTACCCCTACCATTTCACAAAGAAAGTGTAAAAAATGACAAGAGACGGTTTTTGACAATTCCTTTATTAATGTCTTCTCTTTTCTTCCTTCTTCTTCCTTCTTCTTCTTCCATCTTTTTCTTTTCTCCATTCAGGTTTCTTCCTCTTCATCTTTATCTTCATCTTCATCTTCCTTCTTCTTTCGGTCTTCTCGTCCGCATCTTGCTCCGGCGTCTTCCCTTCTTCTTCGGCCGCTCCGTTTGAATTGGAGATTCCCGCTGTGTGACGCCTCAGTTCCCCACTTGGTCCGCTGCCCCCGGTGGCTCCGCCCCCCTCTGACACCACGGGGAAAGTCCCCGTGAAATCCATGTGCGTCAGAGGGGGGCGGGGTCACCGGGTGTAAGTGGACCCGATGGGGAACTGAAGAACTGAAGCTTCGCACAACGGGAACCTCCAATTCAAACGGAGCGGCCGGAGAAGAAAGAAGAAGGGAAGATGCGGACGAGAACACCGAAGGAAGAAGGAAGATGAAGATGAAGATGAGGATGAAGATAAAGATGAAGAGGAAGATGAAGATGGAGGAAGAAACCCGAATGGAGAAAAGAAGAAGATGGAAGAAGATGGAAGAAGGAAGAAGATGGAAGAAGATGGAAGAAGATGGAAGAAGGAAGAAGAAGATGGAAGAAAGGAGAAGACATTAATAAAGGAATTGTAAAATACCGGCTCTTGTCATTTTTTACATTTTTGACACTTTCCTTACATTTGTACCCCATTACCATTTCACACAGGGGGGGGGCGGGATCTGGGGGTCCCCTTTGTTAAAGGGGTCTTCCAGATTCCGATAAGCCCCCCGCCTGCAGACCCCCACAACCACCGGGCAAGGGTTGTGGGGATGAGGCCCTTGTCCCCATCAACATTGGGACATCCTCCCCATGTTGAGGGCATGTGGCCTGGTACGGTTCAGGAGGGAGGGGGGGGCGCTCTCGTCCCCCCTTTTCCCCTGCGGCCGGCCAGGTTACGTGCTCGGATAAGGGTCTGGTGTGGATTTTTGGGGGGACTCCACGCCATTTTTTTTTAATTTGGGGTGGAGTTCCCCTTAAAATCCATGCCAGATCTGAAGGGCCTGGTATGGATATTTGCGGGAACCCCACGTCATTTTTTTTTTAAAATTTGCAGCGGGGTTCCCCTTAATATCCATTCCAGACCTGAAGGGTCTGGTAATTGAATTTGGGGGAACCCCACGCTTTTTTTTTGTGTAATCAAAGACTTTCAATGACTTTTATCTGTATTGACGGGAACCCGCAGTTCATTACAGCCGCAAGGACTTTTAAATTACTATTATTTTACTTTAGAAATGTCATTTTGCTCTCCAACTGTTATAAACATGGAAAACATGTGCTACTTTACAGGCATACTATAGACACACCCCGGTATGATATTTAGGGCCAGTTCACACCGGATGCAGTGCAGTGCGTTTTTTTGATGCCTGAAAAATGCAAAGAAAGTTGATCACATTAATGCCAATGGCATAGTTCACACCACTGCAGTACGTTCCAGTGCGTTTCAGAAAGCAAAAAAAAAATTGGTCATGCTGCATTTTTTAGGTACAGAACTGTACTGGACCGCAGTAAAACACATCAAAAACGCAACAGAACGTACCAAAAATGCACTGGAATGCACCGGAACGCACCTAAATGCACCCAAGATGCACTGCAACACACTTGTCCTAAGTGAAAAGAGGGGGAAAAAACACTGGACTGCATCAAAAACGCATCAAATATGCACAGGAATGTGTCAAAAACGCGCATGCAGAAAAGCACCTGGAACGCACCCAGACTGCGTTTCTATGGTGTGAATTAGGGCCAGTTCACACCATAGAAACACAATCCGCATGCGTTCCAGGTGCTTTTCTGCATGCACGTTTTTCATGCGTTCCAGTGCATTTTTGGTACGTTTTTGATGCAGTCCAGTGCTTTTTTTTCACCCCTCTTTTTTATTAACCATAGATAAGGACAAGTGTGTTCCAGTGCGTTTTTGGTGCATTTAGGTGTGTTCCTGTGCGTTCCAGTGCGTTTATGATGCGTTTTGATGCGTTCCAGTACAGTCCAGTGCAGGTAAAATGCAGCATGTTCTACTTTTTTGGTGGAACTGGAACGCACTGGAACAAACACTGCCATTTAGAACCATATAACCAACTTTCCATGCATTTTGGATGCATAAAAAACGCAATGCACTGCATGTGGTGTGAAATGGCCCTTAAGCAATTTGGCATATTTAAAGGCACTTCTCCTTGTTTTGTTTTTGGTGTTTTCCAAATTGGTGACATTGATATATGTCCCTTAGGTTGGGACCTGGGCCCCCATTTTAAGGCCAATAACTAGAAGATAAGCCAGCCAAGTGGGGACTAGCAAAATTAACAAGTCAGTTCCCATAGACTGCAATGGCATTTGTTGGTGGGGGGGGAGGGGTGATTGTCCCATCTCTAATTTTGTAGCATGCTGGATGATGTGCTTAATTTTGGACGGGGGGAGGGGGGGGTTTTCTCTCACTGCATTGGTGTTGTTCTGCACATGCCCAGCCAGTTAGTTTTTTTTTTGGGTGCTTTTTGTGTGTGAACAGCACCTGGGTATTTCTGGGCATGCTCAGAGAGTGTTTTTATGGGTTAGTAATTGAAAGACATCCTTAACAGGTGTACCCACTTCGAATTTCAGTCTCTACATTGAGTAAACTTGCATTTTGGGTGTTTCATGGACTGTGCATGTGTTTTCAATTGCCTCATTAGCACACAAACCTATGTTATATAAAGCTCAGAGGGAACATTCGTTCGCTTGCCCTGAGAAGAGGCAAGTGTGTGTGTGGGGGGGGCAAAATGTACATGTTGGTGTCCTTATCGAGTTTGTAACACATGTATTTTATTTGTTATGTCTTTGCAAAACAGGTGATTGGTTAACTCTTGTGGATTGTATATTTTTTGTGTGGGGAAAGTGTTCCCCTGAAATAATTCTGATGTTGTTAATGTGTGTTGTTTGTTCACTTTGATTTAATTGTCTGTGCTGCAATTTTTGGCCACAAATTGCTCAAGATGTTGAGTCTGTAACTGTTTCAAATTGACCATGTTTTTTATTTTGCCTTCCCTTTTGTTTTGTTGAACAATAAAATTTGATGCAAAGTTTTGATGTTTGCTTTGTGTTTTCTTTGCAACAAATGTGACAGCTGATTGGCATGTCAAAACAAAACTGGTGTGATTTGTCTAATCTGGTGCCTTCATGCTAGCATATGCATGGATTGTGTGCTGCCATGGAGCGTCACCAGGAAATGAAAAATACAGAGCGGTACGTATTAAATTTTCCTTTTTTACTGCAGTGGTTCTCAGCCTCAGTCCTCAAGTACCCCCAACAGGACATGTTTTGTGAATTTATCTTATCGAGAATTGTTGTCCAAAAATCAAAACCATTAACTGTGATTTAAAGCACATGTGCAAGATGAAGGAAAACCTGCAAACATGGCCTGTTGGGGGTACTTGAGAAGCACTGATTTAGAGCACTGCACTTAAAAATAGCTCAAGGCCATACAATTCTAATTGTGGGCATTTTGAGGGAAACGCAGTAAGTGTTAGAACCCCTGCGTGTGTTTTTTTTTTTAGATTATTTATTTTTTGTAGTTTGGCTTGTGTGTCTCCTTTTCTTAACATTGGCTTCACTTCCTGTCACACAGCTAAACAGGAAGTGAAGGTAAAACCCTACCAATGTCTTTTCTTGGGGACACACAGATCAATCTAGTGTCCCCATTAAGCAAATTGCGCTCTAGCACTTTGTTGTGTACACCCCAAATCATTGGGTAGTTTGGGGTTTAGTAAAGACATATCCACTCTGCAGTAAAAGTGTAGCTGCTGAAAATCTGAGTGAAAGTACTGGTGATTGGATGTTACAATCATGTAAAAGCAAAGATGTTTTTTTTTTTTGGCTTGCATGTCCCTCTCAGATATACAGCAAGTGCACTTGTAGTGCAAAGTAGATTTGCCTTTAGTAAATAAACCCCACAGTCCAAACTACCTAATAAATTGTGGTGTACCCCGCAATATGCTGGAGTGCAATGTACATAATGGGGAAAGTATTTAGACTGACCTGTGTGTCCCCAAGGAAAGACATTGTTAGGGATTTTCCCTCACTTCCTGTGTGGCTATGTGACAGGAAGTGAATTATTTGGAAGGATAAAGTGGCCAAATTATTTAGTTTAACTTTTCAAAGACTCATTCCTAAGTTGAATAGTGATGCATGTCAATGGCCCATTTAGACACTCTTTAATCACTTGAGATCAGCGCTATAACTGATCGACGGCCACAGCATGGTCCTCAATTGCCTGGAGTCCGTCAATAAGCGTCCTCCCCTTTGCGTGCGCTGTGGTCACAGAGTCACTGAGACTCAGGTGATGACAGATCCGAGTAAGGGGCCGATCCCTGCCCTTTACCATGTGATCAGCTGTCAGCAAATGACAGCTGATCATGTGATGTAAACAAAAGCTGGGTAATGGTTTTTGTTTTCTCCTTGTGCCGACAGCGTGAGCATAAAAAAAGGCAATCACCGGCTTATGTGCAAGGGACATGAGGCCCAAAGAGGAAGAGGCAATTCTGCATCATCTGTGACAATTAGTAGCCCCTGCCAGTGCCACCTATCAATGCCCACCACTGGTTCCAATCAGTGGCACCTAGCAGTGCTGCCTATCAGTGCCCATCACTGCCAACTATCATTGCCACCTAGCAGTGCCACTTCTCACTGCCCACCAGTGCCAAATAGCAATGCCACCTCTCAGTGCCCACCCTTGCCACCTTATCGGTGCCCATCAGTGCAGTCTCATCAGTGTACATCAATGAAGAAGAAAAATTACCTTTTTTTAAAATATTAACCAGTTTCCTACCGCCCACCGTCAAATGACATCCTTTGCTTTGGGCAGTTGCAGGCATCATTCAGATATCATTCTTTTCAGCCGGCGATTCTGTGCACAATAAAAACGATCATAGTGGCAGTTCTGCCGCTTGATCGTTCTTATAGGCGGGGAGGGGACGTTCCCCCCCTCTTGCCGCCATCCGGTGCTTCTCCGGGCTCTCCCGTGCCATCTGGGGCTCGGAGAACGATTTGGAGATGACTGGTGACCAGATGGTCATCAGTCATCTCTATGACCGTCGGAGGCGCGTTATGACATCACGACGTGTTCCCGTATGTTAACCAAGCCGTGATCTCGGCTGTCAGCATGAGATTGGTGTTTTTTTTGGACCAATATCATGCTTTCCAGCCTGGAGGAGAGATGCAGGGTCTTATTGACCCCGCATCTCTCCATAAAGAGGACCTGTCACACACATTCCTATTACAAGGGATGTTTACATTCCTTGTAATAGGAATTAAAGTGATCCAAAAAAAATAAAAAATAAAAAAAGAGTAAGAAATACAAAAAAGTAAAAAAACAAAATAAAAAAAAAAAGCAAAAATAAGAAAAAACGCCCATGTCCCCGGTAGCTTGCGCTCAGAAGCGAACACACACGTAAGTCCCGCCCACATATGTAAACGCCGTTCAAAGCACACATGTGAGTTATTGCTGCGTGCGTTAGAACGAGTGCAACAATTCTAGCACTAGACCTCCTCTGTAATGCCAAAATGGTAACCTGTAAAAAAATTTAAAGCATCGCCTAGGGAGATTTTTAATTACTGAAGTTTGGTGTCATGCCATGTGTGTGCGCAATTTTAAAGCGTGATGTGTTAGGTATCTATTTACTCAGCATAACAACATCTTTCACATTATACCAAAAAATTGGCCGTAACTTTACTGTTTTGTATTTTTAGCAAACAAA
The DNA here is from genome assembly GCA_029206835.1 of Rana muscosa. NCBI lineage: Eukaryota > Metazoa > Chordata > Amphibia > Anura > Ranidae > Rana > Rana muscosa. The sequence goes on from CM055122.1 coordinate 1,173,875,148, forward strand.
AGGCGTTTGAAAATTTATTGCGCAAATACCGAGCGAGATAAAAATTTGCAATGACCGCCATCTTATTCCCTAGGGTGTCTGCTCCAAAAACATATATAATGTTTGGTGTTTTGAAGTAATTTTATAGCCATAAATTTATGATTTTTACATGAAGGAGAGAAGTGCCAGAATAGGCCCAGTGCTGAAGTGGGTAAAATATCCATTTTTTTTTTTAAACTCGGTCTTTTGTATTTATCGAAAAAAATATTTATGATGTCACAGTCCCGGGGAATGATGGGACTGTGACGTGAAACGTGGGCGGGGTCAGCGGTGGCATCATCCGGTGACCACGCCCCATGCCAATAAAAGTGGCACCGCTGCTTGGACAGAGCATTGCGGCGGTGGACAGCGACGAGGCAACATCGGGCGAAGAGAAGAGGGAAGAAGGCGACGAAGAAGACCGGCCCCCGCTAGCAAAAGAGCTGGCAGAAGATAGCGGGGGCCCGGCAGAAGGCAGAAAGAACCGGAGATCGTGGAGAAGGCGTCGGAGAGCGGGAGAAGAACCGGAGAACAGAACAAGAGACCCCCGAAGTTGGAAGAAGACGGCGAGGAAGCCCGGGACCCCCGCTAGCAAAAGAGCTAGCAGAAGATAGCGGGGGCCCAGCAGAAAGACCCTCGAAGCCGGAAGAAGATGGCGAGGAAGCCCGGGACCCCCGCTAGCAAAAGATCTAGCAGAAAGACCCCCGGAGCTGCCCAATAAATTACTATTCAAACCTGTGTTGTCTTTTTTTATTGACTTATTTTGTCACCAGGTGAATGGGTAGGGGTACGATGTACCCCATACTCATTCACATAGGGTGGGGGGCCGGCATCTGGGGGCCCCCTTTTTAAAGTAGGCGCCCGGATTATGAACGGCCAGGGTTGTCGGGAAGAGGCCCTTGTCCCCATCAACATGGGGGCAGGGTGCTTTGGGGTGGGGGGGCCGCAGGTCACCCCCCTGCCCCGAAGCACCAAACCCCCCATGTTGAGGGCATGCGGCCTGGTACGGTTCAGGAGGGAGGGGGGGCGCTCTCTCGTCTCCCCCTTTTCCCCTGCCAGGTTGCGTGCTCGGATAAGGGTCTGGTTTGGATTTTGGGGGGACCTCCACGCCGTTTTTCGGCTTAGGGGGTTCACCTTAGAATCCAGACCAGACCTAAGGGCCTGGTATGCTCCTGAAGGGGAACCCATGCCGGTTTTTTCATTAAAATTTGGCCTGGAGTTCCCCTTCATGATTCATACCAAACATGGGACAGCGAGGCTGCCGAGGACCAGCGCGATGACATCGCGCTGGACACATTCTCGGCCGGCTAGTCGCCTCTAGGACATGACTTGAGTGGCTGCTGCACGCTCAGGTCGTGTCCAGGTCGCCTCGCAAAGTCGCGCTGTCCCTGTGTCAGCCGACACACGAGTCGCCCGCAAGTCGGATCCGACTTCCCGGGCGACCTCTATTCAAATCAATGGGCTCCCATAGGGAACCATTCATTTTCAATAGAGCGCCGCTGACATTTCTATTTACTATAACAGTGCGCCGCTGCTTCCTGCGCCCAGTGAAGGAGTTATCCGGTGCACCAATTAAGGTTAGAACCAGCGCAGCGCACTGTTATTAGTAAATCAGCCCCATGGTGTGTTTTTTAATTATAGGTGCTGTTGTGCCTGTGGAGCAAGAAACTTTCACAAGTCACAGTGCCCAGATCCTGATACAATACCTAATGGTCTGCTGTTGAGACCTTGAAATAATAAAGGGAGACTTGCTACAGATCAGGCAAAATACCAAGCGGGTGGAGCAAAGGCTCCAAAACATCATGGATGTGCTTGGGCGAGTTTAAGTTTTTAAAAAAAAAACTGTTTGATTTTCCTTTTGTTTGTAATGTTATTTTTTATTTACAATTTTAATAATTGTACATGTTGAACTTTAGAAGTAAAAAATATTTTTGTACTTTATAACAAAAAATTAAATACGCACATTTAAAATGTGCAAATAGTAAAAAGCTTTTGTACTCAACAATAAGTGGCTTCTTATATCAATGTTGCCCAAAATAAGATTTTTTTTTTTTTGGTGTTTACACTGACAATGATGGGTATTTACTAAAGGAAAATACACATGGCACTTCAATTGCACTAGGAGAAACTAGGAGAAAGATAAAAGAAACACAAGAAAAAAAAAATGTTTTCAGTTGAAAATATTTGTTTATTAAAATAACATTTTAAGGTTCATCAGGCATATCAATGGCCCCCCTACCCATAAAATATTCAAGATATTGTTGCCGCACATCACGGCCACTTTGGGGGGCCAAGCCTGGACGGCCAGCTTCCAGGGCCAACAAAGGATTTGGGTCCTGTATTGTGGCCTCAGGCCCAACAGAACTCAGATAATTCTGGGAATGTACTCTTAAGAAATTGTGAAAAACACAACGGGGCTGATTTACCAAATGTTTGCGCCATGAGTATTGGTGCATCTGCGTGTGCAATGGCTGTTTTGGTATTTACAAAACATTAGCACCGGTAGCGCAGCCCTATTTGCCATTTACTATAGTGTTCTCTGCGCCCGGGAGGAGGCGCTCAGTGCGCTACTATGGACCTGGCGCAGGGCATGTTAAAATCTAAACATAAAGAAGCTGGAAGTGAGAAAATATTGGGGGTGATGTGGGGTGATGTGAGGAAGTGTAGGGACACCTGCCCAAATAACTAATATGCCCAAAATAGAGTGGGAAAGTAACTTTTTCAAAACCAGCCCGCTGCGCCGGCAAGTACGATTAGAGCTACGGGAGGTTTTTTTGAGCTCAGCGCGGGAATTTCAATGGTTTAAATGCGCCAAGACACTGCGCCGGCAAAATCTTAGTAAATGTCAAGTCACCTAAGTCAATTTGCATAAGTTGAACCAGCGCAGCTCTGAACTTGCCAGTGCGCCTGCAAAATGTAATTTCTAAAGGAAAAAAAAGGCATTTAAAAGCAGCCGCGGCTGTAATGAATTGTCGGCTCCCGGCAATATAGAGAAAAGTCATTGAAAGTGTTTGATAACCAAAAAAAAAAAGCGTGGGGGTTCCCCAAATTCCATAACCAGGCCCTTCAGGTCTGGAATGGATATTAAGGGGAACCCCGCTGCAAATTTTAAAAAAAAAAATGACGTGCGGGTTCCCCCCAAATATCCAAACCAGGCCCTTCAGATCTGGCATGGATTTTAAGGGGAACTGCACCCCAAATTTTATAAAAAAATGGCGTGGAGTTCCCCCAAAAATCCATACCAGACCCTTATCCGAGCACGCAACCTGGCCGGCCGCAGGGGAAGAGGGGGGGACAAGAGCGCCCCCCTCCCTCCTGAACCGTACCAGGCCACATGCCCTCAACATGGGGAGGATGTCCCCATTTTGATGGGGACAAGGGCCTCATCCCCACAAGCCTTGCCCGGTGGTTGTGGGGGTCTGCGGGCGGGGGGCTTATCGGAATCTGGAAGACCCCTTTAACAAAGGGGACCCCCAGATCCTGGCCCCCCTGTGTGAAATGGTAATGGGGTACAAATGTACCCCTACCATTTCACAAGGAAAGTGTCGAAAATTTAAAAAATGACAAGAGCCGGTTTTTGACAATTCCTTTATTAATGTCTTTTCCTTTCTTCCATCTTCTTCCTTCTTCTTCCATCTTCTTCTTTTCTACATTCGGGTTTCTTCCTCCATCTTCATCTTCCTCTTCATCTTTATCTTCATCTTCATCTTCCTTCTTCCTTCGGTGTTCTCGTCCGCATCTTGCCCCGGCGTTTTCCCTTCTTCTTTCTTCTCCGGCCGCTCCGTTTGAATTGGAGGTTCCCGCTGTGCGACGCTTCAGTTCTCCACTTGGTCCGCTTACACCCGGTGGCTCCGCCCCCCTCTGTCACCACAGGGAAAGTCCCCGTGAAATCCATGTGCGTCAGAGGGGGACGGGGTCACCGGGTGTAAGCGGACCCAGAGGCGAACTGAAGCGTCGCACAGCGGGAACCTCCAATTCAAACGGAGCGGCCGGAGAAGAAAGAAGAAGGGAAGACGCCGGGGCAAGATGCGGACGAGAACACCGAAGGAAGAAGGAAGATGAAGATGAAGATAAAGATGAAGAGGAAGATGAAGATGGAGGAAGAAACCCGAATGGAGAAAAGAAGAAGATGGGAGAAGAAGGAAGAAGATGGAAGAAAAGAGAAGACATTAATAAAGGAATTGTCAAAAACCGGCTCTTGTCATTTTTTACATTTTTGACACTTTCCTTGTGAAATGGTAGGGGTACATTTGTACCCCATTACCATTTCACACAGGGGGGGAGCCGGGATCTGGGGGTCCCCTTTGTTAAAGGGGTCTTCCAGATTCCGATAAGCCCCCCGCCCGCAGACCCCCACAACCACTGGGAAAGGGTTGTGGGGATGAGGCCCTTGTCCCCATCAACATGGGGACATCCTCCCCATGTTGAGGGCATGTGGCCTGGTATGGTTCAGGAGGGAGGGGGGGCCGCTCTCGTCCCCCCCTCTTTTCCTGCGGCCGGCCAGGTTACGTGCTCGGATAAAGGGTCTGGTGTGGATTTTTAGGGGGACTCCACGCCATTTTTTTTACATTTGGGGTGGAGTTCCCCTTAAAATCCATGCCAGATCTGAAGGGCCTGGTATGGATATTTGGGGGAACCCCACGTAATTTTTTTTAAAATTTGCAGCGGGGTTCCCCTTAATATCCATTCCAGACCTGAAGGGCCTGGTTATGGAATTTGGGGGAACCCCCACGCATTTTTTTTTTGGTTAGCAAAGACTTTCAATGACTTTTATCTGTATTGACGGGAACCAGCAATTCATTACAGCCGCAAGGACTTTTAAATGACTATTATTTTACTTTAGAAATGTCATTTTGCTCTCCAACTGTTATAAACATGGAAAACATGTGCTACTTTACAGGCATACTATAGACACCCCCCGGGGATGATATTTAGGGCCAGTTCACACCGGATGCAGTGCAGTGCGTTTTTTTGATGCCTGAAAAATGCAAAGAAAGTTGATCACATTAATGCCAATGGCATAGTTCACACCACTGCAGTCCGTTCCAGTGCATTTCAGAAAGCCAAAAAATAATTGGTCATGCTGCATTTTTTAGGTACAAAACTGTACTGGACCCCAGTAAAACACATCAAAAACGCAACGGAACGTACCAAAAATGCACTGGAATGCACCGGAACGCACCTAAATGCACCAAAGACGCACTGCAACACACTTGTCCTAAGTGAAAAGAGGGGGAAAAAACACTGGACTGCATCAAAAACACCTCAAAAATGCACTGGAATGTGTCAAAAATGCGCATGCAGAAAAGCACCTGGAACGCACCCAGACTGCGTTTCTATAGTGTGAACTAGGGCCAATTCACACCATAGAAACGTAATCCAGATGCTTTCCAGGTGCTTTTCTGCATGCACGTTTTTCATGCGTTCCAGTGCATTTTTGGTAAGTTTTTGATGCAGTCCAGTGCTTTTTTTTCACCCCTCTTTTTTATTAACCATAGATAAGGACAAGTGTGTTCCAGTGCGTTTTTGGTGCATTTAGGTGTGTTCCTGTGCGTTCCAGTGCGTTTATGATGCGTTTTGATGCGTTCCAGTACAGTCCAGTGCAGGTAAAATGCAGCATGTTCTACTTTTTTGGTGGAACTGGAACGCACTGGAACAAACACTGCCATTTAGAACCATATAACCAACTTTCCATGCATTTTGGATGCATAAAAAACGCAATGCACTGCATGTGGTGTGAAATGGCCCTTAAGCAATTTGGCATATTTAAAGGCACTTCTCCTTGTTTTGTTTTTGGTGTTTTCCAAATTGGTTACATTGATATATGTCCCTTAGGGTGGGACCTGGGCCCCCATTTTAAGGCCAATAACTAGAAGATAAGCCAGCCAAGTGGGGACTAGCAAAATTAACAAGTCATTTCCCATAGACTGCAATGGCATTTGTTGGTGGGGGGAGGGGTGATTGTCCCATCTCTAATTTTGTAGCATGCTGGATGATGTGCTTAATTTTGGATGGGGGGGTTATTTTTTGCTAGCTGCATTGGTGTTGTTCTGCACATGCCCAGCCAGTTAGTTTTTTATTGGCGTGCTTTTTGTGTGTGAACAGCGCCTGGATATTTCTGGGCATGCTCACTCAGAGAGTGTTTTTATGAGTTAGAAATTGAAGGACATCCTTAACAGGTGTGCCCACTTTGAATTTCAGTCTCTACATTGAGTGAACTTGCATTTTGGGTGTTTCATGGACTGTGCATGTGTTTTCAATTGCCTCATTAGCACACAAACACATGTTATATAAAGCGCACAGAGCATTCGGTCGCTTGCCTTGAGAAGAGGCAAGTGTGTGGGGGGCAAAATGTACATGTTGGTGTCCTTATCGAGTTTGTAACACATGTATTTTATTTGTTATGTCTTTGCAAAACAAGTGATTGGTTAACTTTTGTGGATTGTATATTTTTGGTGTGGGGGAGATATGTTCCCCTGAAATAATTCTGATGTTGTTAATGTGTGTTGTTTGTTCACTTTGATTTAATTGTCTGCTGCATTTTTTTGGCCAAAAATTGCTCAAGATGTTGAGTCTGTAACTGTTTCAAATTGACCATGTTTTTTATTTTGCCTTCCCTTTTGTTTTGTTGAACAATAAAATTAGATGGAAAGTTTTGATGTTTGTTTTGTGTTTTCTTTGCAACAAATTTGACAGCTGATTGGCATGTCAAAACAAAACAGGTGTGATTTGTCTAATCTGGTGCCTTCATGCTAGCATATGCATGGATTGTATTGTGTGCTGCCATGGAAAGTCACCAGGAAAGGAAAAATACAGAGCAGTAAGTATTCAATTTTCCCTTTTTTACTGCAGTGGTTCTCAGCCTCAGTCCTGAAGTACCCCCAACAGGACATGTTTTGTGAATTTAGCTTATCGAGAATTGCTGTCCAAAAATCAAAACCATTGACTGTGATTTAAAGCACATGTGCAAGATGAAGGAAAACCTGCAAACATGGCCTGTTGGGGGTACTTGAGAAGCACTGATTTAGAGCACTGCACTTAAAAATAGCTCAAGGCCATACAATTCTAATTGTGGGCATTTTGAGGGAAACAAAGTAAGTGTTAGAACCCCTACGTGTGTGTTTTTTTTTTAGATATTTTTTTTTGTAGTTTGGCCTTTGTCTCCTTTTCTTAACATTGGCTTCACTTCCTGTCACACAGCTAAACAGGAAGTGAAGGTAAAACCCTACCAATGGCTTTTCTTGGGGACACACAGATCAATCTAACTAGTGTCCCCATTAAGCAAATTGCACTCTAGCACTTTGTTGTGTACACCCCAAATCATTGGGTAGTTTGGGGTTTAGTAAAGACAAATCCACTCTGCAGTAAAAGTGTAGCTGCTGAAAATCTGAGGGGAAGTACTGGTGATTGGATGTTATAATCATGTAAAAGCAAAGATGTTTGTTTTTTTTGGCTTGCATGTCCCCCTCAGATATACAGCAAGTGCACTTGTAGTGCAAAGTAGATTTGCCTTTAGTAAATAAACCCCACAGTCCAAACTACCTAATAATTTGTGGTGTACCCTGCAATATGCTCGAGTGCAATGTGCATAATGGGGAAAGTATTTAGACTGACCTGTGTGTCCCCAAGGAAAGACATTGTTAGGGATTTTCCCTCACTTCCTGTGTGGCTATGTGACAGGAAGTGAATTATTTGGAAGGATAAAGTGGCCAAATTATTTAGTTAAACTTTTCAAAGACTCATTCCTAAGTTGAAATTGTGATGCATGTCAATGGCCCATTTTGACCCTCTTTAATCACTTGAGATCAGCGCTATAACTGATCGACGGCCACAGCATGGTCCTCAATTGCCGGGAGTCCGTCAATAAACGTCCTCCCCTTTGCGCGCGCTGTGGTCACAGAGTCACTGAGACTCGGGTGATGACAGATCCGAGTAAGGGGCCGATCCCTGCCCTTTACCATGTGATCAGCTGTCAGCAAATGACAGCTGATCACGTGATGTAAACAAAAGCTGGGTAATGGTTTTTGTTTTCTCCTTGTGCTGACAGCGTGAGCATAAAAAAAGGCAATCACCGGCTTATGTGCAAGGGACATGGGGCCGGAAGAGGCAATTCTGCATCATCTGTGACAATTAGTAGCCCCTGCCAGTGCCACCTATCAATGCCCACCACTGGTGCCAATCAGTGGCACCTAGCAGTGCTGCCAGTGCCTATCAGTGCCCATCACTGCCAACTATCATTGCCACCTAGCAGTACCACTTCTCACTGCCCACCAGTGCCAAATAGCAATGCCACCTCTCAGTGCCCACCCTTGCCACCTTATCGGTGCCCATCAGTGCAGTCTCATCAGTGTACATCAATGAAGAAGAAAAATTACCTTTTTTAAAAATATTAACCAGTTTCCTACCGCCCACCGTCAAATGACATCCTTGGCTTTGGGCGGTGACATCTGAATGATGCCTGCAGTTGCAGGCATCATTCAGATATCATTCTTTTCAGCCGGCGATTCTGTGCACAATAAAAACGATCATAGTGACAGTTCCGCCGCTTGATCTTTCTTATAGGCGGGGGGAGGGGACGTTCCCCCCCTCTTGCCGCCATCCGGTGCTTCTCTGGGCTCTCCCGTGCCATCTGGGGCTCGGAGAAAGATTTGGAGATGACTGGTGACCAGATGGTCATCAGTCATCTCTATGACCGTCGGAGGAGCGGGCACGACGTTATGACATCATGCCGTGTTCCCGTATGTTAACCAAGCCGTGATCTCGGCTGTCAGCATGAGATTGGTGATTTTTTTGGAACAATATCATGCTTTTCAGCCTGGAGGAGAGATGCGGGGTCTTATTGACCCTGCATCTCTCCATAAAGAGGACCTGTCACACACATTCCTATTACAAGGGATGTTTACATTCCTTGTAATAGGAATAAAAGTGATCCCAAAAAATTAAAAAAAAATTAAAAAGAGTAAGAAATACAAAAAAGTCAAAAAACAAAAACATAAAAAAAATAAGAAAAAACGCCCATGTCCCCGGTAGCTCGCGCTCAGAAGCGAACACACACGTAAGTCCCGCCCACATATGTAAACGCCATTCAAACCACACATGTGAGTTATTGATGCGTGCGTTAGAACGAGTGCAGCAATTCTAGCACTAGACCTCCTCTGTAATGCCAAAATGGTAACGTGTAAAAAAAAATTAAGCATCACCTAGGGAGATTTTTAATTACTGAAGTTTGGTGTTATGCCATGTGTGTGCGCAATTTTAAAGCGTGACGTGTTAGGTATCTATTTACTCAGCATAACAACATCTTTCACATTATACCAAAAAATTGGCCGTAACTTTACTGTTTTGTAATATTTTTAGCAAACAAAAGGCGTTTAAATTTATTGCGCAAATACCGAGCGAGATAAAAATTTGCAATGACCGCCATCTTATTCCCTAGGGTGTCTGCTCCAAAAAAATATATAATGTTTGGTGTTTTGAAGTAATTTTATAGCCATAAATTTATGATTTTTACATGAAGGAGAGAAGTGCCAGAATAGGCCCAGTGCTGAAGTGGGTAAAATATCCATTTTTTTTTTTTAAACTCGGTCTTTTGTATTTATAGAAAAAAAATAAAAATAAAACACAAAGGTGATCAAATAGCACCAAAAGCAAGCTCTATTTGTGTGCCAACAAATAAAACATTTTCATTGGGTTACAGTGTTGTATGAGCGCGCAATTGTCATTAAAAGTGCATCAGCGCTGAAATGTGAAACTTGGTCTGGGCAGTGCGCAAGTGGTTAATATAAGGCTACATGCACACAGACGTTTTTCCAACTGCTTGTTTGAGCGTTTTTTGCAGCTTAAAAACATTTCTCCATGTTAGCCTATGGACTCATGGCCACCATGGCGTTTTGGAGCTGTAAATGGCATAGGCGTTTTTAGGCCCCATGTAGACGAGACGCTGGTGCAAAGTGTTCTGAACTAAGGTTGAAAGTGGCGTTTAGAAAGGCGTGCTTTGTGGCATTTGCATGCCGTGTTTTACCACATTTGCATGTATATGATAAGGAGCCGCCCTAAGCTCCAAAAACAGTATTATTTATTTTAGCTATTTAGTGAGACCAGAGTGATATGAGCAGCTGAGAGCAGCAGTGTAGTTGTATTTAGCGTGTCACTTGCCACATCACTTGCCACAAGTTGTGGATTGTCCACTTGCCACGTCAGCTGCCCCAAGTTGTGGATTGTCCACAATGCAATGGAAGCAATTTCATATATATATATATATATATATATATATATATATATATATATATATTATGGTTTTTCCTCATTTGCCATAAATTTGGAGTTTATCAATGTAAAAAAAAAGGTCACCTTTAAAAACGCTTCTAAACTAAAATGCGGCTAAACGCTGGTACCGCGTCTGAAACGTGGAAATCTTTGGCGTCTGAAGGCATTTTGAGGGTTTGTGAAAAACGATTTTAAACGCAACTGCAGATTTTTTTTGCCAGGACAAAAACAGTGTTTTGGATGTAATAGAATTCAATGGACCCGCATCCAAAACGCAAGTACCGCAATTTTGCAGCTATTTTTTGTTTTACCTGTTTATAGCTGGTTGTTAAAGGAAATGTTAAAAAAAAAAAAAAACGTTCAAAAAACAAAACCCAAAAAAAAACAGCGTGGGGTCCCCCCCAGGTCCATACCAGGCCCTTGGGTCTAGTATGGATTCAAAGGGGACCCCCCCCAAAAAAAATGAAAAAAAAATGGCGTGGGGGTCCCCCCAGAATCCATACCAGGCCCTTCAGGTCTGGCATGTATTTTAAGGGGAACTCTGTGCCAAAAACAAACAAATAATTGCGTGGGGTCCCCTTAGAATACACACCAGACCCTTTATCCGAGCACTCAACCTGGCAGGCCGCAGGGGAAAAGGGGGGGATGAGAAAGCGGCCCCCCTCCCTCCTGAACCGTACCAGGCCGCGTGCCCTCAACATGGGGGGTTTTGTGCTTCGGGGCAGGGGGGGCGACCTGCAGCCCTCTCCACCCCAAAGCACCATGCCCCCATGTTGATGGGGACAACCGCCTCTTCCCGACAACCCTGGCCGTTGGTTGTCGGGGTCTGGGGCGGGGGGCTTATCGGAATCTGGGAGCCCCCTTTAATAAGGGGGACCCCAGATACCTGCCCCCCACCCTATGTGAATGAGTATGGGGTACATCGTACCCCTACCCATTCACTTGGTGGCAAAATAAGTCAATAAAAAAAGACAACACAGGTTTGAAAAGTAATTTATTGGGCAGCTCCGGGGTCTTTCTGCTAGCTCTTTTGCTAGCGGGGGTCCCGGGCTTCCTCGCCGTCTTCTTCTGACTTCGGGGGTCTTTCTGCCGGGCCCCGCTATCTTCTACTAGCTCTTTTGCTAGCGGGGGTCCCGGGCTTCCTCGCCATCTTCGGGGGTCTTTCTGCCGGGCCCCCGCTATCTTCTGCTAGCTCTTTTGCTAGCGGGGGTCCCGGGCTTCCTCGCCGTCTTCTTCCGACTTCAGGGGTCTCTTGTTCTGTTCTCCGGTTGTTCTCCCGCTCTCCGACGCCTTTTCCTCGATCTCCGGTTCTTTCTGCCGGACGCCCCGCTATCTTGTGCCAGCTCTTTTGCTAGCAGGGGCCGGTCTTCTACGTCGCCTTCTTCCTTCTTCTCTTCGCCCGATGTTGCCTCGTCGCTGTCCACCGCCGCAATGATCTGTCTGAGCAGCGGTGCCACTTTTATTGGCATGGGCGTGGTCACCGACTTATGCCACCGCTGACCCCGCCCCGTATGATGTCACAGTCCCGGGGAATGATGGGACTGTGACGTGAAATGGGGGCGGGGTCAGCGGTGGCATCATCCGGTGACCACGCCCCATGCCAATAAAAGTGCCGGTTTTTTCATTAAAATTTGGCCTGGAGTTCCCCTTCATGATTCATACCAAACATGGGACAGCGAGGCTGCTGAGGACCAGCGCGATGACATCGCGCTGGACACATTCTCGGCCGGCTAGTCACCTCTAGGACACGACTTGAGCGGCTGCTGCATGCTCAGGTCATGTCCAGGTCGCCTCGCAAAGTCGCGCTGTCCCTGTGTCAGCCGGCACACGAGTCGCCCGCAAGTCGGATCCGACTTCCCGGGCGACCTATATTCAAATCAATGGGCTCCCATAGGGAACCATTCATTTTCAATAGAGTGCCGCTGACATTTCTATTTACTATAACAGTGCGCCGCTGCTTCCTGCGCCCAGTGAAGGAGTTATCTGGCGCACCAATTAAGGTTAGAACCAGCGCAGCGCACTGTTATTAGTAAATCAGCCCCAACATGTCATAACCACATGGTTCCATTTGTACTGGATGGAGGTAATGAACAGGCAGAAGCGGCTGGCCATGATGCCAAAGGCATTTTCCACCACCCTTCTGGCTCTGGCCAGCCTGTAATTAAACACCCTCCTCTCAGGGGTGAAGGTCCTTTGAGGAAATGGCCTCATAAGATGGGGACTCAGCGCAAACGCCTCATCCGCGTCAAAAAGGAATGGGAGTCCCTCCACATTCTCTGCCGCAGGTGGCAATGCCAGGTCATCAGATAGGAGCCGTTGGGTAAACTCAGTCTGTGCAAATACTCCGCCATCAGACATCCGTCCATTTTCCCCCAAGTCCACATATAGAAATTCTTAGTTGGCTGACACAACCGCCATCATGACTATACTGTGGAACCCTTTGTAATTGAAATAATAGGATCCCAATTGGGGTGGTGGCACGAACCAGACGTGCTTGCTGTCGATGGCCCCTCCACAGTTGGGAAAGTTCCACCACTGGGCAAACTGAGATGCCACATTCTGCCATTCCTGTGGCATACAAGGGAACTGTGGAGTTAAACAATAAAACAAAAATAATAATACTTTGATACATAAACATTGCAAGCAGATTATACAAAATCATTCTTGGTCAACATCAGTATAACATTTTTTTAAGGAGTATTTTAAGACAAAAAATCTCTTTTCACTTATCAGATTATCACTGTCACTTATCACATTCCTCACCCCCTCTGATGGGCCATTTAATTCATTTTATAGGGGGGGGGGTTGTAGATGAGTTGGGGACCTCACAAATCAAGGCTCTAGCACTCTGTCTGAATTTTATGAAAGAATAACAATTTGCACACAATTTTAGGGGGCATTTAGGGTAAAGCACTACAATGGAGCAGACAAAATACATTGAGGAGTGACTAGGCTAGGTGTGTTTGGGCCCTGGAGAGCATGCTGGAGAGGTTAGTTAGGGGAAATATGCATATAGGCCAAAAAAGGAGCATTAAAAGCTTACAGCATGCATGGGGACAAAGGGGACATTCACAGCATATTACAATCATGGTAATTAGGGACCGATGAAAGAAATAAAATACATTAGTAAGCATTAAATACACAGAATGTGATGACTAGCCTCTGCTCAGCAGTGATGGCTTCCCGCATAACGGTGTCCTGCCTGGTGATATAGGGGGACACCAAAGCCAACAGATGCTGAAAAACGGGGTCCGGCATCCGGAGAAAATTCCTGTAGTCCTCAGGATTATTCTCTTGGATCTCCCGCAACAAAGGCATGTGACAGAATTGGTCCCGCTGGAGAAACCAATTCTTGGTCCATGAACTCCTCCTCACCCTGTTCATGGACTGGAGTCAGGATAAAGCAAGAACCCCAACACCAACCTCAGCACAAACTCTATGACGAGTACGTAGCCGCAACATGGCTATAAAACTGTCGGCTGGTCAGAATGAAATAAAAGAACGCACTGAAGAACAGCAAGGCCTATGAAGAATGACCTGAAAAACAGTAACGAGCGGACAAGAACGCACTGAATAAACAGATACGAACTGACTACAAGCATGGAAAGACAGATATGAACCCACAAGCACAAACTGAACACCAGAAAACGATCTTAAAAGCACGAAGACCGAAAAGCGCAAATCGTCTCTCACCAAACTTTTACTAACACGCGGTAACACGAAATTAGCAAAAGCTGCCCAAAGGGTGGCGCCATTCGAATGGAACTTCCCCTTTATAGTGCCATTGTACGTGTTGTCGTACGTGTTGTACGTCACCGCCCTTTGCTGGAGCAGTTATTTTCCTTAAGGTGTGTATGCAAGGCAGGCTTGAGAGGAACCATGACGAATCATGTCGAGAAAAACGTTGTTTTCTTGCATGACATGAAAAACGGACATGTGTACGCGGCATTAGAACAGCAGCATAAAAAAAAAGGTGAGCAAGAAGTATATCATGTGCTCACCCTAAAAAGGGACAAATTAAAAGAATTAATAGAACAGGAAACCAGTAAGACCTTTAATAAAATTAAGAAAGAGGTATCTTTGGGGGAATAAGACAGGGAAGTACCTGGTAAAAATATAAAAAAAAGAAAAAAACTTCAAATTATATAGAGAAAATTCAAAATAGCACTGGGGAAATAGTATATACAACAAAGGAAATAGCAGGAGTATTCCAAAAATACTATGGAGAACTGTACGCAGTAAAACAGAAAGAGACACCAGAGTGTGAAAAGCAGAGGACAGAAAAAAAAAAGCCTTTCTGAGGGAAGTGAGCCTAAATAAAATTCCAGAAGATAAACTAAGTGATTTTGAAGAACCCATAACAGAAGAAGAGATTAGTCGGACCTTAAAACATACAGCTTTAGGAAAAAGCCCAGGCCCAGATGGGTTAATGACATTTTACTATGAGAGGTTTAGAAAATATAAATCCCCAGATTATGTACCTACATGAATGGAATAGGAACGAGTTGGGAGATGAGAAGGGAGGCTCTAGCGGCCGCCATCACCATTATTCCAAAGGAAGGAAAAGACGCTACCCTGTGTTCAAGCTATAGACCTATCTCACTGCTAAACGCAGATACAAAACTATTTGCCAAGGTATTAGCTAGTAGGATAAAAGTGGTAATCAACGACTTGGTACATGCGGACCAAGTTGGATTCATCCCAGGAGAGACAACGGGGTTAGAACGTTGCTACTAGTGCAGAAAATTAAAAAAGGTAAATCCCTAGGGCTACTTCTCTCAATAGACGCTGAAAAAGCGTTTGATAGGGTAAACTGGGGATTTATGTTGAAGACATTGGAGGTAATGGGAGTAGGCACAAAGATCACCCACTGGATTAAAGCAGTTGTATACCCGCTGACAGTTTTTTTTTTTTTTTTAGCTACCTGTAAGGCAAAAGGCATAATGAGCTAGTATGCACCGCATACTAGCTCATTATGAAATACTTACCTTAGAACGAGGCGTCGGTAACTCACCTGGTCCATGCCGAGGAAGATGACATGTTGCCTCGCTGTGTCTTCCGGGTATCGCGGCTCCAGCGCTGTGAGTGGCTGAAGCCGCAATGTTGTCACTCCCGGGCATGTGCGCGGGAGACTTCTTTCCGGCAAGGTCCGGCGTCTGCCGGGCCTTCAGCCGAGAATCCCCTGTGCGCATGCGCCGCTGCAGTTAGCGGCGCATTGCAAGGGGAATATCTCCTGAACGATACAGGTTTAGGAGATATTCTTTTTTACCTACAGGTAAGCCTTTTTATAGGCTTACCTGTAGGTAAAAGTATTTTTTTTTACTATACAACCGCTATAAAGCACTGTATAATCACCCCACAGCTACAGTAATGGTTAACGGGACAGTATCTATGCCCTTTGAGATGGATAATATAACAAAACAGGGTTGTCCCCTGCCCCCCTTACTGTTTGTTCTGTCGTTAGAACCGCTTTTAGCAGGGATCAGACAGAACTCAGATATAGGGGGGATCACGATATGGGATGAGGAGCATAAACTAGCAGCTTATGCCGATGATATACTGTTTTACGTTACCAAGCCTAGGGTAACTCTGCCCAACCTAATGAAGCTATGAAATTTCCTATGGAGAAATATCAAATTTTAGGATGAACCCCTCTAAATCAAAGATTCTTTATATCAATGTGAGGAAACAGGACGTGCAGATATTTCAACAAGAGTTCCCATTTATATGGAGAGAAAAAGAACTAAAATATTTAGGAGTAAAAATAACACCATCGGAAGAGGTGGCATACCAAACTAATTTTATCCCGCTTCTAATTGAAATAAAAACGGAAATCAATAAAACTGCAACAGGATACCTTTCTTGGCTAGGAAGAATAAATATCTTTAAAATGGCAATTTTGCAAAGATCACGTATAAAATGAAAATGCTGCCAATTCCCCTCCCACAAGTATACTTTAAGACAATAAAAACGCTATTACCAAGGTTTATATGGCAGAAAAAGAAGCCTAGAATAATCCTGCTGGTACTGAATAAAGATAAAAAGCAAGGGGGGCTGGGGGTGCCGGAATTCAAAAATTACTATAATGCCATATTACTCTCTTGGGTGTTAGAATGGGTAAAAAATAATAAGGAAAAAAGGTGGGATTGGAAAACACGGTTATTAACGCAGCACTGGGGAAAATAATATGGATACCACGCGAGTATAGAGAATTGAGTGAAAAGTTTTGGCAATATGGGATCTGATGCACATAAAGGAAACAATGGGAATTCAATTCACCTTTGATACCATTAAGAGAAACATTTTTTTTCCATCGGGGAATGGGAGACTGTTTGGGGAATGGATAAAAAAATAAAATGTACAATTAAAAGACATCATGGTGAAAGATGAAATAAATGTTACAGGATTTAAAAACACAAAAAAGATTTAATGGTAATTGATGAATGGTGGAACTCCCAGCTGAAGCATTTTGTCACATCACTGCCTCAACCAGTAACATCCAAGGAGAACCTATGGCCGTTTGAGTGGCAGCATGTACAGCAGTAGGGACAAAGAGGGGGGTCTCTAGGTTCTATAAAGTGCTTGTGGGACTAAAGGGGCCAGAAATACTGCCAATTATAGTAAAGTGGGAAGAAGAACTGAGAAAGCGAGAAAAATATCAAAAATACTTAAAATACTTGGGGAAAATACTTAACCTCCCTGGCGATATGAATATTTCAGATTTTAGGTGCTGAAAGCGGTACAATTATTTTGCATGGAAATTTGGCGTTTTATATTGTAGGCCTGTAATTCTTAGGAATAACTCACTTAAATCTGTCCAAACCAGAGTCTAGAAGACATCCCGGGTATGATAAAGTTTGAAACACAAAATCATAAATTATAATCTAATAAATAACTATAAATAATTATAACAGATAATAATATAATAATAATAAAAATTATTCAATAATTTAATCAAATCAAAAACACTGAAATTTGCTCAGTTGCAGAATAGTCGCTGTCATTACTTTTAGTGTTTGATGATGAATTTCCTCACAAATCGCTATCGCTCCATTCTGCAAGTGATTCTAATTTATTATCACTGCTTTCTAGCTGGTCTAAAACCACTTTTGACGTAAAGGGACACTTTTTGGTTGCTATGTACAATCTCCAAATTCCAGGCAGAAAAAACAGTATTTATAATATAAAACTGCATGCAGGACACTGGGCAGACCACTAGGGCCAAGGGGGATGTGTAATTATTTGATAGAGTACTGTAATTTGTAAGATTACAGTGTACTGTATGTATTGTGTTTTTCACTTTTTGAATTTGGCACCGTGCTCCGCCCCTGTGCATCACAACGCTCGCAGGGAACGGAGCTCGGCACTGTGAATCGAGCGAGGAGACAGCTTGCAGACACAGAGGGGAGACATTGCAGAATCCAGGGGACAAGGAAAGTAACTTTCCCTGGATACTGTGATGCGATCCCATGTCTGGCTCGGGGTTACTGCTTTTGGTAGTAAAAACTCACCCCGAGCCAGACTCGGGAATACCGCCAGGGAGGTTAAGATGACACATACCACAACAATAGATAAGAACAACACAGAAATTAACTCCATATGTCTAGCACGCTGGTATATAACACCTGATAAGGCACATAAATGTCAAAAAGAGGTTTCACTGTTATGCTGGCGGGGATGCGGCGCAGTGGGAACCATGGCCCACATATGGTGGATGTGTCCAAAAATCAAAAGATATTGGAGAGAAGTGTTGTAGTTAATTAAGGAGATTACTAATATAGAGATACTAGAGGAACTTTGAAAGTGTTTGTTTCATGGGGTTAGTATGACAACTAAACAATACTTGAGAACACTGGTGCCCCATCTAATTAATTCAGCCAAAAGTTTAATACCTCTACAGTGGCAGGAGACAGAAAGCCGTACGATGGGGAGTTGGTGTAAGAAAATAAACAAAAAACTTATAGTATGGAATATCTTAGGTTTTGTGGAGAGGAGGTAATGGAAGAATTTGAAAACAAGTGGAAGGTCTGGAGAGAGTTTAAGCAGACAAGAAGATACGTAGAAAGGATGGGAGAAGATGAAGGGGAGGGTCTGGGAGACACGGCAGAAGTTAAGCAATAAAAGGTGGGAAGATAGAGGAAAGCGAGGGGGATGGGGAGGGGGGTTGGGCAAGCTGGGGGGGGGGGGGGGGTAGAATAACTGCAAACTGTGATGGTGTTTGAAAAGTGTTATTTATCTTTTGATATATATTTGCTATAAAGAAAATCAAAAAAGGAATTGAAAACAGAAAAAATAAATATATTTTAGTTAGATGGTAACATATTTAAACCATTGAGTGTGTTTCAGCGTCAAACCATTCCTAGCTATCCTGTCAGTGTTACTGTAAATAGTTTTGGTCTGTAAAAGTTCTGTTTATTGTCTTTTCTTATCACATCTCACATGGGTTGTACAAAAGCCTTATTTGGATCCTCCAATCATTCTGAGCCCAATATACATTTGCTAGGTATAGTAACTAATTGGGGTGTATTATATTAGTGACTTTTTTAAAAAAGGAGAGGGAGATATAAGGAACAGTTACATAGCTGTGTTTTCATTTTGTCCTGGGGACACACAAGCACTCAGTATGAATAGACTTGAAGCTGAGAGGTAAACTAACTTCATACTTGTACTGCACATTGCATCATAATGTGTTTTTGTGTGTAATGTGTAAATATCATGTAACCCAGTGTACTTATACTGTTCATTGTTTTGTAAATACTGTTTTGTGTGTAATTTGTATATATGATGTAACCCTATCAATAAATGTATATTGCAGTTTGAAGTACCTATTTTGGTGTACAGTAAGGCCCCATGCACACGAGACGCAGGTGCAAACTCTGCTGAACACACGTTTTTAAACGCTGAAAGCGGCGTTTAAAAATGTGCGTTTTGCCGCGTTTGCGGCCGCGTTTAGCGGCGTTTTACCGCGTTTGCGTTTATAAGCGTTTCATCATAAGACCCTCCCTAAGCTCAAAAAACAGTAACTTTTAACCATTTCAGCCAGTTTGTGAGACCAGAGTGAGTAGCAGCAGCTGAGAGAGCAGCAGTGTACTTGTATTTAGCATATCACTTGCCACATCACCTGCCACAAGTTGTGGATTGTCCACTTGCCACGTCACCTGCCACGTCACCTGGCCACGTCACCTGGCCATGTTACCTGCCACGTCACCTAGCCACGTCACCTGCCACAAGTTGTGGATTGTCCACTTGCCATGTCACTTAGCCACATCACCTGGCCATGTTACCTGCCACGTCACCTGCCACAAGTTGTGGATTGTCCACTTGCCATGTCACCTGCCACGTCACCTGCCACGTCACCTGGCCACGTCACCTAGCCACGCCACCTGCCACGTCACCTGCCACGTCACCTGGCCATGTCACCTAGCCACGTCACCTGCCACAAGTTGTGGATTGTCCACTTGCCACGTCACCTGCCACATCACCTGGCCACGTCACCTGCCACAAGTTGTGGATTGTCCACTTGCCACGTCACCTGCCACGTCACCTGCCACGTCACCTGCCACGTCACCTGCCATGTCACCTGGCCACGTCACCTGCCACGTCACCTGCCACAAGTTGTGGATTGTCCACTTGCCACGTCACCTGGCCACATCACATGCCACGTCACCTGCCACAAGTTGTGGATTGTCCACTTGCCATGTCCCCTGGCCACGTCACCTGGTCATGTTACCTGCCACGTCACCTGGCCATGTTACCTGCCACGTCACCTGGCCACGTCACTTGCCACAAGTTGTGAATTGTCCACTTGCCACGTCACCTGCCACGTCACCTGGCCACGTCACCTGCCACAAGTTGTGGATTGTCCACTTGCCACGTCACCTGTTCACGTCACCTGGCCATGTGACCTTCCACGTCACCTGGCCACGTTACTTCCCACAAGTTGTGAATTGTCCACTTGCCACGTCACCTGCCACGTCACATGCCACGTCACCTGGCCATGTCACCTGCCACAAGTTGTGGATTGTCCACTGGCCACGTCACCTGGCCATGTCACCTGCCACAAGTTGTGGATTGTCCACTGGCCACGTCACCTGGCCACGTCACCTGCCACAAGTTGTGGATTGTCCACTGGCCACATCACCTGGCCACGTCACCTGGCCACGTCACCTGACACAAGTTGTTGATTGTCCACTTGCCACGTTACCTGCCACAAGCTGTGGATTGTCCAACTTGCCACATTACCTGCCACAAGTTGTGGATTGTCCACAATGCAATGCAAGCAATTACAGTTTTCTTTTATATTTTTAAATAGTTTTTCATCATTTGCCGTCATTTTTGAGATTTCTAATATTAAAAAATAGGTCACCTTTAAAAACGCTTCTAAACGCAAACGCGGCAAAACGCCGGTACCGCGTTTAGCGTCTGAAACGTGGAAAACTTTTCCGTCTGACCCCATTTTTTGCTTCTGGAAAAACGTGGTTAAACGCAACTGCTTGTAAACGCCAAAAAACTAGAGTGTGTGCATGGACACATAGGATAACATTGAATGGGTTCAGGGGCAGTTGAAAAAAGTGTCCAACTGCCTCTGAACACGCGTTAAAAAAGCAAATAACAGCGTCTCGTGTGCATGGGGCCTAAGAATCCTCAGATCTAGCTGTGTATATGTAAATACTCCTATATACACTTAACCTAGTTAACAGGGTTTTTTCCTAACTTGTATCTCTATAGGAATTGTATCCACTAGGACTCAAAGAGCTTAGGAGGTGAGGTAGTCATCTTGGATACACTCATTTGGAATTGCTGTAATTGTTATAATCAGTCAGCACTAGGTCACTATAGCAGCAATCTATTGCTGCAGGGAGAGACAGAGTTGCTTCATATATGCCAAAGAATCACAGAAAATTAAGTGTCATATGTGGAAGCATTGTGTTTGCAATGCTCTGCTACTGAGTGAGCCTATAGAATACTCAGACATACCCCTCCAAAGCTCCCCTGCAATACACCCCTTGGGGAGGTGGAGTCCCTATGGGTGGAACTTTGAAGAGAAGAAACAAGTGGGAAATTATAGTGGGGTTATGCTACAGGCTTCAACTATCCAGATACTGACTGGGCAGTAGGAATAACTCACTCATTTAGGGCCTGTTATTTCTTAAATGTCTTTCAGCACAACTTTGTGTGGCAATTGGTGGATGTCCTGGCAAGAAATTATGCATTGTTAGACAACAAGTGCAGTGTACAATACATAGGCAAACCATACAATATAATAGAATACAGTTTCATATAGAATTTACTAATTTTCTTTACAATGGGGATTTTTGGGGATTTTGTGTTAGGATTTTTTTACTCTCTTCCGCTATGTGTCTATCGTGTTCTATCATAGCCGCCATGATTGCATTCTTGCACTTCTTATTGCATTACTTGTAGTGTTTGAATGCCAACAATGACCCTTCTGCCTTATATTTTTTAAAGGCTTTTTTTTTCTCTTTAATATGTCTTTTTGCATTAAAGTTTAGCCACCCAGGTTTAATCTCTTTTATATTTGTTGCCTATTGGGATGCACTGGCTAATACCTCTATTTAATATGTTACTAAAACACTCCCACTTATCCTCAGTATTCATTGTTTCCAGGATTTGGTTCCATTCAATATCTTGTAGTATTAAGAGCACTTGGCATTTTTGAAATGTTCTGTTCTTGTACTACCTGTGTGCCTCCTTTTCCTATGATTTATGCTGAATGTCATTATCCTGTGATCGCAGGATCCCAAGTTGTCCCTGATTTTCACATCCATGATCAGATCTGTGTCATCTGTAATTAAAGTGGTTGTAAACCCAATTTTTTTTTTTAATAACCTGCAAGAGAAAGGCATAATGAGCTAGTATGACTAGCATACTAGCTCATTATGCAGTATTTACCTTAGATCGAAGCTGTCCTCGTCTCCCCCTCCGGCCGCAGACATCGCTCCGGAAGGTTACTTCCGGGCATCGCAGCTCCGGCTCTCTGATTGGCCCAGAGCGGCGATGACGTCACCGCGCATGCGCACGGGAGCCGTCAAAGCCATCATTATCCATTGATAAAACAGGCATTGACAGTGCGGCAGCGCCGGTGTCTATGGCGCGCATGCGCTGTAGACAACGGTGCATTATTTTTTGGAAAATATCTCCTAAGCCGTGTAGGTTTAGGAAATATTGCAAACACCTACAGGTAAGCCTTGATCTAGGCTTACCTGTAGGTGCAAGTTGCATAAGTGGGTTTACAACCACTTTAATATTATAGTAACAACCATGCTCATGCTGATGTGGCATTGGCTAATAGGCACTCGCCTCTTTTCAGCATATGCTGCTGAGTGTTTGATGGTGGGACTACTTTATATTCTAGGTATAATAGTACTCAGCACAGTGACTTAGGCCCCTCTCAAACTTGTGCGACCTGAAATTTGTTTGATTTTGATGCGACTTTAAGAAATGCCTGTGTAATCTTGAGGTCTATGGGTGCAGGAGTCGCAGGGAAAGGCGCGCAAATTTCCGTCTGCAATTTTTCTGCGATTCCAGGGAATGCCTGTAAACTTAAGGTCTATGAACCTCAACTCGTATCAAAGTCGGACCAAAGTAGTACAGGGACTACTTTGAAGTCGGTGTGACTTGAAGTTTCACAGATATAAATGGTACACATTGAAAATCATGGGGTATGACTTGTCATGCAACTCCGATGACCAAAGTCACAGGAAAAGTCACTCAAGTGTGAAAGGGGCCTCAGCCCGACTTTGTGAGCGATTTCAGAGACATCAGTGCACTTTCCTGCACAGATGTCTAGTGAAATCACATAGGTCTCAACTTTCCCTTATTTGGAACAAAGTCCCTCTGTCCCTCTTTCCTCCTCATTTGTCCCTCATTTTGTTCTGATCTGTATAGTTTTATATAAAATGCAATTTTTATCTTTCAAAAAGGGTTTTCCAGCACTAAACCTTTCATCTAATTTCTAAATTGCTTGGCTTTGGGAATTTACAAACAAATCTAAAGGGATATTATTGTTAAAAAAAAAAAGCACTTGGGGGTTTAACTAATCCTTTTTTTTTATAATTCTCCTTTAAGAAGGTGTTTTAGGAGGTGTGTCCTATGCCTACATACTTTTGCTAAAAGGTGTCCCTTATACCCATCTCAAAAAGTTGGGAGGTAAGAAATCGCCTCCTGAAGTCGTCCAAAGTAGTGTAGGAAATACTTTTGGGAATCTGTGTGGCGTCGCACCAATTTGGACAGTTCTATTGCTGTCAATAGGCGCCGATTTGGCCTGCAATTTGACATGTCAATTCAGAGCTATGTGAACATGGGTGAAGTTGCATAGATATGAATGGAACTCATGGGGGGGGGGGATACTTTTAATGCGACTCTGAGGTCCAAAGCTGCATGAAAAGTCACATAAGTGTGAAAGTAACCTAATGAGATTAAATGATAACACCTTTGAATAAAGCCCCATTTGCACTTGTGCGACCTTAAAATTGCACAGCTTTGCCATGACTTGAAGCAATGTCTGTGTAATCTTGCAGTGTATGGACCTCAAATCGCATCAAAGTCAAACCAAGGTAGTGCAGGGACAAATTTTCCCCACTTTCAGGATGCACAAGTGACAATAGGGCCAAATTCAAAGATATCCTTGAATCTCTTTCACACTGCTGCGACCTGAAAGTCACACTAATTTGCTGCCACTTTGCCGCTGCAACTTGGTCCCAACTTCTGGGAATGCCTGTGTAATATTGTGCCCTATGTACCTTAAGTCACATGAGGCTCTGTTTCCACTATTGCAACCCTAAATTGGCATGATTTTGTTGCAATTTTTTTGCCGCAATTATGATGGGACTTGGAGCAATGCCTGTATATTCTTGAGGTCTATGGACCTCACGTCGTTTTAAAGTGAGACCAAAGTAGTGCAGGGACTACTTTGAAGTCGCACAGATATGAACCATACTCATTGGAAATCATTCGGATATGACATGTCAATCGACTTTGCAGTCCCAAGTCGCATGACAAGTCGCACTAGTGGAAACTGAGCCTGAAAGTCACACCAAAGTAGTACAGGGACTACTTTGAAGTTGGTGTGACCTAATGTAGCACAGATATGAATGGTTATCATTGAGAATCATGAAAAGTCGCCCAACTGTGAATCAAGTCATATATATTTTAATAGAAAGGAGCTCTCATTTATACTTGCATAGTCCTTACTGATTTACATCAGCAGAACAAATGCAGGAAGTAGTGATGTGTGCACATGGGCCAGAAGCAAACGTGTGGTGATGTCAAACAAATCAATGAAGCCCCCCCACACCAAATCCACCCCCACCTTGAGTAAGCACAAGTACATATCCTACACTTACCCGGCAAATCAGCAGCACATCCTGTATGCTAAAGAGGGAGCTCGCCATGTCCACCTAGATGGAGATCCTGACCAGCACAGGAACTTCCAGGTGATCACAATGATTCATTTCCGGGTCAGGAGGTGAAACCACGCTCTGTTGATTGCAGCTGCGAATATTTGATCTCAATCACGATTAGAATTTATTATTTTTGATTATTTGCAGATATGCAAATCTGTATTTTTATATATAATGGGATTTTTATATATAATGATATTTGAAGGTAAACTTAAGGGAGTTTGATAAGAAATGGTGTCTCTGGCATAGCAGCAGGTGAATTACAAAGGCAAAAGGCCCAGTTTGAGCTCTGCTTCACACTGACAGCGGGAGGAAATCGTTCAGCTGAACTCATACGATTTCATTCCCGCATGTCAGTCCCAACTGCAGGGGGGGGGACAGAGAAATATGTGCAGGTTTCTGCACTGATATCAATACAAATTGCACCAATTAGAACAGTGCAATTGCCACTGATTTGACATGTCAAATCGCACCAATGTGAACCAGAGCTGACTCACACAACACTGCCTATCCTCCAGCTGAATTCATTACCTGCAATTCTCCACAGCTGTTATATATAAAGATTCCACCTTTATCATTTTACTTGCAGGTGTGCTGAAGCCTAGGTATACATTGGGGCGATTTGTCATGCAATTTCAGAAATCAAATCGCATGACTATTGCTGGCAATGGCACTGTTCCAAATGATGCAACCCCAATTTTGTGTCACCGCACCGCTTTGCAAAAGTAGTTCCTGCACTACTTTTGCCGATTTCAGGTGCGACTTCAATAGACATTTGTGTATGAAGCCACACAGATGTCTATCAAGTAGTACCTAAAATTGCGCTAGCTCAAGTGAAGTAGCGCAATTTCAAAGTAACATCAATGTGAACCAGGGTGAAGAGATTTGTTTTTTGGTGCACAAATGCATATAGAAATAAAATATAAAAGATATTGCACTTTGCCAAAACCACCACCACCACCAAAAAAAAAACACACCAAAGCTCAATAATGTACTTTTATTTTGCCAGCAGAAACAAAATTATGTACATTCATTTACTAGCTTCAAAAAAAAATTTGGACAGGATACATGGTACTACATTTAGCAATTGGATTTTAAGGGCCCTGCTCATAGGAGCTTACAATCTAAAATTTGACAAAACCTTAGAGTGCACACAGCTTTACTTTTAGTGTATAACGGGCAACACATCACATTTTATCTGCAAGATTATAGAAACATACTTAAGTCATTATTCTTACAAAGCATTCCAACATAATATTAAAAAAGACAGATGTTCAAAACACCCACCCCCACCCCACAATCCACATATAGATACATTGGTGACCATGTTCTGCTGGAATCTGCATTTCTGTGTACATGATTAAGCAATGAGATCCAAGAGTAGAAGGTCAGCAGATTCTTCCAAACGATTTTGCATGGTCAGACAGGAACAATACACACAATTTTTGATTAAAAAAATGCACAAGAATTTCAGCAAATAACACTAGTTGGGGGGTTTGTCAATCTGCACAATATCATTCCTTCTCCCCCCCCCCCCCCACAAATCACAGCAAAAAACCTGGCCTTCTCAGACCAAACGTATTGTTAGCAAACTGATACAAGCCCAATAGAAGTACACTCCCACCAGTATCTTTCAATCTGTCCCTTCGTGTATGTCTAAAGTGATTTCACCTGATGGGCAGGAACACATAATACTATTTGCAACTGTGTTAGCCCTTGGCTATGTGCATCAAATCTCCAACTACAGGCCAAAGGTCCAAGTCCATTTGCATGCACATAACAAAGCAACAGTTTCTAAGCATATGTACCTGTGCAGTGTAAACCCTACAATTTTAAATGTCCAAGTCCCTGGGCATGATTAGTGCGAACAAACATTAACATCAGTCCCTGGCTCCAATGAGCTTCCAATCTAAAGTCCAAAACTAACTTTTTTACATTAGAGACTATTTTGACAGGAGACAAATAAAATACCAGCATGTCTTAGGATTGTGGTGAGAAACCCACACAGGGATAACATATAAACTTCAACACAAGTATTAGCATGTTGAACCAGCAACCCCAGTGCTGCTAGACAGAATTGCTACCCACTTAGCCACCAGCCAGCCTCACACATGTTTTCTGCATCTCTGTGGTGTGAACCAGCCCTAAGTCCATAGCCATGTTCAGTGTCTCCAAGCAATATACAATATATTGGCCTAAGTATTGGGACGCCTGCCTTTAAACGCACATGAACTGTAATGGCATCCCAGTCTTAGTCCCTAGGGTTCAATATTGAGTTGGCCCACCCTTTGCAGCTATAACAGCTTCAACTCTTCTGGGAAGGCTGTCCACAAGGTTTAGGATTGTGTCTATGGGAATGTTTGACCATTTTTCCAAGTGCATTTGTGAGGTCAGGCACTGATGTTGGACGAGAAGGCCTGGCCTACAGTCTCTACTCTAATTCATCCCCAAGGTGTTCTGGTGTGTTGATGTCAGGACTCTGTCCAGGCCAGTCAAGTTCCTCCACCCCGAACTCACTCATCCATGTCTTTATGGACCTTGCTTTGTGTACAGGTCCAAATCATTTGGTGGAGCGGTATTATGGTGTGGGGTTGTTTTTCAGGGGTTGGGCTTGGCCCCTTAGTTCCAGTGAAGGGAACTCTTAAGGCATCAGCATACCAAGACATTTTGGACAATTTCATGCTCCCAACTTTGTGAGAACAGTTTGGGGATGGCCCCTTCCTGTTCCAACATGACTGCACACAAGTGCACAAAGCAAGGTCCATAAAGACATGGATGAGTGAGTTTGGGGTGGAGAAACTTGACTGGCCTGCACAGAGTCCTGACCTCAACCCGATAGAACACCCTTTGGCTGAATTAGAGCAGAGACTGCGAGCCAGGCCTTCTCATCCAACATCAGTGACTGGCCTCACAAATGCACTTCTGGAAGAATGATCAAACATCTCCATAGACACACTAAACCTTGTGGACAGCCTTCCCAGCCTTCCCAGAAGCTGTTCTAGCTGCAAAGGGTGGGCCAAATCCAATTTTAACCCTACGGACTAAGACTGGGCTGCCATTAAAGTTCATGTGTGTGTAAAGGCAGGTGTCCCAATACTTTTGGCTACATTTTGCATCTGCAATGGTGGTGGAATCCTCCTACACATATATATGACATTTAGACATATTTTTTTTTATTAATACAAACGTTTTTTTTATTGGGTATAGACAGAAAAAAAAAGCACATATCTTATCGGGATGCAACCCACTCATATAACATAAAAATTACATTGCAACATATAATATCGAGAGGAAAAGAGCATAAGAGGATCAGTCACAGGGGCAGAAACTAAATGTGTTACTCAAGGTCAGGCCCAGTGACGGCCCTTCAGGTGCATCCCAGGTTTCAAACAGAAAGAAAATTCTATTAATGCTTAAAAGAAATCAAGAAGGGAACAGGATTAGAGGGGAATAAGGGAGAATCTCCATGGAAGGATAAGAACGAAGGGAAAGAAAGATTAGGGAAAAGAAAAAGCTTAGACAGGTATATGGGTAGAAAGGGGAAAACAACCTGTTGAAAAATAAACTTTAATCTGCTACTTCTGGTATGAATAATTCGACCGACCCAGTATCAAACAAAAAGAAAAAGTATAGGATGTACTCCTCGTTGGGTTGGGATCACATGTCCTGACCATCTCCTAGTATCCCCAGGCCCAGGGCCCAAAGGAAACGGGAGAATATGGGGTACCTATCCGACCACACAGAGGCGGCCTCCCCAGAGGCAGTGCGTTGGTCACAGTATAGCCGCTCCTGTCGACCACGCCGCCCATTTATTATGGAAGGTCGGCATGGTGTCCATGATAGTGTGATAGATCCTCTCCATAAGACGGATAAACTCAGTCCGCTGGAGTAGCTGTGTCCATGGAACCGACTGGGACCGCCAATTCAAGGCTATGGCCCAATGAGCTGCACAGAATAGGGTATTCACTAATCTCTGGGTATGGGGAGGCAGACCCGGTATAGTGGCAAAGAGCAAACACATCGGGGCCGTCAGGTCTAGGATGGTGCCCGCAATCTGCGTCACCCTGGATGCCACCTGGCTCCATAGGTGCCTCAGATGAGGGCAACCCCAAAACGTGTGCAGAAGGGTGCCAGGGCTCTGGCAGCCCCTAAAGCACGTCTCCTGAACTGTAGGGTAGTATTTATGAACTCTATCTGGAGTGAGGTACCACCTCGTATGTAGTTTAAGTACTGTCTCCTTAGTGGCTATGGAGCGGGTACATCTGTGCATATTCTGTAGCATGTTGCTCCAGTCTTCTGGGGGGAATGCCACACCCAGGTCTGATTCCCAATGGGTCATAGCCGAGGACTTAACTGGCAGCTGAGAATCATTCAGTGACATATATATTGTAGAGATCGTTCCCTTGCCTCTAGCACCATTCTGGCAGATTGTTTCACACTGGGATAAGTTGGATCTAGTGTTCAATGTGAATAGGGATTCGAAAAAGTGCCTAATTTGTAGGAATCTAAAGAATTCCGTTCCCGGGGGTTCGAACTGCTCTTGGAGTTGTGTAAATGAACAGAAATGTGTGCCTTGCGATAGTGCTTTTAATGTCAAGAGGGAGTTTTGTACCCACCAATGGAAGCTCTCAGGGGATCGGAAAGCAGGGGGAAAACTGGGCGATCCCAGGAAGGTGGACGGGGGGGTCTGCCAGACCTAAGTTTAAATTTGTGGTGATATAGGGACCAAAGGTGTATTGTCTGACCCACTACCATGTTTAGCATGCCCAGTTCCCTGGGCTTAAGGCCCGTCTGCCAAAGAAGTCCCAGGAGGTAGTATGGGCTGACAGAGGACATTTCAAACTGTAGCCAGGGGATGCTGTCTGGTGCGGCATGCCACTGTGCCGTCTGGGCCAACCTGGCTGACAAGTAATACAACCAGATGTTAGGTAGCCCTAACCCCCCCTGTGAAGAGGGTCTGTGTGTGATAAGACCGCCATACCTAGGATGTTTATTGTTCCATAGAAACCCATTAATCTCACGTTGGATCTGCAACAGAGTATGTCGTGATACATAAAGGGGGAGAGCCCTAAAGAAGTAAAGCAATTTTGGTAAAATGGACATTTTTACGGCTGTGACTCTGCCTAGGAGGGTGATGTGGAATGTAGACCATAGGCGTAACCATTGTCTGACTTTGGCGAAGATCTGGGGGTAGTTAGCGTTATATAATTCTCTTAGGTTGGGGGCTAGACGAATCCCGAGGTATTGGAGGGTTTTATTTGATACTGAAAAGCCAAAAGAAGATTTAAGGGCAGAGGTGACTCTGGGAGGGATATTGACAGGGAGGGCCGAACACTTGGAGAGGTTGACGCCAAGGCCCAAAAAAGTGTGAAAGGATTGGAGTGTAGAGATTAAATTAGGAAGGGAAGTAACTGGGTCCTGGAGGAATACAAGGATATCATCCGCGTATAGGCTCACCTTATACTCCCCATCCCCCTTCTGATACCCCCTAATGTTCTGGTCTGTGATGATCGCCCTCGCCAAAGGCTCCACGGCCAGGGCAAACATCAAAGGGGACAGAGGGCAGCCCTGGCGTGTTCCCCTGCCCAGGGGGAAGTAATCCGAAGTGCAACCTGGGAGCTTAACGCGTGTGTGAGGATTGTGGTACAGTGACCTAAATCTATGAACAAACTCCCCTGAAAAACCAAACCTAGTCATGACCGCGTCCATATATGGCCACAGGATGCTATCAAAGGCCTTGTGTATATCCAGGCCCAACAGAAGAACCTTGCGGGAAAATAGCTCCGCATCCTGGATAATGTCCGTCGCCAAGCGGATGTTGTCTGTGATTTGCCTAGAGGGGATGAATCCGGTTTGTTCGAGGCCAACCAGGGTGGAAATTATGGGGGCTAGTCTATCTGCAAGAACACGACCTAGAATCTTAATGTCATTGTTAAGAACCGAGATTGGTCTGTAATTCTGGGGGAGGGAGTGATCCTTGTTAGGTTTAGGGATTAGGGTCATATTGGCTGCAAGCATTTCCTCTGGAAGTGAGTGGCCTTGCAATACGTGGTTGATTAATTTAGTCAATTTAGGGGCCAACGTACCTGCAAATTTTTTATAGTAAGTCGCCGTATACCCGTCTGGGCCCGGGGCTGTTGACGCTTTGAGCGACTTAATGACTGTCAGGACCTCCAGTTCTGTGCATGGGGCGTTCAAGTTGGTCAGTTGTTCGTGTGTCAAAGTCGAAAGTTGGATGGAGTTCAACCAGTCCTCAACTCCAGCAGGGGGGGAGAGGCTGGGGCAGATAGTAGGGAGCGGTGAAAGTGTCAAGCACCTCCTTGGGGTGGGAGACCAGCTGGCCCGAGGTGTTACGCAATTTGTAGATATGGGTGGGCTGAAGGGAGTGATGTAGTTTACGTGAGAACATGGCCGAGGCAGCGTTTGCGTGCAATAGGAATCTCGCTTTGGCCCATCTAATAGATTTTTCAGTGTGGTCTGAGAGGATAGTATCCAATTCCACCCTCTTCTGGTCAATTTGTCTAAGAGTGTCCGGGGCGTGGGATTGTGCGTGTATATGGTACAGTTTTGCAAGGTCTGCAGTTAGGGATTTAATTTTGGCTAACTTCTGTCTCTTCTTAATGGTGGCCAACTCTATCAGTCGGCCGCGAAGTACTGCCTTATGGGCCGCCCAGAGAATAGAGGGGGTGGTGTCTTCTACATCGTTCAGTCTGAAGTACTCTTCCAACTGATTCGCTACTTGTGTGGCTATGTCAGGGTCCGTCAATAGGGAGTCATTAAGCCTCCAGGAGGCTGTCAGGGGGGAAATGCCTACATGCAAAGTTTTAAAGGAGACCACCAGGTGGTCTGACCATGGGCATGGGTGTATAGTGGCCGCTGTGGAGTTGGCAAGTAAAATTGGGGAGCTGAAAATGTAATCTAGCCTTGCATAGCTCTCGTGGGGGGCTGAGTAATGTGTGTATTCCCTAGCTCCTGTATTGAGGGCCCTCCATGTGTCAATAAGTTGGAAAGTCTCCAGGGACCTCACTAGGGATTTGGGGAAGGCCTTAGATGAGTGGGTAACCTTGCTTCTGTCCAGTGTGGAATGGGCGACTAGATTGAAGTCACCACCCACTATCATGTGTGGAGAAGTATATCTGTCCAAAATTTGGGTGAAGGACCTGAAAAAGGAACCCTGAGCAGTATTGGGGGCGTACACATTGGCGACTGTAAAGGCTTTGCCCTGGACATCACCTTGGAGTATCAAAAACCTGCTATCCGGGTCCTTGTAAACATGTTTGACATCAAAATGTACATTATTTCTGACAAATATGGCTACCCCTCTGGCTTTAGAGCTATACGTGGTATGGTAATGTAACTTAAATGACTTGTCAAAATAATTGGGGTGAGACATTGCCCAAAAATGAGTCTCTTGCAGGAGGACAATGTCCGCCCCCAATTGCTTATAATCTCGAAAGGCCTTCCTCCTCTTTTGTGCGGAATTAAAGCCTCTGACATTATGTGAGATAACCTTCAAACCCATAATATGGTTGGAACAAATTTAGCTTGGAGTGAGGTTGGTGAGATAGGTGCGAATGTCAGCCGCATAACCCACAGGCCCAGCACCAAAGCGGGTTGCCAAATTCCTGGATCATAGATCGGGGGCACGGTCAGCAGGTTAAGTGTAGCAGTAAAACCAATAATATAACATTGATAACAGGAACATTGTAGGAAGAAAAAAAAAGGCGAACAAACTAACAGGGGTCTGGATGGATAGGCCATCCAGGCCAGCATCAAATATTTCAAATGACTGAAAAAAAACAGTCTTCCACGTGCACTCAATCTCCCCCAACACTGAAGGGGGGAGAGAGAGAGTGGCAAGAGTTCAGTACAAGGTCTCTCCCAAAACAAAAAAGGGAATGGTGGGAGAGAAGTGTTTCTTGGATTGAACACTAACGTGGTTGGGGGGTAAAAGTTCCGGGTGGAAAACGGCAGGATCACGAGGACCGGAGACATAAAGGCTCGTTCAGAACCGAAAGGCTTGGGGGTCCAGAAATTGACAAGTCCAGCGAGACAGGCCAGGGGACATGGGGCTCATGAACAAAAAATAAGGGGGGGACAGGTGGTACCGAAATCATATTTAGTACCTTGACCGCAAGCCTGCGGGAAGATCGTGGTGGAGCCGCGGAGAACTTCCACAGCTGTCTGCAGTCATGGGTTACGGTAGGCTCTGCGTCCCCTCTGAGGAGGTGGGGTGGCCCAGATTGGTGACGGGCGGGGGGTGGACGGGTGCCTTGGTGCTTGTTGAGGTTCGAGGAGGCCCAATTTGACCAGGATGGATTTACCTTCCAGGACCGTGGTGGCGGTGTATGTGGATCCGTTGTGTGGGACCGTCAGTTTGAATGGGAAACCCCATCTATAGCGGATCCGAGCGGTTTGAAGGACGGAGGTGATTTCTTTCATCTGTCGGCATCTCTCCAGTGTGGTCGGGGAGATGTCCGGATATATCTGAATGGTAGTGATGAGCCGAACACCCCCGGGTTCGGTTCGCACCAGAACCCGCGAACGGACCGAAAGTTCGAACGAACATTAGAACCCTATTAAATACAATGGATGCGAACGTTCGAATTCTAAAGTGCTAATTATAACAACTATTATGCATGTTATTGTCCTAAAAAGGGTTTGGGAACCCGGGTTCTGCACCAGGGGACATGTATCAATGCAAAAAGAAGTTTTAAAAACGGTCGTTTTTCGGGAGCAGTCATTTTAATGATGCATAAAGTGAAAAAAAAAAAGTCAAATATTCCTTTAAATATCGTACCTGGGGGGTGTCTAAAGTATGCCTGTGAAGTGCCACGTGTTTCCCGTGTTTAGAACTGTCCCTGCACAAAATGACACTTCTAAAGGAAAAAAAAGCCATTTAAAACTGCTTGCGGCTTTAATGTAATGTCTGGTCCCGGTAATATGGATGAAATTCTTTAAGAAAAATGGCATAGCTACCCCATGACCCCCCCCCTACCCCAGCCCATTACCAGCCCCTTTGGGTCTTGTATGGATATTAAGGGGAACCCCGCACATAAATTAAAAAGGCCCTATATACTCTGAACAGCCCTATACAGGCGGTGCATACAAGACAGGGACTGTAGGTTTGTTCTTATGTAGAGTCTGTTTGTAATTTTGAACAGGTACATTGTTGAAGTGTAGCTCCAGCCCAAAAATCTATTTTTAAACTTTTTGGAAAACATAGGTAAGGGTTATCACCCCTGTAACATTTGTTTTGCTGTCTGTGCCCCTGTTCAGAACATTTCACCTCACTTTCCGTCCCAATGACAACTGTTTTTGAAATGTGGTGTTTTTCTTGAAACAAGGATTGCTGATAAAGCATCAGTACAGAGGAGACACCTTTCTCCCATATTTATTCTTACAGGAGAGAATTTTCCTTCCTAGTGGTAGATTTCCTCTCACTTCCTGTTGTCTTCTTGCGTTTGCAAGTAGGAGTCGTTTGTAAGTTGGATGTTTGAAAGTAGGGACCTGCCGTATATACTCTGCAGAAATAGGCCCCTTAGTTGTTGGTGTTGGCACAACACTGTAAGCACTCACAGTTACTCTTGGTTGGTGCTGGAACGCCCTGCTGTCAACTATTATATCAGGAATTTTAATTACATATAATTGTTGAACAGTGGTAGTAAAAATTGGGCCTTTGATGGTGGTGCTGGTGCCACAACACTGTAAGCCCTGACAGTTACTCTTGGTGGGTGCAGCAATGGGCCCTGCTGTGAATTATTAGATCAAGAATTGTAATTACATGCCCCTGTTGAACAGGGGCTGAAAAATTGGGCCTTAGGCACTGGTGGCACAACACTGCAACCCCTCACAGCAACTGTACTTGGAGCACAGCAATGAGCCCTGTTGCAAAGTATTGCTTCAAAAATTGTAATGACACGCCCCTGTTAAACAGGGGCTGAAAAATTGGGCCTTAGGCACTGGTGGCACAACACTGCAACTCCTCACAGATACTGTACTTGGAGCACACCAATGAGCCCTGTTGCAAAGTATTGCTTCAAAAATTGTAATGACACGCCCCTGTTAAACAGGGGCTGAAAAATTGGGCCTTAGGCACTGGTGGCACAACACTGCAACTCCTCACAGATACTGTACTTGGAGCACAGCAATGAGCCCTGTTGCAAAGTATTGCTTCAAAAATTGTAATTACACGCCCCTGTTAAACAGGGGCTGAAAAATTGGGCGTTAGGCACTGGTGGCACAACACTGCAACTCCTCACAGATACTGTACTTGGAGCACAGCAATGAGCCCTGTTGCAAAGTATTGCTTCAAAAATTGTAATTACACGCCCCTGTTAAACAGGGGCTGAAAAATTGGGCGTTAGGCACTGGTGGCGGCACCCATAAACAAAAATGATCTTACAAGCTATCATCATCAATCGTATCATTGAGGACTCGGAGGAGGAGGATAGCCAGTCAACATAACAGCACAGGCACTCAGCATCAGCATCAGTCTTGAAGGGATGTGACATGTTAAAATCAATTAGTCTGTTATATCAGCATCAGGTGTGTGGTAGCTGGTGGTGATCCAAGACTGGTTCATCTTGATGAAAGTCAGTCGATCAACCGAGTCGGTGGACAGGCGCACCCTGTGATCCGTGACAAATCCTCCAGCAGCACTGAATGTGCGTTCCGAAAGAACGCTGGATGCAGGACAGGCCAGTAGCTCAATTGCATACTGTGCAAGCTCTGGCCAGTGATCCATCCTCAAGACCCAGTAAGCCAGAGGATTTTCGGTGGGGAAGGTGTCCAAGTCTGACCTTGCCCCTAGATATTCCTGCACCATGTTTATCAGACGCTGGCGATGGTTGCTGGAACCGATCATACTTTGGGGCTGCGGACTAAAGAATTGTCTGAACGCATCGGTCAGACGGCCACCTTCCCCACCGCTCCTTCTTTGACTGGCCGAAGCCTCAGCAACTCGTTGTCCAGGACCAGGAGTTTGCAACCTCCCAGTCTCTGGGAACGCGTTGCACAGACCTTTCTGCAAGGCCTCCCGGAGTTGTCTCATCCTCTGCTCCCTCTGCGACGGTAACATAAGGTCCGCAACCTTACCCTTGTACCGTGGATCAAGGAGAGTGGCCAGCCAGTAATGGTCCCTCTCCTTGATCCGAAGAATACGAGGATCCTTCCGCAGACTTTGCAGGATCAGGGAGGCCATGCAGCGTAGGTTTGCTGAGGCATTCGCTCCGGAGTCCTCTGGGTCACTAAGGACGACATGATCCGCAGCCACCTCCTCCCAGCCACGTACAAGTCCACTGGTTTCTTGGGACTGTAAATCATCCCTAAAAGACTGCTGCTGATGATGCTGAGTGCCAGCCTCCACCTCCATGCTGACACAATCCTCCTCCTCCTCCTCCTCCTCCTCTTCCTGTGCGATGGGTGGGACAGAAGGAACACTGTCTGGGTAAAGGGGGCCTTGAGAGGCAAGGAAGTCCTCCTCTTCCTGCCTCTGTTCTGCCTCAAGTGCCCTGTCCATTATTCCACGCAGCGTGTGCTCCAACAGGTGGACAAGAGGTACAGTGTCACTGATGCATGCACTGTCACTGCTCACCATCCTCGTGGCCTCCTCAAATGGTGCCAGGACAGTGCATGCATCCCTGATCATGCCCCACTGGCGTGGAGAAAAAAAACCAAGCTCCCCTGACCCTGTCCTGGTGCCGTAGTCGCACAGGTACTCATTGATGGCCCTCTGCTGCGTGTGCAGCCGCTGCAGCATGGCCAACGTTGAGTTCCACCTGGTGGGCATGTCACATATAAGGCGGTTCTTGGGCAGGTTCAACTCCTTTTGCAGCTCAGCCAGGCGAGCACTGGCATTATAAGATCTGCGGAAATGCACACAGACTTTCCTGGCCTGCCTCAGGACATCCTGTAAGCCCGGGTACCTGCCCAAGAAGCGCTGCACCACCAGGTTAAGGACGTGAGCCACACAGGGCACATGGGTCAGTTGTCCCTGTCGGAGGGCGGAGAGGAGGTTGGTGCCATTGTCGCAAACCACCATTCCTGGCTTAAGCTGGCGTGGCGTCAACCACCTCTCGGCCTGGCCCTGCAGAGCAGACAGGACCTCTGCCCCAGTGTGGCTTCTGTCCCCCAAACACACCAGCGCAAGCACGGCATGGCATCTTTTTGCCTGCGTACTTGCGTAGCCCCGTGAACGGCTACGGAGCACCGCTGGTTCATAGGACAAACCACAGGAAGAGGCCATGGAGGAAGAAGAAGAGGAGGGGGTGGAGGAGAGAGGTGTGTCACAACCAGTAGTAGCATTTTGGAGGCGTGGCGGTGGGACAACCTCCAACACTACTGCACCTTGTCCTGAATCCTTCCCAGCTGCCAAAAGAGTGACCCAATGGGCCGTGAAAGAAAGGTAACGTCCCTGTCCATGCCTGCTGGACCATGAGTCAGCGGTAATATGCACCTTACCGCTGACCGCCCTGTCCAGCGAGGCCAAGACATTGCCTTCCACATGCCGGTAGAGAGCCGGAATAGCCTTCCGTGAGAAAAAGTGGCGTTTGGGAACCTGCCACTGAGGAACTGCACATTGCACAAACTCACGGAAGGGGGCCGAGTCTACCAACTGAAAAGGCAGCAGTTGAAGCGCTAGCAATTTAGCCAAGCTAGCATTCAACCGCTGGGCATGTGGATGGCTGGGAGTGAACTTCTTTCGACGGTCCAGCAGCTGGGGCAGGGAAATTTGCCTGCTAGAATCGGACGTCGGTGTACTGCTAGCAGAGTGGGCGCAAGTACTTGGCTGTGACACACCTAATTCTACACCTTCATTCCTCTCAGTGCATGTTTCAGAGAGGACTGAAGTTATAGTGGGGTTGGAGATCCCAGCTGATGCGGTGCAAGGAGAGGTCCGCTTTGTTCTTTGGTGTGGGTCTTTGAGGTAGGCTTGCCAACGAGCTGCATGGCAGGTCAACATATGTCTGGTCAGGCATGTGGTACCCAAGCGGCTGATGTTTTGGCCACGCGATATACGCTTGAGACATATGTTGCAAACAGCAGCTGTGCGATCTGATGCACTAGCCTCAAAAAAGGCCCACACCAAAGAACTTTTTGAATGACGGGCAGAGGCAGCGCCCTGCACAGGCGGAGCTCTGCGGTGTGATTCCGTCGGTGTACTGCCCTTACGCTGGCCACCAAAGGGCATCCTGCCTCGTTGGAGATGTGCCTCCTCCTCATCCTCCTCCTCCTCCTCTCTCCTATTAGGCACCCACGTGGAGTCAGTGACCTCATCATCCCCTCCCTCCTCATCACTGGAGCCAATCTGGCAGTATGCTGCAGCTGCTGGAACATGACTGCCAGATTGGTGTCCTTCTTGAGCATCCCCTCTGTCTGCTCTCACGCTACTGCCTTCCTCTAGCTGGGTTTCATCATCAGACCCTTCGAAACGCTGGGCATCCTCCTGGAGCATGTACCCAACACTGTGCTGAAACAGTTCGGGGGACTCCTCAGGAGGAGGACATGGTGGGTCTAGGGAAGGAGTGACTGATGATTTGTCTGACATTGATACCAGGGAAGACGACGCTTTGGCAGCTGCTTTTCCAGTACCCTGAGCCTGGGTGAGAGAGGATGAGGAGGAGGAGGAGGGCTTGGTCATCCACTCTACCAAGTCTTCGGCATGATGTGGCTCAACATGTCCAGCTGCCGAAAAGAAGGACAAGCGTGTCCCATGGCCATGTGCTGATGACAATGCACCGCGTCCACGACCAGCACTGTTGCCCCCAGACACAGAGCCTGCTTGCCCTCTTTTATTGCCTCCTGACTGTCTGCCTCTCCTTGTTTGCCTTCCAGACATTCTAATAGATGGCCTGCAGGGAGATGGGAAAAAAGCAATAAGGGCTACCTTCAGGTGTCCTTCTCTGTCCCTTGAAACAAGGACTTGCAGAGTGAAATAAACTGACACTCTCCCTACCTACAGTTTTCTGTCCCTAGAATAAATGTTTTTTTTAATCACAATATAGCACAAGGACAATTCAGTCACTGTCCTTCCAGGTCCCTGGAAACAAGGACTTGCAGAGTGAAAGAAAAAAAACACTCTCCCTACCTACAGTTTTCTGTCCCTAGAATAAATGTTTTTTTAAGCACAATATAGCACAAGGACAATTCACTCACTGTCCTTACAGGTCCCTGGAAACAAGGACTTGCAGAGTGAAAGAAAAAAAACACTCTCCCTACCTACAGTTTTCTGTCCCTAGAAAAAATGTTTTTTTTAATCACAATATAACACAAGGACAATTCACTCACTGTCCTTCCAGGTCCCTGGAAACAAGGACTTGCAGAGTGAAATAAACTGACACTCTCCCTACCTACAGTTTTCTGTCCCTAGAATAAATGTTTTTTTTAATCACAATATAGCACAAGGACAATTCAGTCACTGTCCTTCCAGGTCCCTGGAAACAAGGACTTGCAGAGTGAAATAAACTGACACTCTCCCTACCTACAGTTTTCTGTCCCTAGAATAAATGTTTTTTTTAAGCACAATATAGCACAAGGACAATTCACTCACTGTCCTTACAGGTCCCTGGAAACAAGGACTTGCAGAGTGAAATAAACTGACACTCTCCCTACCTACAGTTTTCTGTCCCTAGAATAAATGTTTTTTTTAAGCACAATATAGCACAAGGACAATTCACTCACTGTCCTTACAGGTCCCTGGAAACAAGGACTTGCAGAGTGAAAGAAAAAAAACACTCTCCCTACCTACAGTTTTCTGTCCCTAGAAAAAATGTTTTTTTTAATCACAATATAACACAAGGACAATTCACTCACTGTCCTTCCAGGTCCCTGGAAACAAGGACTTGCAGAGTGAAATAAACTGACACTCTCCCTACCTACAGTTTTCTGTCCCTAGAATAAATGTTTTTTTTAATCACAATATAGCACAAGGACAATTCAGTCACTGTCCTTCCAGGTCCCTGGAAACAAGGACTTGCAGAGTGAAATAAACTGACACTCTCCCTACCTACAGTTTTCTGTCCCTAGAATAAATGTTTTTTTTAATCACAATATAGCACAAGGACAATTCAGTCACTGTCCTTCCAGGTCCCTGGAAACAAGGACTTGCAGAGTGAAATAAACTGACACTCTCCCTACCTACAGTTTTCTGTCCCTAGAATAAATGTTTTTTTTAAGCACAATATAGCACAAGGACAATTCACTCACTGTCCTTACAGGTCCCTGGAAACAAGGACTTGCAGAGTGAAAGAAAAAAAACACTCTCCCTACCTACAGTTTTCTGTCCCTAGAAAAAATGTTTTTTTTAATCACAATATAACACAAGGACAATTCACTCACTGTCCTTCCAGGTCCCTGGAAACAAGGACTTGCAGAGTGAAATAAACTGACACTCTCCCTACCTACAGTTTTCTGTCCCTAGAATAAATGTTTTTTTTAAGCACAATATAGCACAAGGACAATTCACTCACTGTCCTTACAGGTCCCTGGAAACAAGGACTTGCAGAGTGAAAGAAAAAAAACACTCTCCCTACCTACAGTTTTCTGTCCCTAGAATAAATGTTTTTTTTAATCACAATATAGCACAAGGACAATTCAGTCACTGTCCTTCCAGGTCCCTGGAAACAAGGACTTGCAGAGTGAAATAAACTGACACTCTCCCTACCTACAGTTTTCTGTCCCTAGAATAAATGTTTTTTTTAAGCACAATATAGCACAAGGAGAATTCACTCACTGTCCTTCCAGGTCCCTGGAAACAAGGACTTGCAGAGTGAAAGAAAAAAAACACTCTCCCTACCTACAGTTTTCTGTCCCTAGAAACAATGTTTTTTTTAATCACAATATAGCACAAGGACAATTCACTCACTGTCCTTACAGGTCCCTGGAAACAAGGACTTGCAGAGTGAAAGAAAAAAACACTCTCCCTACCTACAGTTTTCTGTCCCTAGAATAAATGTTTTTTTTAATCACAATATAACACAAGGACAATTCACTCACTGTCCTTCCAGGTCCCTGGAAACAAGGACTTGCAGAGTGAAATAAACTGACACTCTCCCTACCTACAGTTTTCTGTCCCTAGAATAAATGTTTTTTTTAAGCACAATATAGCACAAGGACAATTCACTCACTGTCCTTACAGGTCCCTGGAAACAAGGACTTGCAGAGTGAAAGAAAAAAAACACTCTCCCTACCTACAGTTTTCTGTCCCTAGAATAAATGTTTTTTTTAATCACAATATAGCACAAGGACAATTCAGTCACTGTCCTTCCAGGTCCCTGGAAACAAGGACTTGCAGAGTGAAATAAACTGACACTCTCCCTACCTACAGTTTTCTGTCCCTAGAATAAATGTTTTTTTTAAGCACAATATAGCACAAGGAGAATTCACTCACTGTCCTTCCAGGTCCCTGGAAACAAGGACTTGCAGAGTGAAAGAAAAAAAACACTCTCCCTACCTACAGTTTTCTGTCCCTAGAAACAATGTTTTTTTTAATCACAATATAGCACAAGGACAATTCACTCACTGTCCTTACAGGTCCCTGGAAACAAGGACTTGCAGAGTGAAAGAAAAAAAACACTCTCCCTACCTACAGTTTTCTGTCCCTAGAATAAATGTTTTTTTTAATCACAATATAGCACAAGGACAATTCAGTCACTGTCCTTCCAGGTCCCTGGAAACAAGGACTTGCAGAGTGAAATAAACTGACACTCTCCCTACCTACAGTTTTCTGTCCCTAGAATAAATGTTTTTTTTAATCACAATATAGCACAAGGACAATTCAGTCACTGTCCTTCCAGGTCCCTGGAAACA
The DNA here is from genome assembly GCA_029206835.1 of Rana muscosa. Taxonomy (NCBI): domain Eukaryota; kingdom Metazoa; phylum Chordata; class Amphibia; order Anura; family Ranidae; genus Rana; species Rana muscosa. The sequence continues at coordinate 1,173,916,664 of CM055122.1, forward strand.
AGGACTTGCAGAGTGAAATAAACTGACACTCTCCCTACCTACAGTTTTCTGTCCCTAGAATAAATGTTTTTTTTAATCACAATATAGCACAAGGACAATTCAGTCACTGTCCTTCCAGGTCCCTGGAAACAAGGACTTGCAGAGTGAAATAAACTGACACTCTCCCTACCTACAGTTTTCTGTCCCTAGAATAAATGTTTTTTTTAATCACAATATAGCACAAGGACAATTCAGTCACTGTCCTTCCAGGTCCCTGGAAACAAGGACTTGCAGAGTGAAATAAACTGACACTCTCCCTACCTACAGTTTTCTGTCCCTAGAATAAATGTTTTTTTTAATCACAATATAGCACAAGGACAATTCACTCACTGTCCTTACAGGTCCCTGGAAACAAGGACTTGCAGAGTGAAAGAAAAAAAACACTCTCCCTACCTACAGTTTTCTGTCCCTAGAATAAATGTTTTTTTTAATCACAATATAGCACAAGGACAATTCAGTCACTGTCCTTCCAGGTCCCTGGAAACAAGGACTTGCAGAGTGAAATAAACTGACACTCTCCCTACCTACAGTTTTCTGTCCCTAGAATAAATGTTTTTTTTAAGCACAATATAGCACAAGGAGAATTCACTCACTGTCCTTCCAGGTCCCTGGAAACAAGGACTTGCAGAGTGAAAGAAAAAAAACACTCTCCCTACCTACAGTTTTCTGTCCCTAGAAACAATGTTTTTTTTAATCACAATATAGCACAAGGACAATTCACTCACTGTCCTTACAGGTCCCTGGAAACAAGGACTTGCAGAGTGAAAGAAAAAAAACACTCTCCCTACCTACAGTTTTCTGTCCCTAGAATAAATGTTTTTTTTAATCACAATATAACACAAGGACAATTCACTCACTGTCCTTCCAGGTCCCTGGAAACAAGGACTTGCAGAGTGAAATAAACTGACACTCTCCCTACCTACAGTTTTCTGTCCCTAGAATAAATGTTTTTTTTAAGCACAATATAGCACAAGGACAATTCACTCACTGTCCTTACAGGTCCCTGGAAACAAGGACTTGCAGAGTGAAAGAAAAAAAACACTCTCCCTACCTACAGTTTTCTGTCCCTAGAATAAATGTTTTTTTTAATCACAATATAGCACAAGGACAATTCAGTCACTGTCCTTCCAGGTCCCTGGAAACAAGGACTTGCAGAGTGAAATAAACTGACACTCTCCCTACCTACAGTTTTCTGTCCCTAGAATAAATGTTTTTTTTAAGCACAATATAGCACAAGGAGAATTCACTCACTGTCCTTCCAGGTCCCTGGAAACAAGGACTTGCAGAGTGAAAGAAAAAAAACACTCTCCCTACCTACAGTTTTCTGTCCCTAGAAACAATGTTTTTTTTAATCACAATATAGCACAAGGACAATTCACTCACTGTCCTTACAGGTCCCTGGAAACAAGGACTTGCAGAGTGAAAGAAAAAAAACACTCTCCCTACCTACAGTTTTCTGTCCCTAGAATAAATGTTTTTTTTAATCACAATATAGCACAAGGACAATTCAGTCACTGTCCTTCCAGGTCCCTGGAAACAAGGACTTGCAGAGTGAAATAAACTGACACTCTCCCTACCTACAGTTTTCTGTCCCTAGAATAAATGTTTTTTTTAATCACAATATAGCACAAGGACAATTCAGTCACTGTCCTTCCAGGTCCCTGGAAACAAGGACTTGCAGAGTGAAATAAACTGACACTCTCCCTACCTACAGTTTTCTGTCCCTAGAATAAATGTTTTTTTTAATCACAATATAGCACAAGGACAATTCAGTCACTGTCCTTCCAGGTCCCTGGAAACAAGGACTTGCAGAGTGAAATAAACTGACACTCTCCCTACCTACAGTTTTCTGTCCCTAGAATAAATGTTTTTTTTAATCACAATACAGCACAAGGACAATTCAGTCACTGTCCTTCCAGGTCCCTGGAAACAAGGACTTGCAGAGTGAAATAAACTGACACTCTCCCTACCTACAGTTTTCTGTCCCTAGAATAAATGTTTTTTTTAATCACAATATAGCACAAGGACAATTCAGTCACTGTCCTTCCAGGTCCCTGGAAACAAGGACTTGCAGAGTGAAATAAACTGACACTCTCCCTACCTACAGTTTTCTGTCCCTAGAATAAATGTTTTTTTTAATCACAATATAGCACAAGGACAATTCAGTCACTGTCCTTCCAGGTCCCTGGAAACAAGGACTTGCAGAGTGAAATAAACTGACACTCTCCCTACCTACAGTTTTCTGTCCCTAGAATAAATGTTTTTTTTAATCACAATATAGCACAAGGACAATTCAGTCACTGTCCTTCCAGGTCCCTGGAAACAAGGACTTGCAGAGTGAAATAAACTGACACTCTCCCTACCTACAGTTTTCTGTCCCTAGAATAAATGTTTTTTTTAAGCACAATATAGCACAAGGACAATTCACTCACTGTCCTTCCAGGTCCCTGGAAACAAGGACTTGCAGAGTGAAAGAAACTGACACTCTCCCTACCTACAGTTTTCTGTCCCTAGAATAAATGTTTTTTTAAGCACAATATAGCACAAGGACAATTCACTCACTGTCCTTCCAGGTCCCTGGAAACAAGGACTTGCAGAGTGAAAGAAACTGACACTGTCCCTACCTACAGTTTTCTGTCCCTAGAATAAATGTTTTTTTTAAGCACACTATAGCACAAGCACAAAACACACTGACACTCTCCCTACCTATCCTTCTCTTTCCCTAAACTAAAGGAATCCAGGTTAAGCAAGAAAGAAATAACAGTCACTGTCCCTGCCTATGCTGCTCTATCCCTGCTCCGGAACACACTACACTAGGCCGCCGTGCTGGCGGCCTTTTATAGTGTGGGGCGTGTACTAAACACCCTCAGCAATAATTGGCCACAGGCATCCTGCCTGTGGCCAATCATTGCTCTCCTCGCTGCCGGCGCTGTGATTGGCCAAGCATGCGGGGTCACAGTGCATGCTTGGCCAATCACAGCGCCTGGATGACACTGCGATGGCGTAGTGCATTGTGGGCCGTTCGCGTCACTCGAATTTGGCGCGAACGGCCCAAATCGTTCGATCTTCGTCGAACGATCGAACAGCCGATGTTCGAGTCGAACGTATGTTCGACTCGAACACGAAGCTCATCCCTACTGAATGGTGACCCCGTCCAGCTGTATACGAGGGGAGTTGCGGGAAGCTCGCAGGATCTCCTCCTTCACCAGGTAGTCCTTCAGGCACATCACCACATCCCTCGGAGGCTTCTCTGGGGGCGGTTTGGGTCGTAGGGCCCTGTGGAGGCGGTCACATATGAATGCATTCACCGGTTGTTCTGGGAGGAGGGAGCGAAACAATCTCTCAGTGGCATCAGGCAGATCCATGACTGTTTCAGGCAGGCCACGCACTCTAATATTGTTCCTCCTGTTCCGGTTGTCTAAATCTTCCATACTATTCTGGAGCTGGACAACCGTGTCCGTGAGCAATTCATGGTCTTTGCGGAGGTCATCGTATGCGAGCTGGAGCTCATCATGCTTCACCTCTAGTACGTCTGTCCTCCCGCCCAGGGAAGCAATCTCCTGGGAGAGGGTATGGGTGGACTTGTGAAGCTCAGCCTGGAACTTGCGGGCAAGTTTTTCATACATTGTCGTCAGACTGTGGTCCAAGTCTGCCTTCGTGAGGTGTGGAGTGTACTCACTCAGCTCTGAAGTCGCAGAAGGGGAAGCCATGGGCTCCGGGGCCTCCAGCATGGACGATTCCTGGTCAGCGCCACTCTGGGACATCCTCGTTTGATCCCGGGCCCGTAGTAAATAATTCGTCAAGGACCGCTGGGCGGATTTCTGCTTATTATATTTTTTAATCGACGGCATGCACAACTGGTCCCTCTAGGGGTTCAGGGTGATTCAAGTAAGATTTGCAGGCAATATAACCCCCTTGGGAGTGCTAATGTCTCCGGTGCCCTCGGATCTCCTTTACTTAGCTGCCAGCCAGTTCCGCACCGCGCATGCGCCCCCCCTTGAGGATGTGACTTTTAGTTCATCTTGTCACCTTAATATAGGTGAGGGGGTGAGGGGATCCTCCAACCATGGAGCGCTGTCTCCTGTTGGGTTCTCCCAACAGCCCAAGGGAAAGTCGGCAGAGGACCGGATTGTGGGGTTAGTGGCAGGCCAGGAGTCTCGGTTCAGGCAGGGGACGACTTATGGGGAGTTCAAAAACCAGGATGGGAGGAAGTCTCTACTGATGGTGACCCCTGGGGATGTTCTTTCAGGCCAGGCTACTTTAAAAGTGTTGAGGGGGGTGAAACATCTGCAGAAGGATAAGGGAGAGCTCTGTAAATTTGAGGCCGGGTGAAGCAAGATGTCCGCCTGACAGGGTTATGGGAACCGGGCTGCAGCCGAATCCCACTAATAGGAAGGAATCCCACCTTAGTCCTCTACAAGAGCACCGACTTTTGTTGAACTGTGAGCCAAGGTAGAGGGACAGGGTCTTTAATCTGCTGCAGGGGGACTATGGGGATCGCAGAGGTGTACCAAGATGGCCGCCGTGTGCTAGCAGCACAGACTTTTGTAAGAAGGTAGTAGATAGCCTTATGCATATATTGGGGAGAAGTGATGGATAGTTTCCCCAGCTGTGGCAGGGTCCAGGAAGAGTGACTGGGTACAGGAGATCTGCAGATGTGGCCCAGCCGCGGCCCGCTCCCGCGGGGTACTGCCTCAGGAAACACCGCGGATTCCCAGGCCTGACTAGGCCGCACCGACCGCGGCCTCCACGAATGCCCCCGAGACGTAGCTCTTGCTCCGGATCACTGGAGGTATGTGGATGGGTGTCAGGGAGGGACGAGAGCTGGTCCCTTACCTCAAATACAGCCGCAAACAGGTTTCCTCCGGGAGGCCTCGGGCCTGCAAGATGGCGGCGGCCCCGGGCACTGGATGCGGTCAATCTCGGGAGACCTCCGGTTTCCCCTGGCCGAATTGTCTGAAGATAAGAGTGTGGGATACTGCAGGGGGTCTAGCTGGATGGGATGGTATGCTTTGTAAGCGTGGATGGGCGATACAGAGTACCGATGGTGATGGATGGTACCTGGAGCTCCTCTAGGAAACGTCCGCCGCCACTCACATCATTTAGACATATTTTTAAGACCTGGGAGATAAGACAACTTCTCTACATGAAGCAGCATGTTTGAGCTTTGAACCCAGACACTCAGGGATGCAAAGCAGAAGTTCTAACCTCTAAGCCACGGAGCTGCCACATAATTACACCTAAATACTGCATTTCTTTGGGCATACAGGTGATAGAATTACATTACTCAAGAGTTATTCTTCTTGATTTATTCTGTGAAATTTGGTGTTTTTTTGTGGGTGAGTTTAGAATAGTGATTAGATGGGAGCAAAGAAAATGGGATTTTTGATGGTGCAGAGATGACAAAGTATCAAGCAGATTATAATAAAATATTTTTATTTTGACACCAAAATAAAAACAATGGTAAAAAACGGTGTAGAAAGTGATTGTTACAAACAGTACAGTTGAATTGGACAGTTGGATGGCCTAACTCCCGACATGTTTCGCCCCTAAATCTTTAGCTTTAGGGCTAATTTAACAACTCAGTCCTTCCTTTGGCCCACGAGTCTATGTGAAACCTATGGTCCACTGTTTTATTGGTCGCATTAGTCGACCAATCATATGGACTATATTTCATTTAGTGATCTATATATGGAGACAACAAATCTATAGATATATAAATATAGACGTTCTCCCTTTCCTTATAAAAAATAATGTTTTTCGTATATACAAACCATATATATCTTTTTTTATATATGCAATCAAGAGTCTTTGTGTAATGTGTATTTTTTTGTAAATATGAAGATATTATAGAATGTTCATGTATTATATTATCACCTATTCACTTATACACACATTTATAATAATTTTTCTTGTTTGTACATTGTTGTTTACTTTGGTTATTATCTTATTATAAATATTTTTCATTATATGCATGCTTCTTCGCCACCCGGGTACAGCTATTGGTGCCAAGCCTCTCCCTTCACCCATCGGACTGCTTGGGGTGGCGTTGTCCCTGGTGGATGCCCCAGACTCTGTTTAGCACTTTTTCAAGATCATATGGACACCCAAGGGCGTTACAGTTGCGACTGGACGCCCATTTTTGCTGACCGGCATGCAGGCTTTCCACTGTAACATTCATTCCTTGAAAAGCCCCTTCGGGGTGTCTTCTCCAATTCCACCACAAGAGTGCTCCACTGATTCCTGTCTCTTTGCTCTCCTTAACTCTGGTTCAGAGTGGCGATGCGGAATGACATCATACAATGGCGCCGGTGCATGTGCGGTACAGCCTGTGTCCACTCCCGGTCAATGTGACCGGATGGGGGGTATATATAGACCAGGGATTTCAGTGCAGAGATGCTGCTGAGCCCCTGGGACCATACGATCTCTATATGTTCACAAGGTAAATCGTTTCTCATTGCTATAGTATGCAGACTTATTCTTCTTCTGTTCCTTTCTGCTTCATCTAAGTATGTTTGTTGTAGTACTCTCTTTTTGAGAAATCTGATTTGGAGGCATGGTTTGCCCCTGTTTAAATCCTGTCTAGTGACTAAATCTATTTCTTTCCGAGTCTGCTCTCACATCTGTGTTGGAGCCTTATTAACTCTTTTCTTACTGTATATCACAAATTACTTTTTCAGCACTTGGGAACTACTGCTTATACATATGTGAATCGTTTGTCCTTGCCGTCCCAGGAATCAAGTCAATTACCCCTGTAGCCTGTGTAAGTTACCATCATGAACAATAATTTATTCTATTTTTGGGTAACATTATTGCCGGGAGACGCATTGCTTAGGCAATGTGTTTTCTGGGGCCATATATATATGGATTTATGGGGATCTGTGTGTCCATGTGTATTTCCTTCTCACTGGACATATCTTTAATTTTCAACTTTAGATATTAGTTTACCCAGGCTACGGGTCGTTTTTTCTCCCCTTGTGTTTTTTTTTGCTGCCCTCTGTGATACTGTTGGGGACGCGACCATCTGGGCTGGCTGGAGTGTATAGAGAGGTAAGGGGCTTGACCCTAGGGGGGTGAATTGTGCATGCATAGACCTCTTTATCACTAATATTATAATATATGTTTTATTGTTGGTTATCATTATTAATGGATTGTATATGTATTTGTGTGTGTCTTTTTCTGTATCTTGTAGAAGGTGTATGTCACCTATTGGACAGTGCTTCCCCTTTGAAGAAGCCAAATTTAGGGGCGAAACATGTCGGGAGTTAGGCCATCCAACTGTCCAATTCAACTGTACTGTTTGTAACAATCACTTTCTACACCGTTTTTTACCATTGTTTTTATTTTGGTGTCAAAATAAAAATATTTTATTATAATCTGCTTGATACTTTGTCATCTCTGCACCATCAAAAATCCCATTTTCTTTGCTCCCATCTATTTACCAATTTAGGGATTTGGTGCCATATCTCATCAGTTGGTTATCCACAACCAAAACAAACGAACCCCTTTAGAACAGTGATATCACCCTCATATTTTGGGGAATTACATTTTGATTTCTGATGTTGGAACACATATCAAATTTTTGGGGCTCAAATTATGATTATTTAGAAATAATAAAAAGCACAAAAAAATTTGACTCATTTTAAATTTGCATCAGCAATGGTATTGTTTGTGCTTTGTAAAGACACCTGTGTGAGTTTTGGTAAAGATTGTTGTGAGATGGAGAGTATCAAGTGAAAGTTACAGAGAAAAATATATTTTATCAAAACATTTCACATTCCACATTCTTAAAAACAAAATATTTTAATTAGAAGCAACATTGTTGCAAAGGAAAATTTATTTCAGAGAAAGATACATTTCATCTCAACATTAAAAGAATTTATTTGTGAAAGTTACAATTGTATCATTAGAATCAATGGCTAAAACTTGCATTGGACTAAAATAGAGTAGATTTTCACTTCCAAAAAATGCTCTTTAATTAGCTCTCTTTTTGGTATACTATAACTCTTGTGAAAAAAGACACTTGAGTTAAAATTTGAGTTAATTTAGGTCTGACCATGCTCAGTTGTGTTGCACCTATTTGTCCAAAAAACAAGGAATTTTTCACTTCTCATGTCTCGTACACACGAACGAGTTTCTCGGCAAGAACCAGCAAAAAACTTGCTGGCAGAGATTTCTTGCCGAGAAATTCGTTCGTATGTATGGTTTCTTGTCAAGAAAAGCGACTCGAATCTCGACGAGAAAATAGAGAACCTGCTCTCTATTTTCTCGTCGAGATTCTCGTCAGCCTGTTTCTCGACGAGAAAATGGTGTGTGTGTACACTTACCTGTCCTCCGGGAAGCCCGCGCATGTTCAAAATGAATTTGACGCATGCGCGGTAGCTTCCTAGGCATAGATAGGGTATACCAAGACGGCATCGAATGTGACGAGCGCATGCTCGTCATAGTCGATGACGTCACTGCGTACGTTCCATTCAAAGAACCGCGGGTTCTTTGAATCGAGCGTGTGTACACTCGGCCGGGACAAGTTTCTTGTCCAAGAATCTCGTCGAAAAAAATGACATGTTTTTTTCGACGAGAATCTCGGCCGTGTGTACGAGGCTTCAGACTTTTAAAGATATTTCAGTGTAGAAATCACTTTTTCACACAGTTTAAAAGCAGATTATCTTTAAATAATATACCGCATATTTCAGTACCATTTAGGCAATTATATCATGCTCTAAACATTATTTCCATGTGCAATTCTCCAGCTTTTAGTAGAGTAAGGATTTGGGCGCTATTTGGATTCTGGGAGCTATAGTCAATTTGATTTTGGGAGTATTTTCTCTCCAGCGCTATAGTGAATACCGTTTTAGTGCTAATTAGCGCAAATTGCCGCGAATTGCGCTAATTAGCGCAAATTTGTGGCAATTAGCGCTAATTAGCGCTGCGGCGCTATAGTAAATTACCCCCAGTGTGTACCTTTGTGGCTTACAGAAGCCGGTATCCAAAAAAGACCTGAAAAGCTGAATACAAATAAATCATCAGGACCAGATGGTATACACCTGAGAGCCCTCAAAGAACTCAGTCAGGTTATAGCCAGACTGTTGTCCCTAATTTTTATGGACAGCATACAGGCTGACAGGAATTGTACCAGCGGATTGGCAAAGGGCCAACGTAGTACCAATATTTAAAAAAAGGGCAGGGACATGTACCTGGAAACTAAAGACCAGTCAGTCTAACATCGATATTGTGTAAACTATTGGAGGAGATGATAAGGAATTATATCCAAGATTTCGCTGATAAATACAGTATCATTAGTAATAACCAGCATGGCTTTATGAAAGGTCATTATTGCCAAACAAATCTATTAACATTTTATGAGAAAGTGAACTGTCATCTTGATAAGGTAAGGCCTGTGGATGTAGTGTACCTGGATTTTGCAAAAGCATTCGACACAGGCCCCCACAAACGCTTAATTTACAAACTGAGGTCCGCAGTGTGGTGGAAAAATAGGTTGTATGCAGAGCACACAGCCATTTCTCCTTGTGCTAAATAATAACACATTTTGTCTTAATGCATCTTTCCTTTTATTCGATTTCCCATTCATCCAAAAACAAGACATCACCAGACTGTTATATTCATCTCAGCATCCCAGCATGACTGACTCCCTCTAGCCAGCTTGCTCTTTTTATTTAAAAAAACAACAGGAAGTGATGTCACAGCATGTGACCTCCTCCACCTCCTTCATCCCCACAACCCTTGCCCGGTGGTTGTGGGGGTCTGCGGGCGGGGGGCTTATCGGAATCTGGAAGACCCCTTTAACAAAGGGGACCCCCAGATCCCGCCTTCCCCCTGTGTGAAATGGTAATGGGGTACAAATGAACCCCTACCATTTCACAAAAAAAGTGTCAAAAATGTTAAAAATGACAATAGCTGGATTTTGACAATTCCTTTATTAATGTCTTCTTCTTTCTTCCATCTTCTTCCACCTTCTTCTTTCATCTTCTTCTTCCAGCTTCTTCTTTTCTCCATTCGGGTTTCTTCCTCCATCTTGTTCTTCATCTTCCTCTTCATCTTCATCTTCCTTCTTGCTTCGGTGTTCTCGTCCGCATCTTGCTCCGGCTTCTTGTTCCCCTTCTTCTTTCTTCGGCCGCTCCGTTTGAATTCGAGGTTCCCGCTGTGTGACACTTCAGTTCTCCTCTGGGTCCGCTGCCACCCGGTGGCTCCGCCCCCCTCTGACACAACGGGGGAAGTCCCTGTGAAATCCTTGTGCGTCAGAGGGGGGCGGGGTCACCCAGAGGAGAACTGAAGAACTGAAACGTCACACAGTGGGAACCTCTAATTCAAACGGAGCGGCCGGAGAAACAAGAAGGGGAACAAGAAGCCGGAGCAAGATGCGGATGAGAACACCGAAGGAAGAAGGAAGATGAAGAGGAAGATGAAGAAGGGGGGCCGGGATCTGGGGGTCCCCTTTGTTAAAGGGGTCTTCCAGATTCTGATAAGCCCCCCACCCGCAGACCCCCACAACCACCAGCAAGGGTTGTGGGGATGAGGCCCTTGTCCCCATCAACATGGGCACATGGTGCTTTGGGGTCACAGACCCCCAAAGCATCCTCCCCATGTTGAGGGCATGTGGCCTGGTACGGTTCAGGAGGGAGGGGGGGCGCTCTCTCGTCCCCCCCTCTTTTCCTGCGGCCTGCCAGGTTGCGTGCTGGGATAAGGGTCTGGTGTGGATTTTCAGGGGGACCCCCACGCTATTTTTTTTTATGTTTGTCGCGGGGGTCCCCTTTAAATCCATACCAGACCTGAAGGGCCTTGTAATAGAATTTGGGGGATCCCCACGCATTTTTTTTTCAAAGACTTTCAATTACTTTTATCTGTATTGACAGGAACCAGCAATTCATTACAGCCGTGAGTACTTTTAAATGACTATTATTTTACTTTAGAAATGTCATTTTGCTCTCGAACTGTTATAAACATGGGAAACATGCGCTACTTTACAGTCATACTATAGACACCCCCCAGGTATGATATTTAGGGCCAGTTCACACCGGATGCAGTGCAGTGCGTTTTTTTGATGCATGAAAAATGCAAAGAAAGTTGATCACATTAATGCCAATGGCATAGTTCACACCACTGCAGTCCGTTCCAGTGCGTTTCAGAAAGGAAAAAAAAATTGGTCATGCTGCATTTTTTAGGTACAGAACTGTACTGGACCGCAGTAAAACACTTCAAAAACGCAACGGAACGTACCACACTGGAATGCACCGGAATGCACCTAAATGCACCAAAGACGCACTGCAACACACTTGTCCTAAGTGAAAGGAGGGGGAAAAAACACTGGACTGCATCAAAAAAGCATCAAAAATGCACTGGAACGTGTCAAAAACGCGCATGCAGAAAAGCACCTGAAACGCATCCAGACTGCGTTTCTATGGTGTGAACTAGGGCCAGTTCACACCATAGAAACGCAATCCGGATGCGTTCCAGGTGCTTTTTTGCATGCACGTTTTTGATGCGTTCCAGTGCATTTTTGGTACGTTTTTGATGCAGTCCAGTGCTTTTTTTCACCCCTCTTTTTTATTAACCATAGATAAGGACAAGTGTGTTCCAGTGCGTTTTTGGTGCATTTAGGTGTGTTCCGGTGCGTTCCAGTGCGTTTATGATGCGTTTTGCTGCATTCCAGTACAGTCCAGTGCAGGTAAAATCCAGCATGTTCTACTTTTTTTGTGGAACTGGAACGCACTGGAACAAACACTGCCATTTAGAACCATATAACCAACTTTCCATGCATTTTTGATGCATAAAAAATGCAATGGACTGCATGTGGTGTGAAATGTCCCTTAGGGTGGGACCTGGGCCCCCATTTTAAGACCAATAACTAGAAGATAAGCCAGCCAAGTGGGGACTAGCAACATTAACAAGTCAGTTCCCATAGACTGCAATGGTATTTGTTGGTGAGGGTAGGTGTTTGTCCCATCTCAAATTTTGTAGCATGCTGGATGATGTGCTTAATTTTGGACAGGGGGGTTATTTTCTGCTAGCTGCATTTGTGTTGTTCTGAAGATGCCCAGGCAGTTAGTTTTTTTTTGTGTGCTTTTTGTGTGTGAACAGCACCTGGATATTTCTGGGCATGCTCAGAGAGTGTTTTTATGGGTTAGTAATTGAAGGACATCCTTAACAGGTGTACCCACTTTGAAGTTCAGTCTCTACATTGGGTGAACTTGCATTTTGGGTGTTTCATGGACTGTGCATGTGTTTTCAATTACCTCATTAGCACACAAACCTATGTTATATAAAGCTCGCAGATAGCATCCTCTCCCTTGCCCTGAAAAGAGGCAAGTGTGTGTGCGTGCGTGTGTGCGTGTGGCCATCCGGCAAAAAGTACATTTTGGTGTCCTTATCGAGTTTGTAACACATGTATTTTATTTGTTATGTCTTTGCAAAACAGGTATTTGTTTTTCTTTTGTAAAATTGTATTTTTTTGTATGGGGGAAATGTTCCCCTGAAATAATTTTGATGTTGTTAATGTGTGTCGTTTGTTCACTTTGATTTAATTGTCTGTGCTGCATTATTTTGCCAAATCTTTCTCAAGATGTTGTGAGTCTATGACTAATGTTTCAAATTGACCATGTTTTTTATTTTGGCTTCCCTTTGTTTTGTTGACCAATAAAATTTGATGCAAAGTTTTGATGTTTGTTTTGTGTTTTCTTTGCAACAAATGTGACAGCTGATTGGCATGTCAAAACAAAACAGGTGTTATTTGTCTACCCTGGTGCCTTCATGCTAGCATATGCATGTATTGTGTGCTGCCATGGATGGTCACCAGGAAATGAAAAATACAGAGCGGTAAGTGTTCAATTTTCCTTTTTACTGCAGTGCTACTCAGCCTCAGTCCTCAATTACCCCCAACAGGACATGTTTTGTGAATTATCATTTCGAGAATTGCTGTCCAAAATACAAAACCATTGACTGTGATTTAAAGCACATGTGCAAGATGAAGGAAAACCTTCAAACATGGCCTGTTGGGGGTACTTGAGAAGCACTGATTTAGAGCACTGCACTTAAAACTAGCTCAAGGCAATACGATTCTAATTGTGGGCATTTTGAGGGAAACCAAGTAAGTGTTAGAACCCCTGCTTGTTTTTGTTTTTTTTTTAGGTTGGGCTTTGTGTCCCCTTTTAGTAAAATTGGCTTCACTTCCTGTCACACAGCTAAACAGGAAGTGAAGGTAAAACCCTACCAATGTCTTTTCTTGGGGACACACAGATAAATCTAACTAGTGTCCCCATTAAGCAAATTGCACTCTAGCACTTTGTTGTGTACACCCCAAATCATTGGGTAGTTTGGGGTTTAGTAAAGACAAATCCACTCTGCCGTAAAAGTGTAGCTGCTGAAAATCTGAGGGGGAAGCACTGTTGATTGTAACATCCAATCATGTAAAAGCAAAGATGGTGTATTTTTTGTTTGCTTGCATGTCCCCCTTGGATATCCAGCAAGTGCACTTGTAGTGCAAAGTAGATTTGCCTTTAGTAAATAAACCCCAAAGTCCAAAATACCTAATAATTTGGGGTGTACCACGCAAAATGCTGGAGTGCAATGTACATAATGGGGAAAGTATTTAGATTGACCTGTGTGTCCCCCAAGGAAAGACATTGGTAGGGATTTACCCTCACTTCCTGTGTGGCTATGTGACAGGAAGTGAATCATTTGGAAGGATAAAGTGGCCAAATTTGAGAGTTGTCTTCACCCTATCAGGGGTGCAGACATCCCCAAAAACTGTCTAGACTTGTAATCCCTCTGCACTCTATCCCCAAGCAAAAATAAGAAAGGATTTCATTTAGTTTAACTTTGCAAAGACACATTCCTAAGTTGAATTGTGATGCATGTCAATGGCCCATTTAGACCCATTTTAATCACTTGAGATCAGCGCTATAACTGATCGACGGCCACAGCACGGTCCTCAATTGCCGGGAGTCCGTCAATAAACGTTCTCCCCTTCGCGCGTGCGCTGTGGTCACGAGTCACTGAGACTCGGGTGATGACAGATCCCTGCCCCTTACCATGTGATCAGCTGTCAGCCAATGACAGCTGATCATGTGATGTAAACAAAAGCTGGGTAATGGTTTTTGTTTTCTCCTTGTGCTGACAGCGTGAGCATAAAAAAGGCAATCACCGGCTTATGTGCAAGTGACATCGGGCCCGAAGAGGAAGAGGCAATTTTGTGTCATCTGTAGAGATGTACAGAACTATTCGCCGGCGAACAGTTCCCGGCGAACATAGCTTGTTCGCATTCGCCGCGGCCGGCGAACATATGCGATGTTCGGTCCGCCCCCTATTCATTATCATTGAGCAAACTTTGACCCTGTACCTCACAGTCAGCAGACACATTCCAGCCAATCAGCAGCATACCCTCCCTCCCAGACCCTCCCACCTCCTGGACAGCATCCATTTTAGATTCATTCTCAAGCTGCAGTCTTAGCGAGAGGAGGGACAGTTTAGCTGCTGCTTATTTTATAGGGAAAGCTAGGCTAGGCAAGTGTATTCAGTGTTCACTCCACTCCTGAAAGACTAATCTGATCTCTGCTGTAAGCACAGCGTCCTGACAGCACCCCAAAAAGCCCTTTTTAGGGCTGGTAAAACACCAGTCTGCTTTTTTGTTTTTTCCTGGACAGCATCTATTTTAGATTCAGTCTGTACTTAAGCTGCAGTGTTAGCCAGAGGAGGGACAGTTTAGCTGCTGCTGATTTTATAGGGAAAACTAGGCTAGGCCAGTGTATTCAGTGTTCACTCCACTCCTGAAAGACTCATCTGATCTCTGCTGTAAGCACAGCGTCCTGACAGCACCCCAGAAAGCCCTTTTTAGGGCTGGTAAAACACCAGTCTGCTTGTTTTTTTTTCTGGACAGCATCTATTTTAGATTCAGTCTGAACTTAAGCTACAGTGTTAGCCAGAGGAGGGACAGTTTAGCTGCTGCTGATTTTATAGGGAAAGCTAGGCTAGGCCAGTGTATTCAGTGTTCACTCCACTCCTGAAAGACTCATCTGATCTCTGCTGTAAGCACAGCGTCCTGACAGCACCCCAAAAAGCCCTTTTTAGGGCTGGTAAAACACCAGTCTGCTTTTTTGTTTTTTCCTGGACAGCATCTATTTTAGATTCAGTCTGTACTTAAGCTGCAGTGTTAGCCAGAGGAGGGACAGTTTAGCTGCTGCTGATTTTATAGGGAAAGCTAGGCTAGGCCAGTGTATTCAGTGTTCACTCCACTCCTGAAAGACTCATCTGATCTCTGCTGTAAGCACAGCGTCCTGACAGCACCCCAAAAAGCCCTTTTTAGGGCTGGTAAAACACCAGTCTGCTTTTTTGTTTTTTCCTGGACAGCATCTATTTTAGATTCAGTCTGTACTTAAGCTGCAGTGTTAGCCAGAGGAGGGACAGTTTAGCTGCTGCTGATTTTATAGGGAAAGCTAGGCTACGCCAGTGTATTCAGTGTTCACTCCACTCCTGAAAGACTCATCTGATCTCTGCTGTAAGCACAGCGTCCTGACAGCACCCCAAAAAGCCCTTTTTAGGGCTGGTAAAACACCAGTCTGCTTTTTTGTTTTTTCCTGGACAGCATCTATTTTAGATTCAGTCTGTACTTAAGCTGCAGTGTTAGCCAGAGGAGGGACAGTTTAGCTGCTGCTGATTTTATAGGGAAAGCTAGGCTAGGCCAGTGTATTCAGTGTTCACTCCACTCCTGAAAGACTCATCTGATCTCTGCTGTAAGCACAGCGTCCTGACAGCACCCCAAAAAGCCCTGTTTAGGGCTGGTAAAACACCAGTCTGCTTTTTTGTTTTTTCCTGGACAGCATCTATTTTAGATTCAGTCTGTACTTAAGCTGCAGTGTTAGCCAGAGGAGGGACAGTTTAGCTGCTGCTGATTTTATAGGGAAAGCTAGGCTAGGCCAGTGTATTCAGTGTTCACTCCACTCCTGAAAGACTCATCTGATCTCTGCTGTAAGCACAGCGTCCTGACAGCACCCCAAAAAGCCCTTTTTAGGGCTGGTAAAACACCAGTCTGCTTGTTTTTTTTTCTGGACAGCATCTATTTTAGATTCAGTCTGAACTTAAGCTACAGTGTTAGCCAGAGGAGGGACAGTTTAGCTGCTGCTGATTTTATAGGGAAAGCTAGGCTAGGCCAGTGTATTCAGTGTTCACTCCACTCCTGAAAGACTCATCTGATCTCTGCTGTAAGCACAGCGTCCTGACAGCACCCCAAAAAGCCCTTTTTAGGGCTGGTAAAACACCAGTCTGCTTTTTTGTTTTTTCCTGGACAGCATCTATTTTAGATTCAGTCTGTACTTAAGCTGCAGTGTTAGCCAGAGGAGGGACAGTTTAGCTGCTGCTGATTTTATAGGGAAAGCTAGGCTAGGCCAGTGTATTCAGTGTTCACTCCACTCCTGAAAGACTCATCTGATCTCTGCTGTAAGCACAGCATCCTGACAGCACCCCAAAAAGCCCTTTTTAGGGCTGGTAAAACACCAGTCTGCTTTTTTGTTTTTTCCTGGACAGCATCTATTTTAGATTCAGTCTGTACTTAAGCTGCAGTGTTAGCCAGAGGAGGGACAGTTTAGCTGCTGCTGATTTTATAGGGAAAGCTAGGCTACGCCAGTGTATTCAGTGTTCACTCCACTCCTGAAAGACTCATCTGATCTCTGCTGTAAGCACAGCGTCCTGACAGCACCCCAAAAAGCCCTTTTTAGGGCTGGTAAAACACCAGTCTGCTTTTTTGTTTTTTCCTGGACAGCATCTATTTTAGATTCAGTCTGTACATAAGCTGCAGTGTTAGCCAGAGGAGGGACAGTTTAGCTGCTGCTGATTTTATAGGGAAAGCTAGGCTAGGCCAGTGTATTCAGTGTTCACTCCACTCCTGAAAGACTCATCTGATCTCTGCTGTAAGCACAGCGTCCTGACAGCACCCCAAAAAGCCCTTTTTAGGGCTGGTAAAACACCAGTCTGCTTGTTTTTTTTTTCTGGACAGCATCTATTTTAGATTCAGTCTGAACTTAAGCTACAGTGTTAGCCAGAGGAGGGACAGTTTAGCTGCTGCTGATTTTATAGGGAAAGCTAGGCTAGGCCAGTGTATTCAGTGTTCACTCCACTCCTGAAAGACTCATCTGATCTCTGCTGTAAGCACAGCGTCCTGACAGCACCCCAAAAAGCCCTTTTTAGGGCTGGTAAAACACCAGTCTGCTTTTTTGTTTTTTCCTGGACAGCATCTATTTTAGATTCAGTCTGTACTTAAGCTGCAGTGTTAGCCAGAGGAGGGACAGTTTAGCTGCTGCTGATTTTATAGGGAAAGCTAGGCTAGGCCAGTGTATTCAGTGTTCACTCCACTCCTGAAAGACTCATCTGATCTCTGCTGTAAGCACAGCGTCCTGACAGCACCCCAAAAAGCCCTTTTTAGGGCTGGTAAAACACCAGTCTGCTTGGTTTTTTTTTTCTGGACAGCATCTATTTTAGATTCAGTCTGAACTTAAGCTACAGTTTTAGCCAGAGGAGGGACAGTTTAGCTGCTGCTGACTTTATAGGGAAAGCTAGGCTAGGCCAGTGTATTCAGTGTTCACTCCACTCCTGAAAGACTCATCTGATCTCTGCTGTAAGCACAGCGTCCTGACAGCACCCCAAAAAGCCCTTTTTAGGGCTGGTAAAACACCAGTCTTCTTTTTTGTTTTTTCCTGGACAGCATCTATTTTAGATTCAGTCTGTACTTAAGCTGCAGTGTTAGCCAGAGGAGGGACAGTTTAGCTGCTGCTGATTTTATAGGGAAAGCTAGGCTAGGCCAGTGTATTCAGTGTTCACTCCACTCCTGAAAGACTCATCTGATCTCTGCTGTAAGCACAGCGTCCTGACAGCACCCCAAAAAGCCCTTTTTAGGGCTGGTAAAACACCAGTCTGTTTTTTTGTTTTTTCCTGGACAGCATCTATTTTAGATTCAGTCTGTACTTAAGCTGCAGTGTTAGCCAGAGGAGGGACAGTTTAGCTGCTGCTGATTTTATAGGGAAAGCTAGGCTAGGCCAGTGTATTCAGTGTTCACTCCACTCCTGAAAGACTCATCTGATCTCTGCTGTAAGCACAGCGTCCTGACAGCACCCCAAAAAGCCCTTTTTAGGGCTGGTAAAACACCAGTCTGCTTGTTTTTTTTTCTGGACAGCATCTATTTTAGATTCAGTCTGAACTTAAGCTACAGTGTTAGCCAGAGGAGGGACAGTTTAGCTGCTGCTGATTTTATAGGAAAAGCTAGGCTAGGCCAGTGTATTCAGTGTTCACTGCACTCCTGAAAGACTCATCTGATCTCTGCTGTAAGCACAGCGTCCTGACAGCACCCCAAAAAGCCATTTTTAGGGCTGGTAAAACACCAGTCTGCTTTTTTGTTTTTTCCTGGACAGCATCTATTTTAGATTCAGTCTGTACATAAGCTGCAGTGTTAGCCAGAGGAGGGACAGTTTAGCTGCTGCTGATTTTATAGGGAAAGCTAGGCTAGGCCAGTGTATTCAGTGTTCACTCCACTCCTGAAAGACTCATCTGATCTCTGCTGTAAGCACAGCGTCCTGACAGCACCCCAAAAAGCCCTTTTTAGGGCTGGTAAAACACCAGTCTGCTTGTTTTTTTTTTTCTGGACAGCATCTATTTTAGATTCAGTCTGAACTTAAGCTACAGTGTTAGCCAGAGGAGGGACAGTTTAGCTGCTGCTGATTTTATAGGGAAAGCTAGGCTACGCCAGTGTATTCAGTGTTCACTCCACTCCTGAAAGACTCATCTGATCTCTGCTGTAAGCACAGCGTCCTGACAGCACCCCAAAAAGCCCTTTTTAGGGCTGGTAAAACACCAGTCTGCTTTTTTGTTTTTTCCTGGACAGCATCTATTTTAGATTCAGTCTGTACTTAAGCTGCAGTGTTAGCCAGAGGAGGGACAGTTTAGCTGCTGCTGATTTTATAGGGAAAGCTAGGCTAGGCCAGTGTATTCAGTGTTCACTCCACTCCTGAAAGACTCATCTGATCTCTGCTGTAAGCACAGCGTCCTGACAGCACCCCAAAAAGCCCTTTTTAGGGCTGGTAAAACACCAGTCTGCTTGTTTTTTTTTCTGGACAGCATCTATTTTAGATTCAGTCTGAACTTAAGCTACAGTGTTAGCCAGAGGAGGGACAGTTTAGCTGCTGCTGATTTTATAGGGAAAGCTAGGCTAGGCCAGTGTATTCAGTGTTCACTCCACTCCTGAAAGACTCATCTGATCTCTGCTGTAAGCACAGCGTCCTGACAGCACCCCAAAAAGCCCTTTTTAGGGCTGGTAAAACACCAGTCTGCTTTTTTGTTTTTTCCTGGACAGCATCTATTTTAGATTCAGTCTGTACTTAAGCTGCAGTGTTAGCCAGAGGAGGGACAGTTTAGCTGCTGCTGATTTTATAGGGAAAGCTAGGCTACGCCAGTGTATTCAGTGTTCACTCCACTCCTGAAAGACTCATCTGATCTCTGCTGTAAGCACAGCGTCCTGACAGCACCCCAAAAAGCCCTTTTTAGGGCTGGTAAAACACCAGTCTGCTTTTTTGTTTTTTCCTGGACAGCATCTATTTTAGATTCAGTCTGTACATAAGCTGCAGTGTTAGCCAGAGGAGGGACAGTTTAGCTGCTGCTGATTTTATAGGGAAAGCTAGGCTAGGCCAGTGTATTCAGTGTTCACTCCACTCCTGAAAGACTCATCTGATCTCTGCTGTAAGCACAGCGTCCTGACAGCACCCCAAAAAGCCCTTTTTAGGGCTGGTAAAACACCAGTCTGCTTGTTTTTTTTTTCTGGACAGCATCTATTTTAGATTCAGTCTGAACTTAAGCTACAGTGTTAGCCAGAGGAGGGACAGTTTAGCTGCTGCTGATTTTATAGGGAAAGCTAGGCTAGGCCAGTTTATTCAGTGTTCACTCCACTCCTGAAAGACTCATCTGATCTCTGCTGTAAGCACAGCGTCCTGACAGCACCCCAAAAAGCCCTTTTTAGGGCTGGTAAAACACCAGTCTGCTTTTTTGTTTTTTCCTGGACAGCATCTATTTTAGATTCAGTCTGTACTTAAGCTGCAGTGTTAGCCAGAGGAGGGACAGTTTAGCTGCTGCTGATTTTATAGGGAAAGCTAGGCTAGGCCAGTGTATTCAGTGTTCACTCCACTCCTGAAAGACTCATCTGATCTCTGCTGTAAGCACAGCGTCCTGACAGCACCCCAAAAAGCCCTTTTTAGGGCTGGTAAAACACCAGTCTGCTTGGTTTTTTTTTTCTGGACAGCATCTATTTTAGATTCAGTCTGAACTTAAGCTACAGTTTTAGCCAGAGGAGGGACAGTTTAGCTGCTGCTGACTTTATAGGGAAAGCTAGGCTAGGCCAGTGTATTCAGTGTTCACTCCACTCCTGAAAGACTCATCTGATCTCTGCTGTAAGCACAGCGTCCTGACAGCACCCCAAAAAGCCCTTTTTAGGGCTGGTAAAACACCAGTCTTCTTTTTTGTTTTTTCCTGGACAGCATCTATTTTAGATTCAGTCTGTACTTAAGCTGCAGTGTTAGCCAGAGGAGGGACAGTTTAGCTGCTGCTGATTTTATAGGGAAAGCTAGGCTAGGCCAGTGTATTCAGTGTTCACTCCACTCCTGAAAGACTCATCTGATCTCTGCTGTAAGCACAGCGTCCTGACAGCACCCCAAAAAGCCCTTTTTAGGGCTGGTAAAACACCAGTCTGTTTTTTTGTTTTTTCCTGGACAGCATCTATTTTAGATTCAGTCTGTACTTAAGCTGCAGTGTTAGCCAGAGGAGGGACAGTTTAGCTGCTGCTGATTTTATAGGGAAAGCTAGGCTAGGCCAGTGTATTCAGTGTTCACTCCACTCCTGAAAGACTCATCTGATCTCTGCTGTAAGCACAGCGTCCTGACAGCACCCCAAAAAGCCCTTTTTAGGGCTGGTAAAACACCAGTCTGCTTGTTTTTTTTTCTGGACAGCATCTATTTTAGATTCAGTCTGAACATAAGCTACAGTGTTAGCCAGAGGAGGGACAGTTTAGCTGCTGCTGATTTTATAGGAAAAGCTAGGCTAGGCCAGTGTATTCAGTGTTCACTGCACTCCTGAAAGACTCATCTGATCTCTGCTGTAAGCACAGCGTCCTGACAGCACCCCAAAAAGCCCTTTTTAGGGCTGGTAAAACACCAGTCTGCTTTTTTGTTTTTTCCTGGACAGCATCTATTTTAGATTCAGTCTGTACATAAGCTGCAGTGTTAGCCAGAGGAGGGACAGTTTAGCTGCTGCTGATTTTATAGGGAAAGCTAGGCTAGGCCAGTGTATTCAGTGTTCACTCCACTCCTGAAAGACTCATCTGATCTCTGCTGTAAGCACAGCGTCCTGACAGCACCCCAAAAAGCCCTTTTTAGGGCTGGTAAAACACCAGTCTGCTTGTTTTTTTTTTTCTGGACAGCATCTATTTTAGATTCAGTCTGAACTTAAGCTACAGTGTTAGCCAGAGGAGGGACAGTTTAGCTGCTGCTGATTTTATAGGGAAAGCTAGGCTAGGCCAGTGTATTCAGTGTTCACTCCACTCCTGAAAGACTCATCTGATCTCTGCTGTAAGCACAGCGTCCTGACAGCACCCCAAAAAGCCCTTTTTAGGGCTGGTAAAACACCAGTCTGCTTTTTTGTTTTTTCCTGGACAGCATCTATTTTAGATTCAGTCTGTACTTAAGCTGCAGTGTTAGCCAGAGGAGGGACAGTTTAGCTGCTGCTGATTTTATAGGGAAAGCTAGGCTAGGCCAGTGTATTCAGTGTTCACTCCACTCCTGAAAGACTCATCTGATCTCTGCTGTAAGCACAGCGTCCTGACAGCACCCCAAACAGCCCTTTTTAGGGCTGGTAAAACACCAGTCTGCTTGGTTTTTTTTTTCTGGACAGCATCTATTTTAGATTCAGTCTGAACTTAAGCTACAGTTTTAGCCAGAGGAGGGACAGTTTAGCTGCTGCTGACTTTATAGGGAAAGCTAGGCTAGGCCAGTGTATTCAGTGTTCACTCCACTCCTGAAAGACTCATCTGATCTCTGCTGTAAGCACAGCGTCCTGACAGCACCCCAAAAAGCCCTTTTTAGGGCTGGTAAAACACCAGTCTTCTTTTTTGTTTTTTCCTGGACAGCATCTATTTTAGATTCAGTCTGTACTTAAGCTGCAGTGTTAGCCAGAGGAGGGACAGTTTAGCTGCTGCTGATTTTATAGGGAAAGCTAGGCTAGGCCAGTGTATTCAGTGTTCACTCCACTCCTGAAAGACTCATCTGATCTCTGCTGTAAGCACAGCGTCCTGACAGCACCCCAAAAAGCCCTTTTTAGGGCTGGTAAAACACCAGTCTGTTTTTTTGTTTTTTCCTGGACAGCATCTATTTTAGATTCAGTCTGTACTTAAGCTGCAGTGTTAGCCAGAGGAGGGACAGTTTAGCTGCTGCTGATTTTATAGGGAAAGCTAGGCTAGGCCAGTGTATTCAGTGTTCACTCCACTCCTGAAAGACTCATCTGATCTCTGCTGTAAGCACAGCGTCCTGACAGCACCCCAAAAAGCCCTTTTTAGGGCTGGTAAAACACCAGTCTGCTTGTTTTTTTTTCTGGACAGCATCTATTTTAGATTCAGTCTGAACTTAAGCTACAGTGTTAGCCAGAGGAGGGACAGTTTAGCTGCTGCTGATTTTATAGGAAAAGCTAGGCTAGGCCAGTGTATTCAGTGTTCACTGCACTCCTGAAAGACTCATCTGATCTCTGCTGTAAGCACAGCGTCCTGACAGCACCCCAAAAAGCCCTTTTTAGGGCTGGTAAAACACCAGTCTGCTTTTTTGTTTTTTCCTGGACAGCATCTATTTTAGATTCAGTCTGTACTTAAGCTGCAGTGTTAGCCAGAGGAGGGACAGTTTAGCTGCTGCTGATTTTATAGGGAAAGCTAGGCTAGGCCAGTGTATTCAGTGTTCACTCCACTCCTGAAAGACTCATCTGATCTCTGCTGTAAGCACAGCGTCCTGACAGCACCCCAAAAAGCCCTTTTTAGGGCTGGTAAAACACCAGTCTGCTTTTTTGTTTTTTCCTGGACAGCATCTATTTTAGATTCAGTCTGTACTTAAGCTGCAGTGTTAGCCAGAGGAGGGACAGTTTAGCTGCTGCTGATTTTATAGGGAAAGCTATAGGCAAGTGTATTCAGTGTTCACTCCACTCCTGAAAGACTCATCTGATCTCTGCTGTAAGCACAGCGTCCTGACAGCACCCCAAAAAGCCCTTTTTAGGGCTGGTAAAACACCAGTCTGCTTGTTTTTTTTTTCTGGACAGCATCTATTTTAGATTCAGTCTGAACTTAAGCTACAGTGTTAGCCAGAGGAGGGACAGTTTAGCTGCTGCTGATTTTATAGGGAAAGCTAGGCTAGGCCAGTGTATTCAGTGTTCACTCCACTCCTGAAAGACTCATCTGATCTCTGCTGTAAGCACAGCGTCCTGACAGCACCCCAAAAAGCCCTTTTTAGGGCTGGTAAAACACCAGACTGTTTTTTTGTTTTTTCCTGGACAGCATCTATTTTAGATTCAGTCTGTACTTAAGCTTCAGTGTTAGCCAGAGGAGGGACAGTTTAGCTGCTGCTGATTTTATAGGGAAAGCTAGGCTAGGCCAGTGTATTCAGTGTTCACTCCACTCCTGAAAGGCTCATCTGATCTCTGCTGTAAGCACAGCGTCCTGACAGCACCCCAAAAAGCCCTTTTTAGGGCTGGTAAAACACCAGTCTGCTTTTTTGTTTTTTCCTGGACAGCATCTATTTTAGATTCAGTCTGAACTTAAGCTGCAGTGTTAGCCAGAGGAGGGACAGTTTAGCTGCTGCTGATTTTATAGGGAAAGCTATAGGCAAGTGTATTCAGTGTTCACTGCACTCCTGAAAGACTCATCTGATCTCTGCTGTAAGCACAGCGTCCTGACAGCACCCCAAAAAGCCCTTTTTAGGGCTGGTAAAACACCAGTCTGCTTTTTTGTTTTTTCCTGGACAGCATCTATTTTAGATTCAGTCTGAACTTAAGCTGCAGTGTTAGCCAGAGGAGGGACAGTTTAGCTGCTGCTGATTTTATAGGGAAAGCTAGGCTAGGCCAGTGTATTCAGTGTTCAGTCCACTCCTGAAAGACTCATCTGATCTCTGCTGTAAGCACAGCGTCCTGACAGCACCCCAAAAAGCCCTTTTTAGGGCTGGTAAAACACCAGTCTGCTTTTTTGTTTTTTCCTGGACAGCATCTATTTTAGATTCAGTCTGTACTTAAGCTGCAGTGTTAGCCAGAGGAGGGACAGTTTAGCTGCTGCTGATTTTATAGGGAAAGCTAGGCTAGGCCAGTGTATTCAGTGTTCACTCCACTCCTGAAAGACTCATCTGATCTCTGCTGTAAGCACAGCGTCCTGACAGCACCCCAAAAAGCCCTTTTTAGGGCTGGTAAAACACCAGTCTGCTTTTTTGTTTTTTCCTGGACAGCATCTATTTTAGATTCAGTCTGTACTTAAGCTGCAGTGTTAGCCAGAGGAGGGACAGTTTATCTGCTGCTGATTTTATAGGGAAAGCTAGGCTAGGCCAGTGTATTCAGTGTTCACTCCACTCCTGAAAGACTCATCTGATCTCTGCTGTAAGCACAGCGTCCTGACAGCACCCCAAAAAGCCCTTTTTAGGGCTGGTAAAACACCAGTCTGCTTGTTTTTTTTCCCCGGCACAGTAGCTTACATAAAAAAAAAACACAACAGTTTTGACTGCAGTAGATGAGCAGTCAGTTGCCTGCCAGCGTGTGTGTCAGACCTACAGTGTCTACTGTGCCAACTTCTGCCAGTGCACAGTGCCACTCATATCTGGTGTCACAGTAGCTTGCATAAAAAAAAAACAACAGTTTTGACTGCAGTAGATGAGCAGTCAGTTGCCTGCCAGCGTGTGTGTCAGACCTACAGTGTCTACTGTGCCAACTTCTGCCAGTGCACAGTGCCACTCATATCTGGTGTCACAGTAGCTTGCATAAAAAAAACACAACAGTTTTGACTGCAGTAGATGAGCAGTCAGTTGCCTGCCAGCGTGTGTGTCAGACCTACAGTGTCTACTGTGCCAACTTCTGCCAGTGCACAGTGCCACTCATATCTGGTGTCACAGTAGCTTGCATAAAAAAAACACAACAGTTTTGACTGCAGTAGATGAGCAGTCAGTTGCCTGCCAGCGTGTGTGTCAGACCTACAGTGTCTATTGTGCCAACTTCTGCCAGTGCACAGTGCCACTCATATCTAGTGTCACAGTAGCTTGCACGCATAGTACAACTAAACTAA
The DNA here is from genome assembly GCA_029206835.1 of Rana muscosa. NCBI lineage: Eukaryota > Metazoa > Chordata > Amphibia > Anura > Ranidae > Rana > Rana muscosa. The sequence goes on from CM055122.1 coordinate 1,173,942,036, forward strand.
TCTAAAAAAAATGACAGGCAGAGGCAGGCCACCCCGCAGGGGCTGTCGTGGTCGTGGTGCTGTGATTCCCTTTGGCCCTAGAATAATGCCCAGTGTTCAGGGGCCACGTACCCTGAACTCGAAAAGTTCTGAGGACATAGTTGACTGGCTAACACAGGACAGCCAATCTTCTACAGCTTCCGCTCGGAACCTTGACGCACCATCCTTCTCCAGCTCAGCTTTGGGCACCTCTCAAGTTACCACTCGCCCGCCTGCCGCCACCACCAACACTAGCACCACAGTTGCTTCACTTGATCTGTCAGAGGAGTTATTTACACATGAGTTGGAAGAAATGAGTGATGCGCAAACATTATTGCCAGAGGATGTAGATAAAAGGGATATGTCTCAGTCAGGCAGCATTACACACATGGATGTACGGTGTGATGATGATGATGTTGTACCCGCTGCTGCTTCCTTTGCTGAGTTGTCAGATACAAGTGAAGCGGTTGTTGATGACGATGTGGATGTCACGTGGGTGCCCGCTCGAAGAGAAGAAGAACAGGGGGAAAGTTCAGATGGGGAGACAGAGAGGAGGAGGAGACGAGTTGGAAGGAGGGGTAGGTCGTCGCAAGGAGCTAGTGGCACAGTCAGACAGCATGTATCGGCACCCGGGGTCAGCCAGACAGCACGCCAATCAACGCATGCTGTTGCCACCACCAGAATGCCGCCATTGCAAAGCTCAGCAGTGTGGCATTTTTTTTGTGTGTCTGCCTCTGATAACAGCGATGCCATTTGCAACCTGTGCCAAAAGAAACTGAGTCGTGGGAAATCCAACACCCACCTAGGTACAACTGCTTTGCGAAGGCACATGATCTCACATCACAAACGCCTATGGGATCAACACATGATGACGAGTACAAGCAGCACACAAGCTCAAAGCCACCATCCTCCTCCTGGTCCAGCATCTTCAGCCACGTCAACCACTGCTGTCCTCCTTGCCCCCTCTCAACCATCTGACACTACGTCTCTCGCCTTGAGCAGTTCCTGCTCATCTGCCCACAGTCAGGTGTCTGTCAAGGACATGTTTGAGCGTAAGAAGCCAATGTCACAGAGTCACCCCCTTGCCCGGCGTCTGACAGCTGGCTTGTCGGAACTCTTAGCCCGCCAGCTTTTACCATACAAGCTGGTGGAGTCTGAGGCCTTCAAAAAATTTGTAGCTATTGGGACACCGCAGTGGAAGGTACCCGGCCGAAATTTCTTTTCACAAAAGGCAATCCCCAACCTGTACTCTATTGTGCAAAAGGAAGTCATGGCATGTCTGGCACACAGTGTTGGGGCAAGGGTCCATCTGACCACTGATACCTGGTCTGCAAAGCACGGTCAGGGCAGGTATATCACCTACACTGCTCATTGGGTAAACCTGCTGACGGCTGCCAAGCATGTAATGCGTGGCTCTGCAGAGGAGTTGGTGGTGACACCACCATGACTTGCAGGCAGGCCTGCTGTCACCTCCTCTACTCCTCCTACTCCATCCTCTTCGATAACCTCCTCGGCTGAGTCCTCTTCTGCTGCTGCGTCTTGCTCCACATCAACAGCACCCCCCCAGCTCCCCAGGGGCTATTCCACATCCCGGATACGACAGTGTCACGCTGTCTTGGGGTTGACTTGCCTGAAAGCAGAGAGTCACACCGGACCAGCACTCCTGTCCGCCCTGAACGCACAGGTGGATCAGTGGCTGACTCCGCACCAACTGGAGATCGGCAAAGTGGTGTGTGACAACGGAAGCAATTTGTTGGCGGCATTGAATTTGGGCAAGTTGACACATGTGCCGTGCATGGCACATGTGTTAAATCTGATTGTACAACGCTTTGTGCATAAGTACCCAGACTTACAGGATGTCCTCAAGCAGGCCAGGAAGGTGTGTGGCCATTTCAGGCGTTCCTACACAGCCATGGCGCACTTTTCAGATATCCAGCGGCGAAACAACATGCCAGTGAGGTGCTTGATTTGCGACAGCCTGACACGTTGGAATTCAACACTCCTAATGTTCGACCGCCTGCTCCAACAAGAAAAAGCCGTCAATGAGTATTTGTATGACCGGGGTGCTAGGACAGCCTCTGCGCAGCTGGGAATTTTTTTGCCACGTTACTGGACGCTCATGCGCAATGCCTGTAGGCTCATGCGTCCTTTTGAGGAGGTGACAAACCTAGTCAGTCGCACTGAAGGCACCATCAGCGACATCATCCCATTTGTTTTCTTCCTGGAGCGTGCCCTGCGAAGAGTGCTGGATCAGGCCGTAGATGAGCGTGAAGAGGAAGAGGAAGAGTTGTGGTCACCATCACCACCACCAGAAACAGCCTTATCAGCATCGCTTGCTGGACCTGCGGCAACGCTGGAAGAGGAGTCTGAGGAAGAGGAGTCAGAGGAGGAATGTGGCTTTGAGGAGGAGGAGGAAGACCAACCACAGCAGGCATCCCAGGGTGCTCGTTGTCACCTATCTGGTACCCGTGGTGTTGTACGTGGCTGGGGGGAAGAACAGACCTTCAGTGAGATCAGTGAGGACGAGGAACAGGACATGAGTAGCTCGGCATCCAACCTTGTGCAAATGGGGTCTTTCATGCTGTCGTGCCTGTTGAGGGACCCTCGTATAAAAAGGCTGAAGGAGAACGACCTGTATTGGGTGGCCACGCTACTAGACCCCCGGTATAAGCAGAAAGTGCCAGAAATGTTACCGAATTACAGGAAGTCGGAAAGGATGCAGCAGTTCCAAAATAAATTAAAAAGTATGCTTTACACAGCGTATAAGGGTGATGTCACAGCACAACGGGAATCTAACAGGGGAAGAGGTGAAAGTAATCCTCCTCCTACCACGACCATGCCGGCAAGGACAGGACGCTTTACAGACGTATTGTTGATGGAGGACATGCGGAGCTTTTTAAGTCCTACGCATCGCCACAGCCCTTCGGGGTCCACCCTCAGAGAACGACTCGACCGACAGGTAGCAGACTACCTCGCCTTAACTGCAGATATCGACACTCTGAGGAGCGATGAACCCCTTGACTACTGGGTGTGCAGGCTTGACCTGTGGCCTGAGCTATCCCAATTTGCGATAGAACTTCTGGCCTGCCCCGCTTCAAGTGTCCTTTCAGAAAGGACCTTCAGTGCAGCAGGAGGTATTGTCACTGAGAAGAGAAGTCGCCTAGGTCAAAAAAGTCTAGATTACCTCACCTTTATTAAGATGAATGAGGCATGGATCCCGAAGGGACTGACAGTGGGCGATACATTTGACTAAAAAAGGCCTGATGAGATGAGCTGCCTTGGGCTAAAAATGGTCCACAAGCCGCAATGTTTTAGGGCACTTTCTGCCTGAAAAACATAATTTTTTCTGCCCGCTGCTACAGCAGCGGCTGCAACAATACCTAATTTTACAGGCATGTGTACATGCCTAATTTTTCTGGCCTCTGGTGCTGCACTGTGGCTGCAAGAAAAACAAACAAAAAAACACATACCTGTGTCAATTCCCCTTCGTGATCGTTACCTTGTTGTGGTGAAGGGGCTTGCGTATCACAATGAAGCGACCACCTCTATGAGTGTGTTGGCAATGGCGTTGTTGGCACACCCCAGATGGTAAGGTCGTTGCTTCATTGTGAACAGACCAAAAGCGATCGGCTTGATAATTTTGCATAGAAAAAACATAAATTTTCTTTGTGATCATCTAAGGTGATCATTAAAGCCTTGCGGTTGTGCAAATGGACTGTTTGCAGTTGTTTGCGGTGCGTTAAACGGGGAGTTTGGTCTGTCCGAGTTTGGTCTGTCACTGTGAAGCGGGCGTAACCCTTACACTACCTGATCGATACAACATCATACCTGATGTTTTAAAGCACGTTATTCCAAACACATTAGGAATGTTAGGTGATTTATGCCCTTTATGGATTAAAACCCGACTCTGCGTCAACTACGTAATTTTCCATGGGAGTTTTGCCATGGATCCCCCTCCGGCATTCCACAGTCCAGGTGTTAGTCCCCTTGAAACAACTTTTCCATCACTATTGTGGCCAGAAAGAGTCCCTGTGGGTTTTAAAATTCGCCTGCCTATTGAAGTCTATGGCGGTTCGCCGGGCTCGCCCGTTCGCGAACATTTGCGGCAGTTCGCGTTCGCCGTTCGCGAACGGAAAATTTTATGTTCGCGACATCACTAGTCATCTGTGACAATCAGTAGCCCCTGCCAGTGCCACCTATCAATGCCCACCACTGGTGCCAATCAGTGCCCATCACTACCAACTATCATTGCCACCTAGCAGTGCCACTTCTCAATGCCCACCAGTGCCAACTAGCAATGCCACCTCTCAGTGCCCACCCTTGCCACCTTATCAGTGCCCATCAGTGCAGCCCATCAGTGTAGTCTCATCAGTGTACATCAATGAAGGAGAAAAATAAATGTTTCGAAAGTTTCGAAAAAAGGTAACCACTTTCCTACCGCCCACCGTCAAATTACGTCCTTGGCTTTGTGCTGTGACATCTGAATGATGCATGCAGTTGCAGGTATCATTCAGATATCATTCTTTTCAGCCGGTGATTCTGTGCACGATAAAAATGATCATAGCGGCAGTTCAGCCGCTTGATCGTTCTTATAGGCGGCAGGAGAGGACGTCCCCCCCCTCCCGCCGCCATTCGGTGCTTCTCCAGGCTCTCCTGTGCCATCTGGGGCTCGGAGAATGAATTGGCCGGCGCCGGATGGGAAGCATAGAGATGACTGGTGACCAGATGGTCACCAGTCATCTCTATGACCGTTGGAGGCCCGCGACATTATGACATCACGCCGGGTTCCCGTATGTAAACAAAGCCGTGATCTCGGCTGTCAGCATGAGATCGGTGAATTTTTTTGACCGATCTCATGCTTTTCAGCCTGGAGGAGAGATGTGGGGTCTTATTGACCATGCATCTCTCCATAAAGAGGACCTGTCACAATAGATTCCTATTACAAGGGATGTTTACATTCCTTGTAATAGGAATAAAAGTGATTAAAAAAACAAAAAAATTAAAAAAAGAGTAAGAAATACAAAAAAGTAAAAAACAAAAAAAATAATAATAAAAAAAAAACGCCCATGTCCCCGGTAGCTCGCGCTCAGAAGCGAACACACACGTAAGTCCCGCCCACATATGTAAACGCCATTCAAACCACACATGTGAGGTATTGCTGCATGCGTTAGAACGAGTGCAACAATTCTAGCACTAGACCTCCTCTGTAATGTGAAAATGGTAACGTGTAAAAAAAATTAAAGCATCGCCTAGGGAGATTTTTAAGTACTGAAGTTTGGTGTCATTCCATGAGTGTGTGCAATTTTAAAGCGTGACATGTTAGGTATCTATTTACTCAGCATAACAACATATTTCACATTATACCAAAAAATTGGGCTAACTTTACTGTTTTGTAATTTTTTTAAATAGATGAAACCATTTTTTTTTCAGAAAAAAGGCGTTTGAAAATGTATTGCGCAAATACCGAGCAAGATAAAAATTTGCAATGGCCGCCATTTTATTCCCTAGGGTGTCTGCTAAAAAAACATATATAATGTTTGGGGTTTTGAAGTAATTTTATAGCCATAAATTTATGATTTTTACATGAAGGAGAGAAGTGCCAGAATAGGCCCAGTGCTGAAGTGGTTGAAATATCCAAATTTTTTTGTTTTTAGTCTGTCTTTTGTATTTATAGAAAAAAAACGCAGAGGTGATCAAATAGTACCAAAAGAAAGCTCTATTTGTGTGCAAAAAAATAATAAATTTTCATTGGGTTACAGTGTTGTATGAGCTCGCAATTGTCATTCAAAGTGCATCAGCGCTGAAATTTGAAAATTGGTCTGGGCAGGAAGGGGGTTTAAGTGGCCAGTAAGCAAGTGGTTAATATAAGGCTACATGCACACAGACGTTTTTCCAGCCGCTTGTTTGAGCGTTTTTTACAGCTTAAAAACGTCTCTCCATGTTAGCCTATGGCCTCATGGCCACCATGGCGTTTTTGAGCTGTAAATGGCATAGGCGTTTTTAGGCTCCATGTACACGGCACACTGGTGCAAAGTCTTCAGAACTAAGGTTGAAAGCGGCGTTTAGAAAGGCGCGCTTTGTGGCTTGCCGCGTTTTACCACATTTGCGTCTATCTGCGTTTAGTTAGGAAACATCATAAGGAGCCGCCCTAAGCTCCAAAAACAGTATTATTAACCATTTCAGCTATTTTGTGAGACCAGAGTGAGTATCAGCAGCTGAGAGAGCAGCAGTGTACTTGTATTTAGCGTGTCACTTGCCACATCACTTGCCACAAGTTGTGGATTGTCCACTTGCCACGTCACCTGCCCCAAGTTGTGGATTGTCCACTTGCCACGTCACCTGCCCCAAGTTGTGGATTGTCCACTTGCCACGTCACCTGCCCCAAGTTGTGGTTTGTCCACTTGCCACGTCACCTGCCCCAAGTTGTGGATTGTACACAATGCAATGGAAGCAATTTCATTTTTTGGGGATATATATATATTTTTAATGGTTTTTCCTCATTTGCCATAATTTTTGAGTTTATCAATGTAAAAAAATAGGTCACCTTTAAAAACGCTTCTAAACTAAAATGCGGCTAAACGCCGGTACCGCGTCTGAAACATGGAAATCTTTGGCGTCTGAAGGCATTTTTTGGCTTTGTGAAAAACGAGGTTAAACGCAACTGCAGATTTTTTTTTTCCAGGCCAAAAACAGTGTTTTGGATGTAATAGAATTCAATGGACCCGCATCCAAAATGCAAGTACCGCGATTTTGCGGCAATTTGCGTTTTTTTTATTTGTACCTGTTTATAGCTGGTTGTTAAAGGAAATGTAAAAAAAATAAACATTGCCGGCTCTAAAAAAAAAAATCTAGAAAAAAAACAGCGTGGGGTCCCCCCCAGGTCCATACCAGGCCCTTGGGTCTAGTATGGATTCAAGGGGGACCCCCCCAACAAAATGAAAAAAATGGCGTGGGGGTCCCCCCAAAATCCATACCAGGCCCTTCAGGTCTGGTATGGATTTTAAGGGGAACCCCTCGCCAAACTTTAAAAAAAAAATTGCGTGGGGGTCCCCTTAAAAATCCACATCAGACCCTTTATCCGAGCATGCAACCTGGCAGGCCGCAGGAAAATAGGGGGGACAAGAGAGCGGCCCCCCTCCCTCCTGGACCGTACCAGGCCACATGCCCTCAACATGGGGAGGATGTCCCCATGTTGATGGGGACAAGGGCCTCTTCCCGACAACCCTGGCCGTTGGTTTTTGGGGTCTGCGGGCAGGGGGCTTATCGGAATCCGGGAGCCCCCTTTAATAAGGGGGGACCCCAGATACCGGCCCCCCCACCCTATGTGAATGAGTATGGGGTACATCGTACCCCTACCCATTCACCTGGTGGCAAAAAAATTCAATAAAAAAACACAACACAGGTTTTTAAAGTAATTTATTAGGCAGCTCCGGGGGTCTTCTTCCGACTTCGGGGGTCTTTCTTCTGGGCGCCCCGCTATCTTCTTCCATCTCTTTTGCTAGCGGGGTCCCGGTCTTCCTCGTTGTCTTCTTCCGACTTTGGGGGTCTCTTGTTCTGTTCTCCGGTGTCATCTCCGCGCTCTCCGGTTCTTCTCCCGCTCTCCGGTGCTTTCTCCACGATCTCTGGTTCTTTCTGCCTTCTGCCGGGCGCCCCGCTATCTTCTTCCAGCTCTTTTGCTAGCGGGGTCCCGGTCTTCATCGTCGTCTTCTTCCCTCTTCTCTCCGCCCGATGTTGCCTCGTCGCTGTCTGCCGCTACAATGCTGTGTGGGCGGAGCGCACTCACTTATATTGGCATGGGGCGTGGTCACGAGTGATGCCACCGCTGACCCCGCCCCCGTATGATGTCACAGTCCCGGGGAATGATGGGACTGTGACGTGATACGGGGGCGGGGTCAGCAGGTGCACGTATAGCGCGGAGACGACACCGGAGAACAGAACAAGAGACCCCCCGAAGTCGGAAGAAGATGACGAGGAAGACCGGGACCCCGCTAGCAAAAGAGCTGGAAGAAGATAGCGGGGCGCCCGGCAGAAAGACCCCCAAAGTCGGAAGAAGACCCCCGGAGTTGTGTTTTTTATTGACTTTCTTGTTCATACATCACGGGACACAGAGCAGCATAGTCATTACTATGTGGGTTATATAGAATTACCTTCAGGTGCTGGCACTGGCAACTTCCAAAACAGGAAGTACCCTCCCCTATATAAGCCCCTCCCATCCGGGAGTACCTCAGTTTTTTGCCAGTGTCTAAGGTGTTGGCCAAGGTTAACATGTATTCATCTGGGCTTGTGTACAGGTTCTCTGGGCCTTAGCAAGCTATTCCGGATCCGACCAAAAAAGCTTCATAGCTAAACGGTCGGTACCCGGGCCTTGCAGAGAAGAGCAGGGTTTTGCCTGTAATGCCTCTCTTAGGAGGGCTGGACCCTGGGATCCAGAGCTCTGGTCATACCCAAAACCAAGAGGCTATCTGTGCAGGGTGCTATACAGGTCCAGGGGAGTGGAATCCTTGGGAACCCGGTCCCCGAAGGTCTAGTACAATGCCTGCCGTGAGAGGTGAAGTTTGGGCTTCTGTGGACCAAACAAAGTCCTGCGGCGGGGAAAAGGTAAGTGGGGGCCCCTCAGGAACTTGGTTCTATTGAGGGGACCCCCAAGCCTAATATGTCTTTCTGCCTGTTACCTAAAGGGTATTCCCGCTAATAGCTGTATATGCCTAAGTAATCCTAGAAATGTTTTTTCATAAGGGAAGTTTTAAAAAAACTGTAAACCTGGAAATGTTTTTTCATAAAGGAGGTTTTTAAAAAAAAAAAAAAAAAAAAAAAGACAAAGGTGCGGTACCTGTGTTTGTCCACTAGAGGCCGCTGTGGAACGTCTTTTTTCTTGGGACTATTCCTTCCATGGTGAAAGTCCAGGCAGATGAGTGAGCTCTCTATCAGGGAAGCTGCATTCCTCTGTCATGCTGCCAAGTAGTTTCCTTCCATCCCCGAGTCCTGGTGAAACAGGGACCCTGGCTCCTCTCCCTACATGGCGCCAAGAGCGCACACGTGCACGCACGCGCGCGCGCACACATGCTTTCCTTTTATAAGGTTTAGCTTCAAAAAAGGGGGCGGAGCCTGGCGGATGACGCGCTCTGTGCGCCCAGCGCTTCTGCGCATGTGCGGGCGTCCTAGCAAGATAAAAGGACTCAGTCCACGCTGCTTGCTATGGACACAGAGCATGAAAAGGAGCTGGTAGCATGGTATAGGGGCTTACAGCGGGCGGTTGATACAGGCATCCCCAGAAAGACGCATTAGTAGACACCCACTGATGTACATAGCAGCAAATTGCATTAGACTATTTCAGTAAGGGGTGTATTGCGGCTGGAATACCTCAGCTTTGATCTAAGGAATATGCCGCCTAAAAAACTCCGAGATATACCTCTCAGGAAGTGTAGGGGGTCTCCATCGGGCTCTGAGGATCTGGAGCAGTCATCTGCACCCTCCTCCCCTGAGAAATCAGAGGTTAATACCCATAAGGAACCCCCGGGAGTGCCAGGTACTGCGGCTGTCCTCAGTCCACCTGCTCCTGCATATATAACAGAGGAGGTTTTTTCCTCAACTCTGGAGGGATTGGAGCAGAGATTGGCTGCATTGATCGCTTCTTCTCTACAGGAAAGAAAGCGCGCCAGATCTCCATCACCTCCATTAGAGTGCCTGTTGGCAGAGCAACAGTCCCAGGAAGGGACCGACCTACCTGAAGGGGATCAGGAGGAGGTTAGCTCTGTTTTTGAGGAATCGACAGTAGATGAACCATTTTCAGCATCACAGACTGAAAGATTGTGGGTCCAGACCCTAACTGACATGGTTCGATCTGCATTTAAAATGCCTCTTGTTGAACCATCAACTACTGCTGTCTCCTCATTGGGGTCGCTAAAAGCTCCCCAGGTTAATTGCTCCTTTCCAATACATCCATTATTGGAAGGACTTATATACCAGGACTGGGAACATCCTGATAAACTATTTGTTCTGCCTAAAAGGTTTCCGGTGATCTATCCCATGGAGGAAAAGTTCACCCAGAGATGGAATGTTCCTACGGTGGATGCAGCCATCTCTTCTGTGAACAAATCACTGACATGTCCAGTAGATAATGTTCAAATGTTCAAAGATCCAGTGGATAAAAAATTGGAATCTTTATTAAAATCTGCTTTTTCCACAGCAGGGGCTGTTACACAGCCAGCAGTGGCAGCTATTGGGATCTGCCAAGCTTTAAAGGATCAAATGAAAATGGTCCTGAGGGATTTGCCAGACCAGCAGGCCCAGGCTCTGGCTGATCTGCCTAGAGCATTATGCTTTGCGGTTGACGCCATCAAGGATTCTATCCATCAGGCCTCCCGCCTCACGCTGTCTTTGGTACATATGCGTAGGCTTCTGTGGCTCAAAAACTGGTCTGCTGAAGCTCCCTGTAAGAAGCTCTTAGTTAGCTTCCCATTTCATGGGGAACGCCTTTTTGGCGAAGACCTGGATAAGTATATCCAGAAGATTTCCAGTGGTAAAAGTACTCTCTTACCGAGTAAAAAGAGGTCTAGGGGTCCATCTTTTAAGAGGACTACCTCTCCTATCCCTGCGACGTCTGCTACTAAGCAGTTCCGACGGCCTCCTCGGTCAAACTCAGGAGGTAAAAATCAGGGACAGCCACAGGGTAATAAAAAGCCCTGGATCCGAAGAGGTACTAAACCAGCCTCCAAGTCAAGCCTATGAAGGGCTGCCCCCACTCAAACGGGTGGGGGGAAGACTTCAGTTGTTCGCAGAGACCTGGCGGGAGACGATCAAAGACAGATGGGTGCTCTCCGCAGTAACTCTGGGATACAAGTTGGAGTTAAAAGAGTCTCCTCCGTCCCATTTTATGTGGTCAGGCATGCCAAGAGACCCTCTGAAAAGAGGGTCTCTCCTATTGGCGTTAGAACAACTATTGCTCCAAGGAGTAATTATGGAGGTTCCTATGGAAGAGTGGGGGTTGGGTTTCTACTCAAACCTTTTCACAGTCCCGAAGCCAAACGGGGACATAAGACCCATATTGGACCTAAAGAGTCTAAACAAATTTCTAAACGTCTTTCCGGATGGAGTCGATCCGATCGGTCACCGCTGCCCTACAAGGGGAGGAATGGTTAGCCTCGATCGACATCAAAGATGCTTACTTGCATGTTCCCATCTTTCCAGGTCATCAAAAATTCCTACGCTTTGCAGTAGAAGGGCGCCATTTTCAGTTCAGAGCCTTACCATTTGGTCTGGCCACAGCACCACGAGTGTTCACAAAAATTCTGGCCCCACTGTTGGCCGATCTAAGAACACGGGGTGTAACGATAATGGCATACCTAGACGACCTGTTGTTGATGGACCACTCAGTTGCCAAGCTAGAAGTGGTAATTGTCGATACAATCAAGTATCTAGAGTCTCACGGTTGGGTCATCAACCTGGACAAGTCAGCCCTACAGCCAGTGAAAAACCTGGTATATCTAGGGCTACGGCTGGATTCAGACCAGAGGAAGATTTTCTTACCTCTAGACAAGGTATCCTCTTTGAGGGCCTTGGTCCGTCTGCTTTGTGCAAAAAGACAGCCGTCCATACGCCTGTGCATGAGGCTGCTAGGAAAGATGGTAGCATCATTCGAAGCTGTGCCATACGCCCAATTCCACTCAAGGAATTTACAAAGGGCCATATTGTCAGCCTGGAACGGAAAAGTTCAGGCTCTAGACTTCCCGATGGCTTTGTCCCCTTCCGTTCGGAAGAGTCTCTGCTGGTGGTTGATCCCCCAGAATCTCCAGAAGGGAAAACCCTTCAGCCCGATATCTTGGAAGGTGGTCACTACAGATGCCAGCCTTATAGGCTGGGGGGCAGTACTGGAGCAATGGTCTCTCCAGGGCAGATGGTCAAATGTAGTAAAAACCCTGCCCATCAATCTCTTAGAGATACGAGCAGCCCGGTACGCCCTAGTAGCCTGGACATCCAGACTCCAAGGGTCCCCTGTCAGAATTCAATCAGACAATGCCACAGCAGTGGCATATATCAATCATCAGGGAGGCACCAGGAGTCGTGCAGCCCAGAGGGAAGTAAGTCACATCCTGGAATGGGCAGAAAAGCATGTCCCATGTATATCAGCTGTCTTCATTCCAGGGGTGGAGAATTGGAAGGCGGACTTTCTGAGTCGCCAACAGTTATGCCCAGGGGAATGGTCCCTTCATCCCGAGGTCTTCCGAGCAATATGTCAGCGGTGGGGAACACCGGATGTAGATCTGCTAGCATCCAGATTCAACGCAAAGGTGGACAGATTTGTCTCCCGGACAAGGGATCCCCTCGCTTGCGGCTCGGATGCTCTGGTGTTCCCTTGGGATCAGTTCAGACTGATATATGCATTCCCTCCGCTACAATTGTTGCCTCGACTCCTTCGCAGAGTCAGGTTGGAGAAGAAGCCGGTAATCCTGGTGGCTCCAGCGTGGCCCCCGAAGGGCCTGGTATGCGGAGATCATCAAAATGTCTGTGGGGAGTCCTTGGACCCTTCCACGTCGTCCGGACCTGCTTTCGCAAGGACCGATATACCACCCTTCCTTACTAACTCTAAGTTTAACGGCCTGGCTATTGAATCCCACATCCTAAAGAAGAGAGGTCTCTCTAACTCTGTGGTATCAACTATAATCAATGCCAGGAAGCCTGTATCCAGGCAGATCTACTATAGAGTTTGGAAGGCGTACATCACTTGGTGCGAGGCCAGAAAATGGCATCCACGTAAGTACGTTATAGGCAGAATTCTGGACTTCCTGCAGTGGGCTGTAGACAGGAAGTTTGCCTTAAGTACTATCAAGGGCCAGGTTTCGGCCTTGTCAATACTATTTCAAAGGCCCCTGGCTATGCATTCACTTGTCAAATCCTTTATGCAAGGTGTGACTCGTATTATTCCACCGATTAAGGCTCCCATATGCCCATGGGATCTAAATTTGGTTCTGTCGGTTCTGCAGAAGCAGCCATTTGAACCTTTGCGGCACATTTCCTTGGTTCTACTCACCAGGAAATTGATATTTTTAGTAGCCATATGCTCGGCTAGAAGAGTGTCGGAATTAGCCGCCATGTCCTGTAAAGAGCCATATCTGGTTATCCATAAGGACAGAGTAGTATTACGTCCTCACCCAGCCTTTCTTCCTAAGGTGGTATCGAGGTTTCACTTGAACCAGGATGTGGTTCTTCCTTCTTTTTTCCCCAAACCAAGCTCGGTAGAGGAAAAGTTATTGCATTCTTTGGATGTAGTAAGAGCAGTTAAAGCTTATCTAAAAGCCACTGCTCAGATTCGTAGAACGGATTCTTTGTTTGTTCTGCCGGAAGGCCCCAGAAAGGGTCAGGCAGCATCAAAATCTACTTTAGCCAAGTGGATTCGACAGGTCATAATACAAGCCTATGGCTTGAGAAGTAGACCGCCTCCGTTCAAAGTTAGGGCGCACTCCACGAGAGCAGTTGGAACTTCATGGGCAGTGCATCACCAGGCCTCCCTGGCGCAAATTTGTAAGGCCGCAACATGGTCTTCAGTACACACGTTTACTAGGTTCTACCAGGTGGACGTTAGAAGTCAGGAGGATGTCGCCTTTGGGCGCAGTGTGTTGCAGGCCGCAAAAGATCCTCATGCCTGATGGCGCCCAGCTTATGTATGGTGTATCCCCCCCCTCATGTGGCATTGCTTTGGGACGTCCCACATAGTAATGACTATGCTGCTCTGTGTCCCGTGATGTATGAACAAGAAAGTAGGATTTTTAAAACAGCTTACCTGTAAAATCCTTTTCTTGGAGTACATCACGGGACACAGAGCTCCCACCCCTCTTTTGGGGACACGTATTGCTTTGCTACAAAACTGAGGTACTCCCGGATGGGAGGGGCTTATATAGGGGAGGGTACTTCCTGTTTTGGAAGTTGCCAGTGCCAGCACCTGAAGGTAATTCTATGTAACCCACATAGTAATGACTATGCTGCTCTGTGTCCCGTGATGTACTCCAAGAAAAGGATTTTACAGGTAAGCTGTTTTAAAAATCCTACTTTTTTTGCCACCAGGTGAATGGGTAGGGGTACGATGTACCCCATACTCATTCACATAGGGTGGAGGCTGGGATCTGGGGGTCCCCTTTGTTAAAGGGGGCTTCCGGATTCCGAAAAGCCCCCCGCCCGCAGACCCCGACAACCAACGGCCAGGGTTGTCGGGAAGAGGCCCTTGTCCCCATCAACATGGGGGCAGGTGCGTTGGGGTGGGGGAGCGCAGGGCGCCCCCTGCCCCAAAGCACCCACCCCCCAAGTTGAGGGCATGTGGCCTGGTACGGTTCAGGAGGGCGGGGGCGTGCTCGCTCACCCCCCTTTCCTGACCTGCCGGGCTGCGTGCTCGGATAAGGGTCTGGTTTGGATTTTGGGGGGACCGCCACGCCGTTTTTTGGCGTAGGGGGTTTCCCTTAAAATCCATACGAGACCTAAGGGCCTGGTATGCTCCTGGAACCCATGCCGTTTTTTTAATTAAAATTTGGCGTGGAGTTCCCCTTCATGATTCATACCAAACACGGGACAGCGAGCGCGGGGCTGCTGAGAACCAGCGCTATGGCATCGCGCTGGAGACATTCTCGGCCAGGTCTCGGCTGCTTCACGCTCAAGTCGTGTCCAAGTTGCCTCGCAAAGTCACGCTGTCCCTGTGTCAGCCTGTGTCAGCCGGCGCACGAGTCGCCCCGCAAGTCGGATTGGCTTCATCCGACTTCCCGGCGAGCTCTATTCAAATCAATGGGCTCCCATAGGGAACCATTCATTTTCAATAGAGCGCCGCTCAAATTTTTATTTACTATAGCAGTGCGCCGCCGATTCCTGCGCTCAATTAAGGGTTTATCCGGCGCACCAATTAAGGTATGAACCGGCGCAGTGCACTTTTCATAGTAAATCCCCCCCTTTGACAATACATATTAAATACATCTTCATAAAATTTCCACGGCAGCTCCTCCCTTTTTTTGTCATCTGCTCCCACATGTCCCTCGATGCACCCTGATCTCCTTCTTACACCTGGAAATGAATCAGTCTTTACAGTCCATATGAGTCCATAAAAAGAAAAACACGGCTTTACATGTAGACTCTGTTCTTCAGGAGCATGACTTATAAGGAGGACACGACATGGTGAGCTGTATCCCAGACCACCGATCCGTCTGGGATCCTCTGTATCTTGTACGTGGGTCGGGCTTCGGGGCGTCTCATCAAGGAAGATGTGGTCATCTGCTCGGGCTCTGGTCACGCATCCAATCAGGCAACAGGAGCACCTCATCACGACATATAGAAAGAATATAAATAAAAACGACATGAGTATATATATTCCCACTTCCTTTAACCACGATCCGCTGTAAAACAAAAATTAAATCCCCTCAGATTCCCATACCCTTAAAAGGATTCCTAACCTTCACTAGCTATAGCTCTAGCTTCAACAGTTATATGAAACATCCCATCCACAATGGATGAGAATTGTTCAATCGTATCATAAGCTCAAGCCCCCACAGCTTGTACTGTACATGCAGGAAACCATGCCCAGACCTGGTCGGGGTTGGTGAACAATTCCCTTCTAGCTGTCCCTGCCATTCTTAATTTCTCTTGTGCCATCAGATCCTTGTGATTGGCTGCGACATAAGATGCTGGGACAAGTTTCACCAGCACGCATGAACCTCTTGCATTGGGGGAAATACCTTATAAGCTGTAGATCCGCATAAGCACCAAACTAAAGTTCAAACACACTTGTGGGCTACCTAGTTGTCCCGATACCCAAACCGACAAGAGGCAGAGCTATTAAAACTATAACAAATTTTACCCTCTAGAAATGTATTGTTAAATTCCATTGACAACTTTCCGTTTGGAGTCTTTACTAGTTTGTCAAAACTCCTCATATCAATAATAACATCATAAATAGCACGTACCGCTGTAGTTGGGATGCTTTTCATTATTACCCTTGCTAAAATTTACTAAACAAAAAATATAAATAAACAAAGATACTACTCAATTCTTTGGTGTGGTTGAGCCACTTCTTGCAGTGGCTGGCGTGGTCTCATCCCTCAAGCTTATTTACAATGACCCAGTCACCTGGTTAGAAAGAATGTAAACTGGTTATTGTGTCAGGGTCCAGGAGGGACTCGTGAACTGTGTGCTGGACATTTTGAGCTGAGAATGTAAGTGACTGCTAATGAGGAAAGTACGACTCTGGTTTTGATTGACCTTCAAACAAACCTCATGACAATAACCCAGACATCGGGACTGTGGTCACTGCATAACCTGTGCATGGCTTACCATCTGGGGTGTAATACCTGGAACCATTGACAAAAAGGTTCTTAGCATCTGGGATGGGAACCTACTTCACCAGACTGCTGCTTGCCGATTCAAATTCTATCAAAGAAAGACAGTTTTGGCACAAACTTGGTAAGAATTACAGAGGTTAACATTATTTGTTTGAAAAACTGTCATTCTTTTGTAGCGATACCCCCAACTTAAGAGAGCCGCTGATATTGTTTCAGGCCCTGTACACAGCACTGCCAACCCCCGGCAATCTACTCGACCCTCCCCTGGCACAGTTAGTCTAGGGAATGATAGACTAGTAATGTCTCTGCTATCATCTATGACTCAGCCCCACAATAAAGCAAACAGTAATAAAGTATAGTAATTGACACTGATACCGGAGTACTTAACTATAGCAACTTTACTTTCGTATAAAAGTTAGGTAGAAGTACAGTACATAATAACACATGCAGAGGCCTGCAATATTAGTGACACTTATCAATACTGTATAAAATATACTAGCACACCACGCTGCAGCTATCCTCCCCGTGAGCAATATGGCGCCCAATAATGTTCTACGCTACCCAGTCAGGCCTGACTTAAAGTAAGGTATAGTCTTAGGGTGAAGAATCTTCACATGCAAGGAAAACGGTGGTGCACATCAGGAACAATAATTGTAATCCAACGGGACAGTGTCTCAGCAAAGTAACAACTCCCAGGAAACTATCAAACTCAGTTCTGGAAATAGTCTCCTGCTAGGATAGTTGATATAGCACTGAAGGCCAAGGCAGTCAGTAGGCCTAAACAAAGTACTTGGCTATAACTTTGAGCAAGTGCTCTCTCACCACACCGGACTTAGTCCCCGTCCGTAACTTCCACCGCTGTGTATCCGCACACAGGGTCTGTGATAGTCGGGTCTTCGGTCCTCCTGATGTCAGTGAGAAACAAATGGAGATCAGGTGCCACACAGGCTCCGCAGTGGAGTGGAAGGCTCTTTGGAAGTGCGCAAGGCCCAGGCTTCAGGCCTCGCACCAGCAGCAAGTCCGCACAGGGGATCCTCTTGCTAGAAGGGTGGCGTCCAAAGAGGCCGAGCTCCGCCTCCACTTCACCTTTATAGCCCACCCCATGAGTCTCTGCGGTTGGCAATGCACCTTGGGTGCTGAATGGGGTTCTGGGTATCGTAGTCCTGGATCCTTAAAGGAGATTCCCGTTACACTTACATTTATTTATCCCCCCATTTTCTTCCTCATTACAGACTTAAGGAAGAAATGCGTGGTGAAGGGAAAAAAAAGAAACAATGTAATAGCTGATGATACTTTTACCTCCTTAGACTCGTATTTATCCATATGTACAGCTGTCTACATACACCTGCTCTCTATGTACATACACTTTCATAAACTCCTTGGACCTGGAAAAATACTTATAAGCAAAAATTATTACTCTATCCCTCATATTTAACCTGCAAAGAATGGCAAACAAAAATGAGGTAAATTGTCAATGACATTCTTTAAAACCGATTCAAACAAACCCTCTGTAACCCTTACTTTTCCCGTTCCTACAAAAATACAACAGCAGCGACGCGTCGGAGGATCGCCGCGGTAAGTTCGAACATATTCACGTTACTACATACAAACATTCAGATACAAATGTGGGGGAGATACTTTATAGTTTCCAAAACAAAAATGAAAAAACAAAACAGCCAGAATTCTCCCTTCACTCTTTCAGCAATAGAAAAAAATACAATGGGAAAAACATGAGAGCAGCTTGAGAACCTTGCATGGACCAGCCATACAAAGTTAAAACACAGGCATGAAACCACAAAAGCGTGTACTACCCATCCATCAACCCTACAGATTTCTGAAGCCACAGCTGAACTACTTCAAAGGTAGAGATGAGCCGAACACCCACCGGTTCGGTTCGCACCAGAACCTGCGAACGGACCGAAAGTTTGCGCAAACTTTAGAACCCTATTAAAGTCTATGGGACTCGAACGTTCGAAATCAAAAGTGCTAATTATGAAGGCTAATATGTAAGTTATTGTCCTAAAAAGGGTTTGGGGACCCGGGTCCTGCCCCAGGGTACATGTATCAATGCAATATTTTTTTTTTAAAACAGCCGTTTTTTCAGGAGCAGTGATTTTAATGATGCAGAAAGTGAAAAAAAAAAAGTTAAATATTCCTTTAAATATCGTACCTGGGGGGTGTCTATAGTATTCCTGTGAAGTGGCACGTGTTTCCCGTGTTTAGAACTGTCCCTGCACAAAATGACATTTCTAAAGGAAAAAAAGTCATTTAAAACTGCTTGCGGCTTTAATGTAATGTCTGGTCCCGGCAATATGGATGAAAATCATTGAGAAAAATGGCATGGTTATCCCCCCTCCCCCCAAGCCCATTACCAGCCCCTTTGGGTCTTGTATGGATATTAAGGGAAATCCTGCACCCAAATTAAAAAAAGGAAAGACGTGGGGCCCCCAGGCCCTATATACTCTGAACAGCAGTATACAGGCG
Source organism: Rana muscosa (assembly GCA_029206835.1). Taxonomy (NCBI): domain Eukaryota; kingdom Metazoa; phylum Chordata; class Amphibia; order Anura; family Ranidae; genus Rana; species Rana muscosa. Next base: position 1,173,960,848 of record CM055122.1, read on the forward strand.
GTGCAAACAAGACAGGGACTGTAGGCTTGTTGTTGCATAGAATCTGTTTGTAATTTTGAACTGGTACATTTTTAAAGTGTAGCTTCAGCCAAAAAATCAAGTTTTAAGCTTTTTGGAAAACATAGGGAAGGGTTATCACCCCTGTAACATTTGTTTTGCTGTCTGTTCAGAATATTTCACCTCACTTTCTGTCCCAATGACCAATGTTTTTAGAAAATTTGGAGGTTTTATTGAAACAATGATTGGTGATAAAGCATCAGTGGAGAGAAGACACCTTTTTCCCATATTAACTCTTACAGGAGAGCATTTCCCTTCCTAGGGGTAGATTTCCTCTCAGTTCCTGTTGTCTCATTCCGTTTGCAAGTAGGAGTCATTTGTAAGTTGGATGTTTGAAAGTAGGGGCCTACCGTATATACTCTGAAGAAATTTGGCCCTTAAGTGTTGGTGTTGCCACAACACTGTAAGCCCTCACAGTTACTCTTGGTGGGCTCTGGAATGCCCTGCTGTGAACTATTATATCAAGAATTGTAATTACGTGCCATTGTTGAACAGTGGTAGGAAAAATTGGGCCTTTGGTGGTGGTGCTGGTGCCACCACACTGTAAGTCCTCACAGTTACTCTTGGTGGGCGCAGGAATGGGCCCAGCTGTGAAATATTAGATCAGGAATTGTAATTACATGCCGCTGTTGAACAAGGGCAGAAAAATAAGGCCTTTGGTGGTGGTGGTGTTGCCACAACACTGTAAGCCCTCACAGTTACTTTTGGTGGGTGCAGGAATGGGCCCTGCTGTGAATTATTAGATCAAGAATTGTAATTACATGCCCCTGTTTAACAGGGGCTGAAAAATTGTGCCTTAGGCACTGGTGCCACAACACTGCAACCCCTCACAGATACTCTAGTTGGAGCGCAGGGATGAGCCCTGCTGCAAAGAATTGCATCACAAATTGTAATTACACGCCCCAGTTAAACAGGGGCTGAAAAATTGGACCTTAGGCACTGGTGCTGGTGCCACAACACTGCAACCCCTCACAGATACTGTAGTTGGAGCGTAGCAATGAGCCCTGCTGCAAAGTATTGCATCAAAATGTTTAATTACACGCCCCTGTTAAACAGGGGCAGACAAATTGGGCCTTAGGCACTGGTGCTGGTGCCACAACACTGCAACCCCTCACAGATACTGTAGTTGGAGCGCAGCAATGAGCCCTGCTGCAAAGTATTGCATCAAAAATTGTAATTACACACCCCTGTTAAACAGGAGCAGAAAAATTGGGCCTTAGGCACTGGTGCTGGTGCCACAACACTGCAACCCCTCACAGATACTCTAGTTGGAGCGCATGAATGAGCCCTGCTGCAAGGTATTGCATCAAAAATTGTATTTTCACACCCTTGTTAAACAGGGGCTAAAAAATTGGGCCTTAACCACTGGTGCTGGTGCCACAACACTGCAACCCTCACAGATACTGTAGTTGGAGCGCAGCAATGAGCCCTGCTGCAAAGTATGGCATCAAAAATTGTAATTACACGCCCCTGTTAAAGAGGGGCAGAATAATTGGGCCTTAGGCACTGGTGCTGGTGCCACAACACTGCAACCCTCACAGATACTGTAGTTGGAGTGCAGCAATGAGCCCTGCTGCAAAGTATGGCATTAAAAATTTTAATTACACACCCCTGTTAAACAGGGGCAGAAAAATTGGGCCTTAGGCACTGGTGCTGGTGCCACAACACTGCAACCCCTCACAGATACTCTAGTTGGAGCACATGAATGAGCCCTGCTGCAAAGTATTGCATCAAAAATTGTAATTACACGCCCCTGCTAAACAGTGGCAGAAAAATTGGGCCTTAGGCACTGGTGCTGGTGCCACAACCCTGCAACCCCTCACAGATACTGTAGTTGGAGCGCAGGAATGAGCCCTGTTGCAAAGTATTGCATTAAAAATTGTAATTACACGCCCCTGTTTAAACAGGGGCTGGCAAATTGGGCCTTAGCCACTGGTGGTGGTGCCCAGAAACAAAAATGTTCTTACATGCTATCAGCATGATCATTGAGGAGGAAGAGGATAGTCACTCAGCATAACAGAATAGTCACTCTGCATCAGCATAGGCAGTCTTGAAGGGATCTGACATTTCAAAGAAAATTATTCTGTTACATCAGCATCAGGTGCTTGGTAGCTGGTGGTGATCCAAGACTGATTCATTTTTATGAAGGTCAGTCGATCGACCGAGTCAGTGGACAGGAGCACCCTGTGATCAGTTACAAAGCCTCCAGCAGTACTGAATGTGCGTTCCGAAGGAACGCTGGATGCAGGTCAGGCCAGTAGCTCAATTACATACTGTGCAAGCTCTGGCCAGTGAACCATCCTCAAGACCCAGTAAGCCAGAGGATTTTTGGTGGGAAAGGTGTCCAAGTCTGATCTTGCCCCTAGGTATTCCTGCACCATGTAAACCAGACGCTGGCGATGGTTGCTGGAAGCGATCATACCTTGGGGCTGCGGGCTAAAAAATTGTCTGAACGCATCGGTCAGACAGCCACCTTCTCCACCGCTCCTTCTTTGACTGACCGAAGCCTCAGAAACACGTTGTCCAGGACCAGGAATTTGTAACCTCCCAGTCTCTGGGAACGCGTTGCACAGAGCTTTCTGCAAGGCCTCCCGAAGATGCTTCATCCTCTGCTCCCTCTGCGATGGCAAGATAAGGTCCGCAACCTTACCCTTGTAACGTGGATCAAGGAGGGTTTCCAGACAGTAATGATCCCTCTCCTTGATAGCACGAATACGAGGATCCTTCCACAGGCTTTGCAGGATCAGGGAGGCCATGCAGCGTAGGTTTGCTGAGGCATTTGGTCCGGAGTCCTCTGGGTCACTCAGGACAACATGATCTGCAGCCACCTCCTCCCAGCCACGTACAAGTCCATGGGTGTCTTGGGACTGTAATTGATCCATTGAAGACTGCTGCTGATGCTGAGTGCTAGGCTCCACCTCCATGCTGACACAATCCTCCTGCTCCTCCTCCTCCTCCTCCTCTTCCTGTGTGATAGGCGGCCAGCAGGAACACTGTCTGGATAAAGGGGGCCTTGAGAGGTAAGGAAGTCCTCCTCTTCCTCCCTCTGTTCTGCCTCAAGTGCCCTGTCCATTATTCCATGCAGCATGCGCTCCAACAGGTGGACAAGAGGGACAGTGTCACTGATGCATGCACTGTCACTGTTTACCATCCTTGTGGCCTCCTCAAATGGTGCCAGGACAGTGCAAACATCCCTGATCATGGCCCACTGGTGTGGGGGAAAAAGCCAAGCTCCCCTGACCCTGTCCTGGTGTCATATTGCAACAGATACTCATTGATGGCCCTCTGCTGCATGTGCAGCCGCTGCAGCATGGCCAACGTAGAGTTCCACCTGGTGGGCATGTCACAAATTAGGCGGTTCTTGGGCAGGTTGGATTCCTTTTGCAGGTCAGCCAGCCGAGCACTGGCATTATATGACCGGCGGAAATGCCCACAGAGTTTCCTGGCCTGCTTCAGGACCTCCTGTAAGCCCAGGTATCTGCCCAAGAACAGCTGCACCACCAAGTTAAGGACGTGAGCCAAACAGGGCATATGAGTCAGTTGTCCCTGTCGGAGGGCGGAGAGGAGGTTGGTGCCATTGTCGCAAACCACCTTACCTGGCTTAAGCTGGCATGGCGTCAGTCACCTCTGAGCCTGCCCCTGCAGAGCTGACAGAATGTCTGCCCCAGTGTGGCTCCTGTCCCCCAAGCACACCAGCTCAAGCACCGCATGGCATCTTTTTACCTGCGTACTTGCGTAGCCCCTTGAACGCCTACGGAGCACCGCTGGTTCTGAGGACAAAGCACAGGTAGAGGCCATGGAGGAAGAAGAAGAGGAGGGGGTGGAGGAGATAGAGGTGTGTCAGAATCACCAGTAGTAACATTTTGGAGGAACAACCTCCAACACTACTGCACCTTGTCCTGCATCCTTCCCAGCTGCCAGCAGAGTCACCCAATGCGCCGTGAAAGATAGGTAACGTCCCTGTCCATGCTTTCTGGACCATGAGTCAGCGGTAATATGCACCTTACCGCTGGCCGCCCTGTCCAGCGAGGCCAAGACATTGCCTTCCACATGCCGGTAGAGAGCCGGAATCGCCTTCCGTGAGAAAAAGTGGCGTTTGGGTTCCTGACACTGAGGAACCACACATTCCACAAACTCACAGAAGGGGGCAGAGTCTACCAACTAAAAAGACAGCAGTTGAAGTGCTAGCAATTTAGCCAAGCTAGCATTCAACCGCTGGGCATGTGGATGGCTGGGAGGCAACTTTTTTTGGCGGTGCAGCAGCTGGGGCAGGGAAATTTGCCTGGTACAATCTGACTTCAGTGTTCCGATAGCAGATTGCCTGCAAGTACTTGGCTGTGACACACCTAATTCTACACCTTCATTCCTCTCAGTGCAGGTTTCAGAGAGGACTGAAGTATAGTGGGGTTGGAGATCCCAGCTGATGAGGAGCAAGGAGAGGTCCGCTTTGTTCTTTGGTGTGGGTCTTTTTTGTATGCTTGCCAACGGACTGCATGGCAGGTCGACATATGTCTGGTCAAGCACGTAGTGCCCAAGCGGCTGATGTTTTGGCCATTGCGAGAGACACTTCAGACATATGTTGCAAATAGCAACTGTGTGATCTGCTGCACACGTCTCAAAAAAGGCCCACACCAAAGAACTTTTGGAATAACGCGCAGAGACAGCAGTGCCCTGAACATGCAGAACACTGCGGTGTGATGCAGTTGGTTGGCTGCGCTTAAGATGGCCCCTGGAGGGCATCCTGCCTTGTTGGAGATGTGCCTCCTCCTCCTCCTCTCTCCTATCAGGCACCCACGTGGAGTCAGTGACCTCATCATCCCCTCCCTCCTCATCACTGGAGCAAATCTGGCAGTATGCTGCAGCTGGGGGAACATGACTGCCAGATTGCTGTTCTTGTTGGCCACCCCCTCTCTCTGGGCTCACGTTACTGCCTTCCTTTAGGACACTAAAGCAAAATACTGCAGATCCCTGCCTGTATTTGTATCAGAACACCAGAAATTGTATTGAGGTAAGCTTTAGGTGCACACTGTGCAAAGGACACTAAAGCAAAATACTGCAGCTCCCTGCCTTTATTTGTATCAGAACACTAGCAATTGTATTGAGGAAAGCTTTAGGTGCACACTGTGCAGAGGACACTAAAGCAAAATACTGCAGCTCCCTGCCTGCATTTGTATCAGAACACCAGCAATTGTATTGAGGTAAGCTTTGGGTGCACACTGTGCAAAGGACACTAAAGCAAAATACTGAAGCTCCCTGCCTGTATTTGTATCATAACACCAGCAATTGTATTGAGGTAAGCTTTAGGTGCACACTGCGCAAAGGACACTAAAGCAAAATACTGCAGCTCCCTGCCTGTATTTGTAGCCAAACACCAGCAATTGTATTGAGGTAAGCTTTAGGTACACACTGTGCAAAGGACACTAAAGCAAAATACTGCAGCTACCTGCCTGTATTTGTATCCGAACACCAGCAATTGTATTTAGGTAAGCTTTTGGAGCACACTGTGCAAAGGACACAGTACACTAAGTGAAACACTGCAGCTAGCACAATCACCTGCCTGCCTGTCAGTATAGAGAATAACAGGAACGGATCTAGCTAAACTGAATACATTGTGTAAATATATATACAACACCTAGGATGCATATATATCCCCTACACACTGTAACTGCAGCTAACTGACTCGCCTGTCTGCTCTATCTAACTCAAATCAAATTACACTGTCCCTCTCTCTGTCTCTTTCCTTTAACCAATGCCAACACACTACATAAAGGCCGCCAAGCCGGTCGCCTTATATAGTGTGGGGCGTGTACCTACTCCTCTGAGCCATGATTGCATGATTGGCCAAAGCCACCCTGGCTTTGGCCAATTACGGCTCTCTGTACCTACGGCGCTGTGATTTGCCAAGCATGCGGGTCATAGTGCATGCTTGGCCAATCATCAGCCAGCAATGCACTGCGATCATCAGCCAGCAATGCACTGCGATGCCGCAGTGAATTATGGGCCGTGATGCGCCACTCGAATTTGGCACGAACGGCCCATAATGTTCGAAATTCAATGAACGGTCGAACAGCCGATGTCCGAGTCGAACATGGGTTCGAGTCGAACTCGAAGCTCATCCCTATTCCAAGGTATTTTTATTCTGAGGCCTCGTACCTCCAGACATCAAAAGTACCTTCCAAAGGAATACACCTTACTGTACCCTCTGACCATATATGTCATTCTTTAAGGGGTCTCATGTCCGGAGCCCCAAACCCAGACCTCATGTGCGGTGCAGCTGTCTGACTCGTGCACTGAATGGATGGCACATTTGCCCATGACGATTTAAATCGATTTTTTTGGCGAACTCTGCGTCCAGAGAATCCTGCGCTTTATTTTCGGAGCGATTATGGTTTGCGTCTTTATCACCATAATCGACCCCTGGAATCTCGATTATTGTACACGGCCTGACCGGGGCTGTTAGCGTACTACTCCTCACGTTTATGCTAATAAAATCGCGCACAGGAATTCTGATTATTCTACGCGGCCCGACCTGTCTCACGATATACAGCCTTCTAAACAAGTTTGTCAGACGAACTACAAAGCACCATGAAATCCTCCACTATTTAAAACAATATTATGGCTTCTTTTTACCTGCATCTAGATGATACAACAATAATGGTGATGCCCTCACATACTACTCTCTACATAAAACTGTATTTACAGTATAAAACTTCACAAAAAGGACTGAAATTAAACTTGAAAACACTCTTTCAAACGCGTGTTTTCCATTGTCCTTCCAAGTACAAATCTCATTGCTCACCTTTCAGAAGACCCCAATCTCCTCCCACCAACTTCCTGTTGCATGCTCAGCTCTTAAAAACCCCAAACTGATTTATTTACATATCAATGCACAGGAAGAGAGGGAGGGGGAGGGGGAGCAAATTCATGGCTAACATCACATATATTTCAACAATTTAAAAAAAAAAAAAAAACTTTGTCAAGGAAAGGATGGAATAAACCCCCCCCCCTTTTCAAATGGGATGGAATCCCCCTTGACTCGGAAGTCAAACCACAAGTTTTGAGACCGAAATACCACACAGCAGCGCAACAAAAAGCCAAAACTGAAACTCCTGCGTTTTTTTCTGTTAAAAACAAACAAAACACCTTTAGTTCAGGAAAGGGCAAAATAAACACCCCAACACTGCAAATGGGAGTGTATCCCCCTTAGCCTCTGGGCAGGCAGATCACTTAAAACTGAAAGCCTTTCTTTCCTACTGCAAGCTATACAATAAAAGATGCAGCTGAAACAATAAAACCCAAAACAATGGGGGAGGGGCATGAATTGCCCTCTGAGAGATTTCCATACATTTAAAAAAAATAAAAACAACACACACCGCAGTGTACAAAACTCAGTTAAAGTTAGTCTTACATTCTATTGAAATTCAGTGTAAAGTAGAGATTTCACTTAAAACCAAAATTCAATACAAAAATCGCCACTCTTATACTGAAAAAGTTGATAAAAAAGTACACATACAGCTAACCTACAATAGCTTACATTCACTTAAAGGAAAACAGAGGCGATGCTTCGAAAAGCTATTTAAACTAGCGAGTTTGACATTAAACAAAACAGTTTCTCAGTATGTCACCCCGATGTCTCACCACTCTGGCATCATTTACAGGCTAAACTGTATAAAGCAAAAAATCCTTCAAAATGTGGGGTCTCCCGGATAAAAACACTAACAAGAACTGCGCCTCTAAATCACCTTTTTTTAAACAGGACAGACCGTACTACACACACACAAAGGAATTGGAGCAGCTTCCCCTCTAGGATGACCCACAGGGCAAACAGCACAAAATTCCTTAAACTGCACCTCTAAATCACCTTTTTACAACAGGACAAACCATTCTATTTGCACTAAACATTGAAATCTGCCCCAAAGGCTGAACACAGCAGACACAACAAGATGGCCGATGAAAAGCCACAGCACAGTCACATGGTAACAACCAACAAGATGGCCAATGAAAATCCGCAGCCCAGTCACATGGTAACAACCAACAAGATGGCCGACGAAAAGCCACAACAAAATGGTCGATGAAATCTGGCCCACCACAAGATGGCCAACGACCATGGCAGCATGGACAGCAACAAAAGCCAGGCCACAACAAAATGGCGCCATTAACGCATGCAATGCAGTTGTTCCCGCCAAAACCAGCATTTCTTCCCTACTAGCCAAAACCTTTCCCCACAAGTACTGACAAACATGGGACATAAAAAATGAACACTTAAAAAATTTTTAAGAACAGTCTTTACACACTTTAGGCTACTTCAACTCGGACCCTTGGCCAATTATGCAGCACATTCAAAAATGTTAGTTACATGCACAACATTAAAACAACAACACTATTTTCTCAAAGTTCACATCAGCTTCCACAGGAACAAGACATTGAGAAATATAAACAGCGATGTTTGCATCACTTAAAACCTTAAATACTCTTTTCATCTTAAAACCAAAAAAAAAAACTTCTCAATGCTAGCATACAAGAAAAGCCTACAACCATTCAAAGGGCGTATTCCTTTCAACAAACAGCTACTATTGTCTGGCTTCCAGCAATGCCTGGCCACTTGAATATGCGGCAGGAATTTTCAACTTAAAACCAAACCCTTTACTTAAAATATTTTTACACTTATGGGAACATGTGTCTTAGTCCTGTCATGGGTATGCAGTAATGTTTGTCTGTCAGCTTACCTCCTCCATGTGTCCTGCTTTAGAGGCCAGCCACTCTCACCTGGTTGCTTAAGTAATCTCTCCTCTATGCATGGCTCCACCCCAGGCCCTATCAGAGAACTCTATATTAACCTGTGCACTGCAAGCCAGCCGTGCTGATCAACAGTGTTTGTTAAGCTATTGTGTGTTCGGTTTCCTGCTTGCTATGTGCTCTACGTCTGTCTCTGTTTGCTTGTGACCTTGACCTTTGGCGTGTCCTTTTTTTATCCTTGTCTGCTAGTCGCCCCGACCTCTGGCTTATCCCCTCTGTGAGCGTGAGCTGGGGGACTCTGGGGGCCGCGACCTGGATCCAGTTGCAGCCCAGACCATCCTTACCACTAGAGGCTCTGGTGAACACCTGCTGGATCTTAGACTCTGCGCCCTGGGGAATTTTGGCTCTAGCTCCCTGTGGGATCCCTGTTAGTGCTCCAGTGGACCTGCCTTCCTTAACCACCCAGAGTTACACCCGCAGCAGTCAGCCATAGGGTTCACTACCTTAGCGGTGCACTCCTGACCCCAACGGTGTGCATCTGTAACCTGGCTTCAGGTGACCTGACAGGTCCCATACAAAGGTAAAAATCACAATTTATCCATTTCTATTTTTCAGATAGATCATGAACATATTACACATAACTTTTTTCTAAAAATTGGAAAGTCAAGAAATACTCAGAGACCAACAAACAACACTGGTCTCCCTTCCCCCATTCAGGCACATGGCAGCAGCAATTTTAAACTATGGAATAGCCATGCCTGGCTGCAAAAACTGCACACAAAAGTAACTTTTCCAAGAAGCTTCAATCACATACTTACACACTCTCTCACATAACAGACATCTCTCATACAACATACAAACGATTCATGACAAAATCACACATACACACACGATCAAATTCACAAGCGCACACACACGATCAAACTTCCAGCATTATTTCAAAAAGACTAAAACTTTGTTCTTTTGCAAAGCATAGCCTCCCCACACATAGGGACGTGCATCCATTCTCCCCCTCATCTCGAACCGATGCTAGGGAGGCCATGTTCAATCTGTCTGGTCTGCCACATGTGGTGGAAAAATGGGTTGTATGCAGAGCACACAGCCATTTCTTCTTGTGCTAAATAATAACACATTTTGTCTTAATGCAATAATGCATCTTACCTTTCATTCGATTTCCCATTCATCCATGGGAAGTGAGATCACAGCATATGATCTTCATACAGGAAGAAGACCTTATAAGGATCTGACCATATAAGGATCTGACCACACAGGATGTGACAGTACAGGATAACCCTTCCAACAGTGTTATTTAAATACATACAATAACATGAATAATACAACAACCAATGAACATAGTTCCTGATGAGGGGAGCTTATATGCAGGTGTATGCTCATGTCACCACCTCAATGTTGATCAAGTATATATAGAGGCGACAAGAGCATACATCCGCTAAACAGATAATGCATTTTGCAGAGAGGAAACATCCCCCCCGGTGAACATCTGTGCATCACACAGGGGTCCTTTCGCCGGCAGACATCCTCAGTCCGCAAACACCCTTCTCCAAATTAGAAAGTTTATCTCAACCAGCGTCAGTCTGTGTTAGTCCGCTCTTTAGAGCGGGCTGTGGGAGAACTAACACTGGGTGACACTATGACAATACATTTCTAAATACATCTTCATAAAATTTCCACAACAGCAGGCATAGACAACAGGGTTTGAAGTTTTAATGGCAAATAATAAAAACAGCAAAATGGCTACTCACAAGTAGATTAAATATATAAAGCATGTATATAGTATAGGTGGTCCGGTGTCATCAACGGCAGTCTGCAGGGAAGATGGAGATCCCAAATGGAGGAGACGCTGAAGGCAGGTCTGCAGTTTCAGCAGGGAACGTCCTGGGCATCAAGGCGCTGTGGCCGTGCGAGATGTATCCCTTCTATGGTACAGGAAGGACCAGGAATATGCGCTTCAGCGTGCGCTTCAGCGTGGAACGCAGCGTGCCGTCTTCCAGAGCCTGCATCTGCTTATGGTAGCTGCCCCTGGTGCATACATCAATTTATTGACATTTGGACTTATTACTATGCCAGAACTACATTTGCGACATTTTTTCTCTTACTATAGACAACAGGGTTTGCACATGGATAGAAAAATTGGTTACAGGAGCATGTCTAAAGGGTGGTGATAAATAGAAAGTATTCAGACTGGTCTACAGTGGCAAGTGGGGTACCCAAAGGCTCTGTCCTGGGAGCAATTCTGTTTAATTTTTCCATAAACGATATAGAGGATGGGATAAATTGCCCAATCTCAGTGTTTGCTGATGATACAAAGCTAAGCAGGGCATTAACATCTTAACAGGGTATTGGTACATTACAAGAAGACCTCAATAAAATAAAGGAGAGGGCACCTACATGGCAAATGAAATAACAAGGAAAATTTGGGACTTGGACTTTATAGACACAGTAACACAAAAGAGTATATTTTTTAATACAAAAATATAATTTTATTAGACATAAAATTCTCAAAATTGCTAAAAAAACACATTTGATACATATAACCAATAGACATGTGCATTCGTTTTCGTCCGAATGCATTTTCAGGTATTCTCAGTATCGTTTTAACAAGCGAAAACGAAAGCACAGAATCCGAGAACCGAAAGATCCGACATAAACAAATGCTTTATTTTCGTTGCAACAACAGTTCGATATAGATAGGAGATTCGACATGACGCTGACAATAACAATCTGTGTCTATCGAACCTGTGGTCGAATGTGCCTAACCTTAACTCTATTAGTCCAAGATTATTCTACATAGAGAGAAAAGATTCGACATAGAGAGAAAAGATTCGACATTATAGAGAGAAAAGATTCGACATTATAGAGAGAAAAGGTTCGACATAGAGAGAAAAGAACGCTGCTGGAATTGGGTGGGGGAAGTAAAATAAAAATAATGATAATGATGAATGTTATTGGCTGATTGTAACCAAAGAGGAGGAGCAGTAAAATAGCTAGAACTAACTTGACAATTCAACATGAACGACGAAGATTCGACAAAGCATCGAAAAACATACAAACGTCAAATCTGTCACTGAAGGCTTATGGTGTCTGTCGAAAGTTAGAAGATTCGACGGTGCAGCTAAACTGTACGACGCTGCAATCGTACTTTTCCGGTCAAATGCATCCGCCCATAGGCTATAGAAGAATTCTAATGTTGGTTGACTAGTAATAGTAATTAATAAATATAATTATTACTAGTCATACAACATTAGAATTCTACTATAGCTTGTAGGCGGAACATTCGACCGGAAATGTATGATTGCAGCGTCCTACAGTTTCGCTGCTCCGTCAAATCTTCTTTGAACATTCGACAGACACCATAAGCCTTCAATGACAGATTCGACCTTAATTAATTCAGATTTTCGGACGAATGCAATTTCTAACGAAAAACAAAATAAATAAAAACGAATTTCGTGAGTAACTAAATAAATGTATTTTTCGGACGAAAACAAAATTCCGAAACAAAATATTTCAGTGTGCACATGTCTAATAACCAACAATACCTCTAGTGTACAAAACCATATGGACCTATGGAATGACTAAGTAATTGCAAATGGCATTCCATATAATTAGCAACAGTCCAGAATTATGGTACGGTAATGACAGCGCGGTGAAGAATTGTTGGACCAGAAGAAAATAAGGCTCGTACAATCACGCTTCTTCAGGAGCATTAAATGTAAATGCAGATAGTGAGACAAACATCCTAAAATACAAAACAGCCAAAGTATACTACAAGGGGAGAATATGAGGCGCTGGATAATGGGCTAGACCAATTTCTTATTGCCCGGCTAATAGACTGTAGATGAAAATGGACACTAGAGAGGACAAATTCGGTCCCGGGCTAATATGGTCTGTACAAAGAACCACAACTTGTAGAGGAATCAATCCAAATAGTAGGTAAAAAAAGAGTTCAGCCCAAATGTCCATAACAGTGTCTACGGGACTACACCCAATGCTGGTAAGTCCAGATATATATGTGAATATAGAGAGCCTGTAAACAGATCCCCTTAGCATGCAGCAGCCTCGATGTAACAATCGCCCGTCCTGAGATGACAGCTGAATGGCAAATGAGGTTTAATGTTAAAAAAATGTAAGTAATGCACTTGGGAGTAGGGATGGGCCCGGTGCTCGATTCGAACCCATGTTCGAATCGAGCACCGGGCGTTCGCTCGCTCGTCGAGCCCAGAACTATTTGGGCCGTTCGCATCACATTCGTGTGATGCGAGCGGCCCCGCAATGCATTGCGGCCGGCGCGGCCGGCGCAGTGCATTGCTGGCTGATGATTGGCCAAGCATGCACTGTGACCCCGCATGCTTGGCCAATCACAGCGCCCGAAACTCGGAGAGCAATAATTGGCTACAGGCAGGACGCCTGTAGCCAATTACAGCTCAGGGGCTTTAGTACATGCCCCACCATTTAAAAGGCCGCCACGCCATCGGCCCCGGTCACATGAGTTCCGGCTTTAGGAGAGATCAGTCTGCTGATTCTGTCTTTGCTTGATACTGAAAGATTTGCTCTTCTTTGCTAAACCATTGGCTATTTCTTTGCTAAACCATTGCTACCTAAGTCATTGATCGTTCATTGCTGCTGATTGCACAGTTAGCGTGTTATTAGCTGCTGCTGGGGATTAGTCTGGTGCGTGCTTACTGTTAGTACAGTATTGCAGTAGTACCAACCGCAGTGCTGTTAGCACAGCATTGCACCCCAACAGCACCCATAGGACTTCTAGTGTGTTAGTGGCAGCAAACAGAGCTCCTATATTTTCTTCTCAGCAGCACCCATAGGACTTCTGGTGTGTTAGTGGCAGCAAACAGAGCTCCTATATTTTCTTCTCAGCAGCACCCATAGGACTTCTAGTGTGTTAGTGGCATCACACAGAGCTCCTATATTTTCTTCTCAGCAGCACCCATAGGACTTCTAGTGTGTTAGTGGCAGCAAACAGAGCTCCTATATTTTCTTCTCAGCAGCACCCATAGGACTTCTAGTGTGTTAGTGGCAGCAAACAGAGCTCCTATATTTTCTTCTCAGCAGCACCCATAGGACTTCTAGTGTGTTAGTGGCATCACACAGAGCTCCTATATTTTCTTCTCAGCAGCACCCATAGGACTTCTAGTGTGTTAGTGGCAGCAAACAGAGCTCCTATATTTTCTTCTCAGCAGCACCCATAGGACTTCTAATGTGTTAGTGGCATCACACAGAGTTCCTATATTTTCATCTCAGAAGCACCCATAGGACTTCTAGTGTGTTAGTGGCATCACACAGAGCTCCTATATTTTCTTCTCAGAAGCACCCATAGGACTTCTAGTGTGTTAGTGGCAGCAAACAGAGCTCCTATATTTTCTTCTCAGCAGCACCCATAGGACTTCTAATGTGTTAGTGGCATCACACAGAGTTCCTATATTTTCATCTCAGAAGCACCCATAGGACTTCTAGTGTGTTAGTGGCATCACACAGAGCTCCTATATTTTCTTCTCAGAAGCACCCATAGGACTTCTAGTGTGTTAGTGGCAGCAAACAGAGCTCCTATATTTTCTTCTTAGCAGCACCCATAGGACTTCTAATGTGTTAGTGGCATCACACAGAGTTCCTATATTTTCATCTCAGAAGCACCCATAGGACTTCTAGTGTGTTAGTGGCATCACACAGAGCTCCTATATTTTCTTCTCAGAAGCACCCATAGGACTTCTAGTGTGTTAGTGGCAGCAAACAGAGCTCCTATATTTTCTTCTCAGCAGCACCCATAGGACTTCTAATGTGTTAGTGGCATCACACAGAGTTCCTATATTTTCATCTCAGAAGCACCCATAGGACTTCTAGTGTGTTAGTGGCATCACACAGAGCTCCTATATTTTCTTCTCAGAAGCACCCATAGGACTTCTAGTGTGTTAGTGGCAGCAAACAGAGCTCCTATATTTTCTTCTTAGCAGCACCCATAGGACTTCTAATGTGTTAGTGGCATCACACAGAGTTCCTATATTTTCATCTCAGAAGCACCCATAGGACTTCTAGTGTGTTAGTGGCATCACACAGAGCTCCTATATTTTCTTCTCAGAAGCACCCATAGGACTTCTAGTGTGTTAGTGGCAGCAAACAGAGCTCCTATATTTTCTTCTCAGCAGCACCCATAGGACTTCTAGTGTGTTAGTGGCATCACACAGAGTTCCTATATTTTCATCTCAGAAGCACCCATAGGACTTCTAGTGTGTTAGTGGCATCACACAGAGCTCCTATATTTTCTTCTCAGCAGCACCCATAGGACTTCTAGTGTGTTAGTGGCATCACACAGAGCTCCTATATTTTCATCTCAGAAGCACCCATAGGACTTCTAGTGTGTTAGTGGCATCACACAGAGCTCCTATATTTTCTTCTCAGCAGCACCCATAGGACTTCTAGTGTGTTAGTGGCAGCAAACAGAGCTCCTATATTTTCTTCTCAGCAGCACCCATAGGACTTCTAATGTGTTAGTGGCATCACACAGAGTTCCTATATTTTCATCTCAGAAGCACCCATAGGACTTCTAGTGTGTTAGTGGCATCACACAGAGCTCCTATATTTTCTTCTCAGAAGCACCCATAGGACTTCTAGTGTGTTAGTGGCAGCAAACAGAGCTCCTATATTTTCTTCTTAGCAGCACCCATAGGACTTCTAATGTGTTAGTGGCATCACACAGAGTTCCTATATTTTCATCTCAGAAGCACCCATAGGACTTCTAGTGTGTTAGTGGCATCACACAGAGCTCCTATATTTTCTTCTCAGAAGCACCCATAGGACTTCTAGTGTGTTAGTGGCAGCAAACAGAGCTCCTATATTTTCTTCTCAGCAGCACCCATAGGACTTCTAGTGTGTTAGTGGCATCACACAGAGTTCCTATATTTTCATCTCAGAAGCACCCATAGGACTTCTAGTGTGTTAGTGGCATCACACAGAGCTCCTATATTTTCTTCTCAGCAGCACCCATAGGACTTCTAGTGTGTTAGTGGCATCACACAGAGCTCCTATATTTTCATCTCAGAAGCACCCATAGGACTTCTAGTGTGTTAGTGGCATCACACAGAGCTCCTATATTTTCTTCTCAGCAGCACCCATAGGACTTCTAGTGTGTTAGTGGCAGCAAACAGAGCTCCTATATTTTCTTCTCAGCAGCACCCATAGGACTTCTAGTGTGTTAGTGGCATCACACAGAGCTCCTATATTTTCTTCTCAGCAGCACCCATAGGACTTCTAGTGTGTTAGTGGCAGCAAACAGAGCTCCTATATTTTCTTCTCAGCAGCACCCATAGGACTTCTAGTGTGTTAGTGGCATCACACAGAGCTCCTATATTTTCATCTCAGAAGCACCCATAGGACTTCTAGTGTGTTAGTGGCATCACACAGAGCTCCTATATTTTCTTCTCAGCAGCACCCATAGGACTTCTAGTGTGTTAGTGGCAGCAAACAGAGCTCCTATATTTTCATCTCAGAAGCACCCATAGGACTTCTAGTGTGTTAGTGGCATCACACAGAGCTCCTATATTTTCATCTCAGAAGCACCCATAGGACTTGTAGTGTGTTAGTGGCATCACACAGAGCTCCTATATTTTCTTCTCAGCAGCACCCATAGGACTTCTAGTGTGTTAGTGGCAGCAAACAGAGCTCCTATATTTTCTTCTCAGCAGCACCCATAGGACTTCTAGTGTGTTAGTGGCATCACACAGAGCTCCTATATTTTCTTCTCAGCAGCACCCATAGGACTTCTAGTGTGTTAGTGGCAGCAAACAGAGCTCCTATATTTTCTTCTCAGCAGCACCCATAGGACTTCTAGTGTGTTAGTGGCATCACACAGAGCTCCTATATTTTCATCTCAGAAGCACCCATAGGACTTCTAGTGTGTTAGTGGCATCACACAGAGCTCCTATATTTTCTTCTCAGCAGCACCCATAGGACTTCTAGTGTGTTAGTGGCATCACACAGAGCTCCTATATTTTCTTCTCAGCAGCACCCATAGGACTTCTAGTGTGTTAGTGGCAGCAAACAGAGCTCCTATATTTTCTTCTCAGAAGCACCCATAGGACTTCTAGTGTGTTAGTGGTATCACACAGAGTTCCTATATTTTCATCTCAGAAGCACCCATAGGACTTCTAGTGTGTTAGTGGCATCACACAGAGCTCCTATATTTTCTTCTCAGCAGCACCCATAGGACTTCTAGTGTGTTAGTGGCATCACACAGAGCTCCTATATTTTCATCTCAGAAGCACCAATAGGACTTCTAGTGTGTTAGTGGCAGCAAACAGAGCTCCTATATTTTCTTGTCAGCAGCACACATAGTACCTATAGTGTGTTAGTGTCAGCACCCATAGAACCTACAGTGTGTTGTGAGCACACATAGGAGTTCTATTTTTTATACTATATACACTACCGACTACAATGGCTGGAAGACCGCCAAGGAGAGGCAGAGCGTGCCGAGGCAAGAACACAGGGCAGGCAGGCTCTGTTTCTAGAGACAACAGTGCTGGCCGTGGACGTGGTCGTGCATCGTCATCAGCACGTGGCCATGGGACACGCTTGTCTTTGTTTTCGGCAGCTGGACATGTGGAGCCGCATCATGCCGAAGGCTTGGTAGAATGGATGACCAAGCCCTCCTCATCCTCCTCATCCTCCTCATCCTCTCTCACCCAGGCTCAGGGTACTGGCAGAGCAGCTGCCAACGCGTACTCAATGGCATCATCAGCCACCCCTTCCCTAGACCCACCATGTCCTCCTGAGGAGTCCCCCGAACTGTTTGAGCACAGTGTTGGGTACATGCTCCAGGAGGATGCCCAACGATTCGAAGGCTCGGATGATGATACCCAGCTTGAGGAAGTCAGTAGTGTGCGCGCAGAGAGAGGGGATGCTGAAGGACAGCAATCTGGCAGTAGTGTTCCACCAGCTGCAGCTTACTGCCAGGTTTGCTCTAGTGGTGAAGAGGGAGGGGATGATGAGGTCACTGACTCCACGTGGGTGCCTGAAGGGAGAGAGGAGGAGGAGGAGGAGGATGCAGCGTCACATGTCCAACGAGGCAGGATGCCCCCTGGAGGCCAGCTAGAGGCCAGCACAGCAACTGTACCACACCGCAGAGCTCCGCCTGTGCAGGGCGCTGCCTCTGCACGTTATCACAAAAGTTCTTTGGTGTGGGCCTTTTTTGAGACGAGTGCATCAGATCGCACCACTGCTATTTGCAATATTTGTCTCAAGCGTATCTCGCATGGCCAAAACATCAGCCGCTTGGGCACCACAAGCATGAGCAGACATATGTCGACCTGCCATGCAGCTCGTTGGCAAGCACACATAAAAGACCCACACCAAAGAACAAAGCGGACCTCTCCTTGCTCCTCATCAGCTGGGATCTCCATCCCCACTATATCTTCAGTCCTCTCTGAAAGCTGCTCTGAGAGGACTGAAGGTGTAGAATTAGGTGTGTCACAACCAAGTACTTGCAGTACACCGACGTCCGATTGTAGCAGGCAAATTTCCCTGCCCCAGCTGCTGGACCGTCGAAAGAAGTATACTCCCAGCCATCCACATGCCCAGCGGTTGAATGCTAGCTTGGCTAAATTGCTAGCACTTCAACTGCTGCCTTTTCAGTTGATAGACTCGGCCCCCTTCCGTGAGTTTGTTCAATGTGCGGTTCCTCAGTGGCAGGTTCCCAAACGCCACTTTTTCTCACGGAAGGCGATTCCGTCTCTCTACTGGCATGTGGAAGGCAATGTCCATGCCTCGCTGGACAGGGCAGTCAGCGGTAAGGTGCATATTACCGCTGACTCATGGTCCAGCAGGCATGGACAGGGACGTTATCTTTCTTTCACGGCCCATTGGGTCACTCTATTGGCAGCTGGGAGGGATGCAGGACAAGGTGCAGTAGTGTTGGAGGTTGTTCCGCCACCACGCCTCCAAAATGCTACTACTGGTTGTGACACACTTCTCTCCTCCACCCCCTCCTCTTCTTCTTCCTCCATGTCCTCTTCGAGTGCTCTGTCCTCGGAACCAGCGGTGCTCCGTAGGCGTACAAGGGGCTACGCGAGTACGCAGGCAAAAAGATGCCATGCCGTGCTTGCGCTGGTGTGTTTGGGGGACAGGAGCCACACTGGGCCAGAGGTTCTGGCAGCTCTGCAGGGGCAGGCCGAGAGGTGGTTGATGCCACGCCAGCTTAAGCCAGGAATGGTCGTTTCTGATAATGGCACCAACCTCCTCTCCGCCCTGCGACAGGGGCAGCTCACCCATGTGCCCTGTATGGCTCACGTCCTCAACCTGGTGGTGCAGCGGTTCTTGGGCAGGTTCCCAGGCTTACAGGATGTCCTGAGGCAGGCCAGGAAAGTCTGTGTGCATTTCCGCCGATCTTATAATGCCAGTGCTCGCCTGGCTGAGCTGCAAAAGGAGCTGAACCTGCCCAAGAACCGCCTAATATGTGACATGCCCACCAGGTGGAACTCAACGTTGGCCATGCTGCAGCGACTGCACACGCAGCAGAGGGCCATCAATGAGTACCTTTGCGACTACGGCACCAGGACAGGGTCAGGGGAGCTTGGCTTTTTTTCCCCACGCCAGTGGAGCATGATCAGGGATGCATGCACTGTCCTCTCACCATTTGAGGAGGCCACGAGGATGGTGAGCAGTGACAGTGCATGCATCAGTGACACTGTACCTCTTGTCCACCTGTTGGAGCATACGCTGCGTGGGATAATGGACAGGGCACTTGAGGCAGAACAGAGGCAGGAAGAGGAGGACTTCCTTGTCTCTCAAGGCCCCCTTTATCCAGACAATGTTCCTTCTGTCCCGCCCATCACACAGGAAGAGGAGGAGGAGGAGGAGGAGGAGGATTGTGTGAGCATGGAGGTGGAGCCTGGCACTCAGCATCAGCAGCAGCAGTCTTTTAGGGATGATGTACAGTCCCAACAAACCAGTGGACTTGTACGTGGCTGGGAGGAGGTGGCTGGCGATCATGTCATCCTCAGTGACCCAGAAGACTCCGGACCGAATGCCTCAGCTAACCTACGCTGCATGGCCTCCCTGATCCTGCAAAGCCTGCGGAAGGATCCTCGTGTTCTTCGGATCAAGGAGAGTGACCATTACTGGCTGGCCACTCTCCTTGATCCACGGTACAAGGGTAAGGTTGCGGACCTTATCTTGCCGTCGCAGAGGGAGCAGAGGATGAGACATCTCAGGGAGGCCTTGCAGAAAGGTCTGTGCAACGCGTTCCCAGAAACTGGGAGGTTACAAACTCCTGGTCCTGGACGACGAGTTGCTGAGGCTTCGGTCAGTAGCAGAAGGAGCGGTGGGGAAGGTGGACGTCTGACCGATGCGTTCAGACAATTTTTTAGTCCGCAGCCCCAAGGTATGATCGGTTCCAGCAACCATCGCCAGCGTCTGATATACATGGTGCAGGAATACCTAGGGGCAAGGTCAGACTTGGACACCTTTCCCACCGAAAATCCTCTGGCTTACTGGGTCCTGAGGATGGATCACTGGCCAGAGCTTGCACAGTATGCAATTGAGCTACTGGCCTGTCCTGCATCCAGCGTTCTTTCCGAACGCACATTCAGTGCTGCTGGAGGATTTGTCACCGATCATAGGGTGCGCCTGTCCACCGACTCGGTTGATCGACTGACCTTCATAAAAATGAATCAGTCTTGGATCACCACCAGCTACCAGACACCTGAAGCGGATATAACGGAATAATTTATAATGTCACATCCCTTCAAGACTGCCTATGCTGATGCTGAGTGACTGTCCTGTTATGTTCACTGACTATCCTCTTCCTCCTCCTCAATGATCCATGCCACCACACCAGTGCCTAAGGCACAATTTTTCAGCCCCTGTATAACAGGGGCGTGTAATTACAATTTTTTAAAAAGATGCTTCGCAACAGGTGTGACTGCTGTGCTCAGAGTACAGTATCTGTGAGGGGTTGCAGTGTTGTGGCACCAGCACCAGTGCCTAAGGCACAATTTTTCAGCCCCTGTTGGGGCGTGTAATTACAATTTTTAGGCAATGCTTTGCAACAGGTCTCGTTGCTGTGCTCAGAGTACAGTATCTGTGAGGGGTTGCAGTGTTGTGGCACCAGCACCAGTGCCTAAGGCACAATTTTTCAGCCCCTGTATAACAGGGGCGTGTAATTACAATTTTTTAAAAAGATGCTTCGCAACAGGTGTGACTGCTGTGCTCCAAGTACAGTATCTGTGAGGGGTTGCAGTGTTGTGGCACCAGCACCAATGCCTAAGGCACAATTTTTCAGCCCCTGTTTAACAGGGGCGTGTAATTACAAATCTTGATCTAATAGTTCACAGCAGGGCCCATTCCTGCGCCCACCAAGAGTAACTATGAGGGCCTACAGTCTTGTGGCAACACCGTCCACCACCACCACCACCACCAAAGGCCCAATTTTTCTGCCCTGTTCAACAGGTGCATGCAATTACAAATCTTGATCTAATAACTCACAGCAGGGCCCATTCCTGCACCCACCAAGAGTAACTGTGAGGGCTTACAGTCTTGTGGCAACACCGTCCACCACCACCACCACCACCACCAAAGGCCCAATTTTTCTGCCCGGTTCAACAGGTGCATGCAAGTACAAATCTTGATCTATTAACTCACAGCAGGGCCCATTCCTGTGCCCACCAGTCTTGTGGCTACACCAACATCTAATAGGGCAAATTTCTGCAGAGTATATACGGCAGGCCCCTACTTTCAAACATCCAACTTACAAACGACTCCTACTTGCAAACGGCAAGAGAAAACAGGAAGTGAGAGGAAATCTACCCCTAGGAAGGAAAATTCTATCCTGTTAGATTTAATTTGGGAAAAAGGTATCTCCTCTCTACTGATGCTTTATCACCAATCCTTGTTTCAATTAAAACCCCACTTTTCCAAAAACATTTGTCATTGGGACGGAAAGTGAGGTGACATGTTCTGAACAGATGTGCAAAGACAGCAAATGTTACAGGGGTGATAACCCCTCCCTATGTTCTCCAAAAAGCTTAAAAATTGATTTTTTTGGGATGTAGCTACACTTCATAATGTACCTGTTCAGATTCTACTTAAGAACAAACCTACAGTCCATGTCTTGTTTGCACCACCTATATACTGCTGTTCAGAGTATATAGGGTTGTAGGTATAGGGTTTTATTTTGGGTGCGGGGTCCCCCTTAGTATCCATACAAGACCCAAAGGGGCTGGGGTGGGGGGGGGTGATGGGGTAGCCATGCCATTTTTCTCAAGGATTTTCAGCCATATGGCGGCCAGGACAAGACATGACATTAAAGCCGCAAGTGGTTTTAAATGGCTTCTTTTTTTCCTTTACAAATGTCATTTTGTGCAAGGACAGTTCTAAACACGGGAAACACATGCCACTTCACAGGCATACTTTAGACACCCCCCAGGTACCATATTTAAAGGAAAATTTCACTTTTTTTTTTTCACTTTATGCATCATTAAAATGACTGCTCCCGAAAAAACTTTAGTTTTTAAAATTTCTTTTTGCATTGATATATGTCCCCTGGGGCAGGACCCGGGTCCCCAAACCTGTTTTATGACATTAACATGCATATTGGCCGTTGTAATTAGCAATTTTGATTTCGAACGTTCGCGTCCATTATAACGAATAGGGTTCGAAAATTCGCGCGAACTTTCGGTCCGTTCGAAGGTTCTGGTGCGAACCGAACCCGGGGGTGTTCGGCTCATCCCTACTTGGGAGCTGAAAATATGAATGCAGGGGTGTGTCCGGTTGGTGTACTGGATGGCCGCTCTCCTATGAGGCTCTGTACTTCCCCAGTGTCTAAAGAGGACCCACACCGACCATCGCAGCAATACACGCTCTATGAGGGCGATCCCATTAAATCATCTCCCTATTGTCTCCCAATTCACACAGCACACTGAAATCCAGACCCCAGGTGGAAGGCCCTTATCAAAGCTCTCTCCCACCCCTAATACGTACTCTGCAGATTCAGTCATCCATTGACTCATTCCCTGCATCTGAACATCCAGCGTCAGAGCTGGTTATGAAAAGTATGCTTCTATCCCTGAGAGAGACATTGCACACTGATATAATCGCAGTCTTAGCCCCTCTCAAACAAACAGTGCAGCAACATGAAGTGAGAATCTCCCATATGGAAACAAAAATGAGTGAGATGTGCACTGCTCACAATGATTTAGTGGATGCCCATGCTGATCATGACACCGAACTAAAACAAATGACTGAAGTGACTGAAAATCGCAGACTTAGAGGACCGCTCTAGACTAAACAATGTCGAATTCTGCGGTATCCCAGAATCGGTCGCACCAAAAGCACCAGCCACCTATATTCAGCAACTGATGAAATACTTAACCCCCTCACTTACGGATCTTGAATTGGCCATTGATAGGGCCCACAGAATAACCACACCTGACTTCTTGCCAGCCTCAGTCCCTAAAGACTTCTTAGCACGCATACATTTTTATCATGCCAAAGAGAAGATTGTGTATGATGCCAAGAACAACTCTGCACTCCCTAGACCCTATACTGGGGTGAAACTGTATGCAGACTTATCCAAGCAACACTCTTCAACAGGAAAAACCTCTCCACCATCTAACAATCCTCCCGAGACCTCACTACCTTCTCCTCCACAACTATTGATTGAATTACAGCCGAATTTGAAGTACTATCAAATGTACATAGAACACTTACTAGCTCTGAGAATATCCACACACCAACTAGATCCTCACAAAGTCACAAAGTCCTGCAACCTTATGTCAATTAAATTCACTTTTCTAAATGTGCGTGGCCTCAACCCTTAAAACGATCATCCCTTACAAGAGCAGCTCGCTCATTAAAAGCGGACATTCTTCTGATTCAGGAAATGCACTTTGTCTTAGATAAATTGCCTACCCTCACCTTGAAGAACTTTTCAGATGTATTCTTGGCCTCTAACTCTTATCAGAAAAACGGGGTCCTAACAGCTATATGAGACTCAGTTCAATTTCAACTACATTCTGAAAACGCAGATCCCTTGGGTCGGTACCACATCTTCATCTGTGACATCAACAAAATTAGATACACACGAGAGCGGCCCCCCTCCCTCCTGAACCGTACCAGGCCGCATGCCCTCAACATGGGGGTTTGGTGCTTCGGGACAAGGGCCTCTTCCCGACAACCCTGGCCATTGGTTGTCGGGGTCTGCGGGCGGGGGGGCTTATCGGAATCCGGGAGCCCCCTTTAATAAAGGGGCCCCCGGATACCGGCCCCCCACCCTATGTGAATGAGTATGGGGTACATCGTACCCCTACCCATTCACCTGGTGGAAAAAAATTGCAATAAAAAAAACACACAGCTTTTTAAAGTATTTTATTGCACAGCTCTTCTTCCGACTTTGGGGGTCTCCGGTGTCGTCGCCGCCGCTCTCCGGTTTTCTTCTGCCGGGCCACCGCTAACTTCTTTAGCTCTTTTGCTAGCGGAGGCCCGGTCTTCTCCGTCGTCTTCTCCCCTCTTCTCCTCTCCGGTTCTTCCTTTCTTCTGCCGGGCCTCCGCTAACGTCTTTTAGCTCTTTTGAGAATAGAGAAGACCGGCCCCTCCACTAGCAAAAGAGCTAAAGAAGTTAGTGGAGGGGCCGGCATAAGAAAGAAGCAGGAGAAGAACCGGGAGAAGAACCGGGAGAAGAACCGGAGAGTGGGAGAAGAAGAAGGCGACGGAGAAGACCGGGCCTCCGCTAGCAGAAGAGCTAAAAGAAGTTAGCGGAGGCCCGGCAGAAGAAAACCGGAGAGCGGCGGCGACGACACCGGAGACCCCCGAAGTCGGAAGAAGACCCCCGGAGCTGTGCAATAAAATACTTTAAAAAGCTGTGTGTTTTTTTTATTGCAATTTTTTTCCACCAGGTGAATGGGTAGGGGTACAATGTACCCCATGTTCATTCACATAGGGTGGGGGGCCGGTATCCGGGGGCCCCTTTATTAAAGGGGCTCCCAGATTCCGATAAGCCCCCCGCAGACCCCGACAACCAACGGCCAGGGTTGTCGGGAAGAGGCCCTTGTCCTCATCAACATGGGGGCAGGGTGCTCTGGGGTGGGGGGGCCGCAGGTCGCCCCCCTGCCCCAGAGCACAAAACCCCCCATGTTGAGGGCATGCGGCCTGGTACGGTTCAGGAGGGAGGGGGGCCGCTCCCTCGTCCCCCCCTCTTCCCCTGCGGCCTGCCAGGTTGTGTGCTCGGATAAGGGTCTGGTTTTGATTTTGGGGGGGACCCCCACGCAGTTTTTTTGGCGTAGGGGTTCCTCTTCAAATCCAGACCAGACCCAAGGGCCTGGTATGCCCCTGGAGGGGGAACCCATGCCGGTTTTTTATTTAAAATTTGGCCTGGAGTTCCCCCTCAAGATTCATACCAAACACAGTGCCTGCTATTGGCGGGATCCAAGTCGGATCCCCGTTCATTGAAAGTCGGACATATGTCGGCTTCATGTCGCAGGGCAAAGTCGGATCCAAAGTAGGACAGATGTCGTGTCGCACTAGTGTGAACCCAGCCTAAATACAACTACACTGCTGCTCTCAGCTGCTCATATCACTCTGGTCTCACTAAATAGCTAAAATCGTAAATAATACTGTTTTTGGAGCTTTGGGCGGCTCCTTATCATATACATGCAAATCTGGTAAAACACGGCATGCAAACGCCACAAAGCGCGCCTTTCTAAACGCCACTTTCAACCTTAGTTCAGAACACTTTGCACCAGCGTCCCGTCTACATGGGGCCTAAAAACGCCTATGCCATTTACAGCTCCAAAACGCCATGGTGGCCATGAGGCCATAGGCTAACATGGAGAGATGTTTTTAAGCTGCAAAAAACGCTCAATCAAGCGGTTGGAAAAAACGTCCGTGTGCATGTAGCCTTATATTAACCACTTGCGCACTGCCCAGACCAAGTTTCACATTTCAGCGCTGATGCACTTTTAATGACAATTGCGCGCTCATACAACACTGTAACCCAATGAAAATGTTTTATTTGTTGGCACACAAATAGAGCTTGATTTTGGTGCTATTTGATCACCTTTGTGTTTTAATTTTATTTTATTTCTATAAATACAAAAGACCGAGTTTAAAAAATAAATAAATGGATATTTTACCCACTTCAGCACTGGGCCTATTCTGGCACTTCTCTCCTTCATGTAAAAATCATAAATTTATGGCTATAAAATTACTTCAAAACACCAAACATTATATATTTTTTTGGAGCAGACACCCTAGGGAATAAGATGGTGGTCATTGCAAATTTTTATCTTACGACCAATTTTTTGGTATAATGTGAAAGATGTTGTTATGCTGAGTAAATAGATACCTAACACGTCACGCTTTAAAATTGCGCACACACATGGCATGACACCAAACTTCAGTAATTAAAAATCTCCCTAGGCGATGCTTAATTTTTTTTTACACGTTACCATTTTGCCATTACAGAGGGGGTCTAGTGCTAGAATTGCTGCACTCGTTCTAACGCACGCAGCAATAACTCACATGTGTTGTTTGAACGGCGTTTACATATGTGGGCGGGACTTACATGTGTGTTCGCTTCTGAGCGTGAGCTACCGGGGACATGGGCATTTTTTCTTATTTTTGTTTTTTGACTTTTTTGTATTTCTTACTCTTTTTTAATTTTTTTTAATTTTTTGGGATCTCTTTTATTCCTATTACAAGGAATGATAACATCCCTCGTAATAGGAATGTGTGTGACAGGTCCTCTTTATGGAGAGATGCAGGGTCAATAAGACCCTGCATCTCTCCTCCAGGCTGGAAAGCATGATATTGTTCCAAAAAAAATCACCAATCTCATGCTGACAGCCAAGATCACGGCTTGGTTAACATACGGGAACACGGCATGATGTCATAACGTCGTGCCCGCGCCTCCGACGGTCATAGAGATGACTGATGACCATCTGGTCACCAGTCATCTCCAAATCGTTCTCCGAGCCCCAGATGGCACGGGAGAGCCCGGAGAAGCACCGGATGGCGGCAAGAGGGGGGGGAATGTCCCCCCCTGCCTATAAGAACGATCGAGCAGTGGAACTGCCACTATGATCATTTTTATTGTGCACAGAATCGCCGGCTGAAAATAATGATATCTGAATGATGCCTGCAACTGCAGGCATCATTCAGATGTCACCGCCCAAAGCCAAGGATGTCATTTGACGGTGGGCGGTAGGAAACTGGTTAATATTTTTAAAAAAGGTAATTTTTCTTCTTCATTGATGTACACTGATGAGACTGCACTGATGGGCACTGATAAGGTGGCAAGGGTGGGCACTGAGAGGTGGCATTGCTATTTAGCACTGGTGGGCAGTGAGAAGTGGCACTGCTAGGTGGCAATGATAGTTGGCAGTGATGGGAACTGATAGGCACTGGCAGCACTGCTCGGTGCCACTGATTGGCACCAGTGGTGGGCATTGATAGGTGGCACTGGCAGAGGCTACTAATTGTCACAGATGATGCAGAATTGCCTCTTCCTCTTCGGGCCCCATGTCCCTTGCACATAAGCCGGTGATTGCCTTTTTTTATGCTCACGCTGTCAGCACAAGGAGAAAACAAAAACCATTACCCAGCTTTTGTTTACATCACGTGATCAGCTGTCATTTGCTGACAGCTGATCACATGGTAAAGAGCAGGGATCGGCCCCTTACTCGGATCTGTCATCACCCGAGTCACAGTGACTCTGTGACCACAGCGCGCGCAAAGGGGAGGACGTTTAGTGACGGACTCCCTGCAATTGAGGACCATGCTGTGGCCGGCGATCAGTTATAGCGCTGATCTCAAGTGATTAAAGAGGGTCAAAATGGGCCATTGACATGCATCACAATTCAACTTAGGAATGAGTCTTTGAAAAGTTACACTAAATAATTTGGCCACTTTATCCTTCCAAATAATTCACTTCCTGTCACATAGCCACACAGGAAGTGAGGGAAAATCCCTAACAATGTCTTTCCTTGGGGACACAGGTCAGTCTAAATACTTTCCCCATTATGCACATTGCACTCCAGCATAATTTGTGGTGTACCCCACAATATTATTAGGTAGTTTGGACTGTGGGGTTTATTTACTAAAGGCAAATCTACTTTGCACTACAAGTGCACTTGCTGTATATCTGAGAGGGACATGCAAGCCAAAAAAAACATCTTTGCTTTTACATGATTGTAACATCCAATCACCAGTACTTTCCCTCAGATTTTCAGCAGCTACACTTTTACTGCAGAGTGGATTTGTCTTTACTAAACCCCAAACTACCCAATGATTTGGGGTGTACACAACAAAGTGCTAGAGTGCAATTTGCTTAATAGGGACACTAGTTAGATTGATCTGTGTGTCCCCAAGAAAAGCCATTGGTAGGGTTTTACCTTCACTTCCTGTTTAGCTGTGTGACAGGAAGTGAAGCCAATGTTAAGAAAAGGAGACAAAGGCCAAACTACAAAAAAAAAAAAAACACACACGCAGGGGTTCTAACACTTTGTTTCCCTCAAAATGCCCACAATTAGAATTGTATGGCCTTGAGCTATTTTTAAGTGCAGTGCTCTAAATCAGTGCTTCTCAAGTACCCCCAACAGGCCATGTTTGCAGGTTTTCCTTCATCTTGCACATGTGCTTTAAATCACAGTCAATGGTTTTGATTTTTGGACAGCAGTTCTCAATAAGCTAAATTCACAAAACATGTCCTGTTGGGGGTATTTGAGGACTGAGGCTGAGAACCACTGCAGTAAAAAAGGAAAATTGAATACTTACCGCTCTGTATTTTTCATTTCCTGGTGACGCTCCATGGCAGCACACAATACAATCCATGCATATTCTACCATGAAGGCACCAGGGTAGACAAATCACACTTGATTTGTTTTGACATGCCAATCAGCTGTCACATTTGTTGCAAAGAAAACACAAAACAAACATCAAAACTTTTCATGTAATTTTATTGTTCAACAAAACAAAAGGGAAGGCAAAATAAAAAACATGGTCAATTTGAAACAGTTACAGACTCAACATCTTGAGCAATTTTTGGCCAAAAAAATGCAGCAGACAATTAAATCAAAGTGAACAAACAACACACATTAACAACATCAGAATTATTTCAGGGGAACATATCTCCCCCACACCAAAAATATACAATCCACATAAGTTAACCAATCACTTGTTTTGCAAAGACATAAAAAATAAAATACATGTGTTACAAACGCGATAAGGACACCAACATGTACATTTTGCCCCCCACACACACTTGCCTCTTCTTAAGGCAATCGACCGAATGCTCTGTGAGCTTTATATAACATATGTTTGTGTGCTAATGAGGCAATTGAAAACACATGCACAGTCCATGAAACACCCAGAATGCAAGTTCTCCCAATGTAGAGACTGAAATTCAAAGTGGGCACACCTGTTAAGATGTCCTTCAATTTCTAACCCATAAAAACACTCTCTGAGTGAGCATGCCCAGAAATATCCAAGCGCTGTTCACACACAAAAAGCACGCCAAAAAAAACCGAACTGGCTGGGCATGTGCAGAACAACACCAATGCAGCTAGCAAAAAATAACCCCCCCCCCCTCCCCCCGTCCAAAATTAAGCACATCATCCAGCATGCTACAAAATTAGAGATGGGACAATCACCCCCCCCCCCCCCACCAACAAATGCCATTGCAGTCTATGGGAACTGACTTGTTAATTTTGCTAGTCCCCACTTGGCTGGCTTATCTTCTAGTAGTTATTGGCCTTAAAATGGGGGCCCAGGTCCCACCCTAAGGGACATATATCAATGTCACCAATTTGGAAAACACCAAAAACAAAACAAGGAGAAGTGCCTTTAAATAAGCCAAATTGCTTAAGGGCCATTTCACACCACATACAGTCCATTGCGTTTTTTATGCATCCAAAATGCATGGAAATTTGGTAATATGGTTCTAAATGGCAGTGTTTGTTCCAGTGCATTCCAGTTCCACCAAAAAAGTAGAACATGCTGCATTTTACCTGCACTGGACTGTACTGGAACGCATCAAAACGCATCATAAACGCACTGGAACGCACAGGAACACACCTAAATGCACCAAAAACGCACTGGAACACACTTGTCCTTATCTATGGTTAATAAAAAAAAGAGGGGTGAAAACAAAGCACTGGACTGCATCAAAAACGTACCAAAAATGCACTGGAACGCATGAAAAACGTGCATGCAAAAAAGCACCTGAACGCATCCGGATTGTGTTTCTATGGTGTGAACTGGCCCTAGTTCACACTATAGAAACGCAGTCTGGGTGTGTTCCAGGTGCTTTTCTGCATGCGCGTTTTTGACACATTCCAGTGCATTTTTGAGGCGTTTTTGATGCAGTCCAGTGTTTTTTTCCGCCTCTTTTCACTTAGGACAAGTGTGTTGCAGTGCATCTTTGGTGCATTTAGGTGCATTGCGGTGCATTCCAGTGCATTTTTGGTACGTTCCGTTGCGTTTTTGATGTGTTTTCCTGGGGTCCAGTACAGTTTTGTACCTAAAAAATGCAGCATGACCAATTATTTTTTGGCTTTCTGAAACGCACTGGGACGGACTGCAGTGGTGTGAACTATGCCATTGGCATTAATGTTATCAACTTTCTTTGCGTTTTTCAGGCATCAAAAAAACGCACTGCACTGCATCCGGTGTGAACAGGCCCTAAATATCATCCCCGGGGGGTGTCTATAGTATGCCTGTAAAGTAGCACATGTTTTCCATGTTTATAACAGTTGGAGAGCAAAATGACATTTCTAAAGTAAAATAATAGTCATTTAAAAGTCCTTGCGGCTGTAATGAATTGCCGGTTCCTGTCAATACAGATAAAAGTCATTGAAAGTCTTTGCTAGCCAAAAAAAAAAAGCGTGGGGGTTCCCCCAAATTCCATAACCAGGCCCTTCAGGTCTGGAATGGATATTAAGGGGAACCCCGCTGCAAATTTTAAAAAAAATTACGTGGGGTTCCCCCAAATATCCAAACCAGGCCCTTCAGATCTGGCATGGATTTTAAGGGGAACTCCACCCCAATTTTTTTTAAAAAATGGCGTGGAGTCCCCCTAAAAATCCACACCAGACCCTTTATCCGAGCACATAACCTGGCCGGCCGCAGGGGAAGAGGGGGGGACGAGAGAGCGGCCCCCCTCCCTCCTGAACCGTACCAGGTCACATGCCCTCAACATGGGGAGGATGTCCCCATGTTGATGGGGACAAGGGCCTCATCCCCACAACCCTTGCCCGGTGGTTGTGGGGGTCTGCGGGCGGGGGGCTTATCAGAATCTGGAAGACCCCTTTAACAAAGGGGACCCCCAGATCCCGGCCCCCCCCTGTGTGGAATTTGGGGGGACCCCCACGCTTTTTTTTTTGGTTAGCAAAGACTTTCTATGACTTTTCTCTATATTGCCGGGAGCCGACAATTCATTACAGCCGCGGCTACTTTTAAATGTTTTTTTTTCCTTTAGAAATGTCATTTTGCTGGCGCACTGGCAAGTTCAGAGCTGCGCTTGTTCAACTTATGCAAATTAGTTTACGTGACTTGACATTTACTAAGATTTTGCCGGCGCAGTGAATCGGCGCATTTAAACCATTGAAATTCCCGCGCTGAGCTCAAAAAAACCTCCCGCAGCTCGAATCGGAATTGCCGGCGCAGCGGGCTGGTTTTGAAAAAGTTACTTTCCCACTCTATTTTGGGCATGTTTGTTATTTGGGCAGGTGTCACTACACTTCCTCACATCACCCCACATCACCCCCATTATATTCTCACTTCCAGCTTCTTTATATTTAGTGTTTAACATGCTGTGCGCCAGGTCCATAGTGGCGCACTGAGCGCCTCCTCCCGGGCGCAGAGAACACTATAGTAAATGGGAAATAGGGCTGCGCTACCTGCGCTAATGTTTTGTAAATACCAAAACAGTCATTGCGCACGCAGATGCGCCAATACTCATGGCGCAAACGTTTGGTAAATCAGCCCCATGGTGTACTCTCCAAACCATTCAACATATTGAATAGTACCAGATAAGGATGCACTCTATCCCCCATAATATTTGATTTTTTAATAGAACCCCTTGTTGCCAAAATCCCCGTATCTCAGGAATTTCGCTCCAAGGGACTAATATAATCCAATATTTAATAATACAATATAATCCTAATGCTTACCAATCCCACTCAGTCCCTCCACTCTATTTTTAATATCCCAATATGCTATCTTACTACAAACTGAACAAATCAAAATCCGTGATCTTAAACCTACATACACCCTGGACCACACAAAATGCCTTGTCGAAAATGTTCCCATTCACTTGGGCTAAACAATCCATCTTTTATCTAGGCATTAACTTAACCCCCATAACTGCCCAAATATTTTAATGTAACTATAGACCAATAATGCAGTCCTTACCCAAAGATCTACCATCCTTCTATTCCTTTGGCATGTCCAAACTGGGACGTATAGCAAATTGTCAAAATACTCATACTTCCTAAACTGCTATACCTATTTAGGACTCTCCCTATCCCACTTCCCTCCAAGTTTTCCCATACTGTCCAAGAGCATATAAACCAATATATTTGGAAATTTAAAAGTCCTAGATGTTTATCTCATCTTTTACATAGACCAATGAAAAGTGGAGGAGCTACCCTTCCTTATCTTCACTTATACTACATGGCCACACTACTAGACCAGATCTACTTCTGGTGGCATCCAACCAAAGAAAAAACTTGGTCACAGATGGAAATCCCATCCTTTCACCCACTCACCCCATGTAAGTTCCTACTCCTGTGCTCTATATACCATAAACACTGTGCCTTAAGTCATCCACATTTTAAAGTGTCTCTCAAAGTTTGGACATCCTTACTATCTTAGAAGACTCCACTTCTCAGATCGATAGCTTTACCTATAGCTATTGATAGCTTTACCTATTGATATCCTAAAATGTAGGGTCCAGACCCTGCAACACATCCATAGGGATGATAAATTAACACCCTTCTATGCCTTGCAGAATACCTTTGCCTTACCTTCTTTTGAGTTTTACAGTTATGTAAGAATTTACCACCTGTTCAATTCCTCCAAGCACCACCCTCCCAGTCCAAATTTTGCAATTCTACGAAACTCCTAAATACTTGTAACACTGAATCTCCCTTTTTTATTCCTACCTCAACAACCTAAAATTCCTCACCAGATCTCCTTCCTTAAAGTTGTTGTTAACCCACTTCTTTCAAATCCTCCTACCCCCTCTGTGCCAAAATAATAATGTCCCTGTGCCTGTGTATTGTAAAAAATTTGCCGGGTTTTCTTTCTCGTACATCACGGGACACAGAGCGACATAGTCATTACTAATGGGTTATATAGATACCTTCAGGTGCTGGCACTGGCAACTTCCAAAACCGGAAGTACCCTCCCCTATATAAGCCCCTCCCATCCGGGAGTACCTCAGTTTTTTGCCAGTGTCTAAGGTGTTGGCCAAGAAGTAACATGTGTTTCACTGAGCTTGCGTACAGGTTCTTTTGGGGCCTAAGTAAGCTATTCCGGATCCGACCAAAAAAGCTTCATAGCTAAACGGTCGGTACCCGGGCCTTGCAAGAGAAGAGCAAGGTTTTGCCTGTAATGCCTCTCTTAGGAGGGCTGGACCCTGGGATCCAGAGCTCTGGTCATACCCACGACCAAGATGTTTTCTGTGCAGGGTGCTATACAGGTCCAGGGGAGTGGAATCCTTGGGAACCCGGTCCCTGAAGGTTTTATTACAATGCCTGCCGTGATAGGTGAAGTTTGGGCTTCTGTGGACCAAACAGAGTCCTGCGGCGAGGAAAAGGTAAGTGGGGGCCCCCAGGAACTTGGTTCTATTGGGGGACCCCCAAGCCTATTTTGTCTTTCTGCCTGTTACCTAAGGTATTCCCGCTAAATATTCTGTGTATGCCTGTTACTACTGAGAAAATGTAAAAAAAAATTATAGTAGGCAAGAAAAAAAAAAAAAATGTGTAAGACCGTGGTACCTGTGTTAAACACTAGAGGCCGCTATGGTTCTTTTTTTCTTGTAATGTGGATTTTTTTTCTTCCGAAGTCAAATCCAGGCAGTTGGTAAGTTCTCTGCGGGGAAGCTGTCTCCTCTGCCCTGTTGCTGCGCTGATCCATCCCCGGGCCCTGCGGCAAGGGACCCTGGCTCCCATCTAGCTCCTGTTTTTTTCAAAAAAGGCGCCGAAGGCGCACGTGCCCGCGCGCGTGCACGCGCCTCTCTATATAGAGGCAATCTGGAAAAGGGGCGGAGCGGGTGGATGACGCTCGGTGTGCGCCGCGGCGCTACTGCGCATGTGCGGGCGTCCAGCATGTTTTAAAAGCAATCAAGCTGGCTATTGAAGTGCACAAACAGAGCTAGCAACAGTAAAAAGGCACACAGAGGCGGTTGATGCAGGCATCCCCTAGAAAGGCACTTTAGTAGACACCAACTGATATATAGCAGCAATTGTGCTAGACTATTCTCAGTAAAAAGGGTGTATTACGGCTGGAATACCTCAGCTTTGGGCTTAGGAATATGCCATCCAGAAGCTCCGGAACTAAATCTTCCAGGAAGCAAAAGGGGTCTCCATCGGGCTCTGAGGATCTTGGGCATGCTTCTGCTGCACCAGTCTCCCCTGAAAATTCAGAGGTTAGTGACCGTAGAGACCCTGCAGGAGTACCTGGTACTGTGGCTGTCCTCAGTTCACCTGCTCCTGTGTATGTAACAGAGAAGGTTTTTCCTCAGCTCTGGGAGGATTAGAGGAGAGATTGTAATCGCTGCCTCCCTGTCACAGGGAAAGGCCCGATCTCCGTCTCCTCCTTCAGAGTACCTGTTAGCGGAGCAACAGTCCCATACAGGGATCGACCTGCCTGAAGGGGATCAGGAGGAGGTTGATTCTGTTATAGAGGAATCAACTGTGGAGGAACCTTTCTCAGCATCTCAAGCTGAAAGATTATGGGTTCAGTCTTTGACTAGCATGGTCCGATCAGCATTTAAAATGCACCTTGCGGAACCATCAACAACTACTGTCTCCTCGCTGGGGTCGCTAAAAGCTCCCCAGACTGTCTGTTCCTTTCCAGTTCACCCTTTATTGGAAGGGCTCATGTACCAGGATTGGGAACATCCTGATAAAATATTTACTCCCCCCAAGAGATTTCCGGTGGTCTATCCCATGGAGGATAAGTTCATCAAAAAATGGAGGGTCCCTACAGTGGACGCAGCCATCTCTTGTGTGAATAAATCACTGACATGTCCAGTGGATAATGTCCAAATGTTCAAGGACCCAATAGATAAAAAATTGGAGTCCTTATTAAAATCTGCTTTTTCTACAGCAGGCTTGGTGACACAACCAGCAGTGGCAGCTATTGGGGTCTGCCAAGCAGTGAAGGATCAGTTGAAACAGGTCTTAAGGGACTTGCCAGATCAGCAGGCCCTTGCCCTAGCTGATCTACCTAGAGCCTTGTGCTTTGCGGTTGATGCCATA
Organism: Rana muscosa; assembly: GCA_029206835.1. NCBI lineage: Eukaryota > Metazoa > Chordata > Amphibia > Anura > Ranidae > Rana > Rana muscosa. The sequence continues at coordinate 1,173,996,139 of CM055122.1, forward strand.
AAGGATTCAATCCATCAGGCCTCCCGCCTTACGCTGTCTGTAGTACATATGCGCAGGCTTCTATGGCTAAAAAACTGGTCTGCTGAAGCTCCCTGTAAAAAATTGCTGGTTAGCTTCCCATTTCATGGTGAACGCTTATTCGGGGAAGACCTGGACAAATATATCCAGAAAATTTCCAACGGTAAAAGTACACTCTTGCCGGTTAAAAACAGAGTTAGAGGTCCCTCTTTTAAGAGGCCTGCTTCTCCAGTCCCTGGGGCATCGGCTGTGAAACAGTACCGACGGCCTCCTGGGTCAAATCCCGGGGGTAAAAATCAGGGACAATCGCAGGGTAATAAAAAACCCTGGGTCAGGAGAGGTACAAAACCTCCCCCAAAGTCAAATTCATGAAGGGTTGCCCCCACTCAATCGGGTGGGGGGAAGACTCCAGTTGTTCGCAGAGACCTGGCGGGACACGATCAGAGACAGATGGGTGCTCTCCGCAGTAAGTCTGGGATACAGATTGGAGTTAAAAGACTCTCCTCCTTCCCATTTTATGAGGTCAAACGTGCCAAGGGATCCCCGGAAGAGAGAGTCCCTCCTGTTGGCACTAGAACAACTATTGCTCCAAGGAGTAATTATGGAGGTTCCCCTGGAAGAATAGGGGTTCGGGTTTTACTCAAACCTCTTTACAGTCCCGAAGCCAAACGGGGACGTGAGGCCCATATTAAATCTAAAAGGGCTAAACAAATTCCACCAAAAATTTCTACGCTTTGCAGTAGAAGGGCGCCATTTTCAGTTCAGAGCCTTACCCTTCGGTCTGGCCACAGCACCGCGAGTGTTCACAAAAATTCTGGCCCCATTGTTGGCCAATCTAAGAACGCAAGGTGTAACGATAATGGCATATCTAGACGACTTGTTGCTGATAGACCACTCAGTGAAAAAACTAGAAGTGGTCGTTCACAAGACAATCAAGTATCTGGAATCTCACGGTTGGATCACGCTTGGGGCTAAGGCTAGATTCAGGCCAGAAGAAAATATTCTTGCCTCGAAAAAAGGTGTTGTCTTTGAGAGATTTGATCCACTTAGTGGGTACAAAAAGACAGCCGTCCATACGCCTGTGCATGAGGCTGCTGGGAAAAATGGTGGCATCATTCAAAGCAGTACCCTACGGTCAATTCCATTCAAGGAATTTGCAAAGGGCCATGCTGTCAGCCTGGAACAAGAAAGTTCAGGCCCTAGGCTTACCAATGTCCTTGTCCCCTTCCGTTCGCAAGAGCCTCCGTTGGTGGTTGGTTCTCCAGAATCGGGAAAAAGGGAAATCCTTCAGTCCGATTTCTTGGAAGGTGGTCACTACAGATGCCAGCCTTATAGGCTGGGGAGCAGTACTGGAGCAATGGTCTCTCCAGGGCAGATGGTCGGATGCGGAGAAGGCCCTGCCCATCAATCTCTTAGAGATACGAGCAGCCCGGTATGCCCTAGTAGCATGGACATCCAAACTCCAAGGGTCCCCTGTCAGAATTCAATCAGACAATGCCATGGCAGTGGCATATATCAATCATCAGGGTGGCACCAGGAGTCGTGCAGCCCAGAGGGAAGTAAATTGCATCCTGAAATGGGCAGAAAGATATGTCCCAGCCATATCCGCGGTATTCGTTCCAGGAGTGGAGAATTGGAAGGCGGACTTTCTAAGTCGCCAACAATTATGCCCAGGGGAATGGTCCCTTCACCCCGAGGTTTTTCGGACAATATGTCAGCGGTGGGGAACACCGGATGTAGATCTGCTAGCATCCAGATTCAACGCAAAGGTGGACAGGTTTGTCTCTTGGACAAGGGATCCCCTAGCTTGAGGCTCGGATGCCCTCGTGTTCCCTTGGGATCAGTTCAAGCTGATATATGCATTCCCACCGCCACAATTGTTACCTCGATTACTCCGCAGAATCAGGGTAGAAAAGAAACCAGTGATTCTGGTGGCTCCAGCGTGGCCCCGAAGAGCATGGTACGCGGAGATTGTAAAAATGTCAGTGGGGAGTCCTTGTACTCTCCCACATCGTCCGGACCTGCTTTCGCAAGGACCGATATACCACCCTTCCTTACCAGCCCTAGGTTTGACGGCCTGGCTATTGAAGCCCACATTCTAAAAAAGAGAGGGCTCTCTAATCCTGTGGTATCTACAATGATCAATACCAGGAAGCCGGTATCCAGGCAGATCTACTATAGAATCTGGAAGGCGTACATCGCGTGGTGTGAGGCCAAGAAATGGCATCCACGTAAGTACGTAATAGGTAGGATTCTGGACTTCCTACAGTGGGCTGTAGATAGGAAGCTTGCCTTGAGTACTATCAAGGGTCAGATTTCGGCCTTGTCAATATTTTTTCAAAGGCCCTTGGCTTCGCATTCACTAGTCAAAGCCTTTATACAAGGAGTGATGTGTATTAGTCCTCCGGTTAATATTCCCATATGTCCATGGGATCTAAACCTGGTTCTGTCGGATCTACAGAAACAACCATTTGAACCATTACAGCATATTTCTTTGGTTCTTCTCACCAGGAAATTGATTTTTCTAGTAGCCATTTGTTCGGCTAAAAGAGTGTCGGAATTAGCAGCTATGTCCTGTAAAGAGCCATATCTGGTTATCCATAAGGACAGAGTAGTGTTACGTCCTCATCCAGCCTTTCTTCCTAAGGTGGTATCGAGGTTTCATTTGAACCAAGATGTGGTTCTTCCTTCTTTTTTCCCCAAACCTACTTCGGTAGAGGAAAAGTTATTGCATTCTTTGGATGTAGTAAGAGCAGTTAAAGCTTATCTAAAAGCCACTGCTCAGATTCGCAGAACGGATACTTTGTTTATTCTGCCGGAAGGCCCCAGAAAGGGTCAGGCAGCGTCAAAATCTACTTTAGCCAAGTGGATTCGACAGGTCATAGTGCAAGCCTATGGCTTGAGAAGGAGACCGCCTCCGTTCAAAGTTAGAGCGCACTCCACGAGAGCAGTTGGAACTTCATGGGCAGCGCATCACCAGGCCTCCCTGGCTCAAATCTGTAAGGCCGCAACATGGTCTTCAGTACACACGTTTACTAGGTTCTACCAGGTGGATGTTAGAAGTCAGGAGGATGTCGCCTTTGGGCGCAGTGTGTTGCAGGCCGCAAAAGATCCTCATGTCTGATAGCGCTCAGCTTATGTATGGTGTATCCCCCCCCCTCATTGGGCATTGCTTTAGGACATCCCATTAGTAATGACTATGTCGCTCTGTGTCCCGTGATGTACGAGAAAGAAAATAGGATTTTTATAACAGCTTACCTGTAAAATCCTTTTCTTGGAGTACATCACGGGACACAGAGCTCCCACCCCTCTTTGGGGACACTTATTGCTTTGCTACAAAACTGAGGTACTCCCGGATGGGAGGGGCTTATATAGGGGAGGGTACTTCCGGTTTTGGAAGTTGCCAGTGCCAGCACCTGAAGGTATCTATATAACCCATTAGTAATGACTATGTCGCTCTGTGTCCCGTGATGTACTCCAAGAAAAGGATTTTACAGGTAAGCTGTTATAAAAATCCTATTATACCTATATAAGCTCAGCTCGTCAGCTCTCGCTCTCGTCTCTCTTGGCTCACAGTTCCAGTGGGCAGTGCCAAGCCTTCACGCTGACGTCACCAGGGGAGGAGAGAGAGGAGAGAGAGAGAGCTGGCAGTCATCATGTTATTCCGTCGTCATGTTAAATAAGACATGAATTGGGAAGTGCACCTACATTTTTTATCAATGTACTTGTTTTAATAACTTGTTTTTTAATGTAATGTGTAAATAAAATATATTTAATTGTATGATTAACCACTTGCCGACCACCGCATGCTGATTTACGTCGGCAGAATGGCACTGGTAGGCAAATGGGCGTACCTGTACGTCCCTTTGAATTTGCTGCCTACTGGGTGCAAATCGCACGCCCGCTGCACGCCGCAGGAGGGTGCCCACGGGTCCTGCAAACTCAATGTTCGCCGGCGGCCCGCGACCGTGATACAGAGAGGCAGAACGGGGAGATGCCCATGTAAACAAGGGATTTCCCTGTTCTGCCTAGCAACATGACAGGGATCTACTGCTCCCTGTCATCAGGAGCAATGATCTCTGTCATGTTGTAGTGAGCCCATCCCCCTACAGTTAGAACACCTCCCTAGGACACACTTAAACCCTTGATCGCCCCTAGTGTTTAGCCCCTTCCCTGCCAGTGTCATTTATACAGTAATTAGTGGCAATTTGTAGCACTGATCGCTGTATGAATGTCCATGGTCCCAAAATATTGTCAAAAGTGTCCGATGTGTCTGCCATAATGTCGCAGTCCCGATAAAAATCGCAGATCGCCACCATTTCTAGTAAAAATAATAATAATAATAAAAATGCAATACATCTATCCCCTATTTTTTTACTTTTGCGCAAACTAATCAACACTTATTGCAATTTTTTTACCAAATATATGTAGAAGAATACATATCGGCCTAAACTGTGGAAGAATTTTTTTTTATATATATATTTTTTGGGGATATTTATTATAGCAAAAAGTATAAAATATAGCTTTTTTTTTCAAAATTGTCGCTCTTTTTTATTTATAGCGCAAAAAATAAAAACCACAGAGGTGATCAAATACCACCAAAATAAATCTCTATTTGTGGGAAAAAAGGATATCAATTTTGTTTGGGTACAACTTTACATGACTGCGCAAATGTCATCTAAAGTGACGCAGTACAGAATCACAAAAAATGCTCTGGTCAGGAAGGGGGTAAATCCTTTCCGGGGCTGTAGTGGTTAATATGTTTTGAGACATTTTTTGGTACCTTAAAAGTCCCAACTACCAAATTTAATGTTGTAACTATACATTTTTATGAAAGACTGCTATTGCAGGGCCAATAGTAAAATCATTATTCATCCAGATAGGAAAGACCATGGAAGACCATGGAATCCATGACATGCGTTAAAGACTATTAGATTGTAATCTCTAATGAGCAGGGCCCTCTGATTCCTCCTGTATTTAATTGTATTGTAACTATACTGTCTGACCTCATGTTGTAAAGCACTGCACCAACTGTTGGCGCCAGGGCCGGACTGGGAATAAAAACCAGCCCTGGAAAAAATTTCATACCAGCCCCACAGCATTATTATACCAGCCCCACAGCATAACGTCATTATTTTCTTGTTCATGAAAGGGAAAACCATACATTTTAAAGCACATTTGAAGAGTGTATTATATATAGATATGACAGATATGAAATCACACAGGGCTTTATATATATAAATGCAAATTCCAGTTAAAAGTGGTAAAAGTGGTCAATCATCAAGGGGGACCCCAGGAACTCAGAACGTGGGGGACCACCTCTTGCATAAAGAATACACTAAGGTAAGGGGGGGTGGGTTACTGATATAAGGGGGAAACCTTTATATCAGCGCCCCCTTACATTATCGTGTTCACTCCCCCCTTACATCAGTGACCCCCCTCAGACTGGCCTAACGGTGCTGTCACTGACCTCCTCTCAGGTGCACCGTGCAGGGCTCAGTCAGTCGGCTCCAGCTTGGTGGCTCTGGTTTTATCCTATAGTCTTCTCTCCACAGTCCACACACATCTGACTTCTCCCATGACCCCCATCCCGGCGGTGCTCCCACTCTTGACTCCTCTCCAGACTCCCTCAGAGACTGCAGACATGATACAGGAGATGGTCAGAGGCTGCAGGCATGATACAAGAGCTCAATGCAGCCCCACCAGTGCTCATCAAATGCAGCCTCATCAGTGCCAATCAAATGCAGCCTCACTGTGCCCATCAATGCAGCCTCACTGTGCCCATCAATTCAGCCTCACTGTGCCCATCAATGCAGCCTCACTGTGCCCATCAATGCAGCCTCACTATGCCCATCATTGCAGCCTCACTGTGCCCACCATTGCAGCCTCACTGTGCCCATAATTGCAGCCTCACTGTGCTCATCAAATGCAGCCTCACTGTGCTCATCAAATGCAGCCTCACTGTGCCCACCATTGCAGCCTCACTGTGCCCACCATTTCCGCCTCACTGTGCCCATAATTGCAGCTTCACTGTGCCCATAAATGCAGCCTCACTGTGCCCATAATTACAGCCTCACTGTGCTCATCAAATGCAGCTTTACTGTGCCCATGAATGCAGCCTCACTGTGCCCAACATTGCAGCCTCACTGTGCCCATCATTGCAGCCTCACTGTGCCCATCAATGCAGCATCACTGTGCCCATCAAATGCAGCATCACTGTGCCCGTGAATGCAGTCTCACTGTGCCCACGAATGCAGACTCACTGCGCCCATCATTGCAGCCCCTCCTATGCCCCATGTCCCAGTCTGCAGTCCCTGTCTGTGGGAAGGTGTGTTGTTGATGCTCGGTATGGTACCTTCCATGCCAGCAGGATATCCATGATCGCCATCAGCAGGCAGGGTCTGTTCTCGTTTTGGATGGGGACAGTGCTCCTTCCAGAGGATCTGTTTGCTGTAAAATGGAGTGGTCCCTGGCCACCTGCACCTTCAGCCGTCCTCATTTTCTGCCCCCAGTCAGCCTGTCCTCTGGTCCAGGGGAAGTGAGAGCACTTGGTGGGATCTGGATAGAAGGGGGAGCGGAGAGCACTGGCGGGGTTGGAGAGCACATGGATGGGGGCAAAGAGCAGGGGGGAGTGGAGATAACAGGGGTGGGGAGCGGATAGCGCTGGGAGGGCATGAGAGCACTGGGGGGAGCCAAAAAGAACAGGGGTGAAGAGCATGGGAGGCTGAGAGGGGGGTTGGAGAGCACTGAGGGGGCTAAGAGTGTATGGGGTAAAGAGCACTGGGGGGATTTTGAGAGCACTGGGGGGGGGCAGAAAGAACAGGGGTGGAGAGCACGGGGGCTGGAGAGCACTGGGGGGTACAAACAGCAGGGGGGAGTGGAGAGCACTTGGGGGTGGAGAGCAATGGGGGAGCTTGAGAGCACCAGTGGGGGCCATAAAAAAACAGGGGTGGAAAGTACGGGGCTGGAGAGCACTTTTAGGGGCGGAGAGCACTGGTCGGGTTGGAGAGCACATGGGTGGGGGTAAAATGCAGGGGGAGCAGAGAGCACTGGCCGGGTTGGAGAGCACATGGGTGGGGGCAAAATGCAGGGGGGAGTGGAGAGTACAGGGGTGGGGAGCGGAGAGTGCTGGGGGGGAGCCAAAAAGAACAGGGGTGGAGAGCACGGGGCAGAGAACACTGGGGGGCTGGAGAGTTATGGGTGGAGCTTGAGAGCACTGGGGGGGCCAGAAAGAACAGGGGTGGGGAGCATGGGGGGGCTGGAGAGCACTGTGGGGGGCGGAGAGCACTGGGGTGGGGTCTGGGGAGTGATAGGGAGAGCTGGAGAGCACTGGGGGGGAAAGAACAGGGGTGGAGAGCACTGGGGGGGAGAAAGAACAGGGGTGGAGAGCACTGGGGGGAGTGGAAAGCACTGGGATGGTGGCTGGAGAGTGATGGGGAGAGCTGGAGAGCAGGGGAGAAGAAAGAACAGGGGTGGAGAGAACTGTGGGGGGGCTGGAGAGTGTGGTGGGGGAGGAGAGCACTTGGGGGGAGCCACAAGGAGAACTGGGAGGGGCCAGCAAAAGAAGTTGGATAGGAGGAGAAGCAGGGCGGCTGCATATAGAGGAAATTAGCTTTCTATATTCCTCCATGTAGCCGCGGAATGTTCGATTCTCCTCCTCTCCCTCCTGCAAGCATTCAGCGGCTGCATGGAGGAATATAGAAAGCTAAATTCCTCTATATGCAGCCACACTGCCGAATCCGATCCTCCTATCCAGGCACACAGGATGGGCTGTAACGTACGGTGGGCATCTCCTCATGTGTATCACAGAGCTGGCTGGGTCTGTGTTCGGCGGTGATGCTGTAACATGGTCCCACCCCCCTAGACCAGCTCCTGTGATAGGCTGAACACTGATTCTATCTACTGACTACTATCACACAAGCCGGTTTAGGGGGGCGGGACCGTGTTACATTGTCACCGCTGAACACAGACCCAGCCAGCTCCGTGATACACAGGAGCAGGAGAGAGGGAACAGGGAGCACTGCAGCCACAACTGAAACTGGCCTCAGGACAGGTGGCCTACCGGGAAATCTCCCGATATCCCGGCAGACCAGTCCGGCCCTGGTTGGCGCTATATATTCTGTATAATAATAATAAATAAAATAGAGGCAGGGCACTGGTGGGATTCTAATGTGACCTGGTCTTTGGTTTGGTTATGGCAGTTCCAGTCTAGCAGTCTAGAGTGTCCAGATGGTAGCGTTGTATGTTAAGTAGGTAGGTAGGTTTGTGAATAATGTGTTAAACCATTAAACGTGCATCCCAATTAAGTGACAGAGTGAAAAACAATCAAGAACAAATTTTTTGCTCAGCAAAACCATAGCATATTTATTCAGGGATATTTTTAACATTTTCTTTTCAAACTATCCAAGTACTAGAAATTTATGCAGTTATTAAGACTCATATCAAACATACTGTATGTCAACAGATGTACGGAATCACTAACACCATATGGAATTCAAGCAATGTTACTATGCATTTGGCCTTGTTGTGAGTAGTAACTGATGTTGAGAATATTTTTATAAATATAAATAATGTAAAGTTGTAAAAACAAATGTATATAATCACATCATAATTGCTTCAGATCTACCTATCTACTGTACCTATCTGTCTATCTATTTCTCTATCATTTAATCAAGACAACATATTAGACAAAAACTGAGTGGAGATGGTACTGTGCTGTGTCAATGCAAACATAAAAACTTTTTGAAGTAACAAATTATCCTGTCCATCCCTTGTTGCCATATGTGTGGTGTGTTATTGGTTTATATTTTTACATTAAGTTGAATTTTATTTTATGTTTTGTATATTCTGATATATTTTGGGGGGGATTTTTAATACATACAGTATATGGTTTTAGGCTCAATTCACACCTCTGAATTCATTTAATGGGCTGTCCTACATGTACAAAACACGCCAAATAAGCTCCTGCTCCTTTTTGAATGTTGAGCTTTGTGAATGAATGAATGAGTGACTTGTATAGCGCTCACATGTGAACTGAATCGCCTCTAGGCGCTTTTTGCAGCCAGTGTCTGCTTGGCTGGTGTGGTCATTTTACCCCGTAGGATCTCGACACGCTTAGGACACACAGTTGTACACACATATATACTGGGCCAATTTGGACTAGATCCAATTAACCTACCAGCATGTCTTTGGAGTGTGGGAGGAAACTGGAGTACCTGGAGGAAACCCACACAGACACAGGGAGAACATGCAAACTCCAGGCAGATGGTGTCATGGTCGGGATTTGAACCAGTGACCCTTCTGCTGCTAGGTGAAAGTGCTAACCACTACACCACTGTGCTGCCCACTTCTTTGTCTTCTTTTATCAAATTTTTAAGCTCATTTGTCACACATTTTGGTGTGTGCTGAAACACACGTCTGCTGGCTGCCTTTGGGGTGCTATTAACAGTTAATGGCATTACAACTAGGATGCACTTTTTTTGCATGTTCCATCAACGTGTGCAAAAATGCATGCTTTTGCATGTGTTAACAGAAATCACAAAACACACAAAAAACATAATCTATAGATATATTTTATATATGCAGGATCTGTACTCGAAATATTTTTATGAAATTTAAAACCTACGTTGGGTATATCATTGTTTTTTATTCAGTTTAATCCATCTCAAATGAAGTATTTAAGAAAGGAATATTTAATACTAAACTGGATTTAATGTTTTTCATGCATAATCCCATCACAGCTGCATTCACCGTAATTTAACTGTGACTTGCTTCATGTCCATTGATTCTGTCGAAGTTTCTTTGTCACCTGGGATAAGACTCAAATAATTTCTATTACTCTGGCTGCTTGTCCACACAAGTGTGTTTGCTCCTTGTCAGATCTGATTCATTGCATTGGAACTGACATAAAACATGAAACAGAGATCATTGAGGCATAGAGCAATTTTGGTCCACAGTGTATTACTGCACATGACTGTGGAGACTGGAGGTGCTCAAACCTGCAATAATTTACTTTGCAGACTCCTTCCTAGAAAAAGTTCAAATTATTCTTAAATTTTAGGAAGTAGGGCATCTGTTCCGCTTAAGTACACACATCTATTCATTGTTTTGGACCGTTTATACACATACTGAGACAAGGGGATAATTCCCACATGCTTACAAACAGAATGATTCTAATAAAGCAAAACTAATAGACTAAAAAGCTAAAGACTGAAGTCACTAACTGCAGAGCACTTAAAGGGGTGATGGTCTTAAAGGATGAATGGGCTTTCACAGCACACTGAAAGATTAAACTAGCATTAGCCTGCTTAAAAAAATATTAAAGATTTCCTTTCCTTCCGCAACACTGCACAGCCAGTATAGGAGCAGTACAATGTTTGTTCCAGCTTTATTTCCATGCATTGCGGTCTCCTGCCATTCAATGGCGTCCCTAGGGGGGCAGAGGGGCCCCCCCAACATTATGCTGTGCCCCACTATGTGCCCCCCCCCAAAAAAAAATATTTTGTGCATTTTTTGTATTTTGCTCGGGCTGCCACTGGAGTAACACAGTCCCTCCTGAGAGGGTCTGAGGGGGTCCTTCCCCTGCATCCTCATTGGCACGGAGAAGAGTGTGTTGCAGGAAGGACACCACAAGCATTGTGGGGGGGGAGGGGAGCCCAAGCCTTTATCTCAGTTACTGAAAAAACAGACTGATTTCTCCCGTCCTTAGGACAAGAGAACCAGCCAGTAAATTCCGAGAGTGGTGACTGCAAGCTGAGCCGAGTGTCAGTCTATGACACTCTTTCACAGACCAGCGAGGCCAGCCACCCACCCCTCACTCTCCTCACATACGAGCAGGGAGGAATACAGCTCCTCCTCCTCCTTCCAGTCCTGCCCACACTATCCCAGCATGCTGTATCTGAAGAGAGGGGATGTGTAGGCGGGAAATATAAAAATATAAAAATCAGCAGCATTCCTGGCTGTGGGTGACTGATGCCTGAGATTCTAGCCTGTACCGTGGGTAAGTGTGTGCACTGCAGACTGCAGTACACTGTAATCACTGAACTGCGTTATCTCCATCCCTTCTCTCCCCCATCTGTCTCCCTCCCCCTCTCCTGTTCTTTCAAGACATTCACAATTTACTTTCACTTTCAGTTAGGCAGGTAATAAATATACGGTGCAAATTTCTTTCCTGCATCCACAGATTGCAGGAAAGAAACTTGCATGATTCCCCCATCAACACAGACAGTACTTACAGGGGAATATCCCTCCTGCCCAGCAATTGTATTCTCCCGACAAACAGTGATTATCACTAGTGGCTATAGCAACCACTAGTGATAATCATAAGAGAATCTGCTCATTAATGGTTCAAATCTCAGCCAGTTCCTGCTGAACCAGCTGAGATTTAAACTGTCTATGGCTGGTCTTAGCTCTTAGGCAGCCCATACATTGATCACTTTTTTTCATTCAACTATTAGGTTGAATGAAAAAAAAAAATGATCCAATTCCCCCATCTACACATTATAGGTGGATGGGGGAATCCTCCCAGTGTGGACCAGTGCTGGAACAACCAGAGTTGCTGTCCTGTCCCGGTCTCTGTCTCTGGCAGCGGTGGCAGCACATTGGAACCCAGTGCTGGTTACTTTATGGGGCTGATGTACAGGAGGGCCAGCACAATTTGTTGTTAGAGATGGGCTGGGCATGTTCAAAATTCCACATGCCAGAGCCTGCCAGGAAGCCCACACTGCACAGTGCTAATCACAGACAGTGGGACATTTCCCGATCCGCAGCTGCACAGATCAGGAAATGTCTCACTGGCTGTGATTAGCACTGTGGAGTGTCGGCTTCCTGGCGGCATCGGGCATGTGGGATTTCAAACACACCCGAGCCCATCTCTATTGGTTGTAGACAGTTGAGCTCCCTGCAGGTTGCTTAGCAGCATTGGAGCCTTCTCTGACATGTTGATCATGATGCAATCCAGGTGATGCTCCTAGTCAAATCCTAGTGGTAAATATCAGTGATTTTATTGATCAAAGCCCACACTTTACAGGCATAGAGCCCACATGGCTGCTGAACATACAGTTGATTATATATATATGTGGTTGTACTCTTGATGCTAATAAATACTGTGTTTATTAGATCTGACTGGGAGCATCACCTGGATCACATCCCGATCAGCATGTCAACAGAGAAGGTTATACAGCATTACTGCTGCTAGGTGACCAGATGGGGGCTCGGTTCTCTATAACCAATAGTGCCAGCCTTCCCCTGCATGCACCCATAATGTCACCAGCACTAGGTCCTAATAGACTGCCGCCGCTGCCAAGGAGACAGATGCCAGACCAGTGCTGTCAATAGCAGGGACAGGACAGCTTTGGGAACCCCACAGTGGCAGAACACCAGGGCCCAGTGGCAAGACAACCTTTGCAACCCTGATAGTTCTCCCACTGCGTTGGACCCTTATATTTTCTTGGTGTGCTGGTGACATATATCTCTTGTTTTCTGCCACCCTGTGGGGCCTCAGTATAGTAGGAAGGGAGCTCACTGCAGAACATGTGAAAGGGCCCGTTGTGGGATCGTAGTAAAGGGCCCCAGGATATATATATATAATTGCATTTTATAGTTGGCCCCTCTACTTTTGTCCCTGTCCCCCCATGTGCCTCCCCTAAATATGAAAGCTGGAGACTCCACTGCTGCCACTCCATGCAGCTTTTTCTCCTGAGACATTTGACATTTGGAAACATGTATTACAAAGGATGCATCTCTGTTCTCTGTGTTGGAATCCTAGTGCTGTTAGTTTTTAATGAGAGGTTTCTGAAGATGAGAAATAATGTGCACAGTAGATGGCAGTTTTTAATCCCTTATGCCAGGGGTGTCCAAAAATTTTCAAAGAGGGCCAGATTTGATGAAATGAACATGCTTGAGGGCCGACCATTTTGCCTGACATTCTTTAAACCATTAAAATTTGGTCTAAGTGTGTTCGTTCAAACACTAATACACTGCCCAACAAATTATCTTGCCTTTGTGGCTGTGTGTGGTGAAGAGATGAGCTTGGGCGTGTTATTTGGATATACCGTATTTATCGGCTTAAAACACGGACCTTAACTTTAAAAAGGAAGTTTCAGGAAGAAATCTTACATTTTAAATAAAGAACTGTGAAGCAAAATAAAAGTCAGTGCCCATCAATGCAGCCTAATCAGTGCCCATCTGCAGCCTCACAAGTGCCACCGTATTGCCATGAATGCAGCACCCATCGTATTGCCATGAATGCAGCACCCACCATATTGCCATGAATGCAGCACCCACTCCATTGCCATGAATTCAGCACCCGCTCCATTGCCATGAATGCAGCACCCACTCCATTGCCATGAATGCAACACCCACTCCAATGCCATTAATGCAGCACTCACTCTATTGCCATTAATGCAGCACCCACATTGCCATTAATGCAGCACCCACATTGACATGAATGCAGACTCACCATTGCCATCAGTGCAGCCTGATTCATGTCCATCTGCAGCCTTGAGGAGACAGGGAGGGGGCGGGATGAGCGCCGACAGACATACAGGAGAAACTCCTGTTTTCTCCGATGCCTCTTTAATTGAGTCTTGTCTCCTATGATGGACAGAACAGTTGTCCAATGGCAGCGCAGGAGACTGGACTTCCTTTTACACAGGACGCTGTGTAAACAGGAAATACTCTTGTATCCTGTACAACACTCGTCCCGTCTCCTCCAAGGCAGCCAGGATTTATATCTTTTGTGGCCTCCGGCGCTCAGGGATTCGTTGGGGGTCACAAAAGACATATATGTCAAAATTACCAGGCGGGCCATCTGAAACCAGAATGCGGGCCGCAATTGGCCTGCGGGCTGGACTTTGGGCATGCCTGCCTTATGCTAAAGCCCATACAGAACACTTTACATTTTGTTTGTGAATTTTTGCAAGCGTATAAAATAATTTCCCTAATGTTTGTAATATGTGTATGTAATAGTTTCCTTTCACCATGCAAATGTAACAGCCCTAACATTCAATCATAAGAGAATGAAATGGCTTAAGAACATTCAACCATGAAGTAAACAGGCTAAGAACATTCATCCATCAGAGGACATAATATGTTGGAAACTTCAGCACTGGGCGCAGTCTATGGAGAGTTTTGTGCGAAAGACCGAACAAATTAATGTTTGATCGAATGAACATTCAGCTGCAGAGTGAAGCGAAACAGTTAATGGTATTTTTACCATTATTATTGTTATTATATATAAGCTATCTGTTAAAATAGGCCCTTTACAATTAACCCACCAATCCTAACACCTAATCTAACCCCTAAAATGAGCCCCTCCCCCTAACCCCTGAACCCTAACATTTAACCTAATCCCTAAAGTTATTATGATATTAATTTAACACCTAAATTCAGGGCCGCCTCTAATATTAATTGGACCCTGGGCAAACATTTTCTTGGACCCCCCTCCATGCAATTTTGCTCTACACCTGTTCTGAGTCATACAAGAAATAGCAGCTAGACTCAAAATCAGTTTACTGAATCAGATCAGGCAGCGATTGCGATTGGTTGCCAGAGGTACAGCGTATCACTACAGCTCACTGACTGGCTGCTAGAGGTTACAGTACACATTATGTCTCTCTTATTATTTACTAGAGGTTACAGCACATGACTTCTGCTTGTTGATTGGTTGTTAGAGATTATTATACATCAACACTGCTCACTGATTGGTTGTTAGAGGTTACTGGACATCCTTACCACTCACCAATTGGTTGCTAGAGGTTACTTCCCATTATTACTGCTCACTGATGGATTGCTAGAGGTTACTGCATATCCTTACCGCTCAATGATTGGTTGCAAGTGGTTAGTGCCCATCTTTACTGCTCACTAATTGGTTGCTAAAGGTTACAGCACATCATCTCCTCACTGCCTGCACACCATAGACTGGGGAGGTGAGGGGACCATCAATAGACAGAAAACTCCTGGGGATTCCTAGGACTCCTGGGATCAGTGGCAATGCTGGGGGGGTGATCAGTGGCAATACTGGGGGGGATTGATGGGATCAGTGGCAGTGGCAGTGGTGGGGGTTGGATTAATTAGGAGGCAATGCACTGTGGCAAATTCTGAATCATGTAGAGCAAAGCTGGAAATCTTTGGGGGATTTCTACACTGATCACCAATGTACGGGGGGAATTTACAATGACCACCAATGTGAGGGGGGATTTACACTGACCACCATGTAACAGGGGATTTTACACCACCCACCAATTTAAAGAGGGATTTTTACACGGACACCAATGTAATAAGAGCATTTACACCAACCACCAGTGTAAGGTGTAATATTCTGTACAATGACCTCCATGTAAGGGGGAATTTACACTGGCAACCATTGTAAAGGAGATTTGTACTGACCATCAATGTGAAGTGACACTTCTACACCGACCACCAATGTTAGGGAATTTACACTGACCAATATAAAGGGGGATTTACACTGACCACCAGTGTAAGGGCAACTCTGCACTTACCAACAATGTAAAGGTAAATGTACACCGATACCCAATGTAATAAAGAATTTACACTGACAACCAAAGTAATGGAGGATTTTACATCAACAACCAACAAAGGGAAATTTCTACACTGGCCACCAATGTAAGGGGGATTTACACTCGCCACCAATTTAAAGGGGGCTCCTACATGGACGACCAAAGTAAAGGAGGATTTTGAAACTGACGACAAATGCAAGTTTCGATTTTTTTACCGATTACCAATATAAAGAGGAGTTTCTACACTGGCCACCAATGTAATGGGGATTTACACTGACTACTAATGTAATGGGGATTTACACTGACCACTAATGTAATAGGAGCATTCTCAGTAACCACCAATGTAAGTAGGGATTTAAACTAACCACCAATGTAAGGGGGCCTTCACACTGGCCACTAGCCCCCAATGTAAACCAATGTAATGAGAAGATTTACACTGACCACCAATGTAACTGAGACATTTAGCCTGTGTTTACATTTGTGTGTGTTGGGAACGCATGTAAAATCGCTTTCCTGACACCATAGAAAGGTTCTGCCCTTTAGCAGATACACAGTAGTGCCCTGAATTGGTAATGACACCCTCACACTTTTGCTGAGATGTGCGTATTCACATTCACCAAAGTTAACCGTGCTGAAATTTTGAAAAAGGGTTCCACCTACAATTTGCTTACCTTTGCAGAACAGGCTGATGTTAGGCTTAATGACCACAGTTATAGGCATGGCGCTTTACCTCCCCAGTAGGCAGCATTCAGCAGAAATGATGGTGGATATGACCTCAGGGGGGCCTCTATTTACATATCAATGCTGCCGGTTCGGGCTATTTACATATTAATTCCGACGCTATTTACATATCAGTGCAGGTTATTTACATGTAAACACAGGGTCTACAGGTGAGTCATCTGTACACGACAATCAGGACACAGCACAGGATTAAAACTTCAAGAGACAAGGGAATTTAAACTGGGATAGTTGGCAAGTATGAGGCAGCTGCATTGGCCCCACAATAATGATGGGGCCCTGGGCAGCTGCCCCTTTTGCCCTGCCTTTAAAACAGCCCTGCCTAAATTTAGCTATGGTAATAACCCTAATGCTCCATGCACACTAGCATTTTTTTTAAGCTCCTAGAAGCTGTTATTAGCATTTTTCTGCTCATTGATGCTAAAAAGTGTTATTCTGTGTGTCCATGCACACTACTTTAGGCTAATAGCTTTTTTTTAACTTCAGCATCTTTGAGCAGAAAAAAAATGTTTTTGTAGAGTTTTTTGGAGCATTTTTCCATCAGAAAAAAAAGATGAATGCCTTAAACGCTCCTAAATACTCCTTACTGCTTCTAAATGCTACTAAAAGGCTCCTTTGTGTACTGCAGAAATGCTGATAAAATGCTAATACTCCTAAAAGCTTCAAAATGCTTCTAAAAGCTACTAGAAGCTGTCACAAGAATTCTATTATCAGCATTTTTCATTCAGCATTTTTTTATCGCTTTTTTGAGCTTATGAAAAAATGCACATGGGGAGCCTAAACATGCTCTATACTGTCCTTGTTCTGTGCCAGAAGTCTCAGGATTGATAGCTTGCAGTCCCTTTCAATGTCATGCAATGACAAGATTCTGGTTATTCCCTCCTATCCTGTCCCCTGGCTGGGGACCAAGCAGCCCAGTTTCACTTTCTGCCTGTCCTGGCAGCCTCCAGGTTCTTCTTTCTTTCCAGGCCTGGTGGGAATGTGGATTTGCTGTTACCGCCAGCCCTGCTTTCATCTGCAGAGGATCCTGGTTCAACCAGCAAATGCCCGCAGCTGCAGAATAAAGGGGTTCTGTGCAGGAACATTAGACTTCAAACCAAAGTTTCAAATACATGTGAGGGGAGAATTCTATAAAGGTGTCCAGTTTATTTAAAGCCTAACTTTGGGCAGCAGAAAAATAATTAGCTTGAAGCGCCCCCATCCAATCCAATGCAAGTGTTAAATGTTTGTCTAGTACAGGGAGATAGAAATATGCAGTGACTCCATATTCCTTCCTACCTGGGCTTACTCATGGCTATGCAACAAATTCCTTGAAGCTGCTTTTTTTCCTTGCCCCTCCAGTCCCAAGCTTTGCAGTGTCAGCATGTACCAGTTGCTGAGAAACAAGGAATAAGATAAATATTGCTGCTTATTAAAATCCTTCCAGGCAAAATTAACCCTTGCTGTGTGGTGGAGGAAGGAGGGTCACCTTTAAGGCTGGTTTAGTAGGAGGGTTATAGGAAGGGTTGGTGTACGAGTTTGGGTTAAAATGAGGCTTAGGACAGTTATACATGAATCAAAATCTGGTTGGTTCAGCAGGGATCGGACGGATTTTGATCCATGTATGGGCAGGCAGGTTGTACAGATGTTGATTTGCTTCTGTACAACTAGCCTGTCCAGCCTGTCAGGTTTTTTACAATCAATCAGTGTCTATGGCTATAGCCGGCAAAACACTGATCAGTGTATTCTGATAGTGGAAAAGACTTTCCACCACCAAAACACAATAGCACAGCAGGAGTGATTCCTATACCCAGATTAAATGTGTGGATGGTAGAATCAGGTAATTTTTTTTATTATTCAACCCGCTGGTTGTATGGTCAGCTTAAAGTGAAACTATAGTCTTGGTTTTTTTTTTCATAAAAGATGACAAACTTGTTTTACTTACCTGCTCTGTGCAGTGGTTTTACACAGAGCAGCCCAGATCCTCTTCTTCTCGTGTCCCTCTTCAGTGCTCCTGCCCCCGTCTGGAGCCAAGCCGCAGCTCCCTGTGTCCATTCAGTCACAGGGCCACGGCCCGGCCCCGCTCTGACCCCTTTCTCTCCTCATTGGCTCACTGACTTTGATTGACAGCAGTAGGAGCCACTGGCACTGTGCTGCTGTCTCAGCCAATGAGGAGAGGAGTCCCGGACAGCCGAGTCTCTCCTACAACATCGCTGGATCTAAATGGGGCTTGGGTAAGTATTAGAGGGGCTGCTGTACACAGAAGGTTTTTTACCTTAATGCATACAATGCATTAGGATAAAAAACCCTTTGCAACCATTTTAAGTGTGAGGCCTCGTACACACGACCGATTTTCTCGTCGTAAACAGTCAAGAAAAGTGCCGCGAGAGTTTTTTTGTCTAGAAAAACGTTCGTGTGTATGGTTTTACGACGAGAAACTTGACGAGAATCTCGACGAGAAAATAGAGAACCTGCTCTCTATTTTCTCGTCAGGAGTCCAGATTTCCTCGTCGTGTTTCTCGTCGGCCTGTTTTGTGACGAGAAAATGGTTCGTGTGTATGCTTTTACGACTCTTCCAAAAGTGCGCATGCTCACAAGCAACTATGAGACGGGAGCACATCTTCTGGTAAAACAAGCCTTCATAATGGAGAGAGCACATTCGTCACGCTCATAAATATTTCATCGTTTAAATGTTCTGCATTGAATTCTTCGTTAGAATGTTACATTAATCAAAACGAGAGACCTTCTTTTGCTGCTGATATTCACACAGAGTTATGCCTTATTTTTAACCTTTTTCATGCTGCTCTTTATAAGATTTATGTGTATTATATCGTGCAAGTTTTTAGGAATAATTTAAATGGTTAGATTTTTCAAAATGATGTTAATTATAATTTCTCAATGTTTTGATAGCGATCTCCCATTTAATTTTCTAATCTATATTTTTAAAATTTCACACCATGTTTTTGAGCTAATCAGATTTAGTTATTCTTTTGGGGGGGTGATATCTGTGCCTTTTATTGTCAGTCAAATGTATCTGCTTACTCCAAAGCTTGTTTTTTTTTATTTAAAAATACACATAGTCAAGTATGAACTTAAACAAAAAACACATTTATTCATGTTTATAAATTAAATAAAGAGAAGGCAGCGCTGGAGAAGCTGCTGCCATTTGTGCATCCCAGGGACCCCAGAGCACACAGCAACCCTGTGTGGACACTAAAATTGGGAGCTTGAGAAGGCCCACATTTCAGAACACAATCTGATGCTGGCCTCCCAGAGGTCAGGAACAGCAGCAGGTGAGATATATGTCCCAAGTGTGTGGTACTACAACAGGCTGCCTTCTGTCCGACCAGTGCGACCACAATGAAGCAAGGCCATCACTTCCTCTTCTTCCTGGCAACCTTCCCTGCAGCCTTTACTGAAGCCTTCCTTCTTCGTTTAGCTGGAGGCTGGCCCACTGGAGGGGTACTCCTGTCAGGAGGAGGAGGTGGAGGTGTAGCAGAAGGGGGTGGGGCAGAAGAAGAAGGTGGAGGTGTAGCAGAAGGGGGTGGGGCAGAAGGTGGAGGTGTAGCAGAAGGGGGTGGGGCAGAAGGTGGAGGTGTAGCAGAAGGGGGTGGGGCAGAAGAAGAAGGTGGAGGTGTAGCAGAAGGGGGTGGGGCAGAAGGTGGAGGGGTAGCAGAAGGGGGTGGGGCAGAAGAGGAAGGTGGAGGTGGAGGTTGAGGTTGGGTCAGTTGGGCCCCCTCACATATGGCGGTATTGGGGGTAATTTGCTCCATCACCCCCTTGTTGAGCAAGGTGATGAGCAGGGGTTCGCATAGGAGGCGTTGCTCCATGCTCATCACCTTGAACTTAGCCTCCACTAGGCCGGCAATGGCCTCTTCAGGGGATGTGGGCTCCTTGAGGGTGGCATGGGCCTCTTTAATAAGGGCCATTGCTGCCTCACTGGTGGTCCTGTCCCTCCTGCCTCTTTTGTGAAGCCTGATGGGAGGCACCTGGGATCTGGTGCTTCTCCTTTGCCCTGCCACCTCCTGTCTGCCACTGGGCCCTGCCACCTCCTGTCTGCCACTGGGCCCTGCCACCTCCTGGCTGCCACTGGGCCCTGCCACCTCCTGTCTGCCACTGGGCCCTGCCACCTCCTGGCTGCCACTGGGCCCTGCCACCTCCTGGCTGCCACTGGGCCCTGCCACCTCCTGGCTGCCACTGGGCCCTGCCACCTCCTGGCTGCCACTGGGCCCTTCCTCCTCCTGCCTGACAGTTTCCAGACCCTCCTCCTGGCTGATTTCATCCTGTGTATGAAAAAGAAACATAGTTTAATATGTTGGTTTAATCTTTGCATCAAACTTTGTAATCCTGATGGAAGCAATTAGAATGTAAATGCATAAATCCTTGCTTTAAATTTACCACTACATCAGCTTGACTATTTACCACACAATTAAGTGCAGAATAATGTCTACAGATCATGATTTCACTTGTTGAATACAAAATAATGTATGTTTCTCATCCTGACATATTTGGGAAACATTAATTTTATCCCACTACATTTTCAGTTAATACTATACCTGGCTCCAGATGGCCAAATCAGGATCATCCAGGATGGCTGCCTCCTCTTGCTCCAGAGAAGGCTCAGGTTGGCTGCAGGGAAGTCTGGGGGGAAGAGTGGAGAGTGATGGCCTTGGCTCAATGTGGTCATCCAGGAAGGACATCCTGCTGTAGTACCACAAAACCGGGACATAAACATCATCTGCTGCTGCTCCTGACCTCTGAGAAGCCAGCACCTTAGAGCGTTCAGTCCTGTAGGTACCTCTCAAGCTCCCAATTTTAGTGTCCACTTGTTTTGCTGTGGCTGTGGGCACCTTGGTATGCACAAATGGGAGCAGCTTCTCCAGCGCTGCTTTTCTCACCCCTTTTTTTTTATGGATGGGGTTTTTGGTCTCCCACAGAGCCGGCAGCTCCCTTACCCGGTCAATAAATTCCGCCAGGAACTCTTTGTCGCTAATAAATACATTCATATTGTATCTGCAAGTAAAATAAATTATATTTAAATAATGTGAGGCAAACAGTCTAACCTCCTTCACATCCTAGTCACCATATATATCCTCCAACAATCTCAAGACAGTATAGGCCAACAATTTTAACAAGTCTCACAAAATCACATACCTTCGTTCGCACGTCCGTCACTTGAACTCCTCTCTCCGCACACCGAACGTACTATAGTCACATGTGTGTTTGCTATATACACACCACGCATGCGTCCAAATTCGAACACGTCGCTCCGCACACGTCGCCCGCCCATGACGTTCTAACTAACATCTTTTCCCCGCCCCTTCTCTTTCGGCGCGCAGACAGATATGGCGGAGTTACAGCAGGTGTCTGATAATTCCGCAACTAGCGAGGAGACAAGCCCGGAGACCGAGGACACGTCACGATCAAGGAGGAGATTCAAGGCATCGAATATGTCTTTGGCGGAGATGGCGGAGATGGTGGACATCTTGGTCAAGGCTGATTATGATGCCAAGCATGGGCCGTATAGCAAACCAAATAGAAGGAAGGCCAAAATCCTCACTAAAGTTGTGAAGAGTCTGAGGGCGAAGTTCGGGGTGAAACGCTCAAATGAGCAGCTCAGAAAGAGGTGGTCAGACCTCAAACTGAGGGAGCCAGACCAGTTGAGGAGCATAAAGAGGATGCTCGCTAAAAGTAAGTAAAATGACGACCTTTCTGCTATTAATCTTTTTAGAAACTGACTTTTTTTTTTTTTAAAGCATATTGGACTCCCTTCCAAAATGTATTATTTTGAACTAGGTTGGGCACAGTAATCGTTCGTTACGTTACCGACACTTCGTTCGGCCACTATCCGTGGTTTTGGCTTATTTAAGACCCCCAAAAGTAATTAGACATCTGCCATTTTTGATCAAGTATTGTGGATAATTTTTAAGTCTAGATGATGTGTTTGTAAGGAGAATGAAATGCAAACTTTAATCAGTGTAAAGGAGAGGACACTCAGCAGCTGCTTCCACATCTGTACTTTGGAGCACTATAGTGTGGGCCACCAGACCCGCCTTTTTTGGGTGTCCCACACAGGTGCATCAGAGTTTATTTGTGGTGCCTCCATGTCCAAAAAATTACATCCAAATGTGAATAATAAACATATTTGGGGTCATAAAGAATGCATTTTTCTTTAAATTCCGCACAAACACACACTTGTACCCCACTTCCAAACAATTTAGCCTGTTTTAAGTTTAAAAATGAGATTTTTACAGTGTGATAAATAGACCTTTGGTTTTATTCTCATAGGGGAGAGAAGACTGGGAGGAGGACACTCCAGGGAGCACATGCACCCCACAACTTCCAAGCAACCCCAAACTCCCAAAGATCCACAACCGAAAGATGTGCAGGAAGTTGAGGTGGAGGAAGGAGAAGTGCAGGAAGGAGAGGTGGATGACGTTGTGGATCTGGTCACCACAACAGGTCAGTATCTGACACCACAGCTTAAGGTAAGCGAGGTAGGCCTGCAGAGTTTTATTAATTTTTTTTAATGGTTTTTAGGGGATGGAAATGTTGTGAAGGATAGCACACCGTTCTCTGCTGACAGTGCCCTCCGCCTCATCCAGCAAGTGATGGAATGTAGCACGGAACTGGACCTAATTAAACAAAGAATCCATGTGATGGAACAAACATTTAAAGACATTCTCGATGTTTTGGGGAGAATTCAATAAGCCATCCAAACACATTTGTTTTTACATGTTTGTTTTTATATTTTTACTAATTTTTTGAGTAACAAAGCAGCCAAAAATTGAATATGCACACAGTGTGTGAACATGTGCTATCTGCCATCAGGGGATATCCATGTACGTCTTTTGTGGGTGCAACCCCTTCCTCGTATCAAAAGTCGGTGAACTGAGGAAGGGGATGCACCCCCAAAACACATCCATTGATCACCCCTGATGGCAGATAGCACATGTTGACAATAGGGATCAGGATTGTAAACTTCCTATTTGCAAAAAAGTAAAAATGTGTGCATATTGAATTTTTGGCTGGGCAAGGGGTGGCAGGACCCCATATTAGGACGGGCACATAGAGACATAGTTTGTGTAACTGAATGTCTCAGATTGCTCAGAGGTATCCAATGTTGTCATTTTAGAAATGCAAGTGGTATTTTTGTATTTTCATAAGCCAAAATTTGACGGGTTGTGGTCAGGCCAACCCCAAAGTAAAACAAAAAAAAATGTGCAGAGAGTAAAATATTTGACCACAAACAACGTGTAGCTTCTTTTTATAATACACTCTAAGCTTATTTGGTTCTTTTGTAAGGTAACATAGTGAAATTGGTTGTTATTTACTAAAGTAAAATACACTTGCCACTACAAATGCACAAAGACAAACTAGGAGACAGGAAAGAACAAATAATTAAAGGTTTAAACAAGATTTTTATTGGGATACTTAGACATAGGCTGGCATAGGAATTGCCCCACTACCCGTGAAATACTCCATGTATTTGTCCCGAACCACACGGGCATTTTGGGGGGGCAAGCCAAGACGGGCAGATTCCAGGCCCGGAAGGGGATTTGCAGGGGAAAGTCCAGCCTCTGGCAAAACTGAGGCCATATATGAATTCGCTTTGCGGCAAAGAAAATTGTGTAGCACACAGCAGCATAACACTACATAGTTTATTTTGTAGTCCGCCAAGTGGATGGAAGTCATAAAAAGGCGGAACCGGCTGGCCATTATGCCGAAGGCATTTTCAACGACTCTTCGGGCCCTGGCCAGCCGGTAATTGAACACACTCTTCTCTGGGGTCAGGGTCCTCTGTGGAAATGGCCTCATAAGATGCCGTCCGAGTCCGAAGGCTTCATCAGCCAAGAAAACAAAGGGGAGTCCTTCAATATTCCCTGCATCCGGTGGCAATGCAAGGTCGTCACTCTGGAGACGGAGGGCAAACTCCGTCTGGATGAAGGATCCCCCATCGGACATCCGGCCATTCTTCCCTACATCAACATAGAGGAATTCATACCGTGCTGACACCACCGCCATCAGCACAATGCTATGAAACCCCTTGTAGTTGTAGTAGTAGGATCCAGAACGGGGGTGGCGGCACGATGCGGACGTGCTTCCCGTCTATGGCACCACCGCAGTTGGGGAAGTCCCACCGCGTGGCAAACTCCGATGCCACAGTCTGCCATTCCTGTGGCGTTGAAGGAAGCTGTGGAGTGAAACAAGATGAAATAATATTAGAAAAACAAAGGCATACATTACAAGCAAATTCAAGACCAAAAAATTAGAGACCAACATCAATCTAATTATACGTTTATTAAGGTGTGTAAAAAAAGTATAATGGAAGGCTCATTTATCATATTCATCACCCCCTCTGATGGGCCATTACTAAATTATTTTGGGGGGGGGAGATGTGTTTGGCCACAGGATAGCATTGCAGTGGCGGTGCGTCCAGAGTGGGCGCTGGAGCACTGTCCCCTCTCTCCTGTGCCCATCACTCAGAACAATACATAGGTTCATGCGTTGCATGAACCTATGTATTGTCTATGCCGCACACTATTCAGGTGGATGGCCTCTTGTAAAGCGACCGACATATGATTAATTGCGTCATTTAGGGGGTTAAAATTGCAGAGCAGAAACAGGTATTAAAAAAGTCTTGCAAATTACAACCTGAGGGATGTAATTGGCTTCCTCAAAGAAAAATCGGGGACGCAAGGAGGGGGCATTCCTTGTGTAAACACTGACAGGCAGCTCTGGCAATCATGTTCACCAAGTCTGTTTAATGGTAACATG
Source organism: Rana muscosa (assembly GCA_029206835.1). Taxonomy (NCBI): domain Eukaryota; kingdom Metazoa; phylum Chordata; class Amphibia; order Anura; family Ranidae; genus Rana; species Rana muscosa. The sequence continues at coordinate 1,174,021,170 of CM055122.1, forward strand.
ATTGGCTGATGCAACATGAAGGGAAGGAGAAGACATCAAGGACAGAAGAAGGATGGCGCTGACCACAAGAAGGTAAGTGCAGGGCTGGGGGGAAACTGGCTGCGATAGACGGGACTAAATGGCTGCATTGGAGGGGACAACTGGGGGCGTTTATTAGGCAACAGAGCAAAAAAGGAGGAAGTTTATTTCCGAAATTGGGGTTGTAACCCCCCAACATTTGGAGCAACAGGCGCCCCTGCTGGAAAAGTTAGTGAGGGGAAATATTTAGGGAGGATAAAAAAGGGGCATTTAAAAACTTCCAGCATGCATGGGGACAAAGGGGACATTCTCAGCATATTACAATCATGGTAATTAGGAAAGGATGAAAGAAATACAATACATTAGCATACATGTAATACATAAAATGTGATGTGAAGGGAGAAAACTTACCCTAATATAGTCCTCCTGCAGGACTTGTATAATAGCAGAACAGGTGTCTGGGATTATGAGGCCCAGAGCCTGGGGGGAGATGCCTGTGGTGAACTTCAAGTCCTGAAGACTTCTCCCTGTCGCCAGGTAACGCAACGTGGCGATGAGCCTCTGCTCAGCACTGATGGCTTCCCGCATAACGGTGTCCTTCCTGGTAATATAGGGGGACACCAAAGCCAACAGTTCCTGAAAAACGGGGTCAGACATCCTCAGAAAATTCCTGTAGTCCTCAGGATTATTCTCGACGATCTCCCGCAGCAGAGGCATGTGGCAGAATTGGTCCCGCTGGAGCAACCAATTCTTGGTCCATGAACTCCTCCTCACACCATTCATGGACTGGTCTTGGTCCAAAACAAGCAGACCAACACCAAGCGCACGCACAGCACGAACTCGACGACGAGAACGTCCAGGCGACATGGCTAGGAAACGGTCGTCTAATCAGAACGTACAGAACAGAACGCACTTTAGAACAGCAAGGCCTATGAATAACGAACTGAAATTCAGAAACGAACAGGCAAGAACGCACTGTAAAACAGATACGACCTGCCTAGACGCCCTGAAAGTCAAGATACGAACCCACAAGCACAAACTGAACGGCAGAAAACGATCTGAAAAGTACGAAGACTGAAAAGCGCGAATCGTCTCTTCCCAAACTTTTACTTCACACGCGGTAACACGAGATCAGCAAAAGCAGCCCAAGGGGTGGCGCCAAGAAAAAAGATCTTCCCCTTTATAGTGCCGTCGTACGTGCTGGACGTGAGCGCAGAGAACCACGAGGAAATTGGGAAATGACAGTGTGTACGCATAGAAAGCTTGACGAGAAAATCGACAAGCTTAACAAGAATCTCGTCGAAAAAAACGACGTGTTTTTTACGACGAGAAAATCGGTCGTGTGTACGAGGCCTCAAGGTTACAGTGAAAGTTTACAGGAAAGGGTCTTCAGGTAGGGCATTTCTCTGTGCACAAAAACTAGCAGCACTGAAAGCTTAACAAACACATATAAAGACTTCAGTATGCATAGGCAAACTGCTTTTCATGTATTATGATGAGAAAGACAAGAGAAGGTTAGGAAAGTTGTTTCTTTTTGGAAGATTTTTTTTTTTTACAATTCAGCATCAGAAACAGAGGGAGAGTGTATCAGAATACATCTGTGTTACTTTCACTGTCCTTACCCTGACTACTATTGATAAAACTCAGCATCTTCAACTAACACTAGAGATCATGCCAAATTACTAGTAAAGGAGATTGCCAAGCTCTGGCTACATATTTTTTCCTACATGGTAGCAGAATTGACCATTTTTGCTTGTTTTACAACATCAGCATACAGGTAACAATACCAGTTTCAGGTTAGAACTGAAATCAATTTTTTTTTTTTTTTTAAAGGAAGGGTTATAACCCCTTTTAGTTGTTTTTGTGTCCCATTGTGGAGATTTTCTTTCACTCCCTGCTCCATTGCTGCCCTTAGATGAAGATAAGTGGGAGAAAAGTAAGTGAGCATGTGAGTGAAGAGGTTATAGTTAAGTGTAGGTTAGAACAATAGGAGGTGGGAGCTGGGGACTTTTTATTCTGAACCTGAGACTAAATGGGATTTTAGGGGCAATTGAATGGATCGAATGGACCGCTGAGAATATACCCAGGTCTCCCACAGTAGTACAGAGGCTGCCAGTCACACAAGCACAGTACCACGCACATCAAAAATTCTGTATCAGTTTCGGGGACTTTTATTTATTTTTTTGTATTCATTGCTAAAGAACTTTAACTGGAGTTTAGGGTCACGGTATACTCCAAAGTGATCTGCCACACAGCAGGTATATCCTCAGTGAGGGAAATAACAAGATCCTTCCCCAGACCCGGACTTCAGTGTAGTAACCTCCAGCTAATGTATTCTTTAGGCAGTCATCTCCAGGCCCTCAGCCCAGCAGCTGCTGAGACCCAGACTGCAATTTCTTGTTTTGGTGGAGCTGCCTCCAAGGGCAGCAGCCCCAAAAAAACTGGAACCTTCCCTTGAGAGAAAAGAACACTCTGTTAAGGCCAGTGGCGTGGCATAGGTTGTCAGAGCCTGGGGCAAGGCAATTAATTTGTGCCCTTTAACCCATGGACTATGTAATTTAAAGCATAATGTATAGAGTGTAGGGGTCAGGAGTAACTAACCTTCAAAACAGCATATAGAATGCAGAAACCACGATGAACCCTCTGTTCACATCAGAGTCCCCTCCTTACATCACAGTCCCCAGCATTTCCCTATAGGTCATGGTTTCTAGAGTGTTGCCCCTTACATCAATTTGCCCCCTTACATAAGAGTTACCCTTTACATCAGAGTCCACAGAGTTCTCCCTTTAATCAGATTCTACCCAGCATTCCCTCCTTACATCCGCAGCGTTTCCCCTTACATACGTGTCCACAGAATTCCTCTTTACATTAAAGTCCCCCTCTTAAATCAGGGTTCACAGAGCCCCCCTTAAATCAGGGTTTACAGAGTCCCTTTTGCATCAGAGTCTCCAGAGTTCCCCTTTACACTGTAAGGGGGAACTCTGCAGACTCTGATGTAAGTGGGAACTCTGCAGACTCTGATTTAAGGGGAGTTCTGGGAACCCCTATATAAAGTGGAATGCTGGGAACTCTGATGTAAGGGGGAATGATGTGGACTCTGGTGTAAAAGGGATCCTGTGGCAATCAGGGCTCTCCTTTCATTATAGTTTCCTGGGTCCCCCTTACACTTCATACCTCCACAGTCTAGGATACTACAAGTCCCAAAATAGCAGGCTGCTATACCTCAGTCCCCACAAAGGGCACTGTAAGTCCCAGTATAGCAGGCTGTCATTCCTCACTGAGGAATGGCAGCCTGCTATGCTGGGACTTATAGTGCCCTCTGTAGGGGACTGAGGAATGACAGCCTCCTATGCTGGGACTTGTAGTGCCCTCTGTAGGGGTCTGAGGAATGACAGCCTGCTATAATGGGACTTGTACTGCCCTCTGTAGGGGAATAAGTAATGGGAGCCTGTTATGCTGGGACTTGTAGTGCCCTCTGTAGGGGTCTGAGGAATAACAGCCTAAATTCACTAAACTAAATTCACAGAGCAGCCTAACTAGAAGAGGGCACTATATCTAATAAATATTTTAACTTTTTGTAGATTAGCAATAATTAAAACTAGTATTCTATCAACTTATCATGTTTTCTAACATATGGAGTCACTTTAATTCTACACATTATCCAGACATTTCAATTGGAACTGGAAATGCCCCCTTACAACTTTATAATTGTTGCCTCCTACTTGCTAAATTGATGTTTCTACATCTTGGTATTCTAATTTGCTTCTCCCACACTCATAGGTGAACAGATCACTATATTTATTGAGATCTTATGGCCTGTTGAATCTGTGATTATAAAAATGTTACAGTGCTAGTTGGTTGCCAGGGGCAAACTAACACAGGGGGGTACAAATAAAACACTGACTGTAGTCCAAACACAATATCAGAATAGTCTACCTCCATAATCAGCCCATAAAAGATATATGTTGTCTTACACACACACACACAGAAAAAAATGACCACAATCCATTACAGAATTAAAAATATATCTAGTGTGCTTATATTCACTCAGTAATTTGGCATGCTTCAAACTTTCTGGCACTTTGTCACTGAGCTAAGACCAGATTTTACATTTCACTGCTGGCAATCACAGGGTTGTTGAGCATTTATTTTGTCACCCACAGAGTGTTAAGGAAGTTATTTGCTTGGATACTGATTTAGTAGGGTAAATAATATGTTTAAAATCAGAATATAATTTTATGACAAAATTATAACATTAAACAAATTATATTCTGAATAGAGTGTTGCCGATTACTTTGGTAGTATTGATTTTACAGACACGGATATAAAGACATTAGACATAAAATTCCACATCTCCTTAGAATAAGTTGACAGGTGACTTTTTTTTATTAGTATGGTTCAGCATTTGGACAGAGAAGCAGATTGTGCTTCTAGGCTTCTACATTATCACCTGTCAATGATTTCACATTGCAGTTATTTTGAATATGAATAAAGTAAAGTTGCAATGGAAGAGGTGCAAGAGCATAGTGTTAATTGGCTTCTAGCAAAAAAAAAAAAAAAAAAAAAAATTTGCTTTCAAGGCAGTAACAAGGGAAATGGATCATCAAACAAAGAAAATTATATAATAAAAGTAGTGACAACAATATTTTGTTCAAATAATAACAATATCTTTTTATTAAATGTTGTATTCTTTTTTTTGTATTCTTTTTAGGTATCCTCATATATATGGATGACAACTTAAAAAAATTTGTACCATATATACTCGAGTATAAGCCGACCGGAATATAAGCCGAGGCACCTAATTTTACCACAAAAAACTTGGAAAACGTATTGACTCGAGTATAAGCCTAGGGTGTCCATCTGCATGCCTCACTGTGCCTCGCTTTGCCTCACTGTGTCCATGTGCATGCCTCACTATGTCCATGCCTCACTGTGCCCATGCCTCACTGTGCCCATGACTAGACTGATGTTTACCGCGTCCCCAAAGTCACCAGAGAAATGACCGTTTAACATGGAAGTCTATGGAAGGGGTGCCCGGATTTGAAAAATTGGTGCTCCCCGCCGTAGGTCCCCCGGACAACAAACTTTGCACACTTGTAGAGGAAGAGTGAGGCTACATGTGTGCCAAGCTTGGGGTCTAGGGGACCAATGACCGGCTGGTACCAGGTCCCCAAAATCCGGGAGATCAGACGCATAAAGGTGACTCGAGTATAAGCCGAGGGGGGCATTTTCAGCACACAAAATTGTGCTGAAAAACTCGGCTTATACTCGAGTATATACGGTAACTTATTTTAGGTTTTAAAGTAATTGGATGTTATATGACATCTCAAAGCTGGATAAGTGCCATATTTATTTTAAGCATTTTTATTATTACTAACAATATACGTTATAAATAAGACAATATATATATTAATGTAGGGAGAGTACATTATGATTAAAGTGATTGTAAAGGCAGAAGGTTTTTTATCTTAATGCATTCTATCCTTCTGTTTTCAGCAGCCCCCCTAATACTTAACCGAGGTCCCTCTAGATCAGGGGTCTCAAACTGGCGGCCCTCCAGCTGTTGCAGAACTACAAGTTCCATCATGCCTTTTCCTGTGGGAGTCATTCTTGTAACTGTCAACCTTGCAATGCCTCATGGGAGTTGTAGTTCTGCAACAGCTGGAGGGCCACCAGTTTGAGACCCCTGCTCTAGATCCAGCGATGTTGCATGAGAGACTCAGCTGCCTGGGCTGCCCTCCTCATTGGCTTCCGCTGCTGTCAATCAGAGTCAGTCAGCCAATGAGGAGATAAAGGGGGCGAGACCGGGCCTCGGCTCCATGTCTAAATGGACACAGGGAGCTGCAGCTCAGCTCGAGTGCCTCCATAGCAAGCTGTTTGCTGTGGGGGCACTCAACAGGAGGGAGGGGCCAGGCGAGTCGAAAAGGGGCCAGAGAAGAAGAGAACCCGGGCTGTTATGTGCAAAACCACTACACAGGGCAGGTAAGTATGACATGTTTATTATTTTTAACAAAAAAAAATAGACTTTACAATTACTTTAAGGGATTAAAAAAATTTAAAGACATATATAAATAAACAAAAAAAAATAATGCAGCAATGCAGCACCTCCAAATATAGAAATTTACAAGCTTAAAGCATGTGCTATCAACACAGCGTTCAGAATGTGCAAAAAACATCCACAGTATTCACACATGATAATAAAATATTAAATCAGTGTAAATAAAGTCAAATAAAGAAAGTGTCTTCCACCATCTAACGGAAATCCTTTTCACCACATGTGAGTAACAGGGCTAATATGCACTCACCAACATTAATGCTGTGAGAGGAAAGCAGCAACATGAACATTTGTGTGAACACAATCTTTCATACGTGGTCAACCAGCACTATTCTCACAATGAGGACACTCTGCAGTAACCATTCTCACCACTGGGGACAATCAGAAGGTTTTCTTGATACTGCTTGCATGCCTGGGAAAAAAGCTTTCACCACATGGATCCATAAGCAGGGGACCACCTATAGTGTAGTATATTTATTAAAAAGTATGGATTTCATATAAAAAGTAAAAGGCTTCATCCAAATGCCAGTAAAACGAATGTCATGACAAATGAAGCAGTGCACTTACAAAGAGAGCCGACAGTTCCAAGCTTGGAAGTGGCAGCGAGAAATTAGCGTGTAGCTCCTGCCCCATTGCATTTCATGCACATCTTCAGGGACGCTACTACTAGCACTGACCTCCTTTTTATGTTTTCACTTTATATAAATGTATATCAGAATTGGACTTTGTTAAAATCTTATAATTAGTTTGAAACCTTGTTCATTAATATAATCTTCATACAATTTTTGACATGGTTATAAGAGTATTGTCTAGGTTACATTAATACAATAAACTTTTGGCCAATGTCCTAACACTGTAGCACAGTGATTCTCAACCAGGGTTCCGTGGAACCCTAGGGTTCCTCCAGAGGTTGCTAAGGGTTCCTTCAGCATTGGGCTATTTCTGCCTCTCAGATAATTTCCTACTGACACCATTGATCTTTTTAGCTATCTGTAAGGAGGTGATTCTTCCCAAAAACCACAAGTGTAAGGACCATCCTTCCCACTGACCATCACACAAAGGTATCATGAATTGTAGATTTCTAATTTTAAGCAGGGGTTCCCCGAGACTGGAGAACTATTTCAAGGGTTCCTCTGTGTTGAAAAGGTTGAGAAAGGCTGCTGTAGCATATACACTTCTTTGTATCCTTTCTCCCGACATTGCAAATGTCTCAACTAGGTAAAATATAGCAGACAGAAGATCAAAAGCTGCAATACCTTGTGACTTAAAAAAATTATAATTTAAGACCGCGTAATGCAGGTTTATTTTTATTAAACTTTTAAATAATTCATCCAGAATATCCCATCAAATAAAAAGCTTTAGAAGAAATTCCCGATAACTGAATAAAGGCTTCTCTAGTAAAAAAAAAAAAAAAACAAGAAAAACTCCTTGAAGAGCACACAATCATAATTCCATGTATTCTTATTGATGCATTTTTAAACCTATATTCACTTCAACCCTCATATACATATTTTTTTTTTTTGTTTTTGTTTTTTTAGATGTTCTTAAAGGGGTTTTAAAGGTTCGTTTTTTATTTTCTAAATAGGTTCCTTTAAGCTAGTGCATTGTTGGTTCACTTACCTTTTCCTTCGATTTCCCTTCTAAATGTTTTTTTTCTTTGTTTTCTTTGTCTGAATTTCTCACTTCCTGTTCCACCTCAGTAAGCTGTTCAGTAAGCTGTTCTGGCTGACTAAACACCGCTGGGATGATGGTGTGAAGTTTACTGAGGAGAAACAGGAAGTGAGAAATTCAGACAAAGAAAAAAAACATTTAGAATGGAAATCGAAGGAAAATGTAAGTGAACCAACAATGCACTAGCTTAACCACTTGACAACTGGGCACATAACCCCCTTCCTGCCCAGGTGAAATTTCAGGTTTCAGCACTGTCGCGCTTTAACTGACAATTGCGTGGTCGTGCGACGTGGCTCCCAAACAAAATTGACGTCCTTTTTTTCCCACAAATAGAGCTTTCTTTTGGTGGTATTTGATCATTTCTGCGGTTTTTATTTTTTGCGCTATAAACAGAAATAGAGAGACAATTTTGAAAAAAACACAATATTTTTAAATTTTTGCTATAATAAATATCCCAATTTTTTTTTTTAAAACTATTTTTTTTCTCAGTTTAGGCCGATACGTATTCTTCTACATATTTTAGGTAAAAAATAAATAAATCGCAATAAGCGTTTAGTGATTGGTTTGCGCAAAAGTTATAGCGCCTACAAAATATGGAATAGAATTATGATTTTTTTTTTTATTATTATTTTTTATTTTTTTTACTAGTAATGGCGGCGATCTGCGATTTTTCCTTGTCAAAATATTTTATTAAGGCATACAGAGGGTATCGTACATACAATCTTGATTATGCATGTATTAACAAACGTTATAATTCCTTTATACTCCAAAAGCTAGATTTTTGTTAATTTTAAAGGAGGTTGCTTAACAAACTAAACATGCAATGTATCAATCTTTTAGTTCCTTTAAGTGGTTTGCAAGTAGTATATGATTCCTTAAAACATTCTAAATGTCATTAAATTCATAACGTCTATAAGATTTAAGTTATGATGAAGATATGGAATATAAATTCAAGCAATGTTCTTATGCATACCCGATTAAATATTTATAAAAAAGGAAGGAAAGTGAAACGAATATATACATAATAAAGAGAGAGAAAAAAAAAGTGGTGAAAGAAAGATAGAAAAGGAGAAGAGAGGAGAGTAGAATAGTGTAGGAGTCCGTGGGGTTAGACCCAGAGCCGCCGCCGCTACCACAGGGCGATCTGCGATTTTTATTGTGACTGCGATATTGCGGCGGACACATCGGACACTTTTGACACTTTTTTATGACCATTCACATTTATACAGCGAACAGTGCTATAAATATGCACTGATTACTGTATAAATGTGACTGGCAGGGAAGGGGTTAACCACTAGGGGCGGGAAGGGGTTAAATATGTTCCCTCATGAGTGATTATTACTGTGGGGGGTGGGGACTGACTGGGGGAGGTGACCGATGGTTGTCACACCATCAGTCTCCTCTCCCTAGCAGGACGTGGATCTCTGTGTTTACACACAGAGATCCACGTCCCTGGCTCTGTGACAGCCTAACGCGGGCACCTGGCGGACATCGCGGCCGCCAGGCACGCGCATCGGCACCTGCCTGACACGGCGGGCACAGCTTTTCCCCGATGCGCGCCCGCGGCGGCGCGCATCGCGGAAGAAAATAGAAGGACGTCCATGGACGTCCTCTCAGCAATTGGGAGCCGCTTTGCGGACGTCTTTTGACGATGGCCCGGGCGCCAAGTGGTTAAAGGAACTTATTTAGAAAATAAAAATTTAACCTTTACAACCCCTTTAAACTTTTAATCCTTTAGCTCTGGGCTCCACTTTTAAACGTATTTAGTCAGACCATTTTTGCATTCTTTCCATTGCCTTTTTTATTGCTTCCTTACAGCTTTCAGAGTTTATAAAAGAACCCCCAAATCTTAGATTTTCTGAAAGCACATGACCAGTAGAATAAAAATGGTTCTACTGATTTTTAAAGCCCCATGATATATGTGCAACTTTTTATCAAGACAATATTTTTAATAACAATACACAAACATCATTATTAGTGGATTTAAACAGCAACTTTTTCAAAAATATAAAACTTAACCTGTATTGAGTTAATAAATAACAAATTACGTTACATTAATCATTTATGTAGCACCCTGTTCCTGAAGAATAGGGGCTATCTGTAAATTTAATGTTATCTGAGCTGTTAATAGCTCAGAGTGATTGTATAAAGTTAATTCTGCTTCTGTTCTAATTTGGCTGTGTTGTGCGCATTTCTCACTGTTGCCAGTAGGTGTCACTGTTACCACAGGCCAGTGTGAGAATTACAGCAAGCTGAAGTGCATTGAATATTTTTTTTCCCAGAAACAGTCCAATCAGGAGGTTTTTCGCCGCTGGACATACTGGGAAAGGAGTATTTAAGGGGCAGACGCCATGTTTTCTCTCTTTGCCTCATGGCCCTTCAGGCCTGAGGCTGTGCTCACAGTCTCTTTTACCTCGGGCCCTGCTGGCTCAAGGCTGTGCTGCTACGAGTAGGCCCAGAAGTCTGTCTGGGGCCTACTTAACTGAAGGTGGTCCTGTGCTGTTTGTCCTGCGGGAAGAAGCCACTCAAACGGAGAAGATTCCAGGGGAGGAACTTGCTGGAGAAAATCGAGCTGAGGCTGGTTTCTTAGGAAGGGCCTGGTGACTCGTTTGGAGGATGCATCAAAGTTAACCTACCTCACAGTACTGCCGGATGGCCTAACCACTTAACGACCGCTCACTGTACATATACGTCTGCACAATGGCACCGACAGGCACAATCACGTACAGTGTACGTGATTGCCTTTGTACAGTTGGGGGGTCCAATCGGACCCCCCTTCTGTACAGTGAGCGGTCGGAATTTGTCTGGGAGCGATCCGAGATGGGGGGGCGGCCATTTGATTCCGGCCACCCCCCCGCGATCGCTCCCGGCGAATGAGAATGCCCCCTCTGTCTGTGTAATGTAAACACAGGCAGAGGAAGCAGGAGGAAGTGATGTCATCTCTTGTGCGGCGCTCACATATACTGAGCGCCATACAAGAGAAGACATCAAGGTTAGTGCACAGACACTACACTAACACCAGCACACATAGGCACATAAATCGCCCCCCCAGGCCCCCCCAGATCACCCCCCAGCCCCCAGTCACAGTGTCACTGATTGCAGTGACCATTTATTTACTGATCACTGCAATCAGTGACATTTGTGACTGTAAAAGTGTCACTACAGTTTAGTTTTAGGTCCAGTGTAGCCCCCTAACCCCCCTAATAAAGGTTTAACCCCTTGATCACCCCCCAGATAACCCTTTCACCCCCTAGCACCGCCGTCGCTAAGCGATCATTTTTCTGATCGCTGTCTTAGCGTCGGTGATGCAGATCGGTAGCCAGTAATTTTTTTTAGGTTCGCCGCAGGTTTTTATAGCGTCAGGTACCCCCATAAATTATCTAATAAAGGTTTAACCCCCTTGATCGCCCCCCAGGTAACCCTTTTACCCCCTATCACCACTGTCGCTAAGTGATCATTTTTCTGATTGCTGTCTTAGCGTCGGTGATGCAGATCGGTAGCCAGTAATTTTTTTTAGGTTCGCCGCAGGTTTTTATAGCGTCAGGTACCCCCATATATTATCTAATAAAGGTTTTAACCCCCTAATTGCCCCTAGTTACCCTTTCACCAGTGATCATCATATAAGTGTTACGGGTGACGCTGGTTAGTTAGTTTGCTTTTTATAGTGTCAGGGCACCCGCCGTATATAACCCAATAAAGGTTTAACCCCCTGATCGCCCGGCGGGTGATATCAATTAGGTTTTAGCATCAGAGAGGGTCTGCGTCCAGCCCAGGCCACCCAAGTGCAGTATCGATCGATCACTGTCACTTACAAAACACAACAAACATAACTGCAGCGTTCGCAGAGACAGGCCTGATCCCTGTGACTCCAGTGCTGTAGGAGGTGATTTCACCACCACAGTTAAAAAAAAAAAAAGCAAATATGCCAAAGCATTGGGGCAGCAGGGGCGGAGGAGCGATTTTGCTCCTAATGCCGCGTACATACGGTCGAAATTCCGACGGAGGCTTGCCCGTGGAAAAGTCCGACCATGTGTGTGCGGCATAACTTTTTTGCGGGAGGATGCCCCCATGCTTCGGCATATATAAATGGTGCATGTATGCCCATCATTAGAAGTGGGTGGATGAAGGGCGGTATTCTAATGGTGGGCATACCCACTCGATCAATCTCTTTTTTCATTCAGCCAACTGGCTGCATGAAAAAAAAAGATTACAATACATGTCCAACAAGGACCAGCAACTTACTGGTATGTTGCTGGACTTTGAATGGTTATACCAGATTGATGCCTGCGGGTTTAGGTATCATCTTGGTATCATTATTTTCAGCCAGCGGCCGGCTTTCATGTAAAAGCAATCCTAGTGGCTAATTAGCCTCTGGACTGCTTTTACAAGCAGTGGGAGGGAATGTCCCCCCCCGGATATAAAAAGCGCCATTGGGAAAGCATTTTATCACACCGATCTTGGTGTGGTCAGATGCTTTGAGGGCAGAGGAAAGATCTAGGGTCTAGACCCCAGTTTTTTCAAAAAAAGAGTACCTGTCACTACCTATTGCTATCATAGGGGATATTTACATTCCCTGAGATAACAATAAAAATGATAAAAAAAAAATATGGAAGGAACAATTTAAAAATAAAATAAAAAATCAAAATTAATAATAAAAAAAAAAAAAAAGCACCCCTGTCCTGCCCTCCTCTTGCCCAATGGCGAACGCAAGCGTCGGTCTGGCGTCATATGTAAACAGCAATTGCACTATGCATGTGAGGTATCACCGCGAAGGTCAGATCGAGGGTAGTAATTTTAGCAGTAGATCTCCTCTGTAAATCTAACGGGGTAACCTGTAAAGGCTTTTAAAGGCTTTTAAAAATGTATGTAGTTTGTCGCCAATGCGCGTTTGTGCGAAATTTTAAAGCATGTCGTGTTTGGTATCTATGTACTCGGCCTAAGATCATCTTTTTTATTTCATCAAACATTTGGGCAATATAGTGTGTTTTAGTGCATTAAAATAAAAAAAGTGTATTTTTTCCCCAAAAAATGTGTTTGAAAAATCGCTGCGCAAATACTGTGTAGAAAAAAAAATGCAACACCCACCATTTTATTCTGTAGGGCCTTTGCTTTAAAAATATATATAATGTTTGGGGGTTCAACATAATTTTCTTGCAAAAAAAAAATATGTTTTCATGTAAACAAAAAGTGTCAAAAAGGGCTTTGTCTTCAAGTGGTTAGAAGAGTGGATGTAAGCTTCCTAATGTTGTGTATAAAATGCCAGAACAGTTCAAAACCCCCCCAAATGACCCCATTTTGGAAATTAGACACCCCATGCTATATACTGAGAGGCATGTCGAGTCCATGGAATATTTTATATGTTCACACAAGTTGCGGAAAAAAGAATTGTATTTTTATTTTTTGCACAAAGTTGTCACTAAATGATATATTGCTCAAACATGCCATGGGCATATGTGGAATTACACCCCAAAATACATTCTGTTGCTTCTCCTGAGTACGGGGATACCACATGTGTGAGACTTTTTGTGAGCCTAGCTGCGTACGGGACCCCAAAAACCAATCACCGCCTTCAGGCTTTCTAAGGGTGTAAATTTTTGATTTCACTTCTCACTGCCTATCACAGTTTCGGAGACCATGGAATGCCCAGATGGCACAAAACCCCCCCCCAAATGACCCCATTTTGGAAAGTAGACACCCCAAGCTATTTGCTGAGAGGTATTGTGAGTATTTTGCAGATCTCGCTTTTTGTCACAAAGTTTTGAAAATTGAAAAAAAAAAAAAAAATTTCTTTCTTCATTTTCAAAAACAAATGAGAGCTGTAAAATACTCACCATGCCTCTCAGCAAACAGCTTGGGGTGTCTACTTTCCAAAATGGGGTCATTTGGGGGGGTTTTGTGCTATTTTTTTTGTCATTATTCAATCACTTGGGACAAAAAAAAAATATTCAATGGGCTCAACAGGCCTCTCAGCAATTTCCTTGGGGTGTCTACTTTCTAAAATGGGGTCATTTGGGGGGGTTTTGTGCTATTTTGGCATTTTATGGCCTTCAAAACTGTGATAGGTAGTGAGGAGTGAAATCAAAAATTTGCGCCCTTAGAAATCCTGAAGGCGGTGCTTGGTTTCCGGGGTCCCGTACGTGGCTAGGCTCCTAAAAAGTCCCACACATGTGGTATCCCCGTACTCAGGAGAAGCAGCAGAATGTATTTTGGGGTGCAATTCCACATATAACCATGGCATGTGTGAGAAATATATCATTTAGTGACAACTTTTTGTATTTGTTTTTTTTGTCATTATTCAATCACTTGGGACAAAAAAAAATATTCAATGGGCTCAACATGCCTCTCAGCAATTTCCTTGGGGTGTCTACTTTCCAAAATGGGGTCATTTGGGGGGGTTTTGTACTGCCCTGCCATTTTAGCACCTCAAGAAATGAGATAGGCAGTCATAAATTTAAAGCTGTGTAAATTCCAGAAAATGTACCCTAGTTTGTAAACGCTATAACTTTTGCGCAAACCAATAAATATACGCTTATTGACATTTTTTTTACTAAAGACATGTGGCTGAATACATTTTGGCCTAAATGTATGACTAAAATTGAGTTTATTCGATTTTTCTTATAACAAAAAGTAGAAAATATCATTTTTTTTCAAAATTTTCTGTCTTTTTCCGTTTATATCGCAAAAAATAAAAATCGCAGAGGCAATCAAATACCATTAAAAGAAAGCTCTATTTGTGGGAAGAAAAGGACGCAAATTTCGTTTCGGTACAACGTTGCATGTCCGCACAATTTACAGTTAAAGCAGCGCAGTGCAAAATTCTGAAATCAATTTGGTCCTTTAGCTACCAAATGGTCCGGGGCTTAAGTGGTTAAAGGATCTGGTACTGTGCAGCTGACCTAAAACTAAATGACTGCTGGTTACACAATCCTGTGGCAGAGGATTATCCAGGAGTTTCCATTTATCGATCGCTAAGTCTGTGGCAGAGATTTTGTCCCTGCTTCATACCGGCTGCTAGGTCGGTGTGAGAGGCCTATCCGGTTGTCGCGGGATCCGGAGACAGAAAGCTGTTTGACCTCTGGATCCAAGAACCTCATCAGTGATCTGCATTAAGGTATCTGAACTTCCCTTAACTCTCTATCCTTCTACCTGAAGTGGTTTAATAAAGCAATTGAGAAAAAGACTGAAGTGACTGGCAATCATTTCTTTCAAAACTATTTAACATAGACTCTTACATTCTGGGACGGTGGAATGTGGGGTAACGGCAGGACCCAAAATTAATCCAGCAGCACGTACGGGGTATAGCTACATTTACATGAGAAATGGTGAAAATCTAATGTTCACAAAATTGTAAATAATCAACTTTATCTAAAAAGCTGGATGTTTCAATTTGTCACATACAGCTTTCAGACTTTGTTTAAGTCCCCTAAACCATGTATTTTCTGAAAGCATAAAACCAGAAGATTAAAAACAAGGGGAGAAAGGGGGGAGCTAGGCAGACCATAGTGTAGTAAACAAATTTATTGAGATTGGTAAAATAAAAACAAGTGTAGGTTGCATTTACAAGCATAAAGTTGCAATGGTGTGTCTTCCATCATCTGATTTTCTATGGGAGGTATATAGATGATGTGATCATCATTTGGCAAGGAGATACTTCTCTGAATCTCTCAATTCTTCAAATACTGCAATGACAATCAATATGGAGTGAAGTTCACTTTAGTGACGGATCCCACCTCTCAAATTTTCCTAGACCTGGAGCTTTATTATAATCACCAACTCAGAATCTGTTCCTGCACTCACTTTAGGGTTAAAAATATATTTATTGGTAGTTTAACATACAATACAGGGAACAACGTCTGAAGTTACAATCTGGTGACAATCGCAAGTGAACGTGTGCGATGAGTCAGCCCAATGGCTATCGCCCACAGCTTAACTCCTATCGTCATACAAGATATTATTAACATCGACGACTGTCACTTGGAGGAAAGAGCAATTCAGGCTAGGAGAGCCCCGTTGTTCATAATAAAATTGTATGCCAAAAATTTGATAAATAAAAATAAATAAAGGGAAGAAAAAGAGGGAGTGACCCAAAGATGGGCGTGAATTGAAAAAGAAAAGGAAAAAGGAAGGAAGGAACAGGAGAGGAATAGAAGAAAGATAGTCGAAGAAGAGCAAAAGGACTGCTGTAGAGATATACGTAGAAAGGAGTTACCAGAGGGCAGCGAGGGGGGAGGACCCCAGGTATGTGCCCCGCCCACCCCACTGTCAGGGTTTACTTAGGGTGATCGTATTGGGGTCGACAGCATGTTGGCGAGAGTATCAGAGGTGGAGAAGTGGAGCCAGATGGACCACAGTACCTTGTATTTATCAAAGGTGTCGTTGTCAAGGGCCAGCATCTCCTCCATTCTCATGGTATCGTTCATAATCAAGACCCATCGTGACAAGGGAGGAGTGGTGGTTGACTTCCAAAATGATGGGATGAGCTGAGGACATAAAAAAACGGAGGAGACTCTGTTTCTGCGAAGTGATAGACCCAGGGAGTATTGAAAGAAGGGCAATCTTAGGGGAAGGTGTCAGTGTTTCATCATAAATCTTATTATAACAATCAAATACCTGAATCCAGAAGGGACGGCTCCTCTCACATTCCCACCAGACATGTAGATAGGTCCCTGTAGAGGAAATACACTGCCAACAAGAGGTTGTAGTAGATTGGAAAATTGTGTGTAATGTGGATGGGTCCCTATACCATCTTGACAGAATCTTGTAGTTCTTTTCCTGAAAACCTGCACTCACTTTAAACCTACTGCTGTGAATTCTTATTGTCACAGAAAAAGCTGTCATCATAAAAGATGTATCACAAATGATATTTTCAGCTAAATCTGCAGCTTAAGGCAAAATTGTAGTACAGTAGAATATTATATGACCCAAAGCCAAGTCCTGAAAAGGAAATTATTTGAGAATGGGTATAAAGATACTGATTAGGACATCATCAAGTACTATGAGCAGTATTATGCTTCTGCAGAGGCACCTTCTAAGGATCCTCCACCACAGAGAAAGGGCCCTGGTTTGTCACCCAATATAACAAAAAACATTGGGCGATCAAAAGATCCCTTTCCAAACATTGGGGCATTTTATTCAATCATCCCAAATTACAAAACCATACAGTTTCTCCACAGTTCCAAATCTGGTTTTCAAGAAAGCCAGAAATGTAAAAAATGTTATAACTCCTAGTAGAACTCATTATGGAGGTCAATCAGTGTCAGAATGTTTTGCTTTAAGGACATGTATCGCTGTTGTAATTGCCCCACATGTGCACATGTTCAACACAAAGATAATACATTTTCGTATTCAGCGGGAAATAATTTTTCCATTGATGAGTTTCTTACATGTTCCACTAGTTTTTTTAGCTACTTCATCACCTGCCCATGTGATCTTTGCTATGTGGGGTGTACGATAAGGACACTCCGAACAAGATTCGGGGAACATAGAAAAAGTTTGAAGGACAAAGTCTATAAAATAAGCATCCCTAGACACTTCTCTTTGCACTATAACAATGAACCTTCTTTCATGAGTTACAGCTATCCAGTCCATACCCAACAGCCTTCCTGACGGGGAAAGATTCCAAAGACTTTGTGCTCAAGACAGAGACATACTGAATTCAAATTCAACAGTCTAAATCCTGAAGGTCTGTTTGAGAATTTAGAAGCTCACACTATCCTTTAACCTAACACCCTGGGTCCTTCAAATATTATTTTCATTAATTTTCATGTTTTATATATATTTTTTATATAAATTTTCTGTCCCCCCCAAAAAATGTTTTTGCCAGTAATTTTTTTGTCAGCAGTTATCTTGTATTATCCTGGTTCCTTCACCAACGTTTATATAGTTCCCTCACATCTCTTGCCATTTTACCATTGGTATCTTTCTGGTTCCATCATAAAGATCACAAATATCATCAGAATATTTGATAATCTTTAACATTATGTATTTATTTATATATTTTTTATCATCATTATTTATACTATTATAATCAGTATCATTATTATTTTATAATTACGATGACCAACACATACTGATTTCATCATTATTATTATTCCTATTTTTTGATTCCCCTTTGTGAGGTCATTGAATAGGAGCATGTATTATTTCTTAACATAGAAGCATGCTCTGTTCTTTACTTAATAAGGTCTTTTACTTATGAATAACCCTCTTTTTTAATTTACTATTATTATTTTTGAATCAATTCTGAACTGAATTAATTTTTATCATTGAAGGCTTATATTGGGCGACATGCTTTTTTATTTATTATTTTCTCTCTGGTTCTCCAGCTGTCCATGTTTTCCCATTTAAGCTCTATTATCCAGCCACCTGTCATATCCAACATTACCCCCCGGGTCTAGTCCATTCTTTATCCTTTAAGCTTAATGGGTTAACCCGGGACAGCTGTATACTAGTATTTCCTGACGCCAACATGGCAGCATACATATGATATAGATCCACCCCTATATCCACCCACAGGACCTGTTTAAATCTATAAAAATCTGACTGAGAACAACCTCCCTCACTCTCCTTTTTGTCCTTAAGATATACACTCGCAATGATGTTGCGATAAGTCCCTAACTGCGGACTGTGTTTTGTCTGTCTGGGTTTAGTCTCTCCCAGGCGCAGTCCCACATCTTAGGTAGCTAAATGCACCAACAAGGTGGGGAGCTCCTTCTGGTGGTCTTTCGGGGGTGAGGAGTTCTCTAAATAGAGACGTCAGAACCTCATGTAGTGCACCTGAGCTGTTGTCCATAATGCATGTGTTTTCTCTGCACACCTAAGATGGTGTTTGGTTGCTGGAGTCCATGCTGCATGTGTTTTCTCTGCACACCTGAGATGGTGTTTGGTTGCGGGAGTCCATGCTGCATGTTTTTGTATGCATACCTGTGCTGAATCCTGGTGCTAGTGTTAGCACTGCATTTTATTTTCTCCTACAGGCATGTGCTATTTCTTTTTGTTTTCCTCCTTTGCCTCTAACTTCATTAGGCTTACAATTTGATTGCAGATCTTCCTCTGCTTGTTGTTCTTTGCAGCATACACACCACAAGATTAGTTCTGTCCTTGTCAGTTTGCCAATTCAATTCATCCAATGACCCCATGTACTATTATTGGTGAAATTTGTTTTGATGATCTCAGAACAAAGAAACAACTTCACTACTGAACTTTTAGTTCACAATTCTCAACTCATACTGCACATATTCCATTAGGGTCAGAATTTCACATCTGATTGAAAAGATCACACCACACACTGGGCTGGTGTGTTGGTACTAGTAAGTGGGGTTTTTATCTTTTGTCTGCTGTTTTTTTTCCCTTTCATCTGTGGCTTTTCCCGTGACCAGCGTGTGTGCATGATCCGGTTCAGGTTTTGTGGCTGTTTCCAGTCTCAGGGTCGGCTATGGTGCCCATACATGCACTTTGCAGAGGAGCTCATGTGGCAGCTATCTTTGCTATGGCATGTCCAGGCTCACGCATGTGTGAGGTGGTTTTTGCACTGGAAACAGCTTCTGTTTTCCATTGCTTATGCTGCAGGTGAATGAGGGAGGGGAAGGAGGTGATTCAGGCACATGTCTATGATCTGTTTGCTTTCTTTCTCTGAGTCTACTTTTTTTTCTTTCTGCACAGTGCTGACATCCTTGCTCCAAAATGAACTTTCTGCCACACAGCCAAGACCTCTATGTGCTAAGGTAGGGACCATCAGTCTGGTAAGTAAGAAGAGGAAACAGAGCATCTTTAATCTCTTGCTTAAAATCAAAGAAAAAGAGTGTTGCCATGTCATGACAAGTCCAGTGTGGACAGCGGCTTATCCATCCCATAGGTCTCGCCCAGGAGGTGCAGAACATTAATAGTGAGTGTCAGTGTTCCTCCTCCCCAGAGCGCTAACAGCGACAAAAGGGTACGAAGTGCTGGGCCTGCAGCGTGGAGCTATTACCAGACTAATGTGTCTGTGGATTAGGGATGAGCCGAACACCCCCGGGTTCCGTTCGCACCAGAACCCCCGAACGGACCGAAAGTTCGCACGAACATTAGAACCCTATTAAATACAATGGATGCGAACGTTCGAATTCTAAAGTGCTAATTATAACGACTATTATCCATGTTATTGTCCTAAACAGAGTTTGGGAACCCGGGTTCTGCACCAGGGGACATGTATCAATGCAAAAAGAAGTTTTAAAAATGGCCGTTTTTCGGGAGCAGTCATTTTAACCACTTAAGCCCCGGACCATTTCGGGCCATTAGGACCAAGCCTGTTTTTGGGATTCGGCACTGCGCTGCTTTAACTGTAAATTGTGCGGACATGCAATGTTGTACCCAAATGAAATTTGCGTCCTTTTCTTCCCACAAATAGAGCTTTCTTTTAATGGTATTTGATTGCCTCTGCGATTTTTATTTTTTGCGATATAAACAGAAAAAGACCGAAAATTTTGAAAAAAAATGATATTTTCTACTTTTTGTTATAAGAAAAATCGAATAAACTCAATTTTAGTCATACATTTAGGCCAAAATGTATTCAGCCACATGTCTTTAGTAAAAAAAATGTCAATAAGCGTATATTTATTGGTTTGCGCAAAAGTTATAGCGTTTACAAACTAGGGTACATTTTCTGAAATTTACACAGCTTTAAATTTATGACTGCCTATCTCATTTCTTGAGGTGCTAAAATGGCAGGGCAGTACAAAACCCCCCCAAATGACCCCATTTTGGAAAGTAGACACCCCAAGGAAATTGCTGAGAGGCATGTTGAGCCCATTGAATATTTTTTTTTTGTCCCAAGTGATTGAATAATGACAAAAAAAAAAAAAAAATTACAAAAAGTTGTCACTAAATGATATATTGCTCACACATGCCATGGTTATATGTGGAATTGCACCCCAAAATACATTCTGCTGTTTCTCCTGAGTACGGGGATACCACATATGTGGGACTTTTTAGGAGCCTAGCCACGTACGGGACCCCGGAAACCAAGCACCGCCTTCAGGATTTCTAAGGGCGCAAATTTTTGATTTCACTCCTCACTACCTATCACAGTTTCGAAGGCCATAAAATGCCAAAATAGCACAAAACCCCCCCAAATGACCCCATTTTGGAAAGTAGACACCCCAAGCTATTTACTGAGAGGCATGTTCAGTCCATGGAATATTTTATATTTTGCCACAAGTTGCGGGAATATGACAAACTTTTTTTTGTTTGCACAAAGTTGTCACTAAATGATATATTGCTCACACATGCCATGGGCATATGTGAAATTACACCCCAAAATACATTCTGCTGCTTCTCCTGAGTACGGGGATACCACATGTGTGGGACTTTTTGGGAGCCTAGCCGCGTACGGGACCCCAAAAACCAAGCACCGCCTTCAAGGTTTCTAAGGGCATAAATTTTTGATTTCACTCCTCACTACCTATCACAGTTTTGAAGGCCATAAAATGCCAAGATGGCACAAAACCCCCCCAAATGACCCCATTTTGGAAAGTAGACACCCCAAGCTATTTGCTGAGAGGCATGTTGACCCCATTGAATATTTTTTTTTTTGTCCCAAATGATTGAATAATGACAAAAAGAAAAAAAAAATGTACAAAAAGTTGTCACTAAATGATATATTGCTCACACATGCCATGGTTATATGTGGAATTGCACCCCAAAATACATTCTGCTGCTTTTCCTGAGTACGGGGATACCACATGTGTGGGATTTTTTGGGAGCCTAGCCGCGTACAGGGCCCCAAAAACCAAGCACCGCCTTCAGGATTTCTAAGGGCGTAAATTTTTGATTTCACTCCTCACTACCTATCACAGTTTCGAAGGCCATAAAATGCCAAAATAGCACAAAACCCCCCCAAATTACCCCATTTTGGAAAGTAGACACCCCAAGCTATTTGCTGAGAGGCATGTTGAGTCCATGGAATATTTTATATTTTGCCACAGGTTGCGGGAATATGACAAACTGTTTTTTTTTTGCACAAAGTTGTCACTAAATGATATATTGCTCACACATGCCATGGGCATATGTGAAATTACACCCCAAAATACATTCTGCTGCTTCTCCTGAGTACGGGGATACCACATGTGTGGGACTTTTTGGGAGCCTAGCCGCGTACGGGACCCCAAAAACCAAGCACCGCCTTCAAGGTTTCTAAGGGCATAAATTTTTGATTTCGCTCCTCACTACCTATCACAGTTTTGAAGGCCATAAAATGCCAAGATGGCACAAAACCCCCCCAAATGACCCCATTTTGGAAAGTAGACACCCCAAGCTATTTGCTGAGAGGCATGTTGAGCCCATTGAATATTTTTTTTTTGTCCCAAATGATTGAATAATGACAAAAAGAAAAAAAAAATGTACAAAAAGTTGTCACTAAATGATATATTGCTCACACATGCCATGGTTATATGTGAAATTACACCCCAAAATACATTCTGCTGCTTCTCCTGAGTATGGGGATACCACATGTGTGGGACTTTTTGGGAGCCTAGCCGCGTACGGGACCCCAAAATCCAAGCACCGCCTTCAAGGTTTCTAAGGGCATAAATTTTTGATTTCACTCCTCACTACCTATCACAGTTTTGAAGGCCATAAAATGTCAAAATAGCCCAAAACCCCCACAAATGACCCCATTTTGGAAAGTAGACACCCCAAGCTATTTGCTGAGAGGCATGGTGAGTATTTTACAGCTCTCATTTGTTTTTGAAAATTAAGAAAGACATTTTTTTTTCTTTTTTTTTTTCTTTTTTTACATTTTCAAAACTTTGTGACAAAAAGCGAGATCTGCAAAATACTCAACATACCTCTCAGCAAATAGCTTGGGGTGTCTACTTTCCAAAATGGGGTCATTTGGGGGGGTTTTGTGCCATCTGGGCATTCCATGGCCTCCGAAACTGTGATAGGCAGTGAGGAGTGAAATCAAAAATTTACACCCATAGAAATCCTGAAGGCGGTGCTTGGTTTTTGGGGTCCCGTACGCGACTAGGCTCCCAAAAACTCCCACACATGTGGTATCCCCGTACTCAGGAGAAGCAACAGAATGTATTTTGGGGTGTAATTCCACATATGCCCATGGCATGTTTGAGCAATATATAATTTAGTGACAACTTTTTGTACATTTTTTTTTTTTGGTCATTATTCAATCACTTGGGACAAAAAAAAATATTCAATGGGCTCAACATGCCTCTCAGCAAATAGCTTGAGGTGTCTACTTTACAAAATGGGGTCATTTGGGGGGGTTTTGAACTGTCCTGGCATTTTATGCACAACATTAGGAAGCTTATGTCACACATCATCCACTCTTCTAACCACTTGAAGACAAAGCCCTTTCTGACACTTTTTGTTTACATGAAAGAAATTTTTTTTTTGCAAGAAAATTATGTTGAACCCCCAAACATTATATATTTTTTTAAAGCAAAGGCCCTACAGATTAAAATAGTGGGTGTTGCATTTTTTTTTCCACACAGTATTTGCGCAGCGATTTTTCAAACGCATTTTTTGGGGGAAAAACACACTTTTTTTATTTTTAATGCACTAAAAAACACTATATTGCCCAAATGTTTGATGAAATAAAAAAGATGATCATAGGCCGAGTACATGGATACCAAACACGACATGCTTTAAAATTGTGCACAAACGCGCAGCTGCGACAAAACTACATTCATTTTTAAAAGCATTTAAAAGCCTTTACAGGTTACCACGTTAGATTTACAGAGGAGGTCTACTGCTAAAATGACTGCCCTCGATCTGACCTTCGCGGTGATACCTCACATGCATGATGCAATTGCTGTTTACATATGACGCTAGACCGACGCTTGCGTTCGCCTTTGCGCAATAGCAGGGGGGGACAGCTGTGCTTTTTTTTTTTTTTTTATTATTTATTTGGCTTTTTTATTTTATTTTTAAACTGTGCCTTCCATATTTTATTTTTTTACCATTTTTATCGTTATCTCAGGGAATGTAAATATCCCCTATGATAGCAATAGGTAGTGACAGGTACTCTTTTTTTGAAAAAAATTGGGGGGTTAGACCCTAGATCTTTCCTCTGCCCTCAAAGCATCTGACCACACCAAGATCGGTGTGATAAAATGCTTTCCCAATTTCCCAATGGCGCTTTTTATATCCGGGGGGGGGACATTCCCTCCCACTGCTTGTAAAAGCAGTCTAGAGGCTAATTATCTGCTAGAATTGCTTTTACATTAAAGCCGGCTGCTGGCTGAAAAGAATGATACCAAGATGATACCTAAACCCGCAGGCATCATTCTGGTATAAACATTCAAAGTCCAGCAACATACCAGTACGTTGCTGGTCCTTGTTGGACATGTATTGTAATCTTTTTTTTCATACAGCCTATTGGCTGAACGAAAAAAAGAGATTGATTGGTGGGTATGCCCACCATTAGAATACCTCCCTTCATCCACCCACTTCTAATGATGGGCATATATGCCGAAGCATGGGGGCATCCTCCCGCAAAAAAGTTATGCCGCGTACACACGGTCAAGCCTTCGTCGGAATTTCGACCGTATGTACGCGGCATAAAAGGTTATGCCGCGTACACACGGTCGGACTTTTCCACGGATAAGCCTCCGTTGGAATTTCGACCGTATATACGCGGCATTAGGAGCAAAATCGCTCCTCCGCCCCTGCTGCCCCCATGCTTCGGCATATATGCTCTTTTTTTTAACTGTGGTGGTGAAATCACCTCCTACAGCGTTGGAGTCACGGCTTTATGTATCGTGGGAGCAAACGCTGTTGCTGTCAAGATAAATAGATCCGCGCTGCAACTGAATGGCGTACCTGCTAAGCAAATGGTGGTTAACATTAAAACAAAGTAACATTACAGTACAACAGTAAGACCTTACCATGCCATACCTGCAAAGCAAATACCAAAACAAAACCTAGTAAAAAATAAAAAAATGTTTTAACGCAACCTGTGCCTAAAATATATATATGCCGAAGCATGGGGGCATCCTCCCGCAAAAAAGTTATGCCGCATACACACGGTCGGAATTTCAACCGTATGTACGCGGCATTAGGAGCAAAATCGCTCCTCCGCCCCTGCTGCCCCCATGCTTCGGCATATATGCTCTTTTTTTTTAACTGTGGTGGTGAAATCACCTCCTACAGCGTTGGAGTCACGGCTTTATGTATCGTGGGAGCAAACGCTGTTGCTGTCAAGATAAATAGATCCGCGCTGCAACTGAATGGCGTACCTGCTAAGCAAATGGTGGTTAACATTAAAACAAAGTAACATTACAGTACAACAGTAAGACCTTACCATGCCATACCTGCAAAGCAAATACCAAAACAAAACCTAGTAAAAAATAAAAAAATGTTTTAACGCAACCTGTGCCTAAAATATATATATGCCGAAGCATGGGGGCATCCTCCCGCAAAAAAGTTATGCCGCGTACACACGGTCGGAATTTCGACCGTATGTACGCGGCATTAGGAGCAAAATCGCTCCTCCGCCCCTGCTGCCCCCATGCTTCGGCATATATGCTCTTTTTTTAACTGTGGTGGTGAAATCACCTCCTACAGCGTTGGAGTCACGGCTTTATGTATCGTGGGAGCAAACGCTGTTGCTGTCAAGATAAATAGATCCGCGCTGCAACTGAATGGCGTACCTGCTAAGCAAATGGTGGTTAACATTAAAACAAAGTAACATTACAGTACAACAGTAAGACCTTACCATGCCATACCTGCAAAGCAAATACCAAAACAAAACCTAGTAAAAAATAAAAAAATGTTTTAACGCAACCTGTGCCTAAAATATATATATGCCGAAGCATGGGGGCATCCTCCCGCAAAAAAGTTATGCCGCGTACACACGGTCGGAATTTCGACCGTATGTACGCGGCATTAGGAGCAAAATCGCTCCTACGCCCCTGCTGCCCCCATGCTTCGGCATATATGCTCTTTTTTTTAACTGTGGTGGTGAAATCACCTCCTACAGCACTGGAGTCACGGCTTTATGTATCGTGGGAGCAAACGCTGTTGCTGTCAAGATAAATAATTCCGCGCTGCAGTTGAATGGCGCACCTGAAAACAAAAAATTACATACCTGAAAAGCAAGCATGATAAAACATTGCAGAATAGAATACAGTAAAAAAGAGCAGAACAATAGAGAGAAAATAGAGAGAGAGAGAACAATAAAACGACAACTATTTTTGTTTTTTTTCTTTTATATTTTTTTTGTGTTTTGTTTTTTACGTTTTTTTTTTCTTTTTTACACTTTTTTTTGTAACTTTACAACTGTAATGGTTCGGGTCTCTCAAAATGTAATGGCATCTTGGGAGACCCTGTGTAAGTGTGTCCTAGTCTGTGAAATGCTGTACCCTACGCTAAAACTTCACTTTTGAGTGGTAGCGTTCAAAACATTCACCTTGGCAAAGACCAGGCTTGTCAGGACAGAGTGGACAAAAACTACGGGTGTCACGCCTAAATCCGCGCTTGCTACAGACACGACATCTTTTTTGGGGGTGGCTTTGGGTAGGGGTACTCGGGAGGACATACGAATAATGCCTCTCATGCAGCCGGCTTACTGCATTTGGTTGGGGATGGTGAGGTGCAGAACCGCCTGGATACAGGAGTTCTGTGACTATCTCATTCTGGAATTTTAGAAGAGATAACGTCCCGCCTGAAGCTCTGTATAGCACATGAGCGTTCAGCAAAGCCAATTGGAATAATGATAGAGACACTTTTTTGTACCAGCGTCTCGCCTTACGGTCAATTAGATACGGCGCCATCAACTGGTCGTTGAGGTCCACCCCTCCCATATTTTGGTTATATTCGTGGACACAGAGGGGTTTCTCCACAACACCAGTCGCCGTACGAATTTGGACTGTCGTGTCTGCATGAAGGGAGGTAAGAAGGAAAACATTCTTATTGTCCCTCCACTTCATAGCGAGCAAGTTATTACACTTCAAGCAGGCTCTCTCCCCCAGCCTAAGACGGGCATCTACAAGCCGCTGGGGAAAGCCCCGGCGATTAGGTCGCACGGTGCCACATGCTCCAATCTTATGATCAAACAAGTGAGTAAACAGTGGCACGCTCGTGTAATAATTGTCCACATACAAGTGGTACCCCTTTCCGAATAAGGGTGACACCAAGTTCCACACTATCTTGCCAGCGCTCCCTATGTAATCCGGGCAGTTGACCGACTCAATCTGACTGTCTTTTCCCTCATAAACCGTAAAGTTCACTACATAGCCTGTTGCCCTGTCACAGAACTTGTAGAGCTTGACCCCGTATCTGGCACGCTTGCTGGGAAGGTACTGCTTGAAAGACAAGCGGCCAGAAAATTTAATCAGGGACTCATCAACGCAGACAACTTGATCGGGAGTAAACAAGGCTGCAAAACGTTCGTTGAAGTGGTTTATGAGGGGCCGAATTTTATAGAGCCGGTCGTATTCAGGGTCCCCACGTGGACGACAAAGTTCATTGTCGTTGAAGTGCATGAACCGCAAAATCTGCTCGTATCATGCCCTGGACATGGAGGCAGAGAACACGGGCATGTGGTCAATTGGGTGCGTGGACCAATAAGCACGCAATGACGGAAATTTATGTGTGCCCATGTTGAGGGAAAGGCCCAGAAAGGTCTTAAATTCAGAAACCGTAATTGGTTTCCAATTTCTGGCAATTTTAGGCAACTGGGGGTTAGCGGCGATAAATTGACCAGCATATAAATTACTCTGGTCCACAATAGATCTATAGAGATCTTCCATGAAAAACAGCGAATAAAAATCGATTGGCATAAAATCAGCTGTTTCCACCTGAATACCGGGTTGGGCAGTGAATGGGGGAAGTACGGGTTCTGCAGAAGTGGTGGGGACCCAATCAGGATAGGCAAATTCTGCAGGAAGGGCAGTATGGGCACGACGGGCCTGCCTTTGTCTTCTTGGTGGCAGCGGGACACTACTTGTGCTTGCCACCTCGCCAGCTTGAACTGCACTTATGGGACTCGCCACGTCACCAAGTGTTACTGCAGTGCTGGATGTACGTCCAGGCTGTACTAGGCCGCTGGTGCTTGCCAGTTCACCAGAAGGAATAGCGGCGCTAGTACTACTCTGCTCCATGATACGAGAGACCTGCGGTTCTTGCTCCTCAACAACCTCAGAAGATCGGGATCGGGTACGCCTGACCTTAGCAGGGACCTCAACTTCGTCGTCAGAGCTATCTGACGTGGGGCCGCTGACGTCACTGTCTTCTACGGGAAGATATTCTGAGCCTGAATCTGACAGATACCTGACCTCCTCTTCACTATCTGTCATGCTCAGAATCTCGTAGGCCTCTCTACTAGTGTACCTTCGTCTTGCCATTTTGGGCTCTAAATTTAGGGGTACACTAGTAAGATTCACAGGAAAAAAAGCACCTGACTGTCGTCAGCAAATATATCAAACGCTACAAAAAAACTGTTAGCGATCGCAGGGATCAGGCCTGTCTCTGCGAACGCTGCAGTTATGTGTGTTGTGTTTGGTAAGTGACAGTGATCGATCGATACTGCACTTGGGTGGGCTGGGCTGGGCGGAGGGGCTAAACGCAGGCGCTAGCAGGTATCTGGGCTGATCCCGCTAACACTGCGTTTTTGGGAACCCTAAACCGCTGGGGATGCTAGTATAGATCTGATCAGATACTATACCACTAAGGGGGGTGTATGCTTTGCGCGTGGGTGTTAGCGTTACTGGCACTAACCTAACACTGCCTGGGGCGACGCAGACCCTCTCTGGCGCTAAAACCTAATTGATCTCACCCACCGGGCGATCAGGGGGGTTAAACCTTTATTGGGTTATATACGGCGGGTGCCCTGATGCTATAAAAAGCAAACTAATCAACCAGCGTCACCCGTAACCTTTATATGGTGATCACTGGTGAAAGGGTTAACTAGGGGCAATCAGGGGGTTAAAACCTTTATTAGGTTAAATATGGGGGTACCTGACACCAATAAAAACCTGCGGCGAACCTAAAAAAAAAATAACTGCCTATCTAAAACACCAGCGACACGAATACAGCGATCGGAAAAACAATCGCTTAGTGACGCTGAAGTTAGGGGGTGAAAGGGTTACCTGGGGGGTGATCAAGGGGTTAAACCTTTATTAGGGGGGGTTAGGGGGCTACCCTGGACCTAAAGGGGCCTTATCCTAACTGCCTTGCAACTTTTTACAATCACAGATGACACTAAATGCAGTGATCAGTAAAATAAATGATCACTGCAATCAGTGACACTGTGATTGGGGGCTTTGGGGTGACCTGGGGGGTGATCTGGGGGTGACTGGGGGGTGATTTGTGTGCCTATGTGTACCTACGTGTCAGTGGACTGTTGGAGCACTAACCTCTGTCTTCACTCCTCGGCGCCGGGAACGAAAAGACCGCGGCGAGGGAGATGACATCACTTCCTCCAGCCTGTGTTTACATCACATGGCGGAGGAAGCAATTTCATTGGCCGGGAGCGATCGCGAGGGGGGGGGGCGGAATCGAGCGGCCGCCCCCTCATGCCTGATCGCTCCCGAACACTTAACGGCCGCTCACTGCAGTGAAGGGGGGTCCGGATGGACCCCCCAACTGCACAAAGGCGATCACGTAGATCTACGTGATTCTGCCTGTCCGTGCCATTCTGCCGACGTAAATCGTCGGTGGGCGGTCGTTAAGTGGTTGATGATGCATAAAGTGAAAAAAAAAAGTCAAATATTCCTTTAAATATTGTACCTGGGGGGTGTCTAAAGTATGCCTGTGAAGTGCCACGTGTTTCCCGTGTTTAGAACTGTCCCTGCACAAAATTACATTTCTAAAGGAAAAAAAAGCCATTTAAAACTGCTTGCGGCTTTAATGTAATGTCTGGTCCCGGTAATATGGATGAAAATCTTTAAGAAAAATGGCATAGCTACCCCATCACCCCCCCCCCTACCCCAGCCCATTACCAGCCCCTTTGGGTCTTGTTTGGATATTAAGGGGAACCCCGCAACACAAAATAAAAAAAGGCCCTATATACTCTGAACAGCAGTATACAGGCGGTGTAAACAAGACCGGTGTAAACAAGACAGGGACTGTAGGTTTGTTCTTAAGTAGAATCTGTTTGTAATTTTGAACACGTACATTGTTTAAGTGTAGCTCCAGCCAAAAAATCTATTTTTAAGCTTTTTGGAAAACATAGGGAAGGGTTATCACCCCTGTAACATTTGTTTTGCTGTCTGTGCCCCTGTTCAGAACATTTCACCTCACTTTGCGTCCCAATGACAACTGTTTTTGAAATGTGGTGTTTTTATTGAAACAAGGATTGGTGATAAAGCATCAGTAGAGAGGAGACACCTTTCTCCCATATTAATTCTTACAGGAGAGAATTTTCCTTCCTAGGGGTAGATTTCCTCTCACTTCCTGTTGTCTTCTTCCGTTTGCAAGTAGGCGTCGTTTGTAAGTTGGATGTTTGAAAGTAGGGACCTGCCGTATATACTCAGCAGAAATTGGCCCCTTAG
Organism: Rana muscosa; assembly: GCA_029206835.1. Classification (NCBI taxonomy): domain Eukaryota; kingdom Metazoa; phylum Chordata; class Amphibia; order Anura; family Ranidae; genus Rana; species Rana muscosa. The sequence continues at coordinate 1,174,051,401 of CM055122.1, forward strand.
GTGTTGGTGTTGGCACAACACTGAAGCACTCACAGTTACTCTTGGTGGGTGCTGGAACGCCCTGCTGTCAACTATTATATCAGGAATTGTAATAACATATAATTGTTGAACAGTGGTAGTAAAAATTGGGCCTTTGATGGCGGTGCTGGTGCCACAACACTGTAAGGCCTGACAGTTACTCTTGGTGGGCGCAGCAATGGGCCCTGCTGTGAATTATTAGATCAATAATTATAATTGCATGCCCCTGTTGAACAGGGGCTGAAAAATTGGGCCTTTGGTGGTGGTGGTGGTGGTGGTGGTGTTGACACAACACTGTAAGGCCTGACAGTTACTCTTGGTGGGCGCAGCAATGGGCCCTGCTGTGAATTATTAGATCAATAATTATAATTGCATACCCCTGTTGAACAGGGGCTGAAAAATTGGGCCTTAGGCACTGGTGGCACAACACTGCAACCCCTCACAGATACTGTACTTGGAGCACAGCAATGAGCCCTGTTGCAAAGTATTGCATCAAAAATTGTAATTACACGCCCCTGTTAAACAGGGGCTGAAAAATTGTGCCTTAGCCACTGGTGGCGGCACCCATAAACCAAAATGATCTTCCAAGCTATCATCATTAATCGGATCATTGAGGAGGAGGAGGAGGATAGCCAGTCAACATAACAGCACAGGCACTCAGCATCAGCATCAGTCTTGAAGGGATGTGACATTTTAAAATCAATTAGTCTGTTATATCAGCATCAGGTGTGTGGTAGCTGGTGGTGATCCAAGACTGGTTCATCTTGATGAAAGTCAGTCGATCAACCGAGTCGGTGGACAGGCGCACCCTGGGATCCGTGACAAATCCTCCAGCAGCACTGAATGTGCGTTCTGAAAGAACGCTGGATGCAGGACAGGCCAGTAGCTCAATTGCATACTGTGCAAGCTCTGGCCAGTGATCCATCCTCAAGACCCAGTAAGCCAGAGGATTTTCGGTGGGGAAGGTGTCCAAGTCTGACCTTGCCCCTAGGTATTCCTGCACCATGTATATCAGACGCTGGCGATGGTTGCTGGAACCGATCATACTTTGGGGCTGCGGACTGAAGAATTGTCTGAACGCATCGGTCAGACGGCCACCTTCCCCACCGCTCCTTCTTTGACTGCCCGAAGCCTCAGCAACTCGTTGTCCAGGACCAGGAGTTTGTAACCTCCCAGTCTCTGGGAACGCGTTGCACAGACCTTTCTGCAAGGCCTCCCGGAGTTGTCTCATCCTCTGCTCCCTCTGCGACGGTAAGATAAGGTCCGCAACCTTACCCTTGTACCGTGGATCAAGGAGAGTGGCCAGCCAGTAATGGTCCCTCTCCTTGATCCGAAGAATACGAGGATCCTTCCGCAGACTTTGCAGGATCAGGGAGGCTATGCAGCGTAGGTTAGCTGAGGCATTCAGTCTGGAGTCCTCTGGGTCACTAAGGACGACATGATCCGCAGCCACCTCCTCCCAGCCACGTACAAGTCCACTGGTTTCTTGGGACTGTAAATCATCCCTAAAAGACTGCTGCTGATGATGCTGAGTGCCAGCCTCCACTTCCATGCTGACACAATCCTCCTCCTCCTCCTCCTCCTCCTCTTCCTGTGCGATGGGTGGGACAGAAGGAACACTGTCTGGGTAAAGGGGGCCTTGAGAGGCAAGGAAGTCCTCCTCTTCCTGCCTCTGTTCTGCCTCAAGTGCCCTGTCCATTATTCCACGCAGCGTGTGCTCCAACAGGTGGACAAGAGGTACAGTGTCACTGATGCATGCACTGTCACTGCTCACCATCCTTGTGGCCTCCTCAAATGGTGCCAGGACAGTGCATGCATCCCTGATCATGCCCCACTGGCGTGGTGAAAAAGACCCGAGCTCCCCTGACCCTGTCCTGGTGCCGTAGTCGCACAGGTACTCATTGATGGCCCTCTGCTGCGTGTGCAGCCGCTGCAGCATGGCCAACGTTGAGTTCCACCTGGTGGGCATGTCACATATAAGGCGGTTCTTGGGCAGGTTCAACTCCTTTTGCAGCTCAGCCAGGCAAGCACTGGCATTATAAGATCTGCGGAAATGCACACAGACTTTCCTGGCCTGCCTCAGGACATCCTGTAAGCCCGGGTACCTGCCCAAGAACCGCTGCACCACCAGGTTAAGGACGTGAGCCACACAGGGCACATGGGTCAGTTGTCCCTGTCGGAGGGCGGAGAGGAGGTTGGTGCCATTGTCGCAAACCACCATTCCTGGCTTAAGCTGGCGTGGCGTCAACCACCTCTCGGCCTGCCCCTGCAGAGCAGACAGGACCTCTGCCCCAGTGTGGCTCCTGTCCCCCAAACACACCAGCGCAAGCACGGCATGGCATCTTTTTGCCTGCGTACTTGCGTAGCCCCTTGAACGCCTACGGAGCACCGCTGGTTCCGAGGACAAAGCACAGGAAGAGGCCATGGAGGAAGAAGAAGAGGAGGGGTGGAGGAGAGAGGTGTGTCACAACCAGTAGTAGCATTTTGGAGGTGTGGCGGTGGAACAACCTCCAACACTACTGCACCTTGTCCTGCATCCTTCCCAGCTGCCAAAAGAGTGACCCAATGGGCCGTGAAAGAAAGGTAACGTCCCTGTCCATGCCTGCTGGACCATGAGTCAGCGGTAATATGCACCTTACCGCTGACCGCCCTGTCCAGCGAGGCCAAGACATTGCCTTCCACATGCCTGTAGAGAGCCGGAATCGCCTTCCGTGAGAAAAAGTGGCGTTTGGGAACCTGCCACTGAGGAACCGCACATTGCACAAACTCACGGAAGGGGGCCGAGTCTACCAACTGAAAAGGCAGGAGTTGAAGCGCTAGGAATTTAGCCAAGCTAGCATTCAACCGCTGGGCATGTGGATGGCTGGGAGTGAACTTCTTTTGACGGTCCAGCAGCTGGGGCAGGGAAATTTGCCTGCTAGAATCGGACGTCGGTGTACTGCTAGCAGAGTGGCCGCAAGTACTTGGCTGTGACACACCTAATTCTACACCTTCTTTCCTCTCAGTGCAGGTTTCAGAGAGGACTGAAGGTATAGTGGGGTTGGAGATCCCAGCTGATGCGGTGCAAGGAGAGGTCCGCTTTGTTCTTTGGTGTGAGTCTTTAAGGTAGGCTTGCCAACGAGCTGCATGGCAGGTCAACATATGTCTGATCAAGCATGTGGTGCCCAAGCGGCTGATGTTTTGGCCACGCGATATACGCTTGAGACATATGTTGCAAACAGCAGCTGTGCAATCTGATGCACTCGCCTCAAAAAAGGCCCACACCAAAGAACTTTTTGAATGACGGGCAGAGGCAGCGCCCTGCACAGGCGGAGCTCTGCGGTGTGATTCCGTCGGTGTGCTGCCCATACGCTGGCCACCCAAGGGCATCCTGCCTCGTTGGAGATGTGCCTCCTCCTCATCCTCCTCCTCCTCTCTCCTATTAGGCACCCACGTGGAGTCAGTGACCTCATCATCCCCTCCCTCCTCATCACTGGAGCCAATCTGGCAGTATGCTGCAGCTGCTGGAGCATGACTGCCAGATTGGTGTCCTTCTTGAGCATCCCCTCTCTCTGCTCTCACGCTACTGCCTTCCTCTATCTGGGTATCATCATCAGATCCTTCGAAACGCTGGGCATCCTCCTGGAGCATGTACCCAACACTGTGCTCAAACAGTTCGGGGGACTCCTCAGGAGGAGGACATGGTGGGTCTAGGGAAGGATTGACTAATGATGACATTGATACCAGAGAAGAGGACGCTTTGGCAGCTGCTTTGCCAGTACCCTGAGCCTGGGTGAGAGAGGATGAGGAGGATGAGGAGGGCTTGGTCATCCACTCTACCAAGTCTTCGGCATGATGTGGCTCAACATGTCCAGCTGCCGAAAAGAAGGACAAGCGTGTCCCATGGCCATGTGCTGATGACAATGCACCGCGTCCACGACCAGCACTGTTGCCCCCAGACACAGAGCCTGCTTGCCCTCTTTTTTTGCCTCCTGACTGTCTGCCTCTCCTTGTTTGCCTTCCAGACATTTTAATGGATGGCCTGCAGGGAGATGGGAAAAACAGCAATAAGGGCTACCTTCATGTGTATACTGTGCAGGAGGCTTAGCAACAATGACACTGACACTGTCCCCTGCCTATCCTTCTGTGTCCCTAAACACAAGGATTTGCAATATGCTTCAGCAAGATTGGTTTAGCACAGAATAGCACACTGACAGTTTCCCTCACTCTCCTTCTCTGTCCCTACAAACAAGGTTTAGCACAGAATAGCACACTGACAGTTTCCCCGAGTGTCCTTCTCTGTCCCTAAACTCAAGGATTTCAAATATGGTTCAGCAAGATTGGTTTAGCACAGAATAGCACACTGACAGTTTCCCTTAACTGTCCTTCTCTGTCCCTACAAACAAGATTTAGCACAGAATAGCACACTGATAGTTTCCACGAGTGTCCTTCTCTGTCCCTAAACTCAAGGATTTCAAATACGGTTCAGCAAGATTGGTTTAGAACAGAATAGCACACTGACAGTTTCCCTCACTGTCCCTACAAACAAGGTTTAGCACAGAATAGCACACTGACAGTTTCCCCGAGTGTCCTTCTCTGTCCCTAAACTCAAGGATTTCAAATATGGTTCAGCAAGATTGGTTTAGAACAGAATAGCACACTGACAGTTTCCCTCACTGTCCTTCTCTGTCCCTACAAACAAGGTTTAGCACAGAATAGCACACTGATAGTTTCCCTCACTGTCCTTCTCTGTCCCTACAAACAAGATTTAGCACAGAATAGTACACTGATAGTTTCCACGAGTGTCCTTCTCTGTCCCTAAACTCAAGGATTTCAAATACGGTTCAGCAAGATTGGTTTAGAACAGAATAGCACACTGACAGTTTCCCTCACTGTCCTTCTCTGTCCCTACAAACAAGGTTTAGCACAGAATAGCACACTGATAGTTTCCCTCACTGTCCTTCTCTGTCCCTACAAACAAGATTTAGCACAGAATAGCACACTGATAGTTTCCACGAGTGTCCTTCTCTGTCCCTAAACTCAAGGATTTCAAATACGGTTCAGCAAGATTGGTTTAGAACAGAATAGCACACTGACAGTTTCCCTCACTGTCCTTCTCTGTCCCTACAAACAAGGTTTAGCACAGAATAGCACACTGACAGTTTCCCCGAGTGTCCTTCTCTGTCCCTAAACTCAAGGATTTCAAATATGGTTCAGCAAGATTGGTTTAGCACAGAATAGCACACTGACAGTTTCCCTCACTGTCCTTCTCTGTCCCTACAAACAAGATTTAGCACAGAATAGCACACTGATAGTTTCCACGAGTGTCCTTCTCTGTCCCTAAACTCAAGGATTTCAAATACGGTTCAGCAAGATTGGTTTAGAACAGATTAGCACACTGACAGTTTCCCCGAGTGTCCTTCTCTGTCCCTAAACTCAAGGATTTCAAATACGGTTCAGCAAGATTGGTTTAGAACAGAATAGCACACTGACAGTTTCCCTCACTGTCCTTCTCTGTCCCTACAAACAAGGTTTAGCACAGAATAGCACACTGATAGTTTCCCTCACTGTCCTTCTCTGTCCCTACAAACAAGATTTAGCACAGAATAGCACACTGATAGTTTCCACAAGTGTCCTTCTCTGTCCCTAAACTCAAGGATTTCAAATACGGTTCAGCAAGATTGGTTTAGAACAGAATAGCACACTGACACTTTCCCTCACTGTCCTTCTCTGTCCCTAAACTCAAGGATTTCAAATATGGTTCAGCAAGATTGGTTTAGAACAGAATAGCACACTGACAGTTTCCCTCACTGTCCTTCTCTGTCCCTACAAACAAGGTTTAGCACAGAATAGCACACTGATAGTTTCCACGAGTGTCCTTCTCTGTCCCAAAACTCAAGGATTTCAAATACGGTTCAGCAAGATTGGTTTAGAACAGAATAGCACACTGACACTTTCCCTCACTGTCCTTCTCTGTCCCTACAAACAAGGTTTAGCACAGAATAACACACTGACACTCTCCCTACCTATCCTTCTCTGTCCCTAAACACAAGGAATCCAGGATTAGTAAAGGAAAAAAATGACACTGTCCCTGCCTATGCTTCTCTTTCCCTGCTCCGGAACACATTACACAAGGCCGCCGCGCTGGCGGCCTTTTATAGTGTGGGGCGTGTACTAAACCCCCTCAGAAATAATTGGCCACAGGCATCCTGCCTGTGGCCAATCATTTCTCTCCTCGCTGCCGGCGCTGTGATTGGCCAAGCATGCAGGGTCACAGTGCATGCTTGGCCAATCACAGCGCCTGGATGACACTGCAATGGCGTAGTGCATTGTGGGCCGTTCGCGTTACTCGAATTTGGCGCGAACGGCCCAAATCGTTCGATCTTCGTCGAACGATCGAACAGCCGATGTTCGAGTCGAACGTATGTTCGACTCGAACACGAAGCTCATCCCTGCTGTGGATATGGCAAGTCATGGCCATTCATGGGCAAGTAGTTAGTGAGTCTCTAACTGTGTTTTCCAGCCACTTATGCCCACGGACTCTCGGCGCAAAGTCAAGGACCCAGCCCTGCAGATGAGTTTGGGGCATCACAATATACCCTTCTAATCAAGGAGGCCCAGAGCCTATTACAGCCAACTTTGTTCCCAGCTCTGAGGGCACCTTTATCCAAGCAATTCACCCCTGCCAATTCACACCTAGCTACAACAGAGGTAGAAGTGGGTCAGTAGTCCTCCTTGAAGGGGCTAAGCAGGTTTTGAGTGTCTCTTGGGTCCAGTCATTAATTAGGGCAGTTAAGAAGGCCCAGAATGGGATGACCCAGATGAGTCAATTAAATTTAGAAACATTGCAAACAGTAGTAGCCTCTGATGAAAAATTCAAACACAGATTGGGCTTCAGAGGCAAGGGAGATTTATAAATATCTAAATCTACCCTTACTACGTTTTTTTGTTTTTTAACAGGTAAAATTTTAAATGTGCAAATGTTCTCTTTTTGGAGACAGAGAAAAAAACTGAAAATAACCCCTTTCCCTGCAGCCTCAGCTGTACAGTGAATGATTAAATATAAGTCTTTGTAAAGAGACTCCTTTTCATTCACCAACTGAAGCATAGTAAACCATTTTTTCAATGCTAACTGCAGTGCTGCATGAAGGAGCCACCAGGGATCATGGGGGGGGGGGGGTCACAGTGACAGGGGAGAACTATTTAGCTGTTTTTATCCCCTGAGACTCCCCTACAGCAGATGGAGCAGGTGAGAAGGGAGAGGCAGGGAAGCCAGCAATAGCATGGGAGCCACAGAGGACCTGTGTTGGCAGGGGGGTTTGTGCTGGGTGAGAAGAGAATAAGTGTTGAAGGTGATAGGTGCAGCGAGGAAGGGAAGAGTAAGGAGGGTTATTTTATCTGCTAGGCAGGGATGTGGAAGGGGCAGCAGGAAGTAGAGGGAGAGAGGGGAGAAAGGGCAGAGAAGCTGTGGTGGGTGGGGGCAGTCAAATTTTAGGTGAATAACTCTAATTAGCAACTTGTTAGCCACTGATCAGAGCTATTGGTTTGTTCAGCAGAGTCTGCTGAACAGTTTTATTATCAGCTCATGATCACTGAAGTGGCTATGAGCTGATAGCAAATGGAGGAAGCAGTGCTGTAGGTCCATAAGCCATACAGACCTGGCAGCAAAGACAATAAAACACATACAAATATTGCAATATCAGTTCTTCATTTTGCCATTCTATTTCACTGGCCCAGCTGATCTTTATTAATCTGGTACATCTGGTACATTCGTAATAACAGTGTTGTTTTCGGGAACATTAGTGGGAAACAGTATAAAGACTTGCATTAAACTTATGCTTGGTTTATTTGTGTCATTTTAAAGTGTTTGTGGGAATCAGTGACTTTGATGACTTTGATGGGTCCCAGCGGGCTGCAGGCTGTAACCACCAGCTGCCTGCCACAGCCAGCATCCAGCACCATGTCCAGGAGCTGAAACAGCTCCCAGGCTTCTGATGCTTTCACACAGTGGTACAAATAGGAGAATGCAAGTTAATTTAAATCTTTAGAAATTTCATACCTTTGAAAATAGTGACAGTCTTGCTATTGTTTGTTCCCGTATCAACCCTTAATGTTATCTCAATGTTACACTAACCCTTTACACAAACCATTTTTTTCCTCGCAGTCATCACATTTTAGCATCAAATTGGAACAACAAAGCTCTTATAAGAAACTAACACATAAAATTTACTTTGAGTTTTACTAATCCGCTACATTACATAAAAGTCATACTAATGTGATGTAATTTTAATTAGCAGACTTTATTAATTATATTATAGAACAAACCCTATATTTTGGGTAAATTACAGAAAAGTGCATTTTTTTTTTAACTGCTTACTATTTATTTTCAATAAATCCTAAGGAAATAAAAATATGTATATCAAAATTAGCTACCAAATTAAAGCCCTGATGTTCTGAAAAAAAAGCAATATAAAATACTTTAGAGTAGACTACAAAACCTAAAAGATATAATTCCCAGTACTAAAACATCATAACAGGAGCCTGGCCACTGCCAAAAAATGCAAGAGTTAAAAAAAAAAAGACATGACAGATTTCAGATATTGGCAGTGTTCCCTTGTTTCTGGGCCCTGCCATGTTCCCAGCAAGTGACTAAGGCATACTTATATGATATCATTGTATATAAGCGAGATAGCTGAACAAATTGTTGGATGCAGTTTGTACCATGCCATTTTGTTAAAAATGTAGTATTTCCATTTTTTTCCATTTTTTTTTTTTTTTTTATTTGGGGTTCAATGTCCAAGTTATATCTATCGCCAAAAACTCTGAGCAGTCTACTTTTCTAACTACAGTCATTGTGTGGTACTTTTGAGGGTCCTGCCACCCCTGAGCCACTGTAAATGCAATACAGTGCCAAAAATCGGACATGCCAGTTTTCAGCCTTTGAGAACCAGAATGCACTCCCATGTTTCTGGGCCCTGCCATGTTCCCATTGTGTGACTAAGACATATTGATGTGCATAGTTGCCAACATTTCCCCAAAAATTGGGGGACGTCTTCTTTTTGCTATGCATATAGCAGGCCATTTTAAACTGAGAATGTACTTTAACTAGGAGATATTTATGGGGTGGCACATTAATTTAAAATGGGTGTGGTTTTACACAAGGCATATCATTAACCTAATGCCATTCTTTAATGTAACATATATAAAACAACTGTAGTTATCATAGCTAAAGACAACCAAAAGGAAACAAAAACTACAGAAAACACTGGTAAATATTGGTAAATATACTGGAAATCAAATAAATAAGATAAAGAAATTAGAACTTTTGGTAACAGGTTTTAAATAGTTTGGTCTAAAAGGTCAACAATTGTGAAATAAAAAATTGATCCACAAAATGGAGAGTGACCAATAGATAGAAAATACAGACATCTGCTTTTAGAAATTCTTTGTTTCATGCCTTAATTTCAAGTTTCTCCGTACTCCTTACTAGCATATAAGAGTATGACATTTTGTTCCAATAAAAAATAATTACAAATGTTTATAGCCATGCTAATGAACTGCCTTAGCAAGTATTTCTTTAATGTCATTCACATACTAAATTATATGGTTGGAAGAACTATTTTTAAAGACTGCAAGACTGTTGGCGCATTACTGGCAAACATGTTAGCTACAATTAAACTTACATTGTAGAAAGAATTATAAAGTCAAGTATTATCAATCCAATCATGTATTTAAAGCTAATGTTTGTACACTATCAAAAGCTAGATTTTTTTTTTTTTTATTAAATGTACATCTTATAAAAATGAAAATGTTAGTTTAAAGTATGAGTATAGAAAGTATGAGTATAGAATCTGACATGAGTATGAAAATACAAGTTTACATTTGCACTGGAACCAGGAATTGCTCTTGAGTGACCCAAGGAGAAAACTACATTTATAACCTAATATTTTCCCAACATTCATACTGTTGGGAAGCTTTGTCATTACTTAGTTGAGTTGCGCAAATGTATGTTTGTTTTGTCTGTGAGGGGTTTGACAAACCCTGCATAGAGTCTAAAAATTCTGAATGTGGCTAACTTTGGCCAAGATAGCAGCTCTGGTCCGAGGCTCCAGCCATTCTAATACAGGAGGGTGTGTTACTGGTCACATCGGGAAAACAGAGGGGGAAAGCCTAAAAAATAAAACCAATGCAGCCACCACATCTAAGGAATAGTAAGATGCAAAATATTAAAGTTTTAGGTTTGGATATAATACCGCTTTAAGTTGACCTTTATTTAAAATTTTGATATACTAACAGTCTCTTGTGAGTATATAAGTGTGGAAGAAAATATGTTGCTCCAGGCTGCCTGCTGTGCCACGAATATGAGTAAAAGACCAGATACAGCATTAGTCAGTCTGAGATCACATGACCAACTTTGGGGTATATGGCTTAGCAAACTATGCAATGGTAATCTGATGAAGACATCATATATGGTGGGTGAGAATATATAAAGATGTTAGCAGTGATAAAACCATAGGGACATAATAATGAACACTTAAGCCCTGTACACACGATCGGTTTTACTGATGAAAACAGTCCGATGGAATTTTTTCATCGGACAAACCAATCGTGTATGGGCCCCATCGGTCTTTTTTCCATCATTGAGAAAAAATAGAACATGTTTTAAATTTATCCAATGAAAAAAAAAAAACGATAGCAAATTCCTATCGTCTGTGGGGAACTCCATCGGATAAAAAACCCACGCATGCTCAGACTGAATTATGAGACGGGCGCGCTTGTTCTGGTAAAACTAGCGTTCCTAATGGAGAGAGCACATTCGTCATTCTTCAAATTATTGCCTCATTTAATGCAGTGTTCTTCTTTATAATGGTCTTTAAAATGTTTTTTTGCTGCAGATATTTATCCCGAGTTCTGCCAAACGTATTTCTTTATTGTTTATTGTGTTCTCCTGAATAATTTTTTCTTTTTTTAAAGCCAGATCTCCCTAATTTTTTATTTTATTTAGAATCCAGATCGTCTTTTTTTATTTTTGAATACATTTTTCTTTCTTGTGGGCTCATTTATTTTCAAGTCAAGTTCTCACAACAACATTTATTTTAAAAAAATTTACACTCAAGGAGGTTGGTGTCCCCATCTTAATTACACATTGTCTTTATGAGATGTTATTGCTACTCACAATAAAAACACATAGGCAAGTATTTTGCTTAAATCAAAGATCCATTTATTCTGGAAAAACAAAATAAAAATGAAGGGCAACAATTGGAAAATTAGTAGAATATATGCAGACTTTGGACCCCAAAGGCAGACATGAATATGATGAACAATAAAATAAACAACATAAGGAAATCAGGAGCAGCAGCCGAAGACATTCATGATCCCAAGCTGTGGTGCTCCAACAAACTGCAACTTCTGGCAGAGCAGCTTGAAGCCAGGGAATCACCTTCTGGTCTTCCCTGTAGCCTTCCCTCCACGCTTCCCTTCAGCGTTTGTTCCAAGGCCCCATCCACGCCCCCTTGCAGGCTGTGGCTGTGTTGGTGGAAAAGTGGCAGGAGGAGGAGGAGAAGGAGGAGAAGGATGGGCCAGATGGCAGAGATGAATGGCCTCTGTCAGCTGCCCCATCCCCTCCGTGTGAATGGTAGTGTAGATCAGGTGCTCACAGAGGGCACATTGTCCCTCCTCTAGTTTAAAGAACTTCTCTGCCAGGTAGGCGCTAAAGCACTCCACAGGGTTGAGGGGGCCCTCATTATGGCAGCAGCGTCCCTGATCATTTTAAGTGACTCCTCCTCCACCTGTGTCATCCTCCTAGATGTTTTTGGTCTGACGTGGAGGGCAGCCACTTGCGACTGGGTGCTGCCACTAGGCCTGGGGACCTGCTGAGTGCCACTTGGGCCAGCCTCCTCCTGTCTGCCACTCACCCCTGCCTCCTCCTGACTGCCACATTTCGGAGCCTCTCCCTCCTGGCTGAGCTCATCCTGTGTATAAAAAAGGGATATAGTTTTATTTTTTGTTGAATCAATCACACACAATTTTCATCTCATGACTGATGCAATTTGAATGTTAATAATAAATAGAAAAGACTCTCATTCTGACCCCAGCTTTTTTAAATACTGTACCAATAATTTCTGGCCACTATTTTATTTATTTTTTATTTTTTTAACAAATGTTTTTTTTGGGGTTTTTTTTTATATAATTTTTTGGGGTTACATTTTTTATTATTTTTTGTAAATTTCATTATTTCATTTGTGAAAAATAACATCTAGTTCACACTAATAATTCGAGGCCAATAAATATGTTTGAAAATACTATACCTGGCTGAAGATGCGCAGATCCGGCTCTTCAAGCTCAGGAGGCTCCTCTTCCCCCTCTGCAGGGGTGGAGGGAAGGGTGGAAGGAACACTGGAGGGAAGGGTGGAAGGAACGCTGGAGGAAAGGGTGGAAGGAACACTAGAGGGAAGGGTGGAAGGAAGGCTGGAAAGTGATTCCCTGGCCTCAATCTGGTCATCCAGAAATTGCAGATGCTTGTAGTACCACAGTTTGGGCTGAACTACTTCGTCTGCTGCTGCTCCTGATCTCATTGAAGCACGGACTTCTTTATATCGTTTTTTGTAGGCATTCCTCATGTTGTTTATTTTCTTGTTCATCATTTTGTAGTCTGCCTCTGGGATCCAGGTCTTCATATATTCTTCTAATGTTCCAATTGTTGCCCTTTGTACCACACTATTGTGGTACAAACTATTTTTAAGCTCCCATAAGTTGCGCATTTCACAATATTTCTCAATGAACACCATCATGATTTCGGGCTCCTTTAATTTATGCATACTTCTTTCTGCAAGATAAAACACAATACAAAAACAGTAGGTCAGCTTCAATTGTCCTAAACTTATCCCAATATAGGCCTTTCCAATCATGAACCAGTATAGGCCACTGATAGCCCAAGTTTCATTCTTACCTTAGTTGGATTCGTTCGGCACTTCCGGTCATCCTTACTCCGCGCAACCACTACCTTGTTTCCCATTTATATACCCTGCGCATGCATGAAACTCCGCCCGCGTCGCCCGCTCATGACGTTCTTTTTTGGAATTTCCCCGCCCCTTCTCGTTCGGCGCACAGTGGGAGACGACGACATGGCGGTGACACAGGTGCGTGCTTCAGTATTTAGTACCGACGAGGAAAGCCCGGAGGCGGGAACGTCCCGATCCAGGAAGAAAATATACAAGGCGACTAATATGTCATTTGCTGAGATGGCGGAGATGGTGGACATCCTGCGGAGGAAAGATTACGATGGGAAGCATGGACCATACGACACCCCTAATCTCAGGAAATCTAAAATAATGGACAAAGTGGCGAGGAGTCTCTAGAATAAATTTGGGGTCAGGAGATCCAAGGAGCAGCTCCGTAAAAGGTGGTCTGACCTGAAGCTGAGGGAGCCGGAGCAGTATAGGAAGCTTATCAAAATCCTTGAAAAAAGTAAGCTTTTATTTTTAATGTGTTATTCCAACTTGGAATATGTATTCTTGCATGTTTTTCTCCATATGCTTGGATTGACTGGTTTCACATTGTAAAATTTCATGTTAAGTTTAGTGGCCCAATTTTTGTGTATGTTTCGTGTTAAAGAGCGATCATCTAAAAAATCACATCTTTTGCACAGATACACGTAAAAAACATGTGTTCAATTCTATTTGTCTTAAAACAACATTTATAAACATTATTGTCTAGATGATGTGTTGTAAGTAAGTAGAATGTGAAATGCAAAACTAGAATCTGTGTAAAGGAGAGGACACTCAAGCAGCTGGTTACCCATTGTCAGAGAATGTTAGCAAACCAGACTGTGTGACAGCACAGAGGAAACCAAACAGGTGTAGGTAAAAGTGCAATAATTTATTAAGTGAAGTAAACAGACAAATAAACAGACAAATAAACACCTCAAACAGAACACAAATAACCAAACCAAATCACAGTGACAAAAGGAGATATATACAGTAAAAGGGGAATACCAGAATCATAGTAAAAGCCAGGCCGAGGTCATACACAAGGGGATCCAGCAGGTGGGTAGGAAAGGAATAAAACAGGAACAGGGAGGGGATGGATGGGTTGGCTGCAGAGCAGGGACCAAGGTAACCGAGGGACAGATGCAGGAAGGGCTAAAGGTAGGGATCAGGTCGGATTGGGTAAAGCAGGATACAGGTAGGGATCGGGTCGGATGCAGGCTCGAGTCAGGGTCACAGGTCCTAGGTCGGGGAGAGAGCGATACCAGGGCAAGGAGTGCTTGCACTTGCCGGGTATTTAAGGAAGTCTAGTAATTAAGCTTCAGGTCACAGCTGACCACAGGAAGTGCTGCCTGTCCCATACTGCCAGAATACACCCGCTGGTGGATGCCGGTACTGCAGTCCATGTATCATGCATTACCACCAGCAGGTAAGATCCTCCAACAAGGATATTGGCTGCAAGAGGACACCTGCTGGCGGACACTAGTACTGCAGTCCAAAGGACCAACAGCACCACCAGCGGGTGAAGCCTTTCCTGACACCCATCTTGACTCAGGAACACTATAGTATTGGCCACCAGAACCTTTTTAGGGTGTCCCACACAGGTGCTCCAGTGGATACTTTGGGGTGTCTCCATGTGTGTTTTTTTGGTCAAAAAATCAAAGTATTCTTGCTTTGTTGAATTCCCTAAATCTCTTGTGTTCATCTTGGAAATCTGCCCAAAAAAAATATGTACCCCACTCCCAAGCAATGTTTTTGCCCTCAACTATCTGTGTGCTAAGGATACCTTTTGTTTCATTCTCATAGGGGAGAGGAGACTGGGAGGACACCAATCTGAGGAGCCGAGGAAGCACAGACCACAGAAAGAACCCCAAACTCAGAAAGAACCCCAAGATCAACATGTGGAGGAAGCAGAGGCGGAGGAAGCAGAGGTGGAGGAAGCAGAGGTGGAGGAAGGAGAGGTGGAGGAAGGAGAGGTGGAGCTTATCACCACAACAGGTCAGTGTCTATCACCACAGCTTCAGGTAAAGAGATGTAGGCCTGCATATTTATAATCAATAATAAAAGGTAATACTGCGCTAATGTGAACAGATGAAAATATCGTGCTTATTAGCAGCTAGGCTGCGACATAAAAAATATGTGAAACCATATCAAGTAAATAGGAATTAGAAAATGTCGCGCACAGACATGTGAAAAGAGTAAAACACTGATGAGAGTTCCTCTAAAGAAGTGAAAAATATATATGAGTAAAGGTGAATAAATTAATATGTATATAAACACCAAAAAATAAATAAGCAAAACAGGGACTCAACCCCTACTCAGAATACTAAAATAGTGATCAACTTAATATGTGATATTAAAATGAAACATATAAGGCACAATACTGTTGTCAAGTATTACTGCAATAGTGCTCTAAATATTGAAAAGACAGAAGTGGGAATAGTCTATTCCTTGATAGTTCAAATGAGGTCCAATATAGCAAACAGTTCCAATGCGACAAACAGTTGCTTCAGATGAAAAAATAGGGGGTTGTGAGGAGATGTTTGGAAAAAGATAGAGCCCAAGATGAATCCACAGAAAGCATAGGAGAACTGCATCCACCACGGTGTGTAGGGAATCAAGATGGGTACCTTACCACAAAAGGTGGACCTCCACTGTGGCAAGGTCAGAAGAGCCTGCAGATATCACCCTCTGCGGGGTATTGGTACTGTTCCTGGGGGTGTCACGACTCCGGAGTCATTATATTCCCTCTGCCTCTCGTTGTACTGTTTCCTCCACTGGTGGCTGGTATAATCCAATCATTTAAAAAGAACCAACAGACCTCCAGTGTAGATACCAAAAAAGAAGAGGGGGGGGACTCGGATAGTGTATTACCTCAAAACAGTTTTATTCTGGTCATCAAATACAAAAAAAGGAATACACGGTTCCTAAAAGTAGTTTAAAATTGCCGGCATAAAAGGTCCTAGCGTTCGCCCGTGCTTCCGGGGTCACGTGATAATAGTGACGTCAGCGCGTAGCACCGCCCTGACTAGTTTCGTTTCCAAAAATTTTTATCAAAGGGCACGGGCGACGCACTGAATCGTCACTCTATTTATACATATGAAGCGCATCCACGCCTCGCTTTCGTTTCGGCGGCCATGACTGTGAGGTCAAAACCAACCCTCGATTGCAACTCATTATTACGGAGGGAGGGAATACAATCAGGTCTAAAACCTCCATCGCTACTATTGGCACCTCCCTAATGAAAAGGAGGACGTAGGACACGCATGATCTATCTCCTCCGTTATGTTAATACTACATGAATCAACATACAACTTTTCATTGACATAAAATTACACCATATAGTTTTGCAGTCCAGATAACATATGTCAAGCAGATACTCCAATCGTGAGTGGAGCAATAAATTAAGGGACTCAATTACAAAAATCTAACTTCTGGAAATGTCCCATACTGCACCCTACTGGACAAACAATCTAACTATATGATGGAAAAGATTGTCTGCGCTAAACCAAATATCCTAAAAAAGGATGTACTCCATAGTGGAGAGATTAGCTCAACCACCAAACCTATGTATATATATATGTATAAAATTAAAAACACTTTAATTAAAAAATATTATGAAAAATATATAATATATAAATAAATACCTTTCATAAATAAATAAAAAAGTAAATATAATGAAAATTATTCAAATAATATAAAATATGATGGATTAAATTAAAAGTAAATTATATTAAAAAATGTGTGAAATTATATTAAAATGATATATTAAATAATGTATATAATATATAATAAATATAAATGTAGGGGGGGGGAAGGGAGGGATGATCATGAATTATCTATAAATGCGTTGATTTCAATGTCCACGTTCAATCCCAAAGGTCTGAGACATTTCACCCTATATATCCAACTCATTTCGAGTTTGGATATCGCTCTTCTTTTGGGCCCCCCTCTCCAATGGCTCTTCAGTTTGTCAATAGCCAAAAAGGAGGTCCCTCTAGGGTCTCTGTTGTCAACATCCCGGTAATGTCTAGATACCAAATGCCCCTTGAAACCTCTCCTTATATTTCCAATGTGTTCATTAAGCCTGACCTGAAAGGCCCGCACAGTCCTTCCTATATACTGTAACCCGCAAGGGCAAATAAGGAAAGATTTAATTTCAAACTGTTGTGACGTACTATTAGAAACAAAATTAAGAGTTTTTCACTCCGTAATGCGGTTAATACTACAGACTGCGCACCTTTTGCACTTGTGATAACCCACCAAATTTTGAAAAAACATGGGTTTATTAGTAGGGGGGTCACATACACTTAATGCCAATGAATCCCTTAGAGAGGGGACACCCCTAAACACCACCTGGGATTTCTCGGGTAGTATAGGTCCCAACACTGTATCATCCTTGATGATATGCCAATGTTTATGGACCAATTTCTTCACCAAGTAGTGTTGGTTGGAAAAGCCTGTGATGAATGGCCAAACAAAAGAGTTCCTTTCATCCTTAGTGGCTACTTTTTCAGCTAACAGTTGATTTCTATCCAGATGTTCAACTTCCAGGGATTTTTGTCCCAAATCCCTGGCGGAGTATCCCTTCTCCAGGAATCTCTCAGTCAGGATTTCGGCCTGTTCTCTATAGTCGCTTAATTTGGTGCAATTGCGCCGTAGGCACACAAATTGGCTTTTTGGAACCAAATTAAGCCATGAATGGTGATGACAACTGTCTTGGGGGCTAAAAACGTTCCTATCTGTGGTCTTAAAGTACGTTGAGGTAATAAACCGTCCCTCATCTACTGTAATCTGGAGGTCCAAAAAGTGTATAGATTTTTGGTCTGCTTCATACTTGAATCTAATTCCCCTGTCATTCACATTTAGGGATTCCATAAAGGAATCAAGAGATTCCCTAGATCCCCTCCATAGGAGGAGGACGTCATCTATATATCTAGCCCATAGAGCCACCTCAGGCCTACTAGCAGCATAGATGACGTCCTCCTCCCATTTCCCCATAAAGAGGTTCGCCAGGCTGGGGGCAAATTTAGCCCCATAGCCACCCCCCTGCATTGTAAGAAAAACTCGTTGCTAAACCCCAAAAAATTATGAGTGGTTGCAAAATTTAAAAGGTCCATGATAAACCTCCTATGTTTCCTTGGTAGCCCCGAATCTCTGTCCAGGTAATGTTTTACTGAGGAAATTCCCCACTCATGGGGTATAATTGTGTATAAGGATGTCACGTCTGCAGTGACCATCCATACGCCTTCCTCATATGGTAAACCGCCCAGTAAATTAATAACGTGTTTACTATCCTTAATGTACGCAGGTAATGCCTTAACTAATGGTTGTAGATACCCGTCAATATACTTGCCAGCTCTAGATGTAATGGAGTCGATCCCACTAATGATGGGGCGACCTGGTGGATTTGTAGGGTTTTTATGTATTTTAGGCAAATAGTATATGACGGGTATTCTAGATGAGGCCGGAACGAGAAAGGCCTTTTCTTTTTTGTTCAAAATCCCTGTATTGAAACCCTGTTCAACTAGTTTAACAAGGATTCTCCTATATGCAGGACGTGGATCTCCTGGTAGGGGGACATATGTGTCCCTGTCCCCCACCAGAGAATTTAACTCATCAATATAGTCTCCTTTATTCAAAATTACAATACCGTCCCCCTTATCGGCGGGGCGGATGACTATGTTTTTATTTTCACATAACTGATCTAAACCTGTCTGGAGAGATTTATTTAGTTTGACGTTACTGAGCTTAATTTTCTCCAAATCTCTAAGTAAAACGTCTCTGAACACCCTCACCGAAGGGGTTAATCCCCCTGGAGGGTTAAAAAGGGACGCGTTGGCTAAATTCGAATGTTGTATACTATCCGTACCAATTGCACTGGGTTTTATAGGATTGGACATAATGTATCTTTTCACACTAAGTTTTCTGGTATACTTGTGTATAGTGATGAGCCGAACACCCCCGGGTTCGGTTCGCACCAGAACCCGCGAACGGACCGAAAGTTCGAACGAACATTAGAACCCTATTAAATACAATGGATGCGAACGTTCGAATTCTAAAGTGCTAATTATAACAACTATTATGCATGTTATTGTCCTAAAAAGGGTTTGGGAACCCGGGTTCTGCACCAGGGGACATGTATCAATGCAAAAAGAAGTTTTAAAAACGGTCGTTTTTCGGGAGCAGTCATTTTAATGATGCATAAAGTGAAAAAAAAAAAGTCAAATATTCCTTTAAATATCGTACCTGGGGGGTGTCTAAAGTATGCCTGTGAAGTGCCACGTGTTTCCCGTGTTTAGAACTGTCCCTGCACAAAATGACACTTCTAAAGGAAAAAAAAGCCATTTAAAACTGCTTGCGGCTTTAATGTAATGTCTGGTCCCGGTAATATGGATGAAATTCTTTAAGAAAAATGGCATAGCTACCCCATGACCCCCCCCCTACCCCAGCCCATTACCAGCCCCTTTGGGTCTTGTATGGATATTAAGGGGAACCCCGCACA
Organism: Rana muscosa; assembly: GCA_029206835.1. Taxonomy (NCBI): domain Eukaryota; kingdom Metazoa; phylum Chordata; class Amphibia; order Anura; family Ranidae; genus Rana; species Rana muscosa. The sequence continues at coordinate 1,174,070,889 of CM055122.1, forward strand.
TAAAATAAAAAAGGCCCTATATACTCTGAACAGCCCTATACAGGCGGTGCATACAAGACAGGGACTGTAGGTTTGTTCTTATGTAGAGTCTGTTTGTAATTTTGAACAGGTACATTGTTGAAGTGTAGCTCCAGCCCAAAAATCTATTTTTAAACTTTTTGGAAAACATAGGTAAGGGTTATCACCCCTGTAACATTTGTTTTGCTGTCTGTGCCCCTGTTCAGAACATTTCACCTCACTTTCCGTCCCAATGACAACTGTTTTTGAAATGTGGTGTTTTTCTTGAAACAAGGATTGCTGATAAAGCATCAGTACAGAGGAGACACCTTTCTCCCATATTTATTCTTACAGGAGAGAATTTTTCTTCCTAGTGGTAGATTTCCTCTCACTTCCTGTTGTCTTCTTGCGTTTGCAAGTAGGAGTCGTTTGTAAGTTGGATGTTTGAAAGTAGGGACCTGCCGTATATACTCTGCAGAAATAGGCCCCTTAGTTGTTGGTGTTGGCACAACACTGTAAGCACTCACAGTTACTCTTGGTTGGTGCTGGAACGCCCTGCTGTCAACTATTATATCAGGAATTTTAATTACATATAATTGTTGAACAGTGGTAGTAAAAATTGGGCCTTTGATGGTGGTGCTGGTGCCACAACACTGTAAGCCCTGACAGTTACTCTTGGTGGGTGCAGCAATGGGCCCTGCTGTGAATTATTAGATCAAGAATTGTAATTACATGCCCCTGTTGAACAGGGGCTGAAAAATTGGGCCTTAGGCACTGGTGGCACAACACTGCAACCCCTCACAGCAACTGTACTTGGAGCACAGCAATGAGCCCTGTTGCAAAGTATTGCTTCAAAAATTGTAATGACACGCCCCTGTTAAACAGGGGCTGAAAAATTGGGCCTTAGGCACTGGTGGCACAACACTGCAACTCCTCACAGATACTGTACTTGGAGCACAGCAATGAGCCCTGTTGCAAAGTATTGCTTCAAAAATTGTAATTACACGCCCCTGTTAAACAGGGGCTGAAAAATTGGGCGTTAGGCACTGGTGGCACAACACTGCAACTCCTCACAGATACTGTACTTGGAGCACAGCAATGAGCCCTGTTGCAAAGTATTGCTTCAAAAATTGTAATTACACGCCCCTGTTAAACAGGGGCTGAAAAATTGGGCGTTAGGCACTGGTGGCGGCACCCATAAACAAAAATGATCTTACAAGCTATCATCATCAATCGTATCATTGAGGACTCGGAGGAGGAGGATAGCCAGTCAACATAACAGCACAGGCACTCAGCATCAGCATCAGTCTTGAAGGGATGTGACATGTTAAAATCAATTAGTCTGTTATATCAGCATCAGGTGTGTGGTAGCTGGTGGTGATCCAAGACTGGTTCATCTTGATGAAAGTCAGTCGATCAACCGAGTCGGTGGACAGGCGCACCCTGTGATCCGTGACAAATCCTCCAGCAGCACTGAATGTGCGTTCCGAAAGAACGCTGGATGCAGGACAGGCCAGTAGCTCAATTGCATACTGTGCAAGCTCTGGCCAGTGATCCATCCTCAAGACCCAGTAAGCCAGAGGATTTTCGGTGGGGAAGGTGTCCAAGTCTGACCTTGCCCCTAGATATTCCTGCACCATGTTTATCAGACGCTGGCGATGGTTGCTGGAACCGATCATACTTTGGGGCTGCGGACTAAAGAATTGTCTGAACGCATCGGTCAGACGGCCACCTTCCCCACCGCTCCTTCTTTGACTGGCCGAAGCCTCAGCAACTCGTTGTCCAGGACCAGGAGTTTGCAACCTCCCAGTCTCTGGGAACGCGTTGCACAGACCTTTCTGCAAGGCCTCCCGGAGTTGTCTCATCCTCTGCTCCCTCTGCGACGGTAACATAAGGTCCGCAACCTTACCCTTGTACCGTGGATCAAGGAGAGTGGCCAGCCAGTAATGGTCCCTCTCCTTGATCCGAAGAATACGAGGATCCTTCCGCAGACTTTGCAGGATCAGGGAGGCCATGCAGCGTAGGTTTGCTGAGGCATTCGCTCCGGAGTCCTCTGGGTCACTAAGGACGACATGATCCGCAGCCACCTCCTCCCAGCCACGTACAAGTCCACTGGTTTCTTGGGACTGTAAATCATCCCTAAAAGACTGCTGCTGATGATGCTGAGTGCCAGCCTCCACCTCCATGCTGACACAATCCTCCTCCTCCTCCTCCTCCTCCTCCTCCTCCTCCTCTTCCTGTGCGATGGGTGGGACAGAAGGAACACTGTCTGGGTAAAGGGGGCCTTGAGAGGCAAGGAAGTCCTCCTCTTCCTGCCTCTGTTCTGCCTCAAGTGCCCTGTCCATTATTCCACGCAGCGTGTGCTCCAACAGGTGGACAAGAGGTACAGTGTCACTGATGCATGCACTGTCACTGCTCACCATCCTCGTGGCCTCCTCAAATGGTGCCAGGACAGTGCATGCATCCCTGATCATGCCCCACTGGCGTGGAGAAAAAAAACCAAGCTCCCCTGACCCTGTCCTGGTGCCGTAGTCGCACAGGTACTCATTGATGGCCCTCTGCTGCGTGTGCAGCCGCTGCAGCATGGCCAACGTTGAGTTCCACCTGGTGGGCATGTCACATATAAGGCGGTTCTTGGGCAGGTTCAACTCCTTTTGCAGCTCAGCCAGGCGAGCACTGGCATTATAAGATCTGCGGAAATGCACACAGACTTTCCTGGCCTGCCTCAGGACATCCTGTAAGCCCGGGTACCTGCCCAAGAAGCGCTGCACCACCAGGTTAAGGACGTGAGCCACACAGGGCACATGGGTCAGTTGTCCCTGTCGGAGGGCGGAGAGGAGGTTGGTGCCATTGTCGCAAACCACCATTCCTGGCTTAAGCTGGCGTGGCGTCAACCACCTCTCGGCCTGGCCCTGCAGAGCAGACAGGACCTCTGCCCCAGTGTGGCTTCTGTCCCCCAAACACACCAGCGCAAGCACGGCATGGCATCTTTTTGCCTGCGTACTTGCGTAGCCCCGTGAACGGCTACGGAGCACCGCTGGTTCATAGGACAAACCACAGGAAGAGGCCATGGAGGAAGAAGAAGAGGAGGGGGTGGAGGAGAGAGGTGTGTCACAACCAGTAGTAGCATTTTGGAGGCGTGGCGGTGGGACAACCTCCAACACTACTGCACCTTGTCCTGAATCCTTCCCAGCTGCCAAAAGAGTGACCCAATGGGCCGTGAAAGAAAGGTAACGTCCCTGTCCATGCCTGCTGGACCATGAGTCAGCGGTAATATGCACCTTACCGCTGACCGCCCTGTCCAGCGAGGCCAAGACATTGCCTTCCACATGCCGGTAGAGAGCCGGAATAGCCTTCCGTGAGAAAAAGTGGCGTTTGGGAACCTGCCACTGAGGAACTGCACATTGCACAAACTCACGGAAGGGGGCCGAGTCTACCAACTGAAAAGGCAGCAGTTGAAGCGCTAGCAATTTAGCCAAGCTAGCATTCAACCGCTGGGCATGTGGATGGCTGGGAGTGAACTTCTTTCGACGGTCCAGCAGCTGGGGCAGGGAAATTTGCCTGCTAGAATCGGACGTCGGTGTACTGCTAGCAGAGTGGGCGCAAGTACTTGGCTGTGACACACCTAATTCTACACCTTCATTCCTCTCAGTGCATGTTTCAGAGAGGACTGAAGTTATAGTGGGGTTGGAGATCCCAGCTGATGCGGTGCAAGGAGAGGTCCGCTTTGTTCTTTGGTGTGGGTCTTTGAGGTAGGCTTGCCAACGAGCTGCATGGCAGGTCAACATATGTCTGGTCAGGCATGTGGTACCCAAGCGGCTGATGTTTTGGCCACGCGATATACGCTTGAGACATATGTTGCAAACAGCAGCTGTGCGATCTGATGCACTAGCCTCAAAAAAGGCCCACACCAAAGAACTTTTTGAATGACGGGCAGAGGCAGCGCCCTGCACAGGCGGAGCTCTGCGGTGTGATTCCGTCGGTGTACTGCCCTTACGCTGGCCACCAAAGGGCATCCTGCCTCGTTGGAGATGTGCCTCCTCCTCATCCTCCTCCTCCTCCTCTCTCCTATTAGGCACCCACGTGGAGTCAGTGACCTCATCATCCCCTCCCTCCTCATCACTGGAGCCAATCTGGCAGTATGCTGCAGCTGCTGGAACATGACTGCCAGATTGGTGTCCTTCTTGAGCATCCCCTCTGTCTGCTCTCACGCTACTGCCTTCCTCTAGCTGGGTTTCATCATCAGACCCTTCGAAACGCTGGGCATCCTCCTGGAGCATGTACCCAACACTGTGCTGAAACAGTTCGGGGGACTCCTCAGGAGGAGGACATGGTGGGTCTAGGGAAGGAGTGACTGATGATTTGTCTGACATTGATACCAGGGAAGACGACGCTTTGGCAGCTGCTTTTCCAGTACCCTGAGCCTGGGTGAGAGAGGATGAGGAGGAGGAGGAGGGCTTGGTCATCCACTCTACCAAGTCTTCGGCATGATGTGGCTCAACATGTCCAGCTGCCGAAAAGAAGGACAAGCGTGTCCCATGGCCATGTGCTGATGACAATGCACCGCGTCCACGACCAGCACTGTTGCCCCCAGACACAGAGCCTGCTTGCCCTCTTTTATTGCCTCCTGACTGTCTGCCTCTCCTTGTTTGCCTTCCAGACATTCTAATAGATGGCCTGCAGGGAGATGGGAAAAAAGCAATAAGGGCTACCTTCAGGTGTCCTTCTCTGTCCCTTGAAACAAGGACTTGCAGAGTGAAATAAACTGACACTCTCCCTACCTACAGTTTTCTGTCCCTAGAATAAATGTTTTTTTTAATCACAATATAGCACAAGGACAATTCAGTCACTGTCCTTCCAGGTCCCTGGAAACAAGGACTTGCAGAGTGAAATAAACTGACACTCTCCCTACCTACAGTTTTCTGTCCCTAGAATAAATGTTTTTTTAAGCACAATATAGCACAAGGACAATTCACTCACTGTCCTTACAGGTCCCTGGAAACAAGGACTTGCAGAGTGAAAGAAAAAAAACACTCTCCCTACCTACAGTTTTCTGTCCCTAGAAAAAATGTTTTTTTTAATCACAATATAACACAAGGACAATTCACTCACTGTCCTTCCAGGTCCCTGGAAACAAGGACTTGCAGAGTGAAATAAACTGACACTCTCCCTACCTACAGTTTTCTGTCCCTAGAATAAATGTTTTTTTTAAGCACAATATAGCACAAGGACAATTCACTCACTGTCCTTACAGGTCCCTGGAAACAAGGACTTGCAGAGTGAAAGAAAAAAAACACTCTCCCTACCTACAGTTTTCTGTCCCTAGAAAAAATGTTTTTTTTAATCACAATATAACACAAGGACAATTCACTCACTGTCCTTCCAGGTCCCTGGAAACAAGGACTTGCAGAGTGAAATAAACTGACACTCTCCCTACCTACAGTTTTCTGTCCCTAGAATAAATGTTTTTTTTAAGCACAATATAGCACAAGGACAATTCACTCACTGTCCTTACAGGTCCCTGGAAACAAGGACTTGCAGAGTGAAAGAAAAAAAACACTCTCCCTACCTACAGTTTTCTGTCCCTAGAAAAATTTTTTTTTTTAATCACAATATAACACAAGGACAATTCACTCACTGTCCTTCCAGGTCCCTGGAAACAAGGACTTGCAGAGTGAAATAAACTGACACTCTCCCTACCTACAGTTTTCTGTCCCTAGAATAAATGTTTTTTTTAATCACAATATAGCACAAGGACAATTCAGTCACTGTCCTTCCAGGTCCCTGGAAACAAGGACTTGCAGAGTGAAATAAACTGACACTCTCCCTACCTACAGTTTTCTGTCCCTAGAATAAATGTTTTTTTTAATCACAATATAGCACAAGGACAATTCAGTCACTGTCCTTCCAGGTCCCTGGAAACAAGGACTTGCAGAGTGAAATAAACTGACACTCTCCCTACCTACAGTTTTCTGTCCCTAGAATAAATGTTTTTTTAAGCACAATATAGCACAAGGACAATTCACTCACTGTCCTTACAGGTCCCTGGAAACAAGGACTTGCAGAGTGAAAGAAAAAAAACACTCTCCCTACCTACAGTTTTCTGTCCCTAGAAAAAATGTTTTTTTTAATCACAATATAACACAAGGACAATTCACTCACTGTCCTTCCAGGTCCCTGGAAACAAGGACTTGCAGAGTGAAAGAAAAAAAACACTCTCCCTACCTACAGTTTTCTGTCCCTAGAAAAAATGTTTTTTTTAATCACAATATAACACAAGGACAATTCACTCACTGTCCTTCCAGGTCCCTGGAAACAAGGACTTGCAGAGTGAAATAAACTGACACTCTCCCTACCTACAGTTTTCTGTCCCTAGAATAAATGTTTTTTTTAATCACAATATAGCACAAGGACAATTCAGTCACTGTCCTTCCAGGTCCCTGGAAACAAGGACTTGCAGAGTGAAATAAACTGACACTCTCCCTACCTACAGTTTTCTGTCCCTAGAATAAATGTTTTTTTTAATCACAATATAGCACAAGGACAATTCAGTCACTGTCCTTCCAGGTCCCTGGAAACAAGGACTTGCAGAGTGAAATAAACTGACACTCTCCCTACCTACAGTTTTCTGTCCCTAGAATAAATGTTTTTTTTAATCACAATATAGCACAAGGACAATTCAGTCACTGTCCTTCCAGGTCCCTGGAAACAAGGACTTGCAGAGTGAAATAAACTGACACTCTCCCTACCTACAGTTTTCTGTCCCTAGAATAAATGTTTTTTTTAATCACAATATAGCACAAGGACAATTCAGTCACTGTCCTTCCAGGTCCCTGGAAAGAAGGACTTGCAGAGTGAAATAAACTGACACTCTCCCTACCTACAGTTTTCTGTCCCTAGAATAAATGTTTTTTTTAATCACAATATAGCACAAGGACAATTCAGTCACTGTCCTTCCAGGTCCCTGGAAACAAGGACTTGCAGAGTGAAATAAACTGACACTCTCCCTACCTACAGTTTTCTGTCCCTAGAATAAATGTTTTTTTTAAGCACAATATAGCACAAGGACAATTCACTCACTGTCCTTACAGGTCCCTGGAAACAAGGACTTGCAGAGTGAAAGAAAAAAAACACTCTCCCTACCTACAGTTTTCTGTCCCTAGAAAAAATGTTTTTTTTAATCACAATATAACACAAGGACAATTCACTCACTGTCCTTCCAGGTCCCTGGAAACAAGGACTTGCAGAGTGAAATAAACTGACACTCTCCCTACCTACAGTTTTCTGTCCCTAGAATAAATGTTTTTTTTAATCACAATATAGCACAAGGACAATTCAGTCACTGTCCTTCCAGGTCCCTGGAAACAAGGACTTGCAGAGTGAAATAAACTGACACTCTCCCTACCTACAGTTTTCTGTCCCTAGAATAAATGTTTTTTTTAATCACAATATAGCACAAGGACAATTCAGTCACTGTCCTTCCAGGTCCCTGGAAACAAGGACTTGCAGAGTGAAATAAACTGACACTCTCCCTACCTACAGTTTTCTGTCCCTAGAATAAATGTTTTTTTTAATCACAATATAGCACAAGGACAATTCAGTCACTGTCCTTCCAGGTCCCTGGAAACAAGGACTTGCAGAGTGAAATAAACTGACACTCTCCCTACCTACAGTTTTCTGTCCCTAGAATAAATGTTTTTTTTAATCACAATATAGCACAAGGACAATTCAGTCACTGTCCTTCCAGGTCCCTGGAAACAAGGACTTGCAGAGTGAAATAAACTGACACTCTCCCTACCTACAGTTTTCTGTCCCTAGAATAAATGTTTTTTTAATCACAATATAGCACAAGGACAATTCAGTCACTGTCCTTCCAGGTCCCTGGAAACAAGGACTTGCAGAGTGAAATAAACTGACACTCTCCCTACCTACAGTTTTCTGTCCCTAGAATAAATGTTTTTTTTAATCACAATATAGCACAAGGACAATTCAGTCACTGTCCTTCCAGGTCCCTGGAAACAAGGACTTGCAGAGTGAAATAAACTGACACTCTCCCTACCTACAGTTTTCTGTCCCTAGAATAAATGTTTTTTTTAATCACAATATAGCACAAGGACAATTCAGTCACTGTCCTTCCAGGTCCCTGGAAACAAGGACTTGCAGAGTGAAATAAACTGACACTCTCCCTACCTACAGTTTTCTGTCCCTAGAATAAATGTTTTTTTTAATCACAATATAGCACAAGGACAATTCAGTCACTGTCCTTCCAGGTCCCTGGAAACAAGGACTTGCAGAGTGAAATAAACTGACACTCTCCCTACCTACAGTTTTCTGTCCCTAGAATAAATGTTTTTTTTAATCACAATATAGCACAAGGACAATTCAGTCACTGTCCTTCCAGGTCCCTGGAAACAAGGACTTGCAGAGTGAAATAAACTGACACTCTCCCTACCTACAGTTTTCTGTCCCTAGAATAAATGTTTTTTTTAAGCACAATATAGCACAAGGACAATTCACTCACTGTCCTTCCAGGTCCCTGGAAACAAGGACTTGCAGAGTGAAAGAAACTGACACTCTCCCTACCTACAGTTTTCTGTCCCTAGAATAAATGTTTTTTCAAGCACAATATAGCACAAGGACAATTCACTCACTGTCCTTCCAGGTCCCTGGAAACAAGGACTTGCAGAGTGAAAGAAACTGACACTGTCCCTACCTACAGTTTTCTGTCCCTAGAATAAATGTTTTTTTTAAGCACACTATAGCACAAGCACACAACACACTGACACTCTCCCTACCTATCCTTCTCTTTCCCTAAACTAAAGGAATCCAGGTTAAGCAAGAAAGAAATAACAGTCACTGTCCCTGCCTATGCTGCTCTATCCCTGCTCCGGAACACACTACACTAGGCCGCCGTGCTGGCGGCCTTTTATAGTGTGGGGCGTGTACTAAACACCCTCAGCAATAATTGGCCACAGGCATCCTGCCTGTGGCCAATCATTGCTCTCCTCGCTGCCGGCGCTGTGATTGGCCAAGCATGCGGGGTCACAGTGCATGCTTGGCCAATCACAGCGCCTGGATGACACTGCGATGGCGTAGTGCATTGTGGGCCGTTCGCGTCACTCGAATTTGGCGCGAACGGCCCAAATCGTTCGATCTTCGTCGAACGATCGAACAGCCGATGTTCGAGTCGAACGTATGTTCGACTCGAACACGAAGCTCATCCCTACTTGTGTATATCCATATAAGTCTGAAACTTATTTAGCCGTTGTGGGGGTGCAAATTTGAGTCCTTTATCTAAAATGGATATTTCTTCAGAGGAGAGGGTAGCTGAACTAAGATTGTAAATACCCTGACCGACTATACCCTTTTTCTTTTGCTGCCTCGATCTCCTCCCTCCTCTGGTTCCTCTCGTCTTTCTCTGGGTCTCTGATTTTGATCTGACCTGGGAAAATCCCCATATTGTGGGTAGGGTCTATTCCGCCATGGTTCATGTTGATACACAAAATCCAGAGGGCGATCATCTCTGGGGGGTAAGAGGGGAAAGGGAGATGGATATTGTCTTGATGGTCCATCATTCCAGGTGCCCCTAGTCGGGACGCGACTGTCCTGATATTGATCCCAATCTCCATGTGGATAATGACCATCATGGAGAGGTTGAAACCTATTATATACAGGTACTTGGTACTCTCTATAAGGCTCTCTACCATAGGGAGCCCCAAAAGGACCACCATAGCCCCTATCGTCATAACGATCCGATTGGGGTTTATGGGTTTTATTTTTATTTCTCCATATAGGGGATTTCGAAGGGCCTCCCTTAGGACGCACCCCTAATGGTTTAGGTTTTGCTGAAAGGGGGGGCCTCGAGAGTCCCTATCAGGTGATCTATAGGATACTCTTCTAGATGTACGGACTGTGGTTCCGGATGTCTGAGGTTGACTGTGTGGTCCAGATTGGCCACCGGACCCCTGTCCCACTATGGACTCCATAGTGGCTTCCATGGGTTCACCCTCATTGGTCAAAATCTTACTTTGCCATTCAAAGACCCTCCCTGAACTATAGTCCCCCACATCTCTGCTAAATTTATTTTTCTTTTTGTTTTTTTGTTCTATTTCCTCTTTCTCTAGAGTTTTCTTTAGATTAGTGGATCACTCCTTATACTCTTCACTGTTGACATGGGGCATCAGTTTCTCCTTAATCATTTTGATTTCAATATCTAAACGGGTAAGTTTACATTTTTTCCTTTGAGCTAAAAATTCCAAAAACTTAACCCCGGCCTCGTTAAAGTATTTGAACCATTCTTGCAGTTCAAGTTCACCTTTCTGAGGGCTCACTTCCCACCGCAAGCTCCTGGGGACCATATTGTCCCCTACGTATTGGTCTAAAAATGCTATGTCCCATTGCGTATGTACTTCCGAGATCATAAGATTTTTGAGTCGCATAAATAGACCTCCTAAATCTCCCTCTATTTCTCCATTGATTTCAAATACCCCATCCTTCCTGATCACCCTATTAGAGCGATACTCAAAAACGTCCATTTAAAATGGAGGATGGAGGGGGACAGAAATTCTAATGTAGAACAATTATATACTAAACCAAAAGCAGCAAGTAATTTGTGTCAATAAAACGATAATCAATAATAAAAGGTAATACTGCGCTAATGTGAAAAGATGAAAATATTGTGCTTATTAGCAGCTAGGCTGCGACATAAAAAATATGTGAAACCATATCAAGTAAATAGGAATTAGAAAATGTCGCGCACAGACATGTGAAAAGAGTAAAACACTGATGAAAGTTCCTCTAAAGAAGTGAAAAATATATATGAGTAAAGGTGAATAAATTAATATGTATATAAACACCAAAAAATAAATAAGCAAAACAGGGACTCAACCCCTACTCAGAATACTAAAATAGTGATCAACTTAATATGTGATATTAAAATGAAACATATAAGGCACAATACTGTTGTCAAGTATTACTGCAATAGTGCTCTAAATATTGAAAAGACAGAAGTGGGAATAGTCTATTCCTTGATAGTTCAAATGAGGTCCAATATAGCAAACAGTTCCAATGCGACAAACAGTTGCTTCAGATGAAAAAACAGGGGGTTGTGAGGAGATGTTTGGAAAAAGATAGAGCCCAAGATGAATCCACAGAAAGCATAGGAGAACTGCATCCACCACGGTGTGTAGGGAATCAAGATGGGTACCTTACCACAAAAGGTGGACCTCCACTGTGGCAAGGTCAGAAGAGCCTGCAGATATCACCCTCTGCGGGGTATTGGTACTGATCCTGGGGGTGTCACGGCTCCGGAGTCATTATATTCCCTCTGCCTCTCGTTGTACTGTTTCCTCCACTGGTGGCTGGTATAATCCAATAATTTAAAAAGAACCAACAGACCTCCAGTGTAGATACCAAAAAAGAAGAGGGGGGACTCGGATAGTGTATTACCTCAAAACAGTTTTATTCTGGTCATCAAAGTGCAAAAAAAGGAATACACGGTTCCTAAAAGTAGTTTAAAATTGCCGGCATAAAAGGTCCTAGCGTTCGCCCGTGCTTCCGGGGTCACGTGATAATAGTGACGTCAGCGCGTAGCACTGCCCTGACTAGTTTCGTTTCCAAAAAACGTTATCAAAGGGCACGGGCGACGCACTGAATTGTCACTCTATTTATACATATGAAGCGCATCCACGCCTCGCTTTCGTTTCGGCGGCCATGACTGTGAGGTCAAAACCAACCCTCGATTGCAACTCATTATTACGGAGGGAGGGAATACAATCAGGTCTAAAACCTCCATCGCTACTATTGGCACCTCCCTAACGAAAAGGAGGACGTAGGACACGCATGATCTATCTCCTCCGTTATGTTAATACTACATGAATCAACATACAACTTTTCATTGACATAAAATTACACCGAATAGTTTTGCAGTCCAGATAACATATGTCAAGCAGATACTCCAATCGTGAGTGGAGCAATAAATTAAGGGACTCAATTACAAAAATCTAACTTCTGGAAATGTCCCATACTGCACCCTACTGGACAAACAATCTAACTATATGATGGGAAAAGATTGTCTGCGCTAAACCAAATATCCTAAAAAAGGATGTACTCCATAGGATGTACTCCATAGTGGAGAAATTAGCTCAACCACCAAACCTATGTATATATATATGTATAAAATTAAAGCCACTTTAATTAAAAAATATAATGAAAAATATATAATATATAAATAAATACCTTTCATAAATAAATAAAAAAGTAAATATAATATCACATATTAAGTTGATCACTATTTTAGTATTCTGAGTAGGGGTTGAGTCCCTGTTTTGCTTATTTATTTTTTGGTGTTTATATACATATTAATTTATTCACCTTTACTCATATATATTTTTCACTTCTTTAGAGGAACTCTCATCAGTGTTTTACTCTTTTCACATGTCTGTGCGCGACATTTTCTAATTCCTATTTACTTGATATGGTTTCACATATTTTTTATGTTGCAGCCTAGCTGCTAATAAGCATGATATTTTCATCTGTTCACATTAGCGCAGTATTACCTTTTATTATTGATTATCGTTTTATTGACACAACTTACTTGCTGCTTTTGGTTTAGTATATAATTGTTCTACATTAGAATTTCTGTCCCCCTCCATCCTCCATTTCAAATGGACGTTTTTGAGTATCGCTCTAATAGGGTGATCAGGAAGGATGGGGTATTTGAAATCAATGGAGAAATAGAGGGAGATTTAGGAGGTCTATTTATGCGACTCAAAAATCTTATGATCTCGGAAGTACATACGCAATGGGACATAGCATTTTTAGACCAATACGTAGGGGACAATATGGTCCCCAGGAGCTTGCGGTGGGAAGTGAGCCCTCAGAAAGGTAAACTTGAACTGCAAGAATGGTTCAAATACTTTAACGAGGCCGGGGTTAAGTTTTTGGAATTTTTAGCTCAAAGGAAAAAATGTAAACTTACCCGTTTAGATATTGAAATCAAAATGATTAAGGAGAAACTGATGCCCCATGTCAACAGTGAAGAGTATAAGGAGCGATCCACTAATCTAAAGAAAACTCTAGAGAAAGAGGAAATAGAACAAAAAAACAAAAAGAAAAATACATTTAGCAGAGATGTGGGGGACTATAGTTCAGGGAGGGTCTTTGAATGGCAAAGTAAGATTTTGACCAATGAGGGTGAACCCATGGAAGCCACTATGGAGTCCATAGTGGGACAGGGGTCCGGTGGCCAATCTGGACCACACAGTCAACCTCAGACATCCGGAACCACAGTCCGTACATCTAGAAGAGTATCCTATAGATCACCTGATAGGGACTCTCGAGGCCCCCCCTTTCAGCAAAACCTAAACCATTAGGGGTGCGTCCTAAGGGAGGCCCTTCGAAATCCCCTATATGGAGAAATAAAAATAAAACCCATAAACCCCAATCGGATCGTTATGACGATAGGGGCTATGGTGGTCCTTTTGGGGCTCCCTATGGTAGAGAGCCTTATAGAGAGTACCAAGTACCTGTATATAATAGGTTTCAACCTCTCCATGATGGTCATTATCCACATGGAGATTGGGATCAATATCAGGACAGTCGCGTCCCGACTAGGGGCACCTGGAATGATGGACCATCAAGACAATATCCATCTCCCTTTCCCCTCTTACCCCCCAGAGATGATCGCCCTCGGGATTTTGTGTATCAACATGAACCATGGCGGAATAGACCCTACCCACAATATGGGGATTTTCCCAGGTCAGATCAAAATCAGAGACCCAGAGAAAGACGAGAGGAACCAGAGGAGGGAGGAGATCGAGGCAGCAAAAGAAAAAGGGTATAGTCGGTCAGGGTATTTACAATCTTAGTTCAGCTACCCTCTCCTCTGAAGAAATATCCATTTTAGATAAAGGACTCAAATTTGCACCCCCACAACGGCTAAATAAGTTTCAGACTTATATGGATATACACAAGTATACCAGAAAACTTAGTGTGAAAAGATACATTATGTCCAATCCTATAAAACCCAGTGCAATTGGTACGGATAGTATACAACATTCGAATTTAGCCAACGCGTCCCTTTTTAACCCTCCAGGGGGATTAACACCTTCGGTGAGGGTGTTCAGAGACGTTTTACTTAGAGATTTGGAGAAAATTAAGTTCAGTAACGTCAAACTAAATAAATCTCTCCAGACAGGTTTAGATCAGTTATGTGAAAATAAAAACATAGTCATCCGCCCCGCCGATAAGGGGGGCGGTATTGTAATTTTGAATAAAGGAGACTATATTGATGAGCTAAATTCTCTGGTGGGGGACAGGGACACATATGTCCCCCTACCAGGAGATCCACGTCCTGCATATAGGAGAATCCTTGTTAAACTAGTTGAACAGGGTTTCAATACAGGGATTTTGAACAAAAAAGAAAAGGCCTTTCTCGTTCCGGCCTCATCTAGAATACCCGTCGTATACTATTTGCCTAAAATACATAAAAACCCTACAAATCCACCAGGTCGTCCCATCATTAGTGGAATCGACTCCATTACATCTAGAGCTGGCAAGTATATTGACGGGTATCTACAACCATTAGTTAAGGCATTACCTGCGTACATTAAGGATAGTAAACACGTTATTAATTTACTGGCCGGTTTACCATATGAGGAAGGCGTATGGATGGTCACTGCAGACGTGACATCCTTATACACAATTATACCCCATGAGTGGGGAATTTCCTCAGTAAAACATTACCTGGACAGAGATTCGGGGCTACCAAGGAAACATAGGAGGTTTATCATGGACCTTTTAAATTTTGCAACCACTCATAATTTTTTGGGGTTTAGCAATGAGTTTTTCTTACAGTGCAGGGGGGTGGCTATGGGGGCCAAATTTGCCCCCAGCCTGGCGAACCTCTTTATGGGGAAAGGGGAGGAGGACGTCATCTATGCTGCCAGTTGGCCTGAGGTGGCTCTATGGGCTAGATATATAGATGACGTCCTCCTCCTATGGAGGGGATCTAGGGAATCTCTTGATTCCTTTATGGAATCCCTAAATGTGAATGACAGGGGAATTAGATTCAAGTATGAAGCAGACTAAAAATCTTTACACTTTTTGGACCTCCAGATTACAGTAGATGAGGGACGGTTTATTACCTCAATGTACTTTAAGACCACAGATAGGAACGCTTTCATCCCCCAAGACAGTTGTCATCACCATTCATGGCTTAATTCGGTTCCAAAAAGCCAATTTGTGTGCCTACGGCGCAATTGCACCAAATTAAGCGACTATAGAGAACAGGCCGAAATCCTGACTGAGAGATTCCTGGAGAAGGGATACTCCGCCAGGGATTTGGGACAAAAATCCCTGGAAGTTGAACATCTGGATAGGAATCAACTGTTAGCTGAAAAAGTAGCCACTAAGGATGAAAGGAACTCTTTTGTTTGGCCATTCATCACAGGCTTTTCCAACCAACACTACTTAGTGAAGAAATTGGTCCATAAACATTGGCATATCATCAAGGATGATACAGTGTTGGGACCTATACTACCCGAGAAACCCCAGGTGGTGTTTAGGGGTGTCCCCTCTCTAAGGGATTCATTGGCACCAAGTGTATGTGACCCCCCTACTAATAAACCCATGTTTTTTCAAAATTTGGTGGGTTATCACAAGTGCAAAAGGTGCGCAGTCTGTAGTATTAACCACATTACGGAGCGTAAAACTCTTAATTTTGTTTCTAATAGTACGTCACAACAGTTTGAAATTAAATCTTTCATTACATGTTCTACTACTCATGTAGTGTATCTCCTTATTTGCCCTTGCGGGTTACAGTATATAGGAAGGACTGTGCGGGCCTTTCAGGTCAGGCTTAATGAACACATTGGAAATATAAGGAGAGGTTTCAAGGGGCATTTGGTATCTAGACATTACCGGGATGTTGACAACAGAGACCCTAGAGCAGGGGTCTCAAACTGGCGGCCCTCCAGCTGTTGTGAAACTACAAGTCCCATGAGGCATTGCAAGGCTGACAGTTACAAGCATGACTCCCACAGGCAGAGGCATGATGGGACTTGTAGTTTAGCAACAGCTGGAGTGCCGCCAGTTTGAGACCCCTGCCCTAGAGGGACCTCCTTTTTGGCTATTGACAAACTGAAGAGCCATTGGAGAGGGGGGCCCAAAAGAAGAGCGATATCCAAACTCGAAATGAGTTGGATATATAGGGTGAAATGTCTCAGACCTTTGGGATTGAACGTGGACATTGAAATCAACGCATTTATAAATAATTCATGATCATCCCTCCCTCCCCCCCCTACATTTATATTTATTATATATTATATACATTATTTAATATATAATTTTAATATAATTTCACACATTTTTTAATATAATTTACTTTTAATTTAATCCATCATATTTTATATTATTTGAATAATTTTCATTATATTTACTTTTTTATTTATTGATGAAAGGTATTTATTTATATATTATATATTTTTCATTATATTTTTTAATTAAAGTGTTTTTAATTTTATACATATATATATATACATAGGTTTGGTGGTTGAGCTAATCTCTCCACTATGGAGTACATCCTTTTTTAGGATATTTGGTTTAGCGCAGACAATCTTTTCCATCATATAGTTAGATTGTTTGTCCAGTAGGGTGCAGTATGGGACATTTCCAGAAGTTAGATTTTTGTAATTGAGTCCCTTAATTTATTGCTCCACTCACGATTGGAGTACCGGCTTGACATATGTTATCTGGACTGCAAAACTATACGGTGTAATTTTATGTCAATGAAAAGTTGTATGTTGATTCATGTAGTATTAACATAACGGAGGAGATAGATCATGCGTGTCCTACGTCCTCCTTTTCGTTAGGGAGGTGCCAATAGTAGCGATGGAGGTTTTAGACCTGATTGTATTCCCTCCCTCCGTAATAATGAGTTGCAATCGAGGGTTGGTTTTGACCTCACAGTCATGGCCGCCGAAACGAAAGCGAGGCGTGGATGCGCTTCATATGTATAAATAGAGTGACGATTCAGTGCGTCGCCCGTGCCCTTTGATAACGTTTTTTGGAAACGAAACTAGTCAGGGCAGTGCTAAGCACTGACGTCACTATTATCACGTGACCCCGGAAGCACGGGCGAACGCTAGGACCTTTTTTGCCGGCAATTTTAAACTACTTTTAGGAACCGTGTATTCCTTTTTTTGTACTTTGATGACCAGAATAAAACTGTTTTGAGGTAATACACTATCCGAGTCCCCCCCCCCTCTTCTTTTTTGGTATCTACACTGGAGGTCTGTTGGTTCTTTTTAAATGATTGGATTATACCAGCCACCAGTGGAGGAAACAGTACAACGAGAGGCAGAGGGAATATAATGACTCCGGAGTCGTGACACCCCCAGGATCAGTACCAATACCCCGCAGAGGGTGATATCTGCAGGCTCTTCTGACCTTGCCACAGTGGAGGTCCACTTTTTGTGGTAAGGTACCCATCTTGATTCCCTACACACCGTGGTGGATGCAGTTCTCCTATGCTTTCTGTGGATTCATCTTGGGCTCTATCTTTTTCCAAACATCTCCTCACAACCCCCTGTTTTTTCATCTGAAGCAACTGTTTGTCGCATTGGAACTGTTTGCTATATTGGACCTCATTTGAACTATCAAGGAATAGACTATTCCCACTTCTGTCTTTTCAATATTTAGAGCACTATTGCAGTAATACTTGACAACAGTATTGTGCCTTATATGTTTCATTTTAATATCACATATTAAGTTGATCACTATTTTAGTATTCTGAGTAGGGGTTGAGTCCCTGTTTTGCTTATTTATTTTTTGGTGTTTATATACATGCATATTTATAATACCTTTTTTTTTTAGGGGATGAACATGGTGGTGTTTCAGAAACTACTACTACTACTCCATTCTCAAGTGCTAGTGCCCAAATCATAATTCAAGAAATAATGGAATGTAGTAGCGAAATGGACATTATGAGGAAAAGGATGAATGTGATTGAGCAAAAATATAAAAACATCATTGATATTTTGGGGCGAATAGTCTGACACCCCCCCCCTTGTTTTTTGATTTTTTTTGTACTAAAAAAATTGCATTTGTTTTAACACAAGCTAAAATTGGAGGATGCACACAGTGTGTCAACATGTGCTATCTGCCGTCAGAGGATATCTATGTCCCTGTTTTGTGGGAGCAACCTCTTCCTCGCTACTCAAGTAGGTGAGAGGAAGGGTTTGCACCCCCAAAACACGTCCATTGATCCCCCATGATGGCAGATAGCACATGTTGACTTTAGCCATGGGATCAGGATGAAAAAACCCATTTTGCCACACAAACTGTGTGCATCCTCAAATTTGGGATGGTTCAGGGGTGATATCACCCCATCTCATGTTTATCTTAAAGGTTGAACTTTGTAAGTTCCATTGTTTTTCTGTGTTTTCTTTTTTGACCCATGCATGTTTCTGCATACCAAAAATAAAGAAAATTAAAATATTTCTGCCAAATTTGGAGCCAAAAATGTCAAGATTTTATTTTCTAAATAAAAACAAAAAACATGTTGTGCACAGATTAAAAAAAAATGTGGACACTCAACAATGTGTGGCTTGTTCTTTCTATGCTCAATAGCAGTTCTAGAAATGTTCAAAGTTCATGTTTTACTGTGACAATTGTGGCTATTTACTAAAGACAAATACACTTGGCACTACTACAAAAAGTGCACTATGAGAACCTGGGAGACACATAATAAAACAAAAAAATAATAATGACAAAACAAGTTTTTAAAATATATAATTAATTTTTATTTTTTTTATAAAAAGGTTCATATATGGTCTGGCATAGCAATGGCCCCCTTACCCATGAAGTACTCAACGTATTTATCACATACTTCACGGGCGCTTTGGGGGGCCAAGCCAGTACGGCCACTGTCCAGGCCTGTCAATTGGTTGGTTTCCGTTACACAACAGTGGAAAGATAAGTACTTGAGTATGTGCGCATAAAATTGTGCAGTATGCAGCAGCAGTACACTATGTGATTTAACTTATATTCCGCCATGTGTATGGCTGTCAGCAACCGGCGGAACCGGCTGGCTATTATCCCGAAGGCATTCTCAACAACCCTCCGGGCTCTGGCCAGCTGGTAAATGAAAACCCTCCTCTCCATGGTGAGGGTCCTTTGGGGAAAGGGCCGCATCAGGTGGGGTCTCAGGCCAAAGGCTTCATCCGCTAGAAACACAAAAGGAAGTCCCTCCACATTGTTCACATCAGGTGGCAGTGCCAGGTCTCCAGACTGCAGACGGTGGGCAAACTCCATCTGGGCGAAGACTCTGCCATCGGACATCCGGCCGTTCTTCCCCACGTCCACATATAAGAACTCATAGCGTGCCGACACCACCGCCATCAACACAATACTATTGAAACCTTTATAATTAAAATAGTACAACCCCGAACGGGGTGGCGGCACTATGCGGACGTGTTTCTCATCGATTGCCCCTCCGCAGTTGGGGAAGTCCCACCGCTCGGCAAATTGGGAGGCCACAGTCTGCCATTCCTGTGGTGATGAAGGAAACTGTGGAGTCAAACAAAAATAATAAATTAGTACTTTTGCACATTACATTGCAAGCAGATTACACAAATACATTCTTGGCCAACGTCAGTAAAACATTTATTTGAAGGAATCTTTAAACACAAAAATAGAAGGACAACTTATCAGATGAGTCACCCCCTCTGATGGATCATTGGAAAAAATTTAGTGTGGCCCACCAAAAAAGCCTCTACCACTCTGCTGAACTTGAATGTGCAATAAAAAATTTGGACACATTTTAGGGGGGGGGGAGGGGTTCAAAACTACAAAGGAGCTGACAAAAAACATTGTTAATAACAGACTAGTCTAGGTGTGTTTGAGCCCAGGATAGCATGCTGAAGAGGTTAGTGAAGGAAAATATGCATGTAGGCCAAAAAATTAGCATTTAAAAGTAACAACATGCATGAGGAGAAAGTGGACATTCCGAGCATATTACAATCATGGTAATTAGAGAAGGATGAAAGAAATACAATACATTAGCAAAAATACAAAACATAGAATGTGATGTTAAAGGAGACAACTTACCTTCATATAGTCCTTCTGCATGAATTGTATGATGGCAGAACACGTTTCAGGGATAATGATCCCAAGAGCCTGGGGATTGAGGTCCTGCAAGCTTCTCCCTGTCTCCAGGTATCTCAACGTGGCAATAAGCCTCTGCTCAGCAGTGATGGCCTGGCGCATCACAGTGTCCTGCCTCGTGATATAGGGGGACAGCAAATCCAACAGACGGTGAAAAACGGGGTCCGTCATCCGGAGATAATTCCTGAAATCATCAGGATTATTCTCCTGGATTTCCCGCAGCAGAGGCATATGAGAGAATTGGTCCCGCTGGAGCAACCAATTCTTAGTCCATGAAGTCCCCCTCAGTATTAACCGCAACACCAAGCCCATACGCAGCACGAGCTCTACGACGAGAATGTATTTGCAACATGGCTTTAAACCGGTCGGCTGGTCTCTGAACACCCTCACCGAAGGGGTTAATCCCCCTTGAGGGTTAAAAAGGGACGCGTTGGCTAAATTCGAATGTTGTATACTATCCGTACCAATTGCACTGGGTTTTATAGGATTGGACATAATGTATCTTTTCACACTAAGTTTTCTGGTATACTTGTGTATATCCATATAAGTCTGAAACTTATTTAGCCGTTGTGGGGGTGCAAATTTGAGTCCTTTATCTAAAATGGATATTTCTTCAGAGGAGAGGGTAGCTGAACTAAGATTGTAAATACCCTGACCGACTATACCCTTTTTCTTTTGCTGCCTCGATCTCCTCCCTCCTCTGGTTCCTCTCGTCTTTCTCTGGGTCTCTGATTTTGATCTGACCTGGGAAAATCCCCATATTGTGGGTAGGGTCTATTCCGCCATGGTTCATGTTGATACACAAAATCCCGAGGGCGATCATCTCTGGGGGGTAAGAGGGGAAAGGGAGATGGATATTGTCTTGATGGTCCATCATTCCAGGTGCCCCTAGTCGGGACGCGACTGTCCTGATATTGATCCCAATCTCCATGTGGATAATGACCATCATGGAGAGGTTGAAACCTATTATATACAGGTACTTGGTACTCTCTATAAGGCTCTCTACCATAGGGAGCCCCAAAAGGACCACCATAGCCCCTATCGTCATAACGATCCGATTGGGGTTTATGGGTTTTATTTTTATTTCTCCATATAGGGGATTTCGAAGGGCCTCCCTTAGGACGCACCCCTAATGGTTTAGGTTTTGCTGAAAGGGGGGGCCTCGAGAGTCCCTATCAGGTGATCTATAGGATACTCGTCTAGATGTACGGACTGTGGTTCCGGATGTCTGAGGTTGACTGTGTGGTCCAGATTGGCCACCGGACCCCTGTCCCACTATGGACTCCATAGTGGCTTCCATGGGTTCACCCTCATTGGTCAAAATCTTACTTTGCCATTCAAAGACCCTCCCTGAACTATAGTCCCCCACATCTCTGCTAAATTTATTTTTCTTTTTGTTTTTTTGTTCTATTTCCTCTTTCTCTAGAGTTTTCTTTAGATTAGTGGATCGCTCCTTATACTCTTCACTGTTGACATGGGGCATCAGTTTCTCCTTAATCATTTTGATTTCAATATCTAAACGGGTAAGTTTACATTTTTTCCTTTGAGCTAAAAATTCCAAAAACTTAACCCCGGCCTCGTTAAAGTATTTGAACCATTCTTGCAGTTCAAGTTCACCTTTCTGAGGGCTCACTTCCCACCGCAAGCTCCTGGGGACCATATTGTCCCCTACGTATTGGTCTAAAAATGCTATGTCCCATTGCGTATGTACTTCCGAGATCATAAGATTTTTGAGTCGCATAAATAGACCTCCTAAATCTCCCTCTATTTCTCCATTGATTTCAAATACCCCATCCTTCCTGATCACCCTATTAGAGCGATACTCGAAAACGTCCATTTAAAATGGAGGATGGAGGGGGACAGAAATTCTAATGTAGAACAATTATATACTAAACCAAAAGCAGCAAGTAATTTGTGTCAATAAAACGATAATCAATAATAAAAGGTAATACTGCGCTAATGTGAAAAGATGAAAATATTGTGCTTATTAGCAGCTAGGCTGCGACATAAAAAATATGTGAAACCATATCAAGTAAATAGGAATTAGAAAATGTCGCGCACAGACATGTGAAAAGAGTAAAACACTGATGAAAGTTCCTCTAAAGAAGTGAAAAATATATATGAGTAAAGGTGAATAAATTAATATGTATATAAACACCAAAAAATAAATAAGCAAAACAGGGACTCAACCCCTACTCAGAATACTAAAATAGTGATCAACTTAATATGTGATATTAAAATGAAACATATAAGGCACAATACTGTTGTCAAGTATTACTGCAATAGTGCTCTAAATATTGAAAAGACAGAAGTGGGAATAGTCTATTCCTTGATAGTTCAAATGAGGTCCAATATAGCAAACAGTTCCAATGCGACAAACAGTTGCTTCAGATGAAAAAACAGGGGGTTGTGAGGAGATGTTTGGAAAAAGATAGAGCCCAAGATGAATCCACAGAAAGCATAGGAGAACTGCATCCACCACGGTGTGTAGGGAATCAAGATGGGTACCTTACCACAAAAGGTGGCCCTCCACTGTGGCAAGGTCAGAAGAGCCTGCAGATATCACCCTCTGCGGGGTATTGGTACTGATCCTGGGGGTGTCACGGCTCCGGAGTCATTATATTCCCTCTGCCTCTCGTTGTACTGTTTCCTCCACTGGTGGCTGGTATAATCCAATCATTTAAAAAGAACCAACAGACCTCCAGTGTAGATACCAAAAAAGAAGAGGGGGGGGACTTGGATAGTGTATTACCTCAAAACAGTTTTATTCTGGTCATCAAAGTGCAAAAAAAGGAATACACGGTTCCTAAAAGTAGTTTAAAATTGCCGGCATAAAAGGTCCTTCCGGGGTCACGTGATAATAGTGACGTCAGCGCGTAGCACTGCCCTGACTAGTTTCGTTTCCAAAAAACTTTATCAAAGGGCACGGGCGACGCACTGAATTGTCACTCTATTTATACATATGAAGCGCATCCACGCCTCGCTTTCGTTTCGGCGGCCATGACTGTGAGGTCAAAACCAACCCTCGATTGCAACTCATTATTACGGAGGGAGGGAATACAATCAGGTCTAAAACCTCCATCGCTACTATTGGCACCTCCCTAACGAAAAGGAGGACGTAGGACACGCATGATCTATCTCCTCCGTTATGTTAATACTACATGAATCAACATACAACTTTTCATTGACATAAAATTACACCGAATAGTTTTGCAGTCCAGATAACATATGTCAAGCAGATACTCCAATCGTGAGTGGAGCAATAAATTAAGGGACTCAATTACAAAAATCTAACTTCTGGAAATGTCCCATACTGCACCCTACTGGACAAACAATCTAACTATATGATGGAAAAGATTGTCTGCGCTAAACCAAATATCCTAAAAAAGGATGTACTCCATAGGATGTACTCCATAGTGGAGAAATTAGCTCAACCACCAAACCTATGTATATATATATGTATAAAATTAAAGCCACTTTAATTAAAAAATATAATGAAAAATATATAATATATAAATAAATACCTTTCATAAATAAATAAAAAAGTAAATATAATATCACATATTAAGTTGATCACTATTTTAGTATTCTGAGTAGGGGTTGAGTCCCTGTTTTGCTTATTTATTTTTTGGTGTTTATATACATATTAATTTATTCACCTTTACTCATATATATTTTTCACTTCTTTAGAGGAACTCTCATCAGTGTTTTACTCTTTTCACATGTCTGTGCGCGACATTTTCTAATTCCTATTTACTTGATATGGTTTCACATATTTTTTATGTTGCAGCCTAGCTGCTAATAAGCATGATATTTTCATCTGTTCACATTAGCGCAGTATTACCTTTTATTATTGATTATCGTTTTATTGACACAACTTACTTGCTGCTTTTGGTTTAGTATATAATTGTTCTACATTAAAATTTCTGTCCCCCTCCATCCTCCATTTCAAATGGACGTTTTTGAGTATCGCTCTAATAGGGTGATCAGGAAGGATGGGGTATTTGAAATCAATGGAGAAATAGAGGGAGATTTAGGAGGTCTATTTATGCGACTCAAAAATCTTATGATCTCGGAAGTACATACGCAATGGGACATAGCATTTTTAGACCAATACGTAGGGGACAATATGGTCCCCAGGAGCTTGCGGTGGGAAGTGAGCCCTCAGAAAGGTAAACTTGAACTGCAAGAATGGTTCAAATACTTTAACGAGGCCGGGGTTAAGTTTTTGGAATTTTTAGCTCAAAGGAAAAAATGTAAACTTACCCGTTTAGATATTGAAATCAAAATGATTAAGGAGAAACTGATGCCCCATGTCAACAGTGAAGAGTATAAGGAGCGATCCACTAATCTAAAGAAAACTCTAGAGAAAGAGGAAATAGAACAAAAAAACAAAAAGAAAAATAAATTTAGCAGAGATGTGGGGGACTATAGTTCAGGGAGGGTCTTTGAATGGTAAAGTAAGATTTTGACCAATGAGGGTGAACCCATGGAAGCCACTATGGAGTCCATAGTGGGACAGGGGTCCGGTGGCCAATCTGGACCACACAGTCAACCTCAGACATCCGGAACCACAGTCCGTACATCTAGAAGAGTATCCTATAGATCACCTGATAGGGACTCTCGAGGCCCCCCCTTTCAGCAAAACCTAAACCATTAGGA
This sequence comes from Rana muscosa, assembly GCA_029206835.1. Classification (NCBI taxonomy): domain Eukaryota; kingdom Metazoa; phylum Chordata; class Amphibia; order Anura; family Ranidae; genus Rana; species Rana muscosa. Next base: position 1,174,095,714 of record CM055122.1, read on the forward strand.
GTGCGTCCTAAGGGAGGCCCTTCGAAATCCCCTATATGGAGAAATAAAAATAAAACCCATAAACCCCAATCGGATCGTTATGACGATAGGGGCTATGGTGGTCCTTTTGGGGCTCCCTATGGTAGAGAGCCTTATAGAGAGTACCAAGTACCTGTATATAATAGGTTTCAACCTCTCCATGATGGTCATTATCCACATGGAGATTGGGATCAATATCAGGACAGTCGCGTCCCGACTAGGGGCACCTGGAATGATGGACCATCAAGACAATATCCATCTCCCTTTCCCCTCTTACCCCCCAGAGATGATCGCCCTCGGGATTTTGTGTATCAACATGAACCATGGCGGAATAGACCCTACCCACAATATGGGGATTTTCCCAGGTCAGATCAAAATCAGAGACCCAGAGAAAGACGAGAGGAACCAGAGGAGGGAGGAGATCGAGGCAGCAAAAGTAAAAGGGTATAGTTGGTCAGGGTATTTACAATCTTAGTTCAGCTACCCTCTCCTCTGAAGAAATATCCATTTTAGATAAAGGACTCAAATTTGCACCCCCACAACGGCTAAATAAGTTTCAGACTTATATGGATATACACAAGTATACCAGAAAACTTAGTGTGAAAAGATACATTATGTCCAATCCTATAAAACCCAGTGCAATTGGTACGGATAGTATACAACATTTGAATTTAGCCAACGCGTCCCTTTTTAACCCTCCAGGGGGATTAACCCCTTCGGTGAGGGTGTTCAGAGACGTTTTACTTAGAGATTTGGAGAAAATTAAGTTCAGTAACGTCAAACTAAATAAATCTCTCCAGACAGGTTTAGATCAGTTATGTGAAAATAAAAACATAGTCATCCGCCCCGCCGATAAGGGGGGCGGTATTGTAATTTTGAATAAAGGAGACTATATTGATGAGCTAAATTCTCTGGTGGGGGACAGGGACACATATGTCCCCCTACCAGGAGATCCACGTCCTGCATATAGGAGAATCCTTGTTAAACTAGTTGAACAGGGTTTCAATACAGGGATTTTGAACAAAAAAGAAAAGGCCTTTCTCGTTCCGGCCTCATCTAGAATACCCGTCGTATACTATTTGCCTAAAATACATAAAAACCCTACAAATCCACCAGGTCGTCCCATCATTAGTGGGATCGACTCCATTACATCTAGAGCTGGCAAGTATATTGACGGGTATCTACAACCATTAGTTAAGGCATTACCTGCGTACATTAAGGATAGTAAACACGTTATTAATTTACTGGCCGGTTTACCATATGAGGAAGGCGTATGGATGGTCACTGCAGACGTGACATCCTTATACACAATTATACCCCATGAGTGGGGAATTTCCTCAGTAAAACATTACCTGGACAGAGATTCGGGGCTACCAAGGAAACATAGGAGGTTTATCATGGACCTTTTAAATTTTGCAACCACTCATAATTTTTTGGGGTTTAGCAATGAGTTTTTCTTACAGTGCAGGGGGGTGGCTATGGGGGCCAAATTTGCCCCCAGCCTGGCGAACCTCTTTATGGGGAAAGGGGAGGAGGACGTCATCTATGCTGCCAGTTGGCCTGAGGTGGCTCTATGGGCTAGATATATAGATGACGTCCTCCTCCTATGGAGGGGATCTAGGGAATCTCTTGATTCCTTTATGGAATCCCTAAATGTGAATGACAGGGGAATTAGATTCAAGTATGAAGCAGACTAAAAATCTATACACTTTTTGGACCTCCAGATTACAGTAGATGAGGGACGGTTTATTACCTCAACGTACTTTAAGACCACAGATAGGAACGCTTTCATCCCCCAAGACAGTTGTCATCACCATTCATGGCTTAATTCGGTTCCAAAAAGCCAATTTGTGTGCCTACGGCGCAATTGCACCAAATTAAGCGACTATAGAGAACAGGCCGAAATCCTGACTGAGAGATTCCTGGAGAAGGGATACTCCGCCAGGGATTTGGGACAAAAATCCCTGGAAGTTGAACATCTGGATAGGAATCAACTGTTAGCTGAAAAAGTAGCCACTAAGGATGAAAGGAACTCTTTTGTTTGGCCATTCATCACAGGCTTTTCCAACCAACACTACTTAGTGAAGAAATTGGTCCATAAACATTGGCATATCATCAAGGATGATACAGTGTTGGGACCTATACTACCCGAGAAACCCCAGGTGGTGTTTAGGGGTGTCCCCTCTCTAAGGGATTCATTGGCACCAAGTGTATGTGACCCCCCTACTAATAAACCCATGTTTTTTCAAAATTTGGTGGGTTATCACAAGTGCAAAAGGTGCGCAGTCTGTAGTATTAACCACATTACGGAGCGTAAAACTCTTAATTTTGTTTCTAATAGTACGTCACAACAGTTTGAAATTAAATCTTTCATTACATGTTCTACTACTCATGTAGTGTATCTCCTTATTTGCCCTTGCGGGTTACAGTATATAGGAAGGACTGTGCGGGCCTTTCAGGTCAGGCTTAATGAACACATTGGAAATATAACAAGAGGTTTCAAGGGGCATTCGGTATCTAGACATTACCGGGATGTTCACAACAGAGACCCTAGAGGGACCTCCTTTTTGGCTATTGACAAACTGAAGAGCCATTGGAGAGGGGGGCCCAAAAGAAGAGCGATATCCAAACTCGAAATGAGTTGGATATATAGGGTGAAATGTCTCAGACCTTTGGGATTGAACGTGGACATTGAAATCAACGCATTTATAAATAATTCATGATCATCCCTCCCCCCCCCCCTACATTTATATTTATTATATATTATATACATTATTTAATATATAATTTTAATATAATTTCACACATTTTTTAATATAATTTACTTTTAATTTAATCCATCATATTTTATATTATTTGAATAATTTTCATTATATTTACTTTTTTATTTATTGATGAAAGGTATTTATTTATATATTATATATTTTTCATTATATTTTTTAATTAAAGTGTTTTTAATTTTATACATATATATATATATACATAGGTTTGGTGGTTGAGCTAATCTCTCCACTATGGAGTACATCCTTTTTTAGGATATTTGGTTTAGCGCAGACAATCTTTTCCATCATATAGTTAGATTGTTTGTCCAGTAGGGTGCAGTATGGGACATTTCCAGAAGTTAGATTTTTGTAATTGAGTCCCTTAATTTATTGCTCCACTCACGATTGGAGTACCGGCTTGACATATGTTATCTGGACTGCAAAACTATACGGTGTAATTTTATGTCAATGAAAAGTTGTATGTTGAATCATGTAGTATTAACATAACGGAGGAGATAGATCATGCGTGTCCTACGTCCTCCTTTTCATTAGGGAGGTGCCAATAGTAGCGATGGAGGTTTTAGACCTGATTGTATTCCCTCCCTCCGTAATAATGAGTTGCAATCGAGGGTTGGTTTTGACCTCACAGTCATGGCCGCCGAAACGAAAGCGAGGCGTGGATGCGCTTCATATGTATAAATAGAGTGACGATTCAGTGCGTCGCCCGTGCCCTTTGATAACGTTTTTTGGAAACGAAACTAGTCAGGGCAGTGCTACGCGCTGACGTCACTATTATCACGTGACCCCAGAAGCACGGGCGAACGCTAGGACCTTTTTTGCCGGCAATTTTAAACTACTTTTAGGAACCGTGTATTCCTTTTTTTGTACTTTGATGACCAGAATAAAACTGTTTTGAGGTAATACACTATCCGAGTCCCCCCCCTCTTCTTTTTTGGTATCTACACTGGAGGTCTGTTGGTTCTTTTTAAATGATTGGATTATACCAGCCACCAGTGGAGGAAACAGTACAACGAGAGGCAGAGGGAATATAATGACTCCGGAGTCGTGACACCCCCAGGATCAGTACCAATACCCCGCAGAGGGTGATATCTGCAGGCTCTTCTGACCTTGCCACAGTGGAGGTCCACCTTTTGTGGTAAGGTACCCATCTTGATTCCCTACACACCGTGGTGGATGCAGTTCTCCTATGCTTTCTGTGGATTCATCTTGGGCTCTATCTTTTTCCAAACATCTCCTCACAACCCCCTGTTTTTTCATCTGAAGCAACTGTTTGTCGCATTGGAACTGTTTGCTATATTGGACCTCATTTGAACTATCAAGGAATAGACTATTCCCACTTCTGTCTTTTCAATATTTAGAGCACTATTGCAGTAATACTTGACAACAGTATTGTGCCTTATATGTTTCATTTTAATATCACATATTAAGTTGATCACTATTTTAGTATTCTGAGTAGGGGTTGAGTCCCTGTTTTGCTTATTTATTTTTTGGTGTTTATATACATGCATATTTATAATACCTTTTTTTTTTAGGGGATGAACATGGTGGTGTTTCAGAAACTACTACTACTACTCCATTCTCAAGTGCTAGTGCCCAAATCATAATTCAAGAAATAATGGAATGTAGTAGCGAAATGGACATTATGAGGAAAAGGATGAATGTGATTGAGCAAAAATATAAAAACATCATTGATATTTTGGGGCGAATAGTCTGACACCCCCCCCCCCCCTTGTTTTTTGATTTTTTTTGTACTAAAAAAATTGCATTTGTTTTAACACAAGCTTAAATTGGAGGATGCACACAGTGTGTCAACATGTGCTATCTGCCGTCAGAGGATATCTATGTCCCTGTTTTGTGGGAGCAACCTCTTCCTCGCTACTCAAGTAGGTGAGAGGAAGGGTTTGCACCCCCAAAACACGTCCATTGATCCCCCATGATGGCAGATAGCACATGTTGACTTTAGCCATGGGATCAGGATGAAAAAACCCATTTTGCCACACAAACTGTGTGCATCCTCAAATTTGGGATGGTTCAGGGGTGATATCACCCCATCTCATGTTTATCTTAAAGGTTGAACTTTGTAAGTTCCATTGTTTTTCTGTGTTTTCTTTTTTGACCCATGCATGTTTCTGCATACCAAAAATAAAGAAAATTAAAATATTTCTGCCAAATTTGGAGCCAAAAATGTCAAGATTTTATTTTCTAAATAAAAACAAAAAACATGTTGTGCACAGATTAAAAAAAAATGTGGACACTCAACAATGTGTGGCTTGTTCTTTCTATGCTCAATAGCAGTTCTAGAAATGTTCAAAGTTCATGTTTTACTGTGACAATTGTGGCTATTTACTAAAGACAAATACACTTGGCACTACTACAAAAAGTGCACTATGAGAACCTGGGAGACACATAATAAAACAAAAAAATAATAATGACAAAACAAGTTTTTAAAATATATAATTAATTTTTATTTTTTTTATAAAAAGGTTCATATATGGTCTGGCATAGCAATGGCCCCCTTACCCATGAAGTACTCAACGTATTTATCACATACTTCACGGGCGCTTTGGGGGGCCAAGCCAGTACGGCCACTGTCCAGGCCTGTCAATTGGTTGGTTTCCGTTACACAACAGTGGAAAGATAAGTACTTGAGTATGTGCGCATAAAATTGTGCAGTATGCAGCAGCAGTACACTATGTGATTTAACTTATATTCCGCCATGTGTATGGCTGTCAGCAACCGGCGGAACCGGCTGGCTATTATCCCGAAGGCATTCTCAACAACCCTCCGGGCTCTGGCCAGCTGGTAATTGAAAACCCTCCTCTCCATGGTGAGGGTCCTTTGGGGAAACGGCCGCATCAGGTGGGGTCTCAGGCCAAAGGCTTCATCCGCTAGAAACACAAAAGGAAGTCCCTCCACATTGTTCACATCAGGTGGCAGTGCCAGGTCTCCAGACTGCAGACGGTGGGCAAACTCCATCTGGGCAAAGACTCTGCCATCGGACATCCGGCCGTTCTTCCCCACGTCCACATATAAGAACTCATAGCGTGCCGACACCACCGCCATCAACACAATACTATTGAAACCTTTATAATTAAAATAGTACAACCCCGAACGGGGGTGGCGGCACTATGCGGACGTGTTTCTCATCGATTGCCCCTCCGCAGTTGGGGAAGTCCCACCGCTCGGCAAATTGGGAGGCCACAGTCTGCCATTCCTGTGGTGATGAAGGAAACTGTGGAGTCAAACAAAAATAATAAATTAGTACTTTTGCACATTACATTGCAAGCAGATTACACAAATACATTCTTGGCCAACGTCAGTAAAACATTTATTTGAAGGAATCTTTAAACACAAAAATAGAAGGACCACTTATCAGATGAGTCACCCCCTCTGATGGATCATTGGAAAAAATTTAGTGTGGCCCACCAAAAAAGCCTCTACCACTCTGCTGAACTTGAATGTGCATTAAAAAATTTGGACACATTTTAGGGGGGGGAGGAGGGGTTCAAAACTACAAAGGAGCTGACAAAAAACATTTTTAATAACAGACTAGTCTAGGTGTGTTTGAGCCCAGGATAGCATGCTGAAGAGGTTAGTGAAGGAAAATATGCATGTAGGCCAAAAAATTAGCATTTAAAAGTAACAACATGCATGAGGAGAAAGTGGACATTCCGAGCATATTACAATCATGGTAATTAGAGAAGGATGAAAGAAATACAATACATTAGCAAAAATACAAAACATAGAATGTGATGTTAAAGGAGACAACTTACCTTCATATAGTCCTTCTGCATGAATTGTATGATGGCAGAACACGTTTCAGGGATAATGATCCCAAGAGCCTGGGGATTGAGGTCCTGCAAGCTTCTCCCTGTCTCCAGGTATCTCAACGTGGCAATAAGCCTCTGCTCAGCAGTGATGGCCTGGCGCATCACAGTGTCCTGCCTCGTGATATAGGGGGACAGCAAATCCAACAGACGGTGAAAAACGGGGTCCGTCATCCGGAGATAATTCCTGAAATCATCAGGATTATTCTCCTGGATTTCCCGCAGCAGAGGCATATGAGAGAATTGGTCCCGCTGGAGCAACCAATTCTTAGTCCATGAAGTCCCCCTCAGTATTAACCGCAACACCAAGCCCATACGCAGCACGAGCTCTACGACGAGAATGTATTTGCAACATGGCTTTAAACCGGTCGGCTGGTCAGAACGAACTTAAACAGAACGCACCGAGGAACAGCAAGGCCTGTGAAGAACGACCTGAAAAACAGTAGCGAGCGGCCAAGAAGGCACTGCAAAACCGGACAGACCTGACTGCACGCACTGAAAGACAAATACGAACCCACAAGCACAAACTGAAACGCAGGAAACGATCTGAAAAGCACGGAGACTGAAAAGCGCGAATCAGCTCTAACCAAACTTTTACTAACACGCGGTAACACAAAATCAGCAAAAGCAGCCCAAAGGGTGGCGCCGTTGGATTTGAACTTCCACTTTATAGTGCCGTCGTACGCCACAGCATTTGGAACGGTCGTTTTTTTGACTGATGGTGTGTAGGCAAGACTGATGGAAGGCAGCTTCATCGGTTTTCCGATGGAAAAAATCCATTGGTTTAAAAACCATAGGAAATCCGATCTTGTGTACAGGGCTTAAGATTAAGGTCCACACTACACTAGCTACACCATCAAAGTTCCACAAAAAAAAATTTACTTATAAAGAAGCTGCTCTGATAAATTGTAGTAAAACAGACATAAAAGAGCTCTTTATATGCTAGTGTTTTCAGCTTACAGTATATTCAAATCCATGTCATGTACCTTTGTTTCTTTTTTTATGAGCTTCAGAAAAGATACATTTAATACATTAGTACCTGTGTCTGCCTTGTGTCATTTTCTATAGTTTTCAGGAACTACATGTCCCGTGATTCCTTGGCACTGTGATCACGTCCTCAGGTGATTTCATGGGCAGAAGGTGATTTCATAGGATTTCATGGGATTTCATGGACAGAAGGACTGATAATAACAGCAATATAATAGTCCCTCTCACATAACCTTTATGTTGACACATCTACATCAGAATAATCACATTGAAATCTACACGAGGACAGTGATTGGATCAGTCACTGTGCTACTATTGAGTAGGTGCAGTCATTTGATCCCCAGGACAAAAAATGCAGATGACAGTGCATCTAAATAGTAATTTGGAAGAGGATACTGCAGTCAGCCTCAAAAGTATCTTTTTAAAGAACAAAAAAAAGTACATCATTGACAATGCATTGGTGGATTTTGAATTTTGTAAGAAGATTTGCTTTGACTATGGCATAGTGTGAAAAGAAAACTGAATTGATATAATGAATATGATCACTGTATCTGTTAATTGCATAGAGTTTCCGCAATACTATTTTTTCTGATAAGATCCTTTAACTTTATTTGCATCATGTACTTTAGCTGCTAAAATGACCTTTAAGAAATGTCATTAATAATAAAGTATGTTTTCACAGCTGTACAAGGAATACAATAATATAAAAATAACTTGGAACTTCCATACGGTAATTTATATCAATTTGTGAAAACGTTTTCTTTAACCACTGCCGCCCCGGAAGATTTGGCTGCTCAATGACCGGGCCATTTTTTGCGATACAGCACTGCATCGCTTTAACTGACAATTGCGCGGTCGTGCAACGTTGTACCCAAACAAAATTTACGTATTTTTTTATTTTTTTTTGGTGGTATTTGATCACCTCTGCGGTTTTTATTTTTTGCGCTATAAACAAAAAAAGAGAGACAATTTTGAAAAAAAAAACACAATATTTTGTAGTTTTTGCTATAATAAATATCCCCATTTTTTTTAAAAAAAAAAGCAAATTTTTTCCTCAGTTTAGGCCGATATGTTTGCGCAAAAGTTATAGCATCTACAAAATAGGGGATAGATTTATGGAATTTTTATTATTATTTATACTAGTGATGACGGTGATGTGCGATTTTTTCGGGACTGCGACATTATGGCAGACAGATCGGACATTTTTGACACATTTTTGGGACCATTGACAATTATACAGCGATCAGTGCTATAAAAATGCACTGATTACTGTGTAAATGTCACTGGCAGGGAAGGGGTTAACACGAGGGGACGATCACGGGGTTAACTGTGTTCCCTAGTGTGTGTTCTAACTGTAGGGGGATGGAAGTGACTGGAGAAAATGAGAGATCGTGGTTCCTTGCTAGTAGGAACTCACAATCCCTCTCTTCTCCTCACAGAACTAGGATGTGTGTGTTTACACACACATGTCCCTGTTCTGGCTCTCATGCCCGAGATCGCGCGTGGCCGGCGGTCATCGCGACCCCCGCAGTGCAGCGGGTGCGCTTGCACACGCCTGCTATCCCACTTAAAGGATCTGGCGTACAGCTACAACGGCTCGCGGGATCGTGCCGACCTGTCGCAGTATAATGACGGCGGCAGGTCAGCAAGTAGTTAACAATATTCACAGATTTGAAGTGGTACTATGCTTCAAAAACAAGAAAACAAGAAAATAAAACTAAATAAATAATTTACATATACGTGCAAAAGGTATTGAATTCAGTGCTACTGTCACGTGTATCTGATCTCTCAAAAATAAATAATGGATAACGTGCATGCAAAATCAAATAAACATGATATCAAAAGGAATGGTAATGGAAACATTTGAATAACCCTACTGGGTACTATACTCAAAGTGTCAGTGCTGTAAAGAGCTATTCATCAAGTGTGCAAGATAACATTAACCACTTCCATACCGGGTCATTGTAAAATGACACCGGCAGGAACCCTCTCTCCCTCCGGGTGGACGTCATATGACGTCCTGGGTTTGAGGGGGGATATCTGAATGATGCCTGCAGCTAGAGGCATCATTCAGATATCCTTGTCTTCAGCCGGCTATTCTGCGCACCATTAGAATGATCATAGCGGCAGTTCCACCACTTGATCGTTCTTATAGGTGGCAGGAGGGGACACCCCCCCTCCCGCCGCCATCCGGTGCTTCTCCGGGCTCTCCCGTGCCATCGGGGACCCGTAGAGAATCGTCCGGCACCGGTGGTGGGTCACATGACGAGCATAGAGATGACTGGTGACCAGGTGGTCACCAGTCATCTCTATGACCGTCGGAGGCCCGGGCGCAATGTGATGATGTCACCCCCGGGTCCTCAGATGTAAACAAAGCCGCCATTGCGGCTGTAAGTATGAGATCAGTGAAATTTTTTTCACAATCTCATGCTTTCCAATCTGGAGGAGAGATGTGGGGTCTTATTGACCACGCATCTCTCCATAAAGAGGACCTGTCACACACATTCCTATTACAAGGGATGTTTACATTCCTTGTAATAGGAATAAAAGTGATCAAAAAAAAAGTGTAAAAAAAAAGTAAAAATTAAAAAAAATAAGTAAAATAAAAAAAATAAAAAATAAAACACGCACACGTAAGTCCCGCCCGCATATGTAAACGCCGTTCAAACCACATATGTGAGGTATCGCCGCGTGCGTTAGAGCACGTGCAACAATTCTAGCACTAGACCTCCTCTGTAACTCTAACCTGGTAACCTGTAAAAATGTTCAAAGCGTCGCCTATGGAGATTTTTAAGTACCGAAGTTTGGCACCATTCCATGAGTGTGCGCAATTTTAAAGCGTGACATGTTAGGTATCTTTTTACTCGGCGTAACATAGGCTTTCATATTTTACAAAAAAATTGGGCTAACTTTACTGTTTTGTTATTTTTTAATTCATTAAACCATTTTTTCCCCCCCAAAAAGGCGTTTGAAAAATTATTGCGCAAATACCGTGCAAGATAAAAAGTTGCAACGACCGTCATTTTATTCCCTAGGGTGTTTTCTAAAAAAAACATATATAATGTTTGGGGGTTCTGAGTAATTTTCTAGCAAAAGAATGATGATTTTTACATGTAGGAGAGAAGTGCCAGAATAGGCCCGGTATGGAAGTGGTATAAAAAGCCCTGTATGGAAAGGGTTAAAAAAGTAATAATATCCTTGTGTCTTATCACAATCCAACATTAATATAATACCCCTACGATGTAGTGTAACCAAAAACACGAGTGCTTCAAATAATGCAGAATTTGTGCAAAAATGTGCAAATAAGCAAGAATTAATAAAAATAAAAAATAAAATAGAATAAACATTAATCAATGCAGTGACAAAATTTAACAGTCCAACTATGTGACTTAATTTTCATGATAGTGTCCATTGAAAAAACTGTGTATCTGGTGATGTCAGTTGTGCAAATATCATCAACTTCCAATCCTCAGTGATGTGATCACTCTCCCTTGCACCTCAATCCACACCGTATGTGCCAGCAGCTCACCTCATTCCTTAGGCCATACGGTCTCCACATATTTAGGGTATAAACAATTCCTCTCCATGGGTCGCTATATCCTTTCCTTTCTTCCAGTCAGCAATGCAATGGCTTATGAGTCTGTCCATACTCTCTCCCAGTATCCACTCGCCTCTCCTCCAGTGAATGATAGGTTATACAAGAAAGCAAATCCTCATTGTAGTATTAAAATTAAAATGTATTATAAAAAACGTAGTAACTCACATTTAAAATCAATTTTCAACATCATCAGAAGCAAGGAACTTCCGGTATCAGCCTGAAACCGGAAGTGACGTACTCAACACCTCCCAAAGAGAGGTTCTCTTTAACAAATATTGAAGCTCCCCACTTTTTGGCTGATGTTTAGCCGTATGACTGAATAAATGCTAAGAACTTTTTTGACAAAGGCTCCTTTCTTAGTCAGAAAGCCCTGGCACGATGGATGAAAAAGCTATTTTTCCCCTTCTGGACTTACGTCCAATTAAAGCACTTTTTCACCCATCCGAACAGACTTTCTGAGTAGACCCAACCACACACACCGTTTGAATCTCTGTGCTTAGCAAAATAACCCCAATCTCATCTATATATCTTTTATCTGACCATAACCGGTCCTGTAAATTAGCCTGTAGATAGTGGGAAAGGGATTTGTCCCTTGACTTGTCTGCTGAGGAATGGGAGCAGGTCTGTGAATATTTACATAAAGGTACGATGAATGTCTCAATACAGGAAACTGGCTTTAAAATTTTCTCCAGATTCTATAGAACCCCCCAAGTTCTCTCCTCAGTCCTCATGCAAATGCTGGAGGTGTGAAGTGGATACTGGTTCTCTTCTACACATCTCATGGTCGTGCCCATCCCTGCAACAGTACTGGTCAGGGGTACATAGTCTTCCTAAATCTGCCTACTTTAAATCCCTAGCTATGCATTTGCATTTGCGGCTAGGGCGTGCATGCCGATTTTCAGGGGTCAAAAAAAAGAGCACGGTTAAATTAACAGACTGGATCAGACGTATTCAGAAGATTGCTGAGATGGAGGAGCTCATGCACATAGCAAGAAATACTTCCTCCAAATATACAGAAACATGGGTGTGTTGGCTTAAATTCCAGAATTCTGCAGAATGTTCCAACCTTATGATGAATTTACCTTGATTCTAGATGGTTTACTGGCTAGCCTTGGAGCTGGACTCACCTATACTTTTTTTTTTTTAATTCTTTATTTAAAGATGTGTCACAGGTACAATAAAAAGGCAACTTCTCAGAACAAGCAATCAATGCAAAACCTTTTAAGTACAACCATTACTTCGTACTATATTATGAAATATCAAAACAAATAAAGGCAATAAGAAATACAAAACATTCTTATCTTCATGTAGAAAACCCCTCAGGCAGGTCATACCAAAGGCGAGCCCGTCCGAGGGGGGGAGTCTCTAGATTGCTATGGAAATCCGTCACATCATAGAGGGAAGTCTAAAATGGGGTAGAGAATGCTATCCTGTACACACCATATTTTCATTTACTTATTTGAAAAGAATTAGAAAAGAAACAGGAAAGAATAAAAAAAAAAAGTGAAAAAGAGGTAGGAAAAGGAAAAAAAGGGGGGGAGGGGTTGCCTCCCAGGAGAAGGCATCAGCAGCGTCAGTCAGGCAGCAGAAACCTCTGATAAAGGGTCTTAATCATGTATATTGGAGGAACTCATCCGAGAAGCGGAAGAGGTCCCAATGTATCCATTTGGACTTGTGTTCCTCAGACTTATCCTGCAATGCCACTGTCAGATCTTCCATCTGCCCTATGTCTTTCACTCTTGCGAATCACTGAGCTACCGTTGGTGCAGACTGTTGTTTCCACAAAGGCGGAATACAAGCCCGTGCAGCATTAAGGAGGTGTTTGAGAAGGGATTTGTGGTATTGTTTCCTTGACAATGGGGTGAGGTTAAGCAGGACCGCAGCTGGGTTATCTTACAGTGAGATGTCTGTGAGCTTATGTATAAGCTTAAACACTGGTTGCCAGAAAGTAGCAAGTGTAGGACACTCCCAGAAAATATGTAGAAGGGTACCCGAATGGAGGCCACAATGCCAGCAACGGTCTGTCTGCAGAGGGAATATTTTTGCCAAAACTGATGGGGTTCTGTACCAACGTGTTAAAATTTTGTACGTGGTTTCCTGGTACCTACTGCATAGGGAGGATTTCTGAGCAAAAAAAAGTATTCTCTCCTTTTGAGGTTCGGTAAAGGTAACTTGTAGGTCTCTCTCCCATTTGGCTAGGAACGGGGGGTCTTCTGTGGCATGGAGATCCAACAAAGATTTGTATGAGGTTGATAAGGATCTCCGGATCGGGCCCACTCCCAGACAGAGCTCCTCGAAAGAGTGGAGCCTACGCGTACAGAGCGCCGGGCTAGGCAATGATCTAAAAAAGTGCGATAACTGCAAGGTCCTCCAGTGATCTAGTTTAAGAGGGGCACGTCCAGAGAGCAATGTCTCTGGAGACATCCAACAGGACGGTCGCAATAGTTGCGAGGCCCTCAGAAGACCCCTTGAGCTTTGCGATAAGAAAGCCGGATCGGTGAGACCGGGCAAAAACCCAGGGTGCCCTACAATCGGCGTCATTGGGGAAGGGAAACTGCTTAGTGCAGAAAGTCGGAAAAACCTGTCCATTTCCGTTAAAGTGGGGGCCAATCAACAGATGAGTAGTTAAGCATGTAACGTGGGTTTTCCCCACCCAGGGCAGGCCAGGGAGCGGAGCCTGGGCTTCCTTTTGTTCCAGCGATACCCAGAGTTTCAAGGCACTGTGTCGGCACCAGTCCACAACCCTGGCCATATGTACCGCAGTATAGTATAGGGCCTGGTCCGGGAAACCCACTCCGCCCTTCAGCTTAGGTTGTAACAGTAACGATCTACCAAGGCGTGGATGTTTACCTCTCCATATGAATTTGATAAATACCGACCGAACCGCTTGAAAAAAGGTCTAAGGTATTCTCACCGGCAGTGCCTGCAATAAGTACAGCAGTCTGGGCATCGCGTTCATCTTAAGTACGTTGCAACGCCCAAACCAAGAAAGGGCTAAAGGGTCCCACTTTTTGAGGTCAGCGGTTAGCGTTGACAAAAAAGGTTGGTAGTTGAGGGAGAGTATGTCATTTAGGTTTGCCGGAAATTTTGTTCCTAGATACTGAATCGAGCGGGTAGCCCATTTGAATGGAAAATAGGGGCATAAGCTCGCTCTGGTAGCATCTGTTAAGGAGATATTTAATGTCTCAGATTTTTGTAAATTGACCTTAAACTTAGACAAACTACTATAGCGTTTCAACTCCTGTAACAAGCAGGGTAAGGAGGTAAGAGGCTCAGAGATATAAAATAAGAGGTCGTCGGCATAAGCCGCCACCTTGTGTTGGTAGTTGCTGGCTGTGATGCCTCGTATAGACGGGTTACCTCTAATATGTTGTAAGACTCTAGAGAGAGAACGAATAGTAGTGGGGACAGGGGACAACCCTGTCTGGTGCCATTGGATATGGAGAAGGGACTGGAATCGTAGCCATTTACTCATACTGTGGCGGTGGGGTTCTTATAAATGGCTGAAATCCATGACAGGATGGGGTCCGGTATTCCCACAAATTTGAGTGTCTGTTGAAGAAAGGTCCAGTCCACCCTGTCAAAGGCCTTCTCGGCATCTGTGGACAGGAGTGGAATATGGGAGCGTTTTGCTGTGTCTATGATGTTCAATGTCCGGATAGTGTTGTCCCTAGCCCCCCTATTTTGAATAAAACCAACTTGATCTGGTGCAATTAAATGTTGCAACAAGACGATCATCCTAGAAGCCAGGATTTTGGTGAATAGTTTCATGTCACAATTGAGAAGGGAAATAGGCCTATAGCTGGCACAGAGTAACGGGTCTTTACCCGGTTTAGGGATCACTGAAATGGATGCACGTTGCATGTCTGCAGGGAATCCGTGTCCATCTAAGACTGCGTTAAAAGCCGTGATAAAGTGAGGTGCCAAGGAATCCTGGTACTGCTTATAGTAAAGGAGGGTGAATCCGTCGGGACCGGGAGCCTTTCCAGACTGAGTGTCAGCTATTGCCGCTGCAAGTTCTTCTACTGTAATGGGCTTAGAAAGATCCTAACGCTCTTCCGTAGTCAGTCTAGGGAGATTGGCTTCCCTAAGATAGTTGCAGATGTCCGAGGGGCTCCGGGGCGACAAATCAGAGGGGGAAGGTTGGTCTAAGTTGTACAGTTTAGAGTAAAAGTCTCGGAAGCTCTCCGCCATTTCCGGAGAAGAGTGGACTTTAGACCCAGATGACGAAAGTAAAGCTGGTATATATGTCTGTGATCGCCTAGTACGTAAGGCATTGGCCAGTAAGCGGCCGCATTTATCTCCATATTCGTAAAAAGAGCGGCGGGCCTTCAACAGAACATGTTTCGCTTCGTATAGGGAATGCTTCCTTATGGCTTCTCGGAGCCTAATCAGCTCCGATTCAATAGTACGGTCTGGTCTGGCTTTGTGTAGACATTCTAAGTAGTGAAGTCTAGCTAGAAGGTCGGACAAGGTTCTGAGACGACGTTTCTTGGCTGCATGGCCATGTTTAAGTATGATTCCCCTAATATAACATTTGTGTGTGGACCACACAGAGATCGGATTTTCCACAGAGCCTACATTAGTGGAGAAATATAAGGCAAGTTCTTTACGGATATCTGCCGCAATATCGGGGTCATTTAAGAGGGCCTCATTGAGTCGCCATGTGGAAGTCTTGGGGGACGCTTGGGAGAGTGTAAGCTCCAGAGTGATTGGGGCATGGTCTGAGAGTGCGATGTGGCCAATGTCTGTCTTGGTGACCAGGGGTATCGCCGAGTGCTTTAAAAATAAGAAATCTATTCTGGAATAAGAGCCGTGTACATTTGAATAAAAGGTGTAATCCCGCGTCTGCGGATGAGATATTCTCCATATATCGATCAATTGATGTGAGTGCAAAAGGTTCTTGAGGTGAAGTCGAACTCCTCGGGGTAGTGAGGACAAGCTTGAGGAGGAGTCTCTGTGTGGGTCCAAGGTCAAGTTGAAGTCCCCTCCCAAGACCAGGGTTCCTTCGAGAAAAGTGTCAAGGGTGGATAAAAAGATCTCAAGGGTTGGGAGTGGATTGGAGTTGGGGAGGTATATGTTCGCGAGAGTGAAAGTCCAAGAGAAGATCTTTCCCTTCAGAAGCAAGAATCTACCCTCCTGATCATGGTGTACATCGCAGAGTTGCCATGGTAGGGATTTAGATATGAGGATACTCGTCCCCTTAGATTTTGAGGTTGAGGACGGACTATGGTAGGCCATCGGAAAGTGTTTGCTGGATAGCCTGGGTATCTTGTCTGCCCTGAAATGAGTCTCTTGGAGAAATGCAATGTGCACTCTGTGTCTCCAGAGCTCGGCTAGACAGCTAGTGCGCTTCTCCGGCAAATTCAGCCCCTTCACGTTCCAAGAGAGGATCTTGACCGACATACTGCTAAAGATTCCACCCCCGCTGGTGCCCTCTCCTGGGGCATGGAATGTAGGAGAGGAAGAAAAAAAAAAGGGGAAGGGGGAGGGAAGCTTAGAAAATGAGAGAAAAAGCAAAGAAAAAGGAAGAGTCTAGAGAGAGATAGAAACTATGCAGAGTAAAGCTACTGCCACCAGGGCAGAGTATACCTAGTGTGGGGAGTAGTAAGGCATGGATAGGCACAGAGCCCCAGACATTGGTGTCCCCGCAGCCAGAATCGACCAGTGTTGGAGCACCGGCAGTGCCCAAAAGTGAGGTAATACATGCAGATCGACAAACCATCAAACAAACCATGGCTTAAATACATTGGTAACAAGGTGAGTATTGAGAAAGTACCCTCCCAAAACAGAGGGCGAAGTCGGCACTGGGCAGTGCTCTAATCCTGGGGCAGTGCAACAGGACAGACTCCCAAATATGAGGATGTGCAGCCGGGAATACTGCCATGAGAACATTAGTCAGTGAAATTGAACATCAAGGAACCTAAAATGCAATGTAATAAACCATTAAAAAAAAAAAAAAAAAAAAAAAACAACAAAAAAAAAGAAACAAAGAGGGATCTATAGTAACTTTTTAACGCATAGGGGAGACCCTCCCCAACCTGTGACCTAAAACATGCCATCCCACCTCTGAAGCCCGCATTAGGAAACTCCCTGCAATGGAAAGGGTAGAATCTGCACTGGTCTAATGCTCTAAGCTCGGGATAGGCTGACCGATCAACCCCAGAACCCTAGGGGCAACCAGCCCCCAGGCCTGTCCAAAGGCAGAGCTGCTACTCCCTAGTGTGGCCCGAAAATCCACAGTCTAACCTATGAAGCCCAGGGTACACAATTAGGAACACAGCAGGCAGAGAAATGTGATTTTAATAGGCATAAACGGCAGTGCAACAAATGACGTATAAGTCAAAAAGGAGGACTATATTAACACTGTATATAGCAAGGGCAGCCCTTGCTGTTCAGCTGACCAAGGCAATCTATCACATTACTGAAACTGCTAACATATAACCCTCTGCAAAGAGAAGGGTGAAATCATCACTGGTCTAGTGCTCTGAGCCCGGGACAGGTTGATAGCCCCCCCCCCCAAACTCTAGGGTCATCCAGCCATTGGCCCCGCCCAAGCCAGAGCCGCGTCTCCCACGTGTGGCTGCTAAAGTCACAGTTTAACCCATAATGGTCAGGGAACCTAATTAGGATAGCAGAAGGCAGTAAAGTGTCAGAACCATGGGTATTAGCTGCAGTGCAACAAGCAACTTGGAGGTCAAAAGGGGAGCTATACTGACTCTTTATAGTGCATGGGAGGCCCTCGCCATGCAGTGGAGCCAGGAATCTTATCATATCACTGAAAATCCAAATGTAGAGCCCCCTGTAGAGGGAAAAATGGGACCATCAGTGGTCCAATGCTCAAGTCCTGGGACAGATCAATGAACCGCCCACAAAATGTCAGGGTTACCTGGCCACCGGACCCGTCCCAAGGTAGAGCCCCAACTCCTGTGTGTGGCTGTAATGTACTTACTCCAACCCTAAAACACTAAGGGTACATATCTGGGGAAGCAACAGACAATAAAATGTACTACCCATGTGCCTAAAACACAGTGTAATGAGCAACGTGAAAGTAAAAAGGGGAACCATTTAACCCTTTATAGCGTTAGGAAGGACTCTGCTTTTCAGTGATTTGAGGCATAGCATTGGCCGTCTCAGAAAGACCATCGGTCCACTGGTCCCTCCCCCCCCACAGACCAGGGTTGGCCCTCAAAAAAAAAAGTTATATATTAGTGGTTAGTAGTTCCTGTCTGTTCAGCAAAAAACAAACAAAAGAAAAACAAGGGATAAAGCTGCGTATAGACTAAAGCCTCGTACACACGACCGAGTTTCTCGTCCAAAACCGACAAGAAAAGTGCCGAGAGAGCTTTATTGTCGAGAAAACCGTTCGTGTGTATGGTTTTACGACGAGAAAACTGCTCTCTATTTTCTCGTCCTGATTCTAGATTTTCTCGTCGTGTTTCTCGTCGGCCTGTTTTGCGACGAGAAAATGGTTCGTGTGTATGCTTTTACGACTCTTCAAAAAGCGCGCATGCTCAGAATCAAGTATGAGACGGGAGCGCTTCTTCTGGTAAAACAAGCCTTCGTAAATGAGATAGCACATTCGTCACACTAAAACGAACTGAAAGCACGAAGACTGAAAATCGCGAATCGTCTCTTCCCAAACTTTTACTTCACACGCGGTAACACGAGATCAGCAAAAGCAGCCCAAGGGGTGGCGCCACGGAAATCGATCTTCCCCTTTATACTGCCGTCGTACGTGCTGGACGTGACCGCGCAGAACAACGATGAGATTTAGAATTGTCAGTGTGTGTACGCATGGAAAGCTTGACGAGAAACTCGTCAAGGTTAACAAGAATCTCGTCGAGAAAAACAATGTGTTTTTAACGACGAGAAACTCAGTCGTGTGTACGAGGCTTCACAGCCTGCGTGGAATGTTCAGCCGGCTGCCTCTTCATTCAGGCGCAGGGATCGGGGGTGCCCTGTCACTCTGGCTTGGGAAGAGCCACCCCGACCACGCCAATGGTAACGTGCCCTCTGTGGTCCGCCTAGGGGCCTGGCATCGGGGATCACCAGAGACAAGCACTATAAGCCAGTTGGGTATTGGAATCGGATCTATCTCAGCAAAGATAAACAGGTCTGGTAGTTCCGTAGGGTGACGCAAAGGGAAGGTGTCTGTTCCTTTGCGGACGATAAGATGAAATGGATGACCCCACTTGTAGGCAAGACCCTTTTCGTTCAGAGCATCCAAGAGTGGTTTGAGGGACCGCCGCATAAGAAGAGTTTTTCTGGAAACATCCGGTAAAAGGTGGACGGCTGCGCCATCAAACTCCAGAACTCCCACCCTCCAGACCCGCTGTAGAATGTCTCCCTTGAGGATAAAAGAGTGTAGGCAGCAAAGGACATCCCTAGGTCGGTCTGATAAGTCTAATCTTGGGCCCAGGGTTCTGTGAACTCTGTCAATGACGACCTCAGAGTCTGGCGTGCGGTCTAGATAGCGATTAAAAATATTGGCCACTGTCGAGCGCAGTTCTGATTGTAGGATAGATTCTGGGACCCCCTTAACCGTATATTCTGTCGGCGACTGCGGTTCTCCAGGTCGTCAAGGTGTAAGTGCAGTTGAACAACTTGGTCATTGAGATCAGAGTTAGAGGACTGTAAGGTCCGCACAGACTGAGACACGGTACCCTATTCCTGCTACACTGCAGCCACTCGGGTGTCCAGCACAGACACTTCCTGTTTGAGAGCCTGCACTTCACCCTTCATTGCAGTCTCCATCCTCTGTGCAAGGGACTCAAAATCTGCTCTAGTGGGGAGCTGCTGGAGAAATGCCCATATCCTCTGCTCAGAGTTGGCTGTAAGAGGGAGTACAGGGGACTGAGGTGGGCCATCGTGTGGTCGTCTGGCCGCTGCTGTGGGAGATCGGGTACTGTGGAATCCCCTGTAGTGAACGAGGCTGCAGAGCGGGCCGGCGCCATCTTGGAAGCTGCCGGCGTGGAGGCCGCCGGCTTTTGCGATCACAGGTACCGATCCAGGGTGGTGACTGAGGCCGCGGATGGTCTGTCTGGCTTCTTGGACATCCGAGGGATCTGGTGGGTGCCGGTTATGTGGGGTAAGTGAGTGGTAGCTAGCTGAAGGGAAACCGCCGGCCGGGAGCTCTGTTAGGATGCGTCCTCACGC
Source organism: Rana muscosa (assembly GCA_029206835.1). Lineage (NCBI taxonomy): Eukaryota > Metazoa > Chordata > Amphibia > Anura > Ranidae > Rana > Rana muscosa. The sequence goes on from CM055122.1 coordinate 1,174,116,086, forward strand.
CGCCATACCGAGACCATGCCCCCCTTACCTATACTTTTCAATCCGAGGAAGATGGGGACCTCCCTATTGACTATTTCCCATCTTTCCTCTTCCTTCTCTTTCTCCTCTCCTTTCAATCCGACATTTACTCTCCCCTATATCCTCCCCTCCCTCCTACTACCCTTTCCTTGTGCCTTTTTCCTCATATTTTCCTGTCTTCCTCATCCCACAGAATGGGTTCCTTTCCAGGGACCTATAGCCATTGTTTGGCTTTGGAATTAGTTCCCGGGTCACTCTTTTTAGAATGCATGATTAATATACCAGATGTATGAGAAGGAAATTCGAAGCCCTAAAAGTTTTGTACGGTATTTCCTGCTTTCATACCCCATGCCTTTCCATATACTTGGCCTTATAGGAGCTCTCCTTTTTCCAGTTAAACTTTTATATTAACTGTTAGGCACCCTATTATAGGACCGTGGGTCTTTTTCAGACAAACTATGCTTTGTACCTTACGAATATATGCCACGCAATGAACAAACTATGTGTCAGGTTTTTTTTTATCAATCTCTATGAAGGTAGTTTTGACCTTCTTCATATTGTTGGGATCTGCCTGGTATTCTCTGTTTATATGTCTTTTTGATATTTAATAAAAACAGTTTGGAACTAAATATTGAATCTCAGACACATAATTTTCCATAGACACATTCGGGTACATGCCACAAACAAGCAGCAGATGTAAAAATACTGAAATGTCAAGCTTTGTTTCTGGGTCTTTACACAAACATGCCTAGTGGAAATGTGAAATTAGGATGAGGTCAAGGTTGCTGCTACCACTGGTTCACAGTGAATTCCCAGAATTTAGGAAATTCATAATCCAACTTAGCAGGTTTGCTGCCATAAATAAGAAACATCTATGATACAGTGAACACTCCATGATAAGATGAGTCACAAAGGCCAATAATGTGTAAGAATGGATATCCAACCCCTTTTCTAAAAAGGATGGGCTTACAGAAGCTATTATGTCAGTGTCTGTTGGAGCTGTTTTAGAAAGCTGACAATGCTATGAAGGCAGATATATACACTATATATATATACAGTATATATATATATATATATATATATATACACACACATTTCTTTTCTTTTTTTTACATTGATGCATTCATAATATGGCAGTACCCAGCTTCCAATTACTGTAATTTTGTTTGACAATAGCTTGCTTACTAGCCTGACCAATGCCAATAATAAAATAAAAAGACCCCCCCCCCCCAATCATAGACTTCAAAAGGGGTTAGCAACAGGATTCAGGTAATTTTTTACAAACTGATCCTGCCAGATTTCCTCATCCCTAACAGAAAACTACAATTAACAAGCACAGTACAATTTACTTTACAGTTAACAATAACTATTTAGCTTGGGGGGCTAACTGGTTGAATTTAAGTATAATGGATTGCAATACGTAGTTCTTTTTGGTACTATTCAGCAGGGTATACATGCGAGTAGCACACAAGCGATGTGGATGCAGGGATCTTCCCTGCTGCAGTTTTGTTTCTGACAGCAGGGGCGCCCCCCATCAGAATGCACAGGTCAGCGCTGCAGCAATTGGCTGCAAGTGCTGATTGAATGCTGGCATTCCAGCAGGAGCATTAGACCAGCTTCTGTAAGGATAGGGGATACACACACATGGAAATTCAGCCACTTCCTGCTGAACTGGCTGAATTTTGATGCATGTATACCCTGCTTTAGACTGTAAATGTGTGGCCAGCGTAAGATGTTATCTCATCAATTGCAATTACCATAAAGTAAAAAAAAAAAATTATGAGAGAGAGAGTCTATGGCAGCTTTTTTTGACTGCCATTCCCTTATGCTTCTGTCTTCTAGTTCAGTAGAAAACTTCCATCCTTCTATTTCCCTCCTCTCCTACTGCCATATCTTCCAGTGTGGTGGGGGTTAATAGAAATGAGGATCTGCCATATGCTCTCATCCACCCTTTTGGCACAGTTATTTTTTTTATTGAAGCCATTGCTACAGCTTCTATGAAGGAAACGTGATCTATGAATGGAGGACAGATAGAAGATGGGCCCCCTTCATATATAGTTCACTTTTCATTCATAGAAGCTGTAGTGCTGGCTTCTATGAATAGAGGAGGTGGGTGGAAAGGGTGGCCCTAGTTTGGTACTCTTGATGAGAGCCTGTAACAGCTCCTCAGTTCTAATTTCCCCTGCCACACCTGAAGATTACGGAGCTGGGGGGATAAAATTGGAAGATAGAAGATCTCTACTGAACTAGAAGACAAAATTACAAGGGACACATCACACTGAAGATAAGTATTGTACCTTCTGCTTATTTTGTATTTTTTTGTATGTAAAAACCTAGGCTTTAAATGCCTGTTTGAGTCAAAAGGAAATTTCTGACCTGTTTCAAGTTAATACACTTCATCACAGGATTAACCTCCATCAATCGTCACCATGTTATATAATTACATAGTCCACTGATGCATAGATCACATAACTCAACGCCACCATATAATCCTGGATATGATGTACTAAAATACCATATTAGAAACTGAAGTACAAACCTGGAAAAAAGCAAAAAAGGAAAACAATTAATTTGTTGACACAACACAAATAAATGTCATTATTAAAGAGAGCTTAGGCATAAAACATTTGCTTGATAATGTAATTTCACAGTGGGCTCTTTCTTTTAAACTACTGCTTAAAAAGCTTTTGGTATACAGCAACAACCTTGTTTTCTTTACATACGCTCTTCATTCTGACATAGTAAAGCCCAAAATATGTGACTAGAAGAGAGGCAATACCATTTTTCACCTGCAGCAATACTGTACAAAAAACACAGCTACTAAACAAGTGAGCTAAAATTGTTGACACTGTTTACACTGGGATAAGTCTGATTGTGTTTATGTTAAAGGAGGTAATTTATTTGATTGACAGCTTGGTCACCGATAGACATCAGAGATAAAATGAAGATGACATTTTCCTAATGGTATTGTAGCTATTGCTATCATTGTGGCCTTGATATTGATCCGTGTGCGCCTTTAAGCTTACAAGTCTATCTTCGTTTTTCTGTTACATTGTTATAAAAGAACTTGATGTAATAGAATGAAATAGAATTTTCCAAAAAATTTTATGGAGTCACTGACAGACTAGTGGAATCACAACAGAGATATAAGGAAACATGTTCTATAGAGGAAAACTAAGAGGACCACTTTACAGCAAATCCTTGGCTGGTATGGCAGATTCATAAGTGTTTTTTCCTTAATGTCCACTTTAGTTTTATATTCTAGAAACTTTTTCCTGACTCCAAGGCAGCAGTGCAGTCAATCACCAAGCATCAACACTTTTTAGTGGAGGTGGTAGCCTATAAAAGTACCCAATATTTCTCTTTGTTCCTGGGAGGAACGGGAATATAAATGTGGAGCTGGCCAAAATGCTATTAAAAGGAACATGTTACTTAGGCCTGTGTGTGCAAAACACAAGTTTGAATTTTTTTTACAGCCATTTTTTTCTGTCATTCATATTGAATGGAAACCCAATGCACATGTCAATAGGCGCCAACACCCATACATTATAGCCACATAAGAACATTGCAGCTTCCTATAAGCATTATGTCAGTGTCACTGCTAGTGTTAGAGTTAGTGTTTCTGTCTCTGTTAGTCCCATTGTTGGTGTTCCTGTCACCACTAGTGACACCACTAGTGTTAGTGTTCTAGCCACTGTTAGTCTCATCATTGACATTTGTATCACTGCTAGTGTCATCGTTAGTGTTCCTATCACTTCTAATGTTTGTGTTAGTTTTTCTGTCACTGTTAGTCCCATAATTGGCACTCCTGTCACCATCGTTGTTAGTGTTCCTGCCATCATTAGTCTCAGCGTTAGCGTTCCTGTCACTGCTAGTGTCAATGTTTGTGATCCTGTCACCGTAAGTCTCAGTGTTAGTGTTCTAGTAGCGCCACAGGGGAGTGGGGGGATCAGGAAACCTGGATACAGGGCATCTGCAAGTATTTTTGTCTACACAGGCAAAGGTGCATTTTGCAGCTCCCCCTTCCCCAATCCCCACCACCATCCTCCCATCAAACCCTCCACACACAGTAACACACCTCCTGTATTAGAGTGCCTCACTCTGGATGAAGGAGCACAGGGGACACCTTCAGTGAGGGAGAGGGGTGTTAAGTGTAGTAGGAGATTTAACCTCTTCCCGTCAGTGCTATAGCCGAATGATGGCTACAGCGCGGACCTACATTTCCGGGAGGCTGTCAATAGACGTCCTCCCTTTTGCACGCTCCCCGTGTGCCCCCTGGCGGGTCGCACACTGCACGCTCTGTGATCACGAGTCAATGAGACTCGGGTGATCACAGATCGGAGTAAGGGGCCGATCCCGGCCCCTTAGCATGTAATCAGCTGTCAGCCAATGACAGATGATCACGTGATGTAAACAGAAGCTCGGTAATTGTTTTTTTTCTCCTCATGCTGTCAAAATAAGCCGATCACCGGCTTCTGTTGAAGGGACATCGGTCCCAGAGAGGAAGAGGCACAGCCCCCTCATCTGTGCCGACCAGTACCGTCTGCCAGAACCACCTTCCACTGCCCAGAGTGCCATCAATCAGTGCCCACCAGTGAATATCAGTGCCACCATTTAGTGCTACCTATCAATGCCCAGAAGTGCCACCTATCAATGCCCACCAGTGGTGCCAATTAGTGCCTCATGAGTGCCATCTAGCAGTGCTGCCTATCAGTGTCACCTACCAGTGACCATTATTGACACCCATCAGTGCCCATCAGTGACACCCATCAGTGCCCATCAATGCCACCCATCAGTGCCAGCTATCAGTGCCAAACATCAGTGCCCCTCAGTTTCGCCTATCAATGCACTTCAGTGTTGCCCGTCAGTGCCCATCCGTGCCACCCAACCATGCCACCTCTCAGTGCCCACCAGTGCCACCTCTCAGTGCCCAACAATGCCTCCTATTAGTACCGCCTTATCAGTGCCCATCAGTGTCGTCTAATCAGTGCTGCGTTATCAGTACCCATCAATTCCGCATATTAGTGCCCATCAGTGCAGCCTCATCAGTGTACATTAATGAAGGAGAAAAATGACCTGTTTGCAAAATTTTATAAGAAAATAAAAAAATGAAAAAATACCAAAAGTTTTGAAAAACAAACAAAACGGTTTTATAACAAAAAATAAAAAACTCAGAGGTGATCAAATACCACCAAAGGAAAGCTCTGTTTGTGGGGAAAAAATGATAAAAAATTCATTTGGGTACAGTGTTACATGACCATGCAATTGTCGTTCAAAGAGTGAGAGTGCTGAAAGCTGAAAATTGGCCTGGGCAGGAAGGGGGTTTAAGTGCCCAGTAAGCAAGTTGTTAAATACACTAACAAACTGAAGCCAAACTCCAGCTAACACTTTATAATCAGTTACAGCAAACTGATTTATTTTTCCTTTTGGGATAAAGGTTTTACATAAATAAATAAACGCTGATCATTGTAAGCACCCCTGCCAGTGGGATGGTTTGTCATATCCCTCTAACTGCTACCATCTGCAGGAGAGCTTGTTCTGTCGAAAAATAATGGCCTTAATGAAAGAACGTCTAAACAAGAAAACAAATGCAGCCACCCCATCTAAGAAGGGTACCTGGAAAGTGTGACAAGAGGGAGACAGTGTGATGGGAGAGGGTGAAGTGTAATGGGAGATAGGTAGTGGAGGGCAGTATGGGGGGCAGTGTGATGGGAGGGGGCAGTGGAGGGCAGTTTGAGGGGGGTGTGATAAGAGGGGGCAGTGTGACAGGAGAGGGGCAGTGGATGGCAGTATGGGGGGTCAGTGTGACGGGATGGGGCACAGTGACAGGAGGGAGATAGTGTGATGGGAGGGGGTCTGAGTGATGGGAGGGGGCAGTGGAGGACTGTATGGGTGGCAGTGTGACAGGAGGGGGGAAGTGGAGGGAAGTGTGACATGAGGGGGCAGTGGAGGGCAGTGTGACAGGAGGGAGCAGTAGAGGCAGTATGGGGGGAAGTGTGACAGGAGGAGGGCAGTATGGGGGGACAGCATGATGGGAGGGGGCAGTATGGGGGAAAGCATGATGGGAGGGGGCAGTGAAGGGCAATATGGAGGACAGCATGATGGGAGGCGGCAGTGGAGGGCAGTATGAGGGAAAGCATGATGGGAGGGGGCAGTGGAAAGTGTGACAAGAGGGGGACAGTGTGATGGGAGAGGGGAAAGTGTGACGGAAATGGGCAGTGGAGGTCAGTATGATGGGAGGAGGGCAGTAGGGGGCAGTTTGAGGTGGAGTGTGATGGGAGGGGGCAGTGTGACAGGAGGTGGACAGTGTGACAGGAGGGGGGCAGTAGAGGCCAGTATGGGGGGTCAGTGTGACGGAATGGGGCAAAGTGACAGGAGGGAGAGTGTGTGATAAGAGGGGGTAGTGAAGGGCATTATGGGGGGCTGGGGTGGCCAGTGTGACAGGAGGGGGGCATTGGAGGGCAGTGTGACAGGAGGGAGCAGTGGACGGCAGTATAGGGGCAGTGTGAAAGGAGGAGGGCAGTATTGGGGCAGTGTGACAGGAGGGGGGCAGGAGAGGGTAGTATTGGGGGACAGCATGATGGGAGGGGGGCAGTACGGGGCAAAGCATTATGGGAGGGGGCAGTGAAGGGCAGTATGGGGGATAGCATGATGGGAGGGGGCAGTGGAGGTCAGTATAGGGAACAGCATGACTGGAGGGGGCAGTATGGGGGGAGCAGAGTGGCAGTCAGTAGGAATTCTGAAAAACTATTCTCACTGGGCAGTGTATTATTTTACACTCTGCTGTGGCAGAGATTGTGTTTGTGGCTTACCAGGCGGGAGCGGACTCGGGGCAGGGAGCATTTCTCCTACTGCGCCCCACGGCAGGATCAACGTTGCAGCAAGAAGTGGGAGCCGGAGTGGGGGGTGCTGCGAGGCAGAGCTGCCGGTCCTAGGTACGGATGAATGCTTGCCTCTTGTCAGCATTGTAGATACAGCTAGCACCAGGCTGGATAGGAGGGCTGGATGAGCGGCATATAGAAGAACCGATCCCACTGCTACAGCCGCTGAAAGCCCTGCGGGAGAATGAATGAGATCGGTTCTACTATATGCCGATCCTCCTGCCATCCTATCCAGCCTGGTGATAGCTGTATCTACTATGCTTACAAGAGGCAAGCAGTCATCCATACCTAGGACCGCCAGCTCCCCCCCGGCTCAGGCACAGGTGCGTGTAGACAAACAGGCAGGGGAGTTGCATGGGCCCCCTGCAGCATGGAGCAGGGTCACAATTGTGACTCTTGTGACCCCTATAGTTACACTCCTGGTTTTAGCATGTTGGTGTGTGCACCTATAGTATCCATGTTGTTGTCAGTCCAAGTGTTAGTGTCCATTTTTGTGTTTTAGGAAACAAAAAAAAGTGAGTTAATATTCCTGCCTGTGTCAGCATTTGTGTAAGTGCCATTGTTAGTGCCAATGTTTTTTTTTTTTATTGTGCATCTGATTGTGCTCCTATTGTGTCAGCGTTTGTGTCAGTTCAGTTTAGTGTTAGGACCAGTGTTTTAGGATAAAATAATTATTGTGCATTAGTGTTCCTGTCAGCGTGATGCCGCGTACACACGATCATTTTTCCCGTCGGGAAAAATGACATTTTTTCCTTTGGACGAGAAAAACGATCGTCTGTGGGCTATTTGCCATTTTTCCCGACGGGAAAAACGGCATTAATCACGATGAGAAAAATTAGAACATGTTCTAATTTTTCTCATCGTTTTTTCCAGCATTTTTTTCCGCGGCAGTTTTCCCATAGGGAAACACTGCCACGGAGCCCACACACGGTCGTTTTTCTCGACAAAGAAAAAAATTACGGGAAAAACGGTCGTGTGTGGGGGAACATGCCGTTCCCTCGTTTTTCATTTTTTTTCATGTCGTGATTCACGGCGGTGTTTTCACCGCCGTGAATCACGATCGTGTGTACGCGGCATTAGTGTGATTTGTCAGTTTAGGCTTTGTTTTGATGTTGTCAGTGTTTTATAATCATTTAAAAAAAGGTTCTTGATTTCTTTTAATGTAGTGTGTGGTCTGTAGCATGCCTATATTGTTTTAAAAAAAAATCACAAACTGAGGCTTTCATCAGTGACAGTGAGAGTGTCACTTAAGGCAGCTCCACCAACTCTGTGAGGCCCAGTACTAGCAGGCAGCGGGCGGACGCATGAGGTATCATCACATTAGTTGCTTCACAGCAGTACATCTCTGAGTGGATATCAGCGGGATCTTTCACCTGCAAAATACCTACATTTACGGCCTCACCTAGACCTTATCATCATTAAAATAATATTTTTGCCACCTAATTTCTGGTGGAACACCTTGTTACAGAAAGAAATGGGTGCCAAAACACTTCTCAGAAGTCAAAACTTGTACTGGGTGTCTCACTCAACATGGGCCAAGTACGAAAGCACACAGTTTGGCACTATCTGGCCTCTAGCCATCCACGTCATGCCATGTTTTTCTGCAGTTGATAGTGCTGCAATTTTTACATTTTAAAGCGGAGTTCCACACAAAAATGAAACTTCCGCTTTTCCGGCTTCTCCCCCCCTCCGGTGTCACATTTGCCAACTTTCAGGGGGAGCAGATACCTGTCTAATACAGGTATTTGCTCCCACTCCCGGCAATAGATCACCGCAGTTTCCGTGGCGATCTACACCATGTCCGGCCCCTCCTCCGTTCCCCCCACTGTCTTCTGGGAGAAACACAGGTACCCAGGAGACAGCAGGGACCAATGAGGATGCGCAGCGTGACTCGCACATGAGCAGTAGGGAACCAGGCTGTAAAGCCGCAAGGCTTCACTTCCTGATTCCCTTACTGAAGATGCCTGCGCCTGCACCCAGGAGCCGAGGGACAGATCAGCTTCGGGTGAGGACATAACGGGCACCCGGGACAGGTAAGTGTCCTAATATTAAAAGTCAGCAGCTGCAGTATTTGTAGCTGCTGACTTTTAAAAGAAAAATTGGTGAAATTGGCTTTAATGATAACTTCCAGTGTCTCCCAAGCAGTGACCGGCTGTTCAAATTGTGGCCCCTAATTTATTTTTTCAGAAAAATGTTTAGCAATTTACTTTAGAAAAAATATCTCCATTGATGAGTCCCTAATGTATTTTAAAGGCTGACTGCATTTTAGGCCGTTCATATAGTCCAAACATGCCCAGTATGGCAAAAGCACAACTGGGTATACAGTACATTAGAATTCAAAATTTATGAAGGATGGGACAGACAAGTCAAACCTCAAGGCTGCCCAGACAATCTTGGAGAGACGGAGACACTTGTCTGGCAGCTGATCTCTCCCATGGAGAAAAGCAACCTTTTCTCCACGGGAAAAATTACAGAACACCTAATGTTTCATGAAGACCCCAGACAACCTGCAGAAACAGAGGCTGTAAGAATGCTAACATTTACCAACACAAACCCCAGGAAAAATTGTTGCATGTGTGGGAATAATGACAGAGGATAGGATACCCATTACCACTTTTCCACCTGTTCTTCCAACCCAGACCTCTCATTGACCCTGTTATGAAATTTACTACATCATCCCACATTATTAGAAACTAAAACCATAGTGAAATCTAAAGAAGGTGGGAGTAACTTTTGCATAACTTCTTCCCTTTTATTTACTTGTCCTTTTTTTAATATTATTATTATTATTATTATTCATTAAAATAGTGACAGAAGTTTATGGAACATTTTGCAAGGATTTTGTCAACTAACATCAAGTCAAGTAACATCACACCACAGAGTATAATGCCGCGGCTACACATGATCGCATTTTCCGTCGGAAAAACCTTGGATGTTTTTTCCAACGGAATTCCGCTCAAGCTTGGCTTGCATACACACTTTCGACCGTCAAGAACGCGGTGAAGTACAACACTACGATTAACCGAGAAAATTAAGTTCAATGCTTCCGAGCATGCCTCAAGTTGTTTCAGAGAATGCGTCGGAATTTTGCATGTCGGAATTGCTACAGACGATCGGATTTTCCAATAGGAATTTTTTCCATCTGAAATATTGAGAACCAGCTCTCAACAGCAAAAGGCCGATGGAGCATACACACAGTCGGAATTTCCGACCAAAAGCTTGCATCGGAATTTCCGACCGTGTGTACGCGGCATAGGAGTATATGTAATGTATTTGTAGCGGCCTCACCCCCTCTGATCTGTCTAGGGGTATTACGTATGCGAGGGTGAGATGCACTATGGCCCATGTCCTCCCCATGGCAGTGGGTGAGGTGAAAGCCAGTACCAGATATTTTCCTCAGGCCTGTGTGTTTCAGTTAAGGACCAAGTCCTGCTGTGCTGACACTTCTCTTTGCTCCCATTAACCAGAGTATCACACACCGATAAAGGTCCAACTCTTGCTTTATTGTCACACTCACAATAAACAGTGCTTTAGCAGCTAACTGGTTGAGACCCAATAACAGTTCAATACGGTGGGGTGAGCAGGTCGAGGCACTATCCTAATTGTCAGCTAAACCACTGTGGTTTCACCAGCGGTTACTATAGCCATCGGCTAAGAGAGAACTTAGAACTTGTGAGTCTCTACCAGCAACTCAAGAGAATGTAGATAGGAGTACCTTCGCTGCGTTGTGGCCCCTGTCAGGGGAAGATGTCCCTCCAAGGGAGTTACCGGAGGCCCATCCGTCACCGGGTTGATGCTGCTCTGGACTCTCCGGACGGGTGACCTCTCCAGCCTCCTCACCTCAGACATGGGCCCCATCCACCTCAGGGACCCTCGGACTTCTCCACCCTCGCGGGACTCAGTCGAAGTCACCGGGCCCCAGGCCTCTGATTTAGTACCTCACCCCAGGCTGAAGGTGCCTGGGATGGACGCCAACTCTGCTCTGGCGCGTGATGAAGAAGATCCCGAAGAAAGACCTCGTGGCAAGGGCGTCTCCCCCTTTTATCTCCTCCATTGACGTCATGGCAGGTTCCCCACCCTCGCCGTACCATCTCCGGAAAGGGACAAAAAGGACAGCACTGTGGCAGCAAATCTACCTTGAGCCTGAGGGTACCCCGCCACCCACAGGCCAAGGAGAATAATACACCACCCAATCCTCCACGAATACAAATGGTCCAATTCCTCTCATAATTTACACACCTGGATCATACTACCACCCAGGTGTATCCCACCTAAATTTAGAGACCCCGCTACATATGCACTGATAATTAAATTTGGATGAATTCTCTTCTTTGAATGCAAACATGAAAGCCATTGTTTTTGGGCCCTACTATGTTTCTAATAATAAATATATATTTATAGCACTGAATATGTAGCCCCCCTCTTCGGCCATTTTGTTAAATAAGTAATTTGTAATTTGTTGTATTACCCCAGGAAACTATATTTTTAATTAGAAATTTGTAACATGAAGATTTTTTATTCTACTGCACATAAATAAATATTTGAAGAAAACACAAACTGACTGGCGTAAGTAACCAAATTACATCATTAATAAATTATCCTCCAAATAAGCATGCTAGGTTTCTGTCTGTTTTGTACTATCCAGTTTTATCTCCTCAAAGTGGTTAGTCAATTCTGTGACTAAAAACAATATGCACTTCTCTACATACATTTACTGAACTGCTTGTAAATTTCATCCATGCTTGAGAAAAAACAATTATAGAGAAACTGATCTCGAAATCACAGGACATTCAATAATAAAACAATCTGAAAGCTGTGAATTCTTGCACCAAAGACCATTTCAATCAGTTCCACAGTTTAAATGACATAGTACAAATTGGGTTAGCACCTCTGACAAGCCTCTTTGTTCTGGTTTTCTTGACACCTATGGGCTCAGATAAACATGCCATTTATCCATACCTCACAACTTTTTGAGATGGCAATGAGGGTCACCTCTTAGCAAAGTTATGTAGGCATAGGACGCACTCCCTGACACGCCCATTTAAAGGAGAATTATACATAAAAAAAAAAAAATTACCACTACTATTGCTTTATACTGGCTTTTAAAATGTACAAATGCAACAATTTCGAAATTGGAGAACATTTTGCACTGGGAAACAATTTTTGAAAGACAAAAAGTGCATTTTATATACCACTATATAGTTCAGACAAAAATGAGGGACAAATGAGGAGGAAAGAGGGACAGATGGACTTTGTCAGGGACCGTTGGGAGCTATGCATGTACCATATATCATATACCACTTTCCAGATGACTGGTGTGAAGGATTTTCCCTTCAGCAGATTCTGGATTAGTAACCACCAAGCGAGGCTTTGGGATACTCTTGGGGACAGCCGCATTGGCAAGTCTAAAGCTTGAATTGTTTTGTTCCAAGCAGACAGGATACTGTTTTGCAACAGTCTTGAATGGAACTGGGCATAGGGAACTGCTTTGAATGAAGCCACCATGGTGCCTAGCAACCTCATGCAAAGGCGAATGGAGGGATTCCCATTTGACCTGACCATCCACACCAGCTCTCTTATGGAGTTGATCTTTGCCTGATGCAAGAACACCTTTTCCTGGGCTGTGTCTATGATCAGACCCAAGTACTCCAGCCTTCTTAGCGGTATTAAGGAAGATTTCTCTAGGTTGATAATCCAACCCAAACTTTCCAGATAGTTGGTTGTAGTGCGTACGCTTCTCTCCAAACGAGCCACCGACTGATCTATTAGTAATATATCATCTAGGTATGCTACGACTGTTATGCCCTGTGCCCTTAATCTGGCTAGAGGTGGGGCCAGCACCTTTGTGAACACCCAGGGTGTTGTGGCTAGCCCGAAGGGTGGGGCTACAAACTGGAAATGCTGCTGTTCTAACTCGAACCGCAGAAACCTTTGGTGAGCGGGAAATATAGGGACACGCAGATATGCATCCCTGATGTCGATGGATACCAGAAGTTCTCCTCCTAGAAGGGTAGAGACTACTGAATTGATCGTCTCCATGCTAAAGGATCTTCAGGAACTGATTTAGATTTTTTAGATCCAAAATGGGTCTGACATCTCCATTTGGTTCTGGTACCATAAAAAGTTTTGAATAAAATCCCAAACCTTGTTCTTTTGCGGCGATCTGTATGATCACCCCTTGAGATATTAATCGGTCTAGTGCCTGAAACAGAGATTGTCTTTTCTCTGAATCTTTGGGAACGATTGACCTCAGGAAACGAGACCGTGGAAAGTCACGAAATTCCAGCTTGTACCCCAGCGTTACTGTGGAGATGACCCATCTGTCCTGAATTTCCTCTTTCCAGACTTCTGAAAATTGCAGAAGTCTCCCCCCCACCCTGGTGAGGGGGGTTGCCTCTTCATGAGGCTTTAGGATTCTGCTTTGCAGGTTTCCGACCCCAGGACTTTTTTTGAGCCTGGGTCTGACTCTGGGATTTCCTTCTAGAGTCTGACGGCGGAGGCCATCGCCACTGCCTAGAGGCGGAAGTCCCTGGTGTGGGGGAAAAAGCCCATTTAAATGAAGGGCGTTTATACTTTCTTTTGATGGGAAAAAAAGAGTACTTTTACCACTAGAAATTGTTTGGATATATTTGTCCAAGTCCTCTCCAAATAGTCGCTTCCCATGAAAAGGGAACCCAGTTAGGAGGTTTTTACATGATGCTTCAGCTGACCAATTTTTTAACCACAGGATTCTACGCATATGCACAAGCATAAGCATAAGGCGTGGGACGCCTGGTGAATAGAATCTTTAATAGCATCTATGGCACAAGTAACGGCACCTGCCATGGAAAAGGTAGCCTTTAACAGGGATTCCAACTTTTTATCTGTTGGACCCTTAAGAATTTGTGCATTGTCTACAGGACAAGTTAGGCCTTTATTCACACTGAAAATCACAGCGTCAACTGCTGGTACTTTCCATTTTTTGGAGAATTTCTCCTCCAGAGGATAGAGAATTTAAAATCTCTTAGGAGGGAGAAAATGCTTATCCGGGTGATCCCATTCGGCAAAAATAAGCTGTTCTAGTAATGCATGTGCAGGAAACACATGCAAAGGCTGAGAAGGTTTTAAGGAACCCAAGGAAGAGACCGAGCTTTCAGGATACTCTGTTAGAGGCAGCATGAAAGTAGAACGAACCATCTCTGCAAGAGATAGTATCTGCAATTTCTCAGATTGAGATGCTGAAAAAGGTTCATCTACCGTTGTTTCCTCCGCAGAGGAATCCTCGGTTTGCTTTTCCTCCTGATCGCCTGATGGTAACACCTCATCCTGTACCCACTGTTCCCTTTAAAAAGGTTCTGCAGTGGGGGAGGGGGATCTAGCACGCTTCCTATCCATTTGAATGGAGGATGCGATTAAAGCCGCTAATCTCTCTTCCAGACCTTGCAGGGAGGAAGAAGGACATCTTCAGTCACGTATACAGGGGCTGAGATGTGAGAAGCAGTTGCAACAAAATATTTGTTCCAATGGCTCACCCTGGCTTGCCATAACTGGTAATTCAGGCGAGGATGACAGCGTGGAAATGTGACTCGAGATCCTAACGCCTGGGGGTGGAACCCCTTTGGTTTTTGTGGTGTCTTTTTTGGTAGGCATAGTCCTAAGTACAAAAACAGAGGCACTATACAAATTGCACCTAATTGCTGAATATAGTCATGACACAATAAAGCCGCTATAAAGTTCAGCCTAGTGCTGGGAAAAAAGTGTCCTTCCTGTATCAGGAATGCCAGTTTGCAACCCTCACGCGTCCCACAATTCCTGTGTCCCTGTGTGCAGACTGCTTGTTTCCTCCTTGTCAGCTGAGGAGAGACTGACAGAAAAAAAAACAACCATCCTCACTCAGCCAAAGAAAACAGAGGAAATCAATACGAGCATTATACAATCGACTAAATTTTCGCTGGTCCCGATCACCATCAACACCACCAAAAACATCATCATAAGCCTCCGAGAGAGCACATCACCAAATGACATAATTTCTTCAAAACTCCTGAAAGAATGTACCGACATTTTAGCACCTACCATAACACATCTCGTAAATCAATCGTTCAAAGAAGGTATTGTTCTAATCCACCTCAGGCAAGGCATAATCAAACCCCTCCTAAAGAAACCCAACCTCGACCCCAAAAACCCAAACTACCGCAGACCGGTAACAAGCCTCAACACCATCTCCAAGATCATGGAGAAAGCAGTAGTACAACAGCTACAACTCCATTTGGACACTCACAAATTCTTGGACCCACTACAATCAGGCTTTTCCCAGTGGGTGGGGTTTTTTCACACATATATGGAGAGGCTTCTGTTCACACAATTGATTCTCTATCTCATTTTATTTTATTTTATTTTATATATTTTTTCAGATCAAGTTGAGTAGGCCATATATATCATATTGTTAATAGTTGGCAATGGCAGTTCAGCTTTTTAGCCACTGGGTGGTGCTGTACTATGTCCTTATTGCCACTGAACATAACACCCCACATTCCACATTAGTTTTTTCTCTGTCTTATTTAGGTAGGCATTCTATATAATATATAATTATACCATATTTTATAGTCTTATATCCCCACTTTTATATTCATTATATTCCCCCTAACATGCTTGTAATCCATCTCTCTGATTTGGTCTCAGTCTCGCGATTTGGATTGCTCCGCTGCCTATGACCAGGGATGAGCCGAACACCCCCCTGCTCGGTTCGCACCAGAACCTGCGAACAGACAGAATGTTCGCGTGAACTTTAGAACCCTATTAAATACAATGGACTAGAACGTTCGAAATCTAAAGTGCTAATTATAAAGGCTTATATGCAAGTTATTGTCCTAAAAAGTGTTTGGGGACCGGGGTCCTGCCCCAGGGGACATGTATCATTGCAAAAAGAAGTTTTAAAAACTTCAGTTTTTTCGGGAGCAGTGATTTTAATAATGCTTAAAATGAAAAAATAAAAGTGAAATATTCCTTTAAATTTCGCACCTAGGGGGTGTGTATGATATGCATGTAAAGTGGTGCATGTTTCCCGTGCTTAGAACTGTCCCTGCATAAAATGTAATTTTTGAAGGAAAAAAAAGTCATTTAAAACTCACTCGCGGCTATTAATGAATTGTCGGCTCCCGGCAATACATACAAAAGTCATTGAAAAAAAAAAAAGCGTGGGGTCCCCCAGAATTCAATTACCAGGCCCTTCAGGTCTGGTATAGATATTAAGGGGAACCCCGCCGCAAATTAAAAAAATAAATGCGTGCGGTTCCCTCAAATATCCATACCAGGCCCTTCAGATCTGGCATGGATTTTAGGGGAACTCCACCCCAAATTTAAAAAAAATATGGTGTGGAGTCCCCCCAAAAATCCATACCAGACCCTTATTCGAGCACGCAACCTGGCAGGCCATAGGAAAAGAGGGGGGGACAAGAGAGTGCCCCCCCTCCTGAACCGTACCAGGCCACATGCCCTTAACATGGGGAGGATGTCCCCATGTTGATGGGGACAAGGGCCTCATCCCCACAACCCTTGCCCGGTGGTTGTGGGGGTCTGCGGATGGGGGGCTTATCGGAATCTGGAAGACCCCTTTAACAAAGGGGACCCCCAGATCCCGCCCCCCCTATGTGAATTGGTAAGGGGTACATTGTACCCCTACCATTTCACGAAGAAATTGTCAAAAAAAAAAAAAAAAAAACCACACAAACACCTTGGAAAAGTCCTTTATTAAAAAAAAACCATAAAAACATTCCAGCAGTGAAATCCAGTGTCCCGCGGCGATCCGATGTCCAGCGCTGTCCGTCATTGGCTGAGCCTGAGCGGACCTGATGGTGAACTTCCTCCGCAGTCTATTACATGTATAGACCCGCCCCTTCTAAAATTCCCCATCAGGTCCGCTCAGCCAATGACTCGGTGTAAGGCTGAGGACCTGATGCGGAACATGAGAAGGGGCGGGTCTATACATGTATTGCACAGTGAAGGAAGTTCCCCATCAGGTCCGCCCCCTCGGTATGTCAGACCCCGCCTACATCATTGGCCTGAGCGGTGAACTTCCTTCACTGTGTAATTAAAATTTACACAGTGAAGGAAGTTCCCCATCAGGTCCACTCAGGCCAATGACGTAGGCGCGGTCTGACATATCGAGGGGGCGGACCTGATGGGGAACTTCCTTCGCTGTGTAATTCATGAATAGACCCGCCCCTTCTCATGTTCCACATCAGGTCCTCAGCCTTACACCGAGTCATTGGCTGAGCGGACCTGATGGGGAACTTTAGAAGGGGCGGGTCTATACATGTAATAGACTGCGGAGGAAGTTCCCCATCAGGTCCGCTCAGGCTCAGCCAATGACGGACAGCGCTGGACATCAGATCGCCGCGGGACACTGGATTTCACCGCTGGAATGTTTTTTTTTTAAATTTCATTAATTTTTTTTAATAAAGGACTTTTCCAAGGTGTTGGTGTGTTTTTTTACATTTTTTGACACTTTCTTCGTGAAATGGTAGGGGTACAATGTACCCCTTACCAATTCACATAGGGGGGGGGCCGGGATCTGGGGGTCCCCTTTGTTAAAGGGGTCTTCCAGATTCCGATAAGTCCCCCACCCGCAGACCCCCACAACCACCGGGCAAGGGTTGTGGGTATGAGGCCCTTGTCCCCATCAACATGGGGACATCCTCCCCATGTTAAGGGCATGTGGCCTGGTACGGTTGAGGAGGGGGGCGGCTCTCTCGTCCCCCCCTCTTTCCCTGCGGCCTGCCAGGTTGCGTGCTCGGATAAGGGTCTGGTATGGATTTTTGGGGGGACTCCACGCCATTTTTTTTTAATTTGGGGTGGAGTTCCCCTTAAAATCCATGCCAGATCTGAAGGGCCTGGTATGGATATTTGGGGGAACCGCACGGATTTTTGTTTTAAATTTGCGGCGGAGTTCCCCTTAATATCTATTCCAGACCTGAAGGGACTGGCAATTGAATTCTGGGGGGCCCCCACGCTTTATTTTTTATTTTTATTAATGACTTTTGTATGTATTGCCGGGAGCCGACAATTCATTAATAGCCGCGAGTGAGTTTTAAATGACTTTTTTTCCTTCAAAAATGACATTTTATGCAGGGACAGTTCTAAACACGGGAAACATGCGCCACTTTACATGCATATCATACACACACCCCAGGTACGAAATTTAAAGGAATATTTCACTTTTATTTTTTCATTTTAAGCATTATTAAAATCACTGCTCCCGAAAAAACGGCCGTTTTTAAAACTTTTTTTTGCATTGATACATGTCCCCTGGGGCAGGACCCGGGTCCCCAAACACTTTTTATGACAATTACTTGCATATAAGCCTTTATAATTAGCACTTTAGATTTCTCCCATAGACTTTTCGAATTTGCCGCGAACACCCCAATTTGTTCGCTGTTCGGCGAACGGGCGAACAGGCAATGTTCGAGTCGAACATGAGTTTGACTCAAATTCGAAGCTCATCCCTACCTATGACTCACATCGAGGCGTGTTTTTTTATTGTTATATAGATGCGATGAGTCAGTGCGTCGCCCGTTCCCCAGACGATGCTATCTTGTAGCGAAACGTACGTTGGGAGGCAGACGTGCTGACGTCATCGCTGTGGACGGGAGATTGCATGCTGGCCGGCTCTCCTTCTTTTTATATACGGATGTTTTATATCTACATTGATGTAAGTTGCCATTTTTTGGGATAATAAATTATTTATCAAGCGTTACACACTATGTGAGTTTTCTCCATTCTTGGGCCTCTTGTGTTGATCTTTGTGGCCGCTGGGTTCACCGAGTCTACCTGTCTGACTGTCTACCTTCTGGGATTGTAGATTGTCACGGACCAGGAAGTTGACCACTGTTTCTGGGCTTGTTTTCAGCTTGCCTTTGGTAAGTGCATTACATTTTATGTTGTGGTGCACGTGTGTTTATTGGTGCCAACATTGAGGCTCACCTTTTTTCTCCTCTTTATAAAAGATTTCCATATACTTGTATTTAAGATTGGACTGGTCATTCATCTAATCACATTGGTTGGAAAAAAAAATTTGCATCAAAGTTACAGATTTTTTTTTTCGCACATATATGTATTTTTTACCAACGGGATTTTTTTTCACATTAGATTCTTTCATAGTTTCATCCATTTTTATTCATATTTTGTGATTGTCACTTATTAATTTATTCACTTAGGTTGATTCACTTTAGTTCACATTTTATCAATTATTTGCACAGCTCCCTCCCCCTTTCCTGAATATTGAATGTTTAGTTCTACATTTTGAGCTGCTGCACATTATTTATTTATTGTTTGTTTAGGTAGCGCGGTATACCCCTTTCCCAATCATCAATTCCCGACTGGACTACGCAAACTCCCTCTACATAGGACTACCTAAATTCCAGATTTTGCGCCTACAAGTCGTCCAGAACATGGCAGCCAGACTAGTAACGGGGAAAAAACCCTGGGAATCCATCACCCCATCCTTGAGGACCCTTTATTGGCTAACCGTAAAGGATCGGGTCACTTTCAAAACCCTCTGCCTCACCCACAAATGCACACAAGGAAATGCTCCTCAATATTTATGCGAGAAAATAAAACACTACTCACCCATCGCATTCTCCGATTAACTAACCAAAACCTCCTCCACATCCCCAAGTCCCGCTACAAATCGAAGGGAAAACAAAGATTTGCAGTCCAAGGACCACGGCTTTGGAACGCTCTACCCACAAACATCCGTATGGAAGAAAACCACGGGCCTTCAGGAAAAAACAAAAGACCCACCTCTTCTGAAGGATCAGGACGACACTGAATGGAAAAAGCACCTTGAGGCAGTTTAGTTCACATTTGTAGCGCTACACAAGTTACTCACTCACTCACTCACAGTAAAACACAGGCCATGTGTTGAGATGGGAAATGTAGATGCCCAGTCCTGTGTTCACTTCTGTTAGGCCACAGGTGTTCCAACCTTGGGGTTGAAACAATTATGGGGGTGGATATGTAGCAGAGCATCCCAGAGAGAGCCAGGAAAAGTCCTGTTCAGGGTTCATACATCTCCCAGACTCCTCTCATATATGTTCAAGGATCTCTAATCTATGGTCTGGTTTGGGTCTTGGCCTCTCTCCTGGGCCAATTTATACTCACCTAAGACAGACCTAAGACAGACTGCCAGTGCTCTAGACTTGGGAATCAGACAAGTTCTGTTTGTGAGAGCTAAAGAGGGTGGTAAAAGCTAACTAGCTGTACACAGTATGTGGAAGCTGACAAGCTGTAGGCTTGCTCAGCCTTTTTTTTTAGGACCTGTATTTTTGTATAGTTAGTGAAGACACGGCTAGGTTTTTGCTTTGCTGTTATTGTTCCTGTTTGTTTTCTGAGACACTGTTCAGCACCTGTATATAGACTTGTAAATATCACAAATAAATACTGCACTGTTTTGTCACTACCTCCTTGTATTTGATATCTGTGTCTGAGAGACTGCTTATCCCAGGGAGCTTTGTGCCTGCTACCTGTTCCCCGCTCACAATAGCCAAAAGTTTGTGGACACCTGATCTTGTTGAACTTGTCGGACATCCCATTCCAAAGCCATGGGCATTAACATACCAAAAAAAATAACATGTGTTCTTATTTCTCTGTGCTGGCCACTCAAGTTCCCTTACTACAAAACATTTCAAACCAAATCTTTATGGACCTTGCTTTGTAGATGGCACAATTATACTGAAAAAGAAATAAAAAGAGTTCCCAAAACGAGATTGGAAGTGTCCAATTGCGTCAAATGTCTTTGAATGCTGTAACATTAACAATACCCTTCACTGGAACTACTCAATAATTTGGTGGGTTTTTCACATACTTTGGCCCATATAGTTTATCTGCCCCTGTAGCCTTTTAAACTATTTAATGATGATGTATTACCTTTCCTGAGTATAACTTCAGTTTAAAACAGTGTGAACTGCAACCTTCCTACAGGGCTTAATAAGCAACCTTAAGAAATAGTTTATTTACAGCAAATTAGTATGTGAACACAGAGGTGGAAGATTTTAGGACATTTTACATGAGAAGTCATTTCATCAGATTGGCAATTTTTTTAAAGGAAAAAAACATATCCATAGATTATAATGAATATGTAGTTATCCTTTAATCTTTATTCAGCAGTATCACTTTGTTGATAATTGTCTCCTTTGCAATGCATTGATAGCACCCACACCAATTATTAATAAGGGGTTCAATTTTATTTTTAGAAACAATTAAAGTCTTATGGGTAGCTGAGCCCTATCTTGGTGAGAAACAATTGCTTTGAAACAACTGAAGTGACAAACCCAGTGAATTAAAATGAAGTTGTAATATAAATGAATAAATTGAACACAAAAAAAAAAAACATGTGGGTTCTCTGAGTTGGTAGATTGTTCAGTTCTTATTATAAAGTAGAATTATTGAATTGTTATTTTGCATTTTAAACCCTATAGCAAAGGTTATTATAATAAAATGAGTTATTCATTTTTATCTGGTCCAAAAACCTTTGCAAACAAAATCAGTGTTATGGAATCTACAAAATAAAAGGTGTAATTTTCATTGATCTAGTGATAATATTACAAAAAACATAGGAAGTATAAAAGCAAGGGCAAGTGTAAGCCTTTACTTATGAGTTAGTCATGAAAATTTAATGAGACCTCAGGACAGGAAACTAAAAGTTCAGACCTTTTGAAAAGTTTTATTCATGGTTTCAGCCATCTAGTATTTCTGAAACATTGTGCCTTACTGAGCAAATAATGAACTTGGAGAGTTTGGAAATAAAATAACGAATATCTTGTGGATTATGAGGTTACATATATCCACTTGTTTGGCAAGTTATTAAAATGAAGCCGCAGCTGAATTTTACACTTATAGCACTTGGACAGTCAGAGTAAATGAAGCGTTTACATACCAATAGAGATCACAAATACACAACATGTCTTTCAAGTATTTCAGTTTTGCCATTTGAATTTTCTGCACTGAAATTGTGTCAATTATGCTGTTAGAAACACTGAACTTCAAAAATGTGTGGAAAAAAGTTATAGAATTGATGAAATACCTAATATGTATTTTTAGCTAACATGCAGATCAAACAATTTTACCTTTTAGAGAAGACTCACCTACAAAAATGATTAAAAATTCCTAACTGGCATGTTAGAGCAACTAAAACACGAGGCTCAGTTAGGATTTCAATAAATCCAAAGTACACACCAAAAATAATTTATCTTTCAGTGCCATGGCTTCAGTAAAGAAAAGTCTGACTGGTTGCTTTAGATTGATGCACTTTGTACAGCATTAAAAGTTTTTCTACATTTATATTTGAGTTTCTAGAACAAAATTGAAATTGGGTTAGATTTTTTTACCTTCTCATATACTGCTCAGGATTTTACCATCCGCTATCTGCTAATGAAATCTGGTGATGTTTAAAGTGTAAATAAATCTTAAACATGCTAAATTGTTTAGTGCAATAAAGTAAACATTTTAATAATGTCCACATTAAACTCATTATGAAATAAGCCATCTAAATACTTTCAATATTTTTTATTACATTTCAAACAATACAAAAAAAGCATAAAGCAAGGTACAGGGAATTGGTTGCCATGAAAGTACAATACAGTATACGTATAGTGCAATAACATAAACAGGCATTACAAAACAGCAATATTGATAAATGAGAAGAACTTTGCATGTCACACGAAACACTTAAAACAGCTCTTTCACAGTATAGCAGTTATAGTGCACCAGAGACTTTAAGCTGGTACCATTCAAGCCACTGTGACCATAGTTTATTAGTGGACAGTAGTCTACCTTCTGAAGACACGAAC
The DNA here is from genome assembly GCA_029206835.1 of Rana muscosa. NCBI lineage: Eukaryota > Metazoa > Chordata > Amphibia > Anura > Ranidae > Rana > Rana muscosa. Next base: position 1,174,138,809 of record CM055122.1, read on the forward strand.
ATACGCTCATAGGGACCATGAGTATGCACCAAGGCGACCACCTCTTCTAACAGAATTGGGTCAGCAGTCTTCCAATGACGAGTAATGATCAGTCTTGCAGCTAACAGAATGTGGACAGTCACGCAACACAATTGTATGGGGAACTTGTCAATTCCAATACTTAACAAGGCCAATTCTGGGGATGGTTCTACGGGGATTTTGGTGATTTTATAGCCAAGTGTGAAGACTTCTTTTTTTTTATATATTCTTTATTTTTCAAAGTTTTGTCGTTCACAAAGAAAAAAGCAACAAGCAAAACATTTCCCCATATACTGGGGATAAATATAAATATTGACAAAATGTATTTCAAACCTCCCCAATTTCCCACACTCATTCCCCAGCCCCACTCCCCTCTTCCCTCCCATCCCCGCATCCGGGGTAAAAAGAGGAGAGGGGTGGGGGAGGAAAAAAAATAAAAAAATGTATTTCCAAAAATATCCAAGAGGAGAGAGGGAGATGGCAAGGCTATCAAGTACACAGCACAGGGTGCACATCTGCTTTAAGTAGTCCATATATATAATATATATACTTCCCATTAAATACTCCTCATTCTACTATTCTTCCTCCAGTAATCTCTTGCCCTTTTCAGAATTCATATAGAGATTCCACCTACTCCAAGTTTGTGCATATTGGACTTTCTTATTCTTGGCTGAGAGAACCAAGTCCTCCATGGCCTCTGTCTCTCTAATCCTATTTAACCATTCTAAAACTGATGGAGGTTTAGTATCTCTCCAATGCAACGGAATCCCTGCTTTAGCAGCATTAATCATATGACACAGTAGTGATCTTTTATAAGTCTGAACAGGTGTCTGTGAGCAGTGGAGAAGAAAGAGTGCAGGGTCATCCTGTAGCTGTAAGTCCGTAAGCTCTTGTATAATTATTTGGATCTCCGTCCAGTATGATCTTATTATTTTACATGACCAAAATATATGTAATAGTGATCCTCTTTCCTCCCCACATCTCCAACACCTGTCCGAGTTTTCATTAGAAATTTTATGAAGTCGTACAGGGGTATAATACCACTGAGTCCGAATTTTGTAATTGGCTTCCTGAATCCGCGTACAGACTGAGGAGTTCAATGTCAGGTAGATAATCTGTTTACGTTGAAGTGGGGTAAAAATCCTATTTAGATCCTTCTCCCATTTACTAATGTACGACATCTCAAAATCATCTGGGGGTTTATTTAGCAATCTATACATCTTAGAGATCCCCTGAAAGAGTGGTTCCTTCTCATCGCAGAGTGATTCGAAAGCCGTTAATTGTCATTGAAAATTTATAGGTGGACCCAGGGATCTCATGAAATGATTAATTTGTAAAGCTTGCCAAAAGTTTATTTCAAATAACCCCCCTACCTGAGTCAAAATTTGAACAGTTGGCCAGTTTTCCAAAATAAGAAAATGTGAGGCCTGGTATAGGCCCTTTTCTTTTAGATTTTGAAATGCTCCTCCTTTCATGCCTGGGTTGAAACTAGGATTTCCCAAAATGGGAAACAAGGGTGATTGTTTTGAAGAAAAATTCACATTTTGGCAGATCTTTACTGTAACCCGTAAAGTTGTGCCTATTGTAGGATGTTTCCTGAGCAAGATCGGTAGTACTGAGTAACACCAGGGCGCTCTGCATAGGGGAATGGAGCTCATCTGTTGTTCTATATCAATCCATCTTTTAAAATAAGTATGTCTGCACCAGTCAACAACCCTCAACAAGTGCACTGCTTGGTAGTACTTTGTTATATCAGGAACGTCCATCCCCCCTGAATATTTAGGCAGCGTCAGCAGGTCTCGTTTAATCCTTGGACGTTTCCCTGCCCATATAAATTTTGTAAAGAGTGTTTGTACCAGACACAAAAAGGTTGTGGGGATGGTAATTGGTAATGCTTGAAGTAAATATAACATTTTTGGAAGGATGGTCATTTTAATTATATTTATACGACCAAACCATGAATGTAGACCATGCCACCATTTATCAAGGAGTGATCGTATTAAATTATATATCAGTAGAAAATTTATTTTGAAGGTATCTTTTTCCTGTGCTGGTATATTTGTACCCAGATATTTAAGTGTCTTTCCCCATTTAAAACCAAAATTAGTTTGGATAGTATTACATAGTAATGGCTTTAAAGCGACACTCATAGCCCCAGATTTAGTATGATTTATTTTTAAGTTGGACAGGGTACCGTATTTCTCAATCTCTCCTAATAAATTAGGGAGAGAAGTATGTGGAGACGTCATGGAGAACAGCAGGTCATCTGCATAAACTGAGACATTATGGGTACCTTCTCCTACCTGTAATCCTCGTATGTCTGGGTTTTGGCGAATTTTATTCAATAAAGGTTCTAGTGATAGAACAAAGAGTAAGGGAGAGAGGGGGCATCCCTGGCGCGTACCATTTGAGATCCTGAAAGATTTTGAAAAAACACCATTTACTTTTACCGCCGCCTGTGGGGTCGTATAGACACCTGAGATCCAGTTGACCATACGATCTCCCAGGCCTACCTGTTTCAATATTTCAAAAAGAAACTGCCAGTTCACTCGGTCAAATGCTTTTTCAGCATCAGTATTCAAGAACACACACGGTGTGTTCATCACATTTGCATGATAGACCAAGTTAAGAACCTTAGTTGTATTGTCTCTGCCTTCCCTTGTAGGGACAAAGCCTACTTGGTCTAAGTCTATTAAATGCGAAAGCCATGGTTGAAGTCTAGCCGCTAATACTTTAGTAAAGAGTTTTAAATCAACGTTGAGCAAGGAGATGGGTCTATAACTTCCACATTCCGCCGGGTCTTTCCCTTCTTTCGGGATTACCGTAATATGAGCCCTTAATGTATCCGGAGGGAATGCGGAGGTCTGGCCCACGGCATTAAATACCTTTGTCATATGCTTACTCAATATCTCCGAAAACTCTTTATAGTATCTTATCCCGAAGCCGTCTGGACCCGGGGATTTTCTATATTTAATCGTTTTTAATGTCTCATTCAGTTCTTTAACAGATATGGGCTTTTCTAAATTACGGCGAGTTTGAGATGGTAGCCTAGTAAGACCTGTTGATGAAAGGTACTCTTCTATAGTAGAGTATGGCACAGGTGCTTGTGTTAGATTATAGAGGGCAGAATAATACTCTCCGAAGGTCTGGGCAATTTCTTTTGGTGTCCGTATTAATTGTCCCTATCTCCCTTTTATTTGTGGTATATATACGTTGATCTGTTTTTTTCTTTAATTTTCCCAGTTTACCGCATTTATCTCCTAATTCATAATTTGCTTTCTTTCCTCGTTGTATTATAGCTTTGGCTCTAAAGCGCAAAATATCAGTTAGCTGTCTTCTCAGATGTCCTAGTTCCTTACCTACCGAGGGTAATTGTACGTTTTTGTGCTGCGTTTCTAATGTGTGAATCTCCTCTAGTAGGATCCTAGTTTGTTTCTCTCTTCTCTTCTTCAGAATTGATCCAAGTTTGATCAAAATCCCTCTAATCACTGTCTTATGGGCCTCCCAGACCATACACGGATCACTTCCTGGGGTATCATTTATTTGAAAGTACTCTATCATCTCTTTATTTACGTCTTCTCTCACTTCGGGGTTCTGGAGTAAACTTTCATTTAATTGCCAACATCTCTCTTGGGGGTGAGCTATGTTGGACAGGGAAAGGCACAAGGTGATGGGAGCATGGTCTGACCAAGTTATATTTCCAATGCTGGTTTCTAATACAGTTGATAACAAGTAATGTGGAATCAAAAATAAGTCTATCCGGGAGTACACTTGATGAGGGTTGGAAAAGAAGGAATAGTCCCTTTCTTCTGTGTGTAGGATCCTCCAAACATCTACTAATTGTGATTCGTGCATCTTCCGCAAGATACCTCTTCTGATACCTCCTGGGGTTGACAATAACCCTGAGGAGGTATCAATTCTAGGGTCTAGGGAGATATTAAAATCTCCCCCAAGTATCAATTTACCCTCAGTAAATTCCTCTAGTTCAGAGAGAATTTTCTTAAAAAAAATATATTGATGTATGTTTGGAGCGTATAATGTGGCCAATGTTACTTTAGCACTCCCAATACATCCCTTAAGGAAGAGAAATCTCCCGTTGGGATCTACCCGTTTATCCACAAGGGTCCATGGGATCCGGTTGGAGATTAATATAGAAACTCCCTTTGATTTTGCCTGTTGGTTCGGTGCATGATATGTACAAGGGAAAAATCTATTTTGGAGAAATGGGAGCACTCCCCCTCGGAAATGTGTTTCCTGTATATAAGCAACGTCTGTCCCTGAATGCTTCAGGTCATTCAACAGCATCTTTCTTTTTTCTGGGACATTAAGTCTTTTGGCGTTCAGGGAGGTGATCTTCACCCTCTCCATCTCTCCTCAAAAAAAAAAAGTGAACTCCTAAAACCTCCCTCCCCCTCCCTCTACCTTCTATTCCCTCTGAGCCCCTGAGGGGAAACACCCTTACTGAGCCATTTACTCTGGCTTCAGTTGGTGTAAAACCTATTTGGGGGCTGGGTCCAAGTGGGCCGAGGAGCTCAGACCTATCCCCCCCCCGGCTATTATCTTGCAATTTACATTAACATTCAAATTTAAACATATCCTCAATATCTTTTCATCTTCATTTGACCTTCCTTCCCTCCTTGTTTCCACAACTTTTATATCAGAAAAAGCAACAATAGTCTGTTCTAGTGAATCACGTTCCTTCCATCTTTCCTTCCACTCACTAAACTTTATCTGTTCACCTTTCTTACTAAGATTCTTTAATTTCTTTCATATCTCTCATGACGTCTAATTCCTCCATCTTCTCCTCCCTTCCTTCTCCCCCTCCCTCTCTCCCCCCTCCCCTCAACCCCTCTAATTAATCGTGTCTTTTTAGTGGAATAAGTACTATTTCACCAGGGTCATTGAAATAAGTCTACATCCTTTCTATTCTTATATCTAGTCAATACCACTTACATATCTATTATACTTAAACAAAATTGGAGCAGTCTCCAGGCTTCTGACCATTTCTTTGTCCGTAAACAAGCCAACATATATAAATTACCTTATTATCTAATAATTAAACATCGTTCATTATTTATCTTTTCTTGATTTACCTCCAAGTTTAAATCGTTAAATTATATCTCTACTATGGCTCTCCCAGCCCCTTAGATCTTTCACTAGTATCCTCGCGTTTAAGGGAGGCCTAGGTAGGGACCCTTGTCTAAGGAGACTCTAAAAATAAAACCATATTGATGTATTTTCATAATTAAAAAAGAAAAGATTAGAATAACAAATAATCAAGATTCTTCTAAACCTAGGGTATAATGTTGCTCCTCATAGTTTGTTATCGTATATAAGTAAATTTAATTATACATTAATTTTTAACCAAATACAAAACTGAAAGGTTAAGTAAGGAAAGGGGCGCCCTTCTAAACATACATTAAAGATCGTTAAGATAGGTATATGACTCACATATAATATAATAGGTAAGGTTGCCTCAACACTTCTTCCTCTTATCTCATCTTTCTACTTCATATATATCTACATTTTCTACTCTTCCTCCTCCTCTCTCCTCTCTCCCTCCCCCTCTACCTGTGCCCCTCCCCCCAGCCCGCCCCACCCCCCTACAACATATATCCGGACCTGTACACCACAGTAACCTATTTACACCCACCTTATATCGTACAGTGTTATAGGGGAGAACCTCCCTATTTCATCTTATTTGTTTCCCTTTTCAACAGGCTCCTTCCCCCTCTCCATATCCCTTCACCTCCGCTCCAGTCACTTAACCATGTAAGAAATTATGTGTTTATCTTATTTTAATTGTTAAAAAATAATAATAATTCTGTCTATGTGTCTAGTGTGTCAGAATAAATGTCAAATCAGGTGAATCAGGTAAATAATATAATTTAAATAGTGTTCCTATAGTTGTTATATTAATAATTAGGTGTAAGGCCTCGTACACACGGCCGAGATTCTCGTTGAAAAAAACATGTCGTTTTTTTCGACGAGATTCCTGGACAAGAAAATTGTCCCGGCCGAGTGTACACACGCTCGTTTCAAAGAACCCGCGGTTCTTTGAATGGAGCGTACGCGGTGACGTCATCGACTACGACGAGCATGCGCTCGTCACATTCGATGCCGTTGCCGCCATCTTGGTATACCCTACGTATGCCTAGGAAGCTACCGCGCATGCGTCAAATTCATTTCGAACATGCGCGGGCTTCCCGGCGGACAGGTAAGTGTACACACACTCACTTTTCTCGTCGAGAAACAGGCTGACGAGAATCTCGACGAGAAAATAGAGAGCAGGTTCTCTATTTTCTCGTCGAGGTTACTTGTCGGTTTTCTCGACGAGAAACCCGATAGCCGCGTACACACGACCAATTAACTCGGTCGTGTGTACGAGGCCTAAGAATTAAAAAATAATTTATAAATATGAGTGAAAAAAAAAAATCTAGTGTCTGAGGATCACTCCTCTGTTGTGGGTTCTATGTGTCTATGTGTCAATCAAAAAAAAAAAAAAAAAAAAAATGAAAAAAATAAAAATAAATAAATAAATAAAAATAAATTGGCTATGGAGGGGAACGGAGGGGAGAGGAGAGAGAAGAAAAAAAAAAGCATCAAACTACAAAAAACAAGGAAGGAAGAAAAAAAAAGGGGAAAACAAAAGATCTACTATCTTAAAACAAGTCCAAATATAGTCCAAAGATAGATGGTTTAGCACTTCGAGGATCAGCAGGGGGCTTGGGGCGGGCCTGCGGGGTAGATGGGAGGGGCCAACAGGTGGGGGCTCTCCCCACCAGGGTGGGAGAGAAAACTAAAAAAAAAAAACAAAACCCAAACTTCACACCCCAAGAAAAAAAAAAAAAAAAAAAAAGAAAAAAATTTTTTTTAGGCGGGTGGTATCCAAATCTCTGATGGCGAGGGGGAGAGGGGGGAAGGAAAAAAAAGTCCAAGGCGCCAGGTGTAATAGAGATGTGACTCAAGACCAGGGATGAGCCGAACACCCCCCTGTTCGGTTCGCACCAGAACCTGCGAACAGACAAAATGTTCGTGTAAACTTTAGAACCCTATTAAATACAATGGACTCGAACGTTCGAAATCTAAAGTGTTAATTATAAAGGCTAATATGCAAGTTATTGTCCTAAAACGTGTTTGGGGACCTGGGTCCTGCCCCAGGGGACATGTATCAATGCAAAAAGAAGTTTTAAAAACGGCCGTTTTTTCGGGAGCAGTGATTTTAATAATGCTTAAAATGAAAAAATAAAAGTGAAATATTCCTTTAAATTTCGTACCTGGGGGGTGTGTATGATATGCATGTAAAGTGGCGCATGTTTCCCGTGCTTAGAACTGTCCCTGCAAAAAATGTCATTTTTGAAAGAAAAAAAATGCATTTAAAACTGACTCGCGGCTATTAATGAATTGTCGGCTCCCGGCAATACATACAAAAGTCATTGAGAAAAAAAAAAAAAAAAAAGCGTGGGGGTTCCCCAGAATTCAATTACCAGGCCCTTCAGATCTGGCATGGATTTTAAGGGGAACTCCACCCCAAGTTTAAAAAAAAAATGGCGTGGAGTCCCCCTAAAAATCCATACCAGACCCCTTATCCGAGCATGCAACCTGGCCGGCCGCAGGGGAAAAGGGGGGGACGAGAGAGCGGCCCCCCCTCCCTCCTGAACCGTACCAAGCCACATGCCCTCAACATGGGGAGGATGTCCCCATGTTGATGGGGACAAGGGCCTCATCCCCACAACCCTTGCCCGGTGGTTGTGGGGGTCTGCGGGCGGGGGGCTTATCGGAATCTGGAAGACCCCTTTAACAAAGGGGACCCCCAGATCCCGCCCCCCCTATGTGAATTGGTAACGGGTACATTGTACCCCTACCATTTCACGAAGAAAGCGTAAAAAAAATGTTTAAAAAAACACACAAACACCTTGAAAAAGTCCTTTATTTAAAAAAATAAATAAATAAACATTCCAGCGGTGAAATCCAGTGTCCCGCGGCGATCCCGATGTCCAGCGCTGTCCTTCATTGGTTGTGCCTGAGCGGACCTGATGGGGAACTCCCTCTCAGTATTTTAAATGTATAGACCCGCCCCTTCTAATGTTCCCCATCAGGTCCGCTCAGCGGACGAGATGCAGAACATGAGAAGGGGCGGGTCTATACATGTATTACCAAAGTGAGAGCAGTTCCCCATCAGGTCCGCCCCCTCGGTATGTCAGACCTGCCTACGTCATTGGCTTGAGCGGGGAACTTCCTTCACTATGTAAATTTAAATTTACATAGTGAAGGAAGTTCCCCGCTCAAGCCAATGACGTAGGCGGGTCCGACATACCGAGGAGGCGGACCTGATGGGGAACTGCTCTCACTTTGGTAATACATGTATAGACCCGCCCCTTCTCATGTTCCGCATCTGGTCCGCTGAGCGGACCTGATGGGGAACTTTAGAAGGGGCGGGTCTATACATTTAAAATACTGAGAGGGAGTTCCCCATCAGGTCCGCTCAGGCACAACCAATGACGGACAGCGCTGGACATCGGGATCGCCGCGGGACACTGGATTTCACCGCTGGAATGGGTTTTTTTTTTTTTTTTTTTTTTTTTAATAAAGGACTTTTTCAACGTGTTTGTGTGTTTTTTTAAACATTTTTTTACGCTTTCTTCGTGAAATGGTAGGGGTACAATGTACCCCTTACCAATTCACATAGGGGGGGGCCGGGATCTGGGGGTCCTCTTTGTTAAAGGGGTCTTCCAGATTCCGATAAGCCCCCCGCCCGCAGACCCCCACAACCACCGGGCAAGGGTTGTGGGGATGAGGCCCTTGTCCCCATCAACATGGGGACATCCTCCCCATGTTGAGGGCATGTGGCTTGGTACGGTTCAGGAGGGAGGGGGGGCCGCTCTCTCGTCCCCCCCTTTTCTCCTGCGGCCGGCCAGGTTGCATGCTCGGATAAGGGGTCTGGTATGGATTTTTAGGGGGACTCCACGCCATTTTTTTTTTAATTTGGGGTGGAGTTCCCCTTAAAATCCATGCCAGATCTGAAGGGCCTGGAATGGATATTTGGGGGAACCCCACGTCAATTTTTTTTTTATTTGCGGCGGGGTTCCCCTTAATATCCATTCCAGACCTGAAGGGCCTGGTAATTGAATTCTGGGGAACCCCCACGCTTTTTTTTTTTTTTTTATCAATGACTTTTGTATGTATTGCCGGGAGCCGACAATTCATTAATAGCCGCGAGTCAGTTTTAAATGCATTTTTTTCTTTCAAAAATGACACTTTTTGCAGGGACAGTTCTAAGCACGGGAAACATGCGCCACTTCACATGCATATCATACACACCCCCCAGGTACGAAATTTAAAGGAATATTTCACTTTTATTTTTTCATTTTAAGCATTATTAAAATCACTGCTCCCGAAAAAACGGCCGTTTTTAAAACTTATTTTTGCATTGATACATGTCCCCTGGGGCAGGACCCGGGTCCCCAAACACTTTTTAGGACAATAACTTGCATATCAGCCTTTATAATTAGCACTTTAGATTTCTCCCATAGATTTTTCGAATTTGCCGCGAACACCCCAATTTGTTCGCTGTTCGGCGAACGGGCGAACAGGCAATGTTCGAGTCGAACATGAGTTCGACTCGAACTCGAAGCTCATCCCTACTCAAGACGTAAGGAACTAAGGCTCCATTGCTGCTCCTACTGCTCTTAACTTAGCTTGGTCCCTTTAAAAGGCCTTCTGCTGTCTCTCCATCTACGTTCTTCTGCACTAGTAAGCCTGTTGGCTCCAATGGGTTTATTTTCCGCTTTATTAATCCTGGGTTATGTTGTAACCAGTCTGGTACTTCCAGTGCTTCTATTTCCAAAAATTCAAACAAATCAGGTAAGTCTGACAGCTGTTGTAAGGAAAATGACCGCCTATTTCACTTTATGGTAAGGGAAAATGGGTATCCCCAACGGTAAGAACCTCCAGATTTTCTGATTCCGTCCAACAAGGGACGCAGCATCGTCCGCCGCTGTAAAGTAGCTCAGGAGAGGTCGGGCAAAATCTTTATCTGAGATCCCTCATACAAAATTACCCCCACATCCCAGGCTATGCGGCTTATCATCTCTCTATGTGCGTACCTGTGGAAGCAGCAAATCACATCTCTGGGCCTATTCACGTTTACTGAACGGGGGCCCAGGGATCTATGGAGTCTTTCAAACTCAAAGGTCTGAAAAGGGGGTGGGGTAGCCAGCTAAAGGCATATCGCCTGAATAGTCTCCTGTAATCTCTCTCTTTCAATTGTCTCTGGGACCCCCCTGAACCTCAAGTTCTTACGGCGACTACGGTCTTCAATTTCTTCCAGCCTTAACTGTATTACATTTACCTGAGAGAAACGGTGTGTCTGCCCTTGTTCTAAATGTATAATACGTTTCTCTAAGGATGCTAACAGTGCCTCATCGTTATTTAACTTATCTGTTAAATGTTGTATGTCACCGCTCACTGCTTCGAGATCTCCGATGTACTTCTTCTACTCGGGCAACCAATATTTCCATGTCTTCTTCCACACGCGACACAAATATTTCCATATCTGCTCTGGTTGGAAGTGCCTGTAAATCTGCACGGGTTGGGAGGGCTTGTAACAGAGTTCTCAGGTCTATCTCCTGTTCTCCTGGGCCTGGCTGAGATGTATTAAACAAGTTTAAACTCTCCTGAGGTTTCTGTGGCTCCATTTCTCTCTCTCCCTTCTCCTCACTCACCTCCTCCCTCGCCAGTGCGTCCTCTATTATCACAGTTTGTGTTGGTGTCTCCCTCTGCTCAGTCTGCCTGTTCACTGCGATATCCCTCTGCTCGCTGTGCTTGTTCAACAGGCACCTCTCCAGGCACGTCCCAGCCTCACGTGATTTATTTCTAGCTTCACGGTTCAACGCAGCAGCTGCTGCACGGGTTAAGGGAAAATAGCTCCTTATCTCAGGCTGCAATGACTGGGGTGCCGGATCGGGTGTTTGCGGAGCCCTGGCTTTAACCTTACCTTCCCTCCTCTTCATACCATGTCAGGCAAGCCTCAAGGGACCTCCAGTAACACGAGCCAGTAAACGGAATGTAGGTAAAAGCTTATCCCATATGGTTCTGGAAACAAGGATGTGTAACCGGAGTTCCTATCTTCATTTCATTTCATTTCATTTCAAATCAGCCGGGCAGGTGGAGAGAGCTCTGAGCGTGTCTTACTCTACTCCGCCATCTTGCGGCCACGCCCCCCCCCAAGTGTGAAGACTTATATCCAAAAGTTTCAGAGCAGTCCCAAAACAATATGCATAAAGTTACTTGGCTCTCCACAGTTTCTCCAGCAAGTAGGTGGTACAGATGGAGTGAATGTGTGAGTCTGTTATGGGGGGATATACCAGCATAGATTCATTTTAAAGATAAGTTCCCAAAGATTGGAGTACATTTTGTGTTTTGTAAAGCATTCATTTATCCATGTCTAATGATTGCAGGGGGCAGAGACTTTATTACTCCGCCATAAACAGTACACTTCCACTTGCAGCTGAACTGTTCATTTCTTTAAACTCTACCATGAGTGTGAGTCCAAGGATAGCATTGACAGAATGCTGCAGGAAGGAATGAGACTGGCAGGATTCCTAAGTGTTTATTCATTGTTTAAAGCCAAAGTACAAAACAGGGACATAGTATTGACACAACAGCAGTTTTAAAGTGAATAAAGTATATTTTTTTTGCATTCACTTTAATAGCAGTGATCAGTTTATGGCAGTGAAGTACACTTTAATCAAGGCTTGGAAGACCATCATTTATTTTTCATATATCCTGGAGGATCAGACATCCAGACAGTGCATAGAACTAGTTATTTTTATTTTGTGAGTAGCATTACATTTGAATATGGAGGTTAACTTTCCAGCGGGACAATGACCCTAAACATACCGCAAGAGCTACAGGGGAATGGTTTAGATCAAAGCCTATTCATGTGTTTTAAAGTCAAAGTCCAGACCAAAATCCAATTGAGAACCTGTGGCAAGACTTGACACACAAGGGGGCGTGGCCTCCGGATGACATAATCTGATTGCCACGCCCCCGTCGTTATTTAAGAAATGCAGGACATCGGCGCCGATAGATCAGCGGGACGCAGCATCGGAGGAGGGTCATCGTTGAAGAAGAACACCAGACAAAGAAGACAGAAGAAGAGCGGAAGAAGAAGCAGGGGGAGAAGGAGAAGGCCGGAGGATGAAGATGCGGGAGAAGATGGAGGAAGACCGGAGGAAAAAGCGGAGAAGAAGAAGATTTTTAAGAAAAGACTTGTCAAAAACTGTCTACTGTATTTTTTAACACTACACTACTTTTTTTTTAGTGAATGGGTAGGGGTACAATGTACCCCATACTCATTCACATAGGGGGGCAGTATCTGGGGGCCCCCTTGTTAAAGGGGGCTTCCAGATTCCGATAAGCCCCCCGCCCGCAGACCCCGACAACCACTGGGCAAGGGTTGTCGGGAAGAGACCCTTGTTCCCATCAACATGGGGGCAAGGTGCTTTGGGGTGGGGGGCGCAGAGACCCCCCTGCCCCAAAGCACCCATCCCCCCATGTTGTGGGCATGCGGCTTGGTTTGGTTCAGAAGGGGGGGCACTTGCTCGTCCCCTCCCTTTCCTGACCTGCCGGGCTGCATGCCGGCATTTTTTTTTTTACATTGAGCGGGAAGCCAGCTGACCCCCTCCTTAGCAACCAGCTATATATACAGTGTAAAAAAATAAATAAAACAAAACCCACAAAGGTAAATCGCGGCAAAATCGCTGTAAAAACGCAGTACTTATGTTTTCGATGCGGGTCCATTGAATTCTATTACATGAAAAACGCTGCATTTTGCGGGAAAAAAGTCCCCGCACCTTTCCAAAAATGCAGAAGCACAAAAATGCATTGATGTGAACATGTTCCATAGGAACCCATGTTAAAAAAACTTCCCTGCATTTCTGCAAAATGCATCAAAAAACGCATTAGTGTGAATAGAGCCTAACTAAGCACGGTCTGAAACCACCTGTGAGCCACCCCAAGACTCAGTGAGATATCCAACACAGCTGGCTACTAAACTTCTCCCAAGATTTCCTCTTCAGGATGTCATCAGCAGAGTATATGCAGAGAAAAAGACTCCAATAGTGCTTGAATTGTTAAAAAGACTTAACATGCGTTTATAATTGTGAAATCTTGTATATAAAGCTTCCAGACCACCAACGAATCACCTCACTCGTACCCCCCCCAAAGGGTATAGGCTCATCTCTGGGAGTGCGACCCCCCCAAGTAAGCAGGGTCAGAAAACGCCTGTGAGTACCCCCAGGACTCAGTGAGCTATCCAACACAGCTGGATCCTAAACTTCTTCCAAGATCTCCTCCTCAGTATGTTAGCAGCAGAACATAAGCAGAGAAATAGACTCCAATAGTGCTTGAATTGTTTAAAACACTTTAACATGCGTTTATTAACCACTTCAATTTCAAACATTAGCTTAAAAAACACATTACCGTACAATGCGCAAAAAAATGCACATATCAATTGCTCTATAAATATACTGTTAATTTAGAAAGTTCAAACATATAAGGTGTGAAATAATTATTGTGCAAAAATATGTATGCCTGTGAATATGTACCATTATGTAATATGTGGTTTTAAAATTACATTTTCAATATAATTGCTTATTTATATAGTTTAACCACTTCAGCCCCGGGGGATTTGGCTGTCAAATGACCGAGTCACTTTTTGCGATTCGGCACTGCGTCGCTTTAACTGACATTTGCGCGGTCGAGCGACGTGGCTCCCAAACAAAATTGATGTCCTTTTTTTCCCACAAATAGAGCTTTCTTTTGGTGGTATTTGATCACCTCTGCAGTTTTTATTTTTTGCGCTATAAACAAAAATAGAGCGACAATCTTGAAGAAAAAGCAATATTTTTTACTTTTTGCTATAATAAATGTAGCACTTACCCCCATTTAAGGGATCGACTGGTTTTGTTGGGTCTTGCGGACTACCTCCTAGCCTTCCGTTGTCAGGGTATAGAAAGAAAGTCTCCAAAAAGGCCAATGTCCACACAAATGTAAAACCCAAACAGTCAGGCTTTATTTACTTTAGCTGAGGGAAACTTGAGAGGAAAGTCAGATATGAGAGAAGAACAGGGGAAGGTTCAGGTACACACCACTAAAGTTGCAAACGTCGCCACTCAAGCCTGAGTGGGTATTGCTCACCCGGATATTTCCGTTTAGTGGTCCTAGAAGCCGGGATGAAGCACAAATCAATCCTATCTTTTAGAAAGTAGGGATACGATCAGGAATCCTCTGCCACAGAATTATTAAAAGTTCCAAACCTCCCAGCCAAGCAATAGCGATAGAACCTTTATGCAGGATTGGCGTATTTCAGGGCTTGTAATGATGATGATGGATCCCTCCTTAGGTGAGCTCCAGGACTCCTCCAGAGACAGCAGTACCGTCGCTAGTCTCCTCTGGGACAGATCCTCCCCTGGTCTCCTTTCCCAAGCGTGGGCTTCCCGCAGGTGGGTAGCCTGGGATCCTTTCCTGAGGTGTAGGCCCCAGCCAGTAGAGCTGGGCCTAATAGGTAGCGATGTAACCTCGGCTGAAGGTGCCCGGGGCCAGAACACACATGCACCCCGTGCCATGCGGGCCACGAGGCGCGCACACCAACGGGTGGGCTCCCAGAACGGAACCCCAGAACGGACCCCAATTAATGGCATCTCCCAGCATGCACAGCGGGTATACCATGCCCACTGCATGGCTGCCGAGAAAGGACACCCAAGGTGTTGTGATATCCCCTGTAGTTCAACCTATGCCGGTGGTGAAAGTGCCACCTACAGGCGAACAGGGAACATTAATGGCAGGCAGCATCACACCCAGAGCCAAAGCAAATTTAGAACAATAACATGTCTGAGCCCAACTACTGGCTCAGACCACACATAAATTTCAAACATAGCGCCCCCAAATATTGGGGAGGGCGCTACATAAATATCCCCAAAAAATATATAAAAAACAAATTTTTTCCTCAATTTAGGCCGATACGTATTCTTCTACATATTTTTGGTAAAAAAAATGGAATAAGCGTTTATTGTTTGGTTTGTGCAAAAGTTATAGCGTCTACAAAATAGGGGATAGTTTTATGGCATTTTTATTAATATATATTTTTTTACTAGTAATGGCTGTGATCAGCGATTTTTATTGTGACTACGACATTATGGCGGACACATCGGACACTTTTGACGCTATTTTGGGACCATTGTCATTTATACAGCGATCAGTGCTATAAAAACGCACTGATTACTGTGTAAATGACACTGGCAGAGAAGGGGTTAACCAGTAGGGGGCGGGGAAGGCGTTAAGTGTGTCCAAGGGAGTGATTCTAACTGTGTGGGGGCTGGGATTACTGTGACACGACACTGATCGCTGCTCTCGATGACAGGGAGCAGACGATCAGTGTCCTGTCACAAGGCAGAACATGCAGATGCCTTGTTTACACAGGCATTCCCCCGTTCTGAAGCTCCGAGACACGATCGCGGGACACCGGCGGACATCGAGCCTGCGGGTCCCGCGGGCAAGGTCACGGAGCTAGCGGCAGGGATGTGCGCGCCTGCGCGGCGCGAATTTCAAAGTGACGTATATATACGTTACTTTGCGCAGCCGTGCCATTCTGCCGACGTATAAATGCGTGAGGCGGTCGGCAAGCTATTAAAATGTACAGGGTACTCACAATATGTGGGTGCTTCCAGCGCACCACACTAATACGGACATGGGTTTAAAATGCAACATAGAGCCGCACATCCAAAATGCTCAGGGAAGAGACCTGAGTATAAGTCTAAGTAGATCTCAAAGTTGTATCTACAGATATAAGAAAAACGTTTTTTTTTTTTGTGTAACACCTACCCTTACTTGTATATTTGATCTAACACCCCAGAGTCCAAATAGTGTTAACAGTGTTGCTGGCTTACACTGGTCTGGTGACATTTACTGATGGCTAGTGATTAGGAACACTGTTGTTGGTATACAAGGGGCTGGTGAACCCAAGCTGGTGTGGCTAGTGATCAGGGACACTGTTGCTGGTTTACACTGCTGTAGCAACACTTTAACTGATGTGGCTAGTGATTAGGAACACTAATGCTGGATTACACTGAGCTAGGGACATCTACATTGGTGTGGCAGTAATCAGGAAGAGTGCGGAACAGCACACTGGTGTTGTGACCATCAGCAACACTGTTGCTGGCTCAAACTTATCTGGCAACACAATGGGCTGGTGAACCCAAGCTGGTGTGGCTAGTGATCAGGATTACTGTTGCTGGCTTACACTGCTGTAGCAACACTTTAACTGATGTGGCTAGTGATTAGGAACACTGTTGCTTGGCTACGCTGAGCTGGTGACACCTACACTGGTGTGAAAGTAATCAGGAATTTTGTTGCTGGCTAACACTTTTCTGACAATGCATTTGTAGCGCACAGACCCCTTTCTTTACCTGCATTAACTTTGGCTCCCCGCAGGAAGAGAGTTGCACACCGCACTAACAGCTCGTACCCTCCTGTGTGAAGAGGTTGAGCGGTGTTGTTGATGGGTTTTCTACGGGCAGAACCTAGAATCCTCCAGAGAATGATTCTCACCTCCAAAGTAGATAGTAGATAGAAACAAGTCCTTGTTTTCCCCAGTAACTTGAATGTCCACACCAGCTGCAACTCCAACTCAGAGTTTATTTTCTCTTTGCAATAAACAGTCTTTGATAAGGAACAGGTTGGAGGAAAGAACAGGACAGCATAAGGTGCGGGTGCGGTCCAGGCACAAACACAATCACTTCACTGCTCGGCTTCTAGAACAGACTCAGCCCAAATGGATAGGCCCCTTAGGACAAGAATAGCAGCCAAATGGCACTCTAACTTTAACGCTCAGTCTCTGCCACAGACTTGGTGAACTTGGTCTCTGCCACAGACCTGGGGAACTTGGTCTCTGCCACAGACCCGGTGAACTTGGTCTCTGCCACAGACCTGGTGAACTTGGTCTCTGCCACAGACCCAGTGAACTTGGTCTCTGCCACAGACCCGGTGAACTTGGTACTTCAAAACTTGACCTCTATGTAAGGAGAAGACATCCCTCCAGAGAGTTACCGGGACCCTTCCATCACCATGACTTCTCACTGGTTCTTCGGAACAGTTCCTCCCCCGGCCTCCTCATCCCGGACACGGGTCCCCTTGCAAGGCGGCACCCTGAGATTCCTCGATCCTCACTGGGCCCCAGCCGAAGGTGCTGGGTCCAAGGCCTCTGTCGCAGTCCCAGGGCTAAAGGTGCCTGGGACCGATTCACCGACTCCCGCCCCTGAGCCAAAGGTGCCCAGGGCAGACAGGAACACACTCCCTGGGGTAGGACCCCCGACAACGAACCACGCACAGGCAGCGTCTGCCCCTTTTATATCCTCTCCCAGCATGCACAGCAGCCCTGCCTCACCCACCGTACGGCTGCTGAGAGGGGACACACAAGGCACAGCACTGTATCAGTGGTTCAACCCTAGCCTACTATGGCAGCGCCACCTGTAGGCCACAGGGAACTGTACACCAATACTCTCCCTGCAGACAAAAATGGTTGCAAGAACTCTAACAATTAGGGTGTTTGAGTAAACTACCACTCAAACACTTCCCCTAAATTTAGCACCCCGCTACACATTGAATGATGTGGCTAGCATTCAGCAACACTGTTGCTGGCTCACGCTTGTCTGGCAACATGTTGACTAATGTAGCTAGTGATTAGGAATACTGTTGTTGACGTACACTGAGCTGTTGACAGCTAAACTGTTATAGCTCTGATCAGGAACACTGTTGCTCGCTTACACTGGTCTGGATAAATTGTTGCTGGCTCACATTGGACTGGTGATGTGGCTTGTGATTAGGAACACTGGTTCTAGCTCACCTTGGACTTTTGACACCTACACAGGTGTAGCAGCAATCATGAACGCTGTTACTGATGGCAATAAGGATGCAGCTGCTTGTGTACACTGGTCTGGCATCTAACACTGGTTTGGCTGCGACCAGGAACACTGTTGCTGGCTGCACTGGTCTGTCATCACTGACACAGATATGAGAGCAATCAGAGACATTGGCTGGCTGCACTGGTCTGGTAACACTGTGACTGGTGGGGCTAGCAATCAAAGACACTGTTGATGGCTGTACTGGTGACCCTGGGACTGCTGTGGCTTGCAATCAAAGACACTGTGGCTGGCTGCACTTCTTTAATGACACTTAATCCTGGTGTGGCTAGCGTTGAAAGACACTGTAGGTGGCTGTAATGACAACTGTAAAACTCACAGATGCTATCACAGTAATGCTCTGTTTCTTCTGACAGGCAACCAGTGTGTAAAATTAAACAGTGTGGTGACTGCAGCATGAAGCCTTTGTTTTCTTATGTAATAACTGTGATTTATCACAGCAATCCCATAGTACAGGGTCAATTTCATTGGCCTTGTGCCCCACTCTGTGATCTGCTGTGTCTGAAAGACTCAGCAATCAAGGTTTCACACAAGCGGTGGGGGTGGGAGACCATCATAGGTGTGCACAGCCTATTGCATTAGGGTGTGCATCCCTAAGCTCAAAAAAAGTCACTCACAACGCTTGTCTGCCACCGACTGACAAGTAAATTTATGGGGCAGGGTCAATGATGTCACAAGGGGATTTGATGTCATTGACCATACATGGGCCAGAGTTGTGAGGAAGTGACTCTTGTCCTCATTAACATGGGGACAATGTTTTTATAGAGAATAATGGGTGACCCCCCCTTGTCACAGCACCCCCCAATGTTGAGGTCTTATAGTTCAGGAGGGGGGGAGGGGATGCTTGATCTTTCCCTCTTTCCTAGCCTGCCTGGCTGCATGCACAGATAAGGGCCTGGTATGGATTTTGGGGGCACTGCACCCCTCTTTTTTATTTATGTTTTATGTTTTACTGTTGGCTCTTCTGTTTACATTCTGCTGTCATTAGGGAAGAGTCATGGCTGTTAGGATGTCAGTGGGTTTTGGTTTATTAATAACCTGCAGCCCAGAGCTAAACTGTCACATTTAGCAGTGGTGTGAATACCACTACTAAGGCTACTTTCACACTGAGGGGCTTTGCAGGCGCTATAGAGCTAAAAATAGCACCTGCAAAGCACCTTGAAAGAGCCTGAGGGCTTTCACACTGGAATGGTGCGCTGGCAGGACGCTCAAAAATGTCCTGCCAGCCGCATCTTTGAGGCGCTGTAGGAGTGGTGTATACACCACTCCTAAAGCGCCCCTGCCCATTGAAATCAATGGCCAATGCCACCAAACCGCCGGCAAAGTGCCGCTTTGCCGGCGGTTTTAACCCTTTTTCAGCCGCTAGCAGGGGGTTAAAAGTGCCCCACTAGTGGCCGAATATCGCCTCAAAAACTACGATAAAGCGCAGCTAAAAATAGCGGTGCTTTACCGCCAACGGCGCAATGCCCCAGTGTGAAAGTAGCCTAAATGTTTCACTTCACACTGCAGCCAGAGGTCCGGACTGCATTAAAATAATGTGCAAAAGCACATGCTAAATACTGCAAAATAAGAAATGAAACTCATGCTATATTTTTACATTTTTATTGAAAATTAATAGTGTACAGATTCCATTTATAACATTAATACACACATATCCGCAGTACACAGAGAACATGTTGGCACACAGTTGTACACATATGTGGTAGCGGAGTACATTGGAGGCCGAGAGAAAAGAAAAACAAGTAACAACAACTAAAAGAAAACAAGAAAACAAAGACACAGCAGAAGTCACGGAACAGTGATGCAATGTCACAAGACGTACCACATAACATTTAAGCCTAAGGAAGCTAACATTGTTACAAAGTAGGGCAGAGAATTTGATATTTATACCATTCAAGCCATGGTTTCCACGCTTTCTCGAAAGCAAACAAAGTATTTGAGTGGATTGCTATGCTCTCATACGAATAGTGCAAGTGAGTAGAATGCACAACCTTTGATGGATTGGGAGCTAAATATTTTTTCGAATTTTATGTGATGGTCAATTTGGCCATCAAAAAAATATTAGCTATAACCACGGTAGTGAACAGGGAAATTATCAATTCTCAGGTTCAGGATAGCTAGACCAGGATTGGGGGAAGTCAAAATCCCCCAAATTTCTGAAATAATTTTAAAGATTTTCCTCCAGAAGCTGCGAACATTCTTACAGTACTACAATAGGTGCATTAGGTTACCAGTAAGGCTGCACTCTCTCCAGCATGAATATAAACAATCAGGATAGAATTTTGCCAATTTTTAGGGTGCAAGGTACCATCTTACATTGATCTTTAGAGCCAGCTCCCAGTGATTAACACAATGAGTAATGCAATACCTTGAGTGTATTGCTCGTAGCCACTGGGAGGTAGAGAAGGACATGTAGAGATTAGTGTTGAGCGAACCCGGACTGTAAAGTTCGGGTCCGTACCGAACTTTAGCTTTTTCCCGAACCCGAACCCGGACTTTGCCCAAAAGTCCGGGTTCGGGTTCGGGTTCGGCAATCTAATTACGCATTTAGAAATGCTTCAGGGGCCAGTCAATCACCTTTTGATTAGCTGGTGTGCCCTTAGAGGCCATCATAGCCATGCCTACTAATGGCATGGCTGTGATTGGTCAGTGCAACATGTGACCCAGCTTCTATATAAGCTAGAGGCACACAGCACACACGTCACTCTGCTTCAGAATAGATAGGGAGAGGATCTAGTCTGCTGCTGCTGCTTTTAGGGAGAGATAGAAAAATAGATGAGGTAGTCCTGATCCTACAATCTGAGGGAAAAGATAGAGAGATAGTGTAGTGTAGGGCCAGGTTCCTGTTGGTGCTTTCAGGGAGAGAGAATATTATATAGGAGTCCAGATTCAGAGATTAAAATCAGCGATCTGCATAGGTTTACCTGTTTGTGTTGCAGTGCAGTCTTTTTACACTGCCATGAGCCCAGTGTCAGAGAAAATCTAACTTTTAGGGGAAAAAAAAAGGCACTTTATTGTGCTCTTTTCCAAAAGACCCATAGGGCAAAAAAAAAAAAAAAGCATTTTATTTTGCTCGTGCAAAAAAAGACCCGTTTAGGGCAAAAAAAATAAATAAAAAAATTTGCACTTTAATGTACGCTTGCAAAAAGAGCCATTCAGGGGCACAAAAAATAGTTTTCAGT
This sequence comes from Rana muscosa, assembly GCA_029206835.1. NCBI lineage: Eukaryota > Metazoa > Chordata > Amphibia > Anura > Ranidae > Rana > Rana muscosa. The sequence goes on from CM055122.1 coordinate 1,174,159,990, forward strand.
GTGTTATACATATGTGGAGGTGTGTGAAATAAACAATTTCTATATAGTTTTCTCCTACTGTGCTATACTAAAAAAACAACATTTTTTTGAATAGCATTTTCTGCAGTTCTGTAGCTGTGCGATTCAGCGGTTACGTACTGTGGGTGTGTTCTGCTCTTCCAAAAAACGCAGTTTAGGGGCACAAAAAATAGTTTGCAGTGTGTTATACATATTTGGAGGTGTGTGAAATAAACAATTTCTATATAGTTTTCTCCTACTGTGCTATACTAAAAAAAAAAATTTTTTTTTGAATAGCATTTTCTGCAGTTCTGTAGCTGTGCGATTAAGCGGTTACGTACTGTGGGTGTGTTCTGCTCTTCCAAAAATCTGCTCTTCCAAAAAACGCTGTTTAGGGGCACAAAAAATAGTTTGCAGTGTGTTATACATATTTGGAGGTGTGTGAAATAAACAATTTCTATATAGTTTTCTCCTACTGTGCTATACTAAAAAAACAATTTTTTTTTTGAATAGCATTTTCTGCAGTTCTGTAGCTGTGCGATTCAGCGGTTACGTACTGTGGGTGTGTTCTGCTCTTCCAAAAAACGCCGTTTAGGGGCACAAAAAATAGTTTGCAGTGTGTTATACATATTTGGAGGTGTGTGAAATAAACAATTTCTATATAGTTTTCTCCTACTGTGCTATACTAAAAAAACAAAAAATTTTTTGAATAGCATTTTCTGCAGTTCTGTAGCTGTGCGATTCAGCGGTTACGTACTGTGGGTGTGTTCTGCTCTTCCAAAAAACGCCGTTTAGGGGAACACAAAATAGTTTGCAGTGTGTTATACATATTTGGAGGTGTGTGAAATAAACAATTTCTAAATAGTTTTCTTCTACTGTGCTATACTAAAAAAAAAAAAAAAATTTTGAATAGCATTTTCTGCAGTTCTGTAGCTGTGCGATTCAGCGGTTACGTACTGTGGGTGTGTTCTGCTCTTCCAAAAACACCCATTTAGGGCAAGATCCTAAATTTGGAAAATATGAGGAGAAGGTCAAAGGGACGTGGTGGCCCCGGTGGTGGTGCTGCTGGTGGAGCTCCTGTTGCAGGGAGAGGACGTGGTGGATCTGTGCCAGATACACGCACAAGTGAAACACCTTCCTCAGGTGCGAGTAGGCGACCGAGCTTGTGGCGGTATTTTGTCGCGCCTAATGAGGCTGTACGAATGTTTAGGCCAGGACAAGTACAGGCGATAGTAGATTGGGTTGCTGACAGTGCCTCGGGTTCCTTCACATTGTCTCCCACCCACTCTTCTGATGAAAGAACAGAGTTGGCACCTGAAACCCATGTCCATCAGTCTTTCACCTCACCCCCTTGCAAATCAGCCAAGCAGTCTGAGCCCCAAATCATGCAGCAGTCTCTTCTGCTTTTCGATGACTCTGTTAGCAGGGTTTCCCAGGGCCATCCACCTAGCCCTGCCCCAGAAGTGGAAGAGATTGAGTGCACCGATGCCCAACCACTTATGTTTCATGATGAGTACATGGGAGGACCATCTCAGTACGTCTCGGATGATGACGAAACACAGGTGCAAAATGCTGCTGCTTTCGCAATTGTGCAGACAGACAAGGAGGGCAGGGGTGAAGACTGGGTGGAAGATGATGTGGAGGACGATGAGGTCCTCAACCCCACATGGAATGAACGTTATGCAGGTGACCAGTGTAGTTTGGAGGAAGAGGCGGTGGTCGCACAGAGCCACCAGTACAGCAGAAGAGGGAGCAGGGTGCAAAAGCGGAGCGTCCGTCCGCTAGACAGTATGTCTGCTACTGCCCAACGCAGCAAGGGACCGAGCACACCAAAGCCAGGTCCAAGGAGTTCCCTAGCGTGGCAGTTCTTCACACAATGTGCTGATGACAAGACACAAGTGGTTTGCAGGCTGTGCAATCAGAGGCTGAAGCGAGGCATAAACGTTCTCAACCTGAGCACAACCTGCATGACCAGGCATCTAAGTGCAAAGCACGAGCTGCAGTGGAGTAGACACCTCAAAAACCAAGAAAGGTCTCTGGCTCCTCCTGCTTCCTCTTCTGCTGCAGTCTCGGCCTCTTCATCCACCTCTGTAGTGACAGTGGCACCTGCCACCCCGCAAACAGAGGATCTGCCAGCAACACTACCACCTGGGTCACCAACCATCTCCACAATGTCCCATGGAAGCGTTCAGCTCTCTATCTCCCAAACATTGGAGCGGAAGAGGAAGTACCCCCCTAGCCACCCGCGATCCCTGGCCCTGAATGCCAGCATTTCAAAACTCCTGGCCTTTGAAATGCTGTCATTCCGTCTGGTGGAGATGCAGAGTTTTAAAAGCCTGATGGCATTGGCTGTCCCACAGTACGTCGTGCCCAGCCGCCACTATTTTTCCAGGCGAGCCATCCCTTCCCTGCACAACCAAGTGGGGGACAAAATCAGGTGTGCACTGCGCAACACCATCTGTGGCAAGGTCCACCTAACTACGGATGCGTGGACCAGTAAGCACGGTCAGGGACGTTATATCTCCCTAACAGCACACTGGGTAAATGCAGTGGCGAATGGGCCTGAGGCAGATAGCAGTTTGGCGCATGTCCTTCCACCACCGAGGATTGCAGGGCGCTTCAGTTTGCCTCCTGTTGCTAACTCCTCCTACTCCGCTTCCTCATCCTCTACCGCCTCCTCATCCGGTCAGCGTAACACCTTCACCACCAACTTCAGCACAGCCAGAGGTAAACGACAGCAGGCAGTTTTAAAACTTTCCTGTTTGGGGGAAAAACCCCACACCGTGCAGGAGTTGTGGAGGGACATGGAACAACAGACCAATGAGTGGTTGCTGTCAGTGAGCCTCAAGCCCGGCCTGGTGGTGTGCGATAATGGGCGAAATCTCGTAGCAGCTCTGGGCCTAGCCGGTTTGACGCACATCCCTTGCCTGGCGCATGTGCTGAACTTGGTAGTCCAGAGGTTCCTTAAAAATTACCCCAATATGCCAGAGCTGCTGCAGAAAGTGCAGGCTGTGTGTGCGCACTTTCGGCGTTCTCACCCTGCTGCTGCTCGCCTGTCAGCGCTGCAGCGTAACTTCGGCCTTCCCGCTCACCGCCTCATATGTGACGTGCCCACAAGGTGGAACTCCACTTTGCACATGCTGGCCAGACTGTGCGAGCAGCAGCAGGCGATAGTGGAGTTTCAGCTGCAGCAATCACGCGTGAGTCGTTCTGCGGAACAGCACCACTTCACCACCAATAACTGGGCCTCCATGCGAGACCTGTGTGCCTTGTTGCGCTGTTTCGAGTACTCCACCAACATGTCCAGTGCCAATGACGCCGTTCTTAGCGTTACTATCCCAGTTCTATGCCTCCTTGAAAAAGCGCTTCGGGCGATGATGGAAGAGTATGTGGCACAGGAGGATGAGGAGGAGGAGGAGGAAGCGGGATCATTTCAAAGGCTTTCAGGGCAGTCTTTCACAAGTGGCTACGAGGGTGGGTTCCTGCACCAACAAACGCCAGGTACACAATTGTCTGGCAGAAAGGGCACAGTTCTGGAGGATGACGAGGTGGAGGAGGAGATGGAGGAGGAGGAGGAGCCATTTTCACAGCAGGGCGGCACCCAGACCAGCTCGTGGCCATCACTGGTGCGTGGCTGGGGGGATACAGAGGACACAGACGATACACCTCCCACAGTGGACAGCTTTTCTTCTCCCTCTGGGCAGCCTGGCACACATGAGCGATTACATGCTGCAGTGTTTCCACAATGACAGCCGAGTTGGCCACATTTTAACTGGTGCTGATTACTGGGTGGCCACCCTGCTGGATCCCCGTTACAAGGACAACGTACCGTCCTTAATTCCCTCACTGGAGCGGGATCGTAAGATGCGCGAGTACAAGCGCACGCTGGTAGACGCGCTGCTGGTGGCATTCCCACCTGACAGCAGGCGTACGGTGGAAGCACAAGGCGAAGGCAGAGGAGGAGGAAGAGGTCGCCAACGCAGCCGGGGCACCGGCAGCACCTCAGAAGGCAGGGTTAGCATGGCTGAAATGTGGAAAAGCTTTGTCAGCACGCCACAACAACCAGCACCACCAGCTGAGATGGAACGTCTTAGCAGGAGGCAGCATTTCACCAACATGGTTGAGCAGTATGTGTCCACAGGCCTACACGTACTGGATGACGGGTCTGCCCCCTTTAACTTCTGGGTCTCCAAATTGGGCACATGGCCTGAGCTTGCCCTTTATGCCTTGGAGGTGCTGGCCTGCCCTGCAGCCAGTGTATTATCTGAACGTGTAATTAGCACGGCAGGGGGCGTTATCACAGACAAGCGCAGCCGCCTGTCCAGAGCCAATGTGGACAAGCTCACGTTCATTAAAATGAACCAGGCATGGATCCCACAGGACTTGTCCGTACCTTGTGCAGAATAGACATGTATACCGGTGTTGTGACAAAAGCTGTCCGGCCATCGGATTGTGTCCGGCCCATACAGCGAAGGCGCAGCGCTTGCGCAGTACAGAGGACAGGGAGATTCACAAAATCTCCGAAGATGAACGGCGCCTGCGCTGTGAGTGCAGGTTCAAGCCCCACCATCCAAGTGGACATACGGTAGCACATAGTAACAGGGCCCCTCACGGGCTCGGTTCGATCGCCACACTTCGGGCACGGCCTCACTTGGCTTGGCTTGAACCACGGATGGTGTGGCCTTCACCTGAACTCACCACGCAGGCGCCGTTCGTCTTGGGAGATTTTCGAAATCCCCTTGTCCTACATACTGAGCAAGCGCAGTACAGGGTGGACACTATTTGACGGGGACAGAATTCGACACATCACCGGCCTTACCCAGCCATTGTTGTATTTTTGAATCAGTGTTGGCTACCTCGTCCTCCTCCACCGCCGCTTCCACCTACACAGCCACATCCACCGCCACCTCAACCTCCTACTCCATATGGACCTCGTCCTCCTAGGTCAAGATTATTATTTTTTATTTTTATTTTTATTTAAATTTTTTTTATGTTATTTTAAGTTATTTCCATATCCACATTTGTTTGCAGAGCACTTGCCATGCTCTTAACAACATTTTGCTGCCATTTGCAGCCCTCTAGCCCTTTCCATTACTTTTTTAGAGCCTTTTTAGTCCTTAGAAGTCCGGGTCCCCATTGACTTCAATGGGGTTCGGGTTCGGGTCCGGGTTCGGGTTAAAGTTCGGTCCTTTTTTCCGAAGTTCGGCCGAACCCGTCGAACCCGAACATCCAGGTGTCCGCTCAACTCTAGTAGAGATCTGTCTCCCATTTGGTCATGGGTCTACTCTTAGCAAAGGTGGACCTGTTATTTAGTAAATTCTAAATCAGTGAAGTGCCCTTTTGGGGCTCTTTCCTAGAAGTTAGGAATTGCTAGACTTTGTGGTGTAATATTACTGATAAAGGGGAAGAGAGCAGGAAATGCCTAATGTGAAGTATAATGTTTGGGATAGGTGATACTTCCTTATGAGAATCTCCAGGTCATCTGGTTTACTGTCAGTGAGGAGATCTTCAGCCCATTAGACTCCATAGTGTTTCCAATTTGGAATATGAAGATCCAGAATTATAAGTCCCAGAACATTGATAGGAAAATGTATTGTGTCCTCATGTTTGGGCATTTGGATGGAAAGCTATCCTTTCCTCCACGTTATGCCTCATACACACGGCCGGTTTTCCTGTCGGAAAAACTGTGATGAGAGCTTTTGGCCCGGGAATCCCGGCCATGTGTATGCTCCATTGGAGTTTTTCCGACGGGAAAACTGCTGGAAAAAAAAAGGGAGCAGGATCTCTTTTTTCCCATCAGGAAAAAATCCTAGCGGGAAAACCGTTCGGCTGTATGCTTTTCGGATGGGAAAAAAACGTGCATGCTCTAAAACAATTTGACGTATGCTCGGAAGCATAGAACTTAATTTTGTTGTCTCGCCATAGTCTTTTACGTCACCGCGTTCTTGGCAGTCAAAAGTTCACCGGACTTTTGTGTGACCGTGTGTATGCAAGGCAGGCTTGAGAGGAATTCTGTTGGGAAAACCATAGTTTTTTTATCCGACGGGAAAACCAGTCGTGAGTACGAGGCATTAGAATGGATTCTCTGGTTGTAAAAGGTAGCTCATTCTTGGGTGGGAAGAGGTTTTCAAAGATTCAATATTGACCCACAGTGGTGTCTCACAAGTGGAAAATCAGAATTTTAGTTGATCAAAATGTGTTGCAGCATGGTATTCAACAATATCAACCAAACCCATACCTCTAACTTATGTTTGGTGAGTAAAGACTGAGAGCACCTAGATTTTTCCCTTGCCAAATCAACTTTTGTAGGAGGGAGGCCAGGGAGGATAAATAAGATTGTGGGGTGGGAATATGGAGTGTTCCGAATAGGTATAAAATTTGGCGTAAGATGAGCATCTTAAAGGCCGCTATTCTACCTACCTAAAACAGCTCCACATGTTTCATGTTGTTTAGCTCTTTGTCTAATTTAGCCAGAAGGGGTCTATAAATTGCTTCCGCAGTGAAGGTGTGATTTGGTTTCCCAGATATGGGATACTGTTGGATGTCCAGCTTTATAGAAACTGACGTTGCAGTGATAAGACTCTTTGGTGGGGTATGCCCAAATTTAGGATTAGGGACTTACTATAGATAACCTTGTAGTAGGAAAATTAGCTAAATTCCAGCAGCAGGGAGTGGGCTTGAGGGAGAGATGTCTTAGGAGTAGTCAGCATTAAAATAACATAATAACATAATCCGCAAATAAGTTGATGGTGTGTGTTCTATGAACTGTATCGAAACCCATAATGTTTGGATGAGAGCGGATACTCACCGCCAGTGGTTCAATCATCAAATTGAATATCGAAGGGGACAGACAGCAACCTTGCCTAGTGCTGTTTGTTAAAGTGAATGGCTTAGACAAAATGCTGGAAGTGAAGACCTAGGCCGAGGGAGAGGAATAGAGGGCTAGTAAAGCCATGAGTCTTATATCCTGAAAACCAAATTTGTTAAGAACTTTATGCATATATCCTCAGTGAACTCGGTCGAAAGCCTTCTCTGCATCTATAGAAAGAAGAAGAAAAGGCGTCTGACTTTGCCTTGCATAATTTATAATGTTTAAGATTCTCCTGGTAGTGTCAGGTGGTTGTCTTCCTGCAATGAAGCCCATTTGATCCACTTGTACCAATTTTGATAAAATAACCAACAAACAGTGGGCTAAGATCTTGGTATACAGCTTGACATCAGTGTTAAGAAGGTAAATGAGCCTAAAATTAGCTGTCAGGTTCTTTCCATGGTTTAGGGAGAGTGACGATGTGCACCCTCAGCAACTCAGATGGGAAGGAGGCTTTCTCTGCAGCAGCCTTATACAGCGCCGATAAGTGTGGGGCTAGGCATTCGCCAAAGATTTGGTAGTACTCGTGAGAGAATACATAAGATCAAAGGTATTTCCCTTTCGGAAAGGGACTTAATAGCATTGAGTATTTCATGATTCGAGAATGGGTGGTTACGTTTTTGAAGGTCAAGGGGAGATAAAACAGGAAGCTGAATATTATCTGAGAGAGCAGCAATTGCAGGTGCTGATGGTTTGGGGGGGGGGTAGCAGAATCATCTCTAAGGTTGTACAGTGAAGTATAGTAATCTGCAAAGGCATTTGCTATGTCTTGAGGATTAGTCACTCTGTGGCGAGTGGTAGTATGAAATAGGTATGAGATTTTTAATTTAGTTCAATGTGCTTTGAGATGGGAGGCAAAACATTTTCTGGCTCTATTGTGTTGGGAGTAATAAATGATCTTTAGTTGTCACATTAGCCGATCATGATTATCGTTAAGGAGGGTGCGCAGCTCTAACCTTAATTTTCCAAGCTTGTTTGCTAAGCTAGGGTTAGGGGATTCTTTGTTCTGGGTTTCCAATGAGTGGATCGTAGTTAACACCTGCTGTAATTTAGCAGCTTTTAAGCGGAGTTCCACCCAAAAATGGAACTTCCGCTTTTTGGAACCCTCCCCCCCTCCGGTGTCACATTTGGCACCTTTCAGGGGGGAGGGGGGTGCAGATACCTGTCTAAGACAAGTATTTTCACCCACTTCTGGGCATAGACTCCCGTGGGAGTCACGCCCCTTCCCGCAAACCCCCCCCCCGCTGTCTACTGGGAAATACACTGTTCCCAGGAGAGAGCGGGGACCAGTGACGGCGCGCAGCGCTACTCACGCATGTGCAGTAGGGAAACGGGCAGTGAAGCCGCAACGCTTCACTTCCCGATTCCCTCACCGAGGATGGCGGCGGGTGCAGCCGTGGGACGAGCAATTGTTTGACCTTGGCTGCCAACATCGCAGGCCCGCTGGACAGGTAAGTGTCCATATTTTAAAAGTCAGCAGCTGCAGTATTTGTAGCTGCTGGCTTTTAAAAAAAAAAAATTGGCGGAACCTCCGCTTTAAGTTTCTTCTCCTTAGCACCCATTTGTATCAGGATGCCATGCATGTACACCTTATGGGCGTTCCACACAGTAAAGGCATCAGACGAGGGTTTCACTTGAAAAAAATTCCCAAAGCTGCTGAAGGAGCACATTGCCAGTCTGAGTGTCATTCAGAAATGTATTGTTACAACACTAAATACGCTTAGGTAGGCAAGTATTTTCCTCTGATATCGTGATAGAAACAGGAATATGGTCTGACCATGTGATATCCGAGATGTCAGAGGAAGTGACTTTTTTAGGTGGCATTTGTCTACTAGGAAGAGATCAATACTTCTGTGAGTAACAGAAAATGTAATGAAGAGGGCCGAACCTCAGCACATATCAGCACATACTATAAGATTGCCACTCCTGATCTTTTGTAAACAAGCAAACAACTTACGGAGAAACCTTCCCTGGTGAATATTAGGAGCATAAACACCAATGATGGTATAGCGATTACTATTAATATCACATACTAGGATAAAATATCTACCTTCTACATCAATAATTGAAGAGTGTAGGGTAAACGACACTAAAGCCTCGTACACACGGCCAGTTTTCTCGGCAAGAAAGCTGCTGGGAGAGCTTTTTGCAGAGAAAACCATCCGTGTGTATGGTTTCTCGGGGAGAAAACTGCCGGGAATCCCGACGAGAAAAATAGAGAACCTGCTCTCTATTTTCTCGTCGGGATTCTGGGCAGAGTGTTTCCTGCTGAGAAAACCGTGAGTGTGTATGCTTACCTGTCCCAGGTAAGCCTGCGCAAGCTCGATGAGACTTCAACGTATGCGCAGTAGCTTAAAAGGGTAGTGTAGGGTGTAGCAAGATGGAGGCGACGGCATCGAATGTGACGAGCGCACGCTTGTCGTAGTCGATGACGTCACCGCGTTCTTGCCATTCAAAAGTGTGTACATTCGGCGAGCAAGGAAAGCTTGCCAGGAACCCCGTCAGGAAAACCAAAGTTTTTTTCCTGACGGGTTTTGTGTACGAGGCTTGAGTTTTCTATAGCAATAAGATCCCCTCTCTTTTCAAGGAGTAATTTCCTACAAACATGTGGGGGAAATCCTTATGGAGACATTTTGTGGCTGCAGAGACTTGAAAATGGGTCTCCTGTGCTATGAGAACATCCGCCTTAGAGAAAATAGCTTTATTCCAGACAGAGAATCTTTTGGCCGGGTGGTTAAGGCCACAGGTATTCAGTGATACATTTTGAGGGTCATGTCAACAGAAAGTTAAACGCAGTGATATAGATGGCATCCGCCATGATAGGTACGTAGACCACGCTTGGAACCAAGATGAGATGAGCAGGCATATAGCCTGGAATCTATGGCTATATGCTGTGAAGGTTGCATTCGATAGATGAGGTATTTGCTGTGTTTAATACAATGGCAAACAGTACATAATGAACAACATATAGAAAAGTTAAAACAAAGCACGCCTCCAGAAAAAGGAACTTAAAAAGTAGACGTTCAATGTAAAATCGGGAGCAGCAAAGCTGCTGGTATGGTGGGGTAATAAAATGCATGATATCTTACGCAGGAAATTGGCTCCTCCGAAGGAAGGTAGAGCTCATGGTGCAACAAGAATGCGGCCCGTCACTGCCTGGGGATGTGACGATTTCTTGTGAGAGACTTTAGGCCATTCTTGTTGACTGTGGGATGTTACCTTCGCTTTCCAAAATTGGGGAGGATGTTCAGGGATTATATTCCATGTTTGGAGTAGGTTGATACCGTCCTCCATGGAGCTAGTAAGGGAAGTGTGGCCATTGCGATCTTCAGCATTGCAGAGTATTTCCATTGATAGGAAATGTCATGATTACTTAGGGCTTTCATAATAGAGTATGTGTATGTGTAGAGTATGGTCTGACAGATCTGGGAGAACCTGGAGTAGGATAGCTTGTTCTGGCAGTTGGTCTTTTTTGTGGAATGCCGCTATAATGCATTCCTTGACTTGAAAAAGTGGATCCACAGCACAACACCTCTGGATATATCTTGCAGTAACAAGGTGGGTTTGGGAACTGTGTATTCCATCTATAGTAAAAAGGTCACAGACATAGTGGGGTAGTTGGGACTGGAGGGCCGACTCCGAAAAATCCCTGATTTTTAGGTTATTACGCCTTGAGCGATCTTCAAGGTCAGCTACTTTAGATTTTAGCCAATCTATCTTTACTATAGTGTTAAAGGATGTCATGCAAGGACTTATACCATCCTCCAGGTGGCTAACTCTGTCACCCAAATCCTGGATTTCTGCTGTGAATTTGTGAAAGCAAGCTTGCATGTCTGACTGCAGGAAGCATGCAAAGGCATATCTTTAAGGACTGTGTAAGATACTGGCTAACCTGTTGTGTTAAAGGAAGCAAAAGGAATTGGGCGCGCTGTCTCTCCCTCTGAGGCACTGACCTCCATGCAGGATCCCATGGCTGGGGCAGGATCAGAGTCTTTTAAAGTGGCAGAAAAACAACAAACAATCCTGCGCACAAGATGACCATTGACCATTCAGTAATCTATAACGATAGCACCGGCCTTGCTGCCCTTCGTGGATAGGGGTGTCCTAGTAGCAAATGAAAAAAAGGAAAAAAAAGGAAGAACAAGAGTGCACCAGCCTGGTGTAATATCGTTTAGGATAATTTATTTAAAATAAAAGCAATAGAAAGGTACTCACAAAACTAGTACAAAAGTTTGCATTGTACAAACAGTGCCTTGGAGGCTGCAGCATGTGAAACCCAAACCACGGTGGCTTTGATAAAGAAGCTGTGCGCTTCAAAACGCGTCAGCCGGTAGTGCGCCCCATCACGGTCTCCTTGATCGGTCAAAGTGTGGTTTGGGTTTCACATGCTGCAGCCTCCAAGGCACTGTTTGTACAATGCGAACTTTTGTACTAGTTTTGTGAGTACCTTTCTATTGCTTTTATTTTAAATAAATTATCCTAAACGATATTACACCAGGCTGGTGCGCTCTTGTTCTTCTTTTTTTTCAGGATCAGAGTCTTGCCTGGGTCTAGATTTTGCTGGGCTTCCAGAGCATGGAGAGGAGAGGGGTGAGTATCCATCCTCCTCTGTCTCCTGCTGCCATTTTGTTGTAGTCTGCGTGGCTTTGTTGCCTGAAGGGTAATCCTTGCAGCGTCTGGTCATTGCTGCAGGGTTGGGGACATATTAGGAAGCCCGTGAATTGAAGAAGTCAGTGCTGGGCGCTCATAGATGTACGGATCATCCGGAGTGCTGGCGGTTCTGGGTCGCTCCACCCCCAAACTCATGCTATATTTAACATGCTTTTTTGGAAATTGCATGATTAAAATGCTGCATGATTTATTTTACGTCAAAATTCATGTGGTATTTAACTCTAAGTGAATTGACCCCTATGTTAGAAAAGACCACTTACTATTCTTTAAATGTTTGCCAAAAAAGGTCATATCACAAGGGTTTTTTCTATACATCCAGACATTATTACAACCTGTTACACATAAGGCCAAAATACATTTACAGCACATAAGCTACTGTACCAAATTGTATGAGTGCTATAGTACTGTTTCCCACTTCATGCACTAGGTGCTCTTCACTTTTTTTATTTCTCTCTCCCACTCAGTCTGGTTAGGTTAACAAAATATCATCAAATTCTACAAATATAACATCTCAGATGACTTTTGTAAAATAATAAACACATTTTGTAGCTGTTTTTGTGTTACTTTGGCATAACCTTTTTCTATACTATCTGATTCAAATGTAATCTAAAATGTACTTTCGGTAAGTTTAGCCAGAAATACTCCAAATTCTCCAGAGGAATAAAAGTGTCATTGTTTTTTTATTCTTCACTTAAACAGTTAATCATATCACAGCCAATGCATGGGGTAGAGGTCAGTTTAATATAGCAGCTCCAAAGACTTGTGTTTCATAAAAAATGATTACAACTTTTTTTTCTCAAAGAAATTTCTAATTAAAAACAAGGATAAAGGGCTTTAAGAAAGTTGCATTACGAAATTCATAATGAATCTTAAAGGTCTTAAAAATACATGCATTTTACAAGGTACTTACAGTTTGACATTTTCTAATAAGAAAAATTAAGGGCTATAGAATCCTAAACCAAAAAAAACAATCAATACAGCTCCATAGAAGAGATTAACCAACAGCAAGACCAATTAAGTTTCTGCCCTACTTCTAGTAAAAAGCACTGAGAAATAACTTCCAATTAATACATATGCATACACCGAAAAAGTCTTTGATTTTAATGTTTTATATAGAGAGTTAGACTAAGATCATAATATAAAAAATAAAAAAAACACTTCAGTCTCATTTTTAAACATAAAAACTCAACATGTTGTAAAATAAATTAAAGTTAATGTTATACCACTCAAAAATACTTAGAACCTGTCAGGTAACATATTCATAGAGGTTAAAAGGGGATAAGACAGCATATGCCATTAAATAATACAAAATTATCTTGACAGGAAACTAATAAAAAGCTAGGGATTGCTAAAGAAAGCAAATAAAAAACATACATTTAAAAATGTCCGTGTATGATTAAAAATGTTTGTACCCTCTATTACAGTAGTAAGGGAAATATGAGACAGGGTGGAAATTAGGCAAAAAGATGGATATCATTCTGAAGGGATGCTAGGGCATCCTTTTTCTGGAGTAGGGGCATTGCTAAGATTGTAAAAAAAATCCAAGAAGGATTTCAAAGTACCCACAGTGTTATAGTGGTTGTAAACCTCTTGACGTGACATGAAAGGAAAAAGTACATTGTTCTATAGTGTTTACTTTTCTTTTATTAAAATCTTAGATTTCTCTCTGCTGTCTAGTTCCTCTGCTAGCTGTATGAGTAATTTCTGACAGATTTTCCTGATTCCAAAAGATAAAAAGGTGACATAGGAGATATCTCGAGCACATTCAAATTTATATCCTCTGCTCTGCATCATTCCTGTGTCCAATCAGCTACTAGAGCTTGTCTCACTGACTCCCCCCCCCACTTTTTAAAAGCTCAGACAAGTATACATTCTGTATTTTTAACTGATGTAGAGCAGAGAGGGCTGTGGAGAAACAGGTAGAACTTATGTAGGAGGATTTGTTTCATCTCTGTTTATCACCTGGGGCTAGTCACCTTACTGGGTATATGTAAGAGTTTACAAGCACTTTAAAAGAAAAAAGACCTGCAAACAAGGTACATTATGATGTTGCAGCACTATGTTTTATTTAATCCAGGGTTTAGTTTCCCACAACCTGTCCCCATTAGAACATAAGGCCCTTAGGAATTTAGAAATGGACAGGAACATTGTCATTCGTAATGCGGATAAGGGTGGGCTGGTGGTGGTTCTTGATTCTGACACCTATCAAAGTGAGGCTCTACGTCAGCTGTCTGATAGCAATACTTACACTTCACTCAAAGGTGACCCCACCATCACTTTCTCTACTAAACTTTCCTCTTTGTTGGACACAGCAGTCCATGCGGGAATTTTTTCAGAAAAAGAAAAAGAAAAACTGTTATTCATTCCCATTAATCCCGTGATGCCAGTGTTCCATCACCTGCCAAAAGTTCACAAAGGCCTGGACCCACTCATGGGCAGGCCCATAGTGGCAGGTATTGGATCGCTTAACGAGCGCCTGGGAGAGTGGATCGATGGCCAACTCCAGCCATTGGTAGTCAACCTCCCAGGGTATCTACGTGACACCAAACAACTACTTATAAAACTTAGGGACTTCCAGTGGAAAGCAGAGTACAGGTGGATCACATGCGATGTCACTAGTCTTTATTCGAGTATTCCTCATGACCTGGGTGTTTTGGCTGTGTCCACTTTTCTTAAAGAATCCAGGAGGTATTCATTGGCATTACAGGAGTTCATCTTGTTGTCATTGAACTACCTACTTACACACAATTTGTTTATGTTCGACGGGGGATATTATCTCCAAAAATGCGGGGCCTCTATGGGAGCGAAATTCTCGCCTTCCCTGGCCAATCTCTATATGGGATTTTGGGAGAGGTCCCGCATTTTTGGACATGACAGCCCCCGTCGTTCAGACACGGTTTTCATTTGCAGGTTCATTGATGACCTCCTGTTTGTTTCCTCTCATGAGGAGACAAACTTACAGGATTGGTTGGATCACTTCAATGACAATTCCATGAATCCTCGTTTCACGGGGAAACTAGGCATTACTTCCATAGATTTTTTGGACGTTAATTTGTCGGCTGCCAATGATGTGGTAGTCACAGGCATTTACAGAAAACCCACAGCTGGCAATGCCCTCCTTAGAGCAGATTCGGGTCACCCCAGCCATACCATTCGCGGGGTCCCGGTCGGACAATTCCTCAGGCTCCGTCGTTTGTGCAGCAGACCTGAGGATTTTGCCACTGAGGCTGCGAACATGACCCAACGGTTCATTAGCAGGGGTTATGCCCCTAACATTGTAAAAAGAGCCTCCAAAGCTGCGAGTGCCATCCCTAGAGAGACTTTACTTCGGAATCATCCGAATAAATATAAAAACCAAGTGGCATTGTCTTTCAGTGGAATTCCGGTATTCTCCACACCGTACAGCTTTGAATTCAGTAAAATAAAATCTACTATCGAGAAATACCTTCCCATTCTACTGAATGACCCTGCCTATCACAAAATACTCTCTAGGGGGGTTAAATCAGTGTCCCGTAGAGCCCCTACCTTGGGCAGTCGCCTTTCCCCCAGCCTTTTCTCAAGTAAATCTTCGGCCACTAATTGGTTGCACTTTCAGGGCACCTTTAGATGTGGAATGCCTCACTGTAATTACTGTAAACATATAAAAACAGGTGATACAGTTCAGTCAAGCACCAATCACAATTCTTTTGACATCAAGCAATTCATTAATTGCAATACCAAGTTTTTGGTATATGTGATTAAATGCGAACAGTGCGATATCCAATATGTCGGAAGAACAACCAGGAGACTTAAGGATAGACTGTACGATCACCTGTATGATATACAGAAAGACAGGAATACAAATGTTGCTAGGCACTGGGCATATGTACATCAGAAAAATGTCTCATGCCTCTCTATACAAGGCATAGAAAAAATCAGTTCACCTGCAAGAGGGGGAGACAAGTTCAGGACACTGTGCAGGCGTGAAGTCTATTGGATCTTCTCGTTGGATACTAGGATACCGGCGGGCCTCAACTTTGAATGGGATGTATCCCACTACTATGACTAGTTCTCACGTCCTGCACAGTGTTTCCATTTTATTTTATCTTATTTTATTCAGTTACCATGATACTCATTGCTCTTTGCATGTTTTAATCTTCATGGTTTCTGTAACATTATCTACAATATTCATGTAACATGAAAGTTCTACTATTTCATTGAGACCAATTTCCTTTCTTTTTTCTTCTTTTACTCCTTTTTTAGCATTGAATCATAATTCATATGGTTTTGAAGAAATAATATGGACTTGGTTTCTCATTTGCACAAATTATCATGTAGTGGTAGATTGTAACGATTAGGTTGTGTCATTATATGTTCCACACATCCTTTTTGTTTTTTGTTTTGAGTGTTCCATAGTCTCTTTTTCTATTCTTTTAACTCATGTTGGTACTGTTATGTCATTTTCGATAGTATGCATTGTTTTGGATTTATACAAACACAATTATGCATATGTAGGCGATACAACCATAATCTTCCATTTTGGAAGCAAAAACATATATATATGCAGGAAAATTGTATTTCAAATTGTATTTTGAACTATATCACAGATGCAACATTGTATTGGTATTTGTTGAGTGCCCACACTTATGTCGGCATCATGTATGTTTATTCTAGTTAGGATCCAACCACAAGGTTATTGTCATTATTGTTATTACTTTTAAACAAACATTTTCACACAGACACTTGCTCTAGTGTGAATTGTTCACACAGAACCATTTTGTGCATCTTTCCACACTCTGATTGGATATATTGACTTCCATCGAGGTGTCTATAGTTGGACGTGTACCTCAACCGATACACACAATTTTGGAACGACCACACACATAGACACATCTTTTTAGTGGGCTATCTATGTGTATGTTCATAATGACATATTCTTGTTGGTCTGGGATTCATATGCACTTTGTCCCGAAACAGACAGGCATATATGTACACGCACTCTTGTTATCTTTACCATTCATTACTCATACATATGGGCATATTTATAGTCCTTATAGTTCTTCTAGTTCGTCAATGCATACTCATACCTTAAATTACACAAAATATTCCACACATTATTCCATTAAGACCTTTTATGTACGTTTCATATAGATTGGTGATGGTTATGGACATTGGTTAATTACAACCAATCTAAACCAATTTGTCCATGCATGCGTGCCCATTTACTATGCACGTTGCATGGGTTCTATGTCCCTCTACACCGGGCGTCGCTAAATGGCGGACCGCGGGCCGGATCCGGCCCCAGTGGCCATTCTGTCCGGACCGCAGCCTCGCCAAGTAGCGTCCTCTCCCTGTCGCCGGCTCACCCGGCTCGCCCGCCTGCCACTGCCGATGCTGCTATATACACAGCATGGCAGGCGCGGCGGGTCCGTGCCTTCTTTAATATCTCTGCACTGCCCCTCCCCATACTGCCTGTCTAAAATCACACAAAACATGAAGCGCGGCCGCTCTGGACAAAGGGGGGGACTTTTAAGTTAAAAAGTGGGTGATTGGTTGCTAGGCAGCGGGGCGGTCCCAGCAATAAATCACTCACTTTTAACGTGAAAAGTCCCGCCCATTGTCCAGAGCGCCCACGCTTCATGTCCTGTGTGAAAAAGGTAGGGTTTTGTGGGGAGGGAAGGAGTGCTGTGCTGTGCTGTAAAGGACAGTGGTTTTTGATATCGAGAGAGGTCTGCGATGGGGGGTCAGTCTGTAATAAGGGGTCTGTGATGGGGGGTCAGTCTGTAATAAGGGGTCTGTGATGGGGGGTCAGTCTGTGATGAGGGGACTGTGATGGGGGTCTGTGATGGGGGGTCAGTCTGTGATGAGGGGACTGTGATGGGGGGTCTGTGATGGGGGGGTCAGTCTGTGATGAGGGGACTGTGATGGGGGGTCAGTCTGTGATGAGGGGACTGTGATGGGGGGTCAGTCTGTGATGAGGGGTCTGTGATGGGGGGTCAGTCTGTGATGGGGGGTCTGTGATGGGGGGTCAGTCTGTGATGGGGGGTCTGTGATGGGGGGGTCAGTCTGTGATGAGGGGTCTGTGATGGGGGGTCAGTCTGTGATGAGGGGTCTGTGATGGGGGGTCAGTCTGTAATGAGGGGTCTGTGATGGGGGGTCAGTCTGTAATGAGGGGTCTGTGATGGGGGGTCAGTCTGATGAGGGGTCTGTGATGGGGGGTCTGTGATGGGGGTCAGTCTGTGATGAGGGGTCTGTGATGGGGGGTCAGTCTGTAATGAGGGGTCTGTGATGGGGGGTCAGTCTGTAATGAGGAGTCTGTGATGGGGGGTCAGTCTGTGATGAAGGGACTGTGATGGGGGGTCAGTTTGTGATGGGGGGTCAGTATGTGATGAGGGGACTGAGATGGGGGGTCAGTCTGTGATGAGGGGACTGTGATGGGGGGTCAGTCTGTGATTTGGGCGGTCAGTCTGTGATGGGGGGTTTGTGATGAGGCAGGGGGGATGTGACGTAAGTGGGGGCTGAGGACACTGATGTAAAGGGGGGGCTGTGATGTGAAGTGGGGGACTGAAGACACTGATGTAAAAGGGGGTCTAATTTCTGCACTAGCAAAACACATGTCTCTGCAAGGGCAATAGAAAACAATTGTTTTCTATGTGTCCTGTTCACACTGAAACAGCGGACTGTGATGGGGGGTCAGTCTGTGATGAGGGGTCTGTGATGGGGGGTCAGTCTGTGATGGGGGGTCAGTCTGTGATGGGGGGTCTGTGATGGGGGGTCAGTCTGTGATGAGGGGTCTGTGATGGGGGGTCAGTCTGTGATGAGGGGTCTGTGATGGGGGGGTCAGTCTGTAATGAGGGGACTGTGATGGGGGGTCAGTCTTTGATGAGGGGACTGTGATGGGGGGGTCAGTCCTCGATGAGGGGACTGTGATGGGGGGGTCAGTCTGTAATGAGGGGTCTGTGATGGGGGGTCAGTCTGTAATGAGGAGTCTGTGATGGGGGGTCTGTGATGGGGGGTCAGTCTGTGATGAGGGGTCTGTGATGGGGGGTCAGTCTGTAATGAGGAGTCTGTGATGGGGGTCTGTGATGGGGGGTCAGTCTGTGATGAGGGGTCTGTGATGGGGGGTCAGTCTGTAATGAGGGGTCTGTGATGGGGGGTCAGTCTGATGAGGGGACTGTGATGGGGGGTCAGTCTTTGATGAGGGGACTGTGATGGGGGGTCAGTCCTCGATGAGGGGACTGTGATGGGGGGGTCAGTCTGTAATGAGGGGTCTGTGATGGGGGGTCAGTCTGTAATGAGGAGTCTGTGATGGGGGGTCTGTGATGGGGGGTCAGTCTGTGATGAGGGGTCTGTGATGGGGGGTCAGTCTGTAATGAGGGGTCTGTGATGGGGGTCAGTCTGTAATGAGGAGTCTGTGATGGGGGGTCAGTCTGTGATGAAGGGACTGTGATGGGGGGGTCAGTTTGTGATGGGGGGTCAGTATGTGATGAGGGGACTGTGATGGGGGTCAGTCTGTGATGAGGGGACTGTGATGGGGGGTCAGTCTGTGATTTGGGCGGTCAGTCTGTGATGGGGGGTTTGTGATGAGGCAGGGGGGATGTGACGTAAGTGGGGGCTGAGGACACTGATGTAAAGGGGGGGCTGTGATGTGAAGTGGGGGACTGAAGGCACTGATGTAAAAGGGGGTCTAATTTCTGCACTAGCAAAACACATGTCTCTGCAAGGGCAATAGAAAACAATTGTTTTCTATGTGTCCTGTTCACACTGAAACAGCGCCCCTGCGTACTGAGCAGTGTGGTGCAAAATACATACTGTTTCTATGCACCGCAACTGAGCTGTGGTGCATAAAAATGAATTAAATGTATTTTGACATTTCAATAAAGTTGAAAGAAAAAAAGCACAAATTGTGATGTGTGTGGATCGTAAAGGTGTGTGCATGTGTGTGGTGGGGGGGGGGGCGCTGTGAAGTGGAGGACATCATGTGGAGTCATAGCACCAATATGGCATTCGGACCTCCGCTGGAACAAAATTTTTCCGACCGGACCCCCGTGAATTTTAATTCAGTACCCCTGCTCTACACCATACTATATTTGCATTTATATATAATTCTAGTTTGTCTTAAATTTCCCGTTTGGAATATTTGCTGAGAAATTTTGTACTCAGGGCTCCAGGGGAGGTGAATATATCGAGTACCTTCGTGCAATTTTAAAACATATATATATATATACATATTGTGAGGGGGTTAGCTCGGCAGCGGGTGTGTGTGACCCCCGGGATGGGCTCCCCACACAAAAACAGGCCCAGCAAACGGAGGTTGTGGTTTTCAAAATCAAAAAAAAGGTGCGGTTTATTTTCTATTTACAGTGACAAAACACAGCAAAGCCAAAAGAAACATAAACAAAATAAATCCTGGTCAACTTGACCTCTGACTAAACATACAGGTTTCCTAACTAACAACTGGGATCAGCCTAGTGCTGTCCTAGTCCCTAAGTCCCTGGTTTTAAATGTCCAAGCAAATAGCCACACAGGCTTTGTCTCACCGCACAGGGGTTCACTCTCCCTAGACAGTCCACACAGGTCTGGTTCCAGGCATGAGCAAACACCTAATGAATCTGGGAGTTTTTATAGAGGCCTAAATGAGCTGACAAGCTTCAGCTGGTCTCATCAACTCCCTGTCTGCACGACGCCCCACACTCTCCCTAGAGGTATGAGTCATCCATGAGCCCACTAGCCCCAGCTGGGCTTATACAACTCTCCACCTAGTTGTATAAGTCGGCGTAAAGCCTGAATCTGGGCGAAATATATCTACCCCCCTGGATGCAACCAGGTGACTCTACCTTCCTGCTGTCACATACCCCCCCTCTTGTTTTAACCTCGGGGTTGGAACACCAGCAATCAGGCATTCATGTACTCGAGACAAAGCATCCACATTCCCCATTTGAACGCCAGGGCGATGCTTTACTGCGAAGTTGAATTCCTGGAGGGCCAGGAACCACCTATTCACTCTTCTATTTGTTTCCTTGTTTTGAGCCATCCACTTTAACGGAGCGTGATCCGTAACCATGTCAAAGTGCCTACCTAGCAGGTAGTACCGAAGGGAATCTAGAGCCCATTTCACCGCTAAACACTCCTTTTCAACGGTGGCGTAATTTACCTCATGGGACTTCAACTTCCTGCTGAGGTAAATGACTGGGTGCTCTTCCCCGTTCCAGACCTGGGACAATACTGCTCCTAACCCCACATCTGACGCATCACTTTGTACGACAAAGTCTTTAGAGAAGTCGGGTGAGTACAACACTGGCTGGCTACATAAGGCTTGTTTCAAGAATTGGAATGCTGCCTCAGCCTCGGGGGTCCATTTAATCATGACCGACCCTTTCCCCTTCGTTAGGTTGGTTAGGGGCACAGCCTTAGAAGCAAAGTGGGGAATGAATCGCCGATAATACCCAGCGATTCCCAGAAAGGCTCGTACCTGCTTCTTGCTGTTGGGACGTGGCCAACTCTGGATGGCCTCGACTTTGTTGAGTTGGGGTTTTATTACTCCCCTCCCAATGGTGTACCCAAGATATTTGGCCTCCTCCTGCCCAATGGTACACTTCTTGGGGTTAGCCGTAAACCCCGCTTCCCGAACAGAGTCCATGACTGCTTGCACTTTTGGCAGATGTGAGGCCCAATCTGTGCTATGGACAATTACGTCATCCAGGTAAGCCGCAGCATACTTCCGATGGGGCCTCAGCATCTGGTCCATTTTCCGCTGGAATGTGGCCGGCGCATTCTGTAACCCGAACGGCATTCTTTTATATTGGAACGCCCCGTCTGGGGTTACAAATGCGGTTTTCTCTTTGGCCAATTTGGCCAGGGGGATTTGCCAATACCCTTTTGTGAGGTCAAGAGTCGTCATGTATCGGGCTGTTCCCAGCCGGTCGATCAACTCATCTATACGTGGCATGGGGTAGGTGTCAAATTTTGTAACTTTGTTCAACTGACGAAAATCGTTACAAAATCGCCAGCTCCCATCCGGTTTAGGCACCAACACAATGGGACTAGACCAATCACTTTGGGACTCCTCTATCACCCCTAAGTTCAGCATTTTCTGTACTTCCTCCCGTATTGCCTCCCGTCGGGCCTCTGGGATCCGATAGGGTTTTAACTTCACCCTTTCACCGGGCGGGGTAATGATGTCATGCTCTACCCCAGATGTTTGTCCCGGCAGCTCAGAGAATACCTCCTTGTTGCGAAGCACAAACTCCTTAACCTCCTGTTGTTGGGGTTGTGACAAGGTGGCTGCTATTCCAACCTCAGGAATCACACAACCAGTTTGAGCTGGTGACCAAGTGTCTGCGACTAGGGACTCTCTATCCCTCCAGGCTTTCAACAGATTAACATGATAGATCTGTTCGGGCTTTCGCCTTCCTGGTTGTCTGACCTTGTAATTCACTTCGCTCACTTTTTCCATTATCTCGTAGGGGCCTTGCCATTTGGCAAGGAATTTACTTTCAACTGTAGGGACAAGTACCAGTATCCTATCCCCCGGGGAAAAGGTACGGGTCTTGGCTCCACGGTTGTACACTCTCTGCTGTGCTAACTGCGCTTGGGCCAAATGTTCCTTCACGATGGGCATTACCTGTGCAATTCGGTCTTGCATCAGGGCGACATGCTCAATCACACTCCTGTGGGGAGAACTCTCACTTTCCCAAGTTTCCTTGGCAATATCCAACAGCCCTCTTGGGTGTCTCCCATACAGTAACTCAAAGGGGGAGAATCCCGTAGAGGATTGGGGCACCTCCCTAATAGCAAACATCAGATAAGGAAGTAGACAGTCCCAATCCTTTCCATCTCTATCCACCACTTTCTTCAACATTTGTTTTAGGGTTTTGTTGAATCTTTCAACCAGCCCATCGGTTTGGGGGTGATACACAGATGTACGTAATTGCGTCACTTTGAACAATTTACACAGCTCCTTCATAACCCGGGACATAAAGGGTGTACCTTGGTCCGTAAGCAGTTCTTTACAAATACCCACCCGGCTAAACACAAGAGATAGCTCTTTGGCTATGGTTTTGGCCGAGGTATTTCGGAGAGGGATCGCTTCTGGATAACGGGTGGCATAGTCCATTATAACTAATATGTACTGGTGCCCCCTAGCGGACTTGATTATAGGACCTACCAAATCCATGGCGATCCTCTCAAACGGGACCTCAATGATGGGTAGAGGGACCAGCGGGCTACGGAAATGTGGCATCGGGGCCGACCTCTGACACACAGGGCAGGAGGAACAATAATTTTCTATGTCCTTCATCACCCCCGGCCAATAGAATCTCTGTAATACCCTCTCTCGGGTTTTCTCTGTCCCCAGATGACCTCCAAGAATGTGCCCATGGGCCAACTCCAACACCAACTTCCTGTAAGGTTTGGGCACCACAAGCTGCTCAACGGTTTCTTCTGCCCTTTTTGCCACCCGATACAGTAGGTCCTTCTCTACGCTGAAGTATGGGTAAGTGCAGGTATTATCTGGGTTCACTAACTCGCCATCTATTTTCACTACGTTTTCCCGTGCCTTTATTAGGGCGGGGTCTTTCAACTGTTCTGTGGCAAAGTTTTCCCTGTGAACCTCAAGATCAGAAAACTCCACAGACGGTAGGTTTTCGTCTGAGGAGGTGGGCTCCTCTCCAGTTTCTTGAGTCTCCCCTGCCAATACTGATAGGGGAAATTCCGGAGAGTCCTCACCACTCTCAGGGGAGTTCTGGCTATCACATTCCTGGTACATAGGGGCACCAGTGGGGGGCTCAGGATCATCCCACAGTTCCCAGAACTTCGGAAAATCCCTTCCCACAATGGCGTCATGCGGTAACTGAGATACTAAGCCCACTGGATGGGAGAGGGTACCTTTGGGGGTCTCGAAACACACTGTAGTCACTGGATACTCTCGGGTGTCCCCATGCACACAAATAACAGCTACCTTGCTATTCCCAGAGACCTCTGTTTTAACTAACTCAGCCTTTATCAGGGTCACAAGGCTACCTGAATCCAGCAATACCACAACATTTCTACCATTAACACACATTTTGCATAAATGTTTCTCAGTTCCTCGAATGGCAGTGCATGCGACTGTCGCACACAGCGACTGACGTCTGCCCGTCAGAAAGTCACACTGCATGGGTTCCTCCACAACCGGGCAATTGGCTGCAATATGTCCCGCTTGCCGGCAGCGGTAGCAAACGATCCTTCTTGCCGCCTCTTGAGCCGCTGATTTCCCAGGCTGTTCTCGCCAAACTTGGGGTAGAGCTCCCACCCTCTCACTCTCTCCACCCTCACCCCTTGGAATCCTCTTATCCGCCCCTGGGGATGGTCTGGTCTTAGGGTGGAAAGTCCGAGTGTCTCTGGAAGAGGCCGTCAGGTTCTCTGTAGCCAAGTACTTCTCCACACGATCCACAAGACCATCGGCCGTCTCTGGGTCTCCATGGCTTACCCACTTTTGGATGGCAGTAGGAAGAGCTCTCAAAAACCGATCCATTACAACACGTTCCACAATCTTTGGTGCGGACAAAGTCTCTGGCTGTAGCCACTTTCTGCTCAGGTGAATGAGATCATACATTTGAGACCTGGGGGGTTTTCCAAGCTGGAAAGTCCAGTTATGCACACGTTGAGCCCGGACAGCCTGGGTGACACCCAGCCTTGCCAATATTTCAGCTTTTAGCATCACATAGTCTTTTGCTTGGTCAGGCTCTAGGTCATAGTAAGCCTTCTGCGATTCACCAGTTAACAGAGGAGCCACCAGTCCAGCCCACTGCTCCTCAGGCCACTTTTCTCTTTCAGCAGTCCTTTCAAATGTGGTCAAAAATACCTCTGGATCATCCTCTCCAGTCATTTTTGTCAATAAACGACTCACCCCAAAGGACGCGGTATTAGTGGGACGGCTTTCCTCACTGGTCTGCGGATGTTGCTGCATTACTGCTTCCAATTGTTGTAGTCTCTGCTCTTGCTTCTGTAACAGGTCTATGAAGCGGGCCTCAGATTGCTGCTGGGCTTGTTGCTGAGCTTCCAGACTCTGTTGGTGAGCTTGCTGCTGGGCTGCAAGGCTCTGTTGATGAGCTTGCTGCTGGGCTGCGAAGTTCTGTTGTTGAGCTGCAAGGCTCTGTTGATGAGCTGCAAGGCTCTTTTGCAAACCTGCATTTGTCTGCTGTTGATTGGCATTTGCTAGAGCCAGCTGCTTCAGTATCTCCTCCATGCTGGCTTAAAAAAAAACTGCCACTGGTTCTCCACCAACTGTGAGGGGGTTAGCTCGGCAGCGGGTGTGTGTGACCCCCGGGATGGGCTCCCCACACAAAAACAGGCCCAGCAAACGGAGGTTGTGGTTTTCAAAATTAAAAAAAAGGTGCGGTTTATTTTCTATTTACAGTGACAAAACACAGCAAAGCCAAAAGAAACATAAACAAAATAAATCCTGGTCAACTTGACCTCTGACTAAACATACAGGTTTCCTAACTAACAACTGGGATCAGCCTAGTGCTGTCC
This sequence comes from Rana muscosa, assembly GCA_029206835.1. NCBI lineage: Eukaryota > Metazoa > Chordata > Amphibia > Anura > Ranidae > Rana > Rana muscosa. Next base: position 1,174,185,020 of record CM055122.1, read on the forward strand.
TAGTCCCTAAGTCCCTGGTTTTAAATGTCCAAGCAAATAGCCACACAGGCTTTGTCTCACCGCACAGGGGTTCACTCTCCCTAGACAGTCCACACAGGTCTGGTTCCAGGCATGAGCAAACACCTAATGAATCTGGGAGTTTTTATAGAGGCCTAAATGAGCTGACAAGCTTCAGCTGGTCTCATCAACTCCCTGTCTGCACGACGCCCCACACTCTCCCTAGAGGTATGAGTCATCCATGAGCCCACTAGCCCCAGCTGGGCTTATACAACTCTCCACCTAGTTGTATAAGTCGGCGTAAAGCCTGAATCTGGGCGAAATATATCTACCCCCCTGGATGCAACCAGGTGACTCTACCTTCCTGCTGTCACAATATATATATCTCTACACATGCGCTTTGTTTATTCGTATATATCCATCTACTGCATGTTCATACAACAGCTCACTGTTATGTACCGCATACCCCCCCGGGATGACCTTTATCCCAACAGACAAAAGAGACATACACTCATACACAAATACAATTTGTTCAGATATTGGTTTAATTTAAAACACTTGTTTTTTCTTCACAGTATCTTTACTCCACAAATCACCAATAAAATAGAAACAACAAAAAATAGAAAATAAAATAGAAATAAAAATAAAAAGATACGTGTATATACCACTATGGACCAATCAATATTAATGCAAATTAAATGGTCTAGATTAATCAAGCACATTATACACATTTTTTATTGACAATTTTCAATATATTTTTTATTAATATATACATGTTTTTATTGGATATCTTTTCACTTCACTACCACACACTTTATACTTTACACATACACCCTTACACACATTTTCCATAAGATTGCATGCATGGTGAGGCACTTTTTCAGTTTTTCCTTTCATTGTGGTTAGTGAACCACACCTATTTTACCTGAATCACCTCACGTCCATCAATCTTTAATTAATTAATTATTTTCACCTTGGGGTTGGATCCTATGACTTCCCCTGTTTTAGGGTATATCTTAGGTAACATTTGTACAATAATCAGCTATGAGTAAGCACTACAATAGTGTGAAACGCGTTAGCCAGATGTGATCAGTTTGCTGTGTCGTGCAGTGTGTTTTGTTTCCTGAACCTTTTGGAATAAAGGCTTTTTAATCGGAGTGCTGCTTCCAGAAGTCACTTTCTTTTCCTTTTGGTTGTAAACCTCTTGACGTGACATGAAAGGAAAAAGTACATTGTTCTATAGTGTTTACTTTTCTTTTATTAAAATCTTAGATTTCTCTCTGCTGTCTAGTTCCTCTGCTAGCTGTATGAGTAATTTCTGACAGATTTTCCTGATTCCAAAAGATAAAAAGGTGACATAGGAGATATCTCAAGCACATTCAGATTTATATCCTCTGCTCTGCATCATTCCTGTGTCCAATCAGCTACTAGAGCTTGTCTCACTGACTCCCCCCCCCACTTTTTAAAAGCTCAGACAAGTATACATTCTGTATTTTTAACTGATGTAGAGCAGAGAGGGCTGTGGAGAAACAGGTAGAACTTATGTAGGAGGATTTGTTTCATCTCTGTTTATCACCTGGGGCTAGTCACCTTACTGGGTATATGTAAGAGTTTACAAGCACTTTAAAAGAAAAAAGACCTGCAAACAAGGTACATTATGATTTTGCAGCACTATGTTTTATTTAATCCAGGGTTTAGTTGCATTTTTATAAAAAGAGCCTCCTTATACTTACTCACAAAATATGCTTTGATTTCTGTGCCACAAGCAAGACAGACTGAAAGACATGAATTAACCTCATCACAGTAATTTTTTAAAATAAACGACTTCCAATACATATTATTTTGTGCATACTTAGAATACACAGAGAAATAACACTTTGTCTGAGCCTACCTAAAACAAAATCTTAATTAAAGTAGTCAGGGACTACTGCACAACCAGTCTAAACAATGAACACTGTGGTCAGAAGTATGCCATGTACAATATAGTGTACCTAGTGCAGGAGTCAGTAACACACACAGTGCAGGGGTCAGGAGTACATAATGCATTTAGTGCTGCAGTCATTCCTGGTTTTAGGAGTACATAATGCACAAAATGCAGGGGTCGGGTGTCTATAAAACAGAGTGTGCATGGGTCAGGACAATGCAACCCTCCCCACTAGCAAAAAAACAAAACAAAAAAACAAACAAATCCAGGCCCTATCTGCATACTTCCCCTCTAAGCACAAATTCCTCCTGCAATACATAATTTTACCCAAACTAAAATGCAAAATAACCCTCCTCTTAATACAACCCCCCCAACAACACCACCAACTGCTGAAATCCCTCCTCCCAGCACAAATAATTTCCATCCCAAACCCCCCTTCCAGTGCAAGTCCCCCCCCCCCTCATTCCCCAATTCCCAAGTCTCTTGCACCCTAAAATCTCCCTTCTAGCATCAATTCTCTTTGTGCCCCTCAAAACTTACATCCCAGAAAACCCCCCTTCTAGCACAAATTCACCTCCTTGAATAACCCCCCTCTTAATTACCCTTACCTAGCACAAATCCCCTCTCTAGCCCAAATAAGCCCCCAAATGTTTGTTACTCTTCACCCCCATTGTGTTCCCAGTAAAATCCCCCTCCCTGAAACTTACAGACCTCAGATACAGTGTGGCAGATGGCTGTGGGATGTCCTTCCTCATAGATCCCCTCTCATGTTGTGTCATGAGACATGTCATTACTAAGGAGGAGCCTAGGAGAAGATTATTTTAGCTCTAATGTTCACTGTTTATGACAGGCAGTAGGTGGGGAGAGATAATGGCTGCTGTGGTGTTAGCAATCAGTGTCAGGGACACTGAGCATCCTGCAGGAGAAATAGGGCACATGGCCTGGATGCCTGGCACTAGTGACATCACTGGTTTCCAGATTTTAACCACTTCAGATCCGCGCTATAGCCAGAAGATGGCCGAAGCGCAGACCTGAACTGCCGGGAGGGCGTCCCTGGACGTCCTCTTGTTTACTTCCACGTTGCGCTCCGCCACGGGTGCGCATCGCGGAATAGCTGTGCCCGCTTTGTCACACGGGTGCTGATGTGTGTGCCTGGCGGCCGCGATGTCCGCCGGGTACCCGCGATCGGCAGTCACAGAGACAGGGACGTGGATCTTTGTGTGTAAACACAGAGATCCACGTCCTGCTAGGGAGAGGAGACTGATGGTGTGTCCCTTGTACATAGGGACAACCATCGGTCACCTCCCACAGTCAGTCCCCTCCCCCCACAGTAAGAATCACTCCCAGGGAACACATTTAACCCCTTGATCGCCCCCTAGTGTTAACCCCTTCCCTGCCAGTCACATTTATACAGTAATCAGTGCATATTTATAGCACTGTTCGCTGTATAAATGTGAATGGTCCCAAAATAGTGTCAAAAGTGTCTGATCTGTCCGTCGCAATATCGCAGTCCTGACAAAAATCGCAGATAACCACCATTACTAGTAAAAAAATAAAATAAAAAAAAATGTCATAAATCTATCCCCTATTTGGTAGGTGCTATAACTTTTGCGCAAACCAATCAATAAACGCTTATTGGGATTTTTTTTTTACCAAAAATATGTAGAAGAAGAATACGTATCGGCCTAAACTGAATTTTTTTTTTTGTTTTGTTTTTAAATTGGGATATTTATTATAAGCTGCCTTTTTTACTGCTCAGTTGTTTTTTTTTAAATGCTGCACAATCAAAGACATGTTAGAAATGTGCAGTGCTGTGTCAGAGAAATAAGTATAGGCAGGAAACGTCTGCTACAGTAGTAAACTGCTGCTACTGTGTGTTTAAATTACAGGCTACTTCATGCAGGCAAAAGTCTTATTTAACATTTTATGTTCGCCTTTAATAAAAAACAAAAACAAAACAACAACAATGCTCTTCACTTCCCATGCATTAGGCATGGCAATGTAATGCAATATCGCAGAAATCAGTCTTCATTGCTTAGCATGCCAAATGCCATTACAGTTTTTCCTTTGCATTTTCATCTAACAACATAGGGAAATAGAAAATAATAAATGTTTGGCTAACATGTGCCTGTGATGGGAACCGCTATTTCTTTGTGTGGTCTTGCCCACTATGAGTGAAAAGGCTACAGGCTCGACAGTGAGGATGTTTTTTAACAATGATTTGTGGTATTTTATTAATATTATTATTGCAGAGTCTGTATGAACATAGCCAAACAAAATATCTATCTTATATGAACACTCAATAAATATATGGTTGATTACTATGGGAAGGTATAGCGGAGGCCATGAGGGACTGGAAGTGACGTAAGTGGACTTGTCTGTCTGAAGTTTGTGTTTTTATGCTTGTTTGATTTTATTGTAAGTGTGATTATTTTAGTTCAATAAATTAAGAGGTTTATACAGAATCACACTATGGGGGGAGTTTCACATGCTTCCATGCCTTGGGTGAGACCTATCCCAGATCATAGAGGAGCTTCTTAATGGAAAAGGCACCCACCACTAAATAAAGGAGGTGAGAGTTTTGAGAGTACAGAGGTGATTGAGTGGCGCTGATTACCTGATACAAAAAAAAAAAGGAAATGTCTTCTGAGCATAAGAAGTGATGGGTGAATCAAGGACGCAAGAGACTATACAGTGTTTATTTTATTTTATAAACTGTTTTGAAGAAATATGCACCCATTTTTGAATATGTAGAAACATATGAATAATTTAATGTAAGAATTTTGATTTATTGTATATGCTACAATCATTGAAATTGTTAATGCCTGCATGTAAACATATATTAACCACTCAATTTGGATGCACATAGGATCACAGAGTCAATACACAGGATTACTAGCAGTGCAGCACCATTTAAATTGCACATTGGTATAAACTATTGGTGCTGGAACACTCTAGGTATCTGCAGCAGCTTTTTTGTTTGTTATTTGTTATTTATTGAACATCGTCAGTTCAGGTGTTCGCCGAACACCCAAATTTTCTGTGCGCTCGACGGGATGCTTGCCCACAGAGCACACATTCAATAGTTTGTTAAGAGGCAGTGCCGGGAAGCTGGCCACCGCATCCTTAACAATAAATGAGTCATCAGCTGTTAGCGGGCTTCCACATTGAATCAAAAATAAAAAACAACGTGGGTGTCCCTCCCAAAATCCATACCAGACCCTTATCTGAATATGCAGCCTGACAGGCTTGGAAAGGGGAGTGAGCACCCCCATCCTGAACCATACCAGGCCACGTGCCCTCAACATGGGGGGGTACTTTGGGGCAGCGAGGGCTCTGCTCCCCCTACCCCAAATCACTTTGTCCCCATGTTGATGGAGACAAGGGCCTCTTCCCCACAACCCAGGGTGGTGGTTGTGGGGGTCTAGGGGAAGGGGGCTTATTGGAAAATAAAAAAAGCCCCCTTTAACAAGGGGGCCCCCAGATCCCGCCCTCCATATGTGAATGAGTAGGGGTAAATTGTGTAAGGCAGCGCATTAGACTACTTCTATCCCTTAGAGCCTAGGCCGGACCAATGGGTGTATGGATGTGCTCTCTGACCGGTCAGGTAATCAAGACACACACAGTTTATGGTGAATCAAAAATTACAATGTTGTATTGATAGCTCTGCTTATAGTCCTACAACAGGGAGTCTCCTCTAACAGTCACAAATGAACAGAGTATATTCAAGAGAAAACATGAGGTTACAAGACATATCTATCAATAGTTATTATAAGAAATTCTGCCTGGAGACAGTAATACAGTAATATCTGTCTACAAAGCTGCAAAAGATATAGGTGCTAAGTAAGTCTTGACCATAATCCAGGCGCTGAGCCAAGCTAAGTCTGCTAAGGCCTCGTACACACGGCCGAGATTCTCGTTGAAAAAAACATGTCGTTTTTTTCGACGAGATTCTTGGACAAGAAACTTGTCCCGGCCGAGTGTACACACGCTCGTTTCAAAGAACCCGCGGTTCTTTGAAAGGAGCGTACGCGGTGATGTCATCGACTACGTCGAGCATGCGCTCGTCACATTCGATGCCGTCGCCGCCATCTTGGTATACCCTACGTATGCCTAGGAAGCTACCGCGCATGCGTCAAATTCATTTCGAACATGCGCGGGCTTCCGGGAGGACAGGTAAGTGTACACACACTCACTTTTCTCGTCGAGAAACATGCCGAGGAGAATCTCGACGAGAAAATAGAGAGCAGGTTCTCTATTTTCTCGTCGAGGTTTCTTGTCGGTTTTCTCGACGAGAAACCCGATAGCAGCGTACACACGACCGATTTACTCGGCAAGACCTCTCTGCCAGCAAGTTTCTTGCTGGTTCTTGCCGAGAAAATCGGTCGTGTGTACGAGGCCTCAGTCTGGTGGGTTCTCAGATCAGTTAACCACAAGACATCCTGTTTTAACTTGTGATATTAAACTTGTTATAATTAGAGTTGAGCGGACACCTGGATGTTCGGGTTTGACGGGTTCGGCTGAACTTCAGAAAAAAGTTCGAGTTCGGGACCGAACTTGACCCAAACTTGACCCCGAACCCCATTAAAGTCAATGGGGACCCGAACTTCTGAGGACTATTCGCGCTTGTTTCCCGTGCTTAGAACTGTCCCTGCACAAAGTGTCATTTCTGAAGGAAAAAAAGTCATTTAAAACTCACTCGCGCCTATAATGAATTGTCGGCTCCCGACAATACATAGAAAAGTCATTAATAAAAAATAAAAAAAAGCCCCCAAATTCAATGGTCTTGAGGTCTGCCCTTCAGGCCTGGTATGGATATTAAGGGGAACCCTGCTGCAATTTTTTTAAAAAAATGCATGCGGTTCCCCCAAATATCCATACCAGGCCCTTCAGGTCTGGTATAGATTTTAAGGGGAACTCCACCCCAAATGTAAAAAAAATGGCGTGGAGTCCCCCTAAAAATCCACACCAGACCCTTATCCGAGCACGCAATCTGTCAGGCCGCAGGAAAAGAGGGGGGGGACGAGAGAGCGCCCCCCCTCCTGAACCGTACCAGGCCACATGCCCTCAACATGGGGAGGATGTCCCCATGTTGATGGGGACAAGGGCCTCATCCCCACAACCCTTGCCCGGTGGTTGTGGGGGTCTGCTGGCGGGGGGCTTATCGGAATCTGGAAGACCCCTTTAACAAAGGGGACCCCAGATCCCGCCCCCCCCTATGTGAATTGGTAATGGGATACATTGTACCCCTACCATTTCACAAAGAAAGTGTAAAAAATTGAAAAAAAATACACAGACACCATTAAGAAAGTCCTTTATTAAAAAAAAAAAAAAAAAAGATCCCAGCGATGAAATCCAGTGTCCCGCGGCGATCCCGATGTCCAGCGCTGTCCAGGTGAAATGTCATTGGCTGAGCCTGAGCGGACCTGATGGGGAACTTCCTCGGCAGTGTATTAAATGAATAGACCCGCCCCTTCTAAAGTTCCCCATCAGGTCCGCTCAGCCAATGACGTAGTGTTATGCGGCGTACACACGATCGTTTTTCATGCCATTTTTTAAACCGACGTTTTTCTCGTCGTTTTTTTTCATGTTTCCTCTCAAGCCTGTCTTGCGTACACATGATCATTTTAAAAAAACGTTCAAGCAAAGCGCAGTGACGTACAACACGTACGACGGCACTATAAAGGGGAAGTTCCATTCGAATGGTGCCACCCTTCATGTTAGTAAACTTTGAGCGGCGATTCGCGCTTTTCAGCCTCGTGCTTTTCAGTCTGTTACAGCGTGACGAATGTGCTATCTCCATTACGAACGCTAGTTTTACCAGAACGAGCGCGCCCGTCTCATACTTGATTCTGAGCATGCGCGTTTTTTCCCCCTCCTAAAAGCATACACACTATCGTTTTTCACGTCGTAAAAAAAAACGACATGAAAAACGACGTGAAAAAATAGAGCATGTTCGAAATTTTTAATGGCCGTTTTTTGCGACGTTAAAAATGCTCTGGAGCATACACACGATCGGTTTTAATGCCCATTTTTAAAAATGCCATTTTTAACGGCATGAAAAACTATACTGTGTATGGGGCATTAGGCTGAGGACCTGATGTGGAATGTGAGAAGGGGCGGGTCTATTAATTTATTATACTGGAGGAAGTTCCCCATCAGGTCCGCTCATCCAATGACGTAGGCGGGGGCGGACCTAATGGGGAACTTCCTCCACAGTGTAATACATGAATAGACCCGCCCCTTCTCACGTTCCACATCAGGTTCACATCAGGTTCTCAGCCTTACACCTATGTCATTGGCTGAGCGGACCTAATGGGGAACTTCCTCCACAGTGTAATACATGAATAGACCCGCCCCTTCTCAAGTACCACATCAGGTACTCAGCCTTACACCTATGTCATTGGCTGAGCGGACCTGATGGGGAACTTTAGGAGGGGCGGGTGTATTCATTTATTAGTAAGAAGGGGCGGGTCTATTCATGTATTAAACTGTGGAGGAAGTTCCCCATCAGGTCCGCCCTCTCGTATGTCAGACCCCGCCTACGTCATTGGATGAGCGGACCTGATGGGGAACTTCCTCCGCAGTATAATACATGAATAGACCCGCCCCTTCTCACGTTCCGCATCGGGTCCTCGGCCTTACACTACGTCATTGGCTGAGCGGAACTGATGGGGAACTTTAGAAGGGGTGGGTCTATTCATTTAATACACTGCCGAGGAAGTTCCCCATCAGGTCCGCACAGGCTCAGCCAATGACATTTTTTCTGGACAGCGCTGGACATCGGGATCGCCGCGGGACACTGGATTTCATCGCTGGAATTTTTTATTTTTTATTTTTAATAAAGGACTTTCCCAATGGTGTCTTTGTATTTTTTTTTACAATTTTTTACACTTTCTTTGTGAAATGGTAGGGGTACAATGTACCCCATTACCAATTCACATAGGGGGGGCCGGAATCTGAGGGTCCCCTTTGCTAAAGGGGTCTTCCAGATTCCGATAAGCCCCCCGCCCGCAGGCTCCCAAACCACCGGGCAAGGGTTGTAGGGATGAGGCCCCTGTCCCCATCAACATGGGGACATCCTCCCCATGTTGAGGGCATGTGGCCTGGTACGGTTCAGGAGGGGGGGCTCTCTCATCCCCCCTCTTTTCCTGCGGTCTGCCAGGTTGCGTGCTTAAAATCCATACCAGATCTGAAGGGCCTGGTATGGATATTTGGGGGAACCGCACGCATTTTTTTTTAATTTGCGGCAGGGTTCCCCTTAATATCCATACCAGACCTGAAGGGCCTGGTAATTGAATTCGGGGGAACCCCCACGCTTTTTTTTTTTTTTTATCAATTACTTTTCTATGTATTGCCGGGAGCCGACAATTCATTATAGCCGCGAGTGAGTTTTAAATGACTTTTTTTCCTTCAGAAATTATACTTTGTGCAGGGACAGTTCTAAGCACGGGAAACAAGCGCGACTTTACATGCATATTGCCGAACACCGGACCCAAACCCGAACATACAGTCAATTGTTCGGGTTCGGGTCCGGGACCCCAAAACCCAAAAGTTCGGTACGGACCGGAACTTTACAGTTCGGGTCCGCTCAACCCTAGTTAAAATATTACTGTTATAATATTAGTTGCAAAATAAGCTTAACTATGAATCTATAGAAAGATGTATATACTCCTTTGGTAATGCTAGAAATATAAAAGCTATAATCAAAATATAAAAGGCCCCCCAATATAAAAGGCCCTCAATACCTTACAAGCCCTCCTTTGATCATGCAGACAATCCTGTCTGCCGTGATCACTCCTTATACAATTTGTGTGTAGTAACAAACATTGCCATCTGGGTAGAGGTTTGAGATTCACTGGTACTGACAAGAGAGGGATTCTAGCTGTTTCTGGGTGAAGTTTACTACATATCCAGCATCTGTCATACCCTGATTTTCTAGCATAAGAATATTTAAATTTTAGTAACAGCATTTTGTCAGTGAAACTTTCAGCCAATTCCCTTTTTGGTCTAGTGTGGTTAAATCCTTGAGCTGACCCTCCTTGGGAACCTTGGGAACCCTGGGAACCCATCCCGCATGACTGGTAAAAATAGCAAACCCACATAACTAATATACTAATGAGGACAGTACAAGAGAGAACGAGAAATGATAACATTGCAACCTTATTTTTTTCTCTGGGGGCTTCTGGAATAGTAAACTGGCAATGTATTTTAGACACTCTAGAGTTCAGGGGGGTTGCGGGACTCGGGGCATCGCAAGGTCTAATGAAACTCCAGTCTCTGGTAGTGTCTTTGGGGGTCCTGGGGAAGGTTTGGGTGTGGGCATGGTCCTTTACCCATTGTTCATTGTCTTCTATTGGGGGATTTGGGGCAAGGGGTAGTCATGGAATTCTGGGAGTCCAGTTTCTCCTGAGGCTCCGACTCCCTCTGTCCTGGTGGAGAGCTGTCCGGAGTCAGTGCATCGTTGGGCCCTTCTTTAGTCTTGAGGTATGGATCCATTATGGGCCTTGGTCGGTGAGTACAGCAGTCCTGGTGACCTTCTCAATTCAGAATGGTCCTTGATAGACTGGTCCCGTGTGTTTTATTACTGCAAGCTGTTTGACAAACACTTTGTCACCCCGGATGAAAGGATGTGTTGGTTCTGTGGAAAAAGGAGGAAAGGTGACAGCCACTTTTTCATATTTTTCAGTAAGACTATTTACCAAATGTTTCACGTACTCTTCCTGTAGGGAAAATATGTTATCCTCACCTGTCCCTATCCTAAACTTGTTATAATATTACTGTTATAATAAAATAAAATAAGCTTAACTATGCATCTGTAGAAATATGTATATACTCCTTTGGTAATGCTAGAAATGTAAAAGCTATAATCAAAATATAAAAGGCCCCCCAATATAAAAGGCCCTCAATACCTTACACATTGTACCCCTACTCATTCACCCAAAAAAGTGTCAAAAATAAATAAAGACAGGAGGCAGTTTTTGACAATTCCTTTATTTTAAAAAAACTAAAAATGAAAAAACAATGTCCCCCGATGTAGATCCATCATCAATCATGACGTCTGCCGCATCACCAGAGCTGAAAAAAACAATAAAGATCTGCCCACGATGAAGGCTAACTGCAGTGCCTGCTCCGTCATGTGACAGTTCTTAAATAGGCAAGGGATGAGGCCACCTGGTGATGTTACCTGGTGGCACTGCCCCCATGTGACCTTACCGACCATTGCGTGCTGGGTCAGTAATGACACAAGAGGGCAGTGCCACCAGGTTATGTCACCAGGTGGCTACGCCACTTACCTATATAGGAACTGTCACACGGCAGAGCAGGCATTCAGCAATTAGCCTTCGATGTAGGCAGAACGGGGAGAGCTTCGGGTCCGGCGGTGCATCGGACCTTATGATTGACAATGGATCTACATCGGGGACATTGATTTTTAAATAAAGGAATTTATTAAAACTACCTTCTGTCTTTATTTATTTTTTTACTTTTTTTGGTGAATGAGTAGGGGTACAATGCACCCCATACTCATTAACATAGGGAGGAGGCTGGGATATGGGGGCCCCTTGTTAAAGGGGGCTTCCATATTCCGCTAACCCCCCTGCCCACACACCCCGACAACCACTGCACTGGGTTGTTGGGAAGAGGCCCTTGTCTCCATCCCCAACAAGGTGCTTTGGGGCGGGGGGCATGTGCCCCCCATGTTGAGGGCATGAGGCCTGGTATGGTTTGGGAGGTTGCTCACTCATCCCCTCCTTTCCTGGGCTGACAGGCTGCATGCTCGGGTAAGGGTCTGTTATAGATTTTGGGGGGACCCCACAACATTTTTTTTTTTTTTTTTTGCCGGCCACGGCCTGCAGCTGTGATAATCAGTTTAAATGTCATTTTTTTTTCTTTACAAATGTCAATTTTGTTGCAGCAGGTTCTATACACGGTACAGATGTTCCTCTTTACAGGTAGACTAAGAGGACCCCCCAAGCACTATATTTAATGGAATTTAAAAAAAATTGGTTTCATTTTAAGCATCATTAAAATCACTTCTCCTTTAAAAATTATCTTTAAAAAAAATGCATTAATACATGTCCCCCAGGAAAGTACCCAGGCCCCCATACCCTTTTTATGGCCAGTAACTTGCATAAAAGCCATCAAATTGGGGACTTTGGATTTTTCATTTTTCTGGTTCTTTAGACTTAATATTTTGTGGCTCAGGTCCAAACTTTTTCTCTGTTTGGAAGTTATGGTGCGGGGGGTGTTCAGCACATCACTAGCTTTTTATTTGTTTTAATAGATTGATTGATAGCACGGGAATACCACCTTACCTTTTTGTACAGAAGTCGATTTACCAAGTATTCAACTTCTGTACAACCACGCTTTCAGGTTAGTGCTGCTGGCTATAGCCAGCAATGCTGATCAGTGAATTCTCTTGGCTCCACCATCCACACACTTGTTGTGTTGAACAAAAAAATGAATCATCTATGGGCTGTCCTACTCCTCCCTCTTAGATTGTAAACTCTCACAAACAGGGACCTCCTAAATCCTTTTGTAAATTGTACAAGATCAAAACATGATTTTCTCAGCAAAAGAATGTGGTCATCTTTTCTGGTGAAACCCTCTGAAATTGTGCAGAGCTGACCTAGATTTTATAGGCTTCCCTCCTGAGGTGACATGAGTACAAAACATTCCTACCCAAGTATTTAGTGCTGTGTGCTCAACATCGTAATAAACAGTGTCAGGTGTTCTTTAGACATTATTCTATAATTTCTATTTACTGTCATAAACATTTCAAAATAATGTGACATAATATATTCTCTACCTTTTGTTGTTCCTATCAAATTAAACTGGACATAGTCGTTCTTTTTTCAGTACACTTTTCTATTGAATGTCTTCTGCCTTTAAGTCTGTACTTTATCAATGTCCACACTTGTCATAGGTTGACAAAATTCAGGGAACAGCTAATCATTTATTTGTACACTTTCTATGAAGTGCCATTTTATCAAATGTTCAGCTTTCCCAATTTAACATATGCAGAGTCAATGTGGGAGGTTGTCAGTATTCCATTTCTAGGTATTGATCAGAAAAGCTTTTTTTAATTACAGAATAACTTACTGCAATATTACATTTTAAATATCATTGCATGAAAATTACAGTGATTGCCATTTTTCCAGAACCTAGAATACATGGTGAGATAAAATCCATCCTTTCACCTTTTGTTACCATTGATTGTAAAACACGTTCTTGACAAGCAATGTTATGCATATGACATTTAGTCTGAGCAGTAGAGATTTCTATTGGTTTTCTTGAAAACATGTAAATTGGAAGCTGAAATTTTGAATGTCAGGAAAAAACACGGTACCTGTGCTAAATACTCTTGATCGCTGTCATTGAAATATTCTTTATTTGTATCTAAAATGTAGTTTAAATAATATCTGCACCTATTGAAATCTGGCTTTGAATATAATCTAGAATAGTTTAGCTCTGTAAACACAATATTTCTGTTTGCTTACACATTATGTATTTCAAGCCACTGACTCCATTACCTAGAAAACTTTTCTTTAGAGCAAACAGAACGGACCTTTTTTTGTTTTATTTATGTTATACAATGTTGCATAGAAAAATGCAAAAGTACAGTGGAAAAAAGGAGCTAGATATGGCGATGGTACAGTTGTCAGTACAAAATAAGAGTTGGGTTGAATATTCAACAATACAATGGGAAAGGTGGCATAAATAGGGACATCACATTTGGGGTATAAGCAGGGGCAGACTGATCATTTGGGCTCTCGGGCACTGCCCGAGGGCCCATGGCCAGTAGGGTGCCCCATCTCAGAGGGTTGCTAAATGTCACAAAATTGGTTGACCAGTTCTCGAAAATGTCACATTGTATTCCACTAAATAATTTGCCCACATCCAAAGAACTGGCATTCATTTATGCTCGGGAGATCTTTTGGTTGGTGCTACCCAAAGTTATCATCTCAAAAAGGGGTAGCCAGTTTGTCTCCAGGTTTTGGCAAGCCTTTTGTGCACAGTTAGGAATTCAGCTTTTCTCCTTCTCTGCATATACCCCGCAGTCCAATGGGGTCACAGAACGAGCCAACCAAACCTTGGAGCAGTTTCTACGTTGCTATATTTCTGACCACCATAACAACTGGTCAGACCTATTACCTTGGATGGAGTTTTCTCACAATAGTGCTGTCAATACCACTTCCAGATTGTCTCTGTTTATGGCGAGTTAGGATTTCCAACTATCCAATTCCTGCATTAGAGGGGCATCCCCATGATCTTAGTTCCACTTGGATGCAGGTCCAAGAGTCCTTGCGACATGCCAGTGATAGGTACAGACTTCATGCTGACTGCAGATGCCTACCTGCACCTTCCTACCAGGTTGGGGAGAGGGTCTGGCTGTCATCTCGCAACCTCTGACTCCGTGTTTCTTTACTGAAACTGGCACTGCGGTTTATTGGGCCTTTCTGTGTTCGCCATAGGATCAACCCAGTGGCTTACGCATTAGACCTTCCTTCTAACATGCATATATCGAATGTTTTCCATGTGTCCTTATTAAAACCTTTTGGTGTGCAACCGCTTCACTACTTCGGTACCACGTCCTCGCTTGGTGCAGGTTGATAACCATGAGAAGTATGAGATACAATCGATCATTGACTCCCATAGGTAACGTGGGTGCATACTGTACCTGGTTCATTGGAAAGGGTATGGTCCAGAGCAGTGTTTCTCAACTCCAGTCCTCAAGGCGCCCCAACAGGTCATGTTTTCAGGCTCTCTATTGTTTTGCCCAGGTTAGTTGATCAGTTTAACTGCTTTAGTAATTCCCACAGCTGTTTCATCTGAGGGAAATCCTGAAAACATGACCTGTTGTGGCGCCTTGAGGACTGGAGTTGAGAAACACTGGCCCAGAGGAACACTCCTGGGTCTCATCCTCGGGTGTACATGCTCCTGCCCTCCTCTGTACTTTTCATAGACATTTTCCTCTCAAACTTGGTGGCCCTCCGAGTTGGAGGGGTCGTTGAGAAGGGGGTACTGTCAGGGCTGGGCTCTCAGCTCTCCCTTCTCAGTGCTCAGGTTGCTCAGCTGTCGGTTAATGCCCAGCACTCATGGGTTCCACAGTGGCTCACATTGTGATAATTTCCTGCTCATCAGTCCAGCCTACAGCCTGCCCCTTATGGTTATTTAAACTGCCTGGTTTATTCCTTCTGTGCCTTCGCCTTGGTAAAACATATCTGGAGACTCTCTGCTGTGTTCCTGTTGAAGACTTGCCTGGCTGACATCCCTTCTGGTTCCTGAACCTGTCTGCTGCTACTATGCTGATCTCTGGCTTTCTGATTTACTGGCTTGTTCTGACTATCCCCTTTTGCTACTGAACTCTGGGTATGTTTTGACTATGTTTACTTTTCTGTACCATTTTTACCATTAAAAGGTGTGATTTTACTGCATTTTCTGTCTCCGTCTGATTCTTTGTTCCTGACACTCCCTCTCTCTCTCCTCTCTCTCTTCCCCCTTCTCTTTCTCTCCCCCAACTCTCTACCCCCTTCTCTCTCTCTCCTCCTCTGAAAATCCCTGGCCCAGAGGTGGATATTGAAGGATTAGGTTAGAGAGACATTGGGGACACCACCATATGGGAGGAGGGAATATTCTTTGGGGGGAAACTGGCAGAAGGGGAGCTTGGGGATACCTTGGGGAGGGGGGCAGTGCAATATGTAGGTGGGACTTTGTGTGGGTGTGGCTTGAGTGGGCAGGGACAAAGGGGGCCCCATGATCTCCTGTTACCCAGGGGCTACCGTAGTTGTCAGTCAGCCCCTTGGTATTAGAGCGCACAGGGAAATGAGTGTTAGTTGCAAGTGCATACCAGTAAGATTGTCACATATCACAAGTAAAAATCATGTGACAGAAAATATAATTGAGAACATTAGGCAGTATATAGCAAAGCAGAAATAACTTGTTTAAACAAAGAATTTGTGAAAATACTTAGTGAATACAAGTTATGCAGCTGGTTTGATATTTATTTGTGTAACTGGAGAAATAAAGGCAAATACATAGTTCTAGAATGGGAAGATCTTAGTGTAAATCCATCAAATGTGTAAAAGAGTACCTTTAATACCTCTAATTGTGGCATAAGTCCTCAAATGTTCTTAGTATGTTTCCATCATAATGCTGTCCATAGTGCAAGAACCCTGAATACACCCAGTTATAGAGGGAAAGGTATGTAGTACAATGTTGCAAAGATTTATAGGTAGGGATTATGTTAGACTGAGGGTTGGGAGGTGAATTTCATGTACTGGGTGGAAAGATCAAGCATAATCTGGCACTCTTGATGAGAGTCTATGACAGTTCCTCAGTTCTATTAACCCCAGCCACCATATTTGGAGGACAGAAGATTTCTACTGAACAAGAAGACAGAAGAATAAAGCCGTGTACACACGATCGGTTTTACTGATGAAAACAGTCCGATGGACATCCAATAAACCTTACACGGGGAAACGTATACTATAAGACGGTTTATTGGATGGTGAAAGGTTGTGATATGCAGCTATATAGTCTCTGTCCTCCCTAACCTGCCTAGCGGTATTCCCGAGTCTGGCTCGGGGTGGAATTTTAGTACCATTAGCAGTAACCCCCAGCCAGACTCTGGATCGCATCGCAGTATCCAGGCAAAGTAACTTACCTTGTCCACTGGATCCTGCGATGTCTCCCCGCTGTGTCTGCGAGCTGTCATCTCGCTCGATTCACAGTGCCGAGCTCCGTTCCCTGCGACGTTGCGATGCACAGGGACGGAGTTCGGCGCCAAATTCAAAAAAAGTAAAAACACACAATACATAGAGTACACTGTAATCTTACAGATTACAGTACTGTATCAAATAATTACAAACCCCCTTTATCCCTAGTGGTTTGTCCAGTGCCCTGCATGCACTTTTACATTATACTTTTCTTTCTGCCTGGAAACTGGAGATTGACAATAGCAACCAAAAAGTGTCCCTTTACATCAAAAGTGGTTTTAGACCAGCTAGAAAACAGCAATAATAAATTAGAATCACTTGCAGAATTGAGCAATAGTGATTTGTGGGGAAATCCGTCATCAAACACTGAAAAAACTTTTTTATTATTATATTATTATTTGTTATAATTATTTTATAGTTATTTATTATATTATAATTTATGATTTTGTATTTCAAACTTTATCATACCCGGGATGTCTACTAGACTCCTGTTTGGACAGATTTAAGTGAGTTATTCCTAAGAATTATAGGCCTACAATATAAAACGCCAAATTTCCATGCAAAATAATGGTACCGCTTTCAGCACCTAAAATCTGAAATAATCATACCGTCAGGGAGGCCAAGAATCATGCATGTATTGTGGTGCAATATAAGAGGGCTAATAGAATAGTATATATTTTTTTACAATGAAGGTATACTCTCTGAAACCCCTCCAAGTCTTATACAAAGCCTGTGCTGTGACACACCTATTGAGATCCCCCCTGCTATTCTCATCTAGGATCTTGAAGTCATCTGATGTGATTACAACAAAAGATGTATATATTCTCAGAGTAGGGTGGGAAAGCCAACATACCGTGAAACAAGTATTGTTTAATGTCAATTCATTGTGATCTGTGAAAAATGTTGTGCATGTTGTGCATAGCAATTATGTGTTGTACTTTTAATAATCTATGAATACATTTGTATGAATGTATTAGTTGTGTATATTATTATATGTATATTGTTAAGCACCTATGAAGTCCCACTTCTAGTGTATTTTTTAATTTTCTTTGTTTAACGTTGCAGGGATGTTGTGTCTTTCTGAGTTGTTCTGGCAGTACTGTATACATGTATATTATGCTCACAAAGAATTGTGGTGACCTGGACAAATTGTCACCTTCCCTGTGCTGAAGTTGCTGATATGTCAGCGTAGAAGGATGTGGTAGAGAGGATCTAGGAGTTTTTCTAGTTTGTGTGCAGCAGCTGCAACAGCTCTGTCTTTGATGTGTAAAAAGTGGAGTCTGGCTACTATGTCTCTGAACACAGATTCAGGTAGATTTGATGATTTTATTTGCGATGAAAAAGACCTGCATCTGTTCAAGCAGAAGCAATTCAGGGATCACTTTTAAATTCAGGTTATTTTTTCTACACCTGACCTCCAAGTCTAAAAAATTGTCTTTAATCCATTGGATATCAGTAGCATCTTTGGTTTTGCCATTGTCAAGACGCTTACCTCTAACGCAGGAAGTCAGACACTACAGCTGGCTTCTGTGTTCTTCACCTATAGCGCCTATAAGGCAAGCAGGCCTACCAGTATTCAGTTGCCCCCAGGACTTATACACAATGCTATAGTGCCTGGCTACCACACTGGTGCAGGCGCTAACCTAGAAAAGCAAATAGGTACTTGCAGTTGGCAGACAGGTGGAGTGATTCAATGACAGTCCAGGTACAAGGCAGGCAAGGTTCAGAATAGTCCAATATATGATCCAAGGTTGTCAACAAGGGAATCCAAACAGCAGAGCACGACAGACAAACAGGCAGCTTGAGCATATGTAACCAGCGCTATCACAAGCATGAGACTGCAGGCTTGGCTGGCTTAAATTAGGTTTGGTCAATCACCCTGCAGGTATGCAGGCAGAGAGGGATGCATCATAGCCAACCAGGATGCTGGAATGAGACCAGCAGCTGTCAAAGAACAGTAGCGATTACACGCTCCTGACAGCCATCCACTAGGTAGTATAGGCAGCTGTATATTCCCCTCATTTATGTTCAATATGTGAAACCTGCAAAAATCTGCGCTAGACAAAAAAAAAATTGTGTAACAGTGACAGCTGCTGGCATAGGTCAATAGATATAAACCCAAGCAATAGTACAAAACAAAGTGCAGCGCTTATCAAAATTGAAAAACACGGTGAACATATAATAATTGCAAAAAAAACAAGAAAGTCCTCAAAAACCCATGCACAAGTGGCTATACATAAATGAAATCAAATAAATAAATAAAAATTGTCCTTGAAGGTACAAAAAAGTATTATGGTGTTTCCCAGAGTAGCTCCAGAAGAAAAGGAGGGACAGGCCACACCCCTGATGACATCAAACGTATGATGAAATGGGTTGGGTGGTACCAGGTGGGACTTCCAAATGCACAGTGGCAGCCGGCCGGAAGATCGCATTGCCAAGATTCTGGCCTTTGCTGCAGCTACTATACAGACATGCATGTTTTTATCTGTCTCTTATTATCTATGTTTTTTAATAAATCGTTAAAATTACATAATACACTATGAGTTTTTCATATCATGCATACCGCCTGATACCGCAAGTGGAATCAAGGATCTGAGGGCACCCAAGGCCGCTGCTTGGCTTTTCATTTATTTGCAAGCCAACTTCTTTTGGTAAGCAGGCACCCTTACCTTTTTTTCCACTGGACATCGTGGGGAGCTTTTTATCTGCCTGTCCCTCCTTTTCTTCTGGAGCCACTCTGGGAAACACCATCATACTTTTTGCACCTTCATGGTCTCTTTTCACTTATTTATTTGATTTTACTTATGTATTACCACTTGTGCATGTTTTTTTTGAGGAAGTTCTTGATTTTTATTTTTTTGCAATTATTATATTTGCAATTTTTTTTTTATTTTGATAAGTGCTACACTTTGTTTTATACTATGTTCAATATGTTTAGTCATTTCTTTTACTTGCTCTGCCTAGATCTACAGGTTTTAGATATGTTTGCACAGCTCTGCCTGCAGATTGTATTTGAGTGAGAAGAATTTGTGTTCAGTAGCAGGCTTGTCTGTGGAGAATGCAGCCAGGGTGTCCTGAAATGTTTGATGTTGTCCTCTGCAGAGGATTCATGCTGTTTTTTACTAAGTCACCAGTCTTTTTTACATTGGTGAGGATGAGGGCAGGCAAGCATAGGTGTGCACAGCCTATTGCATAAGGGTGTGCACCCCTAAGCCAAAACACACATGTGTTCATGTATATCCACTTCAGCCCCGGAAGATTTGGCTGCTTAATGACCAGGCCATTTTTTGCGATACAGCACTGCATCGCTTTAACTGACAATTGCGCGGTTGTGCGACGCTTCACATCTGAAAGATTTTTTGTACAATGCAATCATAACCTTTCCACCTTCCACACTAGGTGGGTTCAGTCCTGTTATGAAATCAAAATTGTTGATATTTGAAAGAGTAAGAATGAGCATGTACGGATGCAGACATCACATCCCAATTTAGTTGTAAAAAGAGAAAGGGGAGGGCAGGAGGTCACATGCCTCGGGATTTTAATGGCGTCGAAAAATATAATGACCAAATACTGATCAACACAAAAATATAGAAAAATAGAAAATAATTTTATTACAAAATTGATGAAAACATGAGACAGTACATATCCAAAAAACTTAGTTGTTTCTAAGACAGTACATATAAGACCATTCCCCTCTACATGTTTCGCTCCCAAAAGAGCTTCTTCGGGAGATGAATTTGTGGCGTTTTAATGTACTAGAAGTAACAAAGAAAGAATATGAGCTCTCATGTAAATGCATTCAGAAGAAAACACATTTAAATATATATATATATATATATATATATATATATATATATATATATATATATATATAATTATAGGCATCCATATACAGATTTGAATGCAAATAAAACATATAACAAAATCAAGAAAAATCAATCAATGAGGGCATACTGAAAATAGTTGCATTTCATTGCATTTTGTAGAAATAAATGGTGTGATCAGCTTCTTACCAGTTATCGATAATATTTGGGGTACTTATCAATCTGATTAATTAAAAACACATGGAAGAGATGTGCCTAAAAATCCCAAAGCCCCCGGAGGTGAGCACTCGCACAATCCTGCAGATGGGATAGAAAAGAAAAAAATGGGTGTCTTCGCTAGAAGCGTACCCCAAAGAAAGGAAATTAAAAATGGGTCATAATGAAATGACTAAAATGGCAATAAGTAAATAAAGGGCTGTACCTTTAAATATAGTACAGGTTGAATCAATACATAGCGAGAAGCATAATATGCACAATGGTCTAAATTGCAGACCCAGTCTGTACAGCAGGGGGGGAAAAGGGGGAGAGACCATATCGGGAGGCCTTTGTTTAGTGCTGCCTACTCTCAGCGGTTGGGCAAACAGTTTCACACACCCTTAGTGTCATTGTGGATCACGGTATGCATTTCCTGCATTCCCGGTCCATATGACTTTTAATCCTTCTGTCCATGTATGCCTCGGCGTGATATGGGCAGGGGGATCCTCTATCATGGCCGCTACAGCCTCCTGACTAGGGATGAGCTTCGTGTTCGAGTCGAACATACGTTCGACTCGAACATCGGCTGTTCGATCGTTCGACGAAGATCGAACGATTTGGGCCGTTCGCGCCAAATTCGAGTGACGCGAACGGCCCACAATGCACTACGCCATCGCAGTGTCATCCAGGCGCTGTGATTGGCCAAGCATGCACTGTGACCCCGCATGCTTGGCCAATCACAGCGCCGGCAGCGAGGAGAGCAATGATTGGCCACAGGCAGGATGCCTGTGGCCAATTATTGCTGAGGGTGTTTAGTACACGCCCCACACTATAAAAGGCCGCCAGCACGGCGGCCTAGTGTAGTGTGTTCCGGAGCAGGGATAGAGCAGCATAGGCAGGGACAGTGACTGTTATTTCTTTCTTGCTTAACCTGGATTCCTTTAGTTTAGGGAAAGAGAAGGATAGGTAGGGAGAGTGTCAGTGTGTTTTGTGCTTGTGCTATAGTGTGCTTAAAAAAAACATTTATTCTAGGGACAGAAAACTGTAGGTAGGGACAGTGTCAGTTTCTTTCACTCTGCAAGTCCTTGTTTCCAGGGACCTGGAAGGACAGTGAGTGAATTGTCCTTGTGCTATATTGTGCTTAAAAAAACATTTATTCTAGGGACAGAAAACTGTAGGTAGGGAGAGTGTCAGTTTATTTCACTCTGCAAGTCCTTGTTTCCAGGGACCTGGAAGGACAGTGACTGAATTGTCCTTGTGCTATATTGTGATTAAAAAAAACATTTATTCTAGGGACAGAAAACTGTAGGTAGGGAGAGTGTCAGTTTATTTCACTCTGCAAGTCCGTGTTTCCAGGGACCTGGAAGGACAGTGAGTGAATTGTCCTTGTGTTATATTGTGATTAAAAAAAACATTTTTTCTAGGGACAGAAAACTGTAGGTAGGGAGAGTGTTTTTTTTCTTTCACTCTGCAAGTCCTTGTTTCCAGGGACCTGTAAGGACAGTGAGTGAATTGTCCTTGTGCTATATTGTGCTTAAAAAAAACATTTATTCTAGGGACAGAAAACTGTAGGTAGGGAGAGTGTCAGTTTATTTCACTCTGCAAGTCCTTGTTTCCAGGGACCTGGAAGGACAGTGACTGAATTGTCCTTGTGCTATATTGTGATTAAAAAAAACATTTATTCTAGGGACAGAAAACTGTAGGTAGGGAGAGTGTCAGTTTATTTCACTCTGCAAGTCCTTCTTTCCAGGGACCTGGAAGGACAGTGACTGAATTGTCCTTGTGCTATATTGTGATTAAAAAAAACATTTATTCTAGGGACAGAAAACTGTAGGTAGGGAGAGTGTCAGTTTATTTCACTCTGCAAGTCCTTGTTTCCAGGGACCTGGAAGGACAGTGACTGAATTGTCCTTGTGCTATATTGTGATTAAAAAAAACATTTATTCTAGGGACAGAAAACTGTAGGTAGGGAGAGTGTCAGTTTATTTCACTCTGCAAGTCCTTGTTTCCAGGGACCTGGAAGGACAGTGACTGAATTGTCCTTGTGCTATATTGTGATTAAAAAAAACATTTATTCTAGGGACAGAAAACTGTAGGTAGGGAGAGTGTCAGTTTATTTCACTCTGCAAGTCCTTGTTTCCAGGGACCTGGAAGGACAGTGACTGAATTGTCCTTGTGCTATATTGTGATTAAAAAAAACATTTATTCTAGGGACAGAAAACTGTAGGTAGGGAGAGTGTCAGTTTATTTCACTCTGCAAGTCCTTGTTTCCAGGGACCTGGAAGGACAGTGACTGAATTGTCCTTGTGCTATATTGTGATTAAAAAAAACATTTATTCTAGGGACAGAAAACTGTAGGTAGGGAGAGTGTCAGTTTATTTCACTCTGCAAGTCCTTGTTTCCAGGGACCTGGAAGGACAGTGACTGAATTGTCCTTGTGCTATATTGTGATTAAAAAAAACATTTATTCTAGGGACAGAAAACTGTAGGTAGGGAGAGTGTCAGTTTATTTCACTCTGCAAGTCCTTGTTTCCAGGGACCTGGAAGGACAGTGAGTGAATTGTCCTTGTGTTATATTGTGATTAAAAAAAACATTTTTTCTAGGGACAGAAAACTGTAGGTAGGGAGAGTGTTTTTTTTCTTTCACTCTGCAAGTCCTTGTTTCCAGGGACCTGGAAGGACAGTGAGTGAATTGTCCTTGTGTTATATTGTGATTAAAAAAAACATTTTTTCTAGGGACAGAAAACTGTAGGTAGGGAGAGTGTTTTTTTTCTTTCACTCTGCAAGTCCTTGTTTCCAGGGACCTGTAAGGACAGTGAGTGAATTGTCCTTGTGCTATATTGTGCTTAAAAAAACATTTATTCTAGGGACAGAAAACTGTAGGTAGGGAGAGTGTCAGTTTATTTCACTCTGCAAGTCCTTGTTTCCAGGGACCTGGAAGGACAGTGACTGAATTGTCCTTGTGCTATATTGTGATTAAAAAAAACATTTATTCTAGGGACAGAAAACTGTAGGTAGGGAGAGTGTCAGTTTATTTCACTCTGCAAGTCCTTGTTTCCAGGGACCTGGAAGGACAGTGACTGAATTGTCCTTGTGCTATATTGTGATTAAAAAAAACATTTATTCTAGGGACAGAAAACTGTAGGTAGGGAGAGTGTCAGTTTATTTCACTCTGCAAGTCCTTGTTTCCAGGGACCTGGAAGGACAGTGAGTGAATTGTCCTTGTGTTATATTGTGATTAAAAAAAAAAAATTTTCTAGGGACAGAAAACTGTAGGTAGGGAGAGTGTTTTTTTTCTTTCACTCTGCAAGTCCTTGTTTCCAGGGACCTGTAAGGACAGTGAGTGAATTGTCCTTGTGCTATATTGTGCTTAAAAAAAACATTTATTCTAGGGACAGAAAACTGTAGGTAGGGAGAGTGTCAGTTTATTTCACTCTGCAAGTCCTTGTTTCCAGGGACCTGGAAGGACAGTGAGTGAATTGTCCTTGTGTTATATTGTGATTAAAAAAAACATTTTTTCTAGGGACAGAAAACTGTAGGTAGGGAGAGTGTTTTTTTTCTTTCACTCTGCAAGTCCTTGTTTCCAGGGACCTGTAAGGACAGTGAGTGAATTGTCCTTGTGCTATATTGTGCTTAAAAAAACATTTATTCTAGGGACAGAAAACTGTAGGTAGGGAGAGTGTCAGTTTATTTCACTCTGCAAGTCCTTGTTTCCAGGGACCTGGAAGGACAGTGAGTGAATTGTCCTTGTGTTATATTGTGATTAAAAAAAAACATTTTTTCTAGGGACAGAAAACTGTAGGTAGGGAGAGTGTTTTTTTTCTTTCACTCTGCAAGTCCTTGTTTCCAGGGACCTGTAAGGACAGTGAGTGAATTGTCCTTGTGCTATATTGTGCTTAAAAAAACATTTATTCTAGGGACAGAAAACTGTAGGTAGGGAGAGTGTCAGTTTATTTCACTCTGCAAGTCCTTGTTTCCAGGGACCTGGAAGGACAGTGAGTGAATTGTCCTTGTGTTATATTGTGATTAAAAAAAACATTTTTTCTAGGGACAGAAAACTGTAGGTAGGGAGAGTGTTTTTTTTCTTTCACTCTGCAAGTCCTTGTTTCCAGGGACCTGTAAGGACAGTGAGTGAATTGTCCTTGTGCTATATTGTGCTTAAAAAAACATTTATTCTAGGGACAGAAAACTGTAGGTAGGGAGAGTGTCAGTTTATTTCACTCTGCAAGTCCTTGTTTCCAGGGACCTGGAAGGACAGTGACTGAATTGTCCTTGTGCTATATTGTGATTAAAAAAAAAATTATTCTAGGGACAGAAAACTGTAGGTAGGGAGAGTGTCAGTTTATTTCACTCTGCAAGTCCTTGTTTCAAGGGACAGAGAAGGACACCTGAAGGTAGCCCTTATTGCTTTTTTCCCATCTCCCTGCAGGCCATCTATTAGAATGTCTGGAAGGCAAACAAGGAGAGGCAGACAGTCAGGAGGCAATAAAAGAGGGCAAGCAGGCTCTGTGTCTGGGGGCAACAGTGCTGGTCGTGGACGCGGTGCATTGTCATCAGCACATGGCCATGGGACACGCTTGTCCTTCTTTTCGGCAGCTGGACATGTTGAGCCACATCATGCCGAAGACTTGGTGGAGTGGATGACCAAGCCCTCCTCCTCCTCCTCATCCTCTCTCACCCAGGCTCAGGGTACTGGAAAAGCAGCTGCCAAAGCGTCGTCTTCCCTGGTATCAATGTCAGACAAATCATCAGTCACTCCTTCCCTAGACCCACCATGTCCTCCTCCTGAGGAGTCCCCCGAACTGTTTCAGCACAGTGTTGGGTACATGCTCCAGGAGGATGCCCAGCGTTTCGAAGGGTCTGATGATGAAACCCAGCTAGAGGAAGGCAGTAGCGTGAGAGCAGACAGAGGGGATGCTCAAGAAGGACACCAATCTGGCAGTCATGTTCCAGCAGCTGCAGCATACTGCCAGATTGGCTCCAGTGATGAGGAGGGAGGGGATGATGAGGTCACTGACTCCACGTGGGTGCCTAATAGGAGAGAGGAGGAGGAGGAGGATGAGGAGGAGGCACATCTCCAACGAGGCAGGATGCCCTTTGGTGGCCAGCGTAAGGGCAGTACACCGACGGAATCACACCGCAGAGCTCCGCCTGTGCAGGGCGCTGCCTCTGCCCGTCATTCAAAAAGTTCTTTGGTGTGGGCCTTTTTTGAGGCTAGTGCATCAGATCGCACAGCTGCTGTTTGCAACATATGTCTCAAGCGTATATCGCGTGGCCAAAACATCAGCCGCTTGGGTACCACATGCCTGACCAGACATATGTTGACCTGCCATGCAGCTCGTTGGCAAGCCTACCTCAAAGACCCACACCAAAGAACAAAGCGGACCTCTCCTTGCACCGCATCAGCTGGGATCTCCAACCCCACTATAACTTCAGTCCTCTCTGAAACATGCACTGAGAGGAATGAAGGTGTAGAATTAGGTGTGTCACAGCCAAGTACTTGCGCCCACTCTGCTAGCAGTACACCGACGTCCGATTCTAGCAGGCAAATTTCCCTGCCCCAGCTGCTGGACCGTCGAAAGAAGTTCACTCCCAGCCATCCACATGCCCAGCGGTTGAATGCTAGCTTGGCTAAATTGCTAGCGCTTCAACTGCTGCCTTTTCAGTTGGTAGACTCGGCCCCCTTCCGTGAGTTTGTGCAATGTGCAGTTCCTCAGTGGCAGGTTCCCAAACGCCACTTTTTCTCACGGAAGGCTATTCCGGCTCTCTACCGGCATGTGGAAGGCAATGTCTTGGCCTCGCTGGACAGGGCGGTCAGCGGTAAGGTGCATATTACCGCTGACTCATGGTCCAGCAGGCATGGACAGGGACGTTACCTTTCTTTCACGGCCCATTGGGTCACTCTTTTGGCAGCTGGGAAGGATTCAGGACAAGGTGCAGTAGTGTTGGAGGTTGTCCCACCGCCACGCCTCCAAAATGCTACTACTGGTTGTGACACACCTCTCTCCTCCACCCCCTCCTCTTCTTCTTCCTCCATGGCCTCTTCCTGTGGTTTGTCCTATGAACCAGCGGTGCTCCGTAGCCGTTCACGGGGCTACGCAAGTACGCAGGCAAAAAGATGCCATGCCGTGCTTGCGCTGGTGTGTTTGGGGGACAGAAGCCACACTGGGGCAGAGGTCCTGTCTGCTCTGCAGGGCCAGGCCGAGAGGTGGTTGATGCCACGCCAGCTTAAGCCAGGAATGGTGGTTTGCGACAATGGCACCAACCTCCTCTCCGCCCTCCGACAGGGACAACTGACCCATGTGCCCTGTGTGGCTCACGTCCTTAACCTGGTGGTGCAGCGCTTCTTGGGCAGGTACCCGGGCTTACAGGATGTCCTGAGGCAGGCCAGGAAAGTCTGTGTGCATTTCCGCAGATCTTATAATGCCAGTGCTCGCCTGGCTGAGCTGCAAAAGGAGTTGAACCTGCCCAAGAACCGCCTTATATGTGACATGCCCACCAGGTGGAACTCAACGTTGGCCATGCTGCAGCGGCTGCACACGCAGCAGAGGGCCATCAATGAGTACCTGTGCGACTACGGCACCAGGACAGGGTCAGGGGAGCTTGGTTTTTTTTCTCCACGCCAGTGGGGCATGATCAGGGATGCATGCACTGTCCTGGCACCATTTGAGGAGGCCACGAGGATGGTGAGCAGTGACAGTGCATGCATCAGTGACACTGTACCTCTTGTCCACCTGTTGGAGCACACGCTGCGTGGAATAATGGACAGGGCACTTGAGGCAGAACAGAGGCAGGAAGAGGAGGACTTCCTTGCCTCTCAAGGCCCCCTTTACCCAGACAGTGTTCCTTCTGTCCCACCCATCGCACAGGAAGAGGAGGAGGAGGAGGAGGAGGAGGAGGAGGATTGTGTCAGCATGGAGGTGGAGGCTGGCACTCAGCATCATCAGCAGCAGTCTTTTAGGGATGATTTACAGTCCCAAGAAACCAGTGGACTTGTACGTGGCTGGGAGGAGGTGGCTGCGGATCATGTCGTCCTTAGTGACCCAGAGGACTCCGGAGCGAATGCCTCAGCAAACCTACGCTGCATGGCCTCCCTGATCCTGCAAAGTCTGCGGAAGGATCCTCGTATTCTTCGGATCAAGGAGAGGGACCATTACTGGCTGGCCACTCTCCTTGATCCACGGTACAAGGGTAAGGTTGCGGACCTTATGTTACCGTCGCAGAGGGAGCAGAGGATGAGACAACTCCGGGAGGCCTTGCAGAAAGGTCTGTGCAACGCGTTCCCAGAGACTGGGAGGTTGCAAACTCCTGGTCCTGGACAACGAGTTGCTGAGGCTTCGGCCAGTCAAAGAAGGAGCGGTGGGGAAGGTGGCCGTCTGACCGATGCGTTCAGACAATTCTTTAGTCCGCAGCCCCAAAGTATGATCGGTTCCAGCAACCATCGCCAGCGTCTGATAAACATGGTGCAGGAATATCTAGGGGCAAGGTCAGACTTGGACACCTTCCCCACCGAAAATCCTCTGGCTTACTGGGTCTTGAGGATGGATCACTGGCCAGAGCTTGCACAGTATGCAATTGAGCTACTGGCCTGTCCTGCATCCAGCGTTCTTTCGGAACGCACATTCAGTGCTGCTGGAGGATTTGTCACGGATCACAGGGTGCGCCTGTCCACCGACTCGGTTGATCGACTGACTTTCATCAAGATGAACCAGTCTTGGATCACCACCAGCTACCACACACCTGATGCTGATATAACAGACTAATTGATTTTAACATGTCACATCCCTTCAAGACTGATGCTGATGCTGAGTGCCTGTGCTGTTATGTTGACTGGCTATCCTCCTCCTCCGAGTCCTCAATGATACGATTGATGATGATAGCTTGTAAGATCATTTTTGTTTATGGGTGCCGCCACCAGTGCCTAACGCCCAATTTTTCAGCCCCTGTTTAACAGGGGCGTGTAATTACAATTTTTGAAGCAATACTTTGCAACAGGGCTCATTGCTGTGCTCCAAGTACAGTATCTGTGAGGAGTTGCAGTGTTGTGCCACCAGTGCCTAACGCCCAATTTTTCAGCCCCTGTTTAACAGGGGCGTGTAATTACAATTTTTGAAGCAATACTTTGCAACAGGGCTCATTGCTGTGCTCCAAGTACAGTATCTGTGAGGAGTTGCAGTGTTGTGCCACCAGTGCCTAAGGCCCAATTTTTCAGCCCCTGTTTAACAGGGGCGTGTCATTACAATTTTTGAAGCAATACTTTGCAACAGGGCTCATTGGTGTGCTCCAAGTACAGTATCTGTGAGGAGTTGCAGTGTTGTGCCACCAGTGCCTAAGGCCCAATTTTTCAGCCCCTGTTTAACAGGGGCGTGTCATTACAATTTTTGAAGCAATACTTTGCAACAGGGCTCATTGCTGTGCTCCAAGTACAGTTGCTGTGAGGGGTTGCAGTGTTGTGCCACCAGTGCCTAAGGCCCAATTTTTCAGCCCCTGTTCAACAGGGGCATGTAATTACAATTCTTGATCTAATAATTCACAGCAGGGCCCATTGCTGCACCCACCAAGAGTAACTGTCAGGGCTTACAGTGTTGTGGCACCAGCACCACCATCAAAGGCCCAATTTTTACTACCACTGTTCAACAATTATATGTAATTAAAATTCCTGATATAATAGTTGACAGCAGGGCGTTCCAGCACCAACCAAGAGTAACTGTGAGTGCTTACAGTGTTGTGCCAACACCAACAACTAAGGGGCCTATTTCTGCAGAGTATATACGGCAGGTCCCTACTTTCAAACATCCAACTTACAAACGACTCCTACTTGCAAACGCAAGAAGACAACAGGAAGTGAGAGGAAATCTACCACTAGGAAGGAAAATTCTCTCCTGTAAGAATAAATATGGGAGAAAGGTGTCTCCTCTGTACTGATGCTTTATCAGCAATCCTTGTTTCAAGAAAAACACCACATTTCAAAAACAGTTGTCATTGGGACGGAAAGTGAGGTGAAATGTTCTGAACAGGGGCACAGACAGCAAAACAAATGTTACAGGGGTGATAACCCTTACCTATGTTTTCCAAAAAGTTTAAAAATAGATTTTTGGGCTGGAGCTACACTTCAACAATGTACCTGTTCAAAATTACAAACAGACTCTACATAAGAACAAACCTACAGTCCCTGTCTTGTATGCACCGCCTGTATAGGGCTGTTCAGAGTATATAGGGCCTTTTTTATTTTATGTGCGGGGTTCCCCTTAATATCCATACAAGACCCAAAGGGGCTGGTAATGGGCTGGGGTAGGGGGGGGGTCATGGGGTAGCTATGCCATTTTTCTTAAAGAATTTCATCCATATTACCGGGACCAGACATTACATTAAAGCCGCAAGCAGTTTTAAATGGCTTTTTTTTCCTTTAGAAGTGTCATTTTGTGCAGGGACAGTTCTAAACACGGGAAACACGTGGCACTTCACAGGCATACTTTAGACACCCCCCAGGTACGATATTTAAAGGAATATTTGACTTTTTTTTTTTCACTTTATGCATCATTAAAATGACTGCTCCCGAAAAACGACCGTTTTTAAAACTTCTTTTTGCATTGATACATGTCCCCTGGTGCAGAACCCGGGTTCCCAAACCCTTTTTAGGACAATAACATGCATAATAGTTGTTATAATTAGCACTTTAGAATTCGAACGTTCGCATCCATTGTATTTAATAGGGTTCTAATGTTCGTTCGAACTTTCGGTCCGTTCGCGGGTTCTGGTGCGAACCGAACCCGGGGGTGTTCGGCTCATCACTACTCCTGACTGCAATCTCGGTCTATTGCCACTCCCGCTCTGACGTCAGCGCTGCACTCTATGCCTCCCCTTCTCAATGCGCCAGCCATGCGGCAATGACGTCAGACGCCGCTGCGTCTGGTTTGGGATTTAAAGCAGCCGCTATCCTCTGCCATTCCCCCTGGGGGTAGAGATTACATCTCTAGTCCATGCTCACACTTGGAATCTCCTCATTACATCAGGTATGCTTATCTCCTTTAACCCTTGATCTGAACTGCAGTCTTTTTGCGCTGCATGGATCTTTTTCTATAGTATTGATTTGGTTTATCTCTATCATTACAGGATTCCCCCCTTCTTTTGTGGGTAAGCCCTGGTTCCTTCCCACAACCTTGGGCTCTCCCCCTTCCCCCCCCCCTGCTATACAGACTGGGTCTGCAATTTGGACCATTGTGCATTGTACATTTTAGTCATTTCATTATGACCCATTTTTAATATCCTTTCATTGGGTGTGTCTTCTAGCGAACACCCGTTTTTTGCTTTTCTTTCCCCTCTGCAGGATTGTGTGAGGTGCTCACCTCCGGGGGCTTTGGAATTTTTAGGCACATCTCTTCCATGTGTTTTTAATTAATCAGATTGATAAGTACCCCAAATATTATCTACAACTGGTAAGAAACTGATCATACCATTTATTTCTACAAAATGCAACTATTTTCAGTATGCCCTCATTGATTGATTTTTCTTGATTTTGTTATATGTTTTTTTGCATTCAAATCTGTATATGAATGCCTATAATTATATATATTTAAATGTATTTTCTTCTTAATGCATTTACATATGCGCTCATATTCTTTCTTTGTTACTTCTAGTACATTAAAACGCCACAAATTCATCTCCTGAAGAAGCTCTTTTGGGAGACAAACATGTCGAGAGAAATGGTCTTATATGTACTCATAGAAACAACTATGTTTTTTGG
The DNA here is from genome assembly GCA_029206835.1 of Rana muscosa. NCBI lineage: Eukaryota > Metazoa > Chordata > Amphibia > Anura > Ranidae > Rana > Rana muscosa. Next base: position 1,174,216,424 of record CM055122.1, read on the forward strand.
ATATGTACTGTCTCAGGTTTTTATCAATTTTGTAATACAATTATTTTCTATTTTTCTATATTTTTGTGTTGATCTGTAGGGATAAGCTCGGTGTTCGAGTCAAACATACGTTCGACTCGAACATCGGCTGTTCGATCGTTCAGCGAACATCGAACGATTTGGGCCGTTTGCGCCAAATTCGAGTGATGCGAACGGCCCACAATACACTGCGCCATCGCAGTGCTATCCCGGTGATGTGATTGGCCAAGCATGCACTGTGACCCCGCATGCTTGGCCAATCACAGCGCCGGCAGCTAGGAGAGCCATAATTGGCCACAGGCAGGATGCCTGTGGCCAATTATAGCTCAGGGGGTTTAGCACATGCCCTACACTATAAAAGGCCGCCAGCGCGGCCGCCTTGTGTAGTGTGTTCCGGTGCAGGGAAAGAGAAGGATAGGCAGGAACAGTGTGATATTCTTTGTGCTATTCTTGTGTGCAGGGAGAGAGAAGGATAGGCAGAGAGAGTGTCAGTGTCATATTCTTTGATAAACCTTGTGTGCAGGGAGAGAGAAGGATAGGCAGGGGACAGTGTCAGTGTCATATTCTTTACTAAACCTTGTGTGCAGGGAGAGAGAAGGATAGGCAGGGAGAGTGTCAGTGTCATATTCTTTGATAAACCTTGTGTGCAGGGAGAGAGAAGGATAGGCAGGGGACAGTGTCAGTGTCATTGTTGCTAAGCCTCCTGCACAGTATACACCTGAAGCTAGCCCTTATTGCTGCGTTTTACTGGTGTGTTACACTAACAAGCATTTGCAGCACTTACAGCGGGCGGAGCGTGCCTCCTGCACATTATACACCTGAAGCTAGCCCGTATTGCTGTGTTTTCCTGGTGTGTTACACCAACAGGCATTTGCAGCACTTACAGCAGGCGTAGTGTGATTCCTGCAAAATATACTCCTGAAGCTAGGCCTTATTGCTGTGTTTTCCTAGTGTGTTACTCTAACAGGCATTTGCAGCACTTACAGCAGGCGTAGTGTGATTACTGCAAAATATACACCTTAAGCTAGCCCGTATTGCTGTGTTTTCCTAGTGTGTTACACCAACAGGCATTTGCAGCACTTACAGCAGGCGTAGTGTGATTCCTGCAAAATATACTCCTGAAGCTAGCCCGTATTGCTGTGTTTTCTGGTGTGTTACACCAACAGGCATTTGCAGCACTTACAGCAGGCGTAGTGTGATTCCTGCAAAATATACTCCTGAAGCTAGGCCTTATTGCTGGTTTTCCTGGTGTGTTACACCAACAGGCATTTGCAGCACTTACAGCAGGCGTAGTGTGATTCCTGCAAAATATACTCCAGAAGCTAGGCCTTATTGCTGTGTTTTCCTAGTGTGTTACTCTAACAGGCATTTGCAGCACTTACAGCAGGCGTAGTGTGATTACTGCAAAATATACACCTTAAGCTAGCCCGCATTGCTGTGTTTTCCTGGTGTGTTACACCAACAGGCATTTGCAGCACTTACAGCAGGCGTAGTGTGATTCCTGCAAAATATACTCCTGAAGCTACGCCTTATTGCTGTGTTTTCCTAGTGTGTTACTCTAACAGGCATTTGCAGCACTTACAGCAGGCGTAGTGTGATTCCTGCAAAATATACTCCTGAAGCTAGCCCGTATTGCTGTGTTTTCCTAGTGTGTTACACCAACAGGCATTTGCAGCACTTACAGCAGGCGTAGTGTGATTCCTGCAAAATATACTCCTGAAGCTAGCCCGTATTGCTGTGTTTTCCTGGTGTGTTACACCAACAGGCATTTGCAGCACTTAAAGCAGGCGTAGTGTGATTCCTGCAAAATATACTCCTGAAGCTAGGCCTTATTGCTGTGTTTTCCTAGTGTGTTACACCAACAGGCATTTGCAGCACTTACAGCAGGCGTAGTGTGATTCCTGCAAAATATACTCCTGAAGCTAGCCCGTATTGCTGTGTTTTCCTGGTGTGTTACACCAACAGGCATTTGCAGCACTTACAGCAGGCGTAGTGTGATTCCTGCAAAATATACTCCTGAAGCTAGGCCTTATTGCTGTGTTTTCCTAGTGTGTTACTCTAACAGGCATTTGCAGCACTTACAGCAGGCGTAGTGTGATTACTGCAAAATATACACCTTAAGCTAGCCCGTATTGCTGTGTTTTCCTGGTGTGTTACACCAACAGGCATTTGCAGCACTTACAGCAGGCGTAGTGTGATTCCTGCAAAATATACTCCTGAAGCTACGCCTTATTGCTGTGTTTTCCTAGTGTGTTACTCTAACAGGCATTTGCAGCACTTACAGCAGGCGTAGTGTGATTCCTGCAAAATATACTCCTGAAGCTAGCCCGTATTGCTGTGTTTTCCTAGTGTGTTACACCAACAGGCATTTGCAGCACTTACAGCAGGCGTAGTGTGATTCCTGCAAAATATACTCCTGAAGCTAGCCCGTATTGCTGTGTTTTCCTGGTGTGTTACACCAACAGGCATTTGCAGCACTTACAGCAGGCGTAGTGTGATTCCTGCAAAATATACTCCTGAAGCTAGCCCGTATTGCTGTGTTTTCCTGGTGTGTTACACCAACAGGCATTTGCAGCACTTACAGCAGGTGTAGTGTGATTCCTGCAAAATATACTCCTGAAGCTAGCCCGTATTGCTGTGTTTTCCTAGTGTGTTACACCAACAGGCATTTGCAGCACTTACAGCAGGCGTAGTGTGATTCCTGCAAAATATACTCCTGAAGCTAGCCCGTATTGCTGTGTTTTCCTAGTGTGTTACACCAACAGGCATTTGCAGCACTTACAGCAGGCGTAGTGTGATTCCTGCAAAATATACTCCTGAAGCTAGGCCTTATTGCTGTGTTTTCCTAGTGTGTTACACCAACAGGCATTTGCAGCACTTACAGCAGGCGTAGTGTGATTCCTGCAAAATATACACCTGAAGCTAGCCCGTATTGCTGTGTTTTCCTGGTGTGTTACACCAACAGGCATTTGCAGCACTTACAGCAGGCGTAGTGTGATTCCTGCAAAATATACTCCTGAAGCTACGCCTTATTGCTGTGTTTTCCTAGTGTGATATTCTAACAGGCATTTGCAGCATTTACAGCAGGCGTAGTGTGATTCCTGCAAAATATACTCCTGAAGCTAGCCCGTATTGCTGTGTTTTCCTAGTGTGTTACACCAACAGGCATTTGCAGCACTTACAGCAGGCGTAGTGTGATTCCTGCAAAATATACTCCTGAAGCTAGCCCGTATTGCTGTGTTTTCCTGGTGTGTTACACCAACAGGCATTTGCAGCACTTACAGCAGGCGTAGTGTGATTCCTGCAAAATATACTCCTGAAGCTAGCCCGTATTGCTGTGTTTTCCTGGTGTGTTACACCAACAGGCATTTGCAGCACTTACAGCAGGCATAGTGTGATTCCTGCAAAATATACACCTGAAGCTAGCCGTATTGCTGTGTTTTCCTAGTGTGTTACACCAACAGGCATTTGCAGCACTTACAGCAGGCGTAGTGTGATTCCTGCAAAATATACTCCTGAAGCTAGCCCGTATTGCTGTGTTTTCCTGGTGTGTTACACCAACAGGCATTTGCAGCACTTACAGCAGGCATAGTGTGATTCCTGCAAAATATACTCCTGAAGCTAGGCCTTATTGCTGTGTTTTCCTAGTGTGTTACACCAACAGGCATTTGCAGCACTTACAGCAGGCGTAGTGTGATTCCTGCAAAATATACTCCTGAAGCTAGCCCGTATTGCTGTGTTTTCCTAGTGTGTTACACCAACAGGCCTTTGCAGCACTTACAGCAGGCATAGTGTGATTCCTGCAAAATATACTCCCGAAGCTAGCCCGTATTGCTGTGTTTTCCTGGTGTGTTACACCAACAGGCATTTGCAGCACTTACAGCAGGCGTAGTGTGATTCCTGCAAAATATACTCCTGAAGCTAGGCCTTATTGCTGTGTTTTCCTAGTGTGTTACACCAACAGGCATTTGAAGCACTTACAGCAGGCGTAGTGTGATTCCTGCAAAATATACACCTAAAGCTAGACCGTATTGCTGTGTTTTCCTGGTGTGTTACACCAACAGGCATTTGCAGCACTTACAGCAGGCGTAGTGTGATTCCTGCAAAATATACTCCTGAAGCTAGCCCGTATTGCTGTGTTTTCCTAGTGTGTTACACCAACAGGCATTTGCAGCACTTACAGCAGGCATAGTGTGATTCCTGAAAAATATACTCCTGAAGCTAGGCCTTATTGCTGTGTTTTCCTAGTGTGTTACACCAACAGGCATTTGCAGCGCTTACAGCAGGCGTAGTGTGATTCCTGCAAAATATGCTCCTGAAGCTAGCCCGTATTGCTGTGTTTTCCTGGTGTGTTACACCAACAGGCATTTGCAGCACTTACAGCAGGCGTAGTGTGATTCCTGCAAAATATACTCCTGAAGCTAGGCCTTATTGCTGTGTTTTCCTAGTGTGTTACACCAACAGGCATTTGCAGCACTTACAGCCGGCGTAGTGTGATTCCTGCAAAATATACACCTGAAGCTAGCCCGTATTGCTGTGTTTTCCTGGTGTGTTACACCAACAGGCATTTGCAGCACTTACAGCGGGCGTAGTGTGCTTCCTGCAAAATATACTCCTGAAGCTAGGCCTTATTGCTGGTTTTCCCATCTCCCTGCAGGCCATTAGAATGTCTGGAAGGCAAACAAGGAGAGGCAGACAGTCAGGAGCCAATAAAAGAGGGCAAGCAGGCTCTGTGTCTTGAGACAACAGTGCTGGTCGTGGACGCGGTGCATCGCCATCAGCACGTGGCCATGGGACACGCTTGTCCTTCTTTTCGGCAGCTGGACATGTTGAGCCGCATCATGCCGAAGACTTGGTAGAGTGGATGACCAAGCCCTCCTCATCCTCCTCATCCTCTCTCACCCAGGCTCAGGGTACTGGCAAAGCAGCTGCCAAAGCGTCCTCTTCCCTGGTATCAATGTCATCATCAGTCACTCCTTCCCTAGACCCACCATGTCCTCCTGAGGAGTCCCCCGAACTGTTTGAGCACAGTGTTGGGTACATGCTCCAGGAGGATGCCCAGCGTTTCGAAGGGTCTGTGAATGATACCCAGCTAGAGGAAGGCAGTAGCGTGAGAGCAGAGAGAGGGGATGCTCAAGAAGGACACCAATCTGGCAGTCATGTTCCAGCAGCTGCAGCATACTGCCAGATTGGCTCCAGTGATGAGGAGGGAGGGGATGATGAGGTCACTGACTCCACGTGGGTGCCTAATAGGAGAGAGGAGGAGGAGGAGGATGAGGAGGAGGCACATCTCCAACGAGGCAGGATGCCCTCGGGGGGCCAGCGTAAGGGCAGCATACCGACGGAATCACACCGCAGAGCTCCACCTGTGCAGGGCGCTGCCTCTGCCCGTTATTCAAAAAGTTCTTTGGTGTGGGCCTTTTTTGAGTCAAGTGCATCAGCTGCTGTTTGCAACATATGTCTCAAGCGTATATCGCGTGGCCAAAACATCAGCCGCTTGGGCACCACATGCTTGACCAGACATATGTTGACCTGCCATGCAGCTCGTTGGCAAGCCTACCTTAAAGACCCACACCAAAGAACAAAGCGGACCTCTCCTTGCACCGCATCAGCTGGGATCTCCAACCCCACTATACCTTCAGTCCTCTCTGAAACCTGCACTGAGAGGAATGAAGGTGTAGAATTAGGTGTGTCACAGCCAAGTACTTGCGGGCACTCTGCTAGCAGTACACGACGTCCGATTCTAGCAGGCAAATTTCCCTGCCCCAGCTGCTGGACCATCGAAAGAAGTTCACTCCCAGCCATCCACATGCCCGGCGGTTGAATGCTAGCTTGGCTAAATTGCTAGCGCTTCAACTGCTGCCTTTTCAGTTGGTAGACTTGGCCCCCTTCCGTGAGTTAGTGCAATGTGCGGTTCCTCAGTGGCAGGTTCCCAAACGCCACTTTTTCTCACGGAAGGCGATTCCGGCTCTCTACCGGCATGTGGAAGGCAATGTCTTGGCCTCGCTGGACAGGGCGGTCAGCGGTAAGGTGCATATTACCGCTGACTCATGGTCCAGCAGGCATGGACAGGGACGTTACCTTTCTTTCACGGCCCATTGGGTCACTCTTTTGGCAGCTGGGAAGGATGCAAGACAAGGTGCAGTAGTGTTGGAGGTTGTTCCACCGCCACGCCTCCAAAATGCTACTACTGGTTGTGACACACCTCTGTCCTCCACCCCTCCTCTTCTTCTTCCTCCATGGCCTCTTCCTGTGCTTTGTCCTCAGAACCAGCGGTGCTCCTTAGGCGTTCAAGGGGCTACGCAAGTACGCAGGCAAAAAGATGCCATGCCGTGCTTGCGCTGGTGTGTTTGGGGGACAGGAGCCACACTGGGGCAGAGGTTCTGTCTGCTCTGCAGGGGCAGGCCGAGAGGTGGTTGACGCCACGCCAGCTTAAGCCAGGAATGGTGGTTTGCGACAATGGCACCAACCTCCTCTCCGCCCTCCGACAGGGACAACTGACCCATGTGCCCTGTGTGGCTCACGTCCTTAACCTGGTGGTGCAGCGGTTCTTGGGCAGGTACCCGGGCTTACAGGATGTCCTGAGGCAGGCCAGGAATGTCTGTGTGCATTTCTGCAGATCTTATAATGCCAGTGCTCGCCTGGCTGAGCTGCAAAAGGAGTTGAACCTGCCCAAGAACCGCCTATATGTGACATGCCCACCAGGTGGAACTCAACCTTGGCCATGCTGCAGCGGCTGCACACGCAGCAGAGGGCCATCAATGAGTACCTGTGTGACTATGGCACCAGGACAGGGTCAGGGGAGCTCAGGTTTTTTTCACCACGCCAGTGGGGCATGATCAGGGATGCATGCACTGTCCTGGCACCATTTGAGGAGGCCATGAGGATGGTGAGCAGTGACAGTGCATGCATCAGTGACACTGTACCTCTTGTCCACCTGTTGGAACATACGCTGCTTGGAATAATGGACAGGGCACTTGAGGCAGAACAGAGGCAGGAAGAAGAGGACTTCCTTGCCTCTCAAGGCCCCCTTTACCCAGACAGTGTTCCTTCTGTCCCACCCATCGCACAGGAAGAGGAGGAGGAGGAGGATTGTGTCAGCATGGAGGTGGAGCCTGGCACTCAGCATCATCAGCAGCAGTCTTTTAGGGATGATTTACAGTCCCAAGAAACCCGTGGACTTGTATGTGTCTGGGAGGAGGTGGCTGCGAATCATGTCGTCCTTAGTGACCCAGAGGACTCCGGATCGAATGCCTCAGCTAACCTACGCTGCATGGCCTCCCTGATCCTGCAAAGTCTGCAGAAGGATCCTCGTATTCTTCGGATCAAGGAGAGGGACCATTACTGGCTGGCCACGGTACAAGGGTAAGGTTGCGAACCTTATCTTACAAATGCAGAGGGAGCAGAGGATGAGACAACTCCGGGAGGCCTTGCAGAAAGGTCTGTGCAACTCGTTCACAGAGACTGGGAGGTTACAAACTCCTGGTCCTGGGCAACGAGTTGCTGAGGCTTCGGTCAGTCAAAGAAGGAGCGGTGGGGAAGATGGCCGTCTGATCGATGCGTTCAGACAATTCTGTAGTCCGCAGCCCCAAGGTATGATCGGTTCCAGCAACCATCGCCAGCGTCTGATATACATGGTGCAGGAATACCTAGGGGCAAGGTCAGACTTGGACACCTTCCCCACCGAAAATCCTCTGGCTTACTGGGTCTTGAGGATGGATCACTGGCCAGAGCTTGCACAGTATGTAATTGAGCTACTGGCCTGTCCTGCATCCAGCGTTCTTTCAGAAGGCACATTCAGTGCTGCTGGAGGAGTTGTCATGGATCACAGGGTGCGCCTGTCCACCGACTCTGTTGATCGACTGACTTTCATAAAGATGAACCAGTCTTGGATCACCACCAGCTACCAAACACCTGAAGCTGATATAACAGACTAATTTATTTTCAAATGTCACATCCCTTCAAGACTGATTCTGATGCTGAGTGACTGTCCTGTTATGTTGACTGACTATCCTCCTCCTCCTCAATGATCCGATTGATGATGATAGCTTGGAAGAACATTTTTGTTTCTGGGTGCCGCCACCAATGCCTAAGGCCCAATTTTTCAGCCCCTGTTTAACAGGGGCATGTAATTACAATTTTTTATGCAATGCTTTGCAGCAGGGCTCATTCCTGCACTCCAACTAGAGTATCTGGGAGAGGTTGCAGTGTCGTGGCACCAGCACCAGTGCCTAAGGCCTAATTTTTCAGCCCCTGTTTAACAGGGGCATGTAATTACAATTTTTTATGCAATGCTTTGCAGCAGGGCTCATTCCTGCACTCCAACTAGAGTATCTGGGAGATGTTGCAGTGTCGTGGCACCAGCACCAGTGCCCAAGGCCCAATTTTTCAGCCCCTGTTTAACAGGGGCGTGTAATTAAAAATTTTGATGCAATACTTTGCAACAGGGCTCATTGCTGTCCTCCAAGTACAGTATCTGTGAGGGGTTGCAGTGTTGTGGCACCAGTGCCTAAGGCCCAATTTTTCTGCCCCTGTTTAACAGGGGCATTTAATTACAATTCTTGATATAATAATTCATAGCAGGGCCCATTCCTGCGCCCACCATAAGTAACTGTGAGGCCTAAAGCCCCGTACACACAATCGGTTTAACCGATGAAAACCGTCCGATGGATTGTTTTCATCAGACAAACCGATCGTGTATGGGACCCATCGGTCTTTTTTCCATCGGTTTTAAAAAATAGAACATGTTTTAAATTTTTCCGATGGATCAAAAACCGATAGAAAATACTGATCGTCTGTGGGGAACTCCATCGGATAAAAAACCCACGCATGCTCAGAATCAAGTCGACGCATGCTCAGAAGCATTGAATTTCATTTTTCTCGGCTCATCTGAGTGTTTTACGTCACCGCGTTTGGGACGGTCGGTTTTTGGACTGATGGTGTGTGGCCAAGACTGATGAAAAACAGTTTCATCGGATTTCTGATGGACAAATCCATCGGACTAAAATCCATCGGAAATCCGATCGTGTGTACAGGGCTTTACAGTGTTGTGTCAACACCACCACCACCACCACCAAAGGCCCAATTTTTCAGCCCCTGTTCAACAGGGGCATGCAATTACAATTCTTGATCTAATAATTCACAGCAGGGCCCATTCATGCGCCCACCAAGAGTAACTGTGAGGGCTTACAGTGTTGTGGCAACACCAACATGTAATGCCGCGTACACACGGCCGTTTTTCTTGTCGAGAAAAACGACATTTTTCCCATTCAACGAGAAAAACGATCGTCTGTGGGCTTTCTGTCGTTTTTTTTTACGAGAAAAACGGCATTAAAAACGACGAGAAAAATTAGAACATGTTCTAATTTTTCTCGTAGTTTTTTTCGACATGTTTTCCGCGGCAGTGTTTCCCATAGGGAAACACTGCTGCGGAGCCCACAGACGGTCGTTTTTCTCGACAAGAGAAAAAACTACGTGAAAAACGACCGTGTGTGGGGAACAAGCTGTTCCCCCCGTTTTAAATGACATTATTCACGGCGGTTTTTTAACCGCCGTGAATAATGATCGTGTGTACGTGGCATAAGGGGCAAATTTCAGCAGAGTATATAGGGCAGGCCCCTACTTTCAAACATCCAACTTACAAACGACCCCTACTTGCAAACGGAAGGAGAAAACAGGAAGTGAGAGGAAATCTACCCCTAGGAAGGCAAATTCTCTCCTGTAAGAGTTAATATGGGAAAAAGGTGTCTCCTCTCTACTGATGCTTTATCACCAATCCTTGTTTCAATAAAAACCCCACTTTTCAAAAACATTTGTCATTGGGACGGAAAGTGAGGTGAAATGTTCTGAACAGGGGCACAGATAGCAAAATAAATGTTACAGGGGTGATAACCCTTGCCTATGTTTTCCAAAAAGCTTAAAAATAGATTTTTTGGCTGGAGCTACACTTAAACAATGTACCTGTTCAAAATTACAAACAGATTCTACATAAGAACAAACCTACAGTCCCTGTCTTGTATGCACCGCCTGTATACGGCTGTTCAGAGTATATAGGGCCTATTTTATTTTGTGTGCAGGGTTCCCCTAATATCCATACAAGACCCAAAGGGGCTGGTAATGGGCTGGGGTGATGGGGTAGCTATGCCATTTGTCTTAAAGATTTTCATCCATATTACTGGGACCAGACATTACATTAAAGCCACAAGCAGTTTAAAATGGCTTTTTTTCCTTTAGAAATGTCATTTTGTGCAGGGACAGTTCTAAACACGGGAAACACGTGCCACTTCACAGGCATACTTTAGACACCCCCCAGGTACAATATTTAAAGGAATATTTGACTTTTTTTTCACTTTATGCATCATTAAAATGACTGCTCCCGAAAAACTGACGTTTTTAAAACTGACGTTTTTAAAACTTTTTTTTGCATTGATACATGTCCCCTGGTGCAGAACTCGAGTTCCCGAACCCTTTTTAGGACAATAACATGCATAAAAGTTGTTATAATTAGCACTTTAGATTTCGAACGTTCGCATCCATTGTATTTAATAGGGTTCTAACGTTCGTGCAAACTTTCGGTCCGTTCGCGGGTTCTGGTGCGAACCGAACCCGGGGGTGTTCGGCTCATCCCTATTGATCAGTATTTGGTCATTATATTTTTCGACACCATTAAAATCCCGAGGCATGTGACCTCCTGCCCTCCCCTTTCTCTTTTTTCAAAATTGTTGATAGTTGATTATGATAATACACATAAGGCTACTCCTTATTTAAAATGGCACTACGTCCAAAAAAGCTATATATAATGCAGTGTTAAAGAGGTTGTAAACCTAGTTACACCACTTTTACCTACTTGTAAGCCTATAATAAGGCTTACATGTAGGTACAGGAAATATCTCCTAAACTTGCACGGTTTAGGAGATATTTGCCATATACGCTTGCGCTGAGGTCATCGGCGCATGCACACTGAAGAAAGGGCATGATCGTGCCGTTTCTAAAGGGCCCGTGCCATGAGTGGCGGCTCCCGCGCGCATCACGTGACTCTGGCCAGTCACAGAGCTGGAGTCGACGGGTGGTTCAGCCCTTGGGTATTGATAGATAAAATCTTAAGACCCATAGACATTCAGCTAAAAACAAGAATCAACCGGTAGAGCTCTCGAGGGTCCTTGAGTGATCCCAGGACTGTAATCATAAAGGAGGCACGTGGACTCATGGGCAGCATCCAAGGTAGTGAAGTAATACCAGTGGAGATCCATTGGAAAGGATGCTGAGGAAAAGGCACTAAACTGTAGGCAGGATGTAGCTGAAATGACCTGCACAAATAAACAGACAAGGACAAAGGTCTTTGAACCAAAGTGCCCAAATGTGCAAGAAATAAAAAAAAAAAAATAATAATAATTTGGACCAGGAGACAAAAACTCAATAGGTAAAAAAAGGTCCTAAGTGAATCGTCAGGAGGGGTTGCTGCTGCTAAAGACAAGGGGGAGAAGAGAGACACTGTTTACACTTCGCCGGGGATTTACAGGGTAGTGTCGAAGATTTGATGTTTGGTAGCCTCCTGAGGTGGCCTTACTAGACTTGTAAAGGCAGCGCAGAATGGTAATGCTGGCAGGCCTACTGTGGTGGCAAGGGATAATATTGATATAAGGCCAGCAGCTATAGTAGAATATAGTAATGCTGTATGGTCTAAAAATATTTTTGGGCCAGCAATAAAGAAAAATAAATAAAATAGTAGCAGCAGCTGCAGGGGGTTGGTATTCGTTTCTGATCCAGGACATGTTCAAGTAATCTGGAGTCAAAGGCAGGTGGATTATTGTTTCTGTCACAAAACTACTCACTGTGCTAAATGCCCATTCTGAAAGCACACTGGCTGCAGTGCAGCCCAGAAATTCTATTGTAAACTGGGCAGCTTTGACCACAGGTCCTTTCTCAAGACCCAGTAATCATGACGGTTGTCTATTATGAGGGTGTGTACAACTGCCCTTGACCCTTAAAAAAACTTTCATCATATGGGTTATGCTGTTGCCAACAGGAAGACTTGGGGTGAGGTATTGTGAAGAAGAACCCGAAAATATAAATTTGTCAGGCATCGCCAACACTGTTCCCTCTTTCATCTACCTAAGTGTCCAAGTGTCCAAGTGACATTGGCCATGGAAGGGAATTCTACCATCTTTCAGATGGCACGTTTTTAATCCCTCCATGAGGGCAGGATGCACTTTCCCCTTGTAACATGGATCCAAAAAGGGTATCCAGTAATGATCCATTTCTTTAATAGCCCAAATCCTGGGGTTCATGCATTAATGATCCCATACACTGCAGATTTCTTGTGGCAGAGAAATGCAAGTGACTCACAGGAAAATAATCAGGAAGCAGGCCTTGAAACAGCAGGAAGTCCTCCTCTTCTTTTGCTGATGTGCCTTCAAGAAGAAGTAAAGCCTCCTTAAAAAAACACCCTGTAAGACAAAGGCATAATGAGCTAGTATGCATAGCATACTAGCTCATTATGAAGTACTTACCTGAGATCAAAGCCCCCACAGCCGCCCTTGTTTGCTTTCTCCGTCGTCGCCATGTCTCCCGGATTGACTTCCGGGTATCGCGGCTCCAGCGCTGTGACTGGCCGGAGCCATGATGCCTCGCATGCGCATGGGAGCCGCCACTAACGGCATGACCCCATTCACTGACGGCACGCTCAGTGCGCCTGCGCCGTTGTCTACGGCGCACATGCGCCGTAGGCATCGGTGCTGTCTTTTTTGCAAATATCTCCTAAACCGTGTAGGTTTAGGAGATATTTGTAGCACCTACAGATAAGCCTTAATCTAGGCTTACCTGTAGGTATACGTGGTATGTAAGGGTTTACAACCACTTTCAGTACTCAGGTTATTGCACATCAAAATGTCTATTGCTGATTCCCCAGTCCTTGTCCTGTATTTTGCATAAATATTCATTGACAGCCCACTAATGCAAATCCATTGTAGCAAATGGTGGACAGCAGGTTGGTATCAATGTCACACCAATGGCACACATGACACCATGTGATGCCATGGGGTCAGCTACCTCTATTGCATAGACTATGAGGCTGTTGAGGGCTGGTGGTCCTGATGATTCTCCAGATGAGGCCAATAAAGAGGAGGCAGTAGACCTGACTGAGTTGCCACATCACCATGTTTTAGGACACATGGTGGTACCACCAGCTCCAGCTGTGTGCCCTGTCTGTATTCCTCCTGCATCCCTACAACATCCCTACACAGAAGGTTGGCTGCTAATTGTCAAAGGAGTGATGTAGATTAAGATTCCCTCAGCTTGGAGCATTGTGCAGGGTAACATTATTCCAAAGTTTGCATACAGGAAGCAGTTAAGCAGCATTATTAATTAACTGTGGGCAAACTTACACCCAGTGTTCAACAGTACCACTGCTGGCAACAACCCAAAGTAGCCTATATACAATTCTAGGAGGAACAAAAATCAATCAAGATCTGTGTTGCACACTGCAAAAAAAGTGCAAAAAAAAAAGATGAAAACCAAGCCACCATTATGGGGTTAGGCAGCACAATATGCCATGTGCTTAATTAGACTCAAAGGGTCATAAAGCAGCTGCGAAATTAGACACTGATGGGAGCAGCCATAACTTGACTATATTGCTGTGTACAAATCTGAGAATTGTTAATATATTTAGCTTCATTGCTTCAGAACTAGCATTGACACATATATTAGGAAAATACATTTTGCATCATAGCCAAATTACAGGTAGTTTTCTTTCTGACTGAAAAACTTTAATACAACTTACAGCAGCTGGTGTGTGTCCAAATCTATTCACAAAGGTACAGACCTACCAAATGTTTGTTAGCACAGAACACAACCGTCTTAATACTAAGGTATGCTTAATGAGGCAGTATGTTATGGTGATGCTTTTAATGGACAAATTAAAAACATTCTTGGATTTGTTAGGGAAATGTCTAAAGTTTGTTTTGAATAGGCAATACAATTGATAATTGATCCTGACAATGCGGTCTTTTTCACAGTCCAGATAAAATAATAGGATTTTTGTATTCACCGTAAAATCTGTTTCTCTGACGTCCATGGACTGACACAGCCTCTCTTACACTTTACACGTGGGTTATGTCCCTGCTTGCAGGAGAAGATCTAGGCAGAATGTGAAATGTGATACATACATTCTAAAAAGCCAGAGCTGAACAGCCCCGCCCAGGGGGGCGGTCCCTACGGACATAACCCTCCCACTGCAGTCAGCAGACCTCAGTTCGTAACAAAGCAGTACAAACCTTAAAAAGAAGGGTGGGTGCTGTGTCAGTCCATGGACGTCAGAGAAACGGATTTTACGGTGAGTACAAAAATCCTATTTTCTCTTATCGTCCATGGACTGACACAGCCTCTCTTACACTTTACACGTGGGATGTCCCAAAGCAGTGTCAAGAGGGATGGGAGCAGTATAAATGGAAAACCAAAAAACTTCACTCCAAACAAGGCAGATCTCCTCAACGGAGGAGTTGCAACATCAAACAGCGGCCTGCAACACCTTGCGGCCGAAGGAAGCATCCGAAGATGCAGCCACATCAACCTTAGAAAACGTAGAGAAGGTATGAACGGACGACCAGGTCGCTGCCTTGCACACTTGTGCAACTGACGCTTGATGTCGGAAAGCCCAGGAAGCACCAATTGCCCTGGTGGATTGTGCCGTAACCGGAAAGGGAGGTGCCCGCCCCTTCAGCGCATAGGTCTGACTGACGGTCTGTCTGATCCACCTAGAAATGGTGGCAGACGAAACCGCTTGTCCCTGTATCAGGTGATAATGACCCCATGGGGCCCTCAATGCATCCGAGGCATCCGCCCAAGGATCCCTGGACCTGGCCACAAACCTTGACACCTTGCAATTGAGTCGAGAGGCCATCAGGTCCACATCCGGCATGCCCCACCGTCGGCAAAGGAGTTGAAAGACCTCCGGGTGCAAGGACCACTCTCCCTGGTCCAGCGTCTGGCGACTCAGATAGTCCGCCTGCCAATTGTCTACGCCCGGAATGTAGACGGCCGACAGAGCCGGCACGCTTCTTTCTGCCCACCTTAGGATGCGGGCGACCTCGGAAGCCGCAGCTGAGCTCCGAGTTCCCCCTTGATGGTGACATATGCCACTGCCGTGGCATTGTCCGACTGGATCCTGAGGGAGCGACCCTGTAATCTCTCCGACCACGAAGAGAGGCACAGTCTGATTGCCCGTATTTCCAGAACATTGATCGGTAAACGGGCTTCGTCCGGAGTCCAAAGCCCTTGGGCTGACAGGACTCCCCAGACTCCACCCCAGCCCATCAGGCTGGCGTCCGTCGTGATCACCGTCCATTGAATGGGGAGGAATGACTTCCCGGACCGAAGAGCTGGGGACCGCAACCACCACGCCAGGGATGCCCTGACCGGGTGACTCATCTGGATCTGAAGATCCAAGGACAACGGGGATTTGTCCCAAGTGAACAGGATCTCTTTCTGTAATGCCCGGGTGTGTGATTGGACATACGGAGCGGCCTCGAAGGGGGCCACCATGAGTCCCAGGACTCTCATGCAAAAACGGATTGACAACCATTTTCGGGACGTCAGGACCCACACTGCTGACTGAAGTGTCAGTAACTTCTCCGGGGGTAGGAATACCTTCGCCGCCAAGGAGTCCAGGATCAGACCTAGATACTCCAGATGCTGAGTCGGGACCAGGACCAACTTCTGAATGTTCAGGAGCCACCCAAAGTCCCTGAGGGTCTTACTGACGATAGTCACACTTTCTTCTAATTCTGAGCCATTGTCTGCTCTTAGAAGAAGATCGTTCAGATAGCCCACGATAGCAATGCCTCGCTGTCTCAGAAAAGCTAGAACCGGAGAAAGCACCCTGGAGAACACCTTTGGTGCCGAGGCTAGACCGAAGGGAAGAGCCACAAATTGATAGTGGACTTCGCCGATCGCAAAGCGCAGAAACTTCTGATGACTTGCGCAGATCGGAACATGCAAGTAGGCGTCCTTGATGTCCAAGGATGCCAGAAAATCCCCTTGATGGAGTGTAGCGATCACCGTGTGAATGGATTCCATGCAGAATTTTTGCACCTTCACGAAGGCATTCAGGGCCTTGAGGTCCAGGATTGGCCGAACCCCTTCCTTTTTCGGGACAACAAACAGATTCGAGTAGAACCCCTGAAACCTCTCCTGGGACGGAACTGGCACAATCACTCCGGACCTGATCAAATCCTGTACAGCCCCTAAGAGGGCTGCCCGACGGGCAGGAAGGAGAGGGAGATTTGAGGGAAAGAATCTGTCTGGGGGCCAGGAACGGAACTCTATCCTGTATCCTGAGGTGACCACCTCGCACACCCACCGGTCGGAGATCCGAGAGGTCCACCGATCTGTGAACCTGCAAAGTCGTCCCCCCACCCCAGCGACGAGCAGGGGCAAGACTTCACGCAGAGGCGGGCTTGGGAGCCGCTTTGTTCAGCTTACGCACCCAGGGGCGCTTGTGTCCACCAGCTGCACTGTTGTCAGTCTGGGATGGCTTACCCTTGGACTCTGACTGACGAAAAAAACCCTTTTTTGCTGGAAAGGAAGGACCCGGTCTACGGCGGGCCTCCTTACCCTTGATAGTCTGAGGAAGAAGAGTGCTTTTACGTCCCGTGACATCCTTGATGCTGTCATCCAGAGCAGCACCGAAAAGTCTACCACCTTTAAAGGGTAGATCCGTCAGGAGCTTCTTAGAGGCTAGGTCAGCAGACCAGCATTTCAACCAGATAAGACGACGCAATACCACCGCAGAAACAGAGGCCCTGGATATTAACAGGGCCGCGTCTAAAGTGGCGTCACACACATATTTCAGGCCCTGCACCATCTGGTGGGCCAGAGCAATAGTGTCTGGAGGAAGATTATGCTCCTGTACAGTCTGGCACAAAATTTTTGCCCATTCCGTGAGTGTCTGAGACACAAGGGTCGCCGCTACAATAGGCCGTAAGGCGGATCCCATCAAGGCAAACGTGGCTCTGCTCACCACTTCTGACCTCCTGTCAGTGGGGTGCTTAAATGCAGGAGTCCCCTCCATCGGGAGAGTGGTGGCCTTGTTTAAACGGGCGACCGGAGGGTCGACCACTGGGGGAGAAGCCAACTTTTTAAGTAGGGCTTCTTCAAAGGGGTATCTGATAGACAAACGCCACGGGACCATAAAAGTCTTCTGCAGCTTTTCCCAAACCTGGTCAATCAACTGGTCAAAGAAAGGTGCATATGGAAAAACCTTTTTAGAAGGCTTAGCCTTAAAAGAACCAAAGGAGACTGCCTCCGCCTGAGGTTCCGCAGCTGCAGCATCAAGCTTGAGAGTGTCCCTCACAGCATCAATGAGTTCACTAACAAGCGCCCTGTCATTTACTGACTCAAAACTGGAGTCTTCCTCACACGGAATGTCCTGTTCAAAACCATCAAAATATTCAGAGCTAGCGTCCTGAGCCGCAGCAGCTAGGCCCATATCTGAATCAGCGCACTCCCCTTGTGGAGATAAAGTGGGGAGAGGGCGCTTTTTTGCTCCCTTGCGCTCGCACACCGCTTCCATCCTGGTCAGAAATGATTCCAGGACTGCCGACAACTGGTCCATAGGGACCGCAGGTGCTGGAGCACTGCCTGTTGCCTCTGACATGTAAGGGGAAGCTGGTGACACTGACTCCATATTGTCCCTCTCCGAGACTCCTCAGAAAAAAAGTCCACCCACAGGTTGTGCTGACTGAGTAGGGGAATGCCCAGGGGACTCACCAACCCGGACCAGGACCGCTCGGTTCCGCTGCCTTGTCCCTCTCTGTGCCACGCTGTATCAGCGTGAGTGACTGAGAGGAGAGTGTGAGGAGATTTGCGCCATTCCCAGCAGCGATAGAGGCCAAACCAGTGTTTAAAAAGTGTGCGGCTTCAAGAAAAGGGCCGCCGCAATGTGCTCAGGCGATCCATGGCAAGATGGCCGCCAATGCAAAGTAAATGATCCAACACAAACATGGCACCGAATGGCGCCCAGGCCCCCAAAACACTAAAAAAACAGCCCCAGCGATATGGAGACCACCATGAGCCCCCCCCCAGGACAGTATGACCCCCAGGCACCGCACACACACAGCGCCAGCAATGGTGACAGAGAGTGACAATAAAAAACAGGGGGAGACAGGGAAAATCCCCCACACAGAGAAAAACACAGCATGTACTCACCTGCAGGCAAGAGAGGCTACTTACCCATACCCTGAGGGACCCACTGGTGTGTTTCTGACAGGACTATCACAGTGTGGTACTGAGTAGCTGTTGGCCCGGTCCACCGCGAAAGATACAGCAGGACTGTTCAATCTTGAGAGGACCGCGGAGCATGAAAGCCCACTGGCCACCCCTGGAGTCGTGGGGCATGTCGTGAACTGAGTCTCACGCACATAAGGCGAGGATCAGCACGCTCAATGGTCGGACAGGGAAGACTACGAGGATATCTTGTACCCAACCTGTTGCCCAGCCGACAGTTGATAGAAGGTATCAAAAAAATAAAATAAGAAAAAAATCCAAAAAAGGAATAAAATTAGGTCAGGAGACTGGCTCCTGAGAGAGCCACGTCTTCTCCTTCTGCTAGGCAGAAAAAAAACTGAGGTCTGCTGACTGCAGTGAGAGGGATATGTCCGGAGGAACCGCCCCCCTGGGCGGGGCTGTTCAGCTCTGGCTTTTTAGAATGTATGTATAACATTTCACATTCTGCCTAGGTCTTCTCCTGCAAGCAGGGACATAACCCACGTGTAAAGTGTAAGAGAGGCTGTGTCAGTCCATGGACGATAAGAGAAAATGGAAAATTGAATTCAAATACTTACCGTAATTTTCCTTTCCTGACGAGCTCCATGTCAGCACAACTGGGTGAGGCTCCGCCCACCCCTACGTGATCAGGACTTAACTATAAATTTTTCACTCACCTTTCGTAACTATTACTACTTAACTGGGCGGGTTCTGTGCTGACATGGAGCTTGTCAGGAAAGGAAAATTACGTTAAGTATTTGAATTCAATTTTCTATTTTCCTGTCAGCACAGCTGGGAATTAACTAGCCAAAACAGGGGAGGGATAATGCTACACACTCCAATTCTGACTAAAACGGTAACAGAAAACATAATGCCTCTGACAAACTCAATTGTCATGAATATGAATATTTTGGTGTCCACATAGTTGTATTGTGGATAGTTTGAGACACCCGGCCTGCTGTCACCCTCAAGGTCTGGACCCTTCTAGTGAGAGTGCCTTGATTCTCCTGGCACAGCCAGCCCTACAACCTGCAGGCCAAGGAGATGAGGTTATCAACCAAGAGATAATGATTTTACAGCTCCCAGCAAGATTATTATGTGTTCCACCTGAAAAGGACAAACAGATGTAGAGAGCTCCTGATGGCAGGAGTCGCCTTGATTAAATATTTTAGCGCTTAGCCCACATCCGATGGGCTAACTTCTTGAGTACTCCCCAAAGGGAACGTAGGAGGGAAACCTCTTGTGTGATATGAATTATGAAGGTCAGTTCAGGCACATATTAGAGCATTTGCATGAGCACCATCCTGCCTGGGAAGTACGCGAGTATGGGTTCTTTAAACCCAAGGACACCAATGCTGATGTAATTGCCACCAGTAAATCAGTTTCAGCGAGAAAGTACCACAGGGTGATTGAAGGCATCCGATGAAATAACATCCATCAGCATTGGTATATCTCATTCTGGAAGCAAGTTTGAGGTTTCCACCAAATTGAATCTTGAAAACTGTATAATTAAGCGTTGGAAGCTTGCTGAATGCCGGTGAAGACAGCGATAGCCAAAATGCATGCCTATAGCATGCTTATGCATAGAATTAAGTCAAGCCATGCCTGTAGGCATTCGAAGCAGGCTTCTGAAGAGTCCAGCGTAAAATCTTGATCAGCGAATATACTGGGCATATATGTCCTGTTCTACTATAGGTATGGTTAGCACTGACCTTTCTCGTTTCGTAGAACTGCTCAAATCTTCACTGAGCATTCGACATCCATTAGGCTCTGCCTCTCTCGACCCAGGCCATCAGCCTGAGCCTGTCGGATGCTGAATGAATGGGACTGAAGAAGATTTGATCTACCAGGCAGAGGGCATCACTCCTTGACACTCATCAGGATGAGTAGCGGGTACCAAAACTGTCACCTTCCCTCGCCCCAGCCTTAGCTGGAAGCTGAGAATCAGAGGGAGCAGCTGAAAAAAAGGCATAAAAGTCATAAGCAGTCTTGGCGATCCATTCTGCGGTCAGCACCTCCACTCCGAGAGCTTGCGGCTCCTGGGCCCTGGAATGGAACTTCAGCAACTTAGTGCCGACAGGGAATGTAAGCGGTCTACCTCTGGCAGACAAAACACCAAGCTCTGTTAGTTCTCGAAAGACTCGCAGTAGTCTGGATCATCCATTGTCGTCAGACTTGACCTGGACAAATAGATCGTCTGAAGATTCTTCCGACCAGGCACATAGGTCGCAGATTGTTGGGAGGATTGACTTGGATGAATTCTAGAATTAGAGAAAACTTCAGAAGTGAGAGACTGAGCCTTGTTTCCAGATGTAGGCCACAGTCGTTGTGCTGTCCAACTTTCCCAGGACAGGCTTACTCTGGATGAGATGACTGAAGGCTAAGAGCCTGAAAAGGCTGCCCTCAACTCCAAGATGGAGTCTTGGATCCTTGACAAAAGAGCTCATTGTTCCTGAGCTAGGGCTCCCCTAAACTGGCTGGAATCTGCCTGTACCACCAGGTCGTCTGAGCTGCTGGGGCAAGGCGATTTCTATAGCTCAATCTGAGACGTGAAGGATGAAAGATCTCCAAATATGGCCCAAAATGCTTTCCTTAGGGGGACCACGTGTCCATCCACAAGCCGTCCCTATGTTCACAGAGGAACCACATAATGCCCCTAGGGCATGTATGAGTGGCACAATCCCAAAATAACAGAGAGCATCCTGACATGGAAGTTCTTATTGACTTCTTGGACTAAGCATTTCCTTCCTTGTCTTTCCTGGACTCCCATCCAGAAAAGCGCAGGAGCTACGCTCTCTGGCGTGAGCGTTAGCAATAACTCTTGAATTTTCGGACTTTAACTCCGTAGACCTTCATCTTGAGGCAGGAATCCAAACTGGCCACTATTTAATTTATGCTTGCCCTTCTGCGATTAAGAAAAAATGCAGTGACCGCGTTTGTCCTTGAGGGTCGCACCTTCTGATGGTAAGGTCATGTGAATGGCCGATCCCACAAGGGACACATACTAACCAGCGGGGTGGTCCCAACCCCTGGACCTCTATTCATTCCAAAGGGCATAACTTTGACATCCTGCTGTGACGATATCCTCCAATCTTGACGAACAAGCACTTGATCCATTCAACATCCAGCCGTCTTCTGGAGGTATTTAAAATACTTCCAAAGTTTCACCTCTATACACAGGAATTTCACCAACCTTAGCAATCTGGACACAGGTCGTCCTCTTTCTTCTGTTCAGAAGAGACTGGAGAGAATTGATTGGACCAAGAAGGCCCTGAAAGAAGGCCGGACATTGCCAAACAGACGGTCCCCATACGAGAAGAATCTAGTCATTCCTTTAGAGTGTCTTGACCATCTGCTTAATTGTGACAACTGGTTAGGTGTCATCATCTTTAACCTAGGTTGCTTGAACTAGGTAACATCCTTGCCGTCTGTTTCTCTATGGAAGGATCTGAAGCGGATTGTTTGCTTGGGAAGGCTTGGAGAATTCACAAGGTGAGTGGAAACACTCTTTTAGAGCGTATTGACCACATGTTTCATGAGTGCGACCACCTGTTAGGCGCCGTCATCCATATCCTTGGTTGCTTGACAAAGCAGACTGTGTGTAGTCATGTCCATCCGGAAGTTTGGAGAATGGGCTGCTTCACCTGGTATGGACAGGCGGCTTCTCATTATCAGAGCAGATAACCCTTTCACAGGGTGAGCCGAAAACAGACCCTTTAGAGTGTATTGACAATTTGTTTATTGGGTGTGAAACCTTTTAGGTGTTACCCTCCTCCCTGGCTGTTTAAGCCAGTGGGATTCATACTGTCATGCTCATCCGCAAATTCGGAAAATGCGCAGCTTCCCCTGGTGTGGACAGGCAGCTTCTCATTGTCAAAGCAGATGACCCCTTTTACAGGGTGAGCCGAAAACACCCCTTTAGAGTGTATTGGCAATTTGTTTATTGGGTGTAACACCTTTTAGGTGTCACCCTCCTCCCTGGCTGTTTAAGCCAGTGGGATACATACTGTCATGCTCATCCGGAAATTCCGAAAATTGGCTGCTTCACTTGGTGTGGACAGGCAGCTTCTCACTGTCAGAGCAGATGACCCTTTCACAGGGTGAGCCAGAAACACCCCTTTAGAGTGTATTGGCAATTTGTTTATTGGGTGTAACACCTTTTAGGTGTCAACCTCCTCCCTGGCTGTTTAAGCCAGTGGGATACATACTTTCATGCCCATCCATGTATTCCTCTTATAGAGCTTGAGGAGGGATGTTTGCTGGCTTGGGAAAGCCATGAGACTGCTCCTTCCTGTTCATCCATGTCTTCTTATTGAAGGGCCTGAAGCATGTTCGTTCTGAGATTGGTAAACATTAATAGATAACCTCACCACAGGGCTTGTGCACCATTTAGCAAACCAACCCATAGCCCCGGATCACACTGGTGCGTTTTTGACATGCGACCGACCAGTAAAATCGCATGAAAGTAATATGCGGCAATTGCACCGCCCTAATCGGTGCAACGCTGCATCAGCGGCGCCACACCAACTTCAAAAAGGCAGTTTTGTACTACCTTGCGATTTTGGGTTGCGACCTATATTGACATCTGCACAGAGACTTGCACAGATGTCTCTAAAAATTGCGACCGGAACCGAGACTGACCAGCGGGAGACAAAGCTGAATAGCACAGCCTCATTCCCGCAACCCAGTGTGACCCTGGACTAGGAAAATTATCGGTTAAATGCAGTAAATAGATTGCTTAGTAACACACCCTGAGGGGTTAAACACAGCTAGAGGGAGGCAGAAGCTTCCATCTACAGCCCTGTTAACCAGATGGAGGTTAATTTGGCTAGAATCTAATCCTGGGAGGAATCAGGTTATGATGAAAAAGTTTGTTTCAGAACATCAAACAAAAAGGTAGGAATTTGTAACAAAATTACAACCATCTGCAATGTACACAAACCAAGGGAATTGTAGACATCAGAACATGCTTCTCCATACTCTTTTTTTTGTCTTTTTTTTTTCTTTAACCACTTAAGCCCCGGACCATTTCGGGCCATTAGGACCAGGCCTGTTTTTGGGATTCGGCACTGCGCTGCTTTAACTGTAAATTTTGCGGACATGCAATGTTGTACCCAAATGAAATTTGCGTCCTTTTCTTCCCACAAATAGAGCTTTCTTTTAATGGTATTTGATTGCCTCTGTGATTTTTATTTTTTGCGATATAAACAGAAAAAGACCGAAAATTTTGAAAAAAATGATATTTTCTAGTTTTTGTTATAAGAAAAATCGAATAAACTCAATTTTAGTCATACATTTAGGCCAAAATGTATTCAGCCACATGTCTTTAGTAAAAAAAAATGTCAATAAGCGTATATTTATTGGTTTGCGCAAAAGTTATAGCGTTTACAAACTAGGGTACATTTTCTGAAATTTACACAGCTTTAAATTTATGACTGCCTATCTCATTTCTTGAGGTGCTAAAATGGCAGGGCAGTACAAAACCCACCTAAATGACCCCATTTTGGAAAGTAGACACCCCAAGGAAATTGCTGAGAGGCATGTTGAGCCCATTGAATATTTATTTTTTTGTCCCAAGTGATTGAATAATGACAAAAAAAAAAAAATTACAAAAAGTTGTCACTAAATGATATATTGCTCACACATGCCATGGTTATATGTGGAATTGCACCCCAAAATACATTCTGCTGCTTCTCCTGAGTACGGGGATACCACATGTGTGGGACTTTTTAGGAGCCTAGCCACGTACGGGACCCCGGAAACCAAGCACCGCCTTCAGGATTTCTAAGGGCGTAAATTTTTGATTTCACTCCTCACTACCTATCACAGTTTCGAAGGCCATAAAATGCCAAAATAGCACAACCCCCCCCCCAAATTACCCCATTTTGGAAAGTAGACACCCCAAGCTATTTTCTGAGAGGCATGTTGAGTCCATGGAATATTTTATATTTTGCCACAGGTTGCGGGAATATGACAAACTTTTTTTTTTTTGCACAAAGTTGTCACTAAATGATATATTGCTCACACATGCCATGGGCATATGTGAAATTACACCCCAAAATACATTCTGCTGCTTCTCCTGAGTACGGGGATGCCACATGTGTGGGACTTTTTGGGAGCCTAGCCGCGTACGGGACCCCAAAAACCAAGCACCGCCTTCAAGGTTTCTAAGAGCATACATTTTTGATTTCGCTCCTCACTACCTATCACAGTTTTGAAGGCCATAAAATGCCAATATGGCACAAAACCCCCCCAAATGACCCCATTTTGGAGAGTAGACACCCCAAGCTATTTGCTGAGAGGCATGTTGAGCCCATTGAATATTTATTTTTTTTGTCCCAAATGATTGAATAATGACAAAAAGAAAAAAAAAATGTACAAAAAGTTGTCACTAAATGATATATTGCTCACACATGCCATGGTTATATGTGAAATTACACCCCAAAATACATTCTGCTGCTTCTCCTGAGTACGGGGATACCACATGTGTGGGACTTTTTGGGAGCCTAGCTGCGTACGGGACCCCAAAAACCAAGCACCGCCTTCAAGGTTTCTAAGGGCATAAATTTTTGATTTCACTCCTCACTACCTATCACAGTTTTGAAGGCCATAAAATGTCAAAATAGCCCAAAACCCCCACAAATGACCCCATTTTGGAAAGTAGACACCCCAAGCTATTTGCTGAGAGGCATGGTGAGTATTTTACAGCTCTCATTTGTTTTTGAAAATTAAGAAAGACATTTTTTTTTCTTTTTTTTTTCTTTTTTTACATTTTCAAAACTTTGTGACAAAAAGCGAGATCTGCAAAATACTCAACATACCTCTCAGCAAATAGCTTGGGGTGTCTACTTTCCAAAATGGGGTCATTTGGGGGGGGTTGTGCCATCTGGGCATTCCATGGCCTCCGAAACTGTGATAGGCAGTGAGGAGTGAAATCAAAAATTTACACCCATAGAAATCCTGAAGGCGGTGCTTGGTTTTTGGGGTCCCGTACGCGACTAGGCTCCCAAAAAGTCCCACACATGTGGTATCCCCGTACTCAGGAGAAACAACAGAATGTATTTTGGGGTGTAATTCCACATATGCCCATGGCATGTTTGAGCAATATATAATTTAGTGACAACTTTTTGTACATTTTTTTTTTTTTGGTCATTATTCAATCACTTGGGACAAAAAAAAATATTCAATGGGCTCAACATGCCTCTCAGCAAATAGCTTGAGGTGTCTACTTTACAAAATGGGGTCATTTGGGGGGGTTTTGAACTGTCCTGGCATTTTATGCACAACATTAGGAAGCTTATGTCA
Organism: Rana muscosa; assembly: GCA_029206835.1. Classification (NCBI taxonomy): domain Eukaryota; kingdom Metazoa; phylum Chordata; class Amphibia; order Anura; family Ranidae; genus Rana; species Rana muscosa. The sequence goes on from CM055122.1 coordinate 1,174,242,005, forward strand.
CACATCATCCACTCTTCTAACCACTTGAAGACAAAGCCCTTTCTGACACTTTTTGTTTACATGAAAAAAAAAAATTTTTTGCAAGAAAATTATGTTGAACCCCCAAACATTATATATTTTTTTAAAGCAAAGGCCCTACAGATTAAAATAGTGGGTGTTGCATTTTTTTTTCCACACAGTATTTGCGCAGCGATTTTTCAAACGCATTTTTTGGGGGAAAAACACACTTTTTTTACTTTTAATGCACTAAAAAACACTATATTGCCCAAATGTTTGATGAAATAAAAAAGATGATCATAGGCCGAGTACATGGATACCAAACACGACATGCTTTAAAATTGCGCACAAACGCGCAGCGGCAACAAACTACATTCATTTTTAAAAGCATTTAAAAGCCTTTACAGGTTACCACGTTAGATTTACAGAGGAGGTCTACTGCTAAAATGACTGCCCTCGATCTGACCTTCGCGGTGATACCTCACATGCATGATGCAATTGCTGTTTACATATGACGCTAGACCGACGCTTGCGTTCGCCTTTGCGCAAGAGCAGGGGGGGACAGCGGTGCTTTTTTTTATTTTTTATTTTTTTATTATTTATTTGGCTTTTTTATTTTATTTTTAAACTGTGCCTTCCATATTTTATTTTTTTACCATTTTTATCGTTATCTCAGGGAATGTAAATATCCCCTATGATAGCAATAAGTAGTGACAGGTACTCTTTTTTTGAAAAAAATTGGGGGGTTAGACCCTAGATCTTTCCTCTGCCCTCAAAGCATCTGACCACACCAAGATCGGTGTGATAAAATGCTTTCCCAATTTCCCAATGGTGCTTTTTATATCCGGGGGGGACATTCCCTCCCACTGCTTGTAAAAGCAGTCTAGAGGCTAATTATCTGCTAGAATTGCTTTTACATGAAAGCCGGCTGCTGGCTGAAAAGAATGATACCAAGATGATACCTAAACCCGCAGGCATCATTCTGGTATAAACATTCAAAGTCCAGCAACATACCAGTACGTTGCTGGTCCTTGTTGGACATGTATTGTAATCTTTTTTTTCATACAGCCTATTGGCTGAACGAAAAAAAGAGATTGATTGGTGGGTATGCCCACCATTAGAATACCTCCCTTCATCCACCCACTTCTAATGATGGCCATATATGCCGAAGCATGGGGGCATCCTCCCGCGAAAAAGTTATGCCGCGTACACACGGTCAAGCCTTCGTCGGAATTTCGACCGTATGTACGCAGCATAAAAGGTTATGCCGCGTACACACGGTCGGACTTTTCCACGGGCAAGCCTCCGTTGGAATTTCGACCGTATATACGCGGCATTAGGAGCAAAATCGCTCCTCCGCCCCTGCTGCCCCCATGCTTCGGCATATATGCTCTTTTTTTTAACTGTGGTGGTGAAATCACCTCCTACAGCGTTGGAGTCACGGCTTTATGTATCGTGGGAGCAAACGCTGTTGCTGTCAAGATAAATAGATCCGCGCTGCAACTGAATGGCGTACCTGCTAAGCAAATGGTGGTTAACATTAAAACAAAGTAACATTACAGTACAACAGTAAGACCTTACCATGCCATACCTGCAAAGCAAATACCAAAACAAAACCTAGTAAAAAATAAAAAAATGTTTTAACGCAACCTGTGCCTAAAATATATATATCCCGAAGCATGGGGGCATCCTCCCGCAAAAAAGTTATGCCGCGTACACACGGTCGGAATTTTCCACGGGCAGGCCTCCGTCGGAATTTCGACCGTATGTACGCGGCATTAGGAGCAAAATCGCTCCTCCGCCCCTGCTGCCCCCATGCTTCGGCATATATGCTCTTTTTTTTAACTGTGGTGGTGAAATCACCTCCTACAGCACTGGAGTCACGGCTTTATGTATCGTGGGAGCAAACGCTGTTGCTGTCAAGATAAATAATTCCGCGCTGCAGTTGAATGGCGCACCTGAAAACAAAAAATTACATACCTGAAAAGCAAGCATGATAAAACATTGCAGAATAGAATACAGTAAAAAAGAGCAGAACAATAGAGAGAAAATAGAGAGAGAGAGAACAATAAAACGACAACTATTTTTGTTTTTTTTATTTTATATTTTTTTTGTGTTTTGTTTTTTACGTTTTTTTTTTCTTTTTTACACTTTTTTTTGTAACTTTACAACTGTAATGGTTCGGGTCTCTCAAAATGTAATGGCATCTTGGGAGACCCTGTGTAAGTGTGTCCTTGTCTGTGAAATGCTGTACCCTACGCTAAAACTTCACTTTTGAGTGGTAGCGTTCAAAACATTCACCTTGGCAAAGACCAGGCTTGTCAGGACAGAGTGGACAAAAACTACGGGTGTCACGCCTAAATCCGCGCTTGCTACAGACACGACATCTTTTTTGGGGGTGGCTTTGGGTAGGGGTACTCGGGAGGACATACGAATAATGCCTCTCATGCAGCCGGCTTACTGCATTTGGTAGGGGATGGTGAGGTGCAGAACCGCCTGGATACAGGAGTTCTGTGACTATCTCATTCTGGAATTTTAGAAGAGATAACGTCCCGCCTGAAGCTCTGTATAGCACATGAGCGTTCAGCAAAGCCAATTGGAATAATGATAGAGACACTTTTTTGTACCAGCGTCTCGCCTTACGGTCAATTAGATACGGCGCCATCAACTGGTCGTTGAGGTCCACCCCTCCCATATTTTGGTTATATTCGTGGACACAGAGGGGTTTCTCCACAACACCAGTCGCCGTACGAATTTGGACTGTCGTGTCTGCATGAAGGGAGGTAAGAAGGAAAACATTCTTATTGTCCCTCCACTTCATAGCGAGCAAGTTATTACACTTCAAGCAGGCTCTCTCCCCCAGCCTAAGACGGGCATCTACAAGCCGCTGGGGAAAGCCCCGGCGTTTAGGTCGCACGGTGCCACATGCTCCAATCTGATGATCAAACAAGTGACTAAACAGTGGCACGCTCGTGTAATAATTGTCCACATACAAGTGGTACCCCTTTCCGAATAAGGGTGACACCAAGTTCCACACTATCTTGCCAGCACTCCCTATGTAATCCGGGCAGTTGACCGACTCAATCTGACTATCTTTTCCCTCATAAACCGTAAAGTTCACTACATAGCCTGTTGCCCTGTCACAGAACTTGTAGAGCTTGACCCCGTATCTGGCACGCTTGCTGGGAAGGTACTGCTTGAAAGACAAGCGGCCAGAAAATTTAATCAGGGACTCATCAACGCAGACAACTTGATCGGGAGTAAACAAGGCTGCAAAACGTTCGTTGAAGTGGTTTATGAGGGGCCGAATTTTATAGAGCCGGTCGTATTCAGGGTCCCCACGTGGACGACAAAGTTCATTGTCGTTGAAGTGCATGAACCGCAAAATCTGCTCGTATCGTGCCCTGGACATGGAGGCAGAGAACACAGGCATGTGGTCAATTGGGTGCGTGGACCAATAAGCACGCAATGACGGAAATTTATGTGTGCCCATGTTGAGGGAAAGGCCCAGAAAGGTCTTAAATTCGGAAACCGTAATTGGTTTCCAATTTCTGGCAATTTTAGGCAACTGGGGGTTAGCGGCGATAAATTGACCAGCATATAAATTACTCTGGTCCACAATAGATCTATAGAGATCTTCCGTGAAAAACAGCGAATAGAAATCAATTGGAATAAAATCAGCTGTTTCCACCTGAATACCGGGTTGGGCAGTGAATGGGGGAAGTACGGGTTCTGCAGAAGTGGTGGGGACCCAATCAGGATAGGCGAATTCTGCAGGAAGGGCAGTATGGGCACGACGGGCCTGCCTTTGTCTTCTTGGTGGCAGCGGGACACTACTTGTGCTTGCCACCTCGCCAGCTTGAACTGCACTTATGGGACTCGCCACGTCACCAAGTGTTACTGCAGTGCTGGATGTACGTCCAGGCTGTACTAGGCCGCTGGTGCTTGCCAGTTCACCAGAAGGAATAGCGGCGCTAGTACTACTCTGCTCCATGATACGAGAGACCTGCGGTTCTTGCTCCTCAACAACCTCAGAAGATCGGGATCGGGTACACCTGACCTTAGCAGGGACCTCAACTTCGTCGTCAGAGCTATCTGACGTGGGGCCGCTGACGTCACTGTCTTCTACGGGAAGATATTCTGAGCCTGAATCTGACAGATACGTGACCTCCTCTTCACTATCTGTCATGCTCAGAATCTCGTAGGCCTCTTTACTAGTGTACCTTCGTCTTGCCATTTTGGGCTCTAAATTTAGGGGTACACTAGTAAGATTCACAGGAAAAAAAGCACCTGACTGTCGTCAGCAAATATATCAAACGCTACAAAAAAACTGTTAGCGATCGCAGGGATCAGGCCTGTCTCTGCGAACGCTGCAGTTATGTGTGTTGTGTTTGGTAAGTGACAGTGATCGATCGATACTGCACTTGGGTGGGCTGGGCTGGGCGGAGGGGCTAAACGCAGGCGCTAGCAGGTATCTGGGCTGATCCCGCTAACACTGCATTTTTGGGAACCCTAAACCGCTGGGGATGCTAGTATAGATCTGATCAGATACTATACCACTAAGGGGGGTGTATGCTTTGCGCGTGGGTGTTAGCGTTACTGGCACTAACCTAACACTGCCTGGGGCGACGCAGACCCTCTCTGGCGCTAAAACCTAATTGATCTCACCCGCCGGGCGATCAGGGGGGTTAAACCTTTATTGGGTTATATACGGCGGGTGCCCTGATGCTATAAAAAGCAAACTAATCAACCAGCGTCACCCGTAACCTTTATATGGTGATCACTGGTGAAAGGGTTAACTAGGGGCAATCAGGGGATTAAAACCTTTATTAGGTTAAATATGGGGGTACCTGACACTATATAAAAACCTGACGGGTAACCTAAATAACTAAATAACTTACTGGCTAACCAGTGACACCAGTGACGCTTATACGGCGATCACTGGTGAAAGGGTTAACTCTAGGGGCAATCAGGGGGTTAAAATAATATATGGGGGTACCTGACACTAATAAAAACCTGCGGCGAACCTAAAAAAAAATAACTGCCTATCTAAAACACCAGCGACACGAATACAGCGATCGGAAAAACAATCGCTTAGTGACGCTGAAGTTAGGGGGTGAAAGGGTTACCTGGGGGGTGATCAAGGGGTTAAACCTTTATTAGGGGGGGGGTTAGGGGGCTACCCTGGACCTAAAGGGGCCTAATCCTAACTGCCCTGCAACTTTTTACAATCACAGATGACACTAAATGCAGTGATCAGTAAAATAAATGATCACTGCAATCAGTGACACTGTGATTGGGGGCTTTGGGGTGACCTGGGGGGTGATCTGGGGGTGACTGGGGGGTGATTTGTGTGCCTATGTGTACCTACGTGTCAGTGGACTGTTGGTGCACTAACCTGCTTCTTCTCTCCTCGGCGCCGGGAACGAAAAGACCGCGGCGAGGGAGATGACATCACTTCCTCCAGCCTGTGTTTACATTTCAGGCAGGAGGAAGCAATTTCATTCGCCGGGAGCGATCGCGAGGGGGGGGGGCAGAATCGAGCGGCTGCCCCCTCATGCCTGATCGCTCCCGAACACTTAACGGCCGCTCACTGCAGTGAAGGGGGGTCCGGATGGACCCCCCAACTGCACAAAGGCGATCACGTAGATCTACGTGATTCTGCCTGTCGGTGCCATTCTGCCGACGTAAATCGGCGGTGGGCGGTCGTTAAGTGGTTAAGGAAGACCAAAGATCACATAGAAAAATACAAGGATATCCCATCCAAAGGCCAAGGCTGGATTCAGTAGACATCTTCCAGGTGGTTCCTGGTCTTTGGAGGGGTTTGGCATAATGGCATGACAGTAGGCAAACATGAGCAGCCTCCAACAGATTATATCCATGTGTGAACAGACAAAGTGTTACTTTGTGTATCTGTTACGCAGAGTACTCCCTGTCCAGTAATGCAGCATACATTGGATACAAAGCATTTAGCTCACCCAACCTCCATCATCTGACCGTCGATGTTGGCACAGCGCGGGTGCGTGTGCATAGGGGAGTACTCTGCCACAACCGCTGTCCATCTTGTTTGGACCAAGCAGACCCCAGACACGGCTGTTAGCCATGATAAAGCCGCCCCGAGGACCAGCAGCGGGGCTCCCTGGATTATGGTCATTTAGACTAGACACCAGGGACTTCGTCCAGCTTCATCCACACGTATGGACGGTCCACCAGCCATTTAGACCAGCTAGATAGAGGAGCACACCTCCGTCCTGCACGTAGGAGGAAAAGAGTAGAACGCTGAGGCTGAGGTGAGTGAAAAATTTATAGTTAAGTCCTGATCACGTAGGGGTGGGCGGAGCCTCACCCAGCTGTGCTGACATGGAGCCGTCAGGAAATGCTATTTTCATAGTTTTAAGTTTAGAGCTTTCAAGGACTCACTAACTTGCATTTCAGGGCTTTTTTGCCCAGTTTTATTTGAAAGAAGAGTTCTGTCATTTAAAGGTTTCATCTAATTAACCAGCCCAGTCAACCTCAGATGTACCACTTTAAAGAAAATAATTCCAAAACTGCCAGAATCCGGGTCACACATACTTCCTATCATGGATACAGCCAGAATTGTTTATTGTCCTGCTCTCACAAGCTATATATATATATATATATATATATATATATAGCGGGTATACACTTCTCTGTGTATTTAAAACTGGCAGAGACACCAGTGATGTGCAGTTCCCTGCAGCCCCGCGGGTGGTGCTGTCGCCTTGGGCTGGGGTTAAACTATTGCTGTGTGCTGTGTTCCTTTTTTGTCCTCCCTCGGCAGTGGTATGGTGGGGTGGGGAACCTGCCGTGCTTGCTGGGAGAGGGTATAAAGGGGCCGGCCATCTTTGTCACGGGGTCGAGTCCCAGGCACCTTCAGCCTGTGGGTGGTGGTTCGTGTTGGTCCTCTAGGCGGCCTAGGCCTAGAGGACGTTCGGAGATCGTGTTCCATCCCAGGCACCTTTAGCCTGGGTTGAGGTACTCGGATGGAGGTCTGGAGCTCAGTGCCCAACACTGAGTTCCGCGAGGGAAGGAGATCCTAGGGGACCCTGGAAGAGGGTACCCGAATCCGGAAGGCGTAATGGACCGGTGGGAGACACTTGCTTGAAGACCCGGTGCAGCATATTGCCGGTGACAGGTGAGCCTTCCATCGGAGACCGCCTGGAAGGATTTCCCCCTTCGCTGGGAGACCGCAACCCACTTTCATTGTGTCTGGGCCTACTCACATCCACACCTCCTTGTCTGTTCTGTTCTCTAAAGAGGTCCAACTGATTGTGTTCACTTTTGCATTGAGAAGAATAAAGGAGTGTTGGACTTTAATGGTGTGGGGCTCGTTTCTGGCAGACATTGTTCAAGGTAACTCTCTTTGGAGGTTCCAGGTGCAGAACACCGACCCGAAGGTAAAACAAGAACTTTGCTTACACCACACAAACATCTGTGGTGAAGGCTTGGCGTGGTGACCCCGCAGTCTCTCCTCTAAGGTACCCCTAGACAAAAGATAGACGAGCTGATGAAAAAGAGGGGAGAGTGGAGGCCGCTACACGTGGGGGCTTGGGTCCCGGATGGTGTTCATGTTACTATGGAATTGAACGTGTCTGCCGGGAGGAGTTCCGAGTAGGTGGGCCAATTTATTGGCCAAAGTGCATCCCTGCTCGAAGTCGTGGACATGACTCAGTGAAGGGAAAGGCCCGCGCAGAAGAGCGAGGAAAGGGGGGAGCTCAGCCATGTGAAGGACTACACATGGGGGCTTCTATTTGCACTGCGTCACCAGGCACACCCCCACCGCTTAGTTCGTGGGCGTGACTCAGAAAGAAAAAGAAGAAAAGCCTGCGAACTGGAGCAAAGGGGAGGAGTCCAATACGTGTGAAGGACTACACGTGGGACGTTGGCGCAAAATTTGCGCGATGGACCAACAGCAAGTCACCATGTTCGGACAAACAGCGTGGGTTCCACTTCATCCTTCTACCACGTCTTTGACTACTGCTGCTCCGGTGACCGATACAGGGATTCGGCTAAAGCCAAGGGGACGATTCGCCCTGTATTTATGCATGGACATTGAGGCCCTGGGTGTGATTTTGTCCCGACTGCTCGGGACTGGTGTGTCATCTGAAGCCATTCGGGCGATGCAAGGCCTGTGGGGAGTTTCTATTTGAAGTAGATCCAGTGGTTGAGAAGCCGAGAACCATTTACCCCGGCCGTGTTGCAGGCAGCACCACTCAGAGAGGAGGAATCACTGCTTTGACAGCCATCCCTGCGCGCACTGCAGCGACCACGGAGAGGTCGCGACTACTCAACGGGAGAAATCCGAGGATGCTGACTCGGTCACCACTGTCTCACAGCGTCCACCGCCGAAGAGAAAGACCGGTATGGTAGCCCCGTCCAGCGGTTGCGGTGGACCATCTCGCCCGGCCCGGATGAATCCGATAAGAAGAGTTCCGGACGTCCTGCCTCTAGAAAGGGCCGAGGTAAGCCAGGTGGAGGGACTTGGTGTGTGGGCGGAGGTTTCGGGGATCCACAACCCTGTGTGTCCGTGGGAGGTAGCAATTCAGTCTCCACTACAGGCTACTTGCCCGCGGAGGAGTGTGACACCTCTGACCTAGAGTCGCTCTCCGATTTGGGAGACGATGTCGCCATAGACAAACTGTTTGCTCAAAAGGGCTGGGACAAAGTACCTCTCGCCTCATTCCGTGGAACCAGGGACCCACCCATGTCTACAGGGGATAGTACACCCCGGGTGGAGGCACCAGCGCCTGAGGAGGGGTCCCGTCCCCAGCCTACTCTTGCTTTCCCGGTGCCACCTGCACCTAATGCCGGGGAAAAGAGACTGTTGTTGCGGGCACCTATGCCCAGACCAGATGTGATCAAGGTCCCTCGCCACCCGGACTCAATAGTTTTACCTGGCGAAGGGGACAGAGCCACTATGCCTCCTCTGGCGAGACTACAATGCCTATTTGGCCAGAAGGTTGCTGCTGAGTACGGATGGGAGTATCCATACTTGTCCAAGGAGTTGCTGTATGAGGTGGAAGTGTGCCGGGAGTGCTGGTACAATGACTTTGTGTGGACCCACCTTCAGGTTCCACACGCCAGCAAGTACCTGGCATGCTCCCCCAAGGCCTCTCAGCGTTTTAAGGATTGCAAGGCAGAATGGATGTTGGGACGGCACATCCACGCGGACAAAGTGCTGGTCCGGCGGAAGGAAGGGGAGGATGTTGAGTATCATCTGGAGACCATGGATCAACACTTGAAGCCACTTGTTCTGCCGCATCCCCGCTTCTATCTGTAGGAGGAAAGAGACTCCGTTCCTGTTTCTTATGCTGCTGAACTTTCTGGGGTTTGTTGTCCCTGTTACCCAGAGGAATGAAGGACTGTTCCTGTTTGTTCTTCAATTTTCCAGCGAGAGATCATGGACTCTGGGGTAGATAGGGCTCAAGAGAAGAAGGAAAGTTCCACGAGTGCAGTTACCGCGACGCTGTCACCAGGTGGCAGTGTTGCGCATCGTTAACACTTTTCACACACTCACTCTTTGGAGAAAAGGGATTTCTTCACGGAGAAGTTTCTTTCCTCTTACACGAATACATGTGTCAGGGTTTATGTGTGTTCATTTTTTTTTTCCCTCTGCAGGAGAGCATCTCATAAAGACCACTGAGTATGGGGTGGGTCTTAGTCAGGATGGGTGGGGAAAAAGTGTAATGTGAATATGTGATTCTAAAGTTATGGTTAAAATGTTGTTGTTTCCCTTCCCTTTCATGTAAGGCTCAGACACAATTGCTTCAGTTGACCAAGTTTTCAAAAGTTTTATTTTGTACAATTTGTAGTTGGTTTCTGGACTGGGCTATGCCAGCCGTTGAGGGCATAGTTTGCTCCAGACACTGGGGACCAGTGTCAAATTACCAGGGGGAGAGTGTAGCGGGTATACACTTCTCTGTGTATTTAAAACTGGCAGAGACACCAGTGATGTGCAGTTCCCTGCAGCCCCACGGGTGGCGCTGTCGCCTTGGGCTGGGGTTGAACCATTGCTGTGTGCTGTGTTCCTTTTTTGTCCTCCCTCGGCAGCGGTATGGTGGGGCGGGGAACCCGCCGTGCTTGCTGGGAGAGGGTATAAAGGGCCGGCCATCTTTGTCACAGGGTCGAGTCCCAGGCACCTTCAGCCTGTGGGCAGTGGTTCGTGACGATCCTCTAGGCGGCCTAGGCCTAGAGGACGTTCGGAGGTCGTGTTCCATCCCAGGCACCTTTAGCCTGGGGTGAGGTACTCGGATGGAGGTCTGGAGCTCAGTGCCCAACACTGAGTTCCGCAAGGGAAGGAGATCCTAGGGGACCCTGGGAGAGGGTACCCGAATCCGGAGGGCGTAATAGACCGGTGGGAGACACTTGCTTGAAGACCCGGTGCAGCATATTGCCGGTGACAGGTGAACCTTCCATCAGAGACCGCCTGGAAGGAAATCCCCCTTCGCTAGGAGACCGCAACCCACTTTCAGGAAAGAAAATGGAGAGTTCATTGTGTCTGGGCCTACTCGCATCCACACCTCCTTGTCTGTTCTGTTCTCTAAGGAGTTAATGGTGTGGGGCTCGTTTCTGGCAGACATTGTTCAAGGTAACTCTCTTTGGAGGTTCCAGGTGCAGAACACTGACCCGAAGGTAAAACAAGAACTTTGCTTACATCACACAAACATCTGCGCACTCTCTCCTCTAAGGTACCCCTAGACAAAAGATAGACGAGCTGATGAGAAAGAGGGGAGAGTGGAGGCCGCTACATATATATATTAGATTTTCTGGTTATCCGTATGCAATACCCATGTTTGAAGAGTTCATTCAGTTGACTTTTGTAAGAAATTACAATTTCGCGCTATATATTTTGCATTTTTTCTGTTAACTACCATGGCTTTTGTAGCAACATAACCGCCAATTGCAGCCCATAACAATTGTGTGAAATTAGTCTAGACAAAAAAACACATTTTCTCACAAATTGCTTTACAGGAAGCAAATCAGGAAAACAATACTGAGTAAAGGTGTTAATATTAATGTATTGCTTAAATGCTTACTCTGTTGCTAGAACATATAGCTTAAAAGAGAAGTGTGGGATTTCAATATAACAAACATACATACAGTACTCACCTAGGTAGATGAGAGGCTAAGCCAAGCTGAGCCAGCTGCTGCTCAGGCATCTGGGTGGATTCTGACATTAAAGTCAGAATCCCTCTAGAGCAGTGATGGTGAACCTTGGCACCCCAAATGTTTTGGAACTACATTTCCCATGATGCTCATGCACTCTGCAGTGAGCCAAGGTTTGCCATCACTGTCCTAGAGCCAGGACAGGTTGAGTGATGTCATCCAACAGCGGAATTTAGCCTGCTGTTGGCTGAATCTGGGTCACAGGAGTGCAGAACAAAGTGCACTCCTGTGACCCACAGGAGAAGTAGGGCCAAAATAGCCTTGGTCCTACTAATCCTTTCATTTGGTCATGGAGATTTACAGTATTTCCTATGGGGATTTTTTCCATATATACCCTATAGTACCAAAAGTATTGGGACATCTGCCTTAACATGCACAACCCCTAAAAAACAACTCCACATCATAATCCCCCCTCCTCAAAATGATTTGGACCAGTGCACAAGCAAGGTCCATGAAGACATGGATGAGCAAGTTTGGAACTTGATTGGCCTGCACAGAGTCCTGACCTCAACCTAATAGAACACCTTTTAAATGAATTCGAGTGGAGATTGCGAGCCAGGCCTTCTAATTCACATCAGTGCCTGACCTCACAAATGCGCTTCTGGAAGAATGGTCAAACATTCCCATAGACACACTCCTAAAACTTGTGGACAGCCTTCCCAGAAGTTTTGAAGCTGTTATTGCTGCAAAGGGTGGGCCAACTCAATATTGAACCTTACGGACTAAGACTGGGATACCATTTAAATTCCATGTGTGTGTAAAGGCAGGTGTTCCAATACTTTTGGTAATATAGTGTATATAAATACATATATGCATATACTGGGGAGAGAGAGGGAGAGATCTTTTTAATATTAATTTACCTGACAATTCTATATATGAATTTCCATTTTTCAGGGAAAGAAAACCAAATTGAATTGGATTTATTTGCAAGGTAGAACTGATCTCTAGGATGCTAAGATGCAAAAATAATGAATGTTCAAATATGCACTTACACATTTCATCTGTATTGTAACAGACAGTCATCTTGTTATACACACATCTGCTTAAATACATCTGTTTAAATATTGTAATTTGTTATATAAGTTTCTTATATTGTTATAGTAATATTAAGAAATTTAGAAAATTCTCCAAGTAGTAAAATAGGTGAGAAAATGTTATTCTGTAGATGGATTTGTATAACTATTAGACTAAAAAAAGATTCAGCAGTAATACTTTTTATTGGGAAAGTGTAGGCTGACAGCTAAATGCATAGTATAAATATTTCAACTGCCTTACCTGCCAGGAACTTTGATTCTCTTCAGCCACTTTTAATCCAGGCACTATGCAAAGGTTTTGATGTTCACTTTTTTATACCACAATTAAAGCAATACAGCTCGGTCAAAATGAAGGAACAGCAGCTCATGAATAAGATCTTCTGTTTATTCTCTCCCCCAATCAGCAAGACCCATTTGTTAAATTCATAGCACTGTTCAGTATTGTAAAGCCTTATTGGCTAAAAATGTTGCTCTTTATTGGCCCAGTGTAAATGGATAATTTTTTTTAAATGAATGTCTAACTAAAATTATATCTTTTTTTGCACATGCTGTATACTTTAATCACTTAAGGACCGCCTCACGCCGATATACGTCGGCAGAATGGCATGCCTGGGCACATCAACGTACAGGTACGTTGCCCTTTAAGAGCCCAGCCGTGGATTGCACGCCGCCGGCGGCGCGCTGGCGACCCGGTCCTGAGCTCCGTGACTACGCCCGCGGGACCCGCGGACCCGATCGCCGCCGGTGTCCCGCGATCAGGTCACAGAGCTGAAGAACGGGGAGAGGTGAGTGTAAACAAACCTTTCCCCGTTCTTCTCCTTGGCATGTCAGTGATTGTCTGATCCCTGTAATCGGAACAGACAATCAGTGACGTGTAATGTGTAGCAACGCCCCCCTACAGTAAGAATCACTTCATAGGGAACACTTAACCCCTACAGCGCCACCTAGAGGTTAAACCCTTCACCGACAGTGTAATTTTCACAGTAACAGTGCATTTTCATAGCACTGATCGCTGTAAAAATGACAATGGCCCCAAAATGGTGTCAAAAGTGTTCGATTATAGCAAAAAGCAAAAAATATTGAATTTTTTTTCAAAATTGTCGCTATATTTTTGTTTATAGCGCAAAAAATAAAAAAAGCAGAGGTGATCAAATACCATCAAAAGAAAACGGAAAATTTATTACCAAATACTTACAGTAATTTTCCTTTCCTGATTGACTCCATGGCAGACTATGTGTGGGTTAACCCCGCCTCCTCTCCACAGCTATAGCACCCCTTACCCATAAATTTGAGCTCACCTCCACAGACAGGTGTTCCGTAACTAGCCGACTCAAATTTCAACTCTCATATTTTTAATTCATGGGTGGGAACTCCATCTGCCATGGAGTCTATCAGGAAAGAAAAATTACGGTAAGTATTTGGTAATAAATTTTCCGTTTTCCTGACAGACTCCATGGCAGACTACGTGTGGGAAATAACTAGCCAATCCACACGGAAGGGTATGCTTGAACAAAAATATATTTTAATCTTTCCCGTCTGACAGGATTTTTTGACCAAAATTAACAGAGGAAAGGGAAGCAGGCTCAATACAATAATGGGACATAAATGTATTAATAGAAGACCACGAAGCTGCCTTGCATATCACTTCAGGAGCCACGTGTCGAGCTGCTGCCCATGAGGCTGCCATGCCTCTGGTTGAATGAGCCGTCACCGCCTCTGGAGGAGCCAAGCCGTTTGCCCTGTGGGCCTGTTGAATAGATTGAACGATCCAGGCTGCTATCATTCTGGAGGAAGCCCTCTTTCCTTTGTTGCTGCCACTATGTAACAAGAACAGGTAGTTTGAGCTTCTAGAAGATGAAGTGACTCGCAAGTATTCTTTCAGAGTCTCGCCCACATCCAAGGGATGAGCATCTGCTGATTCCGGAGAATTGAAAGTAGGAAGGACTATTTATTGATTCTCGTGAAAAACTGACGTGACTTTTGGCTTTGACCCAAGCATGGGAATAAAGGGATTTTTATAACAGCTTACCTGTAAAATCCTTTTCTTGGAGTACATCACGGGACACAGAGCGACTTAGTCATTACTAATGGGTTATATAGATACCTTCAGGTGCTGGCACTGGCAACTTCCAAAACCGGAAGTACCCTCCCCTATATAAGCCCCTCCCATCCGGGAGCACCTCAGTTTTGTAGCAAAGCAATAAGTGTCCCAAAAAGAGGGGTGGGAGCTCTGTGTCCCGTGATGTACTCCAAGAAAATGATTTTACAGGTAAGCTGTTATAAAAATCCCTTTTTCTTTTTCGTACATCACGGGACACAGAGCGACTTAGTCATTACTAATGGGACGTCCCAAATCAATGCCAAATGAGGGGAGGGATACACTATACATAAGCTGGGCGCCATCAGGCATGAGGATCTTTTGCGGCCTGCAACACACTGCGCCCAAAGGCGACATCCTCCTGACTTCTAACGTCTACCTGGTAGAATCTAGTAAACGTGTGTACTGAAGACCATGTTGCGGCCTTACAGACTTGAGCCAGGGAGGCCTGGCGATGCACTGCCCATGAAGTTCCAACTGCTCTTGTGGAGTGCGCCCTAACTTTGAATGGAGGCGGTCTCCTTCTCAAGCCATAGGCTTGTATTATGACCTGTCGAATCCACTTGGCTAAAGTAGATTTTGATGCTGCCTGACCCTTTCTGGGGCCTTCCGGCAGAATAAACAAAGTATCCGTTCTACGAATCTGAGCAGTGGCTTTTAGATAAGCTTTAACTGCTCTTACTACATCCAAAGAATGCAATAACTTTTCCTCTACCGAACTAGGTTTGGGGAAAAAAGGAAGGAAGAACCACATCTTGGTTCAAATGAAACCTCGATACCACCTTAGGAAGAAAGGCTGGATGAGGACGTAACACTACTCTGTCCTTATGGACAACCAGATATGGCTCCTTACAGGACAAGGCGGCTAATTCCGATATTCTTTTAGCCGAACAAATGGCTACCAAGAAAATCAATTTCCTGGTGAGAAGAACCAAGGAAATGTGCTGCAATGGTTCAAATGGTTGTTTCTGTAGAACCGACAGAACCAGGTTTAAGTCCCATGGACATATGGGAATACTAACCGGAGGGCTAATACGCATCACTCCTTGTATGAAAGCTTTGACTAGTGAATGCGAAGCCAAGGGCCTTTGAAAAAATATTGACAAGGCCGAAATCTGACCCTTGATAGTACTCAAGGCAAGCTTCCTATCCACAGCCCACTGTAGGAAGTCCAGAATCCTACCTATTACGTACTTACGTGGATGCCATCTCTTGGCCTCACACCATGCGATGTACGCCTTCCAGATCCTATAATAGATCTGCCTGGATACCGGCTTCCTGGCATTGATCATGGTAGATACCACAGGATTAGAGAGACCTCTCTTTTTTTAGAATGTGGGCTTCAATAGCCAGGCCGTCAAACCTAGGGCTGGTAAGGAAGGGTGGTATATCGGTCCTTGCGAAAGCAGGTCCGGACGATGTGGGAGGGTCCAAGGACTCCCCACTGACATTTTTACAATCTCCGTGTACCATGCCCTTCGGGGCCACGCTGGAGCCACCAGAATCACCGGTTTCTTTTCTACCCGGATTCTGCGGATTAATCGCGGTAATAATTGTGGCGGTGGGAATGCATATATCAGCTTGAACTGATCCCAGGGGAACACTAGGGCATCCGAGCCGCAAGCTAGGGGATCCCTTGTGCGAGACACAAATCTGTCCACCTTTGCGTTGAATCTGGATGCTAGCAGATCTACATCCGGTGTTCCCCACCGCTGGCATATTGCCTGGAAAACCTCGGGGTGAAGAGACCATTCCCCCGGGCATAATTGCTGGCGACTTAAAAAGTCCGCTCTCTAATTTTCCACTCCTGGGATGAAAACCGCGGATACGGCTGGGACATATCTTTCTGCCCATTCCAGGATGCAATTCGCTTCCCTCTGGGCTGCATGACTCCTGGTGCCACCCTGGTGATTGATATATGCCACTGCTGTGGCATTGTCTGATTGAATTCTGACAGGGGACCCTTGGAGTTTGGATGTCCATGCTACTAGGGCATACCGGGCTGCTCGTATCTCTAAGAGATTGATGGGCAGGGCCTTCTCTGCTTCTGACCACTTGCCCTGGAGAGACCATTGCTCCAGTACTGCCCCCCAGCCTATGAGGCTGGCATCTGTAGTGACCACCTTCCGAGAAACCGGACTGAAGGGTTTCCCTTTTTCCAGATTCTGGGGCACCAACCACCAATGGAGGCTCTTGCGAACGGAAAGGGACAGGGACATTGGTAAGTCTAAAGCCTGAACTTTTTTGTTCCAGGCTGACAGTATGGCCCTCTGCAAGTTCCTTGAATGGAATTGACCGTAGGGTACTGCTTCGAATGAAGCCACCATTTTTCCCAGCAGCCTCATGCACAGGCGTATGGATGGTTTTCTTTTTGTACCCACTAAGTGGGTCAAATCTTTCAAAGACGACACCTTCTCTGGAGGTAAGAAAATCTTTCTCTGATTTGAATCCAGCCTTAGCCCCAAGTATTCCAGACTTTTGACTGGTCTTAGAGCTGACTTGTCTCGGTTGATAATCCAACCGTGATATTCCAGATACTTGATTGTCTCGTGAATAGCTACTTCCAGTTTTTCCACTGAGTGGTCTATTAGTAGCAGGTCGTCTAAATATGCCATTATCGTTACACCCCGTGTTCTTAGATTGGCCAATAGTGGGGCCAGAATTTTTGTGAACACTCGTGGTGCTGTGGCCAGACCGAAAGGTAAGGCTCTGAACTGAAAATGGCGCCCTTCTACTACAAAGCGTAGAAATTTCTGGTGGGCCGGAAAGATGGGAATATGCAGATAAGCATCCTTTATGTCGATCGAGGCTAACCATTCCTGCCCTTGTAGGGCGGTGGCCACCGATCGGATCGACTCCATCCGAAAAGTCCTGATATGTAGGAACTTGTTTAGCCCTTTTAGATTTAATATGGGCCTCACGTCCCCATTTGGTTTGGGGACTGTGAAAAGGTTCGAGTAAAACCCGAACCCGCTTTCTTCCAAGGGAACCTTCATGATTACACCTTGGAGCAATAGTTGTTCTAGTGCCAGAAGGAGGGATCCTCTCTTCTGGGGATCGCCTGGCACGTTTGACCTCATAAAATGGGCAGGAGGAGTATCTTTTAACTCCAGCTTGTATCCCAGACTTACTGCGGAGATCACCCATCTGTCTCTGATGGTGTCCCGCCAGGTCTCTGTGAACAACTGAAGTCTTCCCCCCACCCGATTGAGTGGGGGCAACCCTTCATGACTTGGGGGGAGGTTTTGTACCTCTCTTGACCCAGGGTTTCTTGTTACCCTGTGATTGTCCCTGATTTCTGCCCCCTGGATTTGACCGCGGAGGCCGTCGGAACTGTTTCACAGCCGATGTGCCAGGGACTGGAGAAGTAGGCCTCTTAAAAGAAGGACTTCTACCCTTGTTCTTAACCGGCAAGAGTGTACTTTTACCGGCAGAAATTTTCTGGATATACTTGTCCAGATCTTCTCCAAATAAGCGTTCTCCATGAAATGGGAAGCTAATCAGCAATTTCTTACAGGGAGCTTCAGCAGACCAGTTTTTGAGCCATAGAAGCCTACGCATATGTACTACAGACAGCGTAAAGCGGGAGGCCTGTTGGATTGTATCCTTTATGGCGTCCACCGCAAAACACAAGGCTCTAGGTAGGTCAGCTAGGGCAAGAGCCTGCTGATCTGGTAAGTCCCTTAAGACTTGTTTCAACTGATCTTTCACTGCTTGGCAGACTCCAATCGCTGCTACTGCAGGTTGTGTCACCATGCTTGCTGTAGAGAAAGCAGATTTTAGTAAAGACTCCAATTTTTTATCTATTGGGTCTTTGAACATTGGAACATTATCTACTGGACATGTCAGTGATTTATTCACACAAGAGATGGCTGCGTCCACTGTAGGGACCCTCCATTTTTTTATGAACTTATCCTCCATGGGATAGATCACTGGAAATCTCTTGGGGGGAGTAAATATTTTATCAGGATGCTCCCAATCCTGGTAAATAAGCCCTTCCAATAAAGGGTGGATTGGGAAGGAACAGACAGCCTGGGGAGCTTTCAGCGACCCCAGCGAGGAAACCGTAGTGGTTGATGGTTCCGCCAGAGGCATTTTAAATGCTGATCGGACCATGTTAGTCAGAGACTGAACCCATAATCTTTCAGCCTGAGATGCTGAGAAAGGTTCTTCCACTGTTGATTCCTCTATAACCGAATCAACCTCATCCTGATCCCCTTCAGGTAGGTCGATCTCTGTGTGGGACTGTTCCTCCACTAACAGGCACTCTGAAGGAGGAGACGGAGATCGGACGTGCTTTCCCTGTGACAGGGAAGCAGCGATCAATGCTGTTAATCTCTCTTCCAATCCTCCCAGAGTTGAGGAAAAAACCTCCTCTGTTATATATACAGGAGCAGGTGGACTGGGGACAGTCGCAGCACCAGGTACTCCTGCGGGGTTCCTACGGCTACTGACCTCTGAATTTTCAGGGGAGATTGGTGCAGTACAAGCATGCCCAAAATCCTCAGAGCCCGATGGAGACCCCTTTGGCTTCCTGGAAGACTTATTTCCGGAGCGTCTGGACGACATATCCTTTAAGCACAAAGCTGAGGTATTCCCGTCGTCATACACCAATTTTGCTGGAAATAGTCTAACACAGTTGCTGCTATATACCAGCTGGTGTCCACTAAAGTGTCTTTCTATGGGGATGCCTGCATCAACCGCCTCTGTGTGCCACCGTTTGTTGCTAGCTCTGCTTGCATCCAGCTGACACTTATACTGTGTCTTTTATCCATGCTGGGACTCCTGCACATGCGCAGAAGCGCCGCGGCGCGCATCGAGCGTCATCCACCCACCCCGCCCCTTTCCTTTCATAAGCAGGGACTAGGAGCCAGGGCCCTTTTTGCCGGAGGGCCTGTGTGGTGGATGAGCGCAGCAACAGGGCAGAGGAAGTGGATTCCCACAGAGAAACTTACCAACTGCCTGGATCTTTTGACTTAAAAAAACCAAAGATCCACATGACAAGAAAAATGGACCACAGCGGCCTCTAGTGGTTTAACACAGGTACCGCGGTCTCCTTATTTTTTTTTTTTTTCTTGACTACTATTAAAATTTTACATTTTCCAGTAGTTACAGGCATACACAGATATCAGCGGGAATACCGTTAGGTAACAGACAGAAAGACAAATTAGGCTTGGGGGTCCCCCAATAGAACCAAGTTCCTGGGGGCCCCCACTTACCTGTTCCCCGCCGCAGGACTTTGTTTGGTCCACAGAAGCCCAAACTTCACCTATCACGGCAGGCATTGTATTTAAACCTTCAGGGACCGGGTTCCCAAGGATTCCACTCCCCTGGACCTGTATAGCACCCTGCACAGACAACATCTTGGTCGTGGGTATGACCAGAGCTCTGGATCCCAGGGTCCAGCCCTCCTAAGAGAGGCATTACAGGCAAAACCTTGCTCTTCTGTTGCAAGGCCCGGGTACCGACCGTTTAGCTATGAAGCTTTTTTGGTCGGATCCGGAACAGCTTACTAAGGCCCGTAAAAGAACCTGTACGCAAGCCCAGTGAAAACACATGTTCCTCTTTGGCCAACACCTTAGACACTGGCAAAAAACTGAGGTGCTCCCGGATGGGAGGGGCTTATATAGGGGAGGGTACTTCCGGTTTTGGAAGTTGCCAGTGCCAGCACCTGCAGGTATCTATATAACCCATTAGTAATGACTAAGTCGCTCTGTGTCCCGTGATGTACGAAAAAGAAAAGGACCACTCGGTCCGGGAAGAAAGTCAAAAAGGGTTCTTGACAACCCAGGAAGCTTATTTCTGAAACCCTTTTGGCTGAAGTAATAGCCACTAGAAAAGCCAGTTTAACTGATAAGTCCTTAATGGAAAGATCCTTGTTGTTGAGTGCTGAAAGAGCAACAAAGACAAGCGGAAGATCCCATTTGGGGAATCTATGTTTCCTCTGAGGCCTGATTCTCGATGCCCCCCAAAAGAACTGTTGAACCAGGGGATGAGTTGCCCATGACGTTCCCGAAAAAGCTGATAAGGCTGAAACTTGTACTCTGAGGGAACTGATCGACAAAGGAAGATCCCAGCCTGATTGGAGAAAACTCAAAATGTCTTGAACACTAGGATTTCTAGATGATTTTCCTGCAGAAGTCGTGAAGCTGACAAACCTGGGCCAGATTCTATTGTAAGTTTTGTTTGTGTTATGCCGCGTACACACGATCGATTTTCTCGACGGTGAAAACACTGTCGAGAAAATTGACGGGAAAAACGAGGGAACGGCTTGGTTCCCTACACATGTCTGTTTTTCCCAACATTTTTTTTTTGGTCGAGAAAAACGACCGTGTGTGGGCTCCGTGGCAGTGTTTCCCTATGGGAAAACTGCCACGGAACAAACCGACGGGAATCACGACGAGAAAAAATAGAGCATGCTCTAATTTTTCTCGTTGTGATTAATGCCATTTTTCCCGTCGGGAAAAATGACAAAAAGCCCACACACGGTCATTTTTCTTGTTAAAAAAAAATGTAATTTTTCCCGATGGGAAAAATGATCGTGTGTACGCGGCATTAGGCTTTCTGGAGCTCATAAGGGTAGAGATTACCTCTGAAGCACACCCAAGAGACACTAGCCTCTCCCTCTCAAGAACCAGACCATCAGTCTCAGTATCGCTAGACAGGGGTGCAGGGTCGCCCCCTGAGAAAGAAGGTCCGGCCTGAGAGGAAGAGGCAACGGGTCCCAGAAGCTCATTAGGTTCAGGAGAGGAAACCATGGCCTGCTCGGACAATATGGTGTGATGGTTACCACTTTGACTGTCTCCAACTGAAGCCGCTGTAGGAATTTTAGCATGATCGGAGGTGGAGGGAAGGCATATGCCCTGTTGAAATCCCATTGACTCGTTAATGCATCTACTCCGAAAGCTTGACTGCACCAACCTCGAGTGTAGTATCTGTCGATCTTGTAATTTCAGGGGGATGCAAACAGATCCACCTCTAGATCGAATTCCAACGATAGGATCCACTTGAATGTTTGTGGATGCAGTGACCATTTGTTGTTGTCTAGATTGCTGCGTGACAGGAAGTCCGCTTGAATGTTCTGCTCCCCTGGAATGAAGACTGCTGTCAAGTTAAGCAGATTCCTCTGAGCCCAGGTCATGATGGGCTCGACCTCTTGGAGAAGGGCGGAGCTCCGAGTGCCCCCTTGCCTCTTTACGTATGCCACCGCAGTGGTGTTGTCCATTTTGAGTAGGACCGACTTCCCTTTCAGGAGGTGGGAAAAGGCTTGAAGGGCACACCATGCCGCACGTAGCTCCAGAATGTTTGAACCTGGAGTGTGGAGACGGGCATCCCATTTGCCCTGAGCCAGTTCTGCCCCACAATGGGCCCCCCAGCCCGCATTGTTGGCATCGGATGTAACAGTCACCCATTGGATGGGAGCAAGGGAGTGGCAAGTTAACAAGTTCTTGGTTTGAAGCCACCAGAGGAGACTGTTCCTCATTGACTGTGTTATCCGGATCAACTGATTGAGATCGTCCGACCTCCACTGCTGGAGGAAACCTGACTGAAAAAGACAAAGTCTCCACATCGCCCATTTGATCATAGGGGATGTGGCCACCATTGTGCCGATTATCTTCAGGCACTGTGACGCCCTTAGGTGTGAGGAGTCTAGGGCTAAGGAGATTCTTTCCCGAATGATCGGTATTTTTTCTTCCGGAAGAGAGATGGTATTCTCTATTGTGTTGAATTGAGCCCCTAGATATATTACGCGCTGGGTCGGCTCTAGCTGACTCTTCTCCCGGTTTAGGAGCCATCCGAACTCCAACAGTGTAGAGATCACCTGATCTTTGTGGATCAGCAACTGCTGCTTGTCTTGGAACAGTACTAGTAAATTGTCCAGATAATGATACAGACGCACACCCTGTATTCTGATAAGGGACACAACTGCCAACAGTACCTTGGAAAAGACTCTTGGAAAAGTCGTTAGCCCGAACGGAAGACAAATAAATTGTAAGTGCTCTTGTTCGACCTGGAACCGAAGATATTTGTGAAAATCTTCCGCCAGGGGAACATGAAAGTACGGGTCCTTTAGATCTATTGAGATCAACCAGTCGCCTGGTTGAACGACTTTTTGGATAGTTGAGAGTGACTCCATCTTGAACTTCTCATGCTTTATATACCTGTTTAGAAAGGTAAGGTCTATAACTGGGCGCCAAGAGCCATTTTTCTTCTATACTAGAAAGAGGGGGGAGTATACCCCCTGGAATTCCTCGTCCTTTGGCACGGGCACCACTGCTCCTTGATCTTTCAGGACATTGACATATGAAAGAAGAACTTGTTGTTTTTCTTCTGATTGAGGAAGAGAAGTTTGCATTGATTGGTCTGCATGGAGGGATCTTGGTGAAGGACCATGTGTGGCCTGTTGAGACCGTTTTGATGGTCCAATAATCTGAGATCGAGGCCACCCAGACGTGCCGGAAGAGGCGTAGGCAAGCCCCTACCCGACCCGCCTGGGCGGGCCCAATCTCAAAAGGACTTGGTTGGCTCACGCCCACCGGACGTCTGTTTCTTGCCAGACTTTTGAAAGGAAGTTTGCCCTCTATTCCAGTTCCAGCTTCTCCTAAAATCCCGTCCGGGTTTATAGGAGCGTGCCTCCCTCGAACGCTCTGTACTGCGTCTCCGTTGAGGTCTTTTCTGGTTAAACGGGTGCCTGTCCTGGGGAAGGAAACCCGACTTTCCGCCTGTAGCTTTTAAAATGGCGTTATCAAGTTTGTTCCCAAAGGGAATTTTGCACCACGCCTGCTTGGAGGCTGGATCAGCAAGCCATGGCGTAACCACAATGCTCGTTTGGCCGTGACCGAAGACAACATTGATCTGGCCAGTAAACGGATGAGGTCAATTGATGCTTCTCCCAAAAAGACGACAGCCAGTTTAAGTTCTTGCACTGCAGAACTTTGTGCCAATTCCTCCGAGACACCTTTCAGGACGGAGTATACATTTTCCACCCAGGCCTCCATTGCTTTGGAGGTAACTGCAAGGGCTAAGGCTGGTTTGCAGGCCGTTCCGGTCAGGCTATATATTCTTTTGAGGTCTTGGTCAATCTTTCGATCCAGACCATCTTTAAAAGACACAGCATCATCTAACGGGAGTGTGACATGCTTCGCTAGGCGCATTACTGCAGCATCTACGAGGGGAGCATTTTCCAAATGCTTAACGTCCTCAGATTTAAAGGGATACAGTCTAGAGGTTTTGTTTAGCATAGAAACCTTCTTATCTCCCTTACTCCATTCTTCTTTAAACACTTCTTTTAGCTCAGAGGGAAGTGGGAAATCGGAGCGTTCTTTCCCCAGTTGCTTAAACAGTTTTCTTTGTTTCTCTAGGGGGGCAGTGGTATCTTCCAACTTTAGGGTTTCCTTCACTGCCTTGATTAGTGGAGAGACTAAAGCGTAGTCGAATCCCACCGTAGAATCATCTCCCTCCATCTCGTCTTGCGAGGAATTATGGGAGGAATCATGGGGCTGGAATTGGCCTGGATCCTCCTGGGCCTCGTCAGCCAAGGAGCCAGACAAGGTGGTGGACTGGCTCCTCGTGTGGGGGGCAACTATTTCCTTCATAGATTGCTGTACCACACGTTTCACAAGAGACTCAAGATTTTGCTTTTCGGTCTCTTTCTCACCGACCGCTCGGGCATAACATGGGTCGCATAGCGTTTTGCCCTCTGGGATTCTGGTTTTACATCCCCAACAGGCTCTGTGGTCAGAGCGACTATCGCGGTGGTGGTGGCGGTGACTAGAAGAGGAATGGGAACGTCTCCTATATCTAGAGGGGGTATGTGAACGTCCCCTATGATGATGGGTCCTAGACGTAGTGTCGCGTCTGGACCTGGAGGATGAGTGATGATGCTGATGCGGCCTGGCAAGGTCCCTGTCTTGTGACTGATGAACGGATATAGCTGGGCTGTAAGAGATAATACAGACAGAGGGAGGGGGAGGAAGGTGGGCAGGATGTAACCGTTAGCAACCACCAGCAAAGGCACAAAAGACACCAACCCCCTACCCACTCCGCACATACCTTGTGCGGGAAGGCTGGCCACAAGGCGGTGAAGATGAGTCCATGACGAGGGAGACACAGAAATCCATAACTACACTACCTAGACTAAGGATAAGCAAATCTATGCAAGGAAGCACACAAAAAAAGTTTTTTTTTTTTTAAACTGTCCCCTTGCAAAAGAAGTGCTTACCCCGTCCTGGTAGTATTAAGGCTCCGGGAGGCTGCCGCTATACGCCCACAGGTTATCCCACCTGTAAAGGGCTCTTCAACGGTTTAAATAAACCGCAGGAATGACGTCACGGTCGGTCCCGCTGCGCGCATGCGCCGAGGGGACCAGACCTACTGCGCCTGTGCGGCCCCTGACCCCTCCGCCGCATCGCGCATGTGCAAAAAACCAAGCCTCAGTTTCACTGCAGCTCGGCGCATGCGCAGATGCGCGGCAGACCGGGAACCAGGAAGAGTAATGGCGTCCTGGAGCGCAGAAGCGTTCCACATGCCGCAACACACAAGGAAATGAGACAAGGGATACAAAACAACATACATAAACTTGTCTGCCATGAGAGAAAAGAGATGAACAAAATCTTCAGACCTTGCCAGCCGAGGGATTCCTGCAACATCCGATCCGGTACTCTGGGCCACATCCCTTCCACCATAGGGGTATTTTCCAGCCCTGTAACCACTCGCCCGCTCAAAGCTGGGCCATGGGTGCACCGCAGTAACAGTACCAAGCAATCCAAGTAATCCACACATCCTGGACATCGCACAGAATCGTATGATGAAGGTCCATGTGAGGAGGACAAAAAAGGAACACCTGTCTGTGGAGGTGAGCTCAAATTTATGGGTAAGGGGTCCTATAGCTGTGGAGAGGAGGCGGGGTTAACCCACACGTAGTCTGCCATGGAGTCTGTCAGGAAAGCTCTATTTGTGGGGAAAAAAGGACGCCAATTTTTTTTGGGAGCCACGTCGCACGACCGTGCAATTGTCAGTTAAAGCGACGCAGTGCCGAATCGCAAAAAGGGGCCTGGTCCTTTAGCTGCATATTGGTCCGGGCTTAAGTGGTTAAAGTATATTTGAACCAAATAACTAATGTTTCATTAAAGACAATTACCGTATTTATCGGCGTATAACACGCACTTTTTTCCCCTTAAAAATCAGGGGAAAATCGTGGGTGGGTGTTATACGCCAATACTCACAGATCCCGGCGATCTCCGCTGACTGAGCAGAGCGGAGCGCAGCGATCGCCGCCGAGATCCACATAGCCGAATGTACTCGGCTTTTCTCGGCTCCGCTCACAGTCACGCCCGCGTGACTGTGAGGGGAGCCGAGAAGAGCCGACTAGAGCCAAGTACACTCAGCTATGTGTATCTCGGCTCCGCCCAGTCCCTGCGTTCTCGGCGGCGTTCGCCCCGCTCCACCCAGTCTCAGCGGCGATAATTTTTAAATTCAAGGCTGCAATGAAAACTGTTGGCAAGGCTGCACTGGACACTGTGACTGGGGCAAGGCTGAACTGGACACTGGGGAAAGGCTGCAATGGACACTGCTGGGCAAGGCTGCAATGGACACTGCTGGCAAGGCTGCACTGGACACTGGGGAAAGGCTGCAATGGACACTGCTGGCAAGGCTGCACTGAAAAGGCTGCAATGGACACAGGGGCAAGACACTGCTGGCAAGGCTGCACTGACAAGGCTGCAATGGACACTGGTAAGGCTGCATTTAAATGTAAGTTTTTTTTTTACTTAAACTTCCCTCCTAAAAGTTTTTTTACCTAAAATTCCCTCCTAAACTTGGGGTGCGTGTTATACGCCGGCGCGTGTTATACGCCGATAAATACGGTACTTACTAAAACCGGAGAGTGCGACATCTGGTGCAATTCTGTATAGAAACCAATCAGCTTCCAGGTTTTATTGCCAAAGCCTAAATAAACAAGCTAAAGTTAGAAGCTGATTGGCTACCATTGCACCAGATTCTTAATGCACCAGTTTTATTAAATATACCCCACTGTCACCTTGCCCAAGAAAGGCAAGATAATGTAGCCCCTGGAAAGGGATGCCCTTTACCTCTACATATTCACCTTACTTGTACTCCTTCCAAGCTAGTTGCTCCTTTGCAGCTGGTGAGCAGGGTTGCCAACTGTCAGCAAATTTAAGGACAGCTTGTAAAACCTGTAATTTCTACATCTCCCCATGAATGTCCATTATGGACATGCAGTCTGCATGTCCTTAATGGGCATTCATGGGCAGATGCAAAAATTACGTATTTTACAAGCTGTTTGTAAATTTACTGGCAGTTGGAAACCCTGCTGGTCAGAATTTCAGGCACTTCTTGTAATCGGGGAGTATGTGATATGACGGTGCCTTGACCCAATTAATAGGCTCAAGCACTGTGACATAACTGGGGAAGTGATATTACAACTTCCCCAGGTTGTAGACACAGCCAAGCTCAGCACAGACTTCAGTGGAGCAGGGAGCATCAAAATGGGGTAAGCAGGTAAGGTTAGTATATGGGCTTAAGATAAAGCCATTTCCAAATAAACTTTCTTCTTAGCTTACAAGGCCAAAATGACAATGGGTTTGATTTACCAAATGTGGATAGTACAAAATCTGGTGCAGCTGTGCATGGTAGCCAATCAGCTTCTAACTTCAGCTTGTTCAATAAAAAAAAAATATATATCTTTGTAAACAACCTGGAAGCTGATTGGTTTCTATGCAGAGCTGCACCAGATTTTGCACTCTCCGTTTTTAGAAAATCTAACCAAATGTCTCTTTAAAAATAAAACCTAATGATCCTGCCATGAAAGTCCTTATACAGGCACTTCCCATCATAGAATGAAATGACTCTTCCCTGTCTCTTAATTGTGATCCTGTCTTGTCATTTTATCACATTGGAAACTATAAGTGGCCAAGAATCAAACATCCATATCCTCGATTCCCAGTCCGTTATCGCCTGTAAAACTTAACCCTGATTTCCCACCAGGAATGCACAAACAATTCCTCTCTGACAACTGGCCACACAGCCAAATTAGGACCCATCAGTTTTTCCTCCAGGGTAAGCTCCTCACTGCATCCCAAATCTCCTCCCGACTAGAGAAACCTCCTATCCCCCCTTGGACATATCTACTGCTTGCTCATTACCTGAAATCCCTCGACAGGGACTCGCAATGCATGAGACAGTTCACCTCTTTTGAAAGGTTATGTACCCAAGCGACACCCACATATCCTCCACACACAAGCTCCTTTTCGCTGACATGCAGGCCAATGAGAGCCTAGCCTGCAAAAACTTGGAGATGAATCTCTCTGTTTCACTTTCAGCAGACCGACGGAAACAAATTTTTCTCAACATACACAAAGGGTCGACCAATGTCACTACTCAGGAAAACGGATATAAAATCCAATCCAGATGGTATCGCATACCTAACCTCTTACACAAATTTAACCCCACTACACCGGAAACCTGCTGGAGATGCCACCAGGAAAAAGGTACCCTTCTCCATATCTGGTGGTCCTGCTCCTCCCTGCAAGCTTTTAGGGAAGATGTATACCGCATCACTTCCCAGGTCACCTCCTATAAATTAGAATTCTCCCCAGTCCTATTTCTTCTTCACCACTCACCTTTATCACACAAATCTTACCACAAATCTCTAGAGATGCATATGATCAACACAGCGAAACAGTGTATCCCTTGCATTGGAACTCAACACAACAACCCACACTCAAAGAATGGTTTACCAGAATTGGCAAAGTCGCTGAAATGGAAAATCCTATCCATATTGCACGAGACACCCTGACAAAATTCAGCAAAAAATTGGGCCTGTTGGACACACTACCAGACGATGTCCGAATTCTTAAACATACTAAACCCAATCACTTAAAGAACTTTCCAATTCGAGATGGCCCTAGACTATCATGGTTTGTAACTCCCTTTCTTTGATCTCCAATCCTCTCCTTGGTCCCTATACTTTTCTCTGAACTCCCTCCTCTAGACTTACACCAGATTGCTCACTCCATGACCCCCTATCCTCCTGCAAATGGTTGGGGAGTTCAGAGACAGTCCCTCTCCCACCTCCCCTCTTCCCCACCTAACCTCCTCTAAGATGCTCTGTATAAACATCCACACACACCTGTCTATAACCTTCACTTCGCATAGTCTTACATCTCCTACATCAAAGGCTAGACAGAGGACAACCCCCTGTCCATCATATCACATACACCAATTGTCCCTATCCCCACAGGGCTCAACACCACAATAGCGCCCCTTGCACAAGGCACCCTCCCCCATATTACTGTCCCAGGCGCCAATAGCAACAACCGACCATAAATGGGTCTCATCTCCGAACTATAACACTCGGGTACCCCTTTACTCACCCAGGCCCACAGGACGGGTCCAGACAACCTCCCACTTTTAATTCTATGTTGAAGTGTTAATATCTCTTATGCAACGGTACTTTGTGGCTGTACAATTCATCATTGTATAACTGTTGTTCAAGATTTATGTAAAAGCTTATTACTTTTCAATAAAAAAAATTTTTTGGAAAAAAAATAAAATAAATAAGTGGGCAAGATGTGCAGTCAGATGTGCAAGTAATTGGTTATTTTATGGAAAATAATGGCAACTCCTCCTATGTCCCATACTGTCATTTGCCAATCCTTGCTTCACAACTTGCACATCAGAACAAAGCACAATTTAGTATCCCTTTCATGTTTCCACTGCTAGGAGAATTTTTTTAATTTGTCTTCCCTCTTTCAGCTGATGGAGAGGAAATGGCTGCCTGTGATTTGCTGTGTATCAAGCGCTAAATACAATGCAATAAAAATTGTTTATCTGTTTAGGAAATTTGATGATTCTCTATGCAATCCATTGTCCTCTCAGTTTAGCTTTTCTTTCAGTATATACACACTGCCTACAAGTGCTTTGGGAGAATACAAGAACAAAGTATACTTCCTGTTAACATCCTTTGTTAATGACATCTTTCATGTGACTTTAACCAATTACCTACAGGGCACTTTCACCCCCTTCCTGCCCAAGCCATTTTTCAGCTTGCAGCGCTGTCACACTTTGAATGACAATTGCACGGTCATGCAACACTGTACCCAAATTACATTTTTATATATTTTTTCCCCACATATAGAGCTTTCCTTTTTGGTGGTATTTGATCACCTCTGCGGTTTTTATTTTTTGCGCTATAAACAAAAATAGAGTGACAATTTTGAAAAAATTGCAATATTTTTTACTTTTTGCTATAATGAATATCCCCAAAAAATCTATAAAAAAAAAAAATTTCACAGTTTAGGCCGATACGTATTCTTCTACATATTTTTGGTAAAAAAAAAAAAATCGCAATAAGCGTATATTGATTGTTTGCGCAAAAGCATTTTTATTATTATTTATTTTTTTACTAGTAATGGCGGTGATCAGCGATTTTTATCATGACTGCGATATTGCGGCGGACACATCGGACACTTTTGACACATTTTTGGGACCATTCACATTTATACAGCGATCCCTGCTATAAAAATGCATTGATTACTGTATAAATATGACTGGCAGGGAAGGGGGCGATCAAAGGGTTAAATGTGTTCTCTAGATTGTGATTCTTACTGTGGGGGGAGGGGACTGACTGGGGGAGGTGACCGATGGTTGTCCCTATGTACAATGGACACACCATCGGTCTCCTCTCCCTGACAGGACATGGATCTGTGTGTTTACACACACAGATCCACGGTCTTGCTCAGTTACTGGGCAATCGCGGGTGCTCGGCGGCCTTGGCGGCCGCCGGGCACGCGCATCGGGTCCCCAGTAACGCAGCGCGCGTGCGCCCCCTAGTGGCTTCTGAAGACGATCACGTCATATGACGTCCGCCCAGAACAACAGGGTCTTCCGCCCGCCGTCATTTGACGGTGGGCGGTTGACAAGCGCTTAATAAAGAACGAACAAAAAAACTGCTGAAATTTTCCTAAGGCTGGGTTCACACTATACTCACATGTGGCTCACAGCAGGGGTCCAGTGCATCCCTGTTCACCATTTCCAAGTGGATTTCAGACAGAATTTTGGGCTAAATTTGGACCTGAAACAGACCAAAAGACGCACAGGGAACTGCAGTGGAGATGTGTGAACCAGCTCCATAGAGAGCTGGTCAAAATCTCCTGCTATTGCAAATTGGATGTGGAAAACCCGCATCCAAGTCGCAATAGTGTGAACCCAGCCTTAGCCATACACAAAATACAACAGTTTATTTTGCCCGGTAACCTATACAACATTTTTACAAAAAGAAAATAAACATGATAAAAAGTGTAGTTTACAAATATTTACATGATTTTACTAAAGTATGTTAACCACTTCCCTCCCGGCATATAGCAGAATGATGGGCGGGCAGGGGTTTAATTCTGACTGATGTCCCTCGGACACACCGCATCTCCAATCTTGGAAAAGAGGCTCTTTACAATGTAAATTGTCTGTGTACAATCACAGCTAATCACAGTGTAAATAGGAAGTAACAGGGATGAGCCGAACACCCCCCTGTTCGGTTCGCACCAGAACCTGCGAACAGACAAAATGTTCGTGTAAACTTTAGAACCCTATTAAATACAATGGACTCGAACGTTCGAAATCTAAAGTGTTAATTATAAAGGCTAATATGCAAGTTATTGTCCTAAAAAGTGTTTGGGGACCTGGGTCCTGCCCCAGGGGACATGTATCAATGCAAAAAGAAGTTTTAAAAACGGACGTTTTTTCGGGAGCAGTGATTTTAATAATGCTTAAAATGAAAAAATAAAAGTGAAATATTCCTTTAAATTTCGTACCTGGGGGGTGTGTATGATATGCATGTGAAGTGGCGCATGTTTCCCGTGCTTAGAACTGTCCCTGCAAAAAATGTCATTTTTGAAAGAAAAAAAATGCATTTAAAACTGACTCGCGGCTATTAATGAATTGTCGGCTCCCGGCAATACATACAAAAGTCATTGAGAAAAAAAAAAAAAAAAGCATGGGGGTTCCCCAGAATTCAATTACCAGGCCCTTCAGATCTGGCATGGATTTTAAGGGGAACTCCACCCCAAGTTTAAAAAAAAAATGGCGTGGAGTCCCCCTAAAAATCCATACCAGACCCCTTATCCGAGCACGCAACCTGGCCGGCCGCAGGGGAAAAGGGGGGGACGAGAGAGTGGCCCCCCCTCCCTCCTGAACCGTACCAAGCCACATGCCCTCAACATGGGGAGGATGTCCCCATGTTGATGGGGACAAGGGCCTCATCCCCACAACCCTTGCCCGGTGGTTGTGGGGGTCTGCGGGCGGGGGGCTTATCGGAATCTGGAAGACCCCTTTAACAAAGGGGACCCCCAGATCCCGCCCCCCCCCTATGTGAATTGGTAACGGGTACATTGTACCCCTACCATTTCACGAAGAAAGCGTAAAAAAAATGTTTAAAAAAACACACAAACACCTTGAAAAAGTCCTTTATTTAAAAAAATAAATAAATAAACATTCCAGCGGTGAAATCCAGTGTCCCGCGGCGATCCCGATGTCCAGCGCTGTCCTTCATTGGTTGTGCCTGAGCGGACCTGATGGGGAACTCCCTCTCAGTATTTTAAATGTATAGACCCGCCCCTTCTAAAGTTCCCCATCAGGTCCGCTCAGCGGACGAGATGCGGAACATGAGAAGGGGCGGGTCTATACATGTATTACCAAAGTGAGAGCAGTTCCCCATCAGGTCCGCCCCCTCGGTATGTCGGACCCGCCTACGTCATTGGCTTGAGCGGGGAACTTCCTTCACTATGTAAATTTAAATTTACATAGTGAAGGAAGTTCCCCGCTCAAGCCAATGACGTAGGCGGGTCTGACATACCGAGGAGGTATGTCGGACCCGCCTACGTCATTGGCTTGAGCGGGGAACTTCCTTCACTATGTAAATTTAAATTTACATAGTGAAGGAAGTTCCCCGCTCAAGCCAATGACGTAGGCGGGTCTGACATACCGAGGAGGCGGACCTGATGGGGAACTGCTCTCACTTTGGTAATACATGTATAGACCCGCCCCTTCTCATGTTCCGCATCTGGTCCGCTGAGCGGACCTGATGGGGAACTTTAGAAGGGGCGGGTCTATACATTTAAAATACTGAGAGGGAGTTCCCCATCAGGTCCGCTCAGGCACAACCAATGACGGACAGCGCTGGACATCGGGATCGCCGCGGGACACTGGATTTCACCGCTGGAATGTTTTTTTTTTTTTTTTTTAAATAAAGGACTTTTTCAAGGTGTTTGTGTGTTTTTTTAAACATTTTTTTACGCTTTCTTCGTGAAATGGTAGGGGTACAATGTACCCCTTACCAATTCACATAGGGGGGGGGGCCGGGATCTGGGGGTCCTCTTTGTTAAAGGGGTCTTCCAGATTCCGATAAGCCCCCCGCCCGCAGACCCCCACAACCACCGGGCAAGGGTTGTGGGGATGAGGCCCTTGTCCCCATCAACATGGGGACATCCTCCCCATGTTGAGGGCATGTGGCTTGGTGCGGTTCAGGAGGGAGGGGGGGCCGCTCTCTCGTCCCCCCCTTTTCCCCTGCGGCCGGCCAGGTTGCATGCTCGGATAAGGGGTCTGGTATGGATTTTTAGGGGGACTCCACGCCATTTTTTTTTAAATTTGGGGTGGAGTTCCCCTTAAAATCCATGCCAGATCTGAAGGGCCTGGAATGGATATGTGGGGGAACCCCACGTCAATTTTTTTTTTATTTGCGGCGGGGTTCCCCTTAATATCCATTCCAGACCTGAAGGGCCTGGTAATTGAATTCTGGGGAACCCCCACGCTTTTTTTTTTTTTTTTATCAATGACTTTTGTATGTATTGCCGGGAGCCGACAATTCATTAATAGCCGCGAGTCAGTTTTAAATGCATTTTTTTCTTTCAAAAATGACACTTTTTGCAGGGACAGTTCTAAGCACGGGAAACATGCGCCACTTCACATGCATATCATACACACCCCCCAGGTACGAAATTTAAAGGAATATTTCACTTTTATTTTTTCATCTTAAGCATTATTAAAATCACTGCTCCCGAAAAAACGGCCGTTTTTAAAACTTCTTTTTGCATTGATACATGTCCCCTGGGGCAGGACCCGGGTCCCCAAACACTTTTTAGGACAATAACTTGCATATAAGCCTTTATAATTAGCACTTTAGATTTCTCCCATAGATTTTTCGAATTTGCCGCGAACACCCCAATTTGTTCGCTGTTCGGCGAACGGGCGAACAGGCAATGTTCGAGTCGAACATGAGTTCGACTCGAACTCGAAGCTCATCCCTAGGAAGTAACAGTTATTGGCTTTCCTCTGCTCACACGCTGTCAGAGCTATTTACACTGTGATCAGCTGTGATTGGATCACTGGTGGGCACAGGCATGTATCACTGATCTGGCTGCACTGATAATCAGTGCAATGATTATCAGTGCAACCATATCAGTGATACCCGCCTGTGCCCACCAGTGATGCCCACCAGTGATGCCCACCAGTGCCCACCAATGATGCCAATCAGTGCTGCTTTTCAGTGCCCATCAGTGATGCCTGTCAGTGGCCATAAGTAATTGATATAGAAGGGGTAACTGGCGCTGCCCCATGCAGTCGTGTGGGTAGAAGGCTGAGACCTCTTCTACTATATCCTTGTGAGTATTGACCTGGTATTAATGGGTCCGCAATGTTAAATACGGAAAAATGTCGGGTACCAATAAATTGGGTGAGCTCACATAGATAGTGAGACCCCTTTAGTTGCTCATTAAGGTCCAATGAATTACCAGAGCATGTATGTGAGCTCCAAATGAAATAGGGTACCCCGTTACTGATCAGTAATATGGTATTGGATCAATATTCCCACAAAATAGATGAATTATGGAAGTGGGTAGACGCTATCACCCAAACCCTGCTGAGTGGAGGTAATTAATAGATAAGTGTGTAGAGGGTCACCCCCACTTGATTGATTGTGCTATTAATATATGCCAGCAAACTGAGTCTCCTGCATGAAAAGACCAAAAGATAGTGAGTGGTTGTGAAGGATGTGTCCTATAGTGATACAGTGTGCTGTGGAACACACACCATAAACCAGGGATATGCAATTAGCGGACCTCCAGCTGTTGCAGAACTACAAGTCCCATGAGGCATAGCAAGACTCTGACAGCCACAAGCATGACACCCAGAGCCAGAGGCATGATGGGACTTGTGGTTTTGCAACAGCCGGAGGTCCGCTAATTGCATATCCCTGCCATAAACCAAAAACAATAAAAACAATAATAAATGTCTGTTAGTGAAAAGTTCATACAAGTCCCCAGCCAAACCCAGGCTGGAATAAATACGCAATACTGTGCTGGCTAGTGGCTAATGTGTGCCAAAAATTAATGCTGCTGTGCAATATCTTAATTTCACTAGATCAATATTGTTCTTGCATAGAAATCAGTAAAACAACATAAAAAAACAGTGAAAAAATGCCAAAAAAGGTTCCAAAAGCAGTGTGCTAAGTGGGTGGAATATGAAACATTTGTAAATTCCAGACAATTGTAATATATGGTGACTTTAGTGAAAAACTTCAGGCGCTGTTCATCAGTGGTATATCGCGGTGACTTTGTGCTCCCCCCTGTAGGTCCCCACTCACCAGAGCTGTGTACCCCTAGGGGGGTGATGGGCATTAGGTGATGGGATAGATGAGCCGCTCCTCCTTCGGTCACTTTGTTGCTATACCGATTCCTGTCCACTGTACTGACCCAGGTGAGTAATCTGATATTGCCGGTGTCTCACATATGCAAATTATATTTGTCACATGAAAAGATAATAAAATATTTACAAAAATGTGAGGTATGTACTCACTTTTGTGAGATACTGTAGCTCTATCTGTCTCAAAAAAATTATAAAAATTCTGTTTGGGTACAGCATTGCATGACTGTGCAATTGTCATTCAAAGTGCAACAGTGCTGAAAGCTGATAATTGACCTGGCCAGGAAGGGAGTTAAAGTGTATTAAAGTGGATAAAACTGCTACTGCAGTAAGTTGCAATTTTACTGTATACATTACTTACTAAACTTTGTTCCTTAGCCAAGAAAAAAAACAACGGTTCTTTTATCCATTTCTCTATTGCTCCTTCTCCCATTCATCCATATTTTCTTCCTTCCAATATAAATTGTATTCCTATAAATAAATTATAGGAAGAGGTGTAGCTAGGAAGGGAGGAAGAGTATAAGAGGAAGGTAAAGAAGTTAAATGTCAGGTTTCTGCAGCAAGGAGACCAGACATATGTAGCCACACATAGAAACTGTGACCTAATAAACAAAGTATATAAAGTGAGATTTATTAACAGTTAACACCGCAAACAGTGAACATAAACAAACCCAGTAAAAAGAACCAAACCCTACTGACAAAATAGCTAAAGAACTAAACTACTTACTAAGTACAACTATATACAAGGTACTGACAAGGGTACAGAGAATGCAGAGATGCATAGTAGTGGAGGAAAAACTGGGTACTAAGTAGGGAGCCAGAGCAAGTCAGAGGAGGACAGAAGCAAGGCAGAGGGGTGCAGGCTGGAACAGGATCTCTGGCAACAAGGGGGAGAACAGAATAGTGATGCAATGGGGAAACGGGGGAACAGACTTAAAGCGGGGTTTCACCCGCAATTTTTTATTTTTTTTGAAGTCAGCAGCTACAAACACTGTAGATGCTGACTTTTAATAAGGACACTTACCTGTCCTAGGCACCCATGATGTCGACCCCCCGAGGCCGATCCCTCGATCGTGGCTGGTCCCGGCGCCGCCATCCTCACTAAGGGAAACAGGCAGCAGAACCTTGCGCCTTCACTGCCAGTTTCCTACTACGCATGCGCGAGCCTCGCGCTGCTGTATGAATGGGTGGCTGATTTCTGGGATACACACAGTTCCCAGAAGGCAGCGCGCCCCATTCCTCAGAAGACAATGTGAGGATGACGACCAGCCGCGGACTAGGAAGAGGCAGATTAGGAAGATCTGCATAGCAACCGCAATTTCTGGTAAGTAAATTTTTTTTTACAATTTTTTTGTCGAATTTTGGTGTCCTTTTTCTTTTAGGGTGGACCTCCACTTTAAATAGCCACCTAATGGCTAAACTTGCTTTGTCTCTTTCTTTTTACTGCCTGTTAATGTGCATGTACTGCCATATCCTATTTTTGGAATAACTGGAATATAGTGATAGGATGGGGTTTGGGGGAATGTGGAGTGTTTTGTGCACTCTGTTTTTACATGTTCTAAATCATTTCAGACAATACAGCATGGTACTGGGAAAGAAGCTCACAAACTATACTAAAAATCTATAAGGCGACTGGTCAATTTGTATGTAGTATTTACAATAATTTATCATAATATAATCCAAGCTAAATGTAAAGGTTATGGTGGCACTTACACTGTCTGTGGAAATTGTACTGTTCTCTAACACCACATACAGCTTATAGGCATCTTCCAAGCATGTATTTTAGAGGGCTGGTGTTTTCCCATGACACACTACAAGTAGCATTTAAAGGATCCTCTTCCTGCTGTACAGCTTTAAAAAAACATTTTTTGCTTTATAGCATTATTCCAATACTATAGCAGTGCCAAGCTCCCCATGCCCTTTTTGACAATTGCTTGCTTATTAGCCTTTAAGATGGTCAGAATTTAGCATTAAGATTATTTCCTCATATGCCGCGTACACACGGTCGGAATTTCGGATGGAATTAGATAGAGAGCAGGTTCTCTATTTTTCCGACGGAAATTCAGACAGAGTTTTGCCCGTGGCAAAGTCCGGCCGTGTGTACGCGGCAATAGACTTGAACGGGGATTTTGAAAATTCAATTGACAAACTCCCTGTGAATCAAACACAGGTAGATTTGCACACCTCTAATCCTGAGTCAATGACCCAGAAGTAGGATGCTGCAGGTGAAATCAAAATTAAATTG
This sequence comes from Rana muscosa, assembly GCA_029206835.1. Taxonomy (NCBI): domain Eukaryota; kingdom Metazoa; phylum Chordata; class Amphibia; order Anura; family Ranidae; genus Rana; species Rana muscosa. Next base: position 1,174,279,278 of record CM055122.1, read on the forward strand.
TAACTTTTTTGAAAGGGGTTTGTAAGTAAGGAGTTTAGTGGATCAGTCTGACAGGTAGGCAACTAGCTATTTAGAAACAGAGATCAGCAGTGGTAGCCTATTTCTATCAACAAAAATGTTCTTTGTGTTCTGAGGGAATTATTTCACGTTGTGATTTGGGCTTTGTAAAAAGTTCTACGACTTAGACATTGGATATTTTTTCAATTTTGGATAATTTTGGTAAGTATAAGAATATGGCCGAGAGAACAGATAATGAAAACATATTTCTCTAATACGGACACAAACAATAAAAAGCCTGAGAGAAGTTCTGATGTGATATAGATCAACTGATCTTTTAAAGTTATGAATTGTGAGCATTTCCAACTCTGGCATGTTATTGTCAGTGAAAGCAAATCATATGGAAATGATACAATACAAAAGAAAAAGTAGAAAAATACTTTAAACTCTATTATTTAAACACAATGCATGCATGAAGTGTCAAGTCTTTTTCTTTACATTTCCCTATGCATCCATCTCCTATAAATCATTGTTTTTTTTAAGGCAAGTTAGATAGAAATAAACTTCCATATATTCTGTTTGGCAAGACACATTTGTGACCCAGAAATGACATTGTCACAGGTGATGAAGGCTTTCAAGCAAGAACAGCTAGTGCCCATAATCTGAGGTTTGCTGTAGCATAAGACATCTTTTATGTGCTTGTACCAGCCAGAGATATAATTGGGTCTACTTATAGTAAAAGCAAGTTCAGCATTTTAGACAGCTCTACTAAGTTTATCTTTGCTGTGTGGAGGCAGATGAAATGACACAAAATGTGCAGGATCTGACTAAATACGCTTATGGGAAGGAAAGAGGATTTGTACTAAGAAGTGCAAACTTAGACGAAAAAAATCAATTACAAGCTTAGAGGAGTACTCAGCCGCTCATTTCATGAAATTCTCTGAAACTCAGTTAATAATTAAAATGGCATATTAGTAAATAAAATAAGGTTTAAACTAACTGTATTCTTAAAGGGGTTCTAAAGGCTCCTTTTTTTTGTTTTTTTAATAACAAACATGCTATACATATCTGCTCTCAGGTAAGTGTTTGGGTGGGTGGGGGAGCAAGCAGTGGGACATTTTTTTATCTTAATGCAGGGAATGTATTAAGGTAAAAAAATGTCTTGACTTTACAACCACTTTAAATAATTGTGCTTTGCTTATGGTAAGTATATATACCATTTCAATAATACATGTGCCATATGATAAATATATGTGTGTATCCTAAGGATTTATTCTCCAGACTATTAATCCCTTACACCTTATAGGTGTGCACATGGGGGTGTACTTGGTGTGCCTGGGTTAGAACCAGTTAAAAGGCAAGTAAATATGTCATTTACTAGCTCTTTCCTTTTCTGAACGAACACAGAGAGCGATCTGTATCTATGTTTGCTATGTTTACATTTATGAATGAACAGCAAGGCTGTGCAGAGCTCTTCCTGTTCACTTATTCTGTGAACAAAATGGGAGTATAGCCTCAGATGCAAGGAAATAATGAAAGAATAGCAACGTACCATCATCCAATTAATAGTAAAACAAAAGGGGAGGAGGGTGGGGGCAAGAGGATAGTTGCTGAAGCTAAACCTTGAACAACCCACCCAAATAATTTGTGGACTATCTCGGTACTGATACACATGGGAAACATTGTTGAATAAAAGGTTTTATTACAGATAAAATTGTACAATAATGAACAATGATGCACATCAAGAATTGGTCAGAGTCTCTACTAGTTTCGCGGGAATACCGCTTCTTCAGGAGAGCCAATCTATACAATGAATAATATGACAAAAGATATATAAAACAATTCAGCAATAGTGTAAAAACTTATTCTGTGAAGCTGAGGCTGCAAAAAGGAACTGGGGAATGTGTTTCCTCTTTCTCTATCTCAAAAGTGAGACTTTAGGGGTCTATTTAGACCCCTGATATTTCACCAAAGCACGTACATCTAAAAGCATTTAGAAAAAAAATAAAAATAAATTGCACCAAATAATTAAAAAATGTAAAAAAATATATAATTAAGGGCTCATTCACACGGGTTCTCTGGCTCATACAATGTGAATGAGTTGTTTGTTTCTTTGGCTGAAGCCGCCTATTACTCCATGAGGACGCAGCAGCTTTACAAGCATAGCTGCAGGTCCTAATATGACAGGTGCAGGTTCGGGTGAGTGTCCCAAAATGCACGCTGTCTGTGTTTCGGGTTGTACACCTGCATCCACTTGCCTGTTAAATTAGGACCTTTAGCTGTATCCGTACAGTTGCTGCATCTTCATAATATAACATAGGCTGCCTGCACACAGCTCCAACCACATAAAAAATAATAATAATCTAGTTAGCACTGTACAGGCCACAGCACCCATGTAAATGAGCCTCAAGACCTCATTCACATACAAAGCTTTATTTATTACCTCAATAAAGTTTTATCTGTATCTTTAGATTTAACAGGAATTGTGTAAGTTATATTGTGATTGTGCCCGCTAATAATGATTTTATTGTAAATAAATATATGCAAATAAAGATCTGAAAGAACTCTTTAGCCACTTGGAGTATCTAAGTGTGTGGTGGAAGCAGCAAGTTGTGTGTTGATGGGAGATGGTAAAGATCTCCCTCTGACTGGCTTAGCCATAAGAGAAGTGCTTCTGTACTTATTTTACTGTGCCAGTGGGGACATGGAAAAGATCTCCCAATGACTGGCTCTGCCAAAAGAGAAGTGCTCCCTCACTTCTCTTTCATTGTGCCAGCAGAAAGATGATAAAGATCTCCCACTGACCAGCTCTGCTTATAGGAAAAGTGTGGAAGCACTTCTCTTTCACTCTGAATCTGCAGGCAGGGAGATAATGATCAGAAAGATCTCTTCTTTGACTGGTAGGTTCCCGCAAGGGTAAGTGGTATTGGCTTTACAACCATTCAGAACATTGGGGACGGGGGCTTACGTGACCATATGCCAAGCTCTCTGATTGGTTGGTAAGCCAATATCACAGGACTTCTGCAAAGAGGGGTAGAAAAATTATGAGGGAGTGTGAATCCCAGATCCTTTATGCCCATTTTCCTTCCAAGTTGCTCCAACTCACGAAGCTCACATGACCAGTGAGCAAAATGTATTGACGCCACACATCATGTGACCCGGCTCTTTCAGCTCATTTATACGGCCAACTACATCTGCTGCTCCATAGTATCCTGAGGGGACCTGACCGTGCGTATGAGGATTTTGAACACGGAATCAGCTTAGTCCTGCACTGACACCTACAGCAATTCAGAGGCTCATGGACGGGGAGGCTGAAGCACTATGCAGCTGTCTTGAAGCAGCATGTCCAGCAGCTCTTAGATCCAGCTTCATTACTGGTGAGATGGTTTTATAGGAAGCAGTTCCAAGATTGGAATGTTCTATGCCTGAACTATATGTCGCTGTGTGCTTACCTCTCTTGCCCTGTACACATGACCGGGATTCCCAACAGGAAAAGTTCCGTCGGAAATCCCGAGGGGAAAACCGACAACCTGCTCTCTACTTTTACCCATACAGACAATCGGTTTTCCCGTCGGGAAAACTCAGATGAGAGCTTTTCCTCTGGAATCCCGACCATGTTTATGCTCCATCTGAGTTTTTCCCCACAGGAAAACTGCCAAAAATGTCAGTTTTCTGCTACACACGGCTGAGTTTTCCAACAGGAAAAAGTCAGTCGGGAATCCCAGCGGCAAAAAGAGAGCTGTCAGTTTTCCTGTCGGAAAGGGAGCATACACGCGGCCGGGATTCTTGACCAAAAGCTCTCCTCGCAGGTTTCCCATTGGAAAACCTGGTCGTGTGTACAGGGCATAAACCTATCAATATCTGCCTGCAGCTCATTTTTCTACTCCATGCTGTCTCCATTGCTGACATGCTTGTTGCTTGCAGTTCCACAGCTACATGAGCTTTCTTCACGTGTCAGTGCTTCATCCAGCTTAGCATCAGGTTATTTGTATGTTTATGGCCACAGCTACACGCAGTACCTCTTATCATGAACTGTGAGATATCAGTGATCGTCACTGCTCCACTGGCTGAATGCCCCATGTGCTAATTATATACACTGCTGGCTGTTTCCTGACTTACTAGTTGCCCTTACTCATCTGTCATATCTCAGTAGCCCCTTGTTATTATTGGATAAATGTCTGTGAGCCCGGGCTGTTTTTAATTATTTCTGACAACGTTGCCATGAATGTTTTTATTGTGGTATGGTCTTATGTTTTGATTTTTTTGTATAACAATAAACTTTTTGTAACAATACATTTTCTAATATACATATGCTGCAGTGAGTTTCTATGTAGAGATCCTTTCCTTTCCTTCTTTGCTATTCCAAGTTGTTCCAACCTGTATTTAACCACTTCAGCCCCGGAAGGCTTTCCCCCCTTAATGACCAGGCCATTTTTTGGGATACGGCACTGCATCAGTTTAACTGCCAATTGCTCGGTCGTGCGGTTGTACCCCATACCCATTCACTTTGGGGGTGGGTCTGGGGGCCCCCATGTTGAAGGCGGCTTTCAAATTCCGATAAGCCACCCCACCCACAGACCACAAGGCTAGGGTTGTGGGGATGAGGCTCTTGTTCCCATCAACATGGGGACAAGGTGCTTTGGAGGAACCCCAAAGTACTCTCCACATGTTGAGGGCAAGCTGGCTGGTATGGCTCAGGAGGGAGGGTGGGGGCACTCGCTTATCTCCCCCTTTCCTGGCCTGCCAGTCTGCTTGACCTGATAAGGGTCTGTTATGGATTTTGGGGGGACCCCACGGCAATTTTTTTTAAAATTTTGGCATGGAGTTCCCCTATATATATACTAAACTGCCTGCACGCCACTAACTAACATGCCTCTAGCTAACGTTCTTTCAATCTCCACGTTATTATAACACTATATACGGCCGCCGTGTAAGCTGCCTTATATAGTGTGGGGCGTGGACACCCTGAGCCATGATTGGCTAAAGGCATCCTGCCTTTGGCCAATCATGGTTCTCACAGCAGAGCACACTGTGATTGGCCAAAGCATGCAGGTCAGGCCAATCAGCAGTCATCAATGCACTGCAATCTAACAGTACATTATGGGGCACTCTGCGGTGCTCGAATTTGCTGCGAACTCCCCATATGTTTGGTTTGTTTGTGAACACTTACGTTCGACACGGTGAAAGGTTTTATACTGAGACAGTCCCAGAAAATATGATAGTGAGTGCCTATATCAATACCACATCTCCAGCACTTCCCGGAGGCTTCTGGGTTGTGAGTAGGGATGAGCCGAACACCCCCCAGTTCGGTTTGCATCAGAACATGCAAACAGGCAATAAATTTGTTCGAACATCCGAACACCGTTAAAGTCTATGGGACTCGAACATGAAAAATCTAAAGTGCTAATTTTAAAGGCTTATATGCAAGTTATTGTCATAAAAAGTGTTTGGGGACCCGGGTCCTGCCCCAGGGGACATGTATCAATGCCAAAAATAGTTTTAAAAACTGACCTTTTTTTCGGAAGCAGTGATTTTAATAATGCTTAAAGTGAAACAATAAAAGTGAAATATTCCTTTAAATTTCGTACCTAGAGGGTGTGTATAGTATGCCTGTAAAGTAGCACTTGTTTCCCGTGCTTAGAACTGTCCCTGCACAAAGTGTCATTTCTGAAGGAAAAAAAGTAATTTAAAAGTACTCGCGGCTATAATGAATTGTCGGCTCCCGGCAATACAGAGAAAAGTCATTGAAAGTCATTGATAAAAAAAAAAAAAATGCGTGGGGGTCCCCCAAAATTCAATTACCAGGCCCTTCAGGTCTGGTATGGATATTAAGGGGAACCCTGCGTCAATTTTTTTTTAAAATGATGTGGGGTCCCCCCAAATATCCATACCAGACCCTTCAGGTCCTCTTGGTGGACGCTGGAACGCCCTGCTGTGAACTATTATATCAAGAATTGTAATTACATGCCATTGTTGAACAGTGGTAGGAAAAATTGGGCCTTTGGTGTTGGTGGTAGTGGTGCTGGTGCCACAACACTGTAAGTCCACACAGTTACTCTTGGTGGGCGCAGGAATGGGCCCTGCTGTGAAATATTAGATCAAGAATTGTAATTACATGCCCCTGTTGAACAGGGGCATAAAAATTGGGCCTTAAGCACTGGTGCCACAACACTGCAACCCCTCACAGATACTCTAGTTGGAGCGCAGGAATGAGCCCTGCTGCAAAGTATTGCATCAAAAATTGTAATTACACGCCCCTGTTAAACAGGGGCTGAAAATTGGGCCTTAGCCACTGGTGGCGGTGCTCAGAACCAAAAATTTTCTTACAAGCTATTAGCATGATCATTGAGGAGGAAGAGGATAGTCAATCAGCATAACAGGATAGTCACTCAGCATCATAGGATAGTCACTCAGCATCAGTATAGGCAGTCTTGAAGGGATCTGACATTTCAAAAAGCAAAATTTGGTTACATCAGCATCAGGTGCTTGGTAGCTGGTGGTGATCCAAGACTGATTCATTTTTATGAAGGTCAGTCGATCGAGCGAGTCGGTGGACAGGCGCACACTGTGATCGGTTACAAAGCCTCCAGCAGCACTGAATGTGCGTTCCGAAAGAACGCTGGATGCAGGACAGGCCAGTAGCTCAATTGCATACTGTGCAAGCTCTGGCCAGTGATCCATCCTCAAGACCCAGTAGCGCAGAGGATTTTCGGTGGGAAAGGTGTCCAAGTCTGATCTTGCCCCTAGGTATTCCTGCACCATGTAAACCAGACGCTGGCGATGGTTCCTGGAAGCGATCATACCTTGGGGCTGCGGACTAAAAAATTGTCTGAACGCATCGGTCAGACGGCCACCTTCTCCACCGCTCCTTCTTTGACTTACCAAAACCTCAGCAACACGTTGTCCAGGACCAGGAATTCGTAACCTCCCAGTCTCTGGGAACGCGTTGCACAGACCTTTCTTCAAGGCCTCCGGAAGATGTTTCATCCTCTGCGACGGCAAGATAAGGTCCGCAACCTTACCCTTGTAATGTGGATCAGGGAGGGTTGCCAGCCAGTAATGATCCCTCTCCTTGATAGTAGGGATGAGCCGAACACCCCCCTGCTCGGTTCGCACCAGAACCTGCGAACAGACCTAAAGTTTGTGTGAACTTTAGAACCCTATTAAATACAATGGACTCGAACGTTCGAAATCTAAAGTACTAATTATAAAGGCTTATATGCAAGTTATTGTCCTAAAAAGGGTTTGGGGATCCGGGTCCTGCCCCAGGGGACATGTATCAATGCAAAAAAAGGTTGCCCGCAAGTACTTGGCTGTGACACACCTAATTCTACACCTTCATTCCTCTCAGTGCAGGTTTCAGAGAGGACTGAAGGTATAGTGGGGTTGGAGATCCCAGCTGATGAGGAGCAAGTAGAGGTCCACTTTGTTCTTTGGTGTCAGTCTTTTAGGTGTGCTTGCCAACGAATTGCATAGCAGGTCAACATATGTCTGATCAAGCATGTGGTGCCCAAGCGGGTGATGTTTTGGCCACGCGAGATACGCCTGAGACATATGTTGCAAATAGGAGCGCTGCGATCTGATGCACTCATCTCAAAAAAGGCCCACACCAAAGAACTTTTGGAATACCGCGCAGAGACAGCAGCGGCCTGCACATGCGGAGCTCTGCGGTGTGATGCTGTCAGTGTGCTGCCCTTAAGCTGGCCCCTGGAGGGCATCCTGCCTCGTTGAATATGTGCCTCCTCCTCCTCCTCCTCCTCTCTCTTATTAGGCACCCACGTAGAGTCCGTGACCTCATCATCCTCTCCCTCCTTAACACTGTAGCAAACCTGGCAGTATGCTGCAGCTTGGGGAACATGACTGCCAGATTGCTGTCCTTCTTGGGCATCCCCTCTCTCTGAGCTCACGTTACTGCCTTCCTCTAGCTGGGTACCATCATCGGAGCCTACAAAATGCTGGGCATCCTCCTGGAGCATGTACCCAACACTGTGGTCAAACAGTTCGGGGGACTCCTCAGGAGGACATGGTGGGGTTAGGGAAGGAGTGACTGATGCCATTGAGCCGAGGGACTGTCTGCCTCTCATTGTTGTCCTTCCAGACATACTAATGGCCTGCAGGGAGATTTAGCTGCACAAAGCTGGGATGTATATATATACTGATTATACTGCAGCTAGCAGAATCAACTGCCTGCCTGTAATATTATTAGCAGTCAGAGGCCTTATTCAGCATCTAGGCTTAAAACTAGGACAGGGCTTTTAGTTTTAGTCAGGAGATCTATAATGTCAATAGTACGTCTTGTATTATCGCCAGCATGCCTAGTAGGGACAAGACCAACCCGATCCCTATGAATTAAAGACGGAAGTAGTTGCGATAGTCTATTTGCAAGGATTGTTGTGAAAATGTTAAAGTCCAAATTTAATAATGCAATAGGCTGATAATTATCAGGGATAGACAGGTCTTTGCCTCGTTTCTGAAATACTGTCATAAATGCATGAAGAAGTTGGGAATGGGGGGCAGTGTATTTCATCTGAGAAGCCAAAAGGTTCAACATATATGGGGTTAAAATTGGGAGAAATGGGGTTAACAGTAGTAGGGTAAACCATTAGGGCCTGGGGTTTTGTGCAATGATAAGTGTTGGATAACCGCTTCTATTTCTTCAGCAGTAATAGGTATATTAAAGAGGAAGTAAACTCAGCTCCTCAAATGCTTCTTCTTAATAAAACCTATGTCTACTACAGTTTCCCATAACATTCTGCATTACTCTTTGCCCCTTCAGATGTTTCTTACTGTTTTCCCAGGTGGTTGTAAAGTTTTTCTTCCTTATAGCAGCCCAGCGCCATCTCAGCTATTTACTTCCGAGGCTGCAGTGTAGATTACTTCCGCCCCTGTCCTTCTCTGCTGTTATCTCGCACATGCTAAGTCAAGTGGGCAAATATTTCAGCATTGTTATTTGTGTAGGGCTTTTTCAACCCTGTAAAATGCAACTGATTATACTGTATAATACAGCTGATCGTCTTGCTCTGGGATGCTTTGTAATGTGCTGATGTTTACACCCCCTGTGACGTTTCTAGTCACCTGGGGTGTTTCAGGAGTGGAATGACACTGTAATCTCGTGGGATCCCAGAAATGTGCCGTGGAGAGAAGATTCACATTTATGAATGAACTGACAGCACAATGAACGTGCCGTTAATGAGGGGGAATATGCGCATGCTGCACTGGCATCATGAAAACGAACCTGACAAGTTACAAGCAAACGGAGCAGGTTAGGATCAATCCATACAGAGCAATGTGTACAGTGCTTATTGATGATTACATCTGGGAAAACTTATCAAGGAGGGTTTACAACCACTTTAAGCTGAGAGCGATTAGCTGAAGACAATTTGGGTAAGTGTAGGGTGACAAAAAAAGTATTGAGCTTTTCCTGTGTGAACTGGGAGTGTATCAGCATTTAGGCAATTAGAGTTTGTGGTAAAAATCACCGAAAAAAAAACCTTGGACATGGTACAAGGGCAGTAAGTTGGAGTACTATTTGGCTGGAGCAAAACATCAGGGGTAGAAAGGAAAGTGTGAGGTAAAAGTCTATGTACTAGCACCCTGTGGGGCTTATTGGCATACTCGTAAAATTTCTGTCTAGCCCATGACAGTGATTTTGACATCTAACCCCACTGGTTCTTAGTGTTGACCGGAAATTTGTCAATGCATTTCGCCCCTCCTCCAGGGCATCATCAAGGTCCTTGATGATGCCCTGGAGGAGGGGCGAAATGCATTGACAAATTTCCGGTCAACACTAAGAACCAGTGACGCTGCTTCCGGTTCTTGTGGAACGCACGCCGTTGTGAACCCGGAACACACTGACGCTCGGTTATCATTGAAGGAGAGAGAGAATATGTTGTATCAGCCACAGAGTGGTAACTGTGGATATCAACAAAAAAAAAGTACCTGGCGTGCCACGTCCTAACATTTGAATATAGAAGAAGCTAGATGGAGGGACTTGGACTTTTTAGGCACCATACACAAATTATATAAAAAGAATATTTTTATTGTATAATAAACTAACATATCAATATTTCTGTATAAAAATTGTTCACAAGTTCTAAAAGAGACGATACAACAATACCGATATAGTGCAACACCATAGCTCTAATGCAGATCATATAGGGCCAGTGTTCATCCATAGGCCAGTTAGATGCATTCCCAAAAAGTTGAGGTATAGGTTGAAACGGCATAAGTCGTAGGAAAAGATGTAATAATTTCACTCTCGCTCGACAAGTTCCGCGTCCAGTGACGCTTCTTCAGGAGCGTGTCATGTGAACTAAACAGGAAATATATTTAAACACATAACATATATCATGAGTTTGTAATTTGTCATCATGCATTCAATAATGCTATAATACATTTAGAAACCCTTATAGAAAAAGGGAAGATATGTTTACACTTTTGTAAAGGAACTCGGAGAAGACCTAAATTATATATACTGACCTTGGAGACAGGGAAAAAGGTATAGAACGAACCCGACGGTCACTGTGGAGGCGTGCACCTATTATTCAATTGATAACATTGGATTAGTGAAAAATGCTTACTGTTAAGAACATCTGGTTACTCAAAACCAGGATGTCTAATGTTGTATAAATAATTTGGCTTCATATGAAAAAGACAATTTCCAAATTACTATCGAGCAGAAATAGAGTCCCTTGGAGATGGCAGGAGAGGAGGGGGAAAAAACAAAAAAACGAAACGGAAGCCCCATAAAGTAATATGTTGGAAGTATGCTGGAAAATAGTTGTAGAAAAACTCTCCAACAGTCTGGGAATCAAACAAATGGATCCCAGAGTGTATATGCAGGTAGAGTGCATAGTGACCACAGCCATATTTATATAAAGGAGAAAGTAGAAACAGAGGTAAATAAGACAATAGTTCTAATTGATTGATGTCCATAACCTTAGCTTGTTGCTAAGGGGTATAGCTTACCCGCTAATGCAGTTTAGGATCTAGGGAATTAATCAGCTATATTATAGAAGATTCGCCAGGGGATCAAGTCGAAGTTGCCCATGTGTAGAAAGACAGTGAAGGCAAAAAGCGTCAAGTACATCCACTTGTTGCCATTAGCCTCACGATACGTTTTCAGTCAGGATACAATGTAAGAGTTAATCTAGACAATGGGTCTAGAATGAAAGAAGAATCACAATTGGTAATTACTTCATATGATCCAATAGTTTGACTAATTGAGGGTAACACTCACAAGAATAGTATTACCTGACAATAGATTCCCATCTGGTAAATTTGTAGCCAGGACGCCGTCCTGGGCGTCCTTAACAAGAACAGCTGAATTAAATAATATAATAATTGCTATTAGGACATCTGATTAGTCAAAACAGGTAATGTCTATAATTATATTGGATGAACATGACTATAAAAAACATATATGCTCCAACTTACTTTAAAGCATAGATAATTCCCTTAGAAACGACAGGAGGAAGGCCCCCAGGGGAGGGAGAGGGAAGGATCGAATCTCCAAGGCTCTATACAAAAATGGTGAAACCTAAAATATGTATATAAAAAAATATATATATAAAAAAATATATATATATATATAATAGCCAAAACATTCGTATAAGTCATAGTGTTTAAATAAGTAATACTGGTGCTAAAGTGCCTCAGTCATTTATCTTAATACAGAGGGGTAAAAAACTTACCCACTACTAAACTTTGAATGTAAATAGATGGTCAACTGAATCATGCAGGATTCACCAGACAGCAAAGCACGCTGTCTGTGTAGCAGAGTGGAAACAATAACCCACAGGTGCATCCACTTGTTCACATCAACCCTGGGGTGTTACGATATATTTCCAATGAACTGAGCCTGGATAATAGAAACCACAAATAGAATTTAACTAAATGCGGTTCAAGAGGGTCAACTAATTAAATTGGACTCAGAGGATATGTGTCCATACCTGGCATACTGTTCCCATTTGATCGCCTCCCAAAAGCAGCGCCGTATCAGAGATGTCAGCTCGATGTAAAACACGCTATAATAGCGTGATTTTGAAGGTGCACGCCTCTTCCGTAGTCTCCGCCTGAGCCAATGAGGAGGCTCGGCGTGACGTCATTCGGAATGGCCAGAGGATCAGCGTAGCCGCGTGTAACACTAAGGCACGCCCACGTATCGGAAAGAATTTCCGAACGTGATGCGTGATTGGTTGCAGCGGCGTGAAGCTGAGCCAAGCCATCTCAAAGGGAGACAGGAATTTCGTCACCCGGAGACGGCTAATGCGCTGCCTGGCGATTGCCTGACAGCGCTCGGGTGGCCACACAGTGGCCATACATGGTCCTGTCCATTAACCCAAACCCTGCCAGATGTGAGGCCGGCATAAAAAGGTCCTGGATTCTCCGAGTTGCAAAACAAAAGTAGAAAACCATAAAAGTATACATTAAGTTTGTATATCAAAAAACAATAATAGAAGAACAAGTTATTAGTATTCAATTTTACAATGTAAAACCAAAAGTAATTCCCATTTGATCTAATATAGGGATATAAATCACTTTCAATTTTAGCTCAAAGTGTATTTTTAAAAATATATAAGACATGAATAAATGGTTCTATGAGTAGCCTATGTTTACATAGCTCTTGATTCATTAACTGGGAAGGGGGAAAAATAAAGATGAAAGGAGCCCCCCATGGACATTTTATTCAGTTAATTAGTACAGTATTCTATTGTTATTTATGCTTAATAAGCACTAAGTTTCTACACAACGATTTACCCTACGAATTGTTTTGTCTAAAGAAATGCTTTATAGGAGTGAGCTTCATTGATGCCAGGTGCAAGGGTGGCATCAAGACGCTCAATCCAGTAGGTTTCTTGATGAAGTATTTGCTTGTCCCAGTCGCCGCCTCGTGGGTCTCGTGGTACCACAGCGAGGGCTATAAATGTTACCAGCGAGGTGTTAAATTTATGATATAGATCCAAGTGTCTACTTACTGCAGTAATCATTTTTCCACTTCCTGAGTAGTATACATGGTCTTTAATGCGGGATCGGAAATGTCTTATAGTTTTTCCCACGTAAAACGCGCCGCATCGACAGGTCATTAAGTAGATTACTCCCTGTGTGTTACAGTCAGCATGGAAATTCAAGTTGTAAATGGTGCCATTGGGAAGTGTGAATCTGGTGCCTATGGAGATCCACGGGCAAAAAGCACATTTACCACATTGTGTCATCCCATTAGAGGTAGATCTGGCCGGTATATCATCGTGGAAATGACTAGACGTGAGTTGATCGCGTAATGATTTTGATCTTCTAAAGGTTATGTCTGGTTTGGATTTAATGTATTTGTTGAGTATGGGGTCATCATATAGGAGGGACCAATGATTGGAAAGTATGTTCCTAAGTTCCACATGATGAGTCGAGTATCTTGTAATAAATCTCACAGGCTGCTCCTGTTTAGCTGTCTTTGTTTTGTATAGTAGTGAGTTCCTGGATTGTCGCAGCGCTTTATTAAATGCGCTGCGCAACAAGGATTTAGTATACCCCCTGGCTCTAAGTCTATTGCGAAGTAGATTCGCCTGTATTTTGAAGTCAGCAGTAGATGTGCAGTTACGGCGAAGTCTAAGGTATTGTGCATAGGGTATGCTACGTATTAGGGTGTTTGGATGGGCACTATCTGCATGTAATAGAGTGTTGCCCGCTGTCTCTTTACGAAAGAGGGTTGAGGCCAGTTGTCCATCAGGGTCCTTGGTTATGATTAAGTCCAGGAACGTAACTTTGTCCTTACTGTTCGACATGGTAAATTTCAAGTTGAAAGTGTTCTCATTTAACATGGCAGTAAATTGCTCCAGTGAGTTGAGGGTCCCGGTCCATATGATGAATATATCATCAATATAGCGTAGCCAACAGGCTACATGATTGACACATTCAGCCAGGGAATCATCAGAGAACACATATCGTTCCCACCCCCCCAGGTATAGGTTGGCGTAGGCTGGGGCACAACAAGTGCCCATGGCCACCCCCTGCACCTGGAGGAAGTGGGACTCTTGAAAAGTGAAGACATTGTGGGTCAGCACAAACCGGAGCAGCCTGAGGATGAACTCGCAATATTCCCATTGGTGATGGTCCTGCTCTCTGAGGAATGTCCGTACTGTCCCGATGCCCTGCTCGTGAGGTATGCTGGAGTAGAGAGCCTCCACATCCAGCGTCACGAGCAGGGCATCGGGAGGCACGGACACTCCTTCAATGTGTTTCAATAAATCCAAGGTATCTTTAGTATATGATGGCAATGCCATGACATGTGGCATTAAAATCGAATCAATCAGCCGACTAGCATTCTCAGTGAGAGAACCAATGCCAGACACTATGGGTCTGCCAGGTGGTGATATCGGGTTTTTGTGTATCTTAGGCAGTGCGTAAAATGTGGCAAGTCTGGGGTAGCGGACATTTAAGTAGTTGTATAGGTCTTGATCTATTAGGCCTTTTTGATGGGCGGAACCAATAATTATCAGGTAGTCATCTTTAAATTTCTGAATATTGGTAACATTGATACCTGTATACCAATCTTTATTGGATAAAATGTCCTTGACCATTTTAATGTAGACCTCTTTTGTCATTAAGACAATATTACCCCCTTTATCCGCAGATTTTATTTCCAAATCAGGGTGGTTCTGTAGTCGTATAATCGCTTGTTTTTCTGCAGGAGAGAGGTTACTTGGTTTGTTGGTCAAGGGCATTTTCTTGATATCACTGACCGCTCCAGTCAAGAAGGCCCAAACATTGGGGTTTGTCATCAAGTCGGGAAATCGCTGCGATTTGGGTTTAAATTTTTTGGGGGGAATATTCTGGGAAGGGCAGGTGTATTGAGATTGTGTGGATTGGACATCAGTTTCTATTGATTCATTTTCATTCAACAACAACATAAGGTCCCGAAGAGCTCTAAAGTCTTTCATTGTGTAATTTTTGACTTGTTCAGAAATCTGTTTATCTTTAAGCGATCGAAGACGATCCCCATCGAAAAGAAATTTATATGTCAAGTTCCGTGCAAATAGGTATAAATCTTTAATTGCCTCATATTTATCGATTTTCATTGAGGGACAAAAATTGAGTCCCAACTTTAGAACCTCCAATTCCAAAGAGGAAAAAGTATATGGGGTTAGATTAATTACATCCAGTTTAGGATTTAGGTCGGGAGAGTGGTGTTCAGGGGTAATTGAAAATTTGGAAGGGAAGTGGGAAGTGAAGATATGTGCGCATCAAGAGTGCTTTGTCTTGAAGTAGATAAGCGTTGTGTCATTGGTAATAAATTGTGCATTGGGGTACCAGGAAGCAACTGATTTTGTCCTGGACCAGTGATGTTGGTAGGGGCCATCAAATCGGTGATGTTTGTGGCTATATTGCCAGTGTTTTGAGAGGAAGTTTGAGCACTAAGTATTTGTATAGCCTGTAGGGCAGTGTCACCCAGATAGTTAACTTGTGATTGTCCACCAACACCATTAGATTGTACATTACCTTGTATAGGATAGTGAAGGGTAAGAGTAGTGTCCCTAGTGGGAGGGCGTTTTTTGTAAGGTGAAAAAGACCCACCACCAAAGTCCCGCTTACGTGATCCCTGGTTGTGAGAAGAGGATGCTGGATTATTCTTTCTGGACATATGCTGTGAAGGAAAAAAAGAAGCAGAATCGGATTCAGTATCATCGTCAGTGGTGAATTGATCATTATTTTTATTTCTTGGCCTACGAAAATTTGATCTAGATCCTTTGTTCTGAGTAGATATTTGCCATCTATAGGCAAAGCCCTCACTAAATGCTGTCCTATCTTTGGATAGTTTATTTTGTTTTTTATAGATTATGTCTCTGGTGATTCGAGTGACATAATCTTTTATATCTTGACCCCGCTTGGCATATTGGGAATGTTTTTTGATATTTTCATTACTAGATTGCAATAATGTAATTTCTTGATCTAATAACAACAATTCAGATTGGTATTGGGCAATAAGTAGCCGCATTAGATTTGTGCTACAAGTGGTCAATATATTTTCCCATGCCAGTTTGAATTCTGGGGTAGCATTCTGGAAAGAAGGATAGACTTGTACCCTTAGTCCCAGAGGGCTAATATTTTCATGAACGTATTTGCCTAAGAATTCAATGTGCCAGTGTAAGTTAGATTTCTTTTTAAGAAGTCGTTTGGCCATAAATTGATTGATGCCAATCTCTTGTTCAGTCTCAGCATTACAATTTGTCTGGATATCTGACATATATCCAGACCAAGCAGTGCCCAAAAAGTCCATGTCACCAGTTAATAGAACCAAAATTGGCATTCATGTAAATAAATTTACCATATATAACGAGGGAAACCCTCAAATAATTTTTAATATGGTTTCAAAAAAAAAAAAAAAAAATTTTTTTTAAAAAAATATATTGAATAACTATTGATATTAAACCAATTTATTTTTAGAAAATAGTAATACCACTTTCAGTCAATAATGACTGATTGCCCGGGTGCTTCCACCCTAATCTGTTTCGGAGAGAGAGAATATGTTGTATCAGCCACAGAGTGGTAACTGTGGATATCAACAAAAAAAAGTACCTGGCGTGCCACGTCCTAACATTTGAATATAGAAGAAGCTAGATGGAGGGACTTGGACTTTTTAGGCACCATACACAAATTATATAAAAAGAATATTTTTATTGTATAATAAACTAACATATCAATATTTCTGTATAAAAATTGTTCACAAGTTCTAAAAGAGACGATACAACAATACCGATATAGTACAACACCATAGCTCTAATGCAGATCATATAGGGCCAGTGTTCATCCATAGGCCAGTTAGATGCATTCCCAAAAAGTTGAGGTATGGTTGAAACGGCATAAGTCGTAGGAAAAGATGTAATAATTTCACTCTCGCTCGACAAGTTCCGCGTCCAGTGACGCTTCTTCAGGAGCGTGTCATGTGAACTAAACAGGAAATATATTTAAACACATAACATATATCATGAGTTTGTAATTTGTCATCATGCATTCAATAATGCTATAATACATTTAGAAACCCTTATAGAAAAAGGGAAGATATGTTTACACTTTTGTAAAGGAACTCGGAGAAGACCTAAATTATATATACTGACCTTGGAGACAGGGAAAAAGGTATAGAACGAACCCGACGGTCACTGTGGAGGCGTGCACCTATTATTCAATTGATAACATTGGATTAGTGAAAAATGCTTACTGTTAAGAACATCTGGTTACTCAAAACCAGGATGTCTAATGTTGTATAAATAATTTGGCTTCATATGAAAAAGACAATTTCCAAATTACTATCGAGCAGAAATAGAGTCCCTTGGAGATGGCAGGAGAGGAGGGGGAAAAAACAAAAAAACGAAACGGAAGCCCCATAAAGTAATATGTTGGAAGTATGCTGGAAAATAGTTGTAGAAAAACTCTCCAACAGTCTGGGAATCAAACAAATGGATCCCAGAGTGTATATGCAGGTAGAGTGCATAGTGACCACAGCCATATTTATATAAAGGAGAAAGTAGAAACAGAGGTAAATAAGACAATAGTTCTAATTGATTGATGTCCATAACCTTAGCTTGTTGCTAAGGGGTATAGCTTACCCGCTAATGCAGTTTAGGATCTAGGGAATTAATCAGCTATATTATAGAAGATTCGCCAGGGGATCAAGTCGAAGTTGCCCATGTGTAGAAAGACAGTGAAGGCAAAAAGCGTCAAGTACATCCACTTGTTGCCATTAGCCTCACGATACGTTTTCAGTCAGGATACAATGTAAGAGTTAATCTAGACAATGGGTCTAGAATGAAAGAAGAATCACAATTGGTAATTACTTCATATGATCCAATAGTTTGACTAATTGAGGGTAACACTCACAAGAATAGTATTACCTGACAATAGATTCCCATCTGGTAAATTTGTAGCCAGGACGCCGTCCTGGGCGTCCTTAACAAGAACAGCTGAATTAAATAATATAATAATTGCTATTAGGACATCTGATTAGTCAAAACAGGTAATGTCTATAATTATATTGGATGAACATGACTATAAAAAACATATATGCTCCAACTTACTTTAAAGCATAGATAATTCCCTTAGAAACGACAGGAGGAAGGCCCCCAGGGGAGGGAGAGGGAAGGATCGAATCTCCAAGGCTCTATACAAAAATGGTGAAACCTAAAATATGTATATAAAAAAATATATATATAAAAATATATATATATATATATATAATAGCCAAAACATTCGTATAAGTCATAGTGTTTAAATAAGTAATACTGGTGCTAAAGTGCCTCAGTCATTTATCTTAATACAGAGGGGTAAAAAACTTACCCACTACTAAACTTTGAATGTAAATAGATGGTCAACTGAATCATGCAGGATTCACCAGACAGCAAAGCACGCTGTCTGTGTAGCAGAGTGGAAACAATAACCCACAGGTGCATCCACTTGTTCACATCAACCCTGGGGTGTTACGATATATTTCCAATGAACTGAGCCTGGATAATAGAAACCACAAATAGAATTTAACTAAATGCGGTTCAAGAGGGTCAACTAATTAAATTGGACTCTGAGGATATGTGTCCATACCTGGCACACTGTTCCCATTTGATCGCCTCCCAAAAGCAGCGCCGTATCAGAGATGTCAGCTCGATGTAAAACACGCTATAATAGCGTGATTTTGAAGGTGCGCGCCTCTTCCGTAGTCTCCGCCTGAGCCAATGAGGAGGCTCGGCGTGACGTCATTCGGAACGGCCAGAGGATCAGCGTAGCCGCGTGTAACACTAAGGCACGCCCACGTATCGGAAAGAATTTCCGAACGTGATGCGTGATTGGTTGCAGCGGCGTGAAGCTGAGCCAAGCCATCTCAAAGGGAGACAGGAATTTCGTCACCCGGAGACGGCTAATGCGCTGCCTGGCGATTGCCTGACAGCGCTCGGGTGGCCACACAGTGGCCATACATGGTCCTGTCCATTAACCCAAACCCTGCCAGATGTGAGGCCGGCATAAAAAGGTCCTGGATTCTCCGAGTTGCAAAACAAAAGTAGAAAACCATAAAAGTATACATTAAGTTTGTATATCAAAAAACAATAATAGAAGAACAAGTTATTAGTATTCAATTTTACCATGTAAAACCAAAAGTAATTCCCATTTGATCTAATATAGGAATATAAATCACTTTCAATTTTAGCTCAAAGTGTATTTTTAAAAATATATAAGACATGAATAAATGGTTCTATGAGTAGCCTATGTTTACATAGCTCTTGATTCATTAACTGGGAAGGGGGAAAAATAAAGATGAAAGGAGCCCCCCATGGACATTTTATTCAGTTAATTAGTACAGTATTCTATTGTTATTTATGCTTAATAAGCACTAAGTTTCTACACAACGATTTACCCTACGAATTGTTTTGTCTAAAGAAATGCTTTATAGGAGTGAGCTTCATTGATGCCAGGTGCAAGGGTGGCATCAAGACGCTCAATCCAGTAGGTTTCTTGACGAAGTATTTGCTTGTCCCAGTCGCTGCCTCGTGGGTCTCGTGGTACCACAGCGAGGGCTATAAATGTTACCAGCGAGGTGTTAAATTTATGATATAGATCCAAGTGTCTACTTACTGCAGTAATCATTTTTCCACTTCCTGAGTAGTATACATGGTCTTTAATGCGGGATCGGAAATGTCTTATAGTTTTTCCCACGTAAAACGCGCCACATCGACAGGTCATTAAGTAGATTACTCCCTGTGTGTTACAGTCAGCATGGAAATTCAAGTTGTAAATGGTGCCATTGGGAAGTGTGAATCTGGTGCCTATGGAGATCCACGGGCAAAAAGCACATTTACCACATTGTGTCATCCCATTAGAGGTAGATCTGGCCGGTATATCATCGTGGAAATGACTAGACGTGAGTTGATCGCGTAATGATTTTGATCTTCTAAAGGTTATGTCTGGTTTGGATTTAATGTATTTGTTGAGTATGGGGTCATCATATAGGAGGGACCAATGATTGGAAAGTATGTTCCTAAGTTCCACATGATGAGTCGAGTATCTTGTAATAAATCTCACAAGCCATCATATACTAAAGATACCTTGGATTTATTGAAACACATTGAAGGAGTGTCCGTGCCTCCCGATGCCCTGCTCGTGGCGCTGGATGTGGAGGCTCTCTACTCCAGCATACCTCACGAGCAGGGCATCGGGACAGTACGGACATTCCTCAGAGAGCAGGACCATCACCAATGGGAATATTGCGAGTTCATCCTCAGGCTGCTCCGGTTTGTGCTGACCCACAATGTCTTCACTTTTCAAGAGTCCCACTTCCTCCAGGCTCAGTTCATTGGAAATATATCGTAACACCCCAAGGTTGATGTGAACAAGTGGATGCACCTGTGGGTTATTGTTTCCACTCTGCTACACAGACAGCGTGCTTTGCTGTCTGGTGAATCCTGCATGATTCAGTTGACCATCTATTTACATTCAAAGTTTAGTAGTGGGTAAGTTTTTTACCCCTCTGTATTAAGATAAATGACAATTGTGATTCTTCTTTCATTCTAGACCCATTGTCTAGATTAACTCTTACATTGTATCCTGACTGAAAACGTATCGTGAGGCTAATGGCAACAAGTGGATTTCTGCTCGATAGTAATTTGGAAATTGTCTTTTTCATATGAAGCCAAATTATTTATACAACATTAGACATCCTGGTTTTGAGTAACCAGATGTTCTTAACAGTAAGCATTTTTCACTAATCCAATGTTATCAATTGAATAATAGGTGCACGCCTCCACAGTGACCGTCGGGTTCGTTCTATACCTTTTTCCCTGTCTCCAAGGTCAGTATATATAATTTAGGTCTTCTCCGAGTTCCTTTACAAAAGTGTAAACATATCTTCCCTTTTTCTATAAGGGTTTCTAAATGTATTATAGCATTATTGAATGCATGATGACAAATTACAAACTCATGATTTATGTTATGTGTTTAAATATATTTCCTGTTTAGTTCACATGACACGCTCCTGAAGAAGCGTCACTGGACGCGGAACTTGTCGAGCGAGAGTGAAATTATTACATCTTTTCCTACGACTTATGCCGTTTCAACCATACCTCAACTTTTTGGGAATGCATCTAACTGGCCTATGGATGAACACTGGCCCTATATGATCTGCATTAGAGCTATGGTGTTGTACTATATCGGTATTGTTGTATCGTCTCTTTTAGAACTTGTGAACAATTTTTATACAGAAATATTGATATGTTAGTTTATTATACAATAAAAATATTATTTTTATATAATTTGTGTATGGTGCCTAAAAAGTCCAAGTCCCTCCATCTAGCTTCTTCGGTTATCATTGAAGGCTTGTGAGTTTTCCCAATAACAGCGTATTGTTAATCTGTTCCTAAGCGGTACTTCACAAGTTGCTTCTTCTTTTTATTCCCCACATGGTCCTCTGATCTCTGCTGCTATTGAGCCAACTGTTGAATTTCACCGAACATTATCGGTCCTAGATGTTGGATGTTGGGTGACTTTTATTTTATTTTATGTTAAAGCAATTTTTTTTTTCCTTCCTTCTATATTACAACCACTGTTGCATATGGGACATTATTTCTTTGATGTTGAAAACCATCTGTAGTACTGTGAATTACTCCTAGAGCTTTTTGCCTGGTTGTTCAGTTCATTTAATGTTTTGCACAGTATATTTTCTGGTTTTACTTAGTTGATCACTTTTCAGTGGTAACATTTAGTATTACACCTACTGCATTTCTGGTGACACCAATCATTGGTGCATAATCTTTTCACTAATAGTGTGTACCATCATCCCGAAAGGTTTAGATGGTTGACATTCACACATACGTTTGTATTGAGCACATTTATTTTCGCTAGCGCTGCATTTTATAATTTTTTATCTCTCAAGGTGTTAGTGCCTTATGCTGTAGCAGCTGCGCATATAATAATTTCTTTTCACTTGTCATTTATTTTTGTATGTCTCCATAAGCGCGAGTTTTAGTTTTTGTTTATTTTCCTTTGGGTATGAGCTGTTGGAGTAGTTTGGAAAAGAGCACATCTATCTTTAGTCAGGGACATGCACATATTAAAATCCCCACCTACGATCATAAAGGGTTGTGAAAAAGATTGTATTTTCTCAAAAACTTCTGTAAGAAACTCGATCTTCCCCGAGTTAGGTGCATATATTTTAGCCAAGGTAAAAAATGTATTCAAGTTAACACAATTCAGGAGAATAAACCGACCATAAGGGTCAAGAAGAAACTTTCTGAACTTTATATGGAACAATGCTTCTCATAGGATAGCAAGCTCAGTAGTCGAGGCTTTGCGAACAAGGGGAGGTCTGGGAGCCCCTGACCTACTAAAATATTATTATGCCACTCATCTGAGAGATATTGCCTCTTGGATGTCCGGATGCGCCCCAAACAGATGGTCGGAAATCGAAATGGGTATCACTTCCCCTGCCCACCCTTGCTGCATGTTATGGCCATCCTCTGACAAATTAATTTCTCAACTGCAAAGCGTTTGTTGGAATCCGATGCTATTCACACTCTTGATTTGGAAACGCTGCTCCGGTAGATGCTCTCTTTCATCTCCATGCTCGCCGCTTACGAACGTTCTATTCAACCCGGAAATCCCTGACAGTCTATCTTATAATTCAGTTACGCCACTTAGTACACCCAGTGACACACAAACTTCTCTCCTTTTCTGACTTACAATGCAAACGTAAAATCACAAAATCTCTCTTTTAGCCCAGGTTTACACTGGGCTGCGGGAATGAAATTGTGCGAGTTCAGCCGAACTCGCATGATTTCTCTCCCGCTTGTCAGTTCTGATTTCGGCCGCGATTTCAGAGACATCTGTGCAGGTTTCTACACAGATGTAAAAGTAAATCGCAGCCCGAAATCGCAAAATGTAGTACAGAAACTACTTTTTGAAATCGATGCAGTGCCGCAGATGCAGCATCGCATCGATTAGGATGGTGCCATTGCCAGCAAATGCCGCCGATTTGACATGAGATTTGACATGTCAAATTGCATGTCAAATCGTACTAATGTGAACCAGGGCTGACTCCTTTTTTCAAACTAAACATTGTTTTGCCACCAAAATCCCACATATGACTTTAGGCATGCCAACCGAATTTGAATTGCTGTGCTCAAGAGGCCCCTATGAACCCCACGTGATTTCATCTATCTAAAAAATCCTACATGCAGCTCCACCCTTGACTGTCATGCATACATGAGTAAGTGGTCCCATATCTAGCAACAGTCTATTTCCCTAGGTGAATGGGGGAAAATATGGGAATCCACATCCAAAGTTTCACGGTGTGTGGCACAGAGAGAGAAACTGATAACATCTGGGAAATGTTGGAGATGTGGTTTATCCCTGGGTACCCATTACCATATATTCTGGGAATTCCCTGCACTTATACTCTTCTGGACACAAGTTCATAACCTCTTGGAAAAGACACACCTTCTTTAAGGTCTCCCACTTCCTAATATACCCAAGACTACTAGAAGACTGATGGCATTCATATTATTGGTGGCCAAACGAGCCATACCTCAATGCTGGTTGTCTAATTCCCCTCCTACTTTTATGCAGTTTTTCTCGGCCAAAGCTGAAATATGCAGAATGGAACACCTAACTGCTGTAATAGATGACCCCCTGCCAAGGTTCAACAAAATCTGGGGGAAATGGGAAATTTCAGAATATAACAATGAGGCGCAACCTCTAACTCCATAATACTATAATCTATGTGCAAATCATTTTGGGTCTGTATAACATAGATCATATTCAATTTTCTTTTGATTTTGTAATCAGTCATATTACTTGTACCATGATGTTTTCTCATTGTTTCTCCTTATATTAACTCTCAATTATTACATTTGAACACACCGTTGTGCCTTCTTTTATAGATATTGCTTTTGTAATATACAATCGCTTCTGTTCGATTTGAAAATTTCATAAACAATAAAAAAAAAAGGGTCAAGAAAGGAGGATGTGATCTGTATTGGGCATGAACGTTTAATTAATATCGCTACACCAGCCTTCCCAGAAGAATCAGAGGCTACAAAAGCAGTGGGAAATTGCTTGAAGGCAAACGTAAAGAAACCCTCTGCTTGAAAATTAGTCTCCTGAACCATAATCACATCTGCTTTGGAAGATTTGAACTCTTTCAAAGCAAGCCATCTCTTATGAATAGAGTTTAAATCTTTCACATTTCATGAGAAAATAATTAAAGCCATATTGTATAGTAAAAAAGCAATGCAAATGTCATCCATTCAATAAGTATAAAGAGCAATGTCCATGGTGTATGAGGTAAGAGTCATTAGTAGACAATAACTCATGAAACTTAAATGAGTATCAGTTAAGGCACAATTTATAACCAAAAACAGGTCACAAAAGGACCCGATAAAAAAAATAACATTGGCGAGGGACCCGTGGAGATCAATGCCTTCAGGAATACAAGGCCAATGCCTAGGACAATGGAGAAGAGCATGGTGACTCGCAAGATCCGGCAGCTAGGCCCCATTGCCTTTCGAAAAGCGTGTGAAATAAACAGAATAGAGACATCCAAACAAGTAATGATAAAACAAGTGATGATAATGATATCATGCTTAAGGAATTAAGATCCCTAAACCAGGATCTGCAACACACAGATGGGAGACAAACCATCTGGGTAAATGTAGAACAGCAGGGTGATCAATGTGAAGCAGCACACTGAGGAATGGAAGAAGCTTTCTGCAATCTGTGCCGTATGGGGGTCCAAAACTTTCCATGAGTGGAGAACGGCTATGATGTTGGAGGGGGGAGCTGAAGATCTTCTGCAGGGAGTGGTGGGAGACCCAGATTGCGTAAGAAGGCCTCACTTTCTTGCAGGTCCCGCATGGAATGCTGTACCCCATCTCTTGAGGCTGATAGCTGGAAAGGGAACCCCCAGCAGTAGATAACTTGATGATTTTGTAAATTAGTAGTGATGGGACATAGGCTCCATCATTTCACCAAGGTGATGGGCGACAGGTCACTAAAGAATTTTGTCACCTTTGAAATCCATGTGGGTTTTGTTGCATGTGGTTGTAGTGAGTGCTTCTTTACTTTCATAGTAGTGGAAGTGGACAATAATTTCTCTAGGATTGGTGCCTGCTGGTGGTTTAGGGGCCAGCGATATGTGGGCCCTGTCAAGGCACCAATCGATGTCTGGTGTATGAGGGGCCAGGGTGACAAATAAGCATAAGAGATAAGGACATATTTTCTTGTCATTTATAGATCCACAGGTTCTGGTGGCATTCCCTATTTTCCAGGTCCTTCTGTTGCATTTGAATTTGGTAGGCCGTGTGCTTAAGATCAGAATTATCTTCTTCTAAAACATGAACGTATTGCACTAGTTCATCAACTTTTCCCCACCTCTTTAGTGATGTTAAATCTTGCAGCAGGGTATGCAGCTTTAAATCTAGGACCGCCACAGTCACTGTTGCAGTGGGCTCCATCAGTGGGGTTGGGAAGCCCCTTGTAGATGGCCCCTCAGCAGCTTTAAGAGGATCGGTGGGCTCCGACGGGTCATCTTGAGTACCCGGGGCTGTTGATTGTGGCCTAAGCAGGAAACCATCCATTAGCTGAGGAGGCCTGTGTTCGGTATAGGGCTGAGATATGTGTTTTTGGTACCCAATCTTACCCATGGGTTGCCTCCAGAGTCAAATGGCGGGACTCCAATGGGGTAGATGTGGTCAGAGTGAAGCGGGAGCCTCAGAAGGGGAGATGGGAACAGTAGCTGGGAGATCACATGTCCGCCATCTTATGAGCCGGACATGCGCCCCTCGCTGTGTTTTTTTTATGGGCGTGAATTCCACCATTAAGTATAGTTTTCTCTTGTGATATTCTACATACAATATTCTACTGGTGTCTATAACCCAAATTCTAGTGCTGTAAATGCTTGCTGTATCTTCTCCAGTGCTCCACCAGCTAATGAAAATATAAGAGTGTCCCCGTACCTGTTGCGTAGACCTATGTTATAGGTATATAAACGCCTGTTACCCAATGTCAGGGGTAATCAGATGTGTAGACTCCTTAAAGGATAGTCGCCACTCAAACGCCATTCGGTATCTCCTCTCTCCTTATCCAGTTAATCTCATGGTTATCCCCATGGTAATCTCTAGACAGAGCTAATAATCAGAGAGAAACTACCATAGTGTAGTATATAAAACCTCCAAAGATTTTATTAAAACTATGTATTGCACTCACATTAAAAATACTTGTAAAATAGCATTCCAATATAGGATCCGGCACAAACTGATTAAAGACTTGCCGTTACTCCTCATAACTCATCCGTGATGTCACCTCACTCCTCCCAAGCGTATTGTTTCTTTATATACAAAAAATAAAATAACCGTACAAAGGCTCGACAGCCAGGTTAACAAGGCCTTTGGACAAAGTCTTAAAACTTATAGGAGTCGTAACGTAAAATAGTAGCAATGGTAACATATATTAAGGTAGGAGTCTGAAATGTGTAGACAAGTGTAACAAGCAGTCTTAAGGGAATAGAAAAACTGAGACAGAGTAAAAGGGAGCAGAAGAAAAAAAAAACACATATTCAAACAGTGACCATAGCAACAGTATGCTCTCTTCAAAGTTGGTATTTCCTTGTGCAGACAGACAAAAAGTGCTGGAGAGATAAATAATCTCTACTTCGTGTGTCACACACAGTGTTAAAAGTGGCCTCTTACCTTGCGGTAATGAGGTAACCGCATGTATAGAAATACTAGGGGTAATGGTTCTTCTTTTGTCATCCTGGACCAGGTATGGATCCTAAATGGTATCTTTGTCTCTCGGTGACAGCAAGGATGAATATGTTTGAATATGTGTTTTTGCACATAACTTGTTGAATTGGACTTCTTTTTTCCAGTATCAATTGGACATTTCTTTGCACTTTAAGTGCACTCTGCACATCCGCAATTAGCACCTGCACTTGCACATCAAATCGTTTTGGTTTGCACCTTACAGGCGATATTGCATTGCTTTGCTTTGTTTGCACATTGCAGCTGTTTTGCACATTTTTTGTATTTGCTCATATGGATTTTTATGTATACTAATTTATATGCACACTGCACTTTGGTATCACATCTGTCACGTTTATTTTTAGCATTAATGCACTTTGAATTTTTATTTTGTATTTCATTGCAATTGAGTATTTTATGCCTTTTTGCCATTTAATTTATGCTATTAGCTATTTTGCACTTTGCTTGTTATTACTAACAGCTAGCGCACACATTCATTAGAAACAGCGCAGCACCACTCCCCCCTTTTTTCTTCTTACACCTTTATGGGTTTGGTTTAACCCTTTCGTTGCTTGTGACAGTTTCCACATTCCATTCTATATATATTTTTTTGGTAGCGCAGGAATAATCATACAACAATATAGATACATTGTTGTCTATGGAACCATTTACACAGCTGAGTAAAGATCAGTAATAGAGCAGTGAGTAGAGAGCTGTAAAACAAAATTAGAAAATGTTATGTTTGACTGCAGTAGTTTGCATGTGTACCCATGTTTACACACCTAAACACATGTTTATGTGTGTGTATATATGCAAATATTGCACTACTGGCAATAAATAATTTTACACTCATATTACGCACCTTTACGTGCAGTTATGCAAAGTCTTTAAAGGACATTTAATTTCTCAAGATCCTGAGTATAAACATCACTAAATTCTTATATCCATGTGTAACTGGCCTAAGACCTCTAACATACCCACTATGTGTAACCATAGATGTCTGCAGACCTTTTTGAGAACCTTTCTATCTTTAATCACAGGTATTTCATCTTAAATACCAAGAGAAATTACAGGCTCATGTATCCCAATGCTATATGATCTTAGAGAAGATTTTTGTGCTAACCTGAGATCATTCTACCATGTAGCCATTATAAAGCACCACAAACGGTAAATTATATCAGTGCCTACTAAACAATTTTTGCTGTTTTTAAAAATAAATATGAATATGTTAGGACATATTGCCAGTCTACGAGCTTATCGATGGCACATAGCTGTATTGACTTAAGTGATACAGTGAACCAAAAACTACTTTTTAAACACGATTTGTAAATTGACTTCTAAACTGCAGATCATGGCACATTAAAGTATATTAGATATAAAGGGTCCCTAAGTGGCTGTTCACCATGAGAATGTAATTAATTATATGATTAAAGAGGTTACAACTACAATACAAAATACCGACTTTCTACTGAACACAAAGCTAATAAAATAATGTTTTACATTGACATTGCCATTTAATTAGATTGCTTTAGACAAGGTCACTAAGATATTTATTGCAGTTCAGCAAAAGGATGTGACAAATGAAAAGCTCAGAAGAGCAGAAGAACCTTATTTCTGACAAAGTGATTTCCAATGCATAGTAGTATGTTCTTAAAGCTACTAATTATTTCTCTGACCTAGAAGAAGACCATTAGTGCAGTTGAGTGCCTGGGCCTATTGTCTAGTGAGTTAAAATATCAGCATGATTTATGTCACTGCCAGTGGTGGAGAGATCTAATGCAGCCCATGTAGACATAAAAGTCCCTAGGTGTTTTCTTTAATTTCTTATGAAGGAGCACACATAGGTCTTTAGAATAATATAAGTGAACTTCTAATAAAGGTCAAACCTAACAAATTGCTGGCAATATAATGTATTATATTAATGCATTTGTTACAGAAATGGTGGATCTTGCATTTTGTTATATTGATGAGGTCAAGAAGATCATTGTATGTTAATTTGTTGTTTTTTCTTAACGGGGTTGTAAAGCTTTGTGTTTTTTCACCTTAATGCATCCTATGCATTAAGGTGAAAAAACACCTTGCACTCTCGGGCCCCCCAGCCCCCCGTTTTACTTACCTAAGCCACGAAATTCCTTGGCTCGTTCCAGTGATGGTTTCCCCCTGCTTGAGGCGGCTCGTCATTGGAGATTGATAGCAGCGCATCTGTCAATGACATCCAATGACGCGCGCATCGGGGGGCGGGGCAGAGTTATACAGTCGGGTGCGCGCCCGCAAGCTAACCCCCTTGGGAGAGAGCTTACCATGAAGTGGGTTAGCGCTTGCGGGGAGGAGCTGAGACAGCCGCCGAGGGACCCCAGAAGACCAGGATCGGGGCCACTCTGTGCAAAACGAACTGCACAGTGGAGGTAAGTATAACATGTTTGTTATTTATTTTTATTTTTTTAACCAAAGCCATACAACCCCTTTAACTTTATAAAGAGATATTATACTGGATGCCCCAAATAATTTTTTTTGTATAATATATTAACCACTTCAATACCGGGCATTTTCACCCCCTTCCTGCCCAGGGCAATTTTCAGCTTTCAGCACTGTCATGCTTTGAATGACAATTGCGCAGTCATGCGACGTGGCTCCCAAACAAAATTGACGTCTTTTTTTCCCCACAAATAGAGATTTCTTTTGGTGGTATTTGATCATCTCTGCGGTTTTTATTTTTTGCGGTATAAGCAAAAAAGACTGACAATTTTGGAAAAAAAAAATATTTTTAACTTTTTGCTATAATAAAACCCCAATTTTTTTTATTATTTTTTTTAAATTTTCTCAGTTTAGGCCGATACGTATTCTTCTACATATTTTTGGTAAAAAAAAAACGCAATAAGCGTTTATTGATTGGTTTGCGCAAAAGTTATAGCGCCTACAAAATAGGGGATAGATTTATGACATTTATTTTTGTTATTTTTATTTTACTAGTAATGGCGGCGATCTGCGATTTTTGTCAGGACTGCGATACTGCGGCGGACATATCGGACACTTCTGACACTATTTTGGGACCATTCACATTTATACAGCGAACAGTGCTATAAATATGCACTGATTACTGTATAAATGTGACTGGCAGGAAAGGGGTTAACACTAGGGGGCGATCAAGGGGTTAAATGTGTTCCCTGGGAGTGATTCTTACTGTGGGGGAGGGGACTCACAAGGAGAGGAGACTGATCTGTGTCCCTATGTACAAGGAACACACCATCGTTCTCTCCCTGACAGGACATGGATCTCTGTGTTAACACACAGAGATCCACGTCCCTGGCTCTGTGATGAGCAATCGCGGGTGCCCGACGGACATTGCGTGATCAATGGTGATCAAGGGTTTAAATGTGTTCCCTGAGAGTGCTTGTTAACTGTTTGGGGGATGATTTGATTAGGAGAAGACAGAGATCCGTGTTCCTGCTTAGCAGAAACACAGGATCTCCATCTTCCCCTCTCACAGAACGGCGATCTGCCTTGTTTACATAAGGCAGACTGCCGTTCTGCCTCTCTCAGGAATGATCTCTGGGGAACATTAGGTCTGCTGGACCCACTGAATGGCTTCCGCTGTGTCTAATCACAGCGGGAGCGGGTCGCCGGCCATTTTTTGCGATACGGCACTGCGTTGCTTTAACTGACAATTGTGCGGTCGTGCAACACTGTATCCAAATAATATGTATGTATTTTTTTCCCCACAAATAGAGCTTTTTTTCTTTTTTTTGGTGGTATTTGATCACCTCTGAGGTTTTTATTTTTTGCCCTATGAACAAAAAAATACCAACCATTTTGAATACAAAACAATATTTTTTACTTTCTGCTATAAAACATTCCCAATAAATAAAAAAAATCTGAAAATCAAATTTCTCCATCAGTTTAGGCCAGGAGTCTCAAACTGGTAGCCCTCCAGCTATTGCAAAACTACAAGTCCCCTCTGCCTATGGGAGTCATGCTTGTAAGACCCCTTTCACACCAGGGCGGTGCAGGCATTAGCGATAAAGCGCCGCTAGTTTTACGGCGCTTTAAAGCTGTTATAGCGGCGCTTTGGCACTTTTAACCCCTCAGAAGGGGTTAAAAAGGGATTAAAAGTGCCCGCTTAGCGCTGCTTTCAAAGCTAATTTAAAGCGCTATGAAAGCGGTGCCCATTAATTTCAAAGGGAAGGGGAGGTGGAAGAGTGGTTCATACACCGCTCCTGCACCGCCCCCAGGACTTTCACACTGGGACTCCAGAAGAGGCAGTTTACAGGCGCTTTACAGGATCTATTTTTAGCGCAAAAACGCCTTTAAAGTGCCTTAGTGTGAAAGGGGTCTAACTGTCAGCTTTACAATGCCTCATGGGACTTGTAGTTTCGCAACAGCCGGATGGCCGCCTGTTTGAGATCCCTGGTTTAGGCCAATATGTATTCTGCTACATATTTTTGGTAAGAAATATCCCAATAAGCGTACATTGATTGGTTTGCACAAAAGTTATAGTGTCTACAAACTATGGAAAAGATTTAGGGTCTTTTTATTTTTTTATTGTTTTTACTAGTAATGGTTGAGATTAGCGATTTTTAGCAGAAATTCGACATTTCAGCGGACAAATTGGACACAAAGCGACACTTTTTGGAGACCAGTGACACCAATACAGCGATCAGTGCTAAAAAAAAGCACTGCCACAGTATAAATGACACTGGCAGGGAAGGGGTTAACACCAGGGGCAATCAAAGGGTTAAGTGTGTCCCTGGGAGGTGCTTACTAACGGTGTGGGGGACGAAAACAATGTAGGAAAAGAGAGATCCATGTTTCAGCTTAGCTGAAACATAAGATGTTTATTTTGCTCCCTGACAGATCAGCGGTCTGCCTTGTTTACATAGGTAGATTGCTGCTCCGTCTCTCCTCTGAACGATCAGCGGTTTGCAGCAGCCATTGCGACCGCCGGACCCACTGATTGGCTCCTGCTGTGTCCAAAGCACACTGCTGATCTGTCAGGGAGGAAAAGTAAGAGATCGTGTTTCAGGTAAGCTTAATCATGGTCTCTCTTTTCCTCCAGTGAATCTACTCCCCCACAGTTAGAAACACCTCCCAGGGAACACATTTAACCCTTTGATCGCCCCCTAGTGTTAACCCCTTCCCTGCCAGTGTTATACAGGGATCATTGCATTTTTTTAGCATTGATCACTGTATTGGTGTCACTGGTCCCCAAAAAGTGTCACTTAGTGATGGATTTGTCCGCAGCATAGTCGCAGTCTCGCTAAAAATCGCAGATCGCCGCCATTACCAGTAAAAAAATAACTAAAATGATGAATAAATTATTATTTTTTTTTTTATTTTGGGATATGTATTATACCTGAAAGTATACCCCTCTCACACTGAAGCTGCTTTTCAGGCATTTTAGCGCTAAAAATAGCACCTGTAAAGTGCCTGAAAAGTGCCTCTCATGCCTCCCCAGTGTGAAAGCCCGAGTGCTTTCACACTGCGTTTGCAGGACAGAAAAAAAATTCCTGCAAGCAGCATCTTTGGGGCAGTGCGGGAGCGGTGTATACACCGCACCTAAACCGCCCCTGCCATTAAAATCAATGGACAGAGCTGCCAAAGTGCCTGAAAAGCGCATCAGCGGCTATGCTTTTAAGCCCTTGCTAACCCCTTCCTTGTGGTTAAAAGCAAACCGCTCCTGCACACACAGCACCAGTAAAGTGCTGCTAAAACAATCAGCACTTTACCGCTAGTCAGTTAAAGCGACGCAGTGCCGTATCGCAAAAAATGGCCTGGTCAGGAAGTGGGATAAAACCTTTCCGGGACTGAAGTGGTTAATGTGACCACACAAATCGAATTTCATATTTCATAGAAATGGTACATGGTAACAAAGAATGGTAAAGATACAGTTCTCAAAAAGGATATTGGGGAACTGGAGAAAGTGCAGAGAAGGGCAGCCAAACTGATAAGAGGCATGGAGGAGCTCAGCTATGAGGAAAGATTAGAGGAACTAAATTTCTCACCTCGTCTTTCAGGACAGCACCTGGAGAGAGAGCGCAGCTCCACCCCTTTTCCCAGGAAACACTGCAGTCAGTTTTCTTTAAAGACCGGACACTTCCACCATGGCCTCAGTTGTAGTGTTTCCTCCGCCATGGTGGAAGCGCTGCAGGGAACCAGGGGTATGCTGCGCTCTCTCCAGGTGGAGACAGTATGGGGCATACCTGTTAGTTTTTTTCTTTTGTTCCAGGCCAGCCCAGCACCCCCCCTTATGTGAGGTGGATGCTGCGGTACCTTCTCCCCTTCATACCCGGCGAGGGTTCAGGCTGCGGGAGGGCCCGCTCTCATCAGACCGGCACTGGGGGCATGGAAGGAGGGATGGCGTGCTCCTCAGGAGACGAGCAGCGTCTCTTTCGTTTGTATCCCCATGTTTTCCGGGTCCCGGATGGCGAGCGCGTCATTCCGGCCGGGGGCGGGACTTCCCGTGGTGCGACGCGGCTTCCGGTTCCGGCCGCTGGAACGCAGGGGGAGGAGGCGGCCTTCGGCTGGTGTCATTTCCGGTCCTCACAGCGGTGAAAGGACCGGGAAAATCAAAAAAGGAGCTGTCGGATGCCACTTCAACCTCGCAATGGAAGAGGAACAAGCGGCAGTGGTGGGAACAGGAGCCACTCACACCAGCCAGACCCAGGTAAGCAGGGACAGAGGTCCCTGTATATATACTTTATGGGGTCTTGTATATTCTTTCCCTTCTTTTCTCCCCTGGGGGGAAAGCAAAGGAGCCTGTGCCACTCTCCCTAGAGATTGTTACTAGAGAGTTGGTTTTTTTGTTGTTATGGTGGCTCAGGGGGTGAGTCACTAGGTAAGCTGTGCTTATAAATGTAAGGGCTAAAGTGTTAGTTCCTTCCTCTTTTATTTTCCAGCTGATTTAGAAGGTTTTGGTTACTATTATGTTTTAAAAATGTTTTAAATATAGTATGGTGTTGGTGTATTTCAGCTTAAAGCCAAAGACAAAACCAAACACTCCTCTCCTCTTCCCAAGAGGAGATGTCCGTCTTGCAAAGACACGCTTAGGGAAACATGGCCTAAAGCGCTATGCAAGACATGTATTGCAGAGCTGTTAAAAGAGGAAACTGCCTCAGCTGCAGCTGCTGCTCAACCAGGGGAGCTATTAAGCTCCTTCCGAAAGGAACTAGCGGACACTTTTCAGTCATTCCGCTCCTTTTTGGATAGACGTCCGGTGGCCCAGCCAAACAGGAAAGGCAGTTCACCATCCTGTTCTCATCCTAGTACTCCTGCACCCAGAGGGGTCAGCGACTCAGAGGATGAGGAGATAAATGTTGCCACAGGTTCGGATGAAGAAGAGGAAGAAGAAAGGGAAATTTCTTCTTCCCGCTATAGGTTATCCCTGGAGGAAGTGGACGATCTATTAAAAACAATACACACAACGCTTAATATCGAAGAGGATAAGACGCAATTATCCTTACACGATAAGATGTTTCAAGGCATGGGAGAAGTAAAGCAACGGGTGTTCCCAGTGCACAAATACATCTCCGAGACAGTAAAGAGAGAATGGAAGGACCCAGAGAGGGCACCTTTCTTTTCCAGATCCCTCAAGAGAAGATTCCCCTTTGAGGATGATAGTCAGCAGGTTTGGAATAAAAAACCAAGACTTGACGCAGCCTTTTCGCAGGTTTCAAGGAATACAGACTTGGCCTTCGAGGACATGGGCACCCTAAAAGATGCCATGGACAAGAGGGCAGACTCCCTACTAAAAAAGGCATGGGATTCGACTCTAGCCAACTTTAAGCCAGCAATGGCATCAACCGTGGTAGCGAGAAACTTAGAACACTGGTTGGAGCAATTAAAAACTCACATTGAGGCGGGAACTTCTCGTAAGGATCTACTTGACACGCTGCCTATACTTCAGAAGGCGGTAGGGTACATGGCTGATGCCTCTGCTGAATCTATCAAAATGTCAGCTAGATCAGCAGCCTTGGTCAACTCAGCCCGCAGAGCCTTATGGGTTAAGACCTGGTCAGGGGATATAGCCTCAAAGGCAAAGTTATGTGGTTTGCCTTTTGACGGTGACTTAGTTTTTGGCCCTGATTTGGAAGCCGTACTTAATAGAACGGCTGATAAAAAGAAGGCCTTCCCAATAAAGAAGAAAGTGGTTCCTCAGGGTAAAACTAATTTTCGTGCTTTTCGGCAAACCGAGGTTAAAAAAGACACGGGCTATAAAAGACCTTGGAGGTCCCAGAGAGGGAGAGGAAAGTCAGGGGTACTATTCCGCCCTCCTGGCCAAACCACAAACACCCAGTGACAGTCCGCCAATGGTGGGAGGAAGGTTACAGGCCTTTCTTCCACAATGGAAGACAGCGACGTCCAGTCCATTTGTCCTCAAAATAATATCAGAGGGCTACAGGCTGGAATTCTCGCAACCCCCTCCAAACCGTTTTTATGTAACCCAGACTCCTCGAGACCTGGAGAAGTCTATAGGGATGTCATCCTTACTGGAAGAACTCATCCAGCAAGAGGTAATTATAGCTGTTCCCCCCGAAGAGGAAGGGATAGGGTGCTATTCACACATCTTCCTAGTGAAGAAGACGTCAGGAAAATTCCGGTTGATCTTGAACCTGAAGATACTAAACAGGTCCATCAGATACAAAAGATTCAAGATGGACACAATTTTCTCAGTGAAACATCTCCTGACGCCAGGTTGTTTTATGGCATCCATAGACCTGAGGGATGCGTACCTACACGTTCCTATAGCGCCAATATCACAGAAGTATCTGCGATTAGCAGTAAAGACGGGAGACTCGATCTCACACCTGCAGTTCAGAGCCCTCCCTTTCGGACTGTCATCCTCACCAAGGATATTTACAAAGGTCATAGCAGAGGCTCTAGCACCCCTCAGATTAAAGGGGATATCAATAGTGCCATATCTGGACGACCTCCTGATATTTGCCAAGACAAGGGAGTTATTGGCGAAAGATCTAAAAGAGACGAAAAGACATCTCGAGAGTCTCGGATGGATCATAAACCAAGAAAAATCTAAAATGATCCCTTCCCAGACGATAACATTTCTTGGATATACAATAAATTCCATACAGGAAAGACTTTTTCTCCCAGAGGAAAAAATAGAGAAACTCCAGAGGGCAGTAAAGGGGACTCAAACAAATCTGCCGATGACAATCAGAGCAGCCATGTCAGTCCTAGGCCTACTCACCGCCTCAATACCAGCGGTACAATGGGCACGTCTGCATGCGAGAGAGCTCCAGCAGACAATTCTCAGGAATTGGTCCTACGGAGAGTCGCTGGAAAAATTGATAAAAATACCCCCTCAAGTTCAGAGAAAGCTGTGGTGGTGGAGGAAGCAAGCAAATTTAGACAAAGGCCTGCTTTGGACTTTCCCTGTAGAACACAGATTGACAACGGACGCAAGCTTCTGGGGGTGGGGTGCTCATCTGGATGGACAGATGGCCCAAGGAACATGGTCAAACAGAGAAGCCCGGAGATCCTCCAATTGGAGAGAATTGAGGGCCATTCTACTGGGACTATGGGCGTTCAAGAAACAAGTCCTGGGTCACCACATTCAGGTGTTATCAGACAATGCCACGGCAGTGGCTTATATAACAAGGCAGGGAGGCACGAGGAGCAGAGTGTTGCTATCCTCAGCCCTCCACATTTTGGCCTGGGCAGAATCCAATCTAGCCTCCTTGACGGTGGTACACCTAAAGGGAGATCTGAACCAAATAGCAGACTTCCTAAGCCGAGAAAGAGTACTGGAATCAGAATGGAGTCTGAATCCGGTAGTATTCCAGAAGATAACAGGAAGATGGGGAGTTCCCCAAATAGACCTGTTCGCAGCCCACGCCAATGCGAAGGTGGAAACATACTTCTCCCTAAACAGGCAAGATCAAGCGGAGGGTCTAGATGCACTGGCACAACCATGGACCTTCCACTTGTGCTACGCTTTTCCCCCCTTCCAAATGATCCCATTGGTCCTCAAAAAGCTACAGAAGGAGCCTACAACATTAATCCTAGTAGCCCCATTCTGGCCCAAAAGGACTTGGTTTTCAACCATCCAGAGGATGGCGGTGGAACCCCATTGGTTTCTTCCTTTACAGAAGGACCTTTTAACACAGGGGCCCCTACAACATCCCAATATCAAGCACCTCAGACTAGCTGCTTGGCTACTGAGGAGCAAATCCTAAAAAAGAGGGGCTTGTCCAATAAACTAATTTCAACATTATTGGACAGCCGAAAAAAGGTCACCAGAGCGATCTATTTCAAAGCTTGGAGATGTTTTAATTCCTGGTGCAGAGAAAAGATCCGTTCACCAAAGGAGACTATCTCTGTATTAGAATTTCTCCATGAGGGAATGGAGAAGGGGTTGGCGATTAGCACCCTAAAGGTGCAAGTAGCCGCCTTATCGGTGTTCCTGGAGAGACAACTATCTCAGGACCCCCTTATCGTTAGATTTTTTAAGGCACTGACCAGAGTTAGGCCAGTACCCTTTAAGTTCTTCCCAAAATGGGACTTATCTCTGGTGCTACAGGGTCTGACAAAAAGACCCTTTGAACCTCCGGAGGAAGCAACGATTAAATTTTGGTCCCTGAAGATAGCACTCTTAGTGGCAGTTACCTCAGCTAGGAGAGTGAGTGATCTACAGGCCCTGTCAATCATAGAACCTTTCCTTTCTATATTTCCAGACCGGGTAGTGCTGAGAACTGACCCGGGCTTCCTACCAAAAGTGGCAACGGTATTCCACAGGTCACAGGAAATAGTTCTCCCTTCCTTCTGTCCTACACCAGTGGGCACGAAAGAAGAAGCCTTTCACAGCTTGGATGTAAGGAGGTGCATACTGCACTATCTAAAGATAACAAGTGAATTCAGAAGATCGAATTCCCTGTTTATTTTGTTTTCTGGCCCACGTAAAGGTTATAGTGCGTCCAAAAATACCATAGGTAGGTGGCTACGAATGGCT
This sequence comes from Rana muscosa, assembly GCA_029206835.1. NCBI lineage: Eukaryota > Metazoa > Chordata > Amphibia > Anura > Ranidae > Rana > Rana muscosa. Next base: position 1,174,316,997 of record CM055122.1, read on the forward strand.
ATCGGCGAAGCCTACAGAGCTTCAGGGATAGAACCTCCCACAGGAGTAGGGGCTCATTCAACCCGGGCAGTAGCAACATCCTGGGCAGAACGAGCTGGAGCTTCGCCGGGAAGAATATGCAAGGCGGCTACGTGGACAAGCTTCTCCACTTTCACCCGCCATTACAGGTTGGATTTACTCTCTGCATCTGAGCAATCATTTGGCAGAAAGGTCCTACAGGCAGTGGTCCCACCCTAGAGTAAGTACTCTTTTATCATCTCCAGGTGCTGTCCTGAAAGACGAGGTGAGAAAACCTCAGTTAGACTTACCGGTAACGGTATTTCTACGAGTCTTTCAGGACAGCACCGATGACCCGCCCTAAAGTAATGATAAGATGTGGTGTTATTGCTATGTTCTGCTTATCTAATTTCAGCATGGCTGGAGGTACTCTTAAACAACTGAGGCCATGGTGGAAGTGTCCGGTCTTTAAAGAAAACTGACTGCAGTGTTTCCTGGGAAAAGGGGTGGAGCTGCGCTCTCTCTCCAGGTGCTGTCCTGAAAGACTCGTAGAAATACCGTTACCGGTAAGTCTAACTGAGGTTTTTTCACTCTTGAGAAGAGGAGATTAAGAGGGGATATGATCAACATGTACAAATATATAAGGGGTCCATATAGTGAACTTGGTGTTGAGTTATTCACTTTACGGTCAACACAGAGGACACAGGGGCACTCCTTACGCCTAGAGGAAAAGAGATTTAATCTCCAAATATGGAAAGGTTTCTTCACAGTAAGAGCTGTGAAAATGTGGAATAGACTCCCTCCGGAGGTGGTTCTGGCCAGCTCAGTAGATTGCCTTAAGAAACGCCTGGATTCTTTCCTAAATGTACATAATATAACTGGGTACTAACATGTAAAGGTAAAGTTGATCCAGGGAAAATCCGATTGCCTCTCAGGGGATCAGGAAGGAATTGTTTTCCCTGCTGTAGCAAATTGGATCATGCTCTGCTGGGGTTTTTCGCCTTCCTCTGGATCAACTGTGGGTATAGAATTGGGTATATGGGATTGTATGATATTATTTTATTTTTATTTTTATTTTTATGGTTGAACTGGATGGACTTGTGTCTTTTTTCAACCTAACTATGTAACTATGTAAAATATTGTTTTACAAAAATTGTAGCTCAGTTGGGTACAATTTGCTTTGTATCCCTCAAGTTTCTTGGTGGTCAAATGGTCTTTGGTTTGGAGTGGGTCTTTTGTGCACATAAATAAAGTTGGACGTTTTATCAGTATAATGCCGCGTACACACGGCCGTTTTTAATGTCATTGAAAAAGACAACGTTTTTCTCGACGTGATTTTTCGTGTTTCCTCTCAAGCCTGCCTTGCCTACACACTATCGTGAAAAAAAAATGCTCGAGCAAAGCGCGGTGATGTACAACATGTATGACGGCACTATAAAGGGGAAGTTCTATTCAGATGGCGCCACCCTTTGGGCTGCTTTTGCTGATCCTCATATTAGTAAAGTTTGGTGAGAGCTGATTTGCGCTTTTCAGCCTTATGCTCTTCAGTCCGTTACAGCGTGACGAATGTGCTATCTCCATTACGAACGTTAGTTTTACCAGAAGGAGCGCTCCCGTCTCAAAGTTGATTCTGAGCATGCGTATTTTTTTTCTCCTCGTAAAAGCATACACACTACCGTTTTTCACGACATTAAAAAAAACAACGTGAAAAACTATGTGAAAAAATAGAGCAGGTTCTAATTTTTTTTAGCCCATTTTTGACGTCATTAAAAATGCTCTGGAGCCTACATCCGATCGTTTTTGACCAATTTAAAAATTGGCATTTTTCACGCCATGAAAAACAGTCGTGTGTACGCGGCATAAGGCTCGGTTCACACTGATGCGACATAGGATCCGTCTTGTAAGACCCCAAGTTGGATGACATGTGAAATTCAATGTTTCCCTATGAGAGCTTTCTAAAGCCTCGTACACACGCTTATATTTTCGGATGACCGAACGTCCGATTTTTGTCAAAAGCGCGTGTCCATGATTTTTGAGATGATATTGACCATCTGAAATTTTTCGTTCGACAAAGGCTAAAGTAGCTATGAACTACGAGAGTATAAAGAGGATGTTGGTTTTTGTGCGTGGCCCCTTCTGCTAATTCCATTAGCAGGCTTTCCATGGCCAAGCTTTCGCCATAATCCGTTTTTTCATGCGAAGACCAGTTATTATGGCAGATAATAGAACTCTTGCTATTGTAGGGATAGGAGTAATTGCTCTGACCTGAGTTTTTGCAAGAAAAGGAAAAAGAGGACCTCCTGGACCAAAAATTGGTTTCTCAACCGTGAGCAATTTTGCCACATTCGTTTGCCGAAGCTTCAGGAGAATAATCCTGATGATTTTAGGAATTATCTCCGGATGACGGATCCCTGTTTTCACCACCTGTTAGTCTTGATGCCCCCCTATATCTGGAAGCAGGACACATGTATGCGTATTTCCATTAATCCTAAACAGAGGCTAATTGCAACCTTATCTGGCCACAGAGAGAAGTCTCCAGGATCTAAAATTTACCATGGGGATCTCCCCCAAGCTCTGGGAGTGATCATTCCAGAGACATGTTCAGCTATTATTCAAGTGCTAGAGAAAGAGTGTATAAAGGTAGGTTTTATCTTAACCAACTTTCATTACATTTGTTTGTGCTTGTAAATGTTTTTCTGTCAATTTTTTGGATTACATAATTCTCAATATTGTAATATTTTGTGATTGTCCTCTTTGGAGTCATGCATACTGTTTGGTTTTCCTGCTCCTTTTTTGGGCTACAGGCATATTTTCCTAAAGCAACCTCTCCAGCATGTTATCCTGTGTCCATACAAACCTAGACTGTTAACTTGCCAGTGTTTTTTACCAGTTACATTTAGGCCTCTTTCACACTGGAGCGGTTTGTAGGCACCTGCAAACCGACCCTAAGTGGCTGCTGTGTCTCCAGTGTGAAAGCCCGAGGGCTTTCACACTGGAGCGGTGCGCTAGCAGGACGGCTCCAAAAGTCCTGCTAGCAGCATCTTTGGAGCGGTGAGAGGAGCGGTGTGTTTACCGCTCCCTCCCATTGAAAGCCATGGGAAACCGCGGCTATACCGCCAGCAATGCGCCTCTGAAGAGGCGCATTGCGGACGGTATTAACCATTTTTCGGCCCCTAGTGGGGATTAAAACCTCACCGCTAGCGGCCGAATACCGCCGCAATTCCAACGGTATAGTGCCGCTAAAAATAGCGGCGCTATACCGCCACCGCACCTCCCGCCCCAGTGTGAAAGGGGCCTTACTGGCTTAACAAAAATAAAAAAAAAATCTTTAACCGCATGCCAAGAAGCTGCCGTCATTATACTTTGGCAGTTTGGGTCGTTCCCGCGAACCGTCATAGCTATACGTCGGTCCCTTTAAGCGGGATAATGGGATAGCGGGATAGCACAGTGGGGGTGCCGATGCTCGTGACCGGTGGTCGTGATGACCGCCAGCCACGAGCGATTGCAGGCATGAGAGGAAGAACAGGGACATGTGTGTGTAAACACACACATCCCTATTCTGAGAAGAGGAAAAGCAGATCATGAGTTCCTACAAGCTGGGAACCACGATCTGTCATCTCCTATAGTCACTCCCATCCCCCTTCAGTTATAACACAGTATAGGGAACACAGTTAACCCCTTGATTGCCCCCTAGTGTTAACCCCTTCCCTGCCAGTGACATTTACACAGTAATCAGTCCTTTTTAATAGCACTAATCGCTGTATAAATGCCAATGGTCCCAAAAATGTGTCAAAAGTGTCCGTTATGTCTGCCATAATGTTGCAGTCCCGATAAAAATCACAGATCACTGCCATTACTAGTAAAAAATAAATAAATAATAAAAATGCCATAAATCTATTCCCTATTTTGTAGACACTAAAAGTTTTGCGCAAACCAATCAATATACGCTTTGTGAGATTTTTATTACCAAAAATATGTAGAAGAATATATATCGGCCTAAACTGAGGAAAAAATTTGCTTTTTAAAAAAAAATGGGGCTATTTATTACAGCAAAAGTACAAAATATTGTGTTTTTTCAAAATTGCAAAGTCAGCAGTTACAAATACTGTAGCTGCTGACTTTAAAGATTATGACACTTCTTACCTGTCCACTGGGTCGGCAATAGAGGAACGAGGAGGGGGCAAAAGTAACAAGGAATCTTGCTGCATCAAGCTCTCATGGCAGTGGAGAGGGGTACCTGTCCAAAACAGGTACCCATTACCCCCTCCCCCTGAAAGGTGCCAAATGTAGCACCAGAGGGGGGTGAGGAAGCAGATAAGTTGATCTTCCACTTTTGTATGGAAGTACCCTTTAAAGTAGAACAAAAGGCTGTTAAGAAGATTCAAACCTAAAGACCCAAATTTGGGGTTGTCCTCCGAAAAGTAATAGCTGTGAAATTTTAAAATGTTCACTTCCTGTTTGGCTATGGGACAGAAGTGAAGGGAAATCTCTGTAATGGTACACGGGGCACAAAAATTATGACAGGGGTTAGAACCCTCCCTTGCTCTATCCAAACTGAAACATCAAAGTTTGGCCCCCAGTTCTACTATAAGTGTATCTTTATGTTGCCTAAGTATTTGTGTGTCAAATATGTTTGAAATGTGCTGAAGTAGTCATTTTAATTTCTTTTGTTTTCTCCACAGTTCCCATCCAACCCAGAGCAGTGGCAGGAAGTAGCAGGCCAGTTTCTGGAGGAATGGGATTTTCCAAACTGTGGGGGTGCTATAGATGAAAAGCACATCTGCATTGTCCCACCGCACAACACGGCCTCTTATTATTGAAATTATAAAGGGTTTTGTAGTATGGTAATGCTTGCTGTTGTCAATGCGAATTATGAGTTCCTTTATCTGGACATCGGCAAGAATGGGTGGCACTCAGATGGAGGAGTCATAATGCAAACCGAGTTCTATCGCCGGCTCCAGAACAGCTCATTAAACTTGCCATCCTGCGCCCAAAATGTAGATGGACTCAATTTTGTTTTTGTGGCAGATGAGGCCTTTGCTCTTGGGGGACACATCCTCAAGCCCTTTCCTCAGCGCAACCTCACCCCAGAGCAAAGAATTTTCAATTATCGGTTAACCTGTGCCCGAAGGGTGGTGGAGAATGCTTTTGAGATAGTGGCAAACCGGTTGAGGCTCTTTCTGATACCTATCAATATGGCATTATATAAGATCAACCATATTGTCCTGTGCTGCTGTATCCTGCATAACTATTTAAGGAAACATGCAGACAGGTATATCAGCTCCCTGACAACTGACAGGGACCCTGCAATGCCAGGGCCTAGTGGAGAGGCTGAATGACTCCAGGCTGTTAACCAGATGACAGCCATTGAAATTGCCCGTGCTGGCTTGCCCACAAAAACTACACGAGAATTGTGGCAAAAATACAGTACATGGACTATTTTGTGGGAAGAGGGGCAGTTTCATGGCAGCTATTTCTTACTCTATACCACATTACAGGGTATAAACTGATGCGTTTCATGGGCACACCCCCTTTCTGAGGGTTGGCTACTCTGAGGAAGGGGGTGTGCCCCCAAAATGTGACAGTTTAGACCCCATTATGGGATATAGCACATGTTTAAACACTGTTTGTTTTTAAGGCTTAGAATAGATTCTGTTTGTGAGTACCCACTTTTTAGGAATTTGATCATGGTTTAAAGGTTAGCCACTAGGTGTTTGCACCTTCCGTTTTTGTCGTGTTACCAAAAACAGCAAAAATAAATGTTACAACATTAAGCAGACAAAGTTGCTATTGTAACATGTCAGCACTAAGCTAGATGGGAAAACAGAACTGAAACACACAAAGAGAAGGAGAGCGCACAGCTACCCTAGAGTGATAACGTTTTTAATGATTAAAATCAAAGTAGATATATTGCACTTACAAAGGGAGGAAGATTCTCACATTAACACAATAAATAACGCCTCCTCTCCCGGCCTGTGTAGCTGGATGTACTCCAGAAACCGATGGGCAATGTAAGGTGTATCGCAAAGCCTCCAAACCTGGCTACAGTGTCCCACTGGGCAGTGCGGCGGCACTGCATGACGTCACTCATGGCCGTGGATGGAGGGGTGTAATAAGAGGGGATTGTTTCCTACAGCGAGGCGGGCGGTTGCCACAACCACATGTTTCCGAGGCACGGACTCCTTCTTCAGGTCATGCCCTAACTGCCTACAACCTTACCATTATATGGAACCCCAAGCTCCTCCCCTGGGACGGCTGATGTGTTATACCAGCCCGGGAGTATGGAGTTCACAATGGAAAATATAGGAAATGAGGGAAAAGAATTGTCAAAACAGCCCAAAGTTAAATTGTTAACAATTGTTAAAAGTTAATTATAAATTAATTTATACTTTAATAAGAGCAATCATATCCTCTACTATAACATTATTTTGAATTAAATTCTAATTTAATAAATTATATTTTAAAAAAATCATGTTTCAGTATTATTAACAGTGTTTATACAAGGTACTTTGAGAACAAACACATATATTTTTATCTACTGGAACAATTCCTTATTAAACTTTCTGAAACTCATCCGTAATCTATTATAATCATGATTTTAGTATATGCTCAATAGATTATTAATTATTACTCCCTGTGACCTTTTTTGGAGACATAGTGGTCCCACGCGATTTTGGGGGACTAGTTCCTGAAGGTGATGCCATTTTCCAGGGGACAAAAACTTGACAAGTGCCAGCATTGTTCAAATCCTGCAGCTGTTCAAATCCATGTCTCATACCCACTTCTAAATGTGTGTACACTTATTAGCCAATAGGCCTTGTTTGTATAAATGTTTGGACAATCCATGTTATTGATCCTCTGCTCATGAGCCAGAACACACCCAATAGTCAAGGAGGAGCAGAGGAGAAGATTTAGAAGTTTGCTTGGAGCAGTGGGACAGTGGGGACATATCATGCAGGTGCTGGGGACTGCAGTGGGCCTGTATCTGGATTTCCTGCGCTAGTGATCGGTCTAGGGCAGTGTTTCTCAACTCCAGTCCTCAAGGCGCCCCAACGGGTCATGTTTTCAGGCTGTCCATTATTTTGCACAGTTGATTTGATCAGTTTCACTGCCTTAGTAATTACCACAGCCATTTCATCTGAGTGAAGTCCTGAAAACATAACCTGTTGGGGCGCCTTGAGGACTGGAGTTGAGAAACACTGGTCTAGGGCACTGATGTACAGTACACATGTTGTGTCACTTTGTGTGACTGCAAGCACCGGGTAAGTGGCAGTTCCCTGCTCTGTGTAAACCAGAAGCTCTACTCTCTCCATGGCTCCACTGGCAAGGCTGCATTGATGGGCACTGCTGAGCCAGGCAGCAACCAGCAAGTGAGATTGAACCCTTAAATTCGGCCTGAAGCTCCTTGGCCCTTTCCCACCTAGCAACACCCCTGTCTGTGGATTAATGATTTAGGGGTTAAAGTTTGCACTTACCTGTTTGTTGGGAATGTGGCCTGGCATCTGGGAGCACTTTATGGGTTTCCTCTAGTGTTGGTGGACGAGGGATGGTAGATTCCCTTGTTCCCTTGCGGAGGCTTTGCTGGAGATGCATTTTTTTTTCTTTCCAGTTTCAAGTGAATAAATACAATATTGAAAAAATAGGAAGGAATAAATACAATGATGAAAAAATAGGAAGAAATAATGTTCTTCATATATGCTTTAGATTAGCTTCATCTTTTCTAAAGAAAAAGTGATACAAAAAACGATTAGTAGCTTAGATAGAATTCTCTCTAGCTACTTTTACCTAGAACAAATACATGCACATAATTTACACATACGGTTGCAATAAAAAGTATGTGAACCCTTTGGAATGATATGGATGTCTGCACAAATTGGTCATAAAATGTGATCTGATCTTCATCTGATCTCTTCTTCTTCAGGTCACAACAATAACAGTCTGCTTAAACTAATAACTAACAAAGAATTAAATGTTACCATGTTTTTATTGAACACACCATGTAAACATTCACAGTGCAGGTGGAAAAAGTATGTGAACCCCTAGACTAATGAGATCTCCAAGAGCTAATTGGAGTGAGGTGTCAGCCAACTAGAGTCCAATCGATGAAATGAGATTGGAAAGTGTTGGTTACAGCTGCCCTGCCCTCTAAAAAACACACACCAGTTCAGGGTTTGCTTTTCACAAGAAGCATTGCCTGATGTGAATGATGCCTCGCACAAAAGAGCTCTCAGAAGACCTACGATTAAGAATTGTTGACTTGCATAAAGCCGGAAAGGGTTAAAAAATTATCTCCATAAACCTTGCTGTTCATCAGTCCACGGTAAGACAAATTGTCTAAGTGGAGAAAGTTCAGCACTGCTGCTACTCTCCCTAGGAGTGGGCGTCCTGTAAAGATGACTGCAAGAGCACAGCGCAGACTGCTTAATGAGGTGAAGAAGAATCCTAGAGTGTCAGCTAAAGATTTACAAAAGTGTCTGGCATATGCTTACATCCCTGTTAGCGAATCTACGATATGTAAAACACTAAACAAGAATGGATTTCATGGGAGGATACCACAGAGGAAGCCACTGCTGTCCAAAAAAAAACATTGCTGCACATTTACAGTTTGCACAAGAGCACCTGGATGTTCCACAGCAGTACTGGCAAAATATTCTGTGGACAGATGAAATCAAAGTTGAGTTGTTTGGAAGAAACACACAACACTATGTGTGGAGAAAAAGAGGCACAGCACACCAACATCAAATCCTCATCCCAACTGTGAAGTATGGTGGTGGGAGCTTCATGGTTTGGGGCTGCTTTGCTGCATCAGGGCCTGGACGGATTTCTATCATCGAAGGAAAAATGAATTCCCAAGTTTATCAAGACATTTTGCAGGAGAACTTGAGGCCATCTGTCCACCAGCTGAAGCTCAACAGAAGATGGGTGTTGCAACAGGACAACGACCTAAAGCATAAAAGTAAATCAACAACAGAATGGCTTAAACAGAAGAAAATATGCCTTCTGGAGTGGCCCAGTCAAAGTCCTGACCTCAACCCGATTGAGATCCTGTGGCATGACCTCAAGAAAGCGATTCACACCAGACATCCCAAGAATATTGCTGAACTGAAACAGTTCTGTAAAGAGGAATGATCAAGAATTACTCCTGACCATTGTGCACGTCTGATCTGCAACTACAGGAAACGTTTGGTTGAAGTTATTGCTGCCAAAGGAGGTTCAACCAGTTATTAAATCCAAGGGTTCACATACTTTTTCCACCTGCACTGTGAATGATTACATGGTGTGTTCAATAAAAACATGGTAACATTTAATTATTTGTGTGTTATTAGTTTAAGCAGACTGTGATTGTTTATTGTTGTGACTTAGATGAAGATCGGATCACATGTTATGACCAATTTGTGCAGAAATCCATATCATTCCAAAAGGGTTCACATACTTTTTATTGCAACTGTATACATATTATTTAGACACAACTATTGGTTACTTTGGTGAAAGATATGATGGATGTGATCTAGCTGGTCTGGTTCCCGATGCTTGAGATCGGACCATCTTTTTCTGATTTGGTCCTTCGATCGCTCCACAGCATATTTTTAATTTAGAAATGTGATCACCTTCTCCATAATTATGTCCTTTCTGGTGTTGGGCCTTTCATAATTATGCAGCTTGCAGTCGTAGTCCTTTTTTTCAAGTATGGCCACCATCTCCACCATCTCGCCCTTACTCATAGGTGTGGCTTTACCTCTTCTAATAGCTCCTCCACCACAGGGCTTTCTGTAACTAATCCGCCATATTTATCACGAACATTCCGCCAAGTAGCGTGTCTGTGTTTCGCATGCAGGATAATATTCTATAATCACGCACCTGGGGGCGGAGTTCGACGCATGCGCAGTGTATAAAGTCAGAAAAATTGTTAGATGAAACGCTGTCGGAAAGATCTGTGATTGGACGATGATCGATCGGCCTTAAAACAAAGATGCTACTTTATTTTTGGGACATAGATGTTTAGTGGACTAACCTGCTTATATTGGGTCTACATAGATGTTTAGTGGACTAACCTGCTTATATTGGGGCCTACATAGATGTTTAGTGGACTAACCTGCTTATATTGGGCCTACATAGATGTTTAGTGGACTAACCTGCTTATATTGGGGCCTACATAGATTTTTTGTGGACTAACCTGCTTATATTGAGGCCTACATAGATGTTTAGTGGACAAACCTGCTTATATTGGGGCCTACATAGATGTTTTTGTCTCTATTCAAAGCACTGAGTGTAATTTATCTCTGCTACCTTGTTCCTCTGTTATCTGACTACTTTTCCTGACTCCAAGAGACAATTGGTGATGGGGGGGGGGGACTCCAGCACACATCCTGTGATTGACAGTCACAGCTGTGCATGTTTCTCAGGTACAGAAAGGGGGGGGGGGTTGTTGCTTCCCTCCAATCAGGGCTCAGAACTCTGCTCAATAGCTTCTTTAAAAAAAATCTTATACATAAATGTTTCTGCAATAAGTTAAATATTGAATATAACACACAAGATGAATAGAATTACAGAAAATGTCTAAGTATAAACATTTGTTATAGCTGAATATTACAGAGCATGCCTATACAGGGAATCTCTAGTTCAGTGGATCTCAACTCCTGTCCTCAGGACCCACTAACAGGCCAGGTTTGCAAGATAACTGAAATACATCACAGGTGATATAATTTGCTGCCCAGTGATTGTAGTATTCTAGTGTGCATCTCCCCAAGGTAATACTTAATATCCGGTCTGTTAGTGGGTCCTGAGGACAGGAGTTGAGAACCACTGCTCTAGTTCATGTTTTTTGCTAATAAACCCATGTTATTTTTGTATAGTTTAAAGAGTTAATTTTAAGAACATATGATCAACAGACTCACAGGAACCAATAATGCCCCTTGGGAGCCCTTTACACATTTTACGAGTCATGTTTTCAGATACATAACTTTAATGAATGTGGATGAAGGACTGCTTTTACAGATGCTATCTACTAGTCTTTACAGTTCATAGATAAATCAAGATATTTTTGTTGGACCAGTTTATAAAGTATACTGTACGAGGTGGATCTAATGGGAATAGATGTATTCTTAAGACAATCCCTTTTAACAGGATTCCTGAAGCCCTCTAGCAAACAAATTAATTATAAAATTCTTCTGATAATCTAGGGTTATTAAACTATAAATAACATTCAATATGAGAGCACAAACTGAATTACTAGTGTTGGAGTGACATGGTTTTAGAAAGAGTAAGACGTTTGCATGCTACTTTTATATTGAAAAAAAGGTGGAGAATCATTACCTTATCATAATCAAATAAAAGCCATGATACAAGAATATGTTTCTGTTTTGTCATTTTAGAGAATATTTTCTTGTAGAAAATATGAAGTATACTGTATATATAGTATATAGTGACAGGGCTGTGTTTTATCATGGTGTTAGAGGAATCTGTTTAATGTGTGTCTCATTTAGAGAAAATTGGTCTTTAATTTTTTCCAGTAAAATCTAGTATGGGTTATGGAGCCCACAGACTTTGAAAAGTTTGGGGTAAAGTTATTACCATGGGTTCCTTTTTAATGGCAACTGGCATCCTGGCTGTGCAGAGTTACACTGCCTAGAAGCAGCAGGTGCATAGACACACTAGGGACATATCTGTCTGCACTGACCAGGTTGACACCTGGAGTTAAAGTGGCTGCAGAAGCAGCATTTAGTGGCAAAGAGTGATAGACAAACTGGCCTGGGTTTCGGTTCGGCAGGTGTTTGCTGATCTTCAAAGAAGTCCGGATGCTGAACTCGAACCCCAAAGAAATTAATGAGAGCCAAATCTGTCAAAATATAAATTACATTTTTTTTTGAGCCAATAGGCAAGGTGGTGTTCATAAATAGCATGGGGGTAGGCACTGCCCTTCACCAATGCAAAAAGTTTTTTAAATGTTCCATGTCTCTGGTCATTATTTTCTAGCACTGATGCCGCGTACACACGATCGATTTTCTCGACGGTGAAAACACTGTCGAGAAAATCGACGGGAAAAACAAGGGAACGCCTTGGTTCCCTACACACGGCCGTTTTTCCCGACATTTTTTTTCTTGGTCGAGAAAAACGACCATGTGTGGGCTCCTTGGCAGTGTTTCCACATGGTCATTTTTCTTATTAAAAAAATAAAAAATGTAATTTTTCCCCGACGGGAAAAATGATCGTGTGTACGCGGCATGACAGTTACAAGGGAAGAAAGTTTTTATTTCCCGGCAAAAGACATCTCCCTCCTTGCTTCTTTTTTTTAAGAGAAAAAACAGCCAAATGACAGCTTCCCAAAGGGATGGGGATAGTGGTGACATCATTCTCCAAATATGGCCATGGCTATTGGTCATATTTAGGCAATGATATAAGGCACCAGTCTCTGTCCATTTGCTTATGTTGCCGAGATTCTCTGCTATGTAAGTGAATTGTCCAGGTTAACATCAATGGTTGTTAAGGGTTCAGCCAGTGAAGGCAGACTCTGGCTGAACATTGACATTAGAGATAGGGGTGACATCATTGCCCAAATATGGCCATATGGTCATAGTTAGGCAATTATGTTACCAGCTCATTTCTGTTCCCTGCCCTTTTGCTTAAGTGAATTGGCTGGATGATGTTAGTGGTTGGTAAGGACGCAGCAGCTGCCACTTGCTTAGCAACCATTGACACATCTGTCTACACTGAACACCCTAAAAATTCAGACTGAACACTAAGCTCATCCCTAATAGTAACAAATAGTAGCCTAGATGATGTCAATGATGGGGGGGTTTATTTATCCTCTTCCTCTATTCATCATAAACAGTGGCGGACCGTCCATACGGGGTGCGTGGGTGCTGCCCCCTAATCCATGCGCCCGGCCCCTAATTCAAATGGGGTTCTTTTTTTTAGAAGCACGTGACTAGAGCTAAAGGCTCTAATTGGCTTCAAAAAAGGGTGAGCCCACCCAGTTGTGTGACAATAGCGAATTAATATTCGCAATTGTCTTCCTGATTCTCCTGCCAGCCAATCAGGAACCGGGTCCTGAGATCGGATTGGTGGAGAGGAGAAGCAATCGTATTGGCCGCTGAGGATGACGCAGGGGAAGCCAACATGAAGCTGAGGAGAAGGAGATGCAGGGTGAACCCGACGAGGAGGAAGCGCTGCCCGTGACCTAGCTGAGGTAAGTACTGGGCTAGTGGGCTGATGATCGAGCAGTGGGGGGTAGAGTAGCGGGTGGTTTTGCTGCCCTACCCAAAAAAATGGAGCACCAGCCACCACTGATCATAAAACTACCTACCCTATGTCTGTTTGACATGCAAATGCCATATTTGACTTTTGCAGAGAATGCTCAAAGGGGTGTGATTTTAGAAGTTTAGAAGAATGACTCTATTTCAGATTTCCTTTGGACATAACATCAATGTGGGAGATGTAGAATGTACAAAAAACACTGCATAATATAAAAGTGGGGAAAAACACTGGTGATCTTCAGTTGCAAAACATATTAATTTCTGCTAAAAGTGTGCTGCATTCCTAAAAGAAAATTAAACAGCTCTGTTAATAAAGTCTTTGCCCATAGCACCAAACAGTTTTTGAATATATTTTCTAAATGCATAAATCACAAGTTGCTTCCAGTCAGAGTATCCATTTGTAAGAATGCATAATTTTCAAGTGATCACTATGTTTTATTATGAGCAAAGTGTATGCATTTTTGGAATCTTTCTCTAGCAAAGAGTGACAAATGCTCCAAATGTGCAAACTAGTACTAGACAAAATGCCAAAAGTCTCATATTTGACACCAAGCTAATAAAGTCAGTCACCTCTGATAACAGTTTGGCGAATGGTACTTGGAGTGAGTCTCATATACTGTATAACTAGACAGTGCCATAGAATCTTTTTTTCTCCAGAGTAAAATAGACAAATAAGCCATTTTCTCGGATTGATTAACTCAACCTGGGCCTGTCAGTCTGCAACCATTGCAGCAAAAGCATTGGTATTGTGGAGAAGAATGCAAGCTTCGGTGATGCAACTTGACAATAAAGTTTGATGCTTGAATATTAAAATTTAGCACTTAGAGCCTTACAGCAGAAGTTTCTTAGCCTCCTTCACTGTAAATAATATTTAAATACACAAAATCACACCAAAAGAACAGCCACTATTGCTAATTTACCCTTCTCCCCCAATCTTGAGATTGCAATGATCATTAAATTCATTCAGTTTACTGGCTTCTGCTTGCTGCCAGAAAGCTGTTTACCTAGGTTTTATAGAATGCCAATCATGACGGGGAGTCCCCCAATGTCCCAAAAACATGAATTGGCTGGTAACGTGGCAAAAATCACACTGTTGAAAATCACTAATAATCTACTTTAAGCAATGCTACCTTTTGCACACAAACTGGTTTACTCAGTTATTTAACTAGCAATTCATCTCAGTCAATAACCAAAGATGACTGTGATCAATGGCAATCCAAAAATGTATTACATTTAAATTATGTTTATTGTAACTACAAAGTTGAAAAAGAATGCTTGAATATCCCCAAACCTGGCAAAGACCAAAACCAATTGAGCAATTATAGACCCATATCATTAATTAACAACAACCTGAAATTAATGTCGAAAATTCTATCCAACAGATTGGAATCCTTCATAGGGTCCTAGGTACATAAAGACCAGGTAGGCTTCATCCCGGGGAGGCAGGGCCCGGACAAGATAAGGAGGGCTGTAGATATCATATCCCTTCTGATGTCAGGCTGGGATGGCAATCCATCACAATAAGGCTTTCTCTTATCCATTGACCTCCAAAAGGCATTTGACACAGTCACCTGGCCATACCTATTCAGCACTTTAGAAAGGTGGGGTTTTGGCTCAAATTTTCTCAACCTTCTTGAAGCCCTCTATTCGCGGCCCAGAGCACAGGTCAGACTCCAAGGACACCTCTCAGACCCCTTCCTTATCACCAAAGGGACTAGACAGGGTTGCCCACTATCCCCCCTCCTTTTTGCCATTGCGATAGAAACTTTAGCTATTTCTATTAGAGGTCACCCAGACATCCACGGAGTCAAATGTGGCCCTACAATACACAAATGTGCGCTCTTCGCGGATGATGTCCTCCCCTTCATCACCTCCCCCCTCATCTCAACTCTGAATATCCTACAACTCCTTAACAAATTTGGACAGGTCTCAGGCTTGCAAGACAATATGTCTAAATCTGTCACCCTCAATGTTTCTACTCCCTCGTCCCTAGTTTATAGACTACGGAACCATTTCCCCTTCTCCTGGAGTACCACCTCCATCCCAATATAGACCAACTTTATAAATAGAACTACCCGCCCATGTTCAAGAAGCTTAAGAATGACCTTGATCAATAGTCAGTACACAAATTGTCCTGGCTAGAAAGGGTCAACGCCATTAAGATGACCCTCCTCCCAAGGTTACTATACCTCTTCCGTTCTCTCCCCATACCGGTCCCCAAACACCATATCAATAACCTACAGTCATCGATAATCCGATTCACATGGGGCAAATCAAATCACAGACTTCCTAAAAAGACCCTCTTTAGACCCAGATGGAAAGGGGGCCTAGGACTGCCTAATCTCTGGTGGTACTACCAGGCAGCACAACTTAGCCAAATCTCAGCCATATACTCCAGAGGCCCTAAACCTGACTGGATAGGAATGGTATGACAAGCTATCCCTAATTTTACTATTGACTTCCTTATATGGCGCCCCCCTAGATCTAGGCCCCCGATCCTGTCCCCTACCCTATCTCACTCAATAGCATTATGCGACTCACTACATAAATGAAACACCATAACATCCAAGTGGCACCCCTTAGCCCACATTTTCAAAAATCCCCTATTCCCTCCAGGGATGGATATCAAGGTATTTCAGTGGTGGCTTGATAAAGGTCTCTATCGAACAGGGCACTTCTTTAATTCGAACGGCCCCCTTAAACTAAGTCACTGCATCTCGAAACTTGAAATGCCTTTATCAGAAAAATTTTGTTTCCACCAAATAGCCCACTTTCTTCACTCAATATCATCCCAAGACTCGCTCCCCCTAACTGTTACCCCATATGAACAATGGTGTTCCACAGGCATGGATATGAGAGGGGGAATCTCCTTGATACACTCAGCCTTAGCTGAACCGTTGGAGAAAGCGACATACATGCAGAGCTGGGAACGAGACCTTGATCGATTGGGACTTGGACACCTGGCACTCTTACTTTGCAAGTGCATTCAAAGGGATCCTCAACATCTTCTTAATTGAAGCAGACATCAAGGTCATTTCCCACTGGTACTTGGTGCCAACAGGTCTATCTAAATTTTATCCACAGTCCTCACCCCTATGCCTCAGGGGATGCGGTCACCTGGGATCTCTCCTCCATACCTTATGGGAGTGCCCCAGAATCAGAGGATTTTGGAATAAACTCTTTAACCTAATCCACAAAGTCACTGGTACTGCGGTCCCCGAAGACCAGACAATAGCCCTCCTAAACCAGAAAATTCCCAAACTCCCAAAATACACCCAAATTCTGATCCACTACATCCTCATTGGAGCTAAACGAACAATAGCAAGGGCCTGGAAGTCCCCTAAGGTTTCCTTCCATTTAACCAAAGAAAAAAATGTCTGGATCATGTATCAGGAAAAAACCTCTAATACCATCCTTGACAAACTCAAGATCTTTAAACGAGTCTGGGAACCTTGGGCCTGATATATTGGTGTTTCCCTTTAACACCAGGTCCATTCATACATGCTGTCGATCCTCCAGAAGTAAGCCTTCATACATCCTCTAGCTCTCCTTGAAGCCAGCACCCTTCCCCCCCATACCCCCTTCTTGCCCCTTCCCCCTTTCTCTACTTCAATTATCTAACTCTCTCTCTTCTTTTCTATCCCTTCTCCCATCTTTTCTTTCAGCACCTGCCGGAAGGAGGTTGGCATATGAATGTAACAAAAATCCCTCTTCCATTTGCACTAGTTTTTTTGGTAAAAATTGTTAATGTTAGTCACATTTCACAGGTTCATATGTCCTTACGGCATAAATTTTAATGTACCTGGGGGTATATCCTCTGGCAGGTTATCAAGGGTTTTCTTGATACCTCATGTGAGTGCACTTTGAATCATTCCACAACCAGAGACTGAAGGGCCTCGACGCCCTGGCACAGTCTGAACCCATATGGGGTGCCGGGGTTTTGGGGCAACCGGCGGATTTTATAATCAGTGGTCACTGTGCCTTACGCCTCTATTACAAGTATAGTTCCCTTGGCAATATTCTCTGCACTCATAGCAGAACCGCCCAGATGATGTTTGTCCCTGAAAATCCTTTTTGATAACAGTTGTTTCTACATTTGTTACTTTATATTTTTCTTGACTCCCCTGCGCGGGAGAACTTTTGTTACATTATTTCTTATCTTTCAATAAAATTATATATATATAAAAAAAAAAAGAATGCTTGAATATCCTTTGGATATTTGTACAGCTGCTAATGGGGGTACTATGTTTAGCACAAAGCATTTGTATCCACTGTTAATTTAAAGCATATCTAAACCTAAATCCTTTTTTTTCCAATTTGTGTAGTATTCTCTACTTAGGTAAATGCTAGAGGTTATGATTTTTGTAAGAGCAGGTCAATTTAAGCAGGCCTAGTTAGGAAGTTTGTTTGTTTTGATCTGTGTGGGCTGGGAGTGGCCTCCTTTAAATACTTAGGGTCAGCCCAGCTGAGGAGGAGTTGTTAAGTGGAAGAACTTAGGATTGAGTACTAGGCTGTTGGGGCCTTTGAGGGAGCTCCCCAGTCTGGGGGGTGACCTTGGGCCTGGGACTCGGGTGCAGGATGGATCCCTTTAAGGACTCATGAAGGATCTCAACAGGAGGCACAGAGAGGAGTCAGAGAGGACAGCAGGAGCTAGTACTGCCGGGCAAGTCTTCAGGAGGGAATCACCGGTTTGCAGCCAGGAGGGCTAGTGAGTGACATGGGTAGTCGGAAGGACTGGAGAGGCATGCCAGAGAGGACTGAGAGGAAACAGTCAGAGCTGGGTGTGGAATCAGTGAGGATTGCAAAGTCACAGGCAGTGAAGTCCCTGCTTGCAAAAGGCAGTTGCTGAGGCCTGACTGAGTCAGAGTTGGGCCTAACCATGTGCTAGCTGTGCCTGGAGTAAAGTGTTGTGCAGGAGAGAGAGAGAGAGAAACACCCTGCAAGCAAGAGATGTGCTGGAGGAGACTGGAGTGGCCAAGTGTGTAAAATTTTCACAACTGATTTACAATCAACCAACTGCTTATTCTACTGGGCATCCCATAAATTCCCCTACCCATCCAAGTTCTATAGCCTCAATAAAACAACAAAACTAACATCTGGGCTGTTCATTGTCTCCAAGGTAATTGGGAAGTGAATGCTGGGCTGGGCAGGGTGACAGGTGGCCCACATCCCTTAGCAGCCCCTACGGGAGTACCGCTACATTTGTATTAAAGTTTTGGGTTTAGATACATTTTAAGAGGGCTTCTGGAACCACTGAGTTTGTCTGTAACAGCCTATGCCTTGTTTCCTTCACCCAATTCACCCAACAGGCTACATATTGACTATAAGGTTTGACCAGTGAAAGCAAGAGCTGGGAATATTGATCTGGTATTACTATTACTTTCAGGGTCCATGCACACTGGACCTAAAAGAAACCTAAGTTCTTTTGGCAGAAAAAAAATGCTCATATAGAAGCTGTACAAACACTGCCTGCCAGTGCCAATATGGCTGCTATTCTTTAGTACAGACAAGTGGGGCATTAACAGCTTATCTGTACTGTAGTAATGAAAAGGGAAGCAGAATGGTATATTGCACAGTGCACAAGCAACATGCTGCACTGGCCTCTGCCCCACATGAATGATGGAGGAGCCTCCTGAGGCAAAAGTCTCAAGTGACCTCATTATAGGCATCACCCTGTGTAAACACAAATACTAAAATCATATACAGTAAGTTTTATCCTCTTGCTGATCATGTAATGGCAGCAAGGGTTGTGGGCCTTAAAACCCACATGTCACACATATGCGTCCATGGCGGCTGAGATTTCTGTGCTGAGAACACACTCGCTGCATGCTCCTAGAACAGTGAATGAGTTGTCACAGACCACTCCCAGTCTTTGGTTAGGATCGAGAGCTGGCAAGACGGGCTCCCAAACATGTAAACACTGTGACAGTCAGTCACAGTGATCACCTGATCAGGAAGTCTGTCCAGCCTCCTACCTCAAGATACAGTTAAAAGGTTAAGCTGTGAGCTAAAAAAATAAAAGTATGCACAAAGCTGCAGAAACAAAGAGTAAATGCTCACTTCGCCCACTGCCTGCACTGCCAAACACAGCTCCATTAAAGATAAATCTTAGAGTGAAGTACTCAGTGGTCCCTCCTGTCCCTACTATGTCCTATAGTGATGTAGGGGCGGGGAGGAGGAGCCACTGAGTGCAGCGAGGAACACAGGAATTTGAAATTCCTAAAGTGTCAGTTTCTCAGCAGAGGATGATTTCTACTCAACTGAGCAGCATTTGGTGGCACAGGCAGCTCAGTCAGTGCAGGCAGTGTGGGAGGTCAGTATTTACTCTCTTCTTCTGCAAGGACAGCTTTGTGGCTTTTTGCCTGACAGTGTCACTCTAAAGCCTACATGATTGGGTGATTGGGGTGATTGGGTTTACATAAACTTTAAAGCTGAACTTTTGGCAAAAATAAAAGACACAAGAGATGTGGCTCGATATTCATTATTACATCATTATTTTTTTTTTAAATACAAGCATTGTAAGTACCTGAATTTGACTTGTTATCAACATTTTGCAGCACCTGTACAGTACTGCTTTAACATTACAGAAAGACCGACAATTTTTATTTAATTTTTTCTTTCTGCTATAAAACATATCAAATAAAAAAATGTAAAAAATCACATTTCTTCATCAATTTAGGCCAATATGAATTCTGCTACATATTTTTGGTAAACAAAATCCCAATAAGAGTATGTTGATTGGTTTGCACAAAAGTTATAGTGTCTACAAACTATGGAATATTTTATGGAACTTTTATTTATTTTTTATTAGTAATGTTGGCGATCAGCGACTTATAGCGGGACTGCGACATTTCAGCGGACGATTCGGACACTAAGTGACACTTTTGACACTTTTTTGGGGACCAGTGACACCAATAGAGTGATCAGTGCTAAAAAATATGCCCTGTAACTGTACTGACACTGGTAGGGAAGGGGTTAACATCAGGGGCGATCAAAGGGTTAAATGTGTCCCTAAGGAGTGCTTTCTAACTGTGTGGGGGATGCTTTAACTGTGGAAAGATAGAGATTTGTGTTCCTGCCTAGCAGAAACACAAGATCTCTGTCCTCCCTTATCACAGAATATTGATCTGCCCCATTTACAATGGACACCATCGTTCTGCCTCTCTCAGGAATGGTCAGTGGGTCCTGGTTTGCGCAGAAGAGCCGACACCCTGCAGTATATGTACGTGGGGCAGTAGACAAATGGTCAATTACTATTAGCTACAACATTAAAGGATTAGTTCACCTTTAGAGACATTTTCTACAAAACCCTCATGCACTTCAGCATGTCAAAAACATTACAGTCTATTCTTCTGCTTTTAAAAATAGTGCTCTTTTGTCATTCTATACCTGTACATGACCTTTCCTCAAAAATTCAGACTAGGTAACCCCCTATCCTGCCTAGATGGTATGATCAAAGGCTGTGCATGCACCGTGCATGATCTCTTTCTGGGAGTGGCAGAAATAAAAGTACTGTACTAACCTTTACCATCACTAATTTAAACTCCTACTGCAGATCACTACAGCCACAAAACACACTATCGTCAAAGCCTGGAAATCCCCAAATCTTATATTAGCTGATACAAAACAAAGAATTAATCGGGCTATGATCCACCCCAAAATAGAGGTCATTACCCATGACAAAATGTGTAACTATTTGAAAATATGGCGCCCATGGGTGGCATTACTATTTGGTAATCTTTCTCTGCACTCATACCCCTTATATGCGTATCACGTGCTTGGAGCCCCACATTACTCCGGGCTTTCCTCTTTTCCCTCTCCCCACTCTTGATTTCATCCTTCTTCCTCTTTCCTTTTCTGCTCCTCTCTCTCCTCCATCTTTTCAATTCAAGTGTTTTTATTGTTTTAATAAGTAAATAAACATTCAATGGTTTGTGGTCACAGCCACTAGTTGGCTGTGACATTAGAATATCATTAAATTCAACAAGTGTAACAAAGATGAAGGTAGTAGGAAGTGTTAAGACAAACCTATTTCCATTATCAATTACAAGACATTTATTTAAGTACAACCACATCAGCAGGATCATGGTTATCTAAACCATAGATAGTAAGGCAGCGTGAAATGTATTATAATTGAACATACACAAACATTAATAGTAACATTAACATTAACAGCGCTTAACTTGTACTGAGGGTAACCTGGATCCTAAGGTGGATACCTGGTAACCCATAGACCTTCAAAGGCACTGGAAGAACTTAGATGTGGAATCAAGGATTTTTCGTACAAGTAATGTTGTTACATTCGTAACCTCTGATGGATTAGGAGCTAGGTCTTGTTTCCAATGCCTAGTTAGAATTAACTTGGCTAAGAGTAATGCCGCATACACACGATCGTTTTTAATGTCATTTTTAAAAACGATGTTTTTCTCAACGTGATTATTCTTGTTTCCTCTCAAGCCTGTCTTGCATACACACGTTCATTAAAAAAAAAACGCTCGAGCAAAGCGCAGTGACGTAGAACACGTACAACTGCACTATAAAGGGGAAGTTCCGTTCGAATGGCGCCACCCTTCATGTTAGTAAAGTGCTTTTCAGTCCGTTACAGCGTGACAAATGTGCTATCTCCATTACGAACGCTAGTTTTACCAGAACGAGCGCTCCCATCTCATACTTGATTCTGAGCATGCGCGTTTTTTTCCCCTCGTAAAAGCATACACACTACCATTTTTCACGTCGTTAAAAAAAAACGACTTGAAAAACAACGTGAAAAAATGGAGCAGGTTCTCATTTTTTTTAGCCCATTTTTCACGTCGTTAAAAATGCTCTGGAGCCTACACACGATAGTTTTTAATGCCCAATTTAAAAATGGTCGTGAAAAACGGTCGTGTGTATGTGCATAAGATATTGGCTACTATACCGTGAAATTGAGGCGGAAATTGGTCTATGACTATATTAAGTAGGGCTAGAGCTGCGTTTGTGGGGGTAATAATACCGAAATCAGTTGAAATGTTTTCGGACAGAAACTGTGAATGCTATTACATGCCAAAAGGATATGCACAAGGGTACCCATGGAGCCACATCCACGCCAGCATAGTGATGGACTTGTAGATAGATGGATGCTAACCTGTAGGGGGTGAGGTACCATCGGTGTGTTATCTTAAGTGTTATCTTAAGTGCTAGCTCCCAATGGTTCACACAGTGCATATTAGAGTATGTGTATCTAATAGCTCTCGTCCACTGTGTACTAGAGAAAGAGGCTTTTAGACCTGTTTCCCAGTTTGTCATTGAGTTTGTTTTGTGGAAGGTCATTTTATCTTGCAGTAAATCTGTAGATGAGAGATGTGCCTCTTACTGACTTAAGGGTGTTTCCATAGTATTGCCAAATATTGTAGTCTATCTTAATTAATGGAGGAGGTGAAGATAATCAGAAGCTGTATACACTGCACAATGTAAAATATACTGAGTTGGGTAGTTTGAATTTGGATATGGTATTATCTGAAGTGACAGTGGCCCCATTCAAGTAAAGATTGTCTATCAGCTGTAGTCCCCAGTCCTCCCAACCTTTTATGTGCAGGTCTGGAATAAGGGGTACAAGAGTAATAAGTGGGATATCTAATTTGTGGTGCTGGGATGAGTGTGGAACAATCAGTACTGCACCATTGTTCTCCAAGCCATTATGGATGCCTTAGTGGTGGGAGGGAGCTTGTTTAGATTTAGTGGTTTCCACGCATCTGCATACAGTATAGAGCAGAGAATCGGGTTATTGTTAAGGCCTTGTTCAATGTTCAACCACCGGTGCTCAGCTGTCGGGTTGACCAGGGTTTGAGGGCATCCACTTGAACAGCTGTGTGATAGTCCTGTAGATCTACCATGCCCATGCCTCCAACAGCAGCTCTATGTTTGATTAAAGATATATGAGAGCAGCGGGCTCTTTTTCCCTGACAGATAATTTTTTTCATTAGTGATGTTAGATCCTTAATATATGTTGACTTCAGTGGAATGTGAAGAGTTCTAAAAAAGGGGGCGTGGCCAGCGCGGCATGTGAGCAGTCGCATCTTCACAGAGCTCCCGCTTTGATCCTCCACTGATCCGGTATCCGGCACCGCAGAACACCCGGATTTTCGCCATCCGTACCTGGGAGAGTCCCCTCATCACCCGGCGGCCACTTAGGAACTTCACAGAGGCATGATGACCCGAGGACAGAGAGGAGAAGGATCCAAGCAGGATTCCCAAAATGGCGCCGCCCCGCCATCAGCACAGAGGGGACGCGCTGCAGAGAAGACAAACGAGGGGGGGAGTAAGCAGTTGAAACCACCCAAGGATCCTCCCGGAGAACCCCCTAAAGATATGAGGTACTATGCACAAAAAATGGCAGGGAACCTGAACTTGGCAGGAGCGCTGCCCCTGGAAGAGGGAGCCGCATGCAGTGACACTGACATGGAGGAGGGGGGGCGAGTGCTGGGAGCGGGCGCCATGATAGCTCACTTGCAGGAGGACAGTGAAGAACCTGATGAGGAGGGGGGTGAACAGCCTACTATGGCTGACTTACTAAGAGCTGTTAATAAATGCACAGCCTATGTGAATGGCCTGCAAGTCCGCTTTGGGAACCTGGAGGAAGGGGTATGTCTGATTAGACAAGACATTCAAAAAATTAGGGAAAGAACCACGGCAGCTGAGAGTAGGATAAGTGATATAGAGGACAGACTCCCCGAACTGACCAGAGATGCCCAATCCACTGCACGCCTAGCCAGGGCTAT
This sequence comes from Rana muscosa, assembly GCA_029206835.1. Taxonomy (NCBI): domain Eukaryota; kingdom Metazoa; phylum Chordata; class Amphibia; order Anura; family Ranidae; genus Rana; species Rana muscosa. The sequence goes on from CM055122.1 coordinate 1,174,341,004, forward strand.
AGATATGAGGGCAGAAGATTTTGAGAACCGCCTCAGGCGCAATAATGTTCGCATAGTGGGGCTGCCGGAGAAAGTGGAGGGCCGGGACCCCACACAATTTGTGGAACAGTGGATGGCAGATCTATTTGGCAAGGAGGCGTTCACTCATTTGTATGCAGTTGAGAGGGCCCACCGAGTGCCTACCAGACCTCCCCCACCGGGTAACCATCCTCGCCCGATGCTGGCCAGACTGTTAAACTACAGAGACAGAGAAATTATATTGCGGCTGTCCAGGGAGAAGAAGAACATTCAATTCAATGGCACAAGGGTCTCCTTCTACCCTGACTTTTACCCTGCAGTTCAGAAGAGCCGGGCGCACTTTGCTGACATCAAGAAACGCTTGCAGAAGCTGCAGGCACCCTATGCCATGCTTTACCCTGCGAGGCTCAGAGTCATCCTGAGGGGCCAAGCACACTTTTTTGAAAACCCTGCAGATGCCTCGGACTGGCTGGATGCCAACGCGGGAGCATTTCACCAAAGACCCCCCGAGGATGTTGACTGATGGGCCTGACAAGTTCTTGCTGATACCGCCCTACCTTTTCCTCGGCTGAGGATAGTGCCGGATACGAACATTGATTATTTTCGCTTAATGCGAGTTCGGAAAAGTGTTTATTAATGGCAATGCTTACCTCACGGATTGCCTGTAAATGGACGGCCATGTTGGCTGAGTCCATGGACTGTTCACGGGACCCGTTGTCCCAAGCAAATCGGGAGTGCCCGTTGGCATCCCAGAACCTGTATTTCCTAGAGGGTCACGTGAAGAAGGCTCTTATATCTGAAAGGCCTATTGGCCTACTACGGACAGGGTCTGTCAGTTGGTTCACCGCACCGTTGTGCGCACTGGGTTGCTACGGCAACACGAGAATTTGTTCCAGAGCAGACAGTTTCTATTTTCAGACTTGCAGAGTTCCAGTTCTATCTACTAACCGGCAGTCTATGCCGCCCCGGATGTCTTCCCAACCTGACATTTGGGGTCTTCCCCCTGATGGTTACATGCTTGATTTCCCCTGATGGAGACTGTCACAGTGTTGTCCTGGAACATTAGGGGGTTACAGGATCCTCTGAAACGTACTATGGTGTCCTCCCTGATGAGGAAACGCCTGCCTGCCATCTGTGCCTTACAGGAGACACATCTTACTGCTGATTCTAAGTCGTGCCTGAACTATCGGTGGGTGGGCAGAGCGTATCACTCCACTCACACTTCCTATTCCAGGGGTGTGAGTGTTTTGATACACAGCTCCATAAATTTTGAAGAGCTCAGCTCTATGGTTGATGATGAGGGCAGATATGTTTTTCTCATGTGCAGGCTGTTTACCTTTAAATGTATTCTTGCTTTTGTGTATATACCTCCTCCGTACAATAACCAGGTGTTGAGAGCCTTAATGGAGTTTCAGTTGCGGTTCCCGGAGGTGCCTTTGTATGCCTTCGGGGATTTCAACTGCTTTATGGACCCTTTGCTAGACAAACATCACCCGGGGGGAGGAGGGAGGGGGAAGTATTGCACGGCCCTAAGGAAATTTATAGAGGAGGTGGGGTGGAAGGACCCATGGAGGGCAAGGAACCCGGGAGTGAAGCAATTCTCATGCTTCTCAAAGGGCAATTCGTCTTTGTCCAGGATTGATTTATGTATATGCTCTTATGCGGCTGGGCGTTACGTTTCGGGGATGAAGTATGCTCCCAGAAGCGTGTCGGATCACTCGCCACTGATTGTGTCTTTGGAGGTGCGTCCCCCTTCCGCAGTGGCCAAGGCCCCGTGGAAGATGAACGCCTTTTGGATGAATCTCTTTTCGTCTCATGAACAGATAGAGTCCCAAATTTTGGAATTTTGGCGTATTCATGAGGCCCCTGAGACTGTGTCCAGGGATTGGGAGGCCTTTAAAGCTGTTTTGAGGGGTATATTTATTGCAGAAATACAGGCTATTAAGAGGAAGACTCATGCTCGGAGGGAGGGAATGGAACTGTTGGCCAAGGAACTAGAGGGTACCTATGTCACGGACCCGTCTGAACCGAATAGAAAGGCGTGGCTGTCGGCGCAGGATGCCCTGTACCGGGTCACGTCTTCAGGCGCAGAGAGGAAGCGCTTTTTTCAGAAGGCGGCTTTCTATGAGGAGGGGGAGCACACAGGCCGCATGTTGGCGACCATTGCCCATTCCCAGCAGCTGTCCCCTTCAATTGGAGCACTACGTGCTCCCTCGGGAGTGGTGACTAACTCCCCAGACCAAATCTTGACAGAGCTTGGTCGTTTTTACTCTTCCCTTTATGAATCCAAGCGTACGTATTCGTTAGAGTCTTTAGATGACTACTTGGACCATGTCCCTCTACCTACCTTGACGGACTCCGCTAGAGAGGAGCTTGATGCCCCTTTGACCCTGGGTGAGCTGCAGATGGCGACTAATATGTTTCCCAACTCGAAGGCACCGGGAGATGATGGGCTTCCTGCCGAAGTGTACAAACAGTATGGAGAGCAGGTGCTACCGCACCTGCTGAGAGTCTTTAATGCAGCAAAGGTGACCGGTACCCTCCCCCAGTCCATGACTAGAGCTAACATTGTTTTAATTCTGAAACCAGGCAAGGACCCCTTAGACCCGGGATCGTACAGGCCCATTTCGCTCTTACAAAACGATGTTAAGATCCTGGCCAAGGCACTGGCAGTGAGACTGAATAAGGTTATATCCACTATAATTCACTCGGATCAGTCAGGGTTTATGCCCCAAAAATCGACAGCGATAAATCTGCGTAGACTTTATCTGAACATTCAATCGCGGGCGGACAATGTAGGTGACCGGGCATTGCTATCCCTAGATGCCCATAAGGTGTTTGATAGCGTCGAATGGGACTATCTGTGGGCGGTAATGAGGAAGTTTGGGTTTGGGACTGAGTTCATTCAGTGGGTGCAGCTGCTGTACTCTTCACCGGTAGCGGCTATACGGGAGGGGGGAAGGATTTCGCATACGTTTAAATTACATAGAGGCACACAACAGGGCTGCCCCCTCTCCCCACTCCTGTTTGCCCTGGCCATTGAGCCGTTAGCTGCCTTGATTAGGGACTGTCCCTCAGTGCAGGGATTTCGATATGGGGATCTTCAGGAGAAGATCTTGTTATATGCAGATGACACTATGCTTCTCCTTGGGGATACCTCCACTTCACTGACTGTGGCCATGACTATAGTGCGGCAATTCGGTACATACTCCGGGTTAGTTATTAATTGGACTAAGTCCTCCCTCCTGTTGTTGGATCGGGATCCTTCGGCATTCTCTCCGACCTTGCAGGACATCCCTGTTGCTAAGTCCTTTAAATATTTGGGCATCCAGGTCACAGCTTGCTTGCTCGAATATGTTAACCTTAATCTCACCCCTCTGATCAACCGCTGTCGCGATCGGGTAAAGGTGTGGAGCAAGTTGAGGCTGTCACTGGTGGGGAGGGTGAACCTGATAAAAATGATCCTTATGCCGCAGCTGCTGTACGTGCTACACAATTCCCCCATGGTTATCCCTCTGAAAAAGTTTAGAATTATTAATTCGATCTTTCGATCACTTATATGGCTCTCCAAACCCCCTAGGGTCAAACTTGAACAATTGCAGCGCTCCAAAGACAACGGGGGATTGGCATTGCCCAATCCCTGGCTGTACTATTTAGCTTCACAAATGCAGCATATTGCACGAGTTATATCCCCTCGCCAGGACCTGGTACTGAATTTTCTGGACCCCTCGGTCCAACTGCTTAGCTACACGACGGGGGGAGGGGGGGAGTGGCGGATGGTCTGGAGGCCCTGAGGTACAGTAAATCTAACAAGCTCTTCCCCACGTATGCACTCATGCAAAAAACTTGGAATAAGGTCCGGATGCTTCAGGGAGTGACTGGCTTTACCGTCTACAGTCCTATATGGGAAAACCAATACTATAGGGAAATTGCCAAATTGCCGTATGGACAGAGGTGGGCGCAGTATGGGGTGTCACATATGACTCATATATTTAGAGATGGCAGGTTAAAGACTTTTCAGGAGCTAAGGATGGAGTTCCGACTGCCGGTCTCCATGCAGTTTTACTATCTCCAGCTTAGGCACGCAGTTGAAGCGCAGAGGGAGACGGACGTTTGGTCCTTGGACTCGGTGTCGGTCTTCAACTACTTGTTTGAGGTGACGACATATAAGGGGTTCATCTCTTGTTGCTACGCCAGGTTGCTTAACCTCTTTCTACAGGGCACCCCTTTGAGGGCAGTGTCCCTGTGGGAACAGGACGTGGGCGCGTTCGAGGAAGAGCAGTGGGAGGAGGCTTTACAAGCGGTCCCCTCGTGCTCCCTGAACGTGGCTCATAGGTTGTCTCAGCTCTATATTCTTCTGAGGATTCACTACACACCGGCTAGATTGGCCCGCATGGGGATTACCCCCGATCCGTCCTGCACCAGGTGCTGCAGGGATCACGGGGATCTCATTCACTTGCTGTGGAGATGCCCGAAGATTCACTTGTACTGGACACGGGTCGTTGACACTATCAATGGCGCTTTCCACTCTCAGATACCACTGGACCCTCGGGTCTGCCTGCTGGGGATACTAGATCACCTCCAGTTGGGGGGTATCCCCAGGCAGGCTATTAGTAGGGCCTTATTCCAGGCCCGTCTGATGATTTTGAGACATTGGAAAGATACTGCGGCGCCCACGGTACAGGAGTGGATCACACAGATGGGGGTTACGCTTAGGATGGAAAAACTTGTCTACCAACGCAGAGGGACTTGTACGAAATATGACAAACTATGGGACCCATGGCTGAGTGTTCCAGGTCTGGCACCTTTGGATTTGATATATGATCAATTGTTCTGACCTTGTTCAGGACCAGTATACAGGAGGTGACTGTGATCTGGGGCAGGGCAGGTGGGGAAGGTTGAATAAAGTGTATTTGGGTGTGCTGAGTCACACTGATTGGTCATACTGTTGGTTATCTGGAACTGTGCGAGGATGTATTCTGTCTTTTGTTTTTACAACTGCTCAATTAAGAACTTGTTTGAGAAAAAAAAAAAAGAGTTCTAAAAAAATATAGTATTTGAGGGAGTATGAGCATCTTGTACGCAGCCAATCTACCTACCCATGACAGCTTAACTTTAGCTAAGTTTTTAATTTATTTTTCAATTTTGGCTAGGATTGTTTTATAATTGGCATCTGCAAGAGATGCACAAGTAGGTGTAATGGTGATACCTAGATAGGTTATACCTTCCTCAGCCCAGGTGTACAACAACATGTTTTTTAAGCTATAAATATTGTGGTTAGGGATGCCTAAATTCAGAATTAAAAATTTGGATTGATTGACCTTAAAATATAATAGTTGGCTAAATTCCATCAAAAGTTCATGGGCTCTAGGAAGAGAGATGTGGGGGTTTGATAACATCAGAATGATATCATCCACAAATAGGTTAATGATGTGGGGCCTATCTTGAAATAGAAATCCTGTTACTTGTGGAGTGGATCCGAGTGGATTCTCTCTGCCAATCCTCCATCTTTTCAATCTGCTTTTGGTTCAGGTTGCAGTATTTACACTTGTGCCCTATGGATTTACAGTACCATGCCCCCAAGCTCCAATGAGCTCCACCCGCAAGGTTAATCTCCCAATAATCCTGTTATGCTTATATTCCTGATAATGTGTGCTACCCGATTGTTGATTTTTTTTATGCTTTCCCTGCTTAGATTGGGTTTCTGTCTATTCTCAGGAAAGAAACTCCTCATCTGTTATATCTATGATCAGGCAACTTTATGTATGTTCTTCTATATTGTATTTTGGAGCTAACTCCACTGTTACAGGCATGTTATTTTCTATTACTGTACCTGAACTTGCCCGCGTATTGTTTTAAACCTCAATAAACAAATTGGACGAGAAAAGTTCTGTGCTAACTGGAAAAGCCTGGGATTGAAGGTATACTGTACATTATCATAAAAGCTTGTTTTGTTATGACAATGGATATAAAAAGAAAAGTAGCACTCACATTGCCAACATCCGTAAATAATGTGATAGAGAAAAAGAAAAAAATAGGGGTGTAGAGCCCTTTTCTGTGCTCTCCCCTGGGGATTACTTTAAGCCTGTCCAGTCTAATAATAGTCACTACTCGGGGGATCTGTATCATATATCCCTCCTGAGTTATGGACCCCAGCCCATTGATATTTGGAATTATCACTTTGACTCCCTATATTTGGGCTTGTCGGCTGAAAAGGAAGACATTCTTCTTATATCCATTTTCTTTATATGTGACTTTTGAAGTCTTATATACCGTCTACTCGTAAATTACAGTTGGTTTCCTTGTTTCTGCTTCGCCTAGCATTGCACCTTCTTTGCGTGGCTTGTATTCTCTCCTTTATTGGATGTCTGGTTTGGCTACATGCTAACCTAGAAATTAATTTGTAAGAGTGAGATCCCTTTCTTGCCTCTACAATTACTGTTGTCCTAAATTTGCATCCTGAAGAAGCCCTCAAGGCGAAACGTGTTGATGCATTCGGGTTCTCATCATTTATATGTATTCATATGTATGATTTTTAATTCTTGAATTGTCCTTGTATCCTATGTCATATATGTGGTTCTCTTTTTCTAGTAAACATTTATATATATATTTTTTACACATCTCTATTGTTTACTGTGCAGCTGAAAGTCCGATTAGGGCCCATACCCCTATTTTTTCTTTTTCTCTATCACGTTATGACAGTGGACTGTTCATTTTTTATCTTGTTATTTTTGCTATAATTCTGCTTTAGATTTTCTGAGACAGATTATTCTGTCTATAGCAGGATTTTGGCAGAACATAAAAACATATTTAACTTTAGCATACCAAAATACTCCAACTAATACAGGTGATGGTCAATTTTTTAAGAGCCAAAAATAACATGAGAAAAATTAATATCCACTTTAAGATATCAAGACCTTCCTTTGCTGTAGTTTTCAGCTTAAATCCAGTGATTTAACCCAAATTATTTCCTTTTGTTGTAGATGCCCTCAGTCTAATGGCCAACACCATTCATCACACTTTTTCTGTGCCCAGGTAGTTCTAGACCAGCCCCATCCTGTGAGTGAAAAGAGAAGCAGACAGTGAAGACTCCATCACTCTATCACATTGTTTTCTCTTTCTATCAGCATGCTTCTTGTCAGCGCATGAATTGAATGGTCATACTAGGTCAAATGCTGGTACTTACACTGCTTGCATTTAAAAAAAAAACATGTACTAACGTAATAATGATTACAGAGCTGCATAATTGTGTGCCTTTTACACCTGCCTAGAGTTCAGCTTTGCAATATTCTGTTTAACTGCTTCACGCCTGACCTATAGCAAAATGATGGCCGGGCGGTGGTTCCGTTATCCTGACTGGACGTCATATGACGTCTTACAGGATAACAGCTGGCGCGCGTAATGATCGGTGGTGAGGCGTGTCAGTCTGAAACACTGCAAAACCGATCTTGGTAAAGAATCTGACGGAGACTCTTTACCGCATGATCAGCTGTGTCCAATCACAGCTGATCACAATGTAAACAGGAAAACAGGAAGAGCCATATATCAGCTTTTCAATTTGCGTCTGATAGACGGGATCGGCTGCTCCCCTGACAGGGGGGTCTGCGCTGATTGATTATCAGGATGCCCACCCTGGACCACCAGGGATGCCACCAGGACCACCAGGGATGACCACCACTTCTAACCACCAGGTATGCCACCCATGACCACCAGGGATGCCAATCTGTGCCAAAAAATTGTGAAAATCGGTGCCCAAAATAGATGCCACATGGTGCCCATCAGTAATGCCTACCAGTGCCTCCATATCAGTGATTCTCATCAGTGCCATCTATCAGTGTCCATAAGTGCCCCTATCAGTGCCCATCTGTGCCCATCAGTGCCACCTATCAGTGCCCATCAGTGCCACCTATCAGTGCCTATCAGTGCCACCCATACATACCCATCAGTGCAGCCTTTCAGTGCCCATCAGTGTCGCCTATCAGTGCCCATCAGTGACACCTATGAGTGCCCATCAGTGCCACATATCAGTGCCCATCAGTGCCGCCTATCAGTGCCCATCAGTGCTGAATATTAGTGCACATTATCAGTGCCAACTCATTTGTGCCACCTCATCAGTGCCCATCAGTACCACCTTATCAGTACCCGTCAGTAGACATGTGCACACTGAAATATTTTGTTTCAGACATTCGTTTTCGTCCGAAAAATACATTTATTTAGTTACTCCCGAAATTCGTTTTTATTTATTTTGTTTCGTTAAAAAAATGCATTCGTCTGAAAATCCGAATTAATTAAGGTCAAATCTGTCATTGAAGGCTTATGGTGTCTTTCGAATGTTCTAAGAAGATTCGACGGAGCAGCTAAACTGTACGACGCCGCAATCGTACATTTCCGGTCAAATGTTCCGCCTACAAGCTATAGAAGAATTCTAATGTTGTATGACACTAGTAATAATTATATTTATTAATTATTATTACTAGTCAACCAACATTAAAATTCTTCTATAGCCTATGGGCCGAGCATTTGACCGGAAATGTACGATTGTGGCGTCGTACAGTATAGCTGCTTGTCGAATCTTCTTAGAACTTTCGACAGACACCACAAGTAGGGTTGAGCGGACCCGAACTGTAAAGTTCGGGTCCGTACCAAACTTTTGGGTTTTGGGGTCCCGGACCCAAACCCGAACAATTGACCGTATGTTCGGGTTCGGATCCGGTGTTCGGCAATATGCATGTAAAGTCGAGCTTGTTTCCCGTGTTTAGAACAGTCCCTGCACAAAGTGTCATTTCTGAAGGAAAAAAAGTCATTTAAAACTCACTCGCGACTATTAATGAATTGTCGGCTCCCCCGGCAATACATAGAAAAGTCATTGATAAAAAAAAAAGCGTGGGGGTTCCCCCAAATTCAATTACCAGGCCCTTCAGGTCTGCTATGGATATTAAGGGGAACTCTGGCGCAAATTAAAAAAAAAATGCGTGCGGTTCCCCCAAATATCCATACCAGGCCCTTCAGGTCTTGAAAGGATTTTAAGGGGTACTCCACTCCAAATTTAAAAAAAAAATGGCATGGAGTACCCCCAAAAATCCAGACCAAACCCTTTATCCGAGCATGCAACCTGGCAGGCCGCAGGAAAAGAGGGGGGGACGAGAGAGCGCCCCCCTCTCTCCTGAACCATACCATGCCACATGCCCTCAACATGGGGAGGATGTCCCCATGTTGATGGGGACAAGGGCCTCATCCCCACAACCCTTGCTGGTGGTTGTGGGGGCCTGCGGGCGGGGGGCTTATCGGAATCTGGAAGATCCCTTTACCAAAGGGGACCCTCAGATCCCGGCCCCCCCTATGTGAAATGGTAATGGGGTACAAATGTACCCCTACCATTTCACAAAGAAAGTGTCAAAAATGTTAAAAATGACAATAGCCGGTTTTTGACAATTCCTTTATTAATGTATTCTCCTTTCTTCCATCTTCTTCTTCCACCTTCTTCTTCCATCTCCTTCTTTTCTCCATTCGGGTTTCTTCCTCCATCTTGTTCTTCATCTTCATCTTCCTCTTCATCTTCATCTTCCTTCTTCCTTCGGTGTTCTTGTCCGCATCTTGCTCCGGCTTCTTGTTCCCCTTCTTCTTTCTTCGGCCGCTCCTTTGGAATCGAAGGTTCCCGCTGTGTGACCGCTGGCACCCAGTGGCCCCGCCCCCCTCTGACACCACGGGGAAAGTCCCCGTGAAATCCATGTGTGTCAGAGGGGGGCGGGGTCACCAGGTGGCAGCGGACTCAGAGGAGAACTGAAGAACTGAAGCGTCACACAGCGGGAACCTCCAGTTCAAGCGAAGCGGCCGGAGAAAGAAGAAGGGGAACAAGAAGCCGGAGAAAGATGCGGACGAGAACACTGAAGCAAGAAGGAAGATGAAGATGAAGAGGAAGAGGAAGATGAAGAACAAGATGGAGGAAGAAACCCGAATGGAGAAAAGAAGAAGATGGTAGAAGAAGATGGAAGAAGATGGAAGAAGATGGAAGAAAGGAGAAGACATTAATAAAGGAATTGTCAAAAACCGGCTATTGTCATTTTTAAAATTTTTGACACTTTCTTTGTGAAATAGTAGGGGTACATTTGTACCCCATTACCATTTCACATAGGGGGGGCTGGGATCTGGGGGTCCCCTTTGTTAAAGGGGTCTTCCAGATTCCGATAAGCCCCCCGTCCGCAGTACATTTCCGGTCAAATGTTCCGCCTACAAGCTATAGAAGAATTCTAATGTTGTATGACACTAGTAATAATTATATTTATTAATTATTATTACTAGTCAACCAACATTAAAATTCTTCTATAGCCTATGGGCCGAGCATTTGACCAGAAATGTACGATTGTGGCGTCGTACAGTATAGCTGCTTGTCGAATCTTCTTAGAACTTTCGACAGACACCACAAGTAGGGTTGAGCGGACCCGAACTGTAAAGTTCGGGTCCGTACCAAACTTTTGGGTTTTGAGGTCCCGGACCCAAACCCGAACAATTGACCGTATGTTCGGGTTCGGATCCGGTGTTCGGCAATATGCATGTAAAGTCGAGCTTGTTTCCCGTGTTTAGAACAGTCCCTGCACAAAGTGTCATTTCTGAAGGAAAAAAAGTCATTTAAAACTCACTCGCGACTATTAATGAATTGTCGGCTCCCCCGGCAATACATAGAAAAGTCATTGATAAAAAAAAAGCGTGGGGGTTCCCCCAAATTCAATTACCAGGCCCTTCAGGTCTGCTATGGATATTAAGGGGAACTCTGCCGCAAATTAAAAAAAAAAATGCGTGCGGTTCCCCCCAAATATCCATACCAGGCCCTTCAGGTTTGGAAAGGATTTTAAGGGGAACTCCACCCCAAATAAAATAAAAAAATGGCATGGAGTACCCCCAAAAATCCAGACCAGACCCTTTATCCGAGCACGCAACCTAGCAGGCCGCAGGAAAAGAGGGGGGATGAGAGAGCGCCCCCCCTCCTGAACCGTACCAGGCCACATGCCCTCAACATGGGGAGGATGTCCCCATGTTGCTGGGGACAAGGGCCTCATCCCCACAACCCCTGCCGGTGGTTGTGGGGGTCTGCGGGCGGGGGGCTTATCGGAATCTGGAAGACCCCTTTAACAAAGGGGACCCCCAGATCCCAGCCCCCCCTATGTGAAATGGTAATGGGGTACAAATGTACCCCTACTATTTCACAAAGAAAGTGTCAAAAATGTTAAAAATGACAATAGCCGGTTTTTGACAATTCCTTTATTAATGTCTTCTCCTTTCTTCCATCTTCTTCCATCTTCTTCCATCTTCTTCTACCATCTTCTTCTTTTCTCCATTCGGGTTTCTTCCTCCATCTTGTTCTTCATCTTCCTCTTCCTCTTCATCTTCATCTTCCTTCTTGCTTCAGTGTTCTCGTCCGCATCTTGCTCCGGCTTCTTGTTCCCCTTCTTCTTTCTCCGGCCGCTTCGCTTGAACTGGAGGTTCCCGCTGTGTGACGCTTCAGTTCTTCAGTTCTCCTCTGAGTCCGCTGCCACCCGGTGACCCCGCCCCCCTCTGACACACATGGATTTCACGGGGACTTTCCCCGTGGTGTCAGAGGGGGGCGGGGCCACTGGGTGCCAGCGGTCACACAGCGGGAACCTTCGATTCCAAAGGAGCGGCCGAAGAAAGAAGAAGGGGAACAAGAAGCCGGAGCAAGATGCGGACAAGAACACCGAAGGAAGAAGGAAGATGAAGATGAAGAGGAAGATGAAGATGAAGAACAAGATGGAGGAAGAAACCCGAATGGAGAAAAGAAGGAGATGGAAGAAGAAGGTGGAAGAAGAAGATGGAAGAAAGGAGAATACATTAATAAAGGAATTGTCAAAAACCGGCTATTGTCATTTTTAACATTTTTGACACTTTCTTTGTGAAATGGTAGGGGTACATTTGTACCCCATTACCATTTCACATAGGGGGGGCCAGACAAGAGAGCGCCCCCCCTCCTGAACCGTACCAGGCCACATGCCCTTAACATGGGGAGGATGTCCCCATGTTGATGGGGACAAGGGCCTCATCCCCACAACCCTTGCCGGTGGTTGTGGGGGTCTCCGGGCGGGGGGCTTATCGGAATCTGGAAGACCCCTTTAACAAAGGGGACCCCCAGATCCCGGCCCCCCTTTGTGAAATGGTAATGGGGTACAAATGTACCCCTACTATTTCACAAAGAAAGTGTCAAAAATGTTAAAAATGACAATAGCCGGTTTTTGACAATTCCTTTATTAATGTCTTCTCCTTTCTTCCATCTTCTTCCACCTTCTTCTTCCAAACCTCTTATTTTTTCCATTCGGGTTTCTTCCTCCATCTTGTTCTTCATCTTCATCTTCATCTTCCGCTTCCTCTTCATCATCATCTTCCTTCTTCCTTCGGTGTTCTCATCCGCATCTTGCACCAGCTTCTTGTTCCCCTTCGGCCGCTCCGTTTGAATTCGAGGTTCCCGCTGTGTGACGCTTCAGTTCTTCAGTTCTCCTCTAGGTCCGCTGGCACCCGGTGGCCCCGCCCCCTCTGACACCACGGGGAAAGTCCCCGTGAAATCCAGGTGCGCCAGAGGGGGGCGGGGTCACCGGGTGGCAGCGGACCAAGAGGAGAACTGAAGAACTGAAGCGTCACACAGCGGGAACCTCCAATTCAAGCGGAGCGGCCGAAGAAAGAAGAATGGGAACAAGAAGCCGGAGAAAGATGCGGACGAGAACACCGAAGCAAGAAGGAAGATGAAGATGAAGATTAAGATGAAGATGAAGAACAAGATGGAGGAAGAAACCCGAATGGAGAAAAGAAGAAGATGGAAGAAGATGGAAGAAAGGAGAAGACATTAATAAAGGAATTGTCAAAAACCGGCTATTGTCATTTTTAACATTTTTGACACTTTCTTTGTGAAATGGTAGGGGTACAATGGTACCCCATTACCATTTCACATAGGGGGGTCCGGGATCTGGGGGTCCCCTTTGTTAAAGGGGGCTTCCAGATTCCGATAAGCCCCCTGCCCGCAGACCCCCACAACCACCGGGCAAGGGTTGTGGGGATGAGGCCCTTGTCCCCATCAACATGGGGACATCCTCCCCATGTTGAGGGCATGTGGCCTGGTATGGTTCAGGAGGGAGGGGGGCCGCTCTCTCGTCCCCCCCCTCTTTTCCTGCGGCCTGCCAGGTTGCATACTCGGATAAAGGGTCTGGTCTGGATTTTTGGGGGTACTCCACAACATTTTTTTTTTAAATTTGGGGTGGAGTTCCCCTTAATATCCTTTCCAGACCTGAAGGGCCTGGTATGGATATTTGGGGGGAACCGCACGCATTTTTTTTTAATTTGTGGCAGAGTTCCCCTTAATAGCAGACCTGAAGGGCCTGGTAATTGAATTTGGGGGAACCGACAATTCATTATAGTCGCGAGTGAGTTTTAAGTGACTTTTTTTCCTTCAGAAATGACACTTTGTGCAGGGACAGTTCTAAGCACGGGAAACAAGCGCTAATAGTCCTCAGAAGTTCGGGTCCCCATTGACTTCAATGGGGTTCGGGGTCAAGTTCGGTCCCGAACTCAAACTTTTTACCGAAGTTCGGCTGAACCCGTCGAACCCGAACATCCAGGTGTCCGCTCAGCTCTAACCAAAAGCCTTCAATGACAGATTCAACATTTGTATGTTTTTCGCTGCTTTGTCGAATCTTCGTCGTTCATGTCGAATGGTCTACCCCAACACTGTCTCTATAATGTTGAATCTTTTCTCTCTATGTCAAATCTTTCCTCTCTATGTAGAATAATGTTGGACTAATAGCGTTAAGGTTAGGCACATTCGACCACAGGGTCGATAGACACAGATTGCTATTGTCAGCATCATGTCGAATCCCCTATCTATATTGAACTGTTGTAGCAATGAAAAGAAAAATAAAGCATTTTTTTATGTCGGATCTTTTGGATTTCGGTTTCTGCGCGTTCGTTTTCGTTTGTTAAAACGATAACGAAATTTGGACTAAAATGCATTTGGATGAAAACAAATGCACATGTCTACCTGTCAGTGCAGTCTCATCAGTGCCCATCAGTGAAGGAGAAAACATACTTATTTACACAATTTTATACCGGGAACAAAGAAAAACATTTTTTTTTTCAATTTTTTTTGTCTTTTTTTATTTGTTTAGCAAAAAATAATAGCCCCAGAGGTGATTAAATATCACCAAAGGAGAGCTCTATTTGTGGGAACAAAATTGTAAAAATCTAGTTTGAGTGCAGTGTTGCATGACCGTGCAATTGTCATTCAAAATGCACAGCGCTGAAAGCTGAAAATTGGCTTGGGCAGGAAGGGAGGAAAGTGCCTGGTATTGAAGTGGTTAAAAAGGCAGAAGTAGACTCCCTGTAGCTCTATTTTTATTGGAAGACATTTAGGCCACTTTCACACTGAGGCGCTTGAAAAACTGCCAGTAAAACACTGAGCGCTTTTTAAGCACTTTTCAGGCGCTTTTGAAGCGCTTTCAATTCATTTCAATGGAGAGGGGCGTTTTTTCAGCGCACTGCCCCAGTGTGAAAGGATTCATTGATTTTAATGGAAATAAGTTTTCAGGCGCTTTATTTAGAGCAAAAGCGCCTGAAAAGCACCTCAGTGTGAAAGTGGTCTCACTGTTTTATTTCACCTAAAATTAGATACAACAAACTGCAAATATTGGTATATAATAGGGTGGTTTGCGAATTGTAATATGGGCATTTCTAAAACACGTTAAATAAACACAACATGACTATAATAGGCTTATTATTTTTTCTTTGCCATAGTACAAATAAAAATAATTGAGTTTTAACAGCACATATCTGTTTTTGATTTGCATTTAACTTATGCCCATTACTCAATACATGATTTGCATAACTACAGGAATGATTCACATAACTTTACTGAAAATCTTATATGTACAAAATACAACTAAATGTAGACAACATTGCATTAAAATATAAAACAATAAAACCTTAATAAATAATGCAATAAGTTCTCCTTTAATATCCAGATCACCTGCCAGGGATTTTTGCAGTTTATGATGATGCATTTTATTTATCTTGTGGAAGCATGGGCTTGTGAAATGATGACATTAATTTTACATTGTGTATATACTTCACGGATGAAACTGTTGAATGTGTAAATTTAATATGACAGAATCGAGAATGTTATGCGTTTGCATTTTTGAGCTACTCATTTTCTGTAAACCACTCATTATAAGAATAAAGCAACATGACATCTAACTTTTGGCACCATTTTTCCATCAACAATTCAAGCATAAAATAGCACCATTTGTCATCATCTGTCAGGCGACCATGGATATATGTCAGGGCTGTCAATTCAGTGTAATATCCCTTTTGTCAGGAGATGATCAAGTGGAATTAGTAAGTAGAAATATTCAAAATTACTTAGGATTCAGCATGACAGCTAATGCTAAGAGCGGTCATTGTGATTCCTTCAAAATGGCAACATTTGACCATAGTTATAAAAGTAATGTTTAGTTTCAAAACAAACTCATGGAAACATTTTACAATAGAAACATTTAGGCCCCTTTCACACTGAGGCGTTGAAAAAACGCATAAAAAATATGACTTTTTTTACCGCGATTTTACCGCGTTTTTACCGCGTTCGCGGTAAAAATAGCGCTAACGCATATGCGTTTTTAGCGCGTTTTTAACGCGTTTTTACTGCGTTAGCGTCTGTTAATAACCCTACCCCCTTGCATCATATCCTGTGTACTTCCTGGTTTTGTACAGAACGTGGAGAAGATGGAGTTTCATGAGCTACTGTTGTTGTTTGTGCTCCATGTTTGGGAACATTTTCTGCAACAGCAGAGATCACAACGTCGATTTTGGGTGCATCCAATCCAACAAAGGCACTGTGATAGAGGACAATTTGCCATTCTCTATCATGATCTGAGAGAGCACCCTGACAAGTTCCGAAATTACACTCGGATGAGCATTGCAACGTAAGTATATGCCAGTTCTCTAAACCCACACCTAGTAGTCCCTAAACCCCTAATGCCAGTCTCGGCAGTCCCTAAACTACACCCATCCCATCCCATCCTCCCAACCCTAATCCCTACACTCCTAGTCCCAAAATCCTTAATCCCATCCCATCCCATCCTCCCAACCCTAATCCCTCCACTCATAGTCCCAAAATCCTTAATCCTATCCCACACTCCCAACCCTAATCCCTCCACTCCTAGTCCCAAAATCCTTAATCCCATCCCATCCCATCCTCCCAACCCTAATCCCTCCACTCATAGTCCCAAAATCCTTAATCCTATCCCACACTCCCAACCCTAATCCCTCCACTCCTAGTCCCAAAATCCTTAATCCTATCCCACACTCCCAACCCTAATCCCTCCACTCCTAGTCCCAAAATCCTTAATCCTATCCCACACTCCCAACCCTAATCCCTCCACTCCTAATCCCAAAATCCTTAATCCCATCCCATCCTCCCAACCCTAATCCCTCCACTCCTAGTCCCAAAATCCTTAATCCCATCCCATCCCATCCTCCCAACCCTAATCCCTCCACTCCTAGTCCCAAAATCCTTAATCCTATCCCACACTCCCAACCCTAATCCCTCCACTCCTAGTCCCAAAATCCTTAATCCCATCCCATCTTCCAACCCTAATCCCTCCACTCCTAGTCCCAAAATCCTTAATCCCATCCCACACTCCCAACCCTAATCCCTCCACTCCTAGTCCCAAAATACAAACCATAATCCCACACCTGTATTAATAAAAATTTAAAACATAACCTTTCCCCTACCCTTACCTTACTTTTATCGTCTCCAAATCTATGTATTTCCATAGATTTGACTTTCTTCTTGACCTGCTGTCACCTGCGTTGTTGAGACAAGATACTAATTGTAGGGAAGCAATACCGCCATGTGAACGCTTACTTGTAACGCTGAGGTGAGTAATTTTAGAAATGACAATTTTTTTTAATCATTCTGAATTAAAAAACATTTTACAAAATTTTTTGGGTAAAAATATATTTTATTGGTCAATTTACACAACATGTGTAAAAATAAAACATTTTTTTGAAAAAAAACATAAATATTAAATTTCGAACAAGAAATATTTTTATTTTGAACAGTAAATATTGAACTAGAAATAATTTTCTTTTTTGAACAGTCCAATTTTTTTATAAAACAACAAAAAATATATATAATAACAATTTTTTTTTTAAAACTAATTTACTCTGAAAAACATACAGTAGTTACAAATCATGATAAAATTGGGGGTGAGGGTGTAAATCATCTCTAGTGTTTCCCTGAGGAGTAGGAGTAGGAGCAGGAGGAGGAGTAGGCGGAGGAGGATGAGGAGTTTGACAGCGAGGGAAATAATTTTGGCCCATACCGTATTGGGATGGAAATCTGGGACTGATATGGGGATTTGGGCCATAGGGATTGTAAGATGGTGTTGGAGCATCTTCCCACTGGTGTCTATAAGTTGTATTCGTTATTTGTGTGCTCAGTTCAAAGGGTTGGCCACGGGAAAGGGGGGGATTATTTTTAACTTGGTACGATTTTATTACTTTTAAAATATCGATACGCAAATCGCATTGATGCTCTTTAGGGATTTCTGCAATCTGGGGAACTAAAGTCTTAGTGAAGGCTTCAATTTCGGGGTGGTCACTTTTTTGTGAATCCATTAATTTTTTCACCACATCTATAAATTGTTGGCTTTCCTTTGCCTTTGTTGTTGGTGTTCTTGCGATTCGTCTTGGCGGCTCTGGAGCACAAATGTCCCCCTCCTGCTGCTGTTCTATTTGTTCTTCATTTGCCGCTGGTCCTGCCGGTTGACTGTCCTCCTCCTCAGTACTGCTGAAATTATTCTCAGTTCTGTATACAATAAAAATAAGTAGAAAGTGCAAAATTAGTAATGCTCTTATTTATATACATTTATAAAAAATATAAACACATTGAACATTTTAATACATACTGTCTCTCTTGCATCACCGGTCGCAGAAATTCCAATTCTTGGAAATGGCAGTAGATTCTGCCTTTTCTTGATCCAGATCCACTTCGGACTTGGTTTTGTTTTAATAGTTCCCTTTTGAAATTGTCGCGAAGCGTCTTCCATCTCTTTTTTATGATTTTTACTGAAATTGAATAAAATTATTTTATTTTGCAGATATCTTGCCACTGGAAATACATACACATCACTGCAATATGAATTAAGGATTGGTATATCGACCATAAGCAACATTGTGAAGGAAACATGCGATGCCATTTGGAATCTCAAAAGTACATTTATGCCTGTCCCGAATAAGGATAAATGGGAAGATGTAGCCCAGCGGTTTTTGAATAAAACTAATTTTCCACACTGTCTAGGAGCTATTGACGGGAAACATATTCGACTTATAAAACCCTGCCATAGCGGTAGTCAGTACTACAATTATAAAAAATTCTTTTCGGTAGTTTTAATGGCTGTGGTGGATGCAGACTATAAATTTATTTTTGTAGATATAGGATCGTTTGGGAGCAGTGCAGACTCCGCTGTTTTCCAGAAAACCAAATTTGGAAAAAGACTTGCCTACAACCAGTTGGATTTACCCGAAAACAGACCTCTGCCTGGAACAGAAGGACCCGAAATGCCGTTTGTGTTTGTAGCGGACGATGCGTTTGCCATTCACGAACATTTGATGAAGCCGTATTCGTTAAGAAATCTGGATACCCGAAAGAGGATTTTCAACTACAGGCTGTGTCGGGCACGTAGACTTGTCGAATGCGCGTTTGGAATACTGGCTAACAAGTGGCAAATTTTACTGAAACCAATTAACCTCAGTGTGGACAATGCATGCAAGTTAATCAAAGCCGCGTGTATACTACACAATTTGGTGAGAGAAAGGGATGGAGTTAATTTTGAAGATACACTGTCAAACAGCATTGAACCGGCAAATTTCCTTCATGTTCGTGGGCCCATAGTAGGATTTACAATTCGTGATACTTTTGCAGACTATTTTATGAGTCCGGCTGGTGCACTAAGCTGGCAAGAAAATATGATATAAAAATTCTGTATACAGCCTTCACTTTCTTTCTAGTTACATATTTCATGCAGAATGTTTCATGTATGTTAAGTAAAAACTTTTTTTCATTCTGTAATGTTAAATGAAAAAATAAATGATTATTCTAACAATGTGTGTTTGTGTCAATTAGATTTAATTACTATATTGCAAAATAAACGTTCAAAAGAACATGAGGTATACTTTTTTTGGGATGGGATTATGGTTACAGTGGGTTAATCTGGACTTTGAAGGGTGGGATTATGGTTATGGTGGGGGATTTTGACATTAGGAGAGGTGGGATTATGGTTACAGTAGGTGTTTTGGGACTATTATATGTGGGATTATGGTTACAGTGGGTTAATCTGGACTATGATGGGTGGGATTAAGGTTGTGGTGGGTGGTTTGGGACTATGATGGGTGGGATTAAGGTTGTGGTGGGTGGTTTGGGACTATGATAGGTGGGATTATGGTTGTGGTGGGTGGTTTGGGACTATGATGGGTGGGATTATGGTTGTGGTGGGTGGTTTGGGACTATGATGGGTGGGATTATGGTTGTGGTGGGTGGTTTGGGACTATGATGGGTGGGATTAAGGTTGTGGTGGGTGGTTTGGGACTATGATAGGTGGGATTATGGTTGTGGTGGGTGGTTTGGGACTATGATGGGTGGGATTATGGTTGTGGTGGGTGGTTTGGGACTATGATGGGTGGGATTATGGTTGTGGTGGGTGGTTTGGGACTATGATGGGTGGGATTATGGTTGTGGTGGGTGGTTTGGGACTATGATAGGTGGGATTATGGTTGTGGTGGGTGGTTTGGGACTATGATGGGTGGGATTAAGGTTGTGGTGGGTGGTTTGGGACTATGATGGGTGGGATTATGGTTGTGGTGGGTGGTTTGGGACTATGATGGGTGGGATTAAGGTTGTGGTGGGTGGTTTGGGACTATAATAGGTGGGTGGTTTAGGACTATGAGAGAGCTCTATTAGGTTAGGGTGGGGGGTATGGTTCTATGAGGGGTGGGATTAAGGTTTGCCGGTTTTGGTCCTATGGGGATGGGGGTTTGGGACTAACAGCATACTGAATAGGGTAATGAAGGACTAGAGTAGGGACTAGATTGGGATTGCAGCTACTTACTTTTCTCAGTTTTTGACATGCTTGATAAAGATGTCCAATTTTCAATGTGCTGGGCAGCAACATCATTCCATCCTGCTCGTTTTTTTAGACGGTTTGCATAGTGAGGGCTTCTTTTGTCCCATAGTTCAGGGTGCCTCCTCATACTGTCAATGAACTCCTCCGGATCAGAGGTTCTTTCATTTGATTCTCCACATGCTTCTGCAGATGTGGCCTGCATTTCACTATGCTCTGCCATCCTTCTCCTGTTCTCAACAGGATTTCCTGATATCCCACAATCCTCTACTGTACTGCGGTCATGTGACCTTCCCCACAGCTTCTGTTATTTTTTACCGTGTTTTACCGCGTTTTTACCGCGTTTTTACCGCGGTTCCCATTCATTTCAATGGGGATAGGCGTTTTTACAGCGCTATTTTATGCGCCCTAAAGTTGCTGTAAAAAAGCTGTTTGCAGGATTTTTTTCAACGCCCAGCCAGCAAAACGCCTCAATGTGAAAGCCCTCAGTGATTTTACATTGAGAATGCTGGGGCAGGATTATTTCAGGCGTTATTACAGTGCTATTTTTAGCGCCAAAACGCTGTAATAACGCCTCAGTGTGAAAGGGGCCTTAGGCTGTCATTGCTGACTATTTCTCAGAAAAAAATTCTAGTTGTTCACATGTTATTACAGGTCCAACAGGTCATTACCTAGAACAAATATGCAAATCAGAAGTTCTGATGTCAGTGTATGCATGCTTGTTCCAGGTCAGTGCTTGTTCTAGGTTCCCAGAGACAGCCAGGCAACTAGAAATCTCAGAAGTAGATTAGCAAAGGAAAGCTGTATGTTTTATTTTTATCACTGCAAGATTTGTTTTATAAAGCTGTGAATTTTTTTGCATGTAATAGACTTCAATGGAGCCGCACCAAAAATGCAAGTGTTGCGTTTTCAATGCGTTTTTTATGCGCCTGGCGGTATGATTATGTCAGATTTTTGATGCTGAAAGCTGTACCATTATTTTGCATGGAAATTTGGCGTTTTATATTTTAGGCCTGTAATTCTTATTAATAACACACTTAAATCTGTCCAAACAAGAGTCTAGTAGACATCCCGGGTATGATAAAATTTGAATCACAAAATCATAAATTATAATATAATAACTATAAATAATTTAAAAAAATAATAATATAATAATTATAATAAAATTAATTTCCCCACTATTCACTATCGCTCAATTCTGCAAGTGTTCTTATTTACTATCACTGTTTTCTAGCTGGTCTCAAACCACTTTTTGGTTGCTATGGACAATCTCAAGTTTCCAGGCAGAAAGAACAGTATATATAATATAAAAGTGCATGCAGGGCACTGGACAAAACACTAGGGACTAGAGTTGAGCGGACACCTGGATGTTCGGGTTCGACGGGTTCGGCCGAACTTCGGAAAAAAGTTCGGGTTCGGGACCAAACTTTAACCCGAACCCGGACCCGAACCCGAACCCCATTGAAGTCAATGGGGACCCGGACTTCTAAGGACTAAAAAGGCTCTAAAAAGGTAATGGAAAGGGCTAGAGGGCTGCAAATGGCAGCAAAATGTTGTTAAGAGCATGGCAAGTGCTCTGCAAACAAATGTGGATATGGAAATAACTTAAAATAACATAAAAAAATAAAAATAAAAAATAATAATCTTGACCTAGGAGGACGAGGTCCATATGGAGTAGGAGGTTGAGGCGGCGGTGGATGTGGCTGTGTAGGTGGAAGCGGCGGTGGAGGAGGACGAGGTAGCCAACACTGATTCAAAAATACAACAATGGCTGGGTAAGGCCGGTGATGTGTCGAATTCTGTCCCCCGTCAAATAGTGTCCACCCAGTACTGCGCTTGCTCAGTATGTAGGACAAGGGGATTTCGAAAATCTCCCAAGACGAACGGCGCCTGCGTGGTGAGTTCAGGTGAAGGCCACACCATCCGTGGTTCAAGCCGAGCAAAGTGAGGCCGTGCCCGAAGCGTGGCGATTGAACCGAGCCCGTGAGGGGCCCTGTTACTATGTGCTACCGTATGTCCACTTGGATGGTGGGGCTTGAACCTGCACTCACAGCGCAGGCGCCGTTCATCTTCGGAGATTTTGTGAATCTCCTTGTCCTCTGTACTGCGCAAGCGCTGCGCCTTGGCAGTATGGGCCGGACACAATCGGATGGCCGGACAGTTTTTGTCACAACATCGGTATGCATGTCTATTCTGCACAAGGTACGGACAAGTCCTGTGGGATCCATGCCTGGTTCATTTTAATGAACGTGAGCTTGTCCACATTGGCTCTGGACAGGTGGCTGCGCTTGTCTGTGATATACTACTATATCTGGCACAGATCCACCACGTCCTCTCCCTGCAACAGGAGCTCCACCAGCAGCACCACGACCGGGGCCACCACGTCTCTTTGACCTTCTCCTCATATTTTCAAAATTTAGGATCTTGCCCTAAACGGCGTTTTTTGGAAGAGCAGAACACACCCACAGTACGTAACCGCTGAATCGCACAGCTACAGAACTGCAGAAAATGCTATTAAAAAAAAATGTTGTTTTTTTAGTATAGCACAGTAGGAGAAAACTATGTAGAAATTGTTTATTTCACACACCTCAAAATATGTATAACACACTGCAAACTTTTTTTTGTGCCCCTAAACGGCGTTTTTTGGAAGCGCAGAACACACCCACAGTACGTAACCGCTGAATCGCACAGCTACAGAACTGCAGAAAATGCTATTCAAAAAAAATGTTGTTTTTTTAGTATAGCACAGTAGGAGAAAACTATATAGAAATTGTTTATTTCACACACCTCAAAATATGTATAACACACTGCAAACTTTTTTTTGTGCCCCTAAACGGCGTTTTTTGGAAGAGCAGAACACACCCACAGTACGTAACCGCTGAATCGCACAGCTACAGAACTGCAGAAAATGCTATTCAAAAAAAATGTTGTTTTTTTAGTATAGCACAGTAGGAGAAAACTATATAGAAATTGTTTATTTCACACACCTCAAAATATGTATAACACACTGCAAACTTTTTTTTGTGCCCCTAAACAGCGTTTTTTGGAAGAGCAGAACACACCCACAGTATGTAACCGCTGAATCGCACAGCTACAGAACTGCAGAAAATGCTATTCCAAAAAAATTTTGTTTTTTTAGTATAGCAGAGTAGGAGAAAACTATATAGAAATTGTTTATTTCACACACCTCAAAATATGTACAACACACTGCAAACTTTTTTTTGTGCCCCTAAACGGCGTTTTTTGGAAGAGCAGAACACACCCACAGTACGTAACTGCTGAATCGCACAGCTACAGAACTGCAGAAAATGTTATTCAAAAAAAATGTTGTTTTTTTAGTATAGCACAGTAGGAGAAAACTATATAGAAATTGTTTATTTCACACACCTCAAAATATGTATAACACACTGCAAACTTTTTTTTGTGCCCCTAAACGGTGTTTTTTGGAAGAGCAGAACACACCCACAGTACGTAACCGCTGAATCGCACAGCTACAGAACTGCAGAAAATGCTATTAAATTTTTTTTAGTTTTTTTAGTATAGCACAGTAGGAGAAAACTATATAGAAATTGTTTATTTCACACACCTCAAAATATGTATAACACACTGCAAACTTTTTTTTGTGCCCCTAAACAGCGTTTTTTGGAAGAGCAGAACACACCCACAGTACTTAACCGCTGAATCGCACAGCTACAGAACTGCAGAAAATGCTATTCAAAAAAAAATTTGTTTTTTTAGTATAGCAGAGTAGGAGAAAACTATATAGAAATAGTTTATTTCACACACCTCAAAATATGTATAACACACTGCAAACTTTTTTTTGTGCCCCTAAACAGCGTTTTTTGGAAGAGCAGAACACACCCACAGTACGTAACCGCTGAATCGCACAGCTACAGAACTGCAGAATATGCTATTCCAAAAAAATTTAGTTTTTTTAGTATAGCACAGTAGGAGAAAACTATATAGAAATTGTTTATTTCACACACCTCAAAATATGTATAACACACTGCAAACTTTTTTTTGTGCCCCTAAACGGCGTTTTTTGGAAGAGCAGAACACACCCACAGTACGTAACTGCTGAATCGCACAGCTACAGAACTGCAGAAAATGTTATTCAAAAAAAATGTTGTTTTTTTAGTATAGCACAGTAGGAGAAAACTATATAGAAATGGTTTATTTCACACACCTCAAAATATGTATAACACACTGCAAACTTTTTTTTGTGCCCCTAAACGGCGTTTTTTGGAAGAGCAGAACACACCCACAGTACGTAACCGCTGAATCGCACAGCTACAGAACTGCAGAAAATGCTATTCAAAAAAAATGTTGTTTTTTTAGTATAGCACAGTAGGAGAAAACTATATAGAAATTGTTTATTTCACACACCTCAAAATATGTATAACACACTGCAAACTTTTTTTTGTGCCCCTAAACAGCGTTTTTTGGAAGAGCAGAACACACCCACAGTACGTAACCGCTGAATCGCACAGCTACAGAACTGCAGAAAATGCTATTCAAAAAAAATGTTGTTTTTTTAGTATAGCACAGTAGGAGAAAACTATATAGAAATTGTTTATTTCACACACCTCAAAATATGTATAACACACTGCAAACTTTTTTTTGTGCCCCTAAACTGCGTTTTTTGGAAGAGCAGAACACACCCACAGTACGTAACCGCTGAATCGCACAGCTACAGAACTGCAGAAAATGCTATTAAAAAAAATGTTGTTTTTTTAGTATAGCACAGTAGGAGAAAACTATATAGAAATTGTTTATTTCACACACCTCAAAATATGTATAACACACTGCAAACTTTTTTTTGTGCCCCTAAACAGCGTTTTTTGGAAGAGCAGAACACACCCACAGTACTTAACCGCTGAATCGCACAGCTACAGAACTGCAGAAAATGCTATTCAAAAAAAAATTGTTTTTTTAGTATAGCAGAGTAGGAGAAAACTATATAGAAATTGTTTATTTCACACACCTCAAAATATGTATAACACACTGCAAACTTTTTTTTGTGCCCCTAAACGGCGTTTTTTGGAAGAGCAGAACACACCCACAGTACGTAACCGCTGAATCGCACAGCTACAGAACTGCAGAAAATGTTATTAAAAAAAATGTTGTTTTTTTAGTATAGCACAGTAGGAGAAAACTATATAGAAATTGTTTATTTCACACACCTCAAAATATGTATAACACACTGCAAACTTTTTTTTGTGCCCCTAAACGGCGTTTTTTGGAAGAGCAGAACACACCCACAGTACGTAACCGCTGAATCGCACAGCTACAGAACTGCAGAAAATGCTATTCAAAAAAAATGTTGTTTTTTTAGTATAGCACAGTAGGAGAAAACTATATAGAAATTGTTTATTTTACACACCTCAAAATATGTATAACACACTGCAAACTTTTTTTGTGCCCCTAAACGGCGTTTTTTGCAAGCGTACATTAAAGTGCAAATTTTTTTTATTTTATTTTTTTGCCCTAAACGGGTCTTTTTTTGCACGAGCAAAATAAAATGCTTTTTTTTTTTTTTTTTTTTGCCCTATGGGTCTTTTGGAAAAGAGCACAATAAAGTGCCTTTTTTTTTCCCCCTAAAAGTTAGATTTTCTCTGACACTGGGCTCATGGCAGTGTAAAAAGACTGCACTGCAACACAAATAGGTAAACCTATGCAGATCGCTGATTTTAATCTCTGAATCTGGACTCCTATATAATATTCTCTCTCCCTGAAAGCACCAACACAGGAACCTGGCCCTACACTACACTATCTCTCTATCTTTTCCCTCAGATTGTAGAATCAGGACTACCTCATCTATCTTTCTATCTCTCCCTAAAAGCAGCAGCAGCAGACTAGATCCTCTCCCTATATATTCTGAAGCAGAGTGACATGTGTGCTGTGTGCCTCTAGCTTATATAGAAGCTGGGTCACATGTTGCACTGACCAATCACAGCCATGCCATTAGTAGGCATGGCTATGATGGCCTCTAAGGGCACACCAGCTAATCAAAAGGTGATTGGCTGGCCCCTGAAGCATTTCTAAATGCGTAATTAGATTGCCGAACCCGAACCCGAACCCGGACTTTTGGGCAAAGTCCGGGTTCGGTTCGGGAAAAAGCTAAAGTTCGGTACGGACCCGAACTTTACAGTTCGGGTTCGCTCAACACTACTAGGGACAAATGGGATATGAAATAATTTCATACAGTAATGTAATCTGTAAGATTACAGGTACTGTATGTATTATGAATTTTGTCATTTTTGAATTTGCCGCCAGGTTCCGTCCCCGTGCGTTGCAACGCTCGCAGGGAACGGAGCCTGGCACACAGAGGCATCGGGCGGAGGACAGAGCCCACAGACTCAGCGGGGGGGACATCGCAGGATCCTGGGGACAACGTAAGTAACCTGCACCAGGATCCTGCAATGCAATCCCGAGTGTGGCTCGGGGTCTTCGCTAATGGTACTGAAATCTCACCCCGAGCCACACTCGGGAAAACCGCCAGGGAGGTTAACACACTGTGTATAGCTGAGCTGGTTGCTATAGAGTAGGCCGGGAAGCTGGCCGCCTCGTCCTTAACAACCAATGGGTCATCAGCTGTCAGCGGGATTCCCCGTTGACAACTGAATGTAAAGAAAAGAATTGCAGGCAGAGAAATCAGGGAAAAAACAATGTGTGGCCCCCCAAATCCATACTAGGCCCCTACCTACAGCATGGCCGGTCAGGAAAGGGAGAGGACATAGGTGGTGCTTTGGGGCAGGGGGGCTCTGCCCCCCCACCCCAAAGCACCTTGTCCCCATTTTGATGGGGACAAGGATCTCTTCTCCACAACCCTGAGCTTTAACAAGGGGGCCCCAGATTCCGCCCCCCCCCCCCATGTGAATGAGTATGGGGTACATAGTACCCCTACCCATTCACCAAAAAAGTGTAAAAGTAAATAAAGACAGTACAAGGGTTTTTGACAAGACCTTTTTTTAAATAAAAAAATAATGTCCCCCAATGTAGATCCGTCATCAATCATGATGCCTGCTGCCACCGCTGGACCCAAAAAATGAAAAAAAAGCTCTGCTCGCAACAAACTCTCACTCGGTCTGCTTGCTCCACCATGTGATATTTCTTAAATATCTAAGAGGTGGGGCCACCCAGCAACACCACCTGGTGGCACTGCCCCTGGTGACGTCATTGACCTGTGCATGCTGGGCTGCTGACTTCAAAGGGGGGCGGTGCCACCTTTGCCTGGTGGCTACACCTCTTATCTATTTAAGACATGTCACAAGGTGTAGCAGATAAACCATGGAAGTGTTGAGCATTTGTCAGTAAGGAGAGGTTTTTTCGGGGCCAGCGGTGGGGGCGGACATTGTGATTAACAATGGATCTACTTCGGGGGACATTTTTTCTATTTTTTAATAAAGGACTTGTCAAAAACTCTTGTACTGTCTTTATACACTTTTTTGGTGAATGGGTAGGGTACTATTTACCCTATACTCATTCACATGGGGGGTGGCATCTGGGGGCCCCTTTGTTAAAGGGGGCTTCCAGATTCCGATGTGCACTCTGCCTGCAGACCCCCACAACCACAGTCCAGGGTTGTGGGGAAGAGACCATTGTCTCCATCAACATGGGGACAAGGTGTTCTGGGTTTGGGGGGGCAGGGCCTCCCCATCCCAAAGCACCACCATGGTGAGGGCATGTGACCTGGTATGGTTCAGGATGGGGGGCGCTCTCTTGTCCCCTCCCTTTTCTGACCCGCATGGCTGTATGCTCGGATAAGGGTATGGTATGGATTTTGGGGGGACCATACGCCGTTTTTTCCTGATTATTTTATTTGCAGGCTGATAACTCATCGATTGTTAAGGACACGGCGGCCGGCTTCCCAGCCCGCTCCTTCGAAACCAGCTATATACAGTGTGTTTAAAGAGAAAAAAAAACGCAGAATGCAAAATGCATGAAAACTGCATACAAAAACACAAAAACTGGCATCAACTGCAACCGCATAGATGAGAACCTAAACTTATTGCTGGATCCCTGCAGCCTGCCCTCCACCCAAAGCCATAGAGAAACCCCACCCCAGTGTGGGAAAAACAGTTATATGGTACCTTGTTGCTGAAGGAAACTATGGGGTTTATTTACTGTAACGACACCCCAAGTATGAAAGGGGTTATAGCCATTTATGATATGCCATTCCCGCACCAGGGCAGCTACTGACACTCCACAGTCAGGCGAACGAGACCCATAATGGTAATCCGCCCCTAATAACGAGACACAGCTATGTTGTTAGGTTTCCAGCAGGTCTGACAATCTTTATTGAGAAAGCAGGCTCTTATATACACTAAAAGAATATTGTAGTCCAAATGAACAATGACCCAACTCCACCCACAACATCACACAATGGTTACATAACGAGCCCCCAATACACATTATTCTGACATCCCTTAGCAGACAACAGGTGAGTTCATTAACTAATCCCTTTATACAATTACAGAGTTAATTATCACAATCCACAATGAACAGATCTTTAGAAGTTAGCCTGGACTCATTTACATTACACAGACAGTCAGGTGGTTGGAGGTGAAGACATTAACATCTTTCAATTAAGCTGTTGTGTTCAGAATCAACAACCAGTAAATAGTTCTTTACAGATATCCTGGGGAATATTGTGGATTAATATTACAGACCCATTTTAAAGCAATCCAAGACATATTCTCAATATCCATTATTTTCTGGCTCATATTTTTTAAGAACTTCTGGGTTCCACTGGCCCACCCGTTACATCTCTCCCCTTTCGGCAGGAGACTAAACACAGGAGGAGACCCCAGACGGGTTGTCTCCGAAGTTAGTCCATAGTTCCATTCCTCTAATGCCTGGACAACCCATCAGCATTGCTATTTTACTTACCGGGTCAGTAGCTGATGGTGAAGTTGTAAGATTGCAGGGCAAATAATGGAATGCAGTTCTGGAACAAGTCTCTTGCTTTGCTCTCTCAATGGCTCCCCAAAACTTGTTGCCGATGCTCTTGGGAGAGGTAAGGCAAAACCTGGGCGCAAATCCCATTTAACCTTTTGACAATTTCAGCCTGTTTGTGCATTTCAATGTTCAAGCCATGGGACATCTCATAATACATGACGTAGTGTCGTTGTTCTCATTGGCCTACTTGTCACATTCCAATTTTAGACTGTGATATTGTGCCTGATCTAAGGTACATGTCGGGGAAGATAGTCTTACCCGGGTCTCGGAAGCAAGCGGGTCGGTTCCAGCAGCACGGGTCTGTGCACAGGTAGTCACTGGGTTGGCTTCAGCGGGGCCCATCGGGGCGTAAGCAGAAATGAGGGGGGCCAAATCATTCCCCAGTAGTACATCCGCTGGTAAATCCTTCATCACCCCCACATTCACATGTTCCGAACCAACCCCCCAATCCAGGTGAACACGGGCAACGGGTAGCCGGATGACGGTGCCTCCCGCTACTCTTACGGCTACAGTGTCTCCGGTATGTTGGCTCTCTGGGATGAGGTTCTTCTGTAGTAGGGTCATGGTGGCGCCAGTATCACATAGGCCATCGGCTACCTTTCCATTGACCCAGACAGTCTGCCTGTGTTGCTGCCTGTTGTCCCGGTTAGCTGCTTGTATTGGATCAGCCTCGTGCAGGACGCCCCAATGTTCTTTCTCCTCAACGCAGTGGGCCGCAGGCATGGATGTGTGGGGGTTCCCCCTTGCTGGCTGTCTCCATGACTGGGACTGCCTGGCTGGATTCAACGGACAGTCTGGCTTTTTGTGCCCTAGGTGTTTAAAACTGAAATACCTGATGGGTTGTGAGTAGCCCTGGGTGTTGAACCTGGGCTGCTGAGAATAAGTGGCCGCTGGAGGTGGTGCTGTAGGGTGGCAAGACTGGGTGTGGTAGGCGATAGCCAGAGGGGGTGATCGATAATCCACCCGTTGTCTTGACCACAGGGTTATCCAGTTTGCGGGCGTCTGTGTATTCGTCTGCCAGGCGAGCTGCTTCAGGCAAGGTGAAAGGTTTTCGGTCCTGGACCCACTCTCTGACTTCCAGGGACAGTTTGTCAAAGAAGTGCTCCAGCAGGAACACCTGCAGCACCTCTTCCCCGGATTCTGTTTGGCATCCAGTGACCCAGTGGGATGTTGTGCGGTGTAGGCGGCATGCCCTCTCGGTATACGAGTCTCCAGTCTGCTTGCTCGTCTCTCGGAACCACCTCTGGTATGCATCCGGTGTGACAGCATACCTGGCCAACAGTGCTTCTTTAACCAGTCCATAGTTCATAATATCCTCGTCTGGGATGGGCCTGAACGCTTAACTGGCCCGGCCGGACAATTTCCCAGACAAAATGGTAACCCATTCCTCTCTGGGCACCCGGTGTAGGGCACATTGCCGTTCAAAATCAGCAAGGTACCCATCAATCTCCCCTTCAGTTTCAATGAAATTTTTAAAAGCAGCAAAATGTATCTTTCTCCTTTCATTTGGTGCTGCTCTGACTTCTGCTGCTGCAGCACCTCTTTGCTGTAACCAATTTGCATCCACAGCCGCTATAACTCGGTCTATGATCTCCGCTGTAGGGTTAGGACAATAATGTGCCAGTCTTATGTTAACAGCCCGATCAAAACTTGCCTGTTCGGGTGTCCTGTTTGTTACGCTGGGCCTTTTGGTTATGTTGGGTCTTTCAGCTCCATCCATTTTGACTCGTTCTGTGATTAATGTCCCTTTTCTTACGGTTGTTGGCCGGTCAGCCCTGGTTCTCCAGTAAGTCCTTGAGGGAAGAGAGCTTTAGCCGTCCCCACTGTGCTTCCATTGTCCTGTGTCCTCTTGTAGCTGTCCTTATAGGCTGTGGGAATCAACCCGCTGCTTGCCACCAATTGTAACGACACCCCAAGTATGAAAGGGGTTAAAGCCATTTATGATATGCCATTCCTGAACACCAAGGCAGCTACTGACACTCCACAGTCAGGCGAATGAGACCCATAATGGTAATTCCCCCCAATAACGAGACACAGCTCTGTTGTTAGGTTTCCAGCAGGTCTGACAATCTTTATTGAGAAAGCAGGCTCTTATATACACTAAAATAATACTGTAGTCCAAATGAACAATGACCCAACTCCACCCACAACATCACACAATGGTTACATAACGAGCCCCCAATACACATTATTCTGACATCCCTTAGCAGACAACAGGTGAGTTCATTAACTAATCCCTTTATACAATTAGAGAGTTAATTATCACAATCCACAATGAAAAGATCTTTAGAAGTTAGCCTGGACTCATTTACATTACACAGGCAGCTAGGTGGTTGGAGGTGATGACATTAACATCTTTCAATTAACCTGTTGTGTTCAGAATCAACAACCAGTAAAAAGTTCTTTACAGATATCCTGGGGAATATTGCGGATTAATATTACAGACCCATTTGAAAGCAATCCAAGACATATTCTCAATGTCCATTATTTTCTGGCTCATACTTTCTAAGAACTTCTGGGTTCCACGGGCCCACCCGTTACATTTACTATAGCACATAGTCTGCAAATGGGTTAACTAATGGTAACAAGCGATTCAAATCCATAGAAAACGACTAAATCTAGTCGGAAAAGGTATTCACTATAGCACACGGGGAATAAATAGTCACAAAATCAAATTCACTATAGGTCACATAAATCAGTGACCGACTAAATTAGTGCCCATGGAAGAAGCACGGGAATTGCACATGGAAATAATGATTAGGGATAAGCTTCGTGTTCGAGTCAAACCCATGTTGGACTTGAACATCGGCTGTTTGATCGTTCGACGAAGATCGAACATTATGGGCCATTCGCACCAAATTTGAGTGGCGTGTCATGGCCCATAATTCACTGCGGCATAGCAGTGAATTGCTGGCTGATGATTGGCCAAGCATGCACTATGACCCGCATGCTTGGCCAATCACAGTGCCGTCTGTACAGAGAGGCGTAATTGGTCAAAGCCAGGGTGGATTTGGCCAATCATGGCTCAGAGCAGTAGGTACACACCCCACACTATATAAGGCCGCCTGGAAGTCGGTCTTGTGTAGTGTGTTGTAGTTTGTGAAAGAGAGAGTTACAGAGAGAGAGACAGTGTCATTTATATTGAGTTACTTAGTGTGCTACCGTGTGCTTTGCATAGCGTTCACCTAAAGCTCACCTGAATACAGTTATTCTCTATACTGTGACAGGCAGGCCGGTGATTGTGCAAGCTGCAGACAGTCAGTGCATAGCATTCACCTAAAGCTCACCTGAATACAGTTAGTGACTATTATAGTGGTGTTCTCACAATAAAACCACAAGCAGAGAGCTGCAAGTATTTTCAGTGTACTGTGTCCTCTGCACAGTTTTCACCTAAAACTAACTGAAAACAATTGCTTTTTTTCCCATACTAACACCACAGCAGGCCATTAGTATGTCTGGAAGGCAAACAATGAGAGGCAGACAGTCACGAGGCAATAAAAGAGGGCAAGCAGGCTCTGTGTCTAGAGGCAACAGTGCTGCTGGTCATGGACACGGTGCATCCTCATCAGCACGTGGCCGTGGGACACGCTTGTCCTTCTTTTCGGCAGCTGGCCATGTTGAGCCGCAACATGCCCAAGACTTGGTAGAGTGGATGACCAAGCCGTCCTCCTCCTCCTCCTCATCCTCTCTCACCCAGGCTCAGGGTACTTTGTCTGGCAAAGCAGCTGCCAAACCGGCCTCTTCCCTCGGCTCAATGGCATCAGTCACTCCTTCCCTTGCCCCACCATGTCCTCCTGAGGAGTCCCCCGAACTGTTTGAGCACAGTGTTGGGTACATGCTCCAAGAGGATGCCCAGTGTTTTGAAGAATCCGATGATGGAACCCAGCTGGAGGAAGGCAGTAACGTGAGCTCAGAGAGAGGGGGTAGTAACGTGAGCCCAGAAAGAGGGGGTGCCCAACAAGTTCAGCTATCTGGCAGTCATGTTCCCCCAGCTGCAGCATACTGCCAGATTGGCTCCAGTGATGAGGAGGGAGGGGATGATGAGGTCACTGACTCCACGTGGGTGCCTGATAGGAGAGAGGAGGAGGAGGAGGCACATCTCCAATGAGGCAGGATGCCCTCCAGGGGCCAGTTTAAGGGCAGCACACCGACTGCATCACACCGCAGAGCTCCACATGTGCAGGGCGCTGCTGTCTCTGCGCGTTATTCAAATCGTTCTTTTGTGTGGGACTTTTTTCAGACGTGTGCAGCAGATCACACCATTGCCATATGCAACATATGTCTAAAGCGTATCTCGCGTGGCCAAAACATCAGCCGATTGGGCACCACGTGCTTGACCAGACATATGTCGACCTGCCATGCAGTCCGTTGGCAAGCGCACCTAAAAGACCCACACCAAAGAACAAGGAGGACCTCTCCTTGCTCCTCATCAGCTGGGATCTCCAACCCCACTATACCTTCAGTCCTCTCTGAAACCTGCACTGAGAGGAATGAAGGTGTAGAATTAAGTGTGTCACAGCCAAGTACAGCCAAGTACTTGCGGGCAATCTGCTATCAGTAAACCGACGTCCGATTGTACCAGGCAAATTTCCCTGCCCCAGCTGCTGCACCGCCGAAAGAAGTTCGCTCCCAGCCATCCACATGCCCAGCGGTTGAATGCTAGCTTGGCTAAATTGCTAGCACTTCAACTGCTGCCTTTTCAGTTGGTAGACTCTGCCCCCTTCCGTGAGTTTGTGGAATGTGCGGTTCCTCAGTGGCAGGTTCCCAAACGCCACTTTTTCTCACGGAAGGCGATTCCGGGTCTCTCTACCGGCATGTGGAAGGCAATGTCTTGGCCTCACTGGACAGAGCGGTCAGCGGTAAGGTGCATATTACCGCTGACTCATGGTCCAGCAGGCATGGACAGGGACGTTACCTATCTTTCACGGTGCATTGGGTGACTGCTGGCAGCTGGGAAGGATGCAGGACAAGGTGCAGTAGTGTTGGAGGTTGTTCCGCCACCACGCCTCCAAAATGTTACTACTGGTGATTCTGACACACCTCTCTCCTCCACCCCCTCCTCTTCTTCTTCCTCCATGGCCTCTTCCTGTGCTGATTTGTCCTCAGAACTAGCAGTGCTCTGTAGGCGTTCAAGGGGCTACGCAAGTACGCAGGCAAAAAGATGCCATGCGGTGCTTGAGCTGGTTCGCTTGGGGGAAAGGAGCCACACTGGGGCAGAGATTCTGTCAGCTCTGCAGGGGCAGGCTCAGAGATGGTTGACGCCACCCCAGCTTAAGCCAGGAAAGGTGGTTTCCGACAATGGCACCAACCTCCTCTCCGCCCTCCGACAGGGACAACTGACCCATGTGCCCTGTTTGGCTCACGTCCTTAACTTGGTGGTGCAGCAGTTCTTGGGCAGGTACCCATGCTTAAAGGAAGTCCTGAAGCAGGCCAGGAAACTCTGTGGGCATTATATAATGCCAGTGCTCGGCTGGCTGAGCTGCAAAAGGATTACATCCTGCCCAAGAACCGCCTAATCTGTGACATGCCCACCAGGTGGAACTCTACGTTGGCCATGCCGCAGTGGCTTCACACACAGCAGAGGACCATCAATGAGTATCTGTTGCAATATGGCACCAGGACAGGGTTAGGGGAGCTTGGATTTTTTTCCCCACGCCAGTGGGCCATGATCAAGGATGCATGCACTGTCCTGGCACCATTTGAGGAGGCCACGAGGATGGTGAGCAGTGACAGTGCATGCATCAGTGACACTGTCCCTGTTGTCCACCTGTTGGAGCACATGCTGCGTGGAATAATGGACAGGGCACTTGAGGCAGAACAGAGGCAGGAAGAGGAGGACTTCCTTACCTCTCAAGGCCCCCTTTATCCAGACAGTGTTCCTGCTGGCCTGGCTATAACACAGGAAGAGGACGAGGAGGAGGAGGATTGTGTCAGCATGGAGGTGGAGCCTAGCACTCAGTATCAGCAGCAGTCTTCAAGGGATGAATTACAGTCCCAGACACCCATGGACTTGTACGTGTCTGGGAGGAGGTGACTGCGGATCATGTCGTCCTCAGTGACCCAGAGGACTCGGCACCGAATGCCCCAGCAAACCTACGGTGCATGGCCTCCCTGATCCTGCAAAGCCTGCGGAAGGATCCTCGTATTCGTGCGATCCAGGAGAGGGATCATTACTGGCTGGCAACCCTCCTTGATCCACTTTACAAAGGTAAGGTTGCGGACCTTATCTTGCCGTCGCAGAGGGAGCAGAGGATGAGGCATCTTCGGGAGGCCTTGCAGAAAGGTCTGTGCAACTCGTTCCCAGAGACTGGGAGGTTACAAATTCCTGGTCCTGGACAACGTGTTGCTGAGGCTTCGGTCAGTCAAAGAAGGAGCGGTGGAGAAGGTGGCCGTCTGACCGATACGTTCAGACAATTTTTTAGTCCGCAGCCCCAAGGTATGATCGGTTCCAGCAACCATCGCCAGCGTCTGGTTTACATGGTGCAGGAATACCTAGGGGCAAGATCAGACTTGGACACCTTTCCCACCGAAAATCCTCTGGGTTACTGGGTCTTGAGGATGGATCACTGGCCAGAGCTTGCACAGTATGCAATTGAGATACTGGCCTGTCCTGCATCCAGCGTTCTTCCGGAACGCACATTCAGTGCTGCTGGAGGCTTTGTAACTGATCACAGGGTGCACCTGTCAAAAGACTCGGTCGATCGACTGACCTTCATAAAAATGAATCAGTCTTGGATCACCACCAGCTACCAAGCACCTGATGATGATGTAACAGAATAATTTTCTTTGAAATGTCAGATCCCTTCAAGACTGCCTATGCTGATGCAGAGTGACTATCCTGTTATGCTGAGTGACTATCCTCTTCCTCCTCAATAATCATGCTGATAGCTTGAAAGAACATTTTTGGTTCTGGGCACCGCCACCAGTGGCTAATGCCCAATTTTTCAGCCCCTGTTTAACAGGGACGTGTATTTACAATTTTTGATGCAATGCTTTGCAGCAGGGCTCATTGCTGTGCTCCAACTACAGTATCTGTGAGGAGTTGCAGTGTTGTGGCACCAGAACCAGTGCCTAAGGCCCAATTTTTAAGCCCCTGTTTAACAGGAGCGTGTGTTTACAATTTTTTATGCAATGCTTTGCAGCAGGGCTCATTGCTGCGCTCCAAGTACAGTATCTGTGAGGGGTTGCAGTGTTGGGGCACCAGTGCCTAAGGAGCAATTTTTCTGCCCCTGTTCAACAGGGGCATGTAATTACAATTCTTGATCTAATAATTCACAGCTGGGCCCATTTCTGCGCCCATCAAGAGTAACTGTGAGGACTTACAGTCTTGTGGCACCAGCACCACCGCCACCACCAAAGGCCCAATTTTTAAGCCCCTGTTCAACAGGGGCATGCAATTACAATTCTTGATCTAATAATTCACAGCTGGGCCCATTCCTGCGCCCACCAAGTGTAACTGTGAGGACTTACAGTCTTGTCGCACCAGCACCACCGCCACCACCAAAGGCCCAATTTTTAAGCCCCTGTTCAACAGGGGCATGCAATTACAATTCTTGATCTAATAATTCACAGCAGGGCCCATTCCTGTGCCCACCAAGAGTAACTGTGAGGGCTTACAGTGTTGTGGCAATACCACCACCACCACCAAAGGCCCAATTTTCCTTCCCCTGTTCCACAGGGGCATGTAATTACAATTCTTGATCTAATCATTCACAGCAGGGCCCATTCCTGCACCCACCGAGAGTAACTGTGAGGGCTTACAGTGTTGTGGCACCAGCACCACCGCCACCTCCAAAGGCCCATTTTTTCAGCCCCTGTTCAACAGGGGCATGCAATTACAATTCTTGATCTAATAATTCACAGCTGGGCCCATTCCTGCGCCCACCAAGTGTAACTGTGAGGACTTACAGTCTTGTCGCACCAGCACCACCGCCACCACCAAAGGCCCAATTTTTAAGCCCCTGTTCAACAGGGGCATGCAATTACAATTCTTGATCTAATAATTCACAGCAGGGCCCATTCCTGTGCCCACCAAGAGTAACTGTGAGGGCTTACAGTGTTGTGGCAATACCACCACCACCACCAAAGGCCCAATTTTCCTTCCCCTGTTCCACAGGGGCATGTAATTACAATTCTTGATCTAATCATTCACAGCAGGGCCCATTCCTGCACCCACCGAGAGTAACTGTGAGGGCTTACAGTGTTGTGGCACCAGCACCACCGCCACCTCCAAAGGCCCATTTTTTCAGCCCCTGTTCAACAGGGGCATGCAATTACAATTCTTGATCTAATATTTCACAGCAGGGCCCATTCATGCGCCCACCAAGAGTAACTGTGAGGGATTACAGTGCTGTGGCACCAGCACCACCACCAAAGGCCCAATTTTTCCTACCACTGTTCAACAATGGCATGTAATTACAATTCCTGATATAATAGTTTACAGCAGGGCGTTCCAGCGCCCACCAAGAGTAACTCTGAGGGCTTACAGTGTTGTGGCAACACCAACACCTAAGGGGCAAATTTCTGCAGAGTATATACGGCAGGCCCCTACTTTCAAACATCCAACTTACAAACGACTCCTACTTGCAAATGGAAGGAGACAACAGGAAGTGAGAGGAAATCTACCCCTAGGAAGGGAAATTCTCTCCTGTAAGAGTTAATATGGGAAAAAGGTGTCTCCTCTCTACTGATGCTTTATCACCAATCCTTGTTTCAATAAAACCCCCAAATTTTCCAAAAACATTTGTCATTGGGACGGAAAGTGAGGTGAAATGTTCTGAACAGGTGCACAGACAGCAAAACAAATGTTACAGGGGTGATAACCCTTCCCTATGTTCTCCAAAAAGCTTAAAAATAGATTTTTGGGCTAGAGCTACACTTAAAAAATGTACCTGTTCCAAATTACAAACAGATTCTACTTAAGAACAAACCTACAGTCCCTGTCTTGTTTGCACGACCTATATACTGCTGTTCGGAGTATATAGGGCCTTTTTCTATTTTGGGTGCAGCGTTCCCCTTAACCACTTCAATACAGGGCTTTTTGTACCTATTCAATACCGGGCCTATTTTGGCACTTCTCTCCTACATGTACAAATCATCATTCTTTTGCTAGAAAATTACTCAGAACCCCCAAACATTATATATGTTTTTTTAGCAGACACCCTAGGGAATAAAATGACGGTCATTGCAACATTTTTTCTTGCACAATATTTGCGCAATCATTTTTCAAACGCCTTTTTAAAAAAAAAAAATGGTTTCATGAATTAAAAAATAACAAAACAGTAAAGTTAGCCCAATTTTTTGGGAACATATGAAAGATAATGTTACGCCGAGTAAATAGATACCTAACATGTCACGCTTTAAAATTGCGCACACTCATGGAATGGCGCCAAACTTCGGTACTTAAAAATCTCCATAGGCGACACTTTAATTTTTTTTACAGGTTACCAGGTTAGAATTACAGAGGAGGTCTAGTGCTAGAATTGTTGCACGCGCTCTAACGCACGCGGCGATACCTCACATGCGTGGTTTGAACGGCGTTTACATATGTGGGCGACTTACGTGTGCATTCGCTTCTGATCGCGAGCTACCGGGGACAGGGGCGTTTTAATTTTTTATTTTTTTTTATTTATTTATTTATTTTACTTATTTATTTATTTTTTTACAATGATTTTACTTTTTTTATTTTTTTGATCACTTTTATTCCTATTACAAGGAATGTAAACATCCCTTGTAATAGGAATGTGTGTGACAGGTTCTCTTTATTGAGAGATGCAGGGTCAATAAGACCCCACATCTCTCCTCCAGGCTGGAAAGCATGAGATCAGTGAAAAATTTTTCACTGATTTCATACTTACAGCCGCAATGGCGGCTTTGTTTACATTTGAGACCCGGGCGTGACGTCATCACATCGCGCCCGGGCCTCCGACGATCATAGAGATGACTGGTGACCATCTGGTCACCAGTCATCTCTATGCTCATCACGTGACTCCACCAACGATGCCGGAAGATTCGCTCCGGGTCCCCGATCGCACGGGGGAGCCCGGAGAAGCACCGGATGGAGGCGGGAGGGGGGGTGTCCCCTCCCGCCGCCTATAAGAACGATCAAGTGGCAGAACCGCCGCTATGATCATTCTTATGGTGCACAGAATCGCCGGCACTTCAAAAAGATATCTGAATGATGCCTCTAGCTGCAGGCATCATTCAGATATCCCCCTACAAAGCCAAGGACGTCATATGACGTCCACCCAGGATGGGAGATCCCATCTGTGAACGTCATTTGTCTATGGCTGGGTAGGGAAGTGGTTAATATCCATACAAGACCCAAAGGGGCTGGTAATGGGCTGGGGTACGGGGGGGGGGTGATGGGGTAGCCATGCCATTTTTCTCAATGATTTTCATCCATATTGCCGGGACCAGACATTACATTAAAGCCGCAAGCAGTTTTAAATGGCTTTTTTTCCATTAGAAATGTCATTTTGTGCAGGGACAGTTCTAAACACGGGAAACACGTGCCACTTCACAGGCATACTTTAGATACCCCCAGGTACGATATTTAAATGAATATTTCACCTTTTTTTTTTCACTTTATGCATCATTAAAATCACTGCTCCCCAAAAAACGGCCGTTTTAAAAAAATATTTTTGCATTGATACATGTCCCCTGGGGCAGGACCCGGGTCCCCAAACCTTTTTTAGGAAAATAACATGCATATTAGCCATTATAATTAGCACTTTAGATTTTGAACGTTCGCGTCCATTGTATTTAATAGGGTTCTAAAGTTCGCACAAACTTTCGGTCCGTTCGCAGGTTCTGGTGCGAACCGAACCGGGGGGTGTTCGGCTCATCCCTAATATTGATTAGAGCTTAATCTCAAAGATTAAATGGTTCCTAAACATGTGGTATATTGTTTGGAGAAGATCTGCTTTTAAATTTCTTGAAACATTGTTGTGAAAGCAGAAATATGCTTGAAAGTCTGAGAAGAGATGAATTCACCCTGTTTTTAGGACTCTGTAGTGACACAACTGAGCATGCCCAGACTGAAAGTAATCACAATCCTACTCTCATTTAGTTTTAGCCCCGTGCTATAGTAAATTCCGAAATGTGGGCATGTCAAACAAGCGTTCATGACCAGGAATTTGTGACTATTTATATATAAATGCAGTGTCAACCATTTATTCTCATTGTATAACTGTTACTTCCACAAAACATACATTAAAATTTTGCGATGAACTCCTTAATTCCTCAAATAAATTGTCCTTGATGGGTTTTTATGTTGCTTCTTATTCCTTTTTTTTTACAGTGCTAGTAATGTGTAATGTTTTTGGAACAGATATTATTCTCTCTCTCTCTACATATATACAGTATATACATCTATATATAAATATATATAAATATATATATATATATGTATATATATACAGTATATATAGATAGATGGATAGATAGATAGATAGATAGAAGATATACAGTATCTCACAAAAGTGAGTTCACCCCTCACATTTTTGTAAATATTTTATTATATCTTTTCATGTGACGACACTGAAGAAATTATACTTTTCTACAATTAGGTGAGTGTACAGCTTGTATAACAGTGTACATTTGCTGTCCCCTCAAAATAACTCAACACGCAGCCATTAATGTCTAAACCACTGGCAACAAAAGTGAGTACACCCCTAAGTGAAAATGTCCAAATTGGGCCCAATTAGCCATTTTTCCTCCCCGGTGTCATGTGAC
Source organism: Rana muscosa (assembly GCA_029206835.1). NCBI lineage: Eukaryota > Metazoa > Chordata > Amphibia > Anura > Ranidae > Rana > Rana muscosa. The sequence continues at coordinate 1,174,381,890 of CM055122.1, forward strand.
TCATTAGTGTTACAAAGTCCCATGTGTGAATGGGGAGCAGGTGTGTTGAATTTGGCGTTATCGCTCTCACTCTCTCATACTGGTCACTGTAAGTTCAACATGGCACCTCATGGCAAAGAACTCTCTGAGGATCTGAAAAAAAGAATTGTTGCTCTACATAAAGATGGTCTAGGCTATAAGAAGATTGCCAATTTGGACATTTTCACTTAGGGGTGTACTAATTTTTTTAGCCAGCGGTTTAGACATTAATGGCTGTGTGGAAAAAGGGAAAACTGCGCTAAATAAACCTCTGAGCTGCAACAATAAGTGTTATACAACACAAAAACGAATGGAAAAGAAGAAAAAAGTTGCGCTAATTGTGAACGTGACACATAAAGTGACACACAAAGCAAAAAAAATTGTTTAACGCAGGTGGTCAAAAAATGTGATAAAAATAGCATATGATAAAGGAGCACGGCGGCTCACACAGTGAATAAAACACCAAACAGTGACATATATATAGCAATAATAAACACATACACCTGCGCACTGTGATCATATATGAAATCACTAATGATGAACTTGATCAATGAAAATTAAATGTGTCCATGAGAAACAAAAATCCAAAATCAAAGTTCATATAGATGCATTGAAAATAATCCTCCACCGTGACCAATGAAGTCCAAACTGAATGTACACTAAGAGCGAGTGATGTATAGGACAGCCTTCACCAATATAAATACTGCCTCTTACCGCAAGACATTGATCCCTTATCACAGGGGATCATGAAACGCCTGTGGCTTGTTCCCCAGCCAGGGATATGTGGCATACAGCATCCGACTATCAGGATGGCGTCTCAACCGGGAGGTCAACGGCTCAAATTGATAAAAACACGGTCCCGTATACCGAAAAAAGGAAAAGGACTAATAGTGTAAAACCTTACACATTTATTATATAAAAAAGTGAATGCACACTTACAGAAATTTTAAATGAACGGGCATGAGATAAGCCGGCCGGCTCTAAGATAAAGCAGCCCGTATGTCTCCGGGTAGCGTGGGTGCGATGACGTCAGAACGTAGCTCCTCCCTATGCATTTCGCCACTATAGGACGTGTTCACGGGATACGGGCGGCGTTCTGACAAATAACCATCCGAATCAAGTGGGATAGATTCCATCACGTCCCAGGTGGGCAAGTATATAGACTTCTATTTGCAACCCTTAGTGCGTAAAATTCCATCTTTTATTAAAGTCACTTGTCATGTCATTAATCTCCTTTCTGAATATACACCCAGCAATGGCATTTGGTTGGTCACAGCGGACGTTACATCCATGTACACTGTGATCCCACCAATTAGGTTTAGATGCTGTTCGCTACTATATGGATCGTGATTCTGATCTGCCTGCAGAACAGATTGTTTTTATTATGGAGTTATTAGAGTATGCAGCTACTCATAACTTTTTTTGGTTTGATGGCTGTTTTTATAGGCAGGACAGAGGTGTCGCCATGGGGGCTAAATATGCCCCCAGTTTGGCAAACCTCTTTATGGCCAAATGGGAGGAGGATGTCGTCCGTGCCCACACTAGGCCTGAGGTGGCCTTGTGGGCTCGTTACATAGACGACATCCTCCTCCTATGGAGGGGTAGTCAAGCTGACCTCTCCGATTTCATGGACTCTCTGAACATCAGCTCCAGAGGTATTCATTTAAGCTATGTGGCTAGTCAGGAAAAAAATAATTTTTTTGGATCTGACTATTTCTGTGGGTGGTGGTGGTTTTATTACTTCAACTTTTTTTAAACCCACCGACAGAAATTCTTTCATCCCTAGCAGGAGCTGCCACTATGTTCCTTGGTTGGGTGCTGTGCCTAAGAGCCAATTTCTACAGTTGAAGAGTAATTGTTCGGATCATACTACCTTTCTGGCACAGTCTGAGATTTTGACGAAGAGATTCATAGATAAGGGTTACTCCTCTGAGTCCCTTAAAGTTACTTTGGATCTGGTCAGTTGTGTGGATCGTGCAGATCTACTGAAGGAGAAAGATAAGAAGGAGTCTGGTGTCTCATTCCATAACCCTTTTATTACCAACTTTTCATGCCAACATTCTTAGGTGAAACACATTGTCAACAAACACTGGCATATTCTTAAGAATGACAGGGTACTCAATACCATTCTACCAGATAGACCTCAAGTAGTCTTCAGAGGGGCTCCAGCATTGAGGGATAAACTTGCGCCCAATATTCTGGATCCACCTACTAATAGGCTTACTTTCTTTTCTGACCTTACGGGTTATCCCACCCCCCTCATCTGTTTTCCTCCCCCCTTTTTTTTGGGTTTCCTATCAGGTCACACTGTGTTAGGTCCCCAAGGGGGAAGATAGGGACTATGTATTCCGTAGTCCTTAATGGTGTAATTTTCACCTATATTATGCATCATGCAATTTTTTACATATATTTTTTAGTATTAACGTTTTGTCCACGATCCATATGTATTTTTGAAATATTATTTTATGTAATGTTTATGACACCTTCTTCCTTGGAGTTTTATCAATTAAGCCCTTTGGATTTGATTATATGTTTTTGTACACTCAATGTGAATCTCGGGTTAATGTCTGGTCCGTTTAGAACCAATAGATTAGTTTTTTTTTCTGTTTAGTATCATTCCCTTCATTGCGAGACCGTTTTTGGGTTTCTCCTATATCTGGTGACATTAAAATGCAATTGTTTGTTTATAACATTATTTATTGTTTGTACCTTTAGTTTTGCCCATCTATCCTATTGGAATTATTATTTACCATCCCTTTACCAAGATGGTGGCGCCTCTGACGTCCCGCGGTTCACATCGAGGCTTGGTTGATTCAGATGGTTATTTATAGCGGTGCATAAGAACGCCGCCCGTATCGCATGAACACGTCCTATAGTGACGAAATGCGCAGGGAGGAGCTACGTTCTGACGTCATCGCGCCCACGCTACCTGGAGACATACGGGCTGCTTTATCTTAGAGCCGGCCGGCTTATCTCATGCCCGTTCATTTTACATTTCTGTAAGTGTGCATTCACTTTTTTATATAATAAATGTGTAAGGTTTTACACTATTAGTCCTTTTCCTTTTTTCGGTATACGGGACCGTGTTTTTATCAATTTGAGCCGTTGACCTCCCGGTTGAGACGCCATCCTGATAGTCGGACGCTGTATGCCACATATCCCTGGCTGGGGAACAAGCCACAGGCGTTTCATGATCACCTGTGATAAGGGATCAATGTCTTGCGGTAAGAGGCAGTATTTATATTGGTGAAGGCTGTCCTATACATCACTCGCTCTTGGTGTACATTCAGTTTGGACTTCATTGGTCACGGTGGAGGATTATTTTCAATGCATCTATATGAACTTTGATTTTGGATTTTTGTTTCTCATGGACACATTTAATTTTCATTGATCAAGTTCATCATTAGTGATTTCATATATGATCACAGTGCGCAGGTGTATGTGTTTATTATTGCTATATATGTCACTGTTTGGTGTTTTATTCACTGTGTGAGCCGCCGTGCTCCTTTATCATATGCTATTTTTATCACATTTTTTGACCACCTGCGTTAAACAATTTTTTTTGCTTTGTGTGTCACTTTATGTGTCACGTTCACATTAAGCGCAACTTTTTTCTTCTTTTCCATTAATGGCTGTGTGTTGAGTTATTTTGAGGGGACAGCAAATTCACACTGTTATACAAGCTGTATACTCATTACTTTACATTGTAGCAAAGTGTAATTTCTTCAGTGTTGTCACATGAAAAGATATGACAAAATATTGACAATAATGTGAAGGGTGTACTATGTATACAGTATATAGATAGATAGATAGATAGATAGATAGATAGATAGATAGATAGATAGATAGATAGATATTTGTGTATATACTGCCACGTGCATTGTGTATGCCCAGGGACTTTGCCATGTGTAAAATATCTTTTGTTACACTGAGCATGTTCAACCACATTACCATTTGAGCCATATATCTGGATACACTGTGCATGCTCAGAGACTTTGCTGTTTGACATCTGATAAGTAAATGGGAGATAATGCACTTGTTGCTCTCCTTCTCACAAACATCTAAACCAATACTCCCACAACTGTCTTCATAAACCACACACAATACCATTGTTGATGCAAATTTAAAATGAGTAACAATTTTGTGTTTTGTTTAGTATTTTCAAATGATCATAATTTTCACCACAAAGATGTAATATGTGTACCTACATCATTAATCCAAATCAAAATTTCATTACCAAAATTTAGAGGGTAACACCACTATTCAACACTCACACACAAATAAACACCAAATATCACAGAATAAAACAAGAAACAGAACTGGTCATATAGCAGTATGCTGACAGTAATCAGCCATACCCAGTTTTGGAACCAGATGGCATATCACAGACACAGGTTGGTTAATGACACTCAGGACTTCCAGTGAACATCTGCATTGATTCACTTTTTGCACCCAAGGGACTTAGGGCTGTTTTACACCACAGAGATGAAGGCTCCATGCATGTGGCAGCACACTGGTTAGCACTTCTGCCTTGCAGCACTGGGGTCTTTTGTCCGAATCCCAAACGTGCCACTATCTGGTTAGAGGTTCTTCCTCTGTTGTGGTGTTATAGCTTCTTTTTCACAATGTATTATATTTGGGATGGGTTTCACATAATGGAAACAAAAGAAATGACATTATAAATAAAGTGAGTGTGGATTTTACGCCAAATCTATAACAGTTTTTTTTTTTTTTTGGTCAAATATGGATATATAAGTATGGTGTCATCCTGCATCCATATTTAAATGTTGGATTCTGATGACGAATGTGCTTGTCAACAATTTGTGTGAAGCAGCCCTCGCAAAGTTGACATTTCATGCTTTGTACCATCCACATGCCCAACAATGTACAACTTGATTTGTTTTGGTTTTGGTATCACTGATCGTGGCCAGAGACTTGGACATTTGATATTTTCCATTATACACTGCACAGATACATATGCATATATAGCTAAAGCATTTCTTCATGTGTCAAGAGTGTGTGTTCCTGAACAACAGTGAGTACTTGCGGCATACATGAAGAGACAGAATTAATTACACTGGTGGGTGTGTCCTTAACTGGGTGGGTGTAGGTGTGCTATCAATCCAACCTATGTTATATAAAGGCCTGCACTAGTGCGGTTTGCTTTGCCTGAAAAGACACCAGATAATTTGTGGGGCAGGGTGCTATAGTGTGCATAATGATCCACACTGGCTGTGGTTTGATAAATGTTTTGTCTGTTTGTTGTGATTGTTTTGCAAGGTCCCAGGTCTGAGAGTGATAACGCCAAATTCAACACACCTGCTCCCCATTCACATTTTGGCCCTAAGGCCATGTTCACACTGATGCGACAGACGCTTCGACATTGGGAGCTCATGTCGCCTGACGTGTGAAAATCAATGTTTCCCTATGGGAGCCGTCTTAACTGGTCCGACACATGTCGGTCCGACTTTGAAAATGCTCCCTGTACTACTTTGGTCCGACTTTGATCCTACTTAAGCCCATTGAATATCATTGAAATCGGATCGAAGTCAGAACGCCGTCTTGCATGCTCCGACTTTGGCATGCGACTTGTGCTCTGCTGTTCTTGAGGGGGAACTTTTGAGGGGGTTCTTGATAGGTTCCCCCTCCAGGAGCATACCAGGCCCTTCGTTCTGGTATGGATTTAAAGGGGAACCCCTTACGCCCCAAAAAAACGGCGTGGGGTCCCCCCAAAATCCATACCAGGCCCTTATCCGAGCACGCAGCCCGGCCGGTCAGGAAAGGGGGTGGATACAAGTGAGCACCCCGCCCCTCCTGAACCGCACCAGGCCGCATGCCCTCAACATGGGGGTGGGAGCTTTGGGGCAGGGGGGCGCCCTGCAGCACCCCCACCCCAAAGCACCCTGTCCCCATGTTGATGAGGACAAGGGCTTCTTCCCGACAACCCTGGCCGTTGGCTGTTGGGGTCTGTGGGCGGGGGGCTTATCGGAATCCGGGAGCCCCCTTTAATAAGGGGCCCCAAGATCCCGGCCCCCCACCCTAAGTGAATGAGTATGGGGTACATTGTACCCCTACCCATTCACTTGGGGGGAAAAATGTCAATTTTTAAAGTCATTTATTAGGCAGCTCCGGGGGTCATATTCCGACTTTGGGGGTCTCTTCCGACTCTCCGGCCTCTTCTCCTGTTCTCCAGTGCCTTCTCCGTGCTCTCCGGTTCTTCTCCCGCTCTCCAGTGCTTTCTGCCTTCTGCCGGGCTCCTCCACTATCTTCTGCCAGCTCTTTTACTAGCGGAGGCCCGGTCTTCTCCGTCGTCTTCTTCCCTCTTCTCTTGTCCCAATGTTGACACAATGCTCTCTCCCGCTGTAATGCCATGTGCACGGTGCGCAATGATTTATATAGGCATGGGGCGTGGTCACCAGGTGATGTCTCTCGGTGACCCTGCCTCTTATGACGTCACAGACCCGGGGAATGATGGGCCTTTCTAACCATTATGTAAAGTGCTGTGACAAATGCTGCAACATTAAAAGCCATTATATTTTTTGGGCAATTGTTTTCTTGGTGAGGATTAATAAAATATTTTATAAGTGGAATGTATTGTTCACACACCTTTCTACAAAATAATTTTATTCTGCACGCATGCAAGTCATTAAAAAGAAAAAAAAAGTGTAAATCCAAAACTAAAAGAGCAAGCATTTAACAGCTCCAATGCTGATTTTCAGGTTCCAATGATTTTTTTTATGGCCTAGGTATACTATTGACATCGTCAAATTAACCATTAATTTTCTCTAATCACCAATTTTCTCTAATCATCAGAGCTTGTACAATCATATTGTATAGTGTATGGCCACCTAAAATGAACTACCAGCAGTTGCTAACTACTTCTAATCCTTTGTTTGCTTTGCAACAACATTTTCAAAATACAAATCCACTTCAGTAACATTTAGAAAGTTAGGGGTAGCTCTTAATTGTGTCCAGGGACTTCTACATAGCTTTGTGGAGTGGAGTTGTGCTGCCTGCCACAAGTTTGATCAGAAAAAAAAATCAGCATGGAGGTCCCCCCAATCCAAACCAGGCTCTTAGGTCTCTATTACTGTATATGATAAATAATTGTTAATGTCTAAAAATAATTTTATTAGAATGTTTACTTCCAGTTATATATGTTTATGCTTTCATCATGGTACGACTATATATTCTAGATAGAAATCTGATCAACACAGTGGCTTTGTGGTTAGCGCTCTGATCTAGCAACAGTCAGGTTATGCGTGCAAATCCCACCTATGCTACATGCTACCTCCCAAAAGTTTCAATGGCAAATGGATATGTGTGTAGGAGAAATTATATTTGCCATCAGCGTGATGCAATTTATCTCTCGCGGATGGCACTTTTGCCTTCGCCAAAGTATGTATAAATTTGCCATTCTAGGGAGGTTTTAGCATGGGTGGGATTTGAACTCATGACCTAAGTGCTGCTATCAAAGAGTGCTAAAGATTAAGCCGCTGTGCTGAGTACAATAATAACTAGAATATAAGAAGTACCATGATTACAGTATAAACATATATAAATAGAACTCAACATTTTCATAAAATTAGACATAATTAGACATATAGTTTGACATATATAGAAAAGAGATATAACCCTTACATCAATGATAATAATATAAATATCAGCAAAAGAAGCAAAACAAGTCACATCTACTAATTTTTGACGATTTTACAATGATCTTGCATTTGTATTTTAGGAGAATATAGATTCTCTTGATCTACTGTATGTTCATTTTTTTAATCATTGTACTACTGTATATTCTGAGAACAATTGTGCTCATCTTAATAACTTACTGTAGTGTGTAGTACTCCTACTCAGGGAAGACTCAGACCATGGGTTCAAATCCCAAGCATGGGATCACCTGCATACATTTAAAACAGCATAGTATGCTGAAAATAGGCGAACGCCTAACTGCCACTTCAGCATGGTTGTTTCCATAAATTGCATGCTCAATTGCATACAATGGTATGTTATTTAGCAAACATATTGTGTGGAAATAAATTAATTGAACACGCAGGGTGTTAGCATGTTTGGCATTTGAACTCATGACAGTATATTTACTGTACTGTTAAGTGCAACATGCAGAAAAAAATGGTTTCTTTTTCTTTTTATTATGGAAGGGAAATATTTTTCTTCATCTTAATAACACTCCTTATTCAAGCAACTTTTCAGATGAATCTTTAGTCAAAATATTTTGCATATAGTGGGGAAATGTAAAGAAGTAACTAGGTAACACTATTTTGCCTTCTGACATTTTCATTTATGCTTTCTAAATGTTTTACTCTATTTAACTGACAGGGGCTTCAATAATGATATTATTATAACACAAAACTACTAAATGTAATTGCAACATTTTAAATGATCATACAGATACAGTAAGCTTAACTCATTTTTAGGTTGTATTTCTAGCAAGTATAGTTCTGTTGAAGACTGATATAATTGTATTTGTTTATTCTGCAGTACTTTACTAAATATATATACTATATACCTCAGTCCCTGCCTCTGAAGGTGTTACAAACTAAACACATCTTGATGTTCTTTTTTGGGTCATATTTTCATGAAAATTTTTCATGTACAAATTTGTAGCCACCTGGGTTCACATCTGCTTCTAAATAGTGAAATGTGTACTGATGCAACACAATTTTTATGAAAATATTATATACAGGACAAGAAACTTGGAGGTGTATTATATTATAAGGAGTGTGTTAAGGAAGAATTTGCTAATTAACATTCTAGATTTTCAGCAAAACTTTATTGCCTGAGATTTTAAAAAATGTGTGTAAGAAAATGCTCTAAAAGCCACCAATCTCCAGGCAAACAGTCTATACCAGGGGTCTCAAACTGGCGGCCCTCCAGCTGTTGCAAAGCTACAAGTCCCATCATGCCTCTACCTGTGGGAGTCATGCTTGTAACTGTCAGCCTTGCACAGCCTGATGGGTCTTGTAGTTTTGCAACAGCTGGAGGGCCACCAGTTTGAGACCCCTGGTCTATACAATAGCATCTATGTAGTACAGTCTTGTCCAGGTCCTACTCCAAACCATGACTGAATAAAGCAACAGAAAAACCCTGATGGAGTCATCCCTCTGCTATTTCCAACTTTAAACCTATTTGGAGCCCTAGACACATATAATTGTGCAAGACAATAGAGCAATATATCACTCAAAGTGCTAACCCAGTTATCTAGCCTGATGCACATGTAAGGATTTTCAGAAACAACAATGTAGAGGATCCACAGTCGGCAGGCAAAAAAGAAAAACATACAGGTATGTCACAAGAGGATCAGGTACATATGCAGACATTTTTTAGATCTTACAGTTACAGGTCTTAATATTGAAGCGTAACCGATCCATCAGTGTAAAATAGGTAACTGGGAAATCAGGTGCTGATCAGTTTCTTCCTCCAAGCTAAAGGAAGATTTACATAAAACCAACAGCCAGGGTAAAAAGGGAGGGGGGTTGGGAGGGGAGAGGTGGGTGAAGAGGGAGACTTGGAGAAATTAGGGCTGGGAAAGCAGGAGATTCTTGGGGTGTCTGAGCATAAAGTGCAGTCCTGGGGGCATTCAGGATCCCGGCCCGCTAGAGTCATACCTCACTTATAAGCATCTCCTCATATTCCCAGGAATTCATAAACATGTTCCAATGAATCCAAGCTTAAACTTTTCTTTTAAACTTTTAAGTGTAGCTGTAAGATTTTCAATTTTGTGAGTTTCAGAAATCTTGGAGAACCATACTGTAATCTGTAGGGGAGATTCCTGTATTAAGAGGGCCTGAATGCACACCTTAGCCGCATTTACAAAATTAATTAACATTGTCTTTTTGTATCTAAAATAGAGGAGATGGGAGATTTGCAGCAGTTAATGGGCTGGGCAAGTTCCTAAGTCAAAATCTGTTAGCTGTTTGATAAAGTTTCTGACCTGCGATCAGAAGGTCCAAAATATATAAAGTAGGGTGCCCTCCACCCTCTCCCATCTCCAGAATCTGTTGGATGTTTGAGAATACATTTTTATCAACACTGTTGGGACTCTGTACCACCTGGCCAGTACTTTATAACCCAGTTCTTGATATTTGTTTGTTATTCAGGAGTACTGTGCAAAGCAAATGATGAGTTTTTCTAGTAGGGAAACCCTTAATGTACGGATTCTGTCGGATATGACTTAAAAACATACATCCTTGGCGTGTACCGTTGTGCAAAGAAAAGTAAGGGATAAATAACCTTTTTGCCCCTTATTGCGGCAAAAAGCCAAAAAATATAAAGCTGTTGTCCATCCGCACATGTGTTCTCCCAATCTGATATGGGTCAATGTTGCCCTCAAAAAGTGCCAGTCTACCCGATCTATTCTGTAAATAGCAGGCAAAGTGGGATCTTTTGGAAGCATGCCAAATATATGGAATTGAGCACCCACATAGTGTTGTCTTTAGCTTTCCACGAAGGCACAAAATGCACTTGATTGGGGTGGGACAATGAACTGGATAAGATTCATAAGCTGAGAGAATAAGATTTTTGTAAATATTTTCAGATCCAGATTCAAGAGCAACATTTGTGTGATAGTCATTGGCCTATTTAGGTATCACAAAAATATGTGCCTGTAAAAAGTCTGGCAGAAAGGCTTGACCTTAAAGTAAAGAGTTGAAGGCTACCATAATCTTCAGGGCCATAAGAGGTGCAAACATTTTATATTATCTGCTTGAGAACCCATCTGGGCCTGGTGCCTTATGAGGTTTGAGTGTTTCATTTGAGATAGTTGTCAGCTGTCAATGGAGCATCAAGGGCCTCTTCTATGTCTGTAGGGACTGTTGGGAGCCCAGACACCATTGGGTAATCACATATCCCTTGCAGTTTTATGTCTAGGTTGGCTTGATCCTCCAGAGCAAGGTTACAGAGGCTAGTGTAGCACTCTTGAAATGCAGGGGCTATGTCTACCGATATGTGGCATTGATTGCCTCTAGCATCTGTCACATGAGAGATATAGGTTCTTAGGGTCGTTTTGCTTAGAGAGTGGGCAAGCAGCCTACTTGTTTTTTTGCCAAATTCATAATACAGCTGCTGGATTTTGGTAAGCCAGGTATTGGTATCATGGAGGAGAAAATAGGCCAATTTCTCTCTGAATTTTAAGGTTGACAGCCACTGAGTGTGAGAGGGGCTTCTTATTGGCCATGTAAAGATATGCAATCTCCCCCAGTAGCTGCTGTAATTGTGCATTTCTGGTCTACTCTATTTCCATGTTTTTTCTGATGATGTGGCCCCTCATCACGCATTTGTTGCTCCCACTACGTAATTGTAGGTGAGTCCAGTGTGTCATTATTAAAACATTGATAGAGTAGAGTACATTGGTCTGCATGCACCGTGTCTTCCTGTTGCAAAATTGCAAATTGGAGCTCTAGAGTAGCCAGGGCATGGTCAGATACCATTTGGGTTCCAATTGCCGGTTTGCAATCGTCTAGCTGGAGAAACTGGGAAACAAGTATGTAGTCAATTTGAGAGTAAGATTTTTTGGGGAGGAGAGTAGAATGTGTAGTCTCCACCATCAGGGTTGTGGATGCACCAAACGTTTAGCAAAAAAAGGAATTGGAGCTCTTGTTTGACTCTGTAGAGGTTGGGATATGACAGGTGAGAATAGGTTTTGCATACATCCAACAGAAGATCAAGGGTAAGATTTAGATCTTCGCCAAGAATCAGAGCCCCATCTGTGAAATGTTGGAGGGCATTGAGGCACTCCTTCAGACACTGTAGCTGAGCCTGGTTGGGGATTTTGAGGCATTTCCTGTATAAAGAAAACAATTACACCAGGGCACCATAACCCACGTTTTACAGTAGAACATTTCTCAGGACCATTGAGTCCATGGACATCCAGTGTATTGAATTTGCAGAGAGGAATTATAAATGGTCCAAGAAAAGATGAAAAAAAGCAGTAGTCTGCCCGTTCGAAAGTGGGCTATATCCCTTCATGCTGGGGAGGGAGGAGGACGGGGGGATCAATCTGACTCACTAAAAGTCCCAGGACGGGAAGTGAGCCTATACATAGAGCAACTTCCCCAGGCTACAGAGCTCCAAAACCCCTGCATCCCTCCACTAGGACACCCCCACAAAGTGCAGACAACCTCAACCACCAGATCAACAGTAGCAGAATCAAAGATATTCATTCTGGTCCGAAGTGTAAGGGGCTCTTCTGAACTATCTCAACATTATCACAAAGGGGATCAAGGTTCAGCTGTATAAGAATAAGCCTTCAGAATCACTTCATAGAAGCCAAGATACTGGATTACACTGTTCCATATAAACCGCTAAATGTGGCAAAAAGTCCTTACAGCTAGGTAATGTGCACATTAAATGTATAATAGAACATTAAGGCACCCGAGGAACTCCAGTCTAGGCTGAGGGCCATAAAGACCACAAAAGAGAAAAAATGTAAGCAAGATGTTAAGATGTTATTACCTACTGTCTGACTGAGGCTCCAGTGTGATAACATTTAAAGAAAGAACAATTCTGTCATGCAACATCGGTACCCAAACAAATTTTTTATCATTTTTTTTCACATAAATATAGTTTTTTTTTGGTGGTATTTAATCACCACAGTTTTGTTTATGTTTTGCTTAATGAAGACCAAAAAAAGAAAAAGTTTTCATTGTTTATAATAAAATTTTCACTGATGTGCGCTGATGAGGCTGCACTCATGGGTACTGGTAGGCTGCACTGATAAAGGTGTCAATGGTGAGGTGGCACTGATGGGCACTAATGAGGCTGCACTGACAGGGGACACTGATGGTCACTGGTAGGCAGCACTGATAGGTGACACAGATGAGGAGGCACTAATGGGCTCTAATTGGCTGCACTGGTGGGCACTGATTGGCAGCACTGGTGGGCACTGTTGGGACTGCACTGATAATCAGGACACTGATAATCAGTGCCCTAATTATCAGGGTACATGTCCCTTTTACACAAGCCAGTTATTGTCTCTATTATCCTCTCTTCATGCTGTCAGCATAAGCAAAGGAGTGCCGATAACCGGCATCTGCGATCAGCTGTGATTGGATGTGGTAAAGTGGCTTTGGATTTGGATTTGACAAGTGGTTAAAGACTGCATAACACAAATAAATGGTATCTTATATGTTATTGTGGCTATACAACTGAAGGTTCCTGTATGACTCTTTAAACAAGTACCAAATCCAGTTACTATGTGATGCACAAGCCTCATAAAGTAAAAAAAAAAAAATTTCCTTTATGACAGCAGGATGATTCAACAATTAAATGATGTAAAGAGAGGTCTGGCGTTTGTTCTGAGTTATACTCATGAGGGGCTTTTCCCCAAACACAATGGGCGAGTGAAGAAGTACACTGCTATTGGGACATTATTGGGTCCCAAATACATTCAAATAGACCCCAGCTAATCATTATTAAGTGGGTAAATCTATCACAAAGTATTTTAACTTTTTTTTTTTTTTTTTTATCAGATATTCTGTATTTCTTCTATATAAGCATTCTTATACATATAATATTTTCTTTCCATATACAGCATTATAAATATAATTTACGACAAGCAATAGAGGAATAAACCCATTCTCCCTTTCCCCACCCCACACATTTCACTTCTTCTCCCCTCCCTTTCATTCCTCCCACTCATCCTCATATTCCCATCCCCCCTCTCTACCACACCTCCATCTCTATCCATTCTTTCCATATATTCATGAATTTCTTCCCATTTCCCCTCTTATTATATATAAATTCTTCTTTCCTAATAGTATTGTCTATTACCTTCCTCCATTCTGTTCCTGTTGGGGGGTCTTTTGCTTGCCACCTTTGCGCTATAAGTTTCCTACCTTGGAACAAGCATCTTAATATTGCTGTTTGCGTATCTCCTGGTATTCCCCTTTCTTCCATCAAGCCTAGCACACATAGTCTGGCCTCGGGCTGTAAAGATGTCCCGAATACAACATTTATTCCATCTATTATTTCTTTCCAATACCAGTACAGCTTGGGACACCTCCAAACCATATGTATCAAGTCTCCTTCCTCATTTCCACATCTCTGGCACTTCGCATCTTGTCTCCTACCAAACTGTAACATTCTTTGGGGTGTGTAGTATACTCTATGTATTAAATATAATTGGGAGACCATTTGGGAGGGGGAGAGTGTGACTCTAGGGCCTGCTTCCAATATCTTCTTCCACTTGTTATTGGACCCACATCTCTTTCCCATTTCCCTTTATTCTTAGTGTCAGGCCTCTCTTCCTGGTCCACCTCACTTATACACTTATACATCTCTGAGATTGTCCCTTTAGATGTATCCACATTTACTAATCTACGGAGCTGGGGCATTTCGTTCCATACTGGTGTCTCCTGCCCAAATTGCGAGTTCAAGGCATGCCTGACCTGCAAATATCTGTAAAATGATTTATTGGGGACTGAGTACTCCTCCCTTATCTCCTGGAATGTTTTTATTCTCCCCTCCTTAAAAAGCTGTATCAAAAGGTGTACACCACACATATCCCATTCCTCAATTTTTCCCATAATTTTAAGCTCTTTTAAGTTACTGTTATCCCAGATAGGGGAAAATTCAGAGAATCCACTATACCCCAGTATCCCCTTAACTGTTTCCCAACTTTTTACCAGCAGTTTTCCAGTGGGGCTCCTGGAGCGAAAAGAGTCCGCCTTCACTGCCTCCACCTCTGTGTCATGGCTTGTATCATTCAGTAACAGATTTTTCCCAGGTTCCCTGCCTGCCGATAAATTACATCCACTCATATGTTGCATTTGTGCAGCTAAGAAGTAGTGTCTCAGATTAGGCAAAGCCAAACCCCCCTTCTCTCTGGGTTGCTGCAAGGTTCGGAGGTTGATTTTTGCCGCTCCATTTTTCCATATTAGCTCCCTGAATATACTGTCCAGCTTTTTAAACCAGTACTTTGGGATCCACACTGGGGAGTTATGTAAATCATACAGGATCTGAGGCATCCACACCATTTTGACCAGATTACACCGTCCAGCTACTGAGAGTGGGAGCCTCTTCCAAACGCGGCACTTCTGTTTTAATTTTGTCATCAATGGCACAAAATTTCCGGCTATATATTGTCCTGGGTCTCTTGTTACATTTATTCCCAAGTACCTCATCTGGCTTACAACTTTAACTTGAGTTATCTGCTGTGGTCTATCTGTAAAAGTGAAGATTTTTCCCAATTAATCCTCAGCCCTGAAAGTTTGCCATAATCTCCGACTATCCTCATTGCCGCATCCAGCGAGGACTGCGTGTCCCCCAAAAAAAGCAAAACATTGTCTGCATACATGGCGACTTTTTCTTCCCCACACTTCCTCTTCAATCCCTGTACTTCTGGGGATGCCCTTATTGAGATGGCCAAGGGCTCCATTGCGAGGGCGAAAAGCAGGGGTGACAATGGGCACCCCTGCCTTGTCCCCCTCGCCAACTGGAACCACTCTGAGCACTCGCCATTCACTTTTACTTTAGCCCTTGGACCCTCGTACATTATCTTAACCCATTTGATGAACTTTGGGCCAAACTGAAACTCTGCCAATACCCTCCACAAGAAGTGCCACTCAAGGCTGTCAAACGCCTTGGCTGCATCCAAAGACAAAATTGCTCTTGTCTCCCCCTTTTCTGTTGGCAATTGAATATTTAGGTATGTTCTTCTTATATTAGTGCTTGTGGATCTGTTTGGAATAAATCCAGTCTGGTCCGGGTGCACCAGTTTCGCCACTATTCTATTAAGTCGTGCTGCCAATACTTTGGCCAATATCTTTACGTCCGAACACAGGAAAAATATCGGCCTGTATGATGCTGCATCCACCCGATTTTTCCCCTCCTTTGGGAGTACTATAATAGTTGCCTCTGTCATAGACAGTGGCAGCTTCCCTTCTTCAGCTGCCCCATTAAATACTTCCAGGAGTTTTGGAAGCAGCACCTTACTGTAGGTCTTATATATTTCTATTGGCAGACCATCAGGTCCAGGAGCCTTCTGATTCGCCATATCTGCCATTGCCTTTTGTAGCTGTTGTAGCGTCAGTGGTGCCTCCAATCCCTCCCTGTCCTCCGCTTATAATTGGGGCGTCTGTAACCCTTCAAAAAAAATTCCCATCTCTCTTTCTACATTTTCTGATAGTATACTGCTATACAAATTTTGGTAATAATTTTTAAAGACCTCTATTATTTCCGTGGTACCCCTCCTAATCACCCCTTCCTTATCGTATATAGCCAGAATGACCGAGGAGGGGACATTAGCTCTAGCAATTAGGGACAACATTCTCCCCACTCTCTCTCCCTCCCCAAAAAAGGTCTGTTTTTGAAATAGGATTTTATTTTCTGCTTTTTTAAGTAGTAGGGCTTTATATTCCTCCTGGCTTTCCATCCATTCTTTGTGTTTCTCTATGGTTGGACTTTGTACATATTTTACTTCAGCCTCTCTCACCCTTTCCCTTGCTGTAACCTCCTTAGCTCATGTTTGCCTTTTAACATATGAAATTTTTTGTATTAGGGCTCCCTGGAGGAAGGCTTTCAGGGTATCCCTGACAACTCCTTTCGGTGCTGAACCTTCATTTAACAATATAAATTCCTCCAGACAGGCACAGATTCCCCCCTCCTCTTTAATTACTTCCAACCAGAATTGGTTTATCTTCCAACCCCCCTTGTTAAAATACCTACTTGTCAAAAGTTACTGGTGCATGATCCGATATACTTCTCGGTTCATATTTCACCTCCCCTATCATACTCAGAGCCTCCTCACTACAAAGCACCAAATCTATCCTAGATAGGGTTGCGAGTGTCTTCGAGTGACAAGAAAACTGCTTTTCATCTGGGTGTCTCTCCCTCCACATGTCCACCAGCCCCGTCTTTCCACAAAAATGGAGGAGGGGGCTGCCAGGCGTGCCGCCGGAGGAGGCCCCAGGTGGAAACCTATCCACCTTTTTATTCATGGTCATATTAAAATCCCCCGTCACTATAACCGGCACCCCTTCCTTGTCTATAATAAATTCTATCAACTCCTCCAAAATTTCTGTGCTAAACGGTGGGGGGATGTAAACGTTGGCCAGCACGTATTCTCTCGTCTCTATCTGGCAGAGAAGGAATATGAACCGCCCTTCTTCGTCCACCTTACTCTGCCTGCAAGAGAACACAATTCCAGAGTTAATCAACACACTCACTCCCCTTGAGTACGAGGTGTGAGTGGCATGATATTGCACTTGATATTTTCTATGTTTTAATGTGTTAATAGTTTCTTTTTCTAGGTGCGTCTCCTGCAGACACAGTATCCCAATATTATCCTTCTCTGCCATCGAGTAGATTGTCCTTCTTTTAACTAGATCCCTTACCCCTCGAACGTTCCAGGAACATACCTTAATTCTCCTGCTCTGGTTTGGGAGTGCCCCTCTATCCTGTTTATTGGCTATCATTATCCAAACTTGTCAATGTGTTTCCCATATTGTGATTCTGTGCTTCAAACGTGTTTTCTTTTTAATTTTCATATTTTTATTTTCCTTCACGAAATTATATTTTATACTTAGTGGATTCACCCATTCATACTCCCCACTCACACCTTCATCCCTCCCTTCCTCCCTCTCCCCTCCCCCTTCCCTGCCCTCCTTTGGACCTATATTGAGGGCTTCTAAAGTGACTGTGTCTTCCCTTTAAGGTGCTTAGTGCTATCTTATATTTCACTGTGTATCCCCATATTATCAGTTTCATCCATTTACATTTATCTGCTTTCTTTTCCCCTTCCCTCATATTATTCTGTCAAAAAAGAAACAAAAACAGATACACATTCAGATTGACCATATTACAGCACTTCCCCCCGCCTCCCAGGGGGAGAGATAAGGGAAAAAAAAAAGGATGGGGGAGAAAAGACGAACAGGATGGTGAGTGGTAAGAGGAACCAAAACATTGTCTTTTGTTTTTTCTTTTTATCCCTCTCCCTCTTCCCCCCCACCTTGTTCCCTCCCATCCCTCCCATCCAACCATATTATCACTTCTGCAGGTGTGTTAAAGAAAATATGTTCCCCATTATCCGTTATCCGTAGACGCGCTGGATAAAACATTGTGTATTTAAGTTTGTTATGTTGCAGCCTACGTTTGCAATCTGCAAATTTTGCTCTTTGCCTCTGTAGTTCCGGGGAAAAGTCTGGGTAAATTGAAATTCTCACACCCTTATATTGTATCTCCCTCATTTCTCTTGCCTTTCGAAGAATTGTGATCTTTTCCCTAAAATGGAGCAGTTTAATGAGGAGGGGCCTAGGCTGGCCTCCAGGGGCAGGGCTCCTAGATGGAACTCTGTGGGCTTGTTCAATTGCAAATAATTTTGATAGGCAATCTTTACCGAACATTTCTCCAAGCCAGTCTTCCATAAATTCTAACTTTAACAGTGGAGTGCTCAACTTTCAAGTAATCCACCTGGGTATATTAAGAAAAGGTTCTAAACAACTGGCAGTGTACATGGCGATTTGATCATATTTAAGAAGGCTTCACCATAGGTGGTCATGTCTAATAGGTGCAAGCAAAGTCAAACTCACAATAGGTGGCCAAAAGGCTGCTCACAACTCCAACAACCAACAAATGCCTTCTTAGATACTGTTTCTATCCTGCAAAGTTGATATAGGTTGATAAGGGGTAGGTCACACAGTCCTGGATCGATGAAGGTGGGTGACAGGTAGGATGTACTATCTCTTGCAGAATAAGGCAACTGAGAGGCGAATTACAATGTCTTTGGCAGATGTCTCCCCAAAGCATCTGGATCATCCCTCCCTGGTGTCTAGTGTTGCTAACCAACATGGGCCACATCTCTGCTGTTTTAAAGCGGGTGCTGGGCACTCTGCCCTTCTTAGTCTTCATGGTCACCTCTCTTCCCCCCTGGCTCTACTCTTTCCCTGCTGGTTTTGTGAATCCTGCTAAAAAAAAAACTCTCTCTCTTTTCTGATTCTGCAGCTTAACCACCTCGTCTTTTTACGGCCTCCGCTCCTCCGGCCACTGGCCAGCGCATCACTGTGATGCCGTGCGTGTGCCTGGCGGCTGCAAAGTCCGCCGGGTACCCGCGATCGGCCGGTACACAGACAAGGACGTGGATCTCTGTGTACACAGAGATCCATGTCCTGTCTAGGGATGAGCTTCGAGTTCGAGTCAAACTCATGTTCGACTTGAACATTGCCTGTTCGCCCGTTCGCCGAACAGCGAACAAATTGGGGTGTTCGCGGCAAATTCGAAAAATCTATGGGAGAAATCTAAAGTGCTAATTATAAAGGCTTATATGCAAGTTATTGTCCTAAAAAGTGTTTGGGGACCCGGGTCCTGCCCCAGGGGACATGTATCAATGCAAAAATAAGTTTTAAAAACGGCCGTTTTTTCGGGAGCAGTGATTTTAATAATGCTTAAAATGAAAAAATAAAAGTGAAATATTCCTTTAAATTTCGTACCTGGGGGGTGTGTATGATATGCATGTAAAGTGGCGCATGTTTCCCGTGCTTAGAACTGTCCCTGCAAAAAGTGTCATTTTTGAAAGAAAAAAATGCATTTAAAACTGACTCGCGGCTATTAATGAATTGTCGGCTCCCGGCAATACATACAAAAGTCATTGATAAAAAAAAAAAAAAAAGCGTGGGGGTTCCCCAGAATTCAATTACCAGGCCCTTCAGGTCTGGAATGGATATTAAGGGGAACCCCGCCGCAAATAAAAAAAAAATTGACGTGGGGTTCCCCCAAATATCCATTCCAGGCCCTTCAGATCTGGCATGGATTTTAAGGGGAACTCCACCCCAAATTAAAAAAAAAATGGCGTGGAGTCCCCCTAAAAATCCATACCAGACCCCTTATCCGAGCATGCAACCTGGCCGGCCGCAGGGGAAAAGGGGGGGACGAGAGAGCGGCCCCCCCTCCCTCCTGAACCGTACCAAGCCACATGCCCTCAACATGGGGAGGATGTCCCCATGTTGATGGGGACAAGGGCCTCATCCCCACAACCCTTGCCCGGTGGTTGTGGGGGTCTGCGGGCGGGGGGCTTATCGGAATCTGGAAGACCCCTTTAACAAAGAGGACCCCCAGATCCCGGCCCCCCCCTATGTGAATTGGTAAGGGGTACATTGTACCCCTACCATTTCACGAAGAAAGCGTAAAAAAATGTTTAAAAAAACACACAAACACCTTGAAAAAGTCCTTTATTTAAAAAAAAAAAAACAAACCATTCCAGCACTGAAATCCAGTGTCCCGCGGCGATCCCGATGTCCAGCGCTGTCCGTCATTGGTTGTGCCTGAGCGGACCTGATGGGGAACTCCCTCTCAGTATTTTAAATGTATAGACCCGCCCCTTCTAAAGTTCCCCATCAGGTCCGCTCAGCGGACCAGATGCGGAACATGAGAAGGGGCGGGTCTATACATGTATTACCAAAGTGAGAGCAGTTCCCCATCAGGTCCGCCTCCTCGGTATGTCAGACCCGCCTACGTCATTGGCTTGAGCGGGGAACTTCCTTCACTATGTAAATTTAAATTTACATAGTGAAGGAAGTTCCCCGCTCAAGCCAATGACGTAGGCGGGTCTGACATACCGAGGGGGCGGACCTGATGGGGAACTGCTCTCACTTTGGTAATACATGTATAGACCCGCCCCTTCTCATGTTCCGCATCTCGTCCGCTGAGCGGACCTGATGGGGAACTTTAGAAGGGGCGGGTCTATACATTTAAAATACTGAGAGGGAGTTCCCCATCAGGTCCGCTCAGGCACAACCAATGAAGGACAGCGCTGGACATCGGGATCGCCGCGGGACACTGGATTTCACCGCTGGAATGTTTATGTATTTATTTTTTTAAATAAAGGACTTTTTCAAGGTGTTTGTGTGTTTTTTTAAACATTTTTTTTACGCTTTCTTCGTGAAATGGTAGGGGTACAATGTACCCCTTACCAATTCACATAGGGGGGGGCCGGGATCTGGGGGTCCTCTTTGTTAAAGGGGTCTTCCAGATTCCGATAAGCCCCCCGCCCGCAGACCCCCACAACCACCGGGCAAGGGTTGTGGGGATGAGGCCCTTGTCCCCATCAACATGGGGACATCCTCCCCATGTTGAGGGCATGTGGCTTGGTACGGTTCAGGAGGGAGGGGGGGCCGCTCTCTCGTCCCCCCCTTTTCCCCTGCTTCCGGCCAGGTTGCGTGCTCGGATAAGGGGTCTGGTATGGATTTTTAGGGGGACTCCACGCCATTTTTTTTTAAACTTGGGGTGGAGTTCCCCTTAAAATCCATGCCAGATCTGAAGGGCCTGGTAATTGAATTCTGGGGAACCCCCACGCTTTTTTTTTTTTTTTTCTCAATGACTTTTGTATGTATTGCCGGGAGCCGACAATTCATTAATAGCCGCGAGTCAGTTTTAAATGCATTTTTTTTCTTTCAAAAATGACATTTTTTGCAGGGACAGTTCTAAGCACGGGAAACATGCGCCACTTCACATGCATATCATACACACCCCCCAGGTACGAAATTTAAAGGAATATTTCACTTTTATTTTTTCATTTTAAGCATTATTAAAATCACTGCTCCCGAAAAAACGGCCGTTTTTAAAACTTCTTTTTGCATTGATACATGTCCCCTGGGGCAGGACCCAGGTCCCCAAACACTTTTTAGGACAATAACTTGCATATTAGCCTTTATAATTAACACTTTAGATTTCGAACGTTCGAGTCCATTGTATTTAATAGGGTTCTAAAGTTTACACGAACATTTTGTCTGTTCGCAGGTTCTGGTGCGAACCGAACAGGGGGGTGTTCGGCTCATCCCTGGTCCTGTCAGGTGGAGGAGACTGATGCTGTGTCCCTTGTACATAGGGACACAGATCAGTCACCTCCTACAGTCAGTCCCCTCCCTCCACAGTAGTAATCACTCCCAGGGAACACATTTAACCCCTTCCTTGGCCCCTAGTGTTAACCCCTTCCCTGCCAGTCACATTTATACAGTAATTAGTGCATATTTATAGCACTGTTCGCTGTATAAATGTGAATGGTCCCAAAATAGTGTCAAAAGTGTCCACTGTGTCTGCCATAATGTCGCAGTCACGAAAAAAATCACTGATCACCGCCATTACTAGTAAAAAAAAAAAAAAAATTATAAAAATGCCATTAAACTACCCCCTATTTTGTAAACGCTATAACTTTTGCGCAAACCAATCAATAAACGCCGATTGCGTTTTTTTTTTGCCAAAAATATGTAGAAGAATACGTATCGGCCTAAACTGAGGAAAAAATATAAAAAAAAAAATTGGGATATTTATTATAGCAAAAATCCAAAAATATAGCTTTTTTTTCAAATTTGTCGCTCTATTTTTGTTTATAGCGCAAAAAATAAAATCCGCAGAGGTGATCAAATACCACCAAAATAAAGCTCTATTTGTGGGAAAAAAAGGACGTCAATTTTGTTTGGGAGCCACGTCGCACGGCTGCGCATTTGTCATTCAAAGCATGACAGTGCCGAAAGCTGAAATTTCACCTGGGCAGGAAAGGGGTATATGTGCCCAGTAAGCAAGTGGTTAAAGGCATTGCCAGACAGAACTCTACACTCCCCCCACTGAATGGCATTTATTTCCCCAAAGAAGCAAAAATTCTAGTCACAAATGAACTAAACGTAATTTTTTTTTTCACAATCAAATAAACTTAACTTAACATCTGCATAGCACTAAGTAACTGTTTCTAACATAAGTCGTGGGCAAAGAAACTTTCTGCCACCACGCGTTGGGTATAGGTTAAGGGTGTCACTCACTGGTATGGTGGCTTATTGCACTTGAGCAATGCATTGATGAAACTGCACACAGAGATGATGGGTACATCAGAAATGTTTCCTCTAGAGTCATAAGTTTGTCTCATGGGAGTTTGAGTCTGGTACTTCATCCCTTGTTACTTACACAGACTGTTCTCTGACAGAAGGTCCCACTGTAACTTTGAGAGGCTGTGAAGATGTCTCCAAAAGATTTTAGGCCACAATTTCTTCTTCAGGTTGGAAAGGGTATCTCTACTTGTCCCTTCTGAACCTGATATTGTAGCACAAATTATAATGAAGCAACTTTCAGTGGTCCAGACTTTCAACAACCAATGAGGTGGCAACAATAAGATCTGACTGCCACAACCATTCTGTTCTCGGATCTTCCTCTCACATTTATTTTTCTTTTCATCTGAAGGGGATGATTGCAACTCTTTCACCTTGAGGCTGGGTTCACACTAGTGCGACACGACATCTGTCCTACTTTGGATCCGACTTTGCCCTGCGACATGAAGCCGACATATGTCCGACTTTCAATGAACGGGGATCCGACTTGGATCCCCGCCAATATCAGGCACTGTGTTTGGTATGAATCTTGAGGGGGAACTCCAGGCCAAATTTTAAATAAAAAAACGGTATGGGTTCCCCCTCCAGGAGCATACCAGGCCCTTGGGTCTGGTCTGGATTTGAAGGGGCGCCCCAACGCCGAAAAAACGGCGTGGGGGTCCCCCCCAAAATCCAAACCAGACCCTTATCCGAGCACACAACCTGGCAGGCCGCAGGGGAACAGGGGGGGACGAGAGAGTGGCCCCCCCTCCCTCCTGAACCGTACCAGGCTGCATGCCCTCAACATGGGGGGGTTTGGTGCTCTAGGGCAGGGGGGCGACCTTTGGCCCCCCCACCCCAGAGCACCCTGCCCCCATGTTGATGAGGACAGGGCCTCTTCCCGACAACTCTGGCCGTTGGTTGTCGGGGTCTGCGGGCGGGGGGCTTATCGGAATCGCCGTTTTTTCAGCGTAGGGGCGCCCATTCAAATCCAGACCAGACCCAAGGGCCTGGTATGCTCCTGGAGGGGGAACCCATGCCGTTTTTTTATTTAAAATTTGGCCTGGAGTTCCCCCTCAAGAGCAGCACAGCACAAGTCGCATGCCAAAGTCGGATCATGCAAGACTGCGGTCCGACTTTGATCCGACTTCAATGATAGTCAATGGGCTGAAATCGGATCAAAGTCGGACCAAAGTAGTACAGGGAGCATTCTCAAAGTCGGACCGACATGTGTCGGACCAGTTAAGACGGCTCCCATAGGGAAACATTGATTTTCACACGTCATGCGACATGAGCTCCCAATGTCGGAGCGTTTGTCGCCCCAGTGTGAACCAGGCCTGAAGGGGGTTAATCTAGAAGGGTGTTAATCAGCTGAACACAACTCAGTCAGAAAAGGCACCAGTACTATTTTACTCAACTGCAAGAGGTGATTTTGGACTTTGCACTAATGATGTAAAGCTGTGAGCTCCATCAATCAGCTAATTGTGCTTACCTAGGGGACCCAGATATCTGAGCAGCACCCTTTCCCCTGGTTGTAGGCTGTGAACTCTCACCCTTGTCTCAGCCCATGCTGATCCTGATTAATCTTATAAACTACATGTTGATGCAAGTAGAGAGGGGCTCAGTGGAGTGTTGTATCAAGAACATTATGGACATCCGAGACGTGTTGAATATGTAAGTTGGAATCTCACCTTCGGTGAATTATCATACCCCCGAGCTGGAGTTCTTGGCTCTGAATTGGGTGGTTGTAGACAAGCTGAAAGATTACCTGCATGGGTCAGAGTTCAAAGTCAAGATAGACAGAAATCCACCCACTGACATTCTCACAACTGCCAGGCTAAACACTCCCTAAAACTATAGTGTAAGGCTATCATATATAGCAGTGGTAGGTAAGTGAGCACTTTGCAGTTATTTTGACTGCTTCTACTCAATCATACGAAGTGACTTGCTAAAACTGGAAGTAGAAAATAATTGTTTTCTGCCATTCAAGTAGGGCAAAGGTGCAAGGCCCTGAGGGGTCCTCTGTATGGTTAAAGATATAGCCTCAGTACTCAGTAGACAATGATGGGACCTACAGATTTTGTGTTAATTCTAAACTTTCCCAGGGAAGCTACATATGAGGTAAATTTTTGGCTTGGTATTCTGGCACTCACACCATTAGGTAGTAGTGTCTAATGCCCTGTACACACGAGCGGAATTTCCTTTAGAAAAAAAGTGGATGGTTTTTCCGACGGAACTCCGCTCAAGTTTGGCTTGCATACACACGGTCACACAAAAGTTCTCTGAACTTTCGAGCGCTAAGAATGCGGTGACGTACAACACTACGACAAGGCGAGAAAAATACGTTCAATGCTTCCGAGCATGCGTTGACTTGTTTCCGAGCATGCGTGTTTTTTTCCCCGTCGGAATTGCATACAGATGAACGGATTTTCCAATAGGAATTTGTTCCGTCAGAAAAATTGAGAACCTGCTCTCTATATAAGTCGGTCGGAAATTCCGACAGAAAAAGTCAGATGGGGCATGCACACGGTTAGAATATCCGATGAAATTGCTCCCATCAGACTTTTTCTGTCAGAAATTCCGACCGTGTGTACGCGGCATAAGTCTATTTTGGTCTGTCTTATGATGGCAGCTCCTGCAGGTTGGGCGAAGGCAGATGAGGAGTAGGTTGCATTGTCCTGGCTGGATGATACCGGGTAAAAGGTAGATAATAATGCCTCTGGTGGGTCTCCTTAAGGCTTCTGTGGGGTGAGGTTAAAGTCCAGGCTGCCCATGCAGCCAATCAGTGTCATCCTTTCAACTGCTCTCTCCTGCAGGCCTGATAGTCAAATGTCTCAGGGATCAGAGACACAAGCTGCAATGCAGTTGTGGGAATGCCCATGCTGTGCAGCTCCCACACCTTAAAGGGGCTACCAGCCAAGGTTACAGATTTAGCACACTAAAAACAGAAGACTCTTTAATGAGAAGAGTACTGATATGTGCAGATAGAGGTCTATTTTTTGCATACATTTTGAACAGTTGTATTATAAGTTACAGATAAACAACCTTATGACATTTCAGGATATAGTGTACTAACTTTCATATTCAAACAATAATGCAGTGTTTTAGCAACTAGTGTAAAATATTCAATCAGACCAGCATGACAGCTATTTCTGCAAAAAAAAAAAAAAATGTGGCTGCTGTAAATTTATTTTTATTAATTTCTGTTTGAGTCACATCCATATAATTGCGAGTTCACAAAGGGCAGACTAACTGTTCTGACTCCCAAAGGATGTTTTGCTTGCAAAAAGAGCTGTATGAATATATTTAGAAAAAATAAACCAGTAATTGCCTATTCTACAGGGATTCCAACTGCATTCACTTTCCTCTACATGGAAGCTCTAAGTAAATATATACAAAAATACTTGCTTATGTACATACATACATGCAAACAAACAAACAGAGGAGATTGGAGGGTGCAGACATATTTAGCAACAATAAGTACAAGCTGGTGAAGTAGTCACATTTCCTAAGCCCCATCCCGTTATATAACTGTTAAATATCTGCTTCAATACTTGTAAATATTCTCGCATACAACAAATCTATGACAAAGAGTGGGTCCTTTAATCAGGAAGGGGAATGCATTAATCATGGCTTGGGATGACCACAAACTTTCTGGGGATTGAATATTACATTGGGCCTTGAAGGCACCACAAGGAGAAGAGGATTTAATATGTATAATAGATAAAATTACACTTAAAGCGGAGTTCCACTCAAAAGTGGAACGTACGCCCGCTTACCTGCCTCCTCGCCCCCTCCGGTGCCACATTTGACACCTTTCAGTGGGGAGGGGGGAACAGGTACCTGTTTTTGACAGGTATCCTTTGCCACTTCTGGGAGACAAGGCTGCGGCACCATCCCTCGGAAGTTCAGCCCCCCTCTTCCTTCCTCCGCCGCCGGGCCAGTTAGAAAGCACAGAGCACTTCGCACAGGCGCAGTAGGGAACGGCTGTTAAGCTGATAGGCTTCACTACTGGTTTCCCTTAGTGGAGATGGCAGTGGCAGCACCCGACAGCCGATACGAAAACCATCTGGGGTGCTGACACCGTGGGCTTCCTGGAGAGGTAAGTGTCCATATATTAAAAGTCAGCAGCTACAGTACCGGTACGGGAGTCCATGCACTAGCGTCTGTGGGCACACGCACGCCGATTGGCAAGCAAGGGAGCCCATCAGTGGGTCCGCCAGCCGCGCACGATCGTTCCCCGCAGAGACAGAACGGGGATCTTCTGAAGTAAACAAGGCAGATCTCCATTCTGATAGGGGATTACACTGAGATATTGTCTTTCTGCTATGCAGGAAGACAGACCTCTGTGTTATCCCAGGCAGCCCATCCACCATACAGTTAGTAAAAAGACCCAGGGAACACAGTTAACTCCTTGATCGCCTCTGATGTTAACACCTTCCCTGCCACTGATCACTGTAATAATGTCACTGGTTCCCAAAAAAGTGTCAAAAATGTCAGTTAGGTGTCCGATCTGTCCACCGAAATGTCGTAGACTCACTAAAAATCACTGATTGCCATTACTAGTAAAAAAATAATAATAATAAAATGCCATAAATCTATCCCCTATTTTGTAGACGCTATAACTCTTGCGCAAAGCAATTAATATACGCTTATTGAGTTCTTACCAAAAATATGTAGCAGAATACATATTGGCCTAAATTGATGAAGATTTAGAATTAGATTTAAAAAAAAAAAATATTGTGTATGTTTTATAGCAGAAAAAATATATACTGTATATTTTTTGTGTCCATCTTCAACTTTGTGCACCTGATACCAGCCAGCCATAGATCCCCTGGACCCCAACCTTTGCACACATGTAGCATAACTCTTCCTCTACAAGTGTGCAAAGTTTGTTGTCCAGGGGACCTACAGCCGGGGAGCACCGCTTTTTCAAAGCCAGGCACCCCTTCCATAGACTCCCATCTTAAACGGTAATTTCTCTGGTGATTTTGGGGACCCGGTACCAGCCGGCCATAAATTCCCTGGACCCGAAACTTGGCACACATATAGCCCCATGGTAAATATCAGTCTAGTCACACAGCGCCGGAGATCAGGTAAGGAGATTGGGCACAGTGAGGCATGGGCACAGTGAGGCACAGTGAGGCATGCACATGGACACAGTGAGGCAAAGTGAGGCACAGTGAGGCATGCAGATGGACAGCCTAGGCTTATACTCAAGTCAATAAGTTTTCCCATTTTTTTGTGGTAAAATTAGGTGCCTCGGCTTATACTCGAGTATATACAGTATATTTTTAAAATTATATAAATGATAGAGCAAAAAATTAAAACCGCAGAGGTGATCAAATACTACCAAAAGAAAGCTCTATTTGTGAGAAAAAAAGGACATCAATTTTATTTGTGTACAGCTTTGCATGACTGCGCAATTGTCAGCTAAAATAATACAGTGCCATTTCGCAAAGAATTGCCTGGTCATTAAGGGGCCTGAAGTGGTTAAGGTCTCTTTGTGGTAAAAGCAAGAAAGCATAAAACTCAGTAGTGTATTAATATTTTTTACTAAAAAATACTGTACATACAAACTACTTATAACTGTAGGAAAACAATACAAGACATACAAAATATTACAGATATACATACAACATATGCACATGCTACCTAACCTTCCTAGCCAACGGGAATGAAAAAGGGTTGTGTACAATAGAAATACTTTCAAAGTCTCTTAGCTATAGTGCCTTTATGATCTCTGAGGCTGCAGGATTTGCTCTGCAAGTGATTGCAGGAAATCATATGCTAGCATCATCCCCAGGTGACACTACTTCTAGGCACAGACTTTCTTTGGTATTTATGGAGCCCTCTGACACAGATCTTCCCTCATCTTCCCTCATTGTTATGGAGCCCCTCCTTTCAACCTATGCTGCTGGCCTTTTCTTTTTTTTTTTTTAAAGTTTAACCATAGCTGTGACTCTTTCTAGCTACTTCCTTTACATTCAGTCAAAGCCACCCCCAAAACAGCCCTCAGCTACATCACCAGCCTCGTCTGCAGATATTGCCCAAATTGTCCTCTCTGCTCCTCCCAAGACATCTTTCTCTCTAGCTCCATTGTTACCAACTCTCATGCTCACCTCCAGGACTTTTCCAGAACCTCTTCTATCCTCTGGAACTCCCTACCCTAGTATGTCTGGTCAGCTCCTACCCTGTCCGCCCTTGGAAAATCCTTGAAAACTAATTTATTCAGGGAAGCCTTCCCTACCTCCACTTAAAAAAACTGTACTTGAGTCACCTTCATTAGGGATGAGCCCCATGTTTGAGTCAAACGTAAGTGTTTGCGGCAAATTCGAAAGCCGCGGAACACTAAGTCTATGGGACACAACATGACACTAAAAACAAAAAGTGCTAATTTTAAAGGCTTATATGCATGGTATTGTCATAAAAAGTGTTTGGGGGACCTGGGTTTTAAAAACAGTTGTTTCTTTGGGAGCAGTGATTTTAATAATGCTTAAAGTGAAACAAGAAAAGTGAAATATTCCTGCCGCATTTTTCCCATGTTTAGAACAGTCCTGCAGCAAAATGACATTTCTAAAGGAAAAAAAGGAATTTAAAACTGATCGCGGCTGTAATGAATTGTCGGGTCTTGGCAATACAGAAAAAGGTTATTGAATAAACCGGCATGGGTTCCCTCACAGTCCATTACCAGGCCCTTTGGGTCGGGTATGAATATTAAGGGGAACCCTGCGCCAAATAAAAAAAAAAAAAAAAATGGCGTAGGGGTCCCCCCAAAAATCAGGCCGCAGGAAAAGAGGGGGAGATGAGAGAGCGCCCCTCCCTCCTGAGCCGTACCAGGCCACATGCCCTCAACATGGGGAGGATGCTTTGGGGGTCTGTGACGCCCTCTAACGCCATGGGGAAACGCTGCGTAGCCACCCGGTGACATAGACGGGTGACCCCGCCCCCCTCTGACGCCACAGGGAAACCCTGTGGCGTCAGAGGGGTGGGGTGACCTGTACACATCACTGTGTGGCCCCGCCCTCAGCTATATAACAGTTGTCACGGCGGAAGTTGCGTCACTCGGCGGCTGCCTCCCATGGAGGCAAAACTGTTCCGTTTTTTTTGGTTATCAGCGCGAGATAGATTTACAATGCTGGAATTTTTTTTTTTTAATAAAGGACTTGTCCCAAGCTATCACTTGTCTTTTTTAACATTTTTGACACTTTTTTTTTGGTGAAATGGTAGGGGTACAATGTACCCCGCTACCAATTCACATAGGGGGGCCGAGACCTGGGCGTCCCCTTGTTAAAGGGGGCTTCCAGATTCCGATAAGCCCCACGCCCGCAGACCCCCACATCCACCGGGCAAGGGTTGTGGGGATAGGCCCTTGTCCCCATCAACATGGGACAAGGTGCTTTGGGGGTCACAGTCCCCAAAGCATCCTCCCCATGTTGAGGGCATGTGACCTGGTATGGTTCAGGAGGGGGGGCGCTCTCTCATCCCCCCTCTTTTCCTGCGGCCTGCCAAGTTGCGTGCGTGGATAAGGGTCTGGTATGGATTTTTGGGGGGACCCCTACACCATTTTTTTTTATTTTGGCGCAGAGTTCCCCTTAAAATCCATACCAGACCTGAAGGGTCTGGTATGGATTTTGAGGGGGACCCCTACGCCATTTAAAAAAAAAATATGGCGCTGGGTTCCCCTTAATATCCATACCAGACCTGAAGGGCTTGGTATGGAAATTGGGGGGACCCCCACGCAATTTTTTTTAATTTGGTTTGGGGTCCCCCTTAATATTCATACCAGACCCAAAGGGCCTGGTAATGGACTGGGGGGGAACCTATGCCGATTTTTTCAATGACTTTTATCTGTGTTGCCGAGGCCCGACAATTCATTACATTCAATGGGCCTGGTAATGGACTGGGGGGGGAACCTATGCCGATTTTTTTCAATTACTTTTATCTGTGTTGCCGAGGCCCAACAATTCATTACATTCAGTTTTAAATTACGGTACTTTTTTTCTATTAGAAATGTAATTTTGCTGCGGGACTGTTCTAAACACGGGAAAAATTTGCCACTTTACAGGCATACTATAGAAACCCCCCAGGTACGAAATTTAAAGGAATATTTCACTTTTATTGTTTCACTTTAAGCATTATTAAAATCGCTGCTCCCGAAAAAACTGATCTTTTTAAAACATTTTTTTGCGTTGATACATGTTCCCTGGAGCAGGACCCAGATCCCTAAACATTTTTTATGACAATACCATGCATATAAGCCTTTAAAATGAGCACTTTTGGTTTTTCATGTAAGTGTCCCATAGACTTTAACGGTGTTTGCGTGTTTGCCTGTTTGCAAGTTCTGGTGCGAACCGGGTGGTGTTCGGCTCATCCTTAACCATCATCAGAACATCCCCTAAAACTATTACCTTTTGTACCATCTCCCCCTCCCTTTAAATTGGAAGCTCCTTGAGCAGGGCCCTGTTATTCCTTCTGTATTGAACTGTTTGTAATTGGACTGTCTTCCTTTATACTGTAAAGCACTGCACTAACTGCTGTTGCTATAGCAATACTGTATAATAATAATAATAACAATAATAATTCATTTTCTATGAGTGAAACCTTTCTCAACTCACACTCTAGATGTCATTGTTGTATCATACAGGTCAAATATGTACAAGTCAAATATGTCAAAAGGTCAGGCTAATGTTAACCCTTGTTTACACAACTTTGTTTTACATGAAGTCCTCTGAAACAATGGAAGCAACTAAAAAAGGTTTTACATGGCCATCTGCTCACTGACACTCAAAGAAACCTGATGTTTACTTATAGAACAAACAAAACAGAATTTATATGCAATTCTGTAAAAAGCACAAAACTATATTATATATACTGTATATCTATATCTACAGAGTGCATGTGTTTATATACAGTGTATGTATATATATATATATATATATATATATACAGTGGACTATGGCCCCAACAGTGCTCACTGGAACATTCGGAAGTTTGAAAATCCTTCTGTAACCAATGGCATCAGTATGTTTTGCAACAATAAGGTTGCTAAAGTCTTGAGAGAGCTGGTTGCTTTTACCCATCATGAGATGTTTCTTGTGTGACACCTTGGTAATAAGACACACTTTTTATAGGCCATAAGTAAGTATGTATATATATATATATATATATATATATATATATATATATATATATATATATGTAGTGGGTATGTACTATTTAGGGGCAGCAACTGGGTGGTAGTATGACCCAGATGCACTATTGGTAGAACAGGACTATGTTCTATTCGTGTGAGGACATCAATGGTGTTAAGTTCCCTGCGGCTCAGTGGGTGGCGCTGTCACTTTGAGCCAGGGTTGAACCACTACTGCAGTGCCATACCCTTTGTGACCTCTCGCAGCGGCTGTACTGCGGGGCGGGGAACCCGCTGTGCTTGCTGGGAGAGGGTATAAAGGGGGCGGACATCTTCACCACGAGGTGCGAGTCCCAGGCACCTTTAGCCTGAGGGCTGCTGTCCGTGATCGGTGTCCAGGCGCCCTTGGCCTGTACACGTGGAGTTCATGTTCCATCCCAGAAACCTTCAGTCTGGGGTGAGGTACTCAACCGGAGGCCTGGGACCCAGTACTTTCCGCTGGGTCCCGCAAGGGAGGGATTGTCCTAAGGTGCCCCGGGTGTCGGCACCTGAATCCAGGGCGTAAGGGACCAGAGGAGAGATTCAACCAAAGATCTGGTGCAGCATATTGCCAATTTTCCAGTGCCGGGTGAACCTCTGGAGACCGTCCGGATGGATATCTTTCCCGAACAAGGGCCAATTCATCAGGGAAGGTGGTTCATGTTCTATGACCGGTGGCAGCGGTTCATCTAGTCAACTCAGGTCGGTGGCAGAGACCTGCTATTAGGCCTGTGGCAGGGGCCTCAACAGTTCACCTGGTCGGTGGCAGCGACCAATCTCACGGTCGGTGGCAGGGACCGTGCGTCAAGCCTATTTGCAACAAAAGGAATAGGAGAGTTCACTGTGCCTGGACCTACTCGTATCCACACCCTGTCTGTTCATTTGAAAGTTCAACTGATGCTGTTCACTTGTTGAGAAGAATAAATAAGTGTTGGACTTTTTATGGTGTGGGGCTCTATTACTGACAGTTAAACTTCCGCAGGAGAAGCAGAGGCTCCATCCAGAACACAGGCCCGAAGGTAAAGTGTTGGCTTTCACCTCTACACATTAGAGGACATGGGCCGTAGTGAACCTCATCCTCCTCCCGCATACCCCTAGACAAGCCAGCCATTTTATTTACAAGGGGACGGGGGTGAGGCCTCTACATATATATATTAGTCTATAGGGTTCAATATTGAGTTGGCCCATCCTTTGCAGCTATAACGGCTTCTGGGAAGGCTGTCCACGAGGTTAAGGTTGTGTCTATGAGAATGTTTGACCATTCTTCCAGAAGCACATTTGTGAGGTTAGGCACTGATGATGACAAGAAGGCCTGGCTCGCAGTCTCCGCTCTAATTTATCCCAAAAGTGTGCTATCAGGTTGAGGTTAGGACTCTGTGCAGTTCAGTCAAGTTCCTCCACCCCAAACTCATCCATGTCTTTATGGACCTTGCTTTGTGCACTGGTGGGCAGTCATATTGAAACAGAAAGGGACCATCCCCAAATTGTTCCCACAAAGTTGGGAGCATGAAATTGTCCAAAATGTCTTGGTATGCTGACACCTTAAGAGTTCCTTTCACTGGAACTAAGGGGCCAAGCCGAACCCCTGAAAAACACATAAAAACACACCATAATCCCCCCTAGACCAAATGATATGGACCAGTGCACAAAGCAAGATCCATAAAGATTTGGATGAGCGAGTTTGGGGTGGAGGATTTTGACTGGCCTCCTGACCTTAACCCAACACTTTTTGGGCACTTTCACACTGGGGTGGGCGGGCGTCGGCGGTAAAGCACCGCTATTTTCAGCTGCGCTTTACTGTTGTTTTTGCAGCGTTTTTCGGGTGCTTGTGGGGCTCTTTTAAGAACCCGCTAACGGCTGAAAAACGGTTAAAAGCACCCGTAGGGGCGCTGTAGGAGCGGTGTGTACACCTCTCCTACAGCGCCTCAAAGACGCTGCTTGCAGGACTTTTTTGCCAGCGCATTGCTCCAGTGTGAAAGCACTCAGGATTTCAGACTGGAGTGAGAGGCGCTTTATATGTGCTTTGCAGGCGCTATTTTTATTACTATACCGCCTGTAAAGCGCCTCAGTGTCAAAGTGGCCTTTGGAATGAATTAATGCGGAGACTGCAAGCCAGGCCTACTCATCCACATCTGACCTCACAAATGCACTCCAGGAGGAATGGAGGAAGAAATTGCACTCCAGGAGGAATGGTCAAATATTTCCATAGACACACTCCTAAACCTTGTGGACAGTCTTCCCAGAAGAGATGAACCTGTTATCGCTGCAAAGGGTGGGCCAGCTCAATATTAAACCCTACGGACTAAGCCTAGGATGTCATTCATGTGCGTGTAAAGGCAGGCATCCCAATATATATATACATACAGTACATATACACACACACACTTCATTATATATATATATATATATATATATATATATATATATATATATATATATATATATATATAATGGTGGCCATACAAAATATTGATACTTTGGGCCCAATTTGTACATTTTCACCAGTTGTGTAGACATTAATGGTTGTGTGTTGAGTTATTTTGAGGGTACAGCAAATTTACACTGTTATATAAGCTGTACACTGACTACTAGGGATGAGCCGAACACCCCCGGTTCGGTTCGTACCAGAACCTGCGAACGGACTGAAAGTTCACACGAACTTTAGAACCCTTATAAAGTCTATGGGACTCGAATGTTCAAAATCAAAAGTGCTAATTATGAAGGCTAATATGTAAGTTATTGTCCTAAAAAGGGTTTGGGGACCCGGGTCCTGCCCCAGGGTACATGTATCAATGCAAAAAAAGTTTTAAAAACAACCGTTTTTTTTGGGAGCAGTGATTTTAATGATGCTTAAGGTACTGCGGGGGGCTGCGGACTAAAAAATTGACTGAACGCATCGGTCAGACGGCCACCTTCTCCACTGCTCCTTCTTTGACTGACCAAAGCCTCAGTAACACGTTGTCCAGGACCAGGAATTTGTAACCTCCCAGTCTCTGGGAACGCGTTGCACAGACCTTTCTGCAAGGCCTTCCGAAGATGTTTCATCCTCTGCTCCCTCTGCAATGCCACGATAAGGTCCACAACCTTACCCTTGTAACATGGGTCAAGGAGGGTTGCCAGCCAGTAATGATCCCTCTCCTTGATAGCACGAATACGGGGATCCTTCCGCAGGCTTTGCAGGATCAGGGAGGCCATGCAGCATATGTTTGCTGAGGCATTCGGTGAGGAGTCCTCTGGGTCACTGAGGA
Organism: Rana muscosa; assembly: GCA_029206835.1. Taxonomy (NCBI): domain Eukaryota; kingdom Metazoa; phylum Chordata; class Amphibia; order Anura; family Ranidae; genus Rana; species Rana muscosa. Next base: position 1,174,417,136 of record CM055122.1, read on the forward strand.
TGACATGATCCGCAGCCACCTCCTCCCAGCCACGTACAAGTCCATGGGTGTCTTGGGACTGTAATTGATCCCTTGAAGACTGCTGCTGATGCTGAGTGCTAGGCTCCACCTACATGCTGACACAATCACCCTCCTCCTCCTCCTCCTCCTTCTCCTTGTCCTCTTCCTGTGTGATAGGCGGGCCAGCAGGAACACTGTCTGGATAAAGGGGGCCTTGAGAGGTAAGGAAGTCCTTCTCTTCCTCCCTCTATTCTGCCTCAAGTGCCCTGTCCATTATTCCACGCTCCATCAGGTGGACAAAAGGGACAGTGTCACTGATGCATGCACTGTCACTGCTCACCATCCTCGTGGCCTCCTCAAATAGTGACAGGACAGTGCATGCATCCCTGATCATGGCCCACTGGCGTGGAGAAAAAAATCCAAGCTCCCCTGACCCTGTCCTGGTGCCATATTGCAACATATACTCATTGATGGCCCTCTGCTGCGTGTGCAGCTGCTGCATCATGGCCAACATAGAGTTCCACCTGGTGGGCATGTCACAGATTAGGCCAGCCAGCTGAGCACTGGCATTATATGACTGGCGTAAATGCACACAGAATTTCCTGGCCTGCTTCAGGACCTCCTGTAAGCCCGGGTACCTGCCCAAGAACTGCTGCACCACCAAGTTAAGAACGTGAGAAAAATAGGGCAAATGGGTCAGTTGTCCCTGTCGGAGGGCGGAGAGGAGGTTGGTGCCATTGTCGCAAACCACCTTTCCGGGCTTAAGCTGGCATGGTGTCAACCACCTCTGAGCCTGCCCCTGCAGAGCTGAAAGATTCTCTGCCCCAGTGTGGCTCCTGTCCCCCAAGCACACCAGCTCAAGCACCGCATGGCATCTTTTTGCCTGCGTACTTGCGTAGCCCCTTGAACGCCTACGGAGCACCGCTGGTTCCGAGGACAAATCAGCACAGGAAGAGGCCATGGAGGAAGAAGAAGAGGAGGGGGTGGAGGAGAGAGGTGTTGTCAGAATCACCAGTAGTAGCATTTTGGAGGCGTGGTGGTGGAACAACCTCCAACACTACTGCACCTTGTCCTGCATCCTTCCCAGCTGCCAGCAGAGTCACCCAATGCGCCGTGAAAGATAGGTAACGTCCCTGTCCATGCCTGCTGGACCATGAGTCAGTGGTAATATGCACCTTAGCGCTAAATGCCCTGTCCAGTGAGGCCAAGACATTGCCTTCCACATGCTGGAAGAGAGCCGGAATCGCCTTCTATGAGAAAAAGTGGCGTTTGGGAACCTGCCACTGAGGAACCGCACATTCCACAAACTCACGGAAGGGGGCAGAATCTACCAACTGAAAAGGCAGCAGTTGAAGTGCTAGTAATTTAGCCAAGCTAGCATTCAACCGCTGGACATGTGGATGGTAGGGATGAGCCGAACACGCCCCCGTTCGGTTTGCACCAGAACCTGCGAACAGACCTAAAGTTCGCACAAACTTTAGAACCCTATTAAATACAATGGACTCGAACGTTCGATATCAAAAGTGCTAATTATCAAGGCTAATATGCAAGTTATTGTCCTAAAAAGGGTTTGGGGACCCGGGTCCAGCCCCAGGGGACATGTATCAATGCAAAAAAAAGTTTTAAAAACTGAAGTTTTTTTCGGGAGCAGTGATTTTAATAATGCTTAAAGTGAAACAATAAAAGTGAAATATTCCTTTACATTTTTTACCTGGGGGGGGGGGGTGTATAGTATGCCCGTAAAGCAGCGCTTGTTTCCCATGCTTAGAACTGTCCCTACACAAAGTGTCATTTCTGAAGGAAAAAAAGGAATTTAAAAGCACTCGCGGCTATAATGAATTGTCGGCTCCCGAGAAACGTCATTGATAAAGTTCCCCTTAAAATCCATTTGGGGGGAACCCCACGTCATTTTTAAAAAAAAATTGATGCAGGGTTCCCCTTAATATCCATACCAGACCTGAAGGGCCTGGTAATTGAATTTGTGGGGACCACCACGCATTTTTTATTTTATTTTTTTAATCAATGACTTTTCTCTGTATTACCGGGAGCCGACAATTCATTATAGCCGCAAGTGTTTTTAAATTACTTTTTTTCCTTCAGAAATTACACTTTGTGCAGGGACAGTTCTAAGCAAGGGAAACAAGCGCTGCTTTTCCAGGCATACTATACACCCCCCCCAGGTACAAAATTTAAAGGAATATTTCACTTTTATTGTTTCACTTTAAGCATTATTAAAATCACTGCTCCTGAAAAAACTGCAGTTTTTTAAACTTTTTTTTGCATTGATACATGTCCCCTGGGGCAGGACCCAGGTCCCCAAACACTTTTTATGACAATAACTTGCATATAAGCCTTTAAAATTAGCACTTTAGATTTCTCCCATAGACTTTTACAGGGTGTTCCGCAGCTTTTCGAATTTGCCGCAAACACCCCAAAATTCTTCGCTGTGCGGCGAACGTGCGAACAGGCAATGTTCGAGTCGAACATGAGTTCGACTCGAACTCAAAGCTCATCCCTAGTGGATGGCTGGGAGCAAACTTCTTTTGGCGGTGCAGCAGCTGGGGCAGGGAAATTTGCCTGGATCTGACGTCGGTGTACCGATAGCAGATTGCCCGCAAGCACTTGGCTGTGACACACCTAATTCTACACCTTCATTCCTCTCAGTGCACGTTTCAGAGAGGACTGAAGGTATAGTGGGGTTGGAGATCCCAGCTGATGAGGAGCAAGAAGAGGTCCACTTTGTTCTTTGGTGTGGGTCTTTTTTGTATGCTTGCCAACAGACTGCATGGCAGGTTGACATATGTCTGGTCAAGCACGTGGTGCCAAAGCGGCTCATGTTTTGGCCACACGAGATACGCTTCAGACATATGTTGCAAATAGCAATGGTGTGATCTGCTGCACACGTCTCAAAAAAGGCCCACACCAAATAACTTTTGGAATAACGCGCAGAGACAGCAGAGCCCTGAACATGCGGAACACTACGGTGTGATGCAGTCGGTTGGCTGCCCTTAAGCTGGCCCCTGGAGGGCATCCTGCCCCGTTGGAGATGTGCCTCCTCCTCTTCCTCTATCCTATCAGGCACCCACGTGGAGTCAGTGACCTCATCATCCCCTCCCTCCTCATCACTGGAGAAAATCTGGCAGTATGCTGCAGCTGGGGGAACAAGACTGCCAGATTGCTGTCCTTGTTGGGCACCCCCTTTCTCTGGGCTCACGTTACTGCCTTCCTCTAGCTGAGTACCGTCATAGGAGCCTTCAAAACTCTGGGCTTACTCCTGGAGCATGTACCCAACACTGTGGTCAAACAGTTCGGGGGACTCCTCAGGAGGACATGGTGGGGCTAGGGAAGAAATGACTGATGCCATTGAGCCGAGGGAAGAGGCCACTTTGGCAGCTTTGCCAAATAAAGTACCCTGAGCCTGGGTGAGAGAGGATGAGGACGGCTTGGTCATACAATCTACCAAGTCTTGGGCATGTTGTGGCTCAATATGGCCAGCTGCCAAAAAGAAGGACAAGCGTGCCCCACGGCCACGTGCTGATGAGGATGCACCGTGTCCACGACCAGCACTGTTTCCTCTAGACACAGAGCCTGCCTGCCCTCTTTTATTGGCTTGTGATTGTCTTCAGTTAGTTTTAGGTGCACACTGTGCAAAGGACACAGTACACTAAATGAAATTAATGCAGCTCCCTGCCTGTGGTTTTAGTATGAGGACACCTCTAATTGTATTGAGGTACCTTTAGGTGCACGCTGTGCAAAGGACAGAAGTACACTAAATGAAATTAATGCAGCTCCCTGCCTGTGGTTTTAGTATGAAAACACCACTAATTGTATTGAGGTACCTTTAGGTGCACACTGTGCAAAGGACACAGTACACTAAGTGAAAATACTGCAGCTAGCACAATCGCCTGCCTGTCAGTATAGAGAATAACAGGAACAGATCTAGCTAAACGGAATACAGTGTGTAAATATATATACAACACCTAGGATGCATATATATCCTCTACACACTGTAACTTCAGCTAACTGACTCGCCTGCCTGCTCTATCTAACTCAAAATAAATGACACTGTCTCTCTCTCTCTCTTTAACCTCTCTCTTTATCCACCGCAACACACTACACAAGACCGCCATGGAGGCGGCCTTATAAAGTGTGGGGCGTATACTAAACCCCCTGAGACATAATTGGCCAAAGCCACCCTGGCTTTGGCCAATTATGGCTCTCCGTTTTTTGCACGCTGTGATTGGCCAAAGCATGCCGGTCATAGTGCATGCTTGGCCAATCATCAGCCAGCAATGCACTGCGATGCCGCAGTGAATTATGGTGCGTGAAACGCCACACGAATTTTGCGCGAATGGCCCATAGTGTTCGAAATTCGGCGAACAGGCGATGTTCGAGTCGAACATGGGTTTGACTCGAACTCGAAGCTCATCCCTACTCACTACTTTACATTGTAGCAAAGTGTACTTTCTTCAGTGTTGTCACATGAAAAGATGTGAGGGGTGTACTCACTTTTGTTAGATACTGTGTGTGTATATATATATATATATATATATATATATATATATATATATTTAAAGAAACACATATAAAAACACACACACAGTATATACAGTAGTATATATCAGATGCAGCACAGTTATCCCAGATAAGGCTGCCTTCTGTGGAAAGATATTTTAACACTAATTTAAAAAACGCTTTGAGGTTTTTTATGCACTTGTGAGCGCATATTGACTGTATCTGTGTGTATACACATTGTCACTAAAGCGATAGATTAATGAATTAAAGTGGACAAATGAAAGAAGGGATGAATGAATTAAGAAATAATAAATAAACTGTTTAAGCAATTCTTGGGCATAGTGACACTTGATAAGTCACATGATTCATTCTACTTCTGACTTAACTACTCTTTCAAGCTACTGTAAAGTTACAATGAAAATAGTGATACCTGTAGTGTACGGTTGTCACATTGATATCACAGGACTGTAGAAGGTGTTCAATACAGAGTATTTATACCATTTTGTTCCATGCCTACAAATAGGTAAGTTAATTTATTTTTCATGTTTAGATTCCTAGAACACAAAATTATATTTGAAAGAATCCACTTTTACAAATTCAAGCATTTTATTTCACTTTTATAGTGAAAATTGAGAGAAAGCATACAACAGGTTTTCAGACCACCTTAGCCACACATCCAGACAAGCATAACTCCTCATCTAAAGTTCATTATTATGTCACATTGAAAAACCTGCAGCTGTATGGATGCACAAACAATTGTAAAATACAAATGTGACTGTCATAGCTGAGAGAACGAAATATGTGCTGGCAAAATAAAAACACCCACACTTGGCATCTGTGTTTTATAAGTGTTCTCTAAATATTCATTCTTTTTTTTCCCAGTGGACAGATAATGCTCAATATGAACCGTGTGGGTATATTTCAAATAAAAACATTGCATTTGTAAATTTGATACAGCTTTTGTTTTGAATCTTAGGAAATGTAACTGAAAGTTAGAAAATAATAAATGAAAATGATAATTTAAAAAAACATATACACTATGCACCACTATTAACTGCTTACAGGCAGAACAAACATTTTATATAAATAAATTGCAAATTAGGGATGTTATTTCATATTAATATGTGCGCCAAAAAAGGCAAAACAAATGTTTTGAAAACTAATTATAATTTTGATTATGTGTGTATTATTGTGTAATTACATATACACACACATACATACATATACGTACTGTACATGTGTGTTGATTTCTGGCATCAGCCTGCTGCTTTCCCTAAATAAATGTAAGGAATGTGTAAATGAGCTAAAATTGTGAAAGAAAACAAAGGAAAAGTGTCAATAGCCCACAATAAAAACACCTCCACCCCAACACCTCTGTAAGGAAACATTCAATGGTCAAACAACTTACACACAATCCATAAAGACCTATTTGTATCCAAAACTATTTAAAGACAGTCTGGAGATCAAAAAATAGATAACGAAAATTCATTTTGCAGCAGTTTACAGAAAATATGAAACTAGTATGGAATTATTGCTAAGCAAAAACAAAAACATCAGATGCAGTGCTAGTGGAGGTAAAAGTGGGTGCGTCTACATAAACAGCCACTCAGAGAGCACACCCTGCATTTCCTGCACTGATGAAAACCTAACAGGTATTCAAAGAAACCTCTCCTAATGGGGGGGGGGGGATCAAGAATGTTAGGAGCCACTCTCCCTCTAAGCGATGGAGCCCCCTTATAAATGACCCGAGGTCTATCAGGAATGGTAGAGCCCAGAACCAAGTCATTAGTAAGAATATGCCAATGCTTGGCTATAAGATTCTTAACATCTTGGTGCTGGATAGAAAAAGTTGTAATGAACGGGATGGAAGGGGGCCCACCAACTCTGGGTGGCCTGTCCTTAAGTAGCTCACTTCTATTGAGATCGGCCACACTATTAAAAGTCTGTATTAGGGAGGTGTAAGTATATCCCTTATCTAAAAAGCATTGGGTCAAAACCTCAGCCTGAGATAGGAACTCTCTATTGTCTAAGCAGTTCCTTTTCAGGCGGAGATACTGGCTCTTGGGTACTGAATCGAGCCAGTTTTTATGATGACAACTACCGACAGGAATATAGGAATTCCTGTCGGTACTTTTAAAGAAAGTGGAAGTGGTAAACTGGTTATCCCAAATGCCAATACATAGATCTAAGAAATTTATCTTAGTCTGGCTAGCCTCGAAATTAAGAAAAATACCCCTGGTGTTCTGATTGAGCTCGGCGATGAATCTTTCGAGAGCACAACGATCACCATCCCAAAGGAGGAGGATGTCGTCTATATACCTGGCCCACAGCACCACCTGGGGTCGCTGCTGGGCATAGACGACATCCTCTTGATTTTGTATCCTTTATTATCCAGTTTGTATTGTGTGTTATTTGTGTTTCCTGGTTTGATCCATGAACCAGATTCAACCCACATTCATGAGAGCAATGTCAGTATTGTCACTTTCAGATTTTGATCATCCGATCTGAATCCCGGGCAGCATATAGGGTTTTTGCCATTTGTATGCTTTGTGTCTTAAGACTGAGCCCCATGCCAATTTTGGTCTCTGTACACATCTTTTTGTCTCTCATTAGGAGTGAGATGGTGTTTGTGACAATTTAATTCAATCCACGGCTGTTTGTTTTTTGGCCACTTGATGGCGCTGCTTTTGTCCTGAGTACTTGGGATAAATTGGTTCTCTGTCCCCGGGACACTTCCTCTTAGTAAGTGTCTTTTACTTAATTCATTTTTTAAATCATTTTAAATTATCCTTTTTGTAATAATTATCAGCATTTAAATTAGTAATTTATGTGCTTTGGATTCCATGGTCCCACTCCGCGACCTACTAAGTTCCGGTTCCGGGTGGCGCGGCTGCCCTTGACTCAGACCGAGGTGTGGTTCCAAGTGTATAAATATTGCGATGAGTCAGTACGTCGCCCGTTCCCCAGACGACGCTACCTATAGCGAAACATACGTCGGGAGGCTGACGTCATCGCTGAACGGGAGACTGCATGCCGGCCGGCTCTTCCCATGTTTTTTTGCCTGAATTTTATCTACTTGATGAGTTCCATCCCTGGGCATCCATCTACCGCAAGGAAGCAAGCTATTTACAGTTTTGGCATTCTATTAGCTTGCCTCTGGTAAGCACAATATCCTGGTGGTGGTGCACGTGTGCATTTTTGGTGTGATCTAGGAGTTCACCCTTCTTCTTTTATCCTGCACTGCAATTCGTTTCATGTTCAGAATTTTATATGGACTTTCATATGGACACTTATATGATTAACTGTTATCTTTTTGGGGTCAATCTCAACTGATGTGTCGGTTTATCTTACTATACATATATATATAATTTCCTTTGTCACTACATTAATTTATAGTTGTCACAATATATATTTTTTTAGATTGTATATTTTCCTTATATACAGGTTTGCGCAGCTCTTTCCCCCCCCCCCCCCCTTTTCTGCTATAATAGTGTTTGATCTACACTTGTGAGTTTGCTGCATATTCAGGGTTGTATTCATTTTATTTATCCATTATTTTTTATATATTTATTTTTATTTAATCATTCATTTAAGCGCAGTATATTCTCCTTCCCAAAAACAAAAACATACCTGTATACCATTTATTGAAAAAAAACTGTATAATTTGGCCAAAAGAAGCAGACTAGTGTACTTCCTTATATAACATTTGAGTTCTCCTATTTGGCGTGAAAGGTTCTGGTGGAAATGTATCTACACGTGCCTGGAGCATGCGCATTTCTATGAATAAATCTTTTTTTCTCACCCTTTTGTTGGTTTTCCACTCCACATGCAAATGTAGCACAAGTTCAGTCTACCTGAATGTCCCACTTGTGGAGATACATTTGCAAAAGGAGTGAGAAATATAGCTAATATGCAAACATTTCAAAGGCACATGTGATATATAGGGATGGGCTCAATGTTCGGGTCGAACATAGGTTCGACTCAAACATCGGGTGTTCGCCCTTTCGTTGAAAAACGAACATTATGGGGTGTTTGTGGCAAATTCGAGCGGCACGGAACGCCCCATAATGCACTGCGAGATTGCAGTGCATTGCTGTATGATGATTGGCCAAAGCAAGCACCATGACCTGCATGCTTTGGCCAATCCCAGCATCCTCTGCTAAGAGAGCCATAATTGGCCAAAGGCAGGGTGCCGTTGGCCAATCATGGCTCAGGGGGACTAAGTCCACGCCCCACACTATATAAGGCTGCCTGCACATCGACCCTGTGTAGTGTGTTGTTGGCGTGGAGGGAGAGATAGTGTGATTTAGATTGAGCAGGCAGGTTATTCAGTTAGCTCAGCTGCAGTGTATTTAATATATATATACAGCCAGTCTCATATATATATATATATATATATATATATATACTCTGCATCCAGTGTAGCCTGTATCTGACTGCAGACCATTCCTGGTGTACTTTTTCTAATGTATTTCAGGCTGTGTATATATACACTGCATCCAGTGTAGCCTATATATGACTGCAGGCCATTCCTGGTGTACTTTTTCTAATATACTTCAGGCGGTGTATTTAATGTGTGTATATATACAGTCTTGTGTATGTATGTGTGTGTATATATATATATATATATATATATATATATATATATATATATATATATATATATATATATATACACACACACACTGCATCCAGTGTAGCCTATATCTGACTTACAAACCATTCCTGATGTACTTTTTTCCATTATACTTCAGGCGGTGTATTTAATATAAATATATATATATATATATATATATATATACTGTATATATACAGCCAGTCAATATAAATACTGCATCCGGTGTAGCCTATATCTGGCTGCAGGTCAATCCTGGTGTACTTTTTCTAATATACTTCAGGTGGTGTATTTAATATATATGTATATATATATATATATATATATATATATATATATATACAGCCAGTCTCGTATATATATATATATATATATATATATATATATATATATAATGCATCCAGTGTAGCCTATATCTGACTGCAGGCCATTCCTGGTGTACTTTTTCTAATATACTTATGGTGGTGCACCCTAGTGCAGTTGCTACTACTTTTCTGGTGGTGTACACAGTACACAATACAGTGCACCCTAGTGCAGTTGCTACTACTTTTCTGGTGGTGTACACAGTACACAATACAGTGCAGCCGTAGTTGCTCTTACACTTCTGGTGGTGTACACAATACAGTGCACCCGTAGTGCAGTTGCTATTACTTTTCTGGTGGTATACACAGTACACAATACAGTGTAGTGTGGTGTTGCAAAACAAAATTTACAGCATATCCGGAAGGCCACCAAGGAGAGGCAGACGCTCACAGGCCACTAAAAGAGGGCAAGCAGGCTCTGTGTCTACAGTCAACAGTGCTGGTCATGGACGCGGTGCATCCTCTGCACGTGGCCATGGGGCACGCTTGCCTTTTTTTTTCTGCTGCTGGCCATGTTATTGAGCCACAACAAGCAGAAGAGTTGGTGGAATGGATAACAAAGCCGTCCTCATCCTCCTCATCCTCTGTCACCCAGGCTCAGAGTAGTTTGCCTGCGAATGCAGCTGCCAAAGCGGCCTCTTCCATCGGCTCCTTGTCAACAGTCACTCCTTCCTAGCCCCACCATCATGCACGGAGGAGTCCCCCGAACTATGCGACCACAGTGTCGGGTACATGCTGCTGGAGGATGCGCAGCGATTTGAAGGCTCCGATGATAGTACCCAGGTTGAGGAAGGGAGTAACGTGAGCCTAGAAAGAGGGGTGCCCAAGAAGGACAAGAAACTGGCAGTCATGTTCCCCCAGCTGCAGCATACTGACAAGTTTGCTCCAGTGACGTGCAGGGAGGGGATGATAAGGTCACTGATTCTACTTAATTGCCTGATAGAAGAGAGGAGGAGGAGGCACATCTCCAATGAGGCAGGATGCCCTCCGGGGTGCAGCTTAAGGGAAGCCACCCTATTGCATCACACTGCAGAGCTAAGCAGGTGCCGGGCGCTGACGACTCTCCGCTTATTTTGAAAAGTTCCTTGGTGTGGGCCTTTTTTACACTTGTGCAGCAGATTGCTGTTTGCAACCTATGTCTAAAGCGGATCAAGTGTGGCCAAAAAAGCAGCCGCTTGGGCACCACATGCTTGACCAGACATATGAGGACCTCCCATGCAGTCCGTTGGCAAGAGCACTTGAAATACCCACATCAAAGAACAAGGCGGACTTCTCCTTGCTCCTCATCTGGGATCTTCAACCCCACTATACCTCCAATCCTCTCAGAAACCTGCACTGAGAGGAATGTAGGTATAGCAATAGGTGTCCCAAGTACTTGCGGCCAATCTGCTAGTGGTACACCACCATCCGATTTTAGCAGGCAAATTTCCCTACTGCAGTTGCTAAACCCGTAGAAAGAAATTTGGTCCCAGCCATCCACATGCTCAGCATCTGAATGCTAGCTTAGCCAAATTGCTAGCACTGCAACTGCCTCCTTTTCAGCTGGTAGACTCTTCCCCCTTTTGTGAATTTATGGAATGTGCGGTACCTCAGTGGCAGGTTCCCAAATGCCATTTCTTTTAATGGAAGGCCTCTACCGGCATGTGGAAGGCAATGTCTTGGCCTCGTTGGACAGGGCGGTCAGCAGTAAGGTGCATATTATCGCTGACTCGTGGTCCAGCAGGCATGGACAGGGACGTTACCTTTCTTTTGCGGCGCACTGGGTAACTCTGCTGGCAGCTGGGAAGGATGCAGGACAGGGTTCAGTATTGTTGGAGCTTGTTCCGCCACCACGCCTCTAAAATTCTAGTGGTGATTCTGCCACAGCTCTCTCCTCCACCCCCTCCTCTTCTTCTTCCTCTATGGCCTCTTCCTCTGCAGATTTTTCCTCTGAACCAGCGGTGCTCCGTAGGCGTTCAAGGGGCTATGCAAGCACTCAGGCAAAAAGATGCCATGCAGTGCTTGAGTTGGTCTGCTTAGGGGACAGGAGCCACACTGGGGCAAAGATTCTGTCAGCTCTGAAGGGGCAGGCTCAGAGGTGGTTGACACCATGCCAGCTTCAGCCAGGAATGGTTGTATGCGACAATGGCACCAACCTCCTCTCCGGCTTCCGACAGGGACGCTTCACCCATGTTCCCTGTTTGGCTTACATTCTGAATTTGGTGGTGCAACGGGCTTTCAGGATCTCCTGAGGCAGGCCAGGAAAGTCTGTGGTCATTTCCGAAGGTCAAATAATGCCAGTGCTCGGCTGGCTGACATTCAAAGGGAATGCAACCTGCCCAAGAACCGCCTCATTTGTGACATGCCCACCTGGTGGAACTCAACATTGGCAAAGCTGCATCGTCTGAACATGCAGCAGAGGGCCATCAATGAGTACCTGTGTGAGTATGGCACCAGGACAGGGTCAGGGGAGCTTGGCTTTTTTTCGCTATGCCAGTGGCTGCTGATCAAGGATGCATGCACTGTCCTGTCACCATTTGAGGAGGCCACGAGGATGGTGAGCAGTGACAGTGCATGCATCAGTGATACTGTCCCTCTTGTCTTCCTGTTGGAGCACACGCTTCGTGGAATAATGGACAGGGCACTTGAGGCAGAACAGTGGGAGGAAGAGGAGGACTTCCTTACCTCTTAAGGCCCCCTTTATCCAGATAGTATTCCTGCTGGCTCGCCGAACACACAGGAAGAAGAGGAGGAGGATTGTGTCAGCATGGAGGTAGAGGATAACACTCAGCAGCAATCTTCAAGGGATCGTTTTCAGTCCCTAGAAACCCATGGAGTTGTACATGGCTGGGAGGAGGTGGTTGCGGATCATGTGATCCTTAGTGACCCAGAAAACTCAGGATCGAATGCCTCTGCAAACTTACGCTGCATGGCCTCCCTGATCCTGCAAAGTCTGCAAAAGGACCCTAGGATTTGTGATATCAAGGAGAGGGATCATTACTGGCTGGCAACCTTTCTTGATCCACGTTACAAGGGTAAGGTTGCAGAACTTATCCAGCCTTCGCAGAGGGAGCACAGGATGAAACATCTTCGGGAGGCCTTGAAGAAAGATTTGTGCAATGCGTTTCCAGAGCCTGGGAGGTTACAATTTCCTGGTGCTGGACAACGTGTTGCTGAGGCTTCGGTTCAGTCACAGAAAGAGCGGTGGAGAAAGTGGCCGGCTGACCGATGCCTTCAGACAATTCTTCAGTCCTCAGCGCCAAGGTCTGATCGGTTCCAGTAACCATCGCCAGCGTCTGCATTACATGGTGCAGGAATATCTAGGGGCAAGATCAGACTTGGAGACCTTTCCCACCGAGCATCCACTGGGTTACTGGGTCTTGAGGATGGACCACTGTCCAGATCTTGCTCAATATGCAATTGAGCTACTGGCCTGTCCTGCATCCAGCGTTCTTTCTGAACGCACATTCAATGCTGCTGGAGGGTTTGTAACCGATCAGAGTGCGCCTGTCCACAGACTCTGTTGATAGGCTCACATTCATAAAAATGAATCAGTCTTGGATCACCAGATACCAAGCACCTGACGCTGATGTAACCAATAGATTTTTCTATGGATGTGGGATCCCTTAAAGACTGCCTATACTGAGTGACTATCCTATTATGCTGTGTGACTATCCTATTCTTCCTCAATCTTGATGATGCTAGCTTCTAAGAATAATTTTGGTTCAGGGCACAACCACCACTGCCTAAGGCCCAATTTTTCTACCCCTATTTAACAGGGGCATGTAATTACAATTTTTGATCTAATATTCCACAGCAGGGCTCGTTCATGCGCTCGACAAGAGTATCTGTGAGGGGTTACAGTGTTGTGGCATCACCACCACCACCACTAAAGGCCCAATTTTTCTGCCCCTGTTTACCGGGGCATATAATTAAAATTTTTGATCCAATATTTCACAGCAGGGCACGTTCCTGCGCTCAACAAGAGTATCTGTGAGGGGTTACAGTGTTGTGGCACCACCACTGCCTAAGGCCCATTTTTTCTGCCCCTGTTTAACAGGAGCATGTAATTAAAATTTTTGATCCAATATTTTACAGCAGGGCTCCTTCCTCTGCGCAACAAGAGTATCTGTGAGGGGTTACAGTGTTGTGGCACCACCACCACCAAAGGCCCTATTTTTCTGCCCCTTTTTAACAGGGGCATGTATTTTAAATTTTTGATCTAATATTTCACAGCAGGGTCCGTTTTCGCGCCCACCAAGAGTAACTGTGAGGGCTTACAGTGTTGTGGCACCACCACCAAAGGCCCAATTTTTCTACCCCTGTTTAACAGGGGCATGTAATTACAATTCTTGATATAATATTTTACAGCAGGGCCTGTTCCAGTGCCCATCAAGAGTAACTGTGAGGGCTTACAGTGTTCTGGTACCACCAACACCTAAGGCCAATTTTCTGCAGAGTATATAGGGCAGGCCGTATAGTATATACAGGCGGTCCCCTACTTTCAAACATCCGACTTACAAAAGACTCCTACTCACAAACGGAGGGAGACAACAGGAAGTGAATGGAAATCTACCCCATGGAAGGGAAATTCTCTCCTGTAAGAGTTAATATGGGAAAAAGGTGTCTCCACTGATGCTTTATCACCAATCCTTGTTTCCCTAATAACCCCAGATTTTCAAAATCCAATTGTCATTGGGACAGAAAGTGAGGTGAAATCTTCTGAACAGGGGCAAAAATAGCAAAACAAATGTTACAGGGGTGATAACCCTTCCCTATGCTATCCAAAAAGCTTAAAAATTGTTTTTTTGGCTGGAGCTACACTTTGTAGATTCAAATGGTAATCAAACAAAACCGCCCTCTTGATTTCCCACCACTGCGCTAGTTTGGAAATGGATATAAAGCTATAAAGTTATAGAACAGCTGCCACTTTAAAAATTAATGATGTGAAATAGTATAATGATGACCACTAAACTAAATAAGTGTCCAAAATAAGTAGCACATAAGTGTACAAATAAGGTATTTCCAAAAATGTTGTCTCTGCAAAGCAGATCCTAGAAATACAAACAGAATTGCTAAATAAACAAAACCTGTGTAGATTGTGAAAAAAGTGTTTCAAACATAAAGTTCATAAATGATAACTGATGTGTGTTCTTAATCTTCAAAACTTCCACCACACCACAGTGTTCAGTGAATCCTCTCCCGTCAGATAAAACACTCACAAAAACAATATGCCTTACACTCCCGTGCTTGGCGTGTAAGCGTGAACAAACCTCTCAGGTAGGTTTAACAGAAATTCCACTTCCAAAATTGTGATATCCAGATTTCTCCACATATAATGAAAAGAAAGTGCACAATAGTGTAATACCGAATGGTCAGTTTTAATAAAACACCGTGCAAAAACCTTCAATCATTAAACTCACATCATCTCTTTAAAGTGGTTGTAAACCCACTTTTTAAACAAAGACCTACAGGTAAGCCTAGATTAAGGCTTACCTGTAGGTGCATGAAATATCTCCTTAACCTACACGGTTAAGGAGATATTTGTATGTAAATGTGGCGACGCTGACGTCACCCCATTCACAAATTCGACGACGTAGCCAAATTCGACAGCTCACGCGCGCATGCGCGGAGTCACGTCTTCGCCGCTCCGGCCAATCACAGCGCCGGAGCGGCGCTGTGATTGGCTGCAGCGGCGATACCCGGAAGCAACATTCCGGCTATCGCCGCAGCGATGGATGCGGCTAGAGGAGGGACACGGACGACTTCGGGGGCCCCGATCGAAGGTAAGTGGTACATAATGAGCTAGTATGCTAGTCATACTAGCTCATTATAGCTTTGTCTTGCAGGTAAGTAAAAAAAAAAATTGTCTACGGGGTTTACAACAACTTTAAAAAACGAGCAGAAAATCACAGCAAACCATCCAAAATTGCCTCAGCCAGTGAAGGATGGTCGCGGCGGACCCAAGATCAGTAGGATATGCTCTCACCACTCACTCGCCCTGTATGGAATCTCTGCTTCCTAGATTGGCCTGGTGCGTCACACATCACACGTTGGTTCAGATGCTCGCCGTGTAACCACGCCCGACATGTTTCGTCACAAGGGACTTAATCATTAAGCGGAGATTCCATACACTGCCATCTTGCTATACCCTTCACTGCCCTTGTATGCTACCGAGCATGCGTCAAGTCTTTTCGAGCATGCACGGGTTTACTGTGGAACAGGTAAGCATACAGACGACCGGTTTTCTCGGCAGGAGAATGAAGAGAAAAATAGAGAGAAGGTTCTCTATTTTTCTCGTTGAGATTCAAGGCAGTTTTCCCGACGAGAAACCATACACACTAACGGTCGTGTGTAAGAGGCTTAACTCATACATATGTGATCAATTGGAGAAGTACAGCCAAAAAAGCTTTGGCGGCTATACTTCTTCTTTAATGTAATTCTTTAATGTAATTATGAGAGAAGTATACAAAATAACATAACAAATTAGCATGTCTCCCTAAGCTGCTTGAATACGTGGTGCAGATCCATTAAAAAAATTATATATA
Organism: Rana muscosa; assembly: GCA_029206835.1. Taxonomy (NCBI): domain Eukaryota; kingdom Metazoa; phylum Chordata; class Amphibia; order Anura; family Ranidae; genus Rana; species Rana muscosa. The sequence goes on from CM055122.1 coordinate 1,174,433,155, forward strand.
TATATATATATATATATATATATATATATGTTTTCACTGCAATGGTTTTATTGAGTTTTCCAATAAAAATAAAGGTTAACCCTGTTGTAGACACGGCAGGACGGTGAACATGAACATACTGAAACAGGATTTTATACATATGGTACAAGGTGCGTTTTAGAGCATAACAGCATCAGTAGTAGGGATGAGCTCGGTGTTCGAGTCGAACATAAGTTCGACTCGAACATCGGCTGTTCACGCGTTCGGCGAACAACGAACGATTTGGGCCGTTCGCGCCAAATTCGAGTGACGCGAACGGCCCACAATACACTGCGCCATCGCAGTGTAATCCCGGCGCAGTGATTGGCCAAGCATGCACTGTGACCCTGCATGCTTGGCCAATCACAGCGCCGGCAGCGAGGAGAGCAATGATTGGCCACAGGCAGGATGCCTGTGGCCAATTATAGCTGAGGGGGTTTAGTACACGCCCCACACTATAAAAGGCCGCCAACGTGGCGCCCTCGTGTAGTGTGTTCCGGAGCAGGGAAAGTGAAGGATAGGCAGGGACAGTGTCAAATCTATTCTTTGCTAAACCTTGTGTGTAGGGACAGAGAAGGATAGGCAGGGAGAGTGTCAGTGTCATATTCTTTGCTAAACCTTGTGTTTAGGGAGAGAGAAGGATAGGCAGGGAGAGTGTCAGTGTCATATACTTTGATAAACCTTGTGTGCAGGGAGAGAGAAGGATAGGCAGGGGACATTGTCAGTGTCATATTCTTTGCTAAACCTTGTGTGCAGGGAGAGAGAAGGATAGGCAGGGAGAGTGTCAGTGTCATATACTTTGATAAACCTTGTGTGCAGGGAGAGAGAAGGATAGGCAGGGGACAGTGTCAGTGTCATTGTTGCTAAGCCTCCTGAACATTATACACCTGAAGTTAGCCCGTATTGCTGCTTTTTCCTGGTGTGTTACACCAACAGGCATTTGCGGCACTTACAGCGGGCGGAGTGTGCCCTCCTGATCATATTACACCTGAAGTTAGCCTGTATTGCTGCTTTTTCCTGGTGTGTTACACCAACAGGCATTTGCGGCACTTACAGCGGGCGGAGTGTGCCTCCTGATCATATTACACCTGAAGTTAGCCTGTATTGCTGCTTTTTCCTGGTGTGTTACACCAACAGGCATTTGCGGCACTTACAGCGGGCGGAGTGTGCCTCCTGATCATATTACATCTGAAGTTAGCCTGTATTGCTGCTTTTTCCTGGTGTGTTACACCAACAGGCATTTGCAGCACTTACAGCGGGCGGAGTGTGCCTCCTGATCATATTACACCTGAAGTTAGCCTGTATTGCTGCTTTTTCCTGGTGTGTTACACCAACAGGCATTTGCGGCACTTACAGCGGGCGGAGTGTGCCTCCTGATCATATTACACCTGAAGTTAGCCTGTATTGCTGCTTTTTCCTGGTGTGTTACACCAACAGGCATTTGCGGCACTTACAGCGGGCGGAGTGTGCCTCCTGATCATATTACACCTGAAGTTAGCCTGTATTGCTGCTTTTTCCTGGTGTGTTACACCAACAGGCATTTGCAGCACTTACAGCGGGCGGAGTGTGCCCTCCTGATCATATTACACCTGAAGTTAGCCTGTATTGCTGCTTTTTCCTGGTGTGTTACACCAACAGGCATTTTCAGCACTTACAGCGGGCGGAGTGTGCCTCCTGATCATATTACACCTGAAGTTAGCCTGTATTGCTGCTTTTTCCTGGTGTGTTACACCAACAGGCATTTGCAGCACCTACAGCAGGCGTAGTGTGATTCCTGCAAAATATACTCCTGAAGCTAGGCCTTATTGCTGGTTTTCCCATCTCCATGCAGGCCATTAGAATGTCTGGAAGGCAAACAAGGAGAGGCAGACAGTCAGGAGCCAATAAAAGAGGGCAAGCATGCTCTGTGTCTAGAGACAACAGTGCAGGTCGTGGACGCGGTGCATCACCATCAGCACATGGCCATGGGACACGCTTGTCCTTCTTTTCGGCAGCTGGACGTGTTGAGCCGCATCATGCCGAAGACTTGGTAGAGTGGATTATCAAGCCCTCCTCATCCTCCTCATCCTCTCTCACCCAGGCTCAGGGTACTGGCAAAGCAGCTGCCAAAGCGTCCTCTTCCCTGGTATCAATGTCATCATCAGTCACTCCTTCCCTAGACCAACCATGTCCTCCTGAGGAGTCCCCCGAACTGTTTGAGCACAGTGTTGGGTACATGCTCCAGAAGGATGCCCAGCGTTTCGAAGGGTCTGATGATGATACCCAGCTAGAGGAAGGCAGTAGCGTGAGAGCAGAGAGAGGGGATGCTCAAGAAGGACACCAATCTGGCAGTCATGTTCCAGCAGCTGCAGCATACTGCCAGATTGGCTCCAGTGATGAGGAGGGAGGGGATGATGAGGTCACTGACTCCACGTGGGTGCCTAATAGGAGAGAGGAGGAGGAGGAGGAGGATGAGGAGGAGGCACATCTCCAACGAGGCAGGATGCCCTCGGGGGGCCAGCGTAAGGGCAGCACACCGACGGAATCACACCGCAGAGCTCCGCCTGTGCAGGGCGCTGCCTCTGCCCGTTATTCAAAAAGTTCTTTGGTGTGGGCCTTTTTTGAGTCGAGTACATCAGATCGCACAGCTGCTGTTTGCAACATATGTCTCAAGCGTATATCGCGTGGCCAAAACATCACCCGCTTGGGCACCACATGCTCGACCAGACATATGTTGACCTGCCATGCAGCTCATTGGCAAGCCTACCTTAAAGACCCACACCAAAGAACAAAGCGGACCTCTTCTTGCACCGCATCAGCTGGGATCTCCAACCCCACTATACCTTCAGTCCTCTCTGAAACCTGCACTGAGAGGAATGAAGGTGTAGAATTAGGTGTGTCACAGCCAAGTACTTGCGGGCACGCTGCTAGCAGTACACCGACATCCGATTCTAGCAGGCAAATTTCCCTGCCCCAGCTGCTGGACCGTCAAAAGAAGTTCACTCCCAGCCATCCACATGCCCAGCGGTTGAATGCTAGCTTGGCTAAATTGCTAGCGCTTCAACTGCTGCCTTTTCAGTTGGTAGACTCGGCCCCCTTCCGTGAGTTTGTGCAATGTGCGGTTCCTCAGTGGCAGGTTCCCAAACGCCACTTTTTCTCACGGAAGGCGATTCCGGCTCTCTACTGGCATGTGGAAGGCAATGTCTTGGCCTCGCTGGACAGGGCGGTCAGCGGTAAGGTGCATATTACCGCTGACTCATGGTCCAGCAGGCATGGACAGGGACGTTACCTTTCTTTCACGGCCCATTGGGTCACTCTTTTGGCAGCTGGGAAGGATGCAGGACAAGGTGCAGTAGTGTTGGAGGTTGTTCCACCGCCATGCCTCCAAAATGCTACTACTGGTTGTGACACACCTCTGTCCTCCACCCCCTCCTCTTCTTCTTCCTCCATGGCCTCTTCCTGTGCTCTGTCCTAGGAACCAGCGGTGCTCCGTAGGCGTTCAAGGGGCTACGCAAGTACGCAGGCAAAAAGATGCCATGCCGTGCTTGCGCTGGTGTGTTTGGGGGACAAGAGCCACACTGGGGCAGAGGTTCTGTCTGCTCTGCAGGGGCAGGCCGAGAGGTGGTTGACGCCACGCCAGCTTAAGCCAGGAATGGTAGATTGCGACAATGGCACCAACCTCCTCTCCGCTCTCCGACAGGGACAACTGACCCATGTGCCCTGTGTGGCTCACGTCCTTAACCTGGTGGTGCAGCGGTTCTTGGGCAGGTACCCGGGCTTACAGGATGTCCTGAGGCAGGCTAGGAAAGTCTGTGTGCATTTCCGCAGATCTTATAATGCCAGTGCTCGCCTGGCTGAGCTGCAAAAGGAGTTGAACCTGCCCAAGAACCGCCTTATATGTGACATGCCCACCAGGTGGAACTCAACGTTGGCCATGCTTCAGCGGCTGCACACGCAGCAGAGGGCCATCAATGAGTACCTGTGCGACTACGGCACCAGGACAGGGTCAGGGGAGCTCAGGTTTTTTCACCACGCCAGTGGGGCATGATCAGGGATGCATGCACTGTCCTGGCACCATTTGAGGAGGCCACGAGGATGGTGAGCAGTGACAGTGCATGCATCAGTGACACTGTACCTCTTGTCCACCTGTTGGAACATACGCTGCGTGGAATAATGGATAGGGCACTTGAGGCAGAACAGAGGCAGGAAGAGGAGGACTTCCTTGCCTCTCAAGGCCCCCTTTACCCAGACAGTGTTCCTTCTGTCCCACCCATTGCACAGGAAGAAGAGGAGGAGGAGGGGGAGGATTGTGTCAGCATGGAGGTGGAGCCTGGCACTCAGCATCATCAGCAGCAGTCTTTTAGGGATGATTTACAGTCCCAAGAAACCAGTGGACTTGTACGTGGCCGGGAGGAGGTGGCTGCGGATCATGTGGTCCTTAGTGACCCAGAGGACTCCGGACCGAATGCCTCAGCTAACCTACGCTGCATTGCCTCCCTGATCCTGCAAAGTCTGCGGAAGGATCCTCGTATTCTTCGGATCAAGGAGAGGGACCATTACTGGCTGGCCACTCTCCTTGATCCACGGTACAAGGGTAAGGTTGCAGACCTTATCTTACCGTCGCAGAGGGAGTAGAGGATGAGACAACTCTGGGAGGCCTTGCAGAAAGGTCTGTGCAACGTGTTCCCAGAGACTGGGAGGTTACAAACTCCTGGTCCTGGACAATGAGTTGCTGAGGCTTCAGTCAGTCAAAGAAGGAGCGGTGGGGAAGGTGGCCGTCTGACCGATGCGTTCAGACAATTCTTTAGTCCGCAGCCCCTAGGTATGATCGGTTCCAGCAACCATCGCCAGCGTCTGATATACATGGTGCAGGAATACCTAGGGGCAAGGTCAGACTTGGACACCTTCCCCACCAAAAATCCTCTGGCTTACTGGGTCTTGAGGATGGATCACTGGCCAGAGCTTGCACAGTATGCAATTGAGCTACTGGCCTGTCCTGCATCCAGCATTCTTTCAGAACGCACATTCAGTGCTGCTGGAGGATTTGTCACGGATCACAGGGTGCACCTGTCCACCGACTCTCTTGATCGACTGACCTTCATAAAGATGAACCAGTCTTGGATCACCACCAGCTACCAAACACCTGAAGCTGATATAACAGACTAATTTATTTTCAAATGTCACATCCCTTCAAGACTGATGCTGATGCTGAGAGACTGTCCTGTTATGTTGACTGACTATCCTCCTCCTCCTCAATGATCCGATTGATGATGATAGCTTGGAAGAACATTTTTGTTTCTGGGTGCCGCCACCAGTGGCTAAGGCCCAGTTTTTCAGCCCCTGTTTAACAGGGGCGTGTTATTACAATTTTTTATGCAATGCTTTGCAGCAGGGCTCATTCCTGCACTCCAACTAGAGTATCTGGAAGAGGTTGCAGTGTCGTGGCACCAGCACCAGTGGCTAAGGCCCAATTTTTCAGCCCCTGTTTAACAGGGGCATGTAATTACAATTTTTGATGCAATACTTTGCAACAGGCCTCATTGCTGTGCTCCAAGTACAGTATCTGTGAGGGGTTGCAGTGTTGTGGCACCAGTGCCTAAGGCCCAATTTTTCTGCCCCTGTTTAACAGGGGCATGTAATTACAATTCTTGATCTAATAATTCACAGCAGGGCCCATTCCTGCACCCACCAAGACTAACTGTGAGGCCTTACAGTGTTGTGTCAACACCACCACCACCACCACCAAAGGCCCAATTTTTCAGCCCCTGTTCAACAGGGGCATGCAATTACAATTCTTGATCTAATAATTCACAGCAGGGCCCATTCATGCGCCCACCAAGAGTAACTGTGAGGGCTCACAGTGTTGTGGCAACACCAACATGTAAGGGGCAAATTTCAGCTGAGTATATACGGCAGGCCCCTACTTTCAAACATCCAACTTACAAATGACTCCTCCTTGCAAACGGAAGGATACAACAGGAAGTGAGAGGAAATCTACCCCTAGGAAGGCAAATTCTCTCCTGTAAGAGTTAAAATGGGGAAAAAAGTGTCTCCTCTCCACTGATGCTTTATCACCAATTCTTGTTTCAATAAAAACCCCAAATTTTCAGAAAACAATTGTCATTAGGACGGAAAGTGAGGTGAACTGTTCTGAACAGGTGCACACTGCACAGACAGCAAAACAAATGTTACAGGGGTGATAACCCTTCCCTATGTTTTCCAAAAAGCTTAAAAATAGATTTTTTGGCTGGAGCTACACTTAAACAATGTACCTGTTCAAAATTACAAACAGATTCTACATAAGAACAAATCTACAGTCCCTGTCTTGTATGCACCGCCTGTATACGGCTGTTCAGAGTACATAGGGCCTTTTTTATTTTGTGTGCGGGGTTCCCCTTAATATCAATACAAGACCCAAAGGGGCTGGTAATGGGCTGGGGTAGGGGGGGGGCTGTGATGGGGTAGCTATGCCATTTTTCTTAAAGATTTTCATCCATATTACCGGGACCAGACATTACATTAAAGCCGCAAGCAGTTTTAAATGGCTTTTTTTCCGTTAGAAATTTAATTTTGTGCAGGGACAGTTCTAAACACGGGAAACACGTGGCACTTCACAGGCATACTTTAGACACCCCCCAGGTACGATATTTAAAGGAATATTTGACTTTTTTTTTTTTTCACTTTATGCATCATTAAAATGACTGCTCCCGAAAAACGGCCGTTTTTAAAACTTTTTTTTGGATTGATACATGTCCCCTGGTGCAGAACCCGGGTTCCCAAACCCTTTTTAGGACAATAACATGCATATTAGTCGTTATAATTAGCACTTTAGATTTCGAACGTTCGCATCCATTGTATTTAATAGGGTTCTAAAGTTCGTGCGAACTTTCGGTCCGTTCGCGGGTTCTGGTGCGAACCGAACCCGGGGGTGTTCTGCTCATCACTAATCAGTAGTAATATGGTTACATAGACAAAGAGACAGAGGGCAGAGACCAAGGGTTCCCTGGGTCCTGAGGTGGATATCAGGATGCCCACAGTCTCCAGATACATTTAAAGGTATGGAAAGATCTTGGAGGTAGAATCAAAGATTTTTCATAAAGATAGTGTTGTTGGGTAACATTCACAACCTCTGATGGATTGGGTTTTGTTGTCAGTGTCTAGAGAGGATTAATTTGGCTGATAGTAACATATTGGCCACTATCCCTCAATATTGGGTAGGGAATTGATCAATATTGATCAATATTAATATTGAGTAGAGCCAGGGCAGGGTTCATAGGTGTTATAATACTGGTAACCTCCAAGATCAGTTGGAATGTTTTCTGCCAGAAGCTGTGAATGTTATTTACAAGTCAAAAAAATGTGCATGAGAGTACCCGAGGTGCCACAACTGCGCCAGCACATTGGAGAGCTTGTGTCATATATATTTGCCATTCTATAGGGAGTGAGATTTTCAATGCAAGTTCCCAATGATTCACACAATGTGTGATTGAGTGGGTGAATCTAATAGCATGGGTCCACTGGGCAACAGAGAAGGAGGAGTTTAAGTCTGCTTCCCATTTTATCATTGACTTTGTTTTGTGAAAGGTCTTCTTGTCTTGCAGTAGGTTGTATATATCAGGAACATGCCTTTTACTGGTTTGAAAGGGTTTGTGTAGCATTGCCAGATTTTGGAGTGTACTCTAATGCCCCGTACACACGTCGGAATTTCCGACAAGAAAAGTCCGATGTGAGCTTTTGGTTGGAAATTCCAACCGTGTGTAGGCTCCATCAGACTTTTCCTGTCGGAATATCCGCCAACAAAAATTTAAGAGCTAGTTCCGATCGTCTGTAGCAATTCCGACGTGAAAATTCCGACGCATGCTCGGAAACAATTTGACGCATGCTCGGAAGCATTAAATTTAATTTTCTCGGCTCGTCGTAGTGTTGTACGTCACCGCATTCTTGACAGTCGAAAGTTCAGAGAACTTTTGTGTGACCGTGTGTATGCAAGCCAAGCTTCAGCGGAATTCCGTCGTAAAAAACATCCAAGGTTTTTCCAATGGAAAATCCGATCGTGTGTACGTGGCATAGGAGCTGGCGGAGGGAAGGATGACAGGAAGCTATCGATATGACGTAGAGTAAAGAAGGGAAAACCCAGGAAGCTCCACCTAAGTGCAGTATTACAGTATTACAAGCAAATTTTAATGCAAAGTAGCGGTAAACACTCACAAGAGGAAGTAAAAACATGGGCTTATCTGTAATCTGATGTTGTAGTGGGATCCCGAGGCTCCAGGTGTCCAGGAATGGATCCAATGGGCTCCAATGTGGCCAGAGAGTCAGCAGCACATCCTGTGGCCACCAGGAAGGCGTCCGGAACCAGCATGGAATGCACAGAAGTGACATCATGGGCAGCTGGGCTACTTCCAGGATCGCTTGTTACAGTTCAATGGGATGGGCAGTCAGGCTATGCGCTCGGAGCTCAGCTCCTTCTACAGGCCTGGATCTGGTAAGGAGACAATTTTGCCTGTTTTATCCAAGCACTGGATGTCGCACTTGTTTTAAGGACTTTTTCACTTGATCACTATGGACTTTATTGTTTTATATGATTAATATTCAAAATATTTGAAGGTGGATTCACTAATTTAGATGCATTTTCTATATCATTTTGTATGTTGCTGTGTACAATGTTGTGAGTGCTGCTATTTATCATTTATTCATTCATTCGTTTTTATTCACATATATACCAAGCACATTATATTTTTAATCAATGTACTGTTAATGATAAGCATTATACGATAGCAGGGGTGTATGTTCCCAATTCATGGCATAGCTCTATTTTTGGAAGTTTTTTAAGTGTATAGCCAAACATAAGCAAGGCAGTTTGATTGTATGTGGATGTTAGGATTAAGTTTACCTGCTGGTGGCACTATCCTGCTCTGGGCTGTTTGCTGAAGTTCCAGTGTCCACCAGCAGGTGTCTCCCAAAAGCCAGCAGGCTCTGATCAGCCACACCTTGCTCCAGCTGCCAGGTGGATATTTAAGACTGCTCCTCCCTTCCCACAGCGCGTCACTATCCTGTCTGATCGCCTCCTTGCTACCAGATTGTGCCTGATAACTTTCCTGAACCTTCCCTTGTCCTGATCCATCCCACACCCTTCTGCCTTGTTCCATGCTCTTGTACCCAGTCGTGTTTCCCTTCCTTGCATCCCTGTTACCATTGTCCCTTATGTTGTAGATATTGTATATAGATAGCAGTTACGTTCATTAGTTATTTTTGCTCTTGTTTGCTGGAGTGGTTTATGTTTTCACTGGTTGCTGTGTATGTTTATTGGCGTGTGTGTGTTCACTGTAAATAAATATTACTTTAATGATAAATACTTGGTTTGGTCTCAGTTGTTGAACGCGCGTTCAGAGGCAGTTGGACGCTTTTTTCAACTTCCCCTGAACCCATTCAATGTTATCCTATGTGTCCATGCACACACTCTCGTTTTTTGGCGTTTACAAACAGTTGCGTTTAACCTTGTTTTTCCAGAAGCAAAAAAATGGGTTCAGACGCAAAAGTTTTCCACGTTTCAGACGCGAAATGCCGATAAACGCGGCTAAACGCGGTACCGGCGTTTTGCCGCGTTTGCGTTTATAAGCGTTTTTAAAGGTGGCCTATTTTTTAACATTAGAAATCTCAAAAATGATGGCAAATGATGAAAAACTATTAAAAAATATAAAAGAAAACTGTAATTGCTTGCATTGCATTGTGGACAATCCACAACTTGTGGCAGGTAACGTGGCAAGTGGACAATCCACAGCTTGTGGCAGATAACGTGGCAAGTGGACAATCAACAACTTGTGTCAGGTGACGTGGCCAGGTGACATGGCCAGTGGACAATCCACAACTTGTGGCAGGTGATGTGGCAGGTGACGTGGCCAGTGGACAATCCACAACTTGTGGCAGGTGACGTGGCAAGTGGACAATCAACAACTTGTGTCAGGTGACGTGGCAGGTGACGTAGCAGGTGACGTGGCAAGTGGACAATCCACAACTTGCGGCAGGTGACGTGGCCAGGTGACGTGGCAGGTGACGTGGCAAGTGGACAATTCACAACTTGTGGCAGGTGACGTGGCCAGGTGACGTGGCAGGTGACTTGGCAAGTGGACAATTCACAACTTGTGGCAGGTGACGTGGCCAGGTGACGTGGCACGTGATGTGGCAAGTGGACAATCCACAACTTGTGGCAGGTGACGTGGCTAGGTGACGTGGCAGGTGACGTGGCAAGTGGACAATTCACAACTTGTGGCAGGTGACGTGGCCAGGTGACGTGGCAGGTAACGTGGCCAGGTGACGTGGCAGGTAATGTGGCCAGGAGATGTGGCAGGTAACATGGCCAGGTGACGTGGCCAGGTGACGTGGCAAGTGAACAATCCACAAATTGTGGCAGGTGACGTGGCAAGTGGACAATCCACAACTTGTGGCAGGTGACGTGGCCAGGTGACGTGGCAGGTGACGTGGCAAGTGGACAATTCACAACTTGTGGCAGGTGACGTGGCCAGGTGATGTGGCAGGTGACGTGGCAAGTGGACAATTCACAACTTGTGGCAGGTGACGTGGCCAGGTGACGTGGCATGTGATGTGGCCAGGTGACGTGGCAAGTGGACAATCCACAACTTGTGGCAGGTGACGTGGGCAGGTGACGTGGCAGGTGACGTGGCAAGTGGACAATCCACAACTTGTGCCAGGTGACGTGGCCAGGTGACGTGGCAGGTAACGTGGCCAGGTGACGTGGCAGGTAACGTGGCCAGGTGACGTGGCAAGTGGACAATTCACAACTTGTGGCAGGTGAAATGGCCAGGTGACGTGGCACGTGATGTGGCCAGGTGACGTGGCAAGTGGACAATCCACAACTTGTGGCAGGTGATGTGGCAAGTGATACGCTAAATACAAGTACACTTCTGCTCTCTCAGCTGCTGCTGCTCACTCTGGTCTCACAAACTGGCTGAAATGGTTAAAATTTACTGTTTTACTGGTCTATGATGAAACGCTTATAAACGCAAACGCAGTAAAACGCCGCTAAACGCGTCCGCAAACGCGGCAAAATGCGCTTTTTAAATGCCGGTTTCAGCGTTTAAAAACGTGTGTTCAGCAGAGTTTGCACCTGCGTCTCGTGTGCATGGGGCCTTAGATGCTGATCCCTGACAGTGGAGATATGAATTTAGTTGCTGATCCCAAATTGGACACCACTTGAAAAAAGAGGACTCGCTCCTTCTCCCTAGCCAAGCTCACATATCGTGAAGATGTATATGATGTGTGGAGATGATTATATCTGAAGGTAATTATATGTAATTATTCACCCATATTTCATGCCTATTCCTGAATTGATCTCTTTTTGGTGGACAAATTGTTACTGCAGCAGGTATCCCATTCCAACATAGGTTATATCACGTGGTCTTTTATACAAGTAAATATGCGCATGAGTCCAAATCGCTGTTATCCTTAGAGTATGGGGTTTGGGATAGTGTATGTACAATGCATGTACAATCGGTAAGCATAGAGACCAGGCTCTGGGGGCATGTGGAGGGGAGAGATAAAAAATTAATAGATGAATGAAGGGGAGGGAGCCGGGAGGGGAGTAGTAAAAACAGTCACATATACAGTCTCAGGGCTGCCATCAAGGAGAAACAGAAACCGTGTTCCAAAAGTACTGAAAAGAAAAGCAAGGGGAGAGGCGCCTCTGAGTGCAGATGTTTAAAACAATTTAATAAGAGATTGCAGTACAAGCAACTCACATTTTACTGGATAAAAACTGGCATTGTACGATTTCCATATGTAGAAGAGGGTATCATCAGGTCAGTCATCAGCCTCCTTCTCCTCGGCCCTCGGCCCTCGCCTGCCGGAAAAAACCATCACCCAGACCGTGCTCTGCAGCATCTCCACCGTCGCCGGCTATTCCATCCATCTAAAGCGGTACAGATAGGAAGAACCAGCAACACAGCGCCCCAGCAGGAGAAGGAGGCTGATGACTGACCTGATGATACCCTCTTCTACATATGGAAATCGTACAATGCCTGTTTTTATCCAGTAAAATGTGAGTTGCTTGTACTGCAATCTCTTATTAAATTGTTTTAAACATCTGCACTCAGAGGCGCCTCTCCCCTTCCTTTATATCACGTGGTCTGGCTGCTGTTTCTATCACAATTTCGGAGTGGGTCACCTGTCGCCCTACCTTGTTATAGCGTTGCAAGAATAAAATAATTAGTAAATCTGCCCCTAAGAATGTGCTCAATCAGCATCTTGACGACTTCTTTGCTTCCAACGACACATCTGACTTTGACATATTTACCTTGGGGAACGCGCATAAGGTGTGTGTTAGAGGAATTCGGGAACAGTTAGGTGCCCGGGCTAAACGACTAACTGCTAACTTGCAATGGTTGATGTCCGAACTCAGAGATCTGGACCGACAAAACAAAGCAAACCCAGACTCATCCAAACTCGCCAAGCTCTGCTTGGAACTCTGTTCCATGCTTCAGGCTAACCATGACCTTATGCTTAGACAGCTCAAATTATAGTTCCAAGGAGTCTCAGGGATAGGAGGTGTAATTCTATGGTAGCATATTCTGAAGTGGCTGGTCGATGGAAGCCACAACTCTCCTGGGTACTGGGAAGACAGCTAGGCTTTCTGAGACAGCATGGAAGCCGAATCCAGTAAGTGAAGTCAGAGGGAATGGATCAACAACCAGTGTGGACAGCAATCTTGAAGTGATGTCATCAACATGCGATGCGTTTCGGAACAGCTAATTGGTTCCTTCTTCAAGCAATGAATCTGAGTCATAGCCTGAAGAAGGAACCGATTAGCTGTTCCGAAACGCTTGACATGTTGATGACATAACTTCCGGTTTGCTGTCCACGCTGGATCACTTCCAGTGTGGACATCACTTCCTGGATTCGGCTTCCATGCTGTCTGACAGCCTAGCTGTCTTCCCAGTATCCAGGAGAGTCGTGGCTTCCATCTGCCAGCCACTTCAGAATATGCTGCAGATATCCCTGAGACTCCTTGGGACTACCAGAATGCCTGGCCACCTGCCATATTACTAATATGATGTGCTCTTACCCATCCACCCTTTTGTAAGGGTTTTTAATCCTTTTGGGTAAAATAAAGTTTTAATTCTGCACTTAGAGGCACTTTTTTTTTCTTTTACTTCCAGAGTTTCCTTCTCTCTACAAATGCTGCCGGAAGTGCATGAAGACCCTCTTCTATTTCTACATGGACTGATATCTGCTTGGTCTGTTACTCAGAGCGCCCTTATACACACTTTTATCTAGAATTATAGAATGAAGTTAATGTGCCTAGATTTCGGACAAGGAACATTTACTAGAATAAGGTCTGTGCAAGAATACTGAACTAGGGCACCTCTGTAATATGGAGTATTTACAAAAAAAAAATACAAGAAAGGACATTGCTTGCTTTGGAAAATGCAGCTTGGCATTGCATGCTATTATTAAGCTTATGAACTACCAAAATACCCAGATCCTTCTCCACCAGTAATTCCCCCAGTTGGACTCCCCCTAGTATGTATGATGCATGCATATTCTTAGCCCCCAAGTTCATAACGTTACATGTATTATCAATAAACCTCATTTGCCACAAAGTTGCCCAATTAACCACTTAAGCCCCGGACCATTTCGGGCCATTAGGACCAGGCCTGTTTTTGGGATTCGGCACTGCGCTGCTTTAACTGTAAATTGTGCGGACATGCAATGTTGTACCCAAATGAAATTTGCGTCCTTTTCTTCCCACAAATAGAGCTTTCTTTTAATGGTATTTGATTGCCTCTGCGATTTTTATTTTTTGCGATATAAACAGAAAAAGATCGAAAATTTTGAAAAAAAATGATATTTTCTACTTTTTGTTATAAGAAAAATCGAATAAACTCAATTTTAGTCATACATTTAGGCCAAAATGTATTCAGCCACATGTCTTTAGTAAAAAAAATGTCAATAAGCGTATATTTATTGGTTTGCGCAAAAGTTATAGCGTTTACAAACTAGGGTACATTTTCTGAAATTTACACAGCTTTAAATTTATGACTGCCTATCTCATTTCTTGAGGTGCTAAAATGGCAGGGCAGTACAAAACCCCCCCCCAAATGACCCCATTTTGGAAAGTAGACACCCCAAGGAAATTGCTGAGAGGCATGTTGAGCCCATTGAATATTTTTTTTTTGTCCCAAGTGATTGAATAATGACAAAAAAAAAATAAAAAATAAAATTACAAAAAGTTGTCACTAAATGATATATTGCTCACACATGCCATGGTTATATGTGGAATTGCACCCCAAAATACATTCTGCTGCTTCTCCTGAGTACGGGGATACCACATGTGTGGGACTTTTTAGGAGCCTAGCCACGTACGGGACCCCGGAAACCAAGCACCGCCTTCAGGATTTCTAAGGGCGCAAATTTTTGATTTCACTCCTCACTACCTATCACAGTTTCGAAGGCCATAAAATGCCAAAATAGCACAAAACCCCCCCAAATGACCCCATTTTGGAAAGTAGACACCCCAAGCTATTTACTGAGAGGCATGTTCAGTCCATGGAATATTTTATATTTTGCCACAAGTTGCGGGAATATGACAAACTTTTTTTTTTTTGCACAAAGTTGTCACTAAATGATATATTGCTCACACATGCCATGGGCATATGTGAAATTAGACCCCAAAATACATTCTGCTGCTTCTCCTGAGTACGGGGATACCACATGTGTGGGACTTTTTGGGAGCCTAGCCGCGTACGGGACCCCAAAAACCAAGCACCGCCTTCAAGGTTTCTAAGGGCATAAATTTTTGATTTCACTCCTCACTACCTATCACAGTTTTGAAGGCCATAAAATGCCAAGATGGCACAAAACCCCCCCAAATGACCCCATTTTGGAAAGTAGACACCCCAAGCTATTTGCTGAGAGGCATGTTGACCCCATTGAATATTTTTTTTTGTCCCAAATGATTGAATAATGACAAAAAGAAAAAAAAAATGTACAAAAAGTTGTCACTAAATGATATATTGCTCACACATGCCATGGTTATATGTGGAATTGCACCCCAAAATACATTCTGCTGCTTTTCCTGAGTACGGGGATACCACATGTGTGGGACTTTTTGGGAGCCTAGCCGCGTACAGGGCCCCAAAAACCAAGCACCGCCTTCAGGATTTCTAAGGGCGTAAATTTTTGATTTCACTCCTCACTACCTATCACAGTTTCGAAGGCCATAAAATGCCAAAATAGCACAAAACCCCCCCAAATTACCCCATTTTGGAAAGTAGACACCCCAAGCTATTTGCTGAGAGGCATGTTGAGTCCATGGAATATTTTATATTTTGCCACAGGTTGCGGGAATATGACAAACTTTTTTTTTTTTGCACAAAGTTGTCACTATATGATATATTGCTCACACATGCCATGGGCATATGTGAAATTACACCCCAAAATACATTCTGCTGCTTCTCCTGAGTACGGGGATACCACATGTGTGGGACTTTTTGGGAGCCTAGCCGCGTACGGGACCCCAAAAACCAAGCACCGCCTTCAAGGTTTCTAAGGGCATAAATTTTTGATTTTGCTCCTCACTACCTATCACAGTTTTGAAGGCCATAAAATGCCAAGATGGCACAAAACCCCCCAAATGACCCCATTTTGGAAAGTAGACACCCCAAGCTATTTGCTGAGAGGCATGTTGAGCCCATTGAATTTTTTTTTTTGTCCCAAATGATTGAATAATGACAAAAAGAAAAAAAAAATGTACAAAAAGTTGTCACTAAATGATATATTGCTCACACATGCCATGGTTATATGTGAAATTACACCCCAAAATACATTCTGCTGCTTCTCCTGAGTACGGGGATACCACATGTGTGGGACTTTTTGGGAGCCTAGCCGCGTACGGGACCCCAAAAACCAAGCACCGCCTTCAAGGTTTCTAAGGGCATAAAATTTTGATTTCACTCCTCACTACCTATCACAGTTTTGAAGGCCATAAAATGTCAAAATAGCCCAAAACCCCCACAAATGACCCCATTTTGGAAAGTAGACACCCCAAGCTATTTGCTGAGAGGCATGGTGAGTATTTTACAGCTCTCATTTGTTTTTGAAAATTAAGAAAGACATTTTTTTTTCTTTTTTTTTTTCTTTTTTTACATTTTCAAAACTTTGTGACAAAAAGCGAGATCTGCAAAATACTCAACATACCTCTCAGCAAATAGCTTGGGGTGTCTACTTTCCAAAATGGGGTAATTTGGGGGGGTTTGTGCCATCTGGGCATTCCATGGCCTCCGAAACTGTGATAGGCAGTGAGGAGTGAAATCAAAAATTTACACCCATAGAAATCCTGAAGGCGGTGCTTGGTTTTTGGGGTCCCGTACGCGAATAGGCTCCCAAAAAGTCCCACACATGTGGTATCCCCGTACTCAGGAGAAGCAACAGAATGTATTTTGGGGTGTAATTCCACATATGCCCATGGCATGTTTGAGCAATATATAATTTAGTGACAACTTTTTGTACATTTTTTTTTTGGTCATTATTCAATCACTTGGGACAAAAAAAAAAAAATATTCAATGGGCTCAACATGCCTCTCAGCAAATAGCTTGAGGTGTCTACTTTACAAAATGGGGTCATTTGGGGGGGTTTTGAACTGTCCTGGCATTTTATGCACAACATTAGGAAGCTTATGTCACACATCATCCACTCTTCTAACCACTTGAAGACAAAGCCCTTTCTGACACTTTTTGTTTACATGAAAAAAAAAAATTTTTGCAAGAAAATTATGTTGAACCCCCAAACATTATATATTTTTTTAAAGCAAAGGCCCTACAGATTAAAATAGTGGGTGTTGCATTTTTTTTTTCCACACAGTATTTGCGCAGCGATTTTTCAAACGCATTTTTTGGGGGAAAAACACACTTTTTTTTATTTTTAATGCACTAAAAAACACTATATTGCCCAAATGTTTGATGAAATAAAAAAGATGATCATAGGCCGAGTACATGGATACCAAACACGACATGCTTTAAAATTGCGCACAAACGCGCAGCGGCGACAAAATACATTCATTTTTAAAGGCATTTAAAAGCCTTTACAGGTTACCACGTTAGATTTACAGAGGAGGTCTACTGCTAAAATGACTGCCCTCGATCTGACCTTCGCAGTGATACCTCACATGCATGATGCAATTGCTGTTTACATATGACGCTAGACCGACGCTTGCGTTCGCCTTTGCGCAAGAGCAGGGGGGGACAGCGGTGCTTTTTTTTTTTTTTTTTTTTTTTATTATTTATTTGGCTTTTTTATTTTATTTTTAAACTGTGCCTTCCATATTTTATTTTTTTACCATTTTTATCGTTATCTCAGGGAATGTAAATATCCCCTATGATAGCAATAAGTAGTGACAGGTACTCTTTTTTTGAAAAAAATTGGGGGGTTAGACCCTAGATCTTTCCTCTGCCCTCAAAGCATCTGACCACACCAAGATCGGTGTGATAAAATGCTTTCCCAATTTCCCAATGGCGCTTTTTATATCCGGGGGGGGGGGGACATTCCCTCCCACTGCTTGTAAAAGCAGTCTAGAGGCTAATTATCTGCTAGAATTGCTTTTACATGAAAGCCGGCTGCTGGCTGAAAAGAATGATACCAAGATGATACCTAAACCCGCAGGCATCATTCTGGTATAAACATTCAAAGTCCAGCAACATACCAGTACGTTGCTGGTCCTTGTTGGACATGTATTGTAATCTTTTTTTTCATACAGCCTATTGGCTGAATGAAAAAAAGAGATTAATTGGTGGGTATGCCCACCATTAGAATACCTCCCTTCATCCACCCACTTCTAATGATGGGCATATATGCCGAAGCATGGGGGCATCCTCCCGCAAAAAAGTTATGCCGCGTACACACGGTCAAGCCTTCGTCGGAATTTCGACCGTATGTACACGGCATAAAAGGTTATGCCGCGTACACACGGTCTGACTTTTCCACGGGCAAGCCTCCGTTGGAATTTCGACCGTATATACGCGGCATTAGGAGCAAAATCGCTCCTCCGCCCCTGCTGCCCCCATGCTTCGGCATATATGCTCTTTTTTTTAACTGTGGTGGTGAAATCACCTCCTACAGCGTTGGAGTCACGGCTTTATGTATCGTGGGAGCAAACGCTGTTGCTGTCAAGATAAATAGATCCGCGCTGCAACTGAATGGCGTACCTGCTAAGCAAATGGTGGTTAACATTAAAACAAAGTAACATTACAGTACAACAGTAAGACCTTGCCATGCCATACCTGCAAAGCAAATACCAAAACAAAACCTAGTAAAAAATAAAAAAATGTTTTAACGCAACCTGTGCCTAAAATATATATATGCCGAAGCATGGGGGCATCCTCCCGCAAAAAAGTTATGCCGCGTACACACGGTCGGAATTTTCCACGGGCAGGCCTCCGTCGGAATTTCGACCGTATGTACGCGGCATTAGGAGCAAAATCGCTCCTCCGCCCCTGCTGCCCCCATGCTTCGGCATATATGCTCTTTTTTTTAACTGTGGTGGTGAAATCACCTCCTACAGCACTGGAGTCACGGCTTTATGTATCGTGGGAGCAAACGCTGTTGCTGTCAAGATAAATAATTCCGCGCTGCAGTTGAATGGCGCACCTGAAAACAAAAAATTACATACCTGAAAAGCAAGCATGATAAAACATTGCAGAATAGAATACAGTAAAAAAGAGCAGAACAATAGAGAGAAAATAGAGAGAGAGAGAACAATAAAACGACAACTATTTTTGGTTTTTTTATTTTATATTTTTTTTGTGTTTTGTTTTTTACGTTTTTTTTTTCTTTTTTACACTTTTTTTTGTAACTTTACAACTGTAATGGTTCGGGTCTCTCAAAATGTAATGGCATCTTGGGAGACCCTGTGTAAGTGTGTCCTTGTCTGTGAAATGCTGTACCCTACGCTAAAACTTCACTTTTGAGTGGTAGCATTCAAAACATTCACCTTGGCAAAGACCAGGCTTGTCAGGACAGAGTGGACAAAAACTACGGGTGTCACGCCTAAATCCGCGCTTGCTACAGACACGACATCTTTTTTGGGGGTGGCTTTGGGTAGGGGTACTCGGGAGGACATACGAATAATGCCTCTCATGCAGCCGGCTTACTGCATTTGGTAGGGGATGGTGAGGTGCAGAACCGCCTGGATACAGGAGTTCTGTGACTATCTCATTCTGGAATTTTAGAAGAGATAACGTCCCGCCTGAAGCTCTGTATAGCACATGAGCGTTCAGCAAAGCCAATTGGAATAATGATAGAGACACTTTTTTGTACCAGCGTCTCGCCTTACGGTCAATTAGATACGGCGCCATCAACTGGTCGTTGAGGTCCACCCCTCCCATATTTTGGTTATATTCGTGGACACAGAGGGGTTTCTCCACAACACCAGTCGCCGTACGAATTTGGACTGTCGTGTCTGCATGAAGGGAGGTAAGAAGGAAAACATTCTTATTGTCCCTCCACTTCATAGCGAGCAAGTTATTACACTTCAAGCAGGCTCTCTCCCCCAGCCTAAGACGGGCATCTACAAGCCGCTGGGGAAAGCCCCGGCGATTAGGTCGCACGGTGCCACATGCTCCAATCTGATGATCAAACAAGTGACTAAACAGTGGCACGCTCGTGTAATAATTGTCCACATACAAGTGGTACCCCTTTCCGAATAAGGGTGACACCAAGTTCCACACTATCTTGCCAGCGCTCCCTATGTAATCCGGGCAGTTGACCGACTCAATCTGACTATCTTTTCCCTCATAAACCGTAAAGTTCACTACATAGCCTGTTGCCCTGTCACAGAACTTGTAGAGCTTGACCCCGTATCTGGCATGCTTGCTGGGAAGGTACTGCTTGAAAGACAAGCGGCCAGAAAATTTAATCAGGGACTCATCAACGCAGACAACTTGATCGGGAGTAAACAAGGCTGCAAAACGTTCGTTGAAGTGGTTTATGAGGGGCCGAATTTTATAGAGCCGGTCGTATTCAGGGTCCCCACGTGGACGACAAAGTTCATTGTCGTTGAAGTGCATGAACCGCAAAATCTGCTCGTATCGTGCCCTGGACATGGAGGCAGAGAACACGGGCATGTGGTCAATTGGGTGCGTGGACCAATAAGCACGCAATGACGGAAATTTATGTGTGCCCATGTTGAGGGAAAGGCCCAGAAAGGTCTTAAATTCGGAAACCGTAATTGGTTTCCAATTTCTGGCAATTTTACTGGGGGTTAGCGGCGATAAATTGACCAGCATATAAATTACTCTGGTCCACAATAGATCTATAGAGATCTTCCGTGAAAAACAGCGAATAAAAATCAATTGGAATAAAATCAGCTGTTTCCACCTGAATACCGGGTTGGGCAGTGAATGGGGGAAGTACGGGTTCTGCAGAAGTGGTGGGGACCCAATCAGGATAGGCGAATTCTGCAGGAAGGGCAGTATGGGCACGACGGGCCTGCCTTTGTCTTCTTGGTGGCAGCGGGACACTACTTGTGCTTGCCACCTCGCCAGCTTGAACTGCACTTATGGGACTCGCCACATCACCAAGTGTTACTGCAGTGCTGGATGTACGTCCAGGCTGTACTAGGCCGCTGGTGCTTGCCAGTTCACCAGAAGGAATAGCGGCGCTAGTACTACTCTGCTCCATGATACGAGAGACCTGCGGTTCTTGCTCCTCAACAACCTCAGAAGATCGGGATCGGGTACACCTGACCTTAGCAGGGACCTCAACTTCGTCGTCAGAGCTATCTGACGTGGGGCCGCTGACGTCACTGTCTTCTACGGGAAGATATTCTGAGCCTGAATCTGACAGATACGTGACCTCCTCTTCACTATCTGTCATGCTCAGAATCTCGTAGGCCTCTTTACTAGTGTACCTTCGTCTTGCCATTTTGGGCTCTAAATTTAGGGGTACACTAGTAAGATTCACAGGAAAAAAAGCACCTGACTGTCGTCAGCAAATATATCAAACGCTACAAAAAAACTGTTAGCGATCGCAGGGATCAGGCCTGTCTCTGCGAACGCTGCAGTTATGTGTGTTGTGTTTGGTAAGTGACAGTGATCGATCGATACTGCACTTGGGTGGGCTGGGCTGGGCTGGGCGGAGGGGCTAAACGCAGGCGCTAGCAGGTATCTGGGCTGATCCCGCTAACACTGCGTTTTTGGGAACCCTAAACCGCTGGGGATGCTAGTATAGATCTGATCAGATACTATACCACTAAGGGGGTGTATGCTTTGCGCGTGGGTGTTAGCGTTACTGGCACTAACCTAACACTGCCTGGGGCGACGCAGACCCTCTCTGGCGCTAAAACCTAATTGATCTCACCCGCCGGGCGATCAGGGGGGTTAAACCTTTATTGGGTTATATACGGCGGGTGCCCTGATGCTATAAAAAGCAAACTAATCAACCAGCGTCACCCGTAACCTTTATATGGTGATCACTGGTGAAAGGGTTAACTAGGGGCAATCAGGGGGTTAAAACCTTTATTAGGTTAAATATGGGGGTACCTGACACTATATAAAAACCTGACGGGTAACCTAAATAACTAAATAACTTACTGGCTAACCAGTGACACCAGTGACGCTTATACGGCGATCACTGGTGAAAGGGTTAACTCTAGGGGCAATCAGGGGGTTAAAATAATATATGGGGGTACCTGACACTAATAAAAACCTGCGGCGAACCTAAAAAAAAATAACTGCCTATCTAAAACACCAGCGACACGAATACAGCGATCGGAAAAACAATCGCTTAGTGACGCTGAAGTTAGGGGGTGAAAGGGTTACCTGGGGGGTGATCAAGGGGTTAAACCTTTATTAGGGGGGGGGTTAGGGGGCTACCCTGGACCTAAAGGGGCCTAATCCTAACTGCCCTGCAACTTTTTACAATCACAGATGACACTGAATGCAGTGATCAGTAAAATAAATGATCACTGCAATCAGTGACACTGTGATTGGGGGCTTTGGGGTGACCTGGGGGGTGATCTGGGGGTGACTGGGGGGTGATTTGTGTGCCTATGTGTACCTACGTGTCAGTGGACTGTTGGTGCACTAACCTGCTTCTTCTCTCCTCGGCGCCGGGAACGAAAAGACCGCGGCGAGGGAGATGACATCACTTCCTCCAGCCTGTGTTTACATTTCAGGCAGGAGGAAGCAATTTCATTCGCCGGGAGCGATCGCGAGGGGGGGGGCGGAATCGAGCGGCCGCCCCCTCATGCCTGATCGCTCCCGAACACTTAACGGCCGCTCACTGCAGTGAAGGGGGGTCCGGATGGACCCCCCAACTGCACAAAGGCGATCACGTAGATCTACGTGATTCTGCCTGTCGGTGCCATTCTGCCGACGTAAATCGGCGGTGGGCGGTCGTTAAGTGGTTAAACAATGCATTGAGGTCAGCTTTTATGTTGGAGACATCTTGTAATGACTTTATTCCACTGCATAGCTTGATGTCATCTGCAAACACTGAAATTGTACTTATAATCACAGACCCTATATCATTTATAAATATATTAAAAAGTAAGGGTCCCAACACTGAATCTTGGGGTACACCACTGATAGCCTTAGAGCATTCAGAGTATGAATCATTAACCACTACTCTCTGAATACAGTCTTTTAGCCAGTTTTATATCTATTTACAGACTGATTTTTACAGACCTGTAGACTTAAAATCTAAGTTCACCTTTGTTCATCTTTTTTCTTCTTCTAAATTCCAGCTCCCCTATGTACCAATATAGTATTAATGTACTTCTTTTGCAAAAATAAAACAGCTTTCCATTTATTCTACCCACGCTTACCTCACTCTCTTCATGGATGTTTAAAACCCTGCTCCATTACTTCTGCCTTTCTTTCTGAACATACTTTAGGTCATGACACAGGAAGGAGTTGACCAGCTGATCTCATTAGCACACACCTTGCATCATCAACCCTCAGCTGGTCAACTCCTCTGATTAAGATCACTTTTTTCCAACAGAACGGCACAGGTTGGAAAGAGTTTTAAAACAACACTGTGTAAATTGATTATTAATGAGTTTAATAGAGGAAAATATAAAAGCTGAGCTTACCAGCACTTTAAAAAATGTACCATACATACTCGAGTATAAGCCAAGTTTTTCAGCACATTTTTTTGTGCTGAAAATGCCTCCCTCGGGTTATACTCGAGTCACCTTTTTGCGCCTGATCTCCCGAACTTTGGGGACCTGGTACTGACCCTGGACCCCAATCTTGGCACACATGTAGCCCCACTCTTTCTCTACAAGTTTGAAAAGTTTGTTGTCCGGGGGACCTACGGCCGGGGAGCACCGATTTTTCAAAGCCGGGCACCCCTTCCATAGACTCCCATTTTAAAAAGTAATTTCTCTGGTGATTTTGGGGACCCGGTACTGGCCGGTCGTAGGTCCCATGGACCCAGAACTTGGCACACATGTAGCCCCATCCTCTACAAGTGTGCAAAGTTTGTTGTCTGGGGGACCTACGGCCGGGGAGCACCGATTTTTCAAATCCGGACACCCTTTCCATAGACTCCCATGTTAAACGTCAGTCTAGTCATGGACACAGTGAGGCATGGGCACAGTGAGGCATGGGCACAGTGAGGCATGGACACAGTGAGGCATGGACACAGTGAGGCATGGACACAGTGAGGCATGGACACAGTGAGGCATGGACACAGTGAGGCATGGACACAGTGAGGCATGGACACAGTGAGGCATAGGCACAGTGAGGCATGCACATGGACACAGTGAGGCAAAGTGAGGCACAGTGAGGCATGCAGATGGACACCCTAGGCTTATACTCAAGTCAATACATTTTCCCATTTTTTTGTGGTAAAATTGGGTGCCTTGGCTTATACTCGAGTATATATGGTATGTGATTTGGCAACATAGACTTTATGTAAAATGTACATAACATTACTTTATTTTTTAAACCACCTTATTCCTCACTGAGATAAACATAAAGAAAATGCAGCCACCCTCAGGGATGGGGTGTAGATCTCTTGATAAATGTCAACAAAAACACAACAAATTATATGACATATTTATAGTCTGTACACTGATCATGTACGTTACTATTTTATTTTCTGAGGGTGGCCTCAATGTTGTCTCATTTAATGCACCATTAAAGATGTTTTATTAAAATTGGATTCATGGCAGTACTGAATTACTATAGTCCCCATTTGTAATATAAAAATCATAATCTTAATTTTTGATGTTTAATTCCCTGGTTCTCTAAATCCTTTTCTTACTGATAAGTAAGTAATATTATGTTGTGTTACATAATGGTGCATTTGATATTTTTATTGAGTAAGATGTGCATTACCTTGTGGGTAATTATCAGAAAATAACCTATTAACATATTATTACCTTGAAATTACTGATTTAATGTTGCATATTATTCATACCTAGCAAGGCTTCTTTGATGCAAGCTTCACAGTCACACCTGTTAGGAACCCATTAAAGTACATTGTCAAAGAATATTAAACTCATATATCTGACGACACAACAAAATATGTTTTTTGGTATAATAATACAGATGAATATGTATTTACTGTAAATTGCAATACAATAATTATTCATATTAATTTATATTAGATTTAATGTGTTACCTTTATGTATGATATAACATTATTCATAATAAAAGCTTGTTTTTTACCATTAAGACTGTGTTTATAAATCACCCGTGCCTTTAAACTCAGATGAATACTATCCTACAGGGATCTTGGAAGGCACCCTTTATGTAATAGAAGGTCAAGACCTTCTAAATAAGTAAGCCCTGACATGACCCCCACGGGGGCCATGGGGGACCCATCTGGAAAGCTTTCACTCTAAATAGAAAAGAAATGATGCTGTGCTGTTCGCTGTATAAAGTAATCAAATAGTGACAGTGAACACCCTACAGAGGTGATTGCCACTGAGGGAGTCAACAATCCATGATCAACAAATGGTAATGAATAAGTCTATCATTAACAACTAAATTCACAAACAACACTTTTCAGTGCACAAAACACTGTAAAAAATTAGACACAAAAAGATAAACACCCTCCAGATGTGTGACCCCACCAAATAAAGTAAATAAATGATGAAAGAAATGAGGAATAAAAGCAAATGATCCATGATTCATGATCAACAGTGCATATATATATATATATATATATATATATATATATATATATATACATATATAGTATACAGTAGGGTGACCAGACAGTCAGTAGGGTAATTTCAAAGACAGTCAGTGCAGAATAAAAAAATGAAAAATTAAAAATTACTTCCCCCCCCGCGCTCCGCCGCACCTACTAGCTTTGGGGGTGTATTTTTTCTGCCTTGGCTCAAGTACCGGCCCGCCACCTGCCTGTTTATCTCCTTGCCTTTCTCTGATCTTCCTCCACTCCCCACCCAGTAGTAGCCGGGGGCCAGAGAGTGAGACTTGAGAGGCTGTGAGGAGTGCAGGGGGCAGCGTCAACGGGCAGAGAGAGGCAGCTGAGCTCAGATGACAGTGTCCAGCAGAAGGAACAGAGGGGAAGTGGATCTGATCGTGGGGCTGCCAGTGTTTTACAAGGCTTCAAAACAGGTGTGCTTTGGGGGTGTCTGTGAATAGACTACATTGCACTTTGTCTGTCTCTCTGGCATAATGGATGATATCATTACTCACAGGCAGCAGGAACTCTATCATGGCTCTGGCTGGCAGTGCACTGTCACAGTGTGTCACATAACATGGCTGCTGGATGCTGATTTTGTTAACTTATTGATCATAAGTATCAGCACCCAGCAGTCATGTTATGTGACACACTGTGACAGAGCAAGCCAGAGCCATGATAGAGTGCCTGCTGCCTGTAAGTTATCATAATTCTGATAATTGACATAAACCAGAGGACTGAGGGTTGGGACTTTAAATGAAGCAAGTAGGTGTAAGTAGTTTACATTTATTGGAAATCAATGATAAGTTGCATGAGGGTAGTCATGGCAAACATAGAAAACCAATATAATTCATTCGGTGGATAACCGTACAGCAATTACAATTTACCACTTAATAATACAAATCACATGATACAAGTGATCACTGAACAGATAAAACATATACTTGGCATAAAAACACAGCATATAATAACTCTATGCATTTTGTGGATTCATCCACTCTTCAGGAGCATGCCCATTGAAATTGAATGCTGTAGTATAGTAATAACAAGAATCTCTGCAAGGTCTGACCCTGTCATGGGAAGGAGATTAAAATTAGATAGTTAGAAGTAATATTGCCTAGGATAAACCCCCCAAGATCACTCTCAACAGTACTTACATTGTCTATCTATGCAGTAGTAGTGTGCTGACATGAATCAGAAACCCCAGAGGGTTATGACCCATGTTACCTAATGATATGAGTTCCCAGTCTATTTTATAATTTCACTTTGTTTCCAGCACTCATGGTCAGTCCATGACCATTACCATGAAGGTATGGTTTATATGGACCTTGTTTTGGTCTTAAGGCCCGTACACACGGTCGGACTTTTGCCCAACAAACTTAGTTTTAAGCAAGTTGGACCAACAATCCGACCGTGTGTACGTTCCATCGGACAAACTTTTTTCGTTTGGTTTTTGATTTCATCAGACAAAAGTTGGGTCTGCAAACGGACAAACTTTTGCCCAACAAAAGTCCTATGGAGCAAAGTCCTACCATGTGTACAGAAAACCATAGGACTTTTGTCCGATGGACAAAACAACCAATGTTAAAATCAACCAACAATAGCAGAAGTTGACCAAAGGGTGGCAGTAAAGATCAGAAAAGAGCAGAAAAAACAAGTGATGTTGTAAGAAGTTTTAAGAAAGTTTGCAGAAAAGTCCGAGCGTGTGTATGCTATGGGTGTTCCCGACCAACTCCGTTCGGACAAAAATCCACGGAAAAGTCCGATGGAAGTCCGACCGTGTGTACGAGGCTTAAGACTGCTAGTTCTCTGATCATGACACAAGGATGATAAACTCTGGAGTGGGTATTAACTGCTTCCCATCCAGCCATTGCACATAAACTGCCATATGTGTGCTTCATGGATGTGCAAGGATTTATATACTGTGTATATGGCTTCCCACTCCTGCCACTCATTTATGGCTTTTAGGGAATGCAGCAGTGTGCCCTGTGATCGCTGTTTTCTTCAGTCACAGAGTATAACAGGGCGAGGTACAAGGCCAATAAAATTGTTCTTGTACCAAGTGATCATGCTGCCAAATCATAGAGATCAAAAATGTAGACAAAGAAACCATTGGCCTCTTCACACAGGGAGTGCCTATTAGAGGAGACAGTGGATCTCAAATCTGTGAGTGTAATCATTGTTCTGCAACAGTTTTACACACCAAAACACCAGTGCAGCCACCTACAGTTTTCCTGATAGCCAGCCACGCCAGTGGGAAGTTAAAAAAAAACAGTCAATGACTGCTAGCCACGCCAGTCCCAGTGTTACACTATAAGGGTATTTTCACACCTAGATCTGAGTATTCTTGGACAAAAATAGTACAATGAATAAAGATGGATGGGATTTTAACGGTGCAATAAAACACAATATGTATCAAAAAGTTAAATTTTATTTTTCCATTAAAAATATATAGATCTAGAAATATATATATATATATATATATATATATATATATATATATATGAACATGTAATAAAATTCATCTATATTACACTTGATAACCAAAGTAGTATACAGACAAAAAAATCTCAACGTTTCGCCAATTTAACTGGCTTCTTCAGGAGTCT
Source organism: Rana muscosa (assembly GCA_029206835.1). Lineage (NCBI taxonomy): Eukaryota > Metazoa > Chordata > Amphibia > Anura > Ranidae > Rana > Rana muscosa. The sequence goes on from CM055122.1 coordinate 1,174,460,932, forward strand.
TTATCAAGTATTACTGAAACATAAGATATACAGCATGAATATACAACAACAATGTACAGAAATGAATTATCTCTACAAAATGATCAAAAGACATTCACAAGCAGAAATGATACAGACAAGAACCACATAACCGCATAGGAAAATCAATAGTACCTGTATATTATAGATGAAATAAATCAATTAACTGAATTTAGAATCCGGGATGCTCTCAAAAATGGAGTGTTGGTTGGGCAAAAATATATATATAGTTAATTCTATTGATAATAAAGAATCAATCAACAAATACCTGAAATTTCTTCAAGAGATCACTGAAGAATCAAGATAATAACCCCAAGTAGGTGCTGGTTGTAAGAAAAAGAGGTTTGATATAAGAAAAAACTTTGGGTGAATTATTCACCAGCAGGATCAAAAATGTATTCAAATAAATAAAATATAGATAAAAATCACTACCTGGAAAATCCACCAACCAAGGAAATAGAGGTGGAAAGAAACCAGAAATTGGGCCAAACTAGTTAGGTATGGCCAACTCAAATCTATAAAAAGGAATTGCTGAATAAAAATCTATGGTAATGAAAAGTAAATAGCAGCTAAATTGTTATTTCTAAGTTCAAATACCTCAATGAAATCATTGCCAGCAAAACATCTCTCCCGATAGCAGCAGCTATAACAATAAAGCCAAACACAAGGGCTTTATATAGCCATCTCCTCCCACACCAATAGGACGCCATGATTTGGCGCCAACTATAGAGGCGGGAGGGCGCTTTTAGTTCCATGTGTAAAGGAGCCACGACATTCACCGGAAATGACGCAATAGGATGCAAGACAACCAGAAGTGACGAAAAACCGGAAGCCAAGCGCGGAAATGACGCTAAAGACACCGGACGCAGTGAGAAACAACTGCGGCTTGAAAAAGATATTACGAGTGCGCATGCGCGGGACTTCCGGGAAGTCGCTCTGAACGGGAGTTCTGCACCACTCCGGCCTTTCAGAGCCCCCTGAGCGTCCAGACCGAGCGGGAACCGGCCAGATCTTCCCCCATCGCCACCCAAGCGAACCAGGCGCACTATCATATGCCGGGCGGCTCGCAAAAAAGCGAGGTGAGCCGCCAGCTGAACTTTACTCTGGCAGCCCCTGCTTCACCTAAGATGGCGGCCGCAGCACGAGGCAGCATGGAGGACCCGGACTACATGGCGGATTCTCCACCCCATCCCCAGCACCAGATCGGTATGCTGGCAACTCCTGTGAGTACCTGCAATCCCCAAGGGATCTCCCCAGCATCCACAGAGTCCCTGCTGAACCATACGTTAGGAAATCTCCCCCACTCTCCTATGCTGAGATCCCCCTTAGGCCTGGCAAGCCCCCACCTCTCCTCCCCCTTGCAGCCAGTCCACTCTGCTGACATGCAACTCATGCTACAGAACTTTTCTGAGATGCTAGCCACAGGCCTAGCTCATAATGCCACGCAGATCACTGCTACCATTAAGGCTGATTTGCAGAGCCTGGGAGCCCGCATGGATGCAATTGAGCAAGCAGTGGATAACACTGCTGCCCGCACTAATCAAAATACCACATGCATCCAAACCTTACAAGACCAACTTGAGACAGCTCTCTCTAAGATCGATGATTTAGAGAACAGAAGTAGGAGGTACAATTTCCGTATACGTGGAATCCCTGAATCTGTCACTGACGTTCCCAGCACAGTTAAACTGTTCATTAAAGAACTCATGCCAGACATCCAGGATCACAGATTGGAACTTGACAGAGCTCACAGAGCCCTCCAGCCCCCTCGCCCAGATGGCCTCCCAAGAGACATTATAGTTAAGCCCCATTACTATGGTGTGAAGGAAGACGTCATGAGGCAGACCCGCAACCTGGACAATCTAGCCTTCCAAGGGAATAAAATTCAAATTTTTGCTGACATCTCGCCCACCACGGTCCAGAAACGGAGGTCCCTTAAACCCCTCCTGGAGGTCCTCAATCAGAATTCCATCAAGTACCGCTGGGCTTTTCCATTCCGCCTACAATTTTATTTCAGAGACAAACCCTTTGGCTTTTCCACCTTTCAAGATGGCGAACGTCTCCTGCTTCAACTTGGTCTTATCTCCCATGAACAAGGGACAGCCAAATTAGGCTCCTCAAAGCGTCCACCCCCAGGCAGTCCTCTGACCCCGTTATGGAACAAACAGCAACCGAAGAGACAGAGGGAATCCCGCCCCCCGAGATGAGAGACTTCTTTCTTCTTTTACCCCTGTACAGGAGTTGTGCTGTTTTTGTCTACCCCTAATGTCTCAGAGGGCTAACCACTCTCCCTCTCTAGTAAGGTGGTAGACAGCCCCGCACAGCCCTGACTCGCATTGGGCGGGCTAGGGTCCTGTTCTGTTTGGTATGGGTCCCGCTTGCCCACCTAATGGCTAGTTGGGACTCCCAATACCTCCTGTTCCTCCTACCTCGGTGAGGAGGACACTTCCACTGACTTTCTAACTTGTTGCATTTATGATATGATATGCCTGTTCTAGTTCCTACCCATGATTAAGCCTAGTAGCCTAAACTTCTCCTCCCCCCTATCCCCCCATCCCCTTCTTACCCTCCCTACCCATCTTCCCTTTCCCCCTCTTGCAGGCTCCACTCCTTGCAATGGTGATGCTCTGGTTAATCAAACTTGCAGAACGTTATATTGGTTTATCTAGAATATTTTTTGCACTTTGGCCGTTCCTATACTGATTTACCCCCCATTGGGGGATCTGACGGCCGGAGCGGCTCATCATGCCGCTCTCTCTGTTGTGACGCGGAGGGACTTTTGATCCCTCTGGTGACATCAGGTAGACAACCCCTACTGGGGTTGCACCCTCTCCAAGACCCCTCTTGCAGGTGTCCTTGGACTTGGACCCGGCTAGCCGGTCCTGTTGAATTTCTTCTGTATTGTTGTTTTGAATATGTTTGTTTTGTTCTCTTTTTGTGAATTAATTAACCAACATAATGACATCTCTGATCTTTTTTCCTTTCTCTCTTCTATCTCTTCACCTACGCCTTCTCTCCTCCCCACAGTATTATCCTTCCCCTCCCTCCAGGACCCCTCGCAGAGACCTCCCCCAGAACTTGCTTCAGGGCGTTTGTTGTTAACCTACTTCACGCTGGATATCCGAATTCTCCCTTCTCTTCAGGTAAGCTCCCCTTTTACATTCTCGCACCCCCCCTCGGGCACTCATGGCTGAGACTGACACTTACAAGCTGCCTTTAAAGGTAGCTACGCACAATACACAGGGACTTAATTCTCCCTCTAAACGCCGGAAAGCCTTTCAGAGCTACCACGCCAGAAGCCTTGATGTTGTCTTTCTCCAGGAGACCCATTTCCCTGCTAGCTATACCCCTTCCTTCCTCCACCGCAACTTTCCCACTTTCTACCTGCAGATACCAAACAGAGAGGGGTGGCCATTCTCTTGGCTAAACGTATCCCATTCACCCACATCCACACGATACGTGATGAAGATGGTAGGTTCCTACTGGTCAAGGGACTCATAGAAGGGGTGAGGTACTCTTTTGTATCATACTATGCCCCCAATCGGGGCCAGGCAAAATTTTTTGCCTCCATGTTCTCAACCCTATCCCCTCATCTAGAAGGTAGAATCCTAATAGGGGGTGACTCCAACATCACGTTTGACCATAAACTTGATAAATCCCACCAGGACAGGCCCCGCCTTAAGAGACCCTCCAAACAAAGCCTTAGAATAGCCCGCCTCCTACACGACTTGGGCCTGATTGACTCATGGAGGGAGTTGAACCCCACGGCCAAGGACTACACTCATTATTCTGCACCCCACAAGACATATACACAAACAATCTCCTGCGCTTGGAAGTTTGGTCTCTTAGTGACACAACCAGAGTGTTCCGTAGGGAAGGAAATGACCAGGGATCTTGCTGCCCTCTTCAGAATAATTGGTATTCTTTGAGACTAAAAAGTAAAAGGAAAAAGGAAAAAAAGAGAGGGCGCACCGACCTAGTGCATAACCAGTGGCTAGGTTTATTAAAAATATATAAAAAGATTACAAATACTCACAAAGCAAGTATGAAAATAGGCACGTATAACATTCCATCAATGGGAATTGCCTCCTGCTGGAACCAGACACCAGAGAGTCCAGATGACAGGTGTAACAGCTACGGCTGACGCGTTGCGAAGGCGAACCCTCTTCCTCAGAGCCAAAAAGTGATAGTATCTGGACCCCTCTCTGGACTCTTAAAGCCATGTGTAAGTGGGTGTGAGTGGTCATCAATCTAGAGCTCCACCCACCACAGGTCACTCCTCCTCTCACCCAAAAGGCATGCCCATATGAAGTTAACCCCTCACTGCCCACACTGATGTACCCATCAATACATCAGATAGTATATGCATACACCATGTGATAATGTGTATATGTGCTTCAACTGGCGGAGGGTGTCTGGTTCCAGCAGGAGGCAATTCCCATTGATGGAATGTTATACGTGCCTATTTTCATACTTGCTTTGTGAGTATTTGTACCCCACAAGACATATGCCAGGACTGACCACATCCTCATACCCAATTCAGATATCCACACGGCTACTCACTCCTCAATTCAAGAAGTTCCGTGGTCAGACCATTCCTTAGTAACCCTTAGACTCTCTAGCGCCCTATCACTCCCAGGCCCCCCTCAGTGGCGCTTGAGTAAATCCCTCCTGGCCAACCCGGTCCACTGCACCATGCTGGAAAAGGACATACAAGAATTTTTCCTCCTCAATGACACCGGAGACATAACCCCTAGTTCTCTCTGGGGAGCTCATAAAGCCGTCTTGAGGGGGAAGATGATTCAGATGGCCTCCAACCTGAAAAAAGGAAGGAAGGCGGACGTAGAAAAATTGGAAAGGAATTTTAAACTACTTAGTAAAGCCCATAAGTCTAAACCCACTCCCGCCAGTCTAACCAAACTAGAATCCGCTCGCATCGCTTTAAATCTAGCCTTAACCTCAAACGCAGACAAACACTTGAGCTGGTTAAGCGGCAAATTCTACTTACAATCTGATAAAATAGGCACACGCTTGGCGGCCAAACTCTCCCCAAAGATCAAAAATTTCTCCTTACCCAAGATTAAATCGTTATCAGGCTCTCTCACCCAGAACCCTCATAAAATCCTAGAAACCTTCCAGGCTTTCTACTCCAAACTATACACATCTCCCTCCTCGGCTGACCCTGTTCCCGTAGAATCCTTTTTGGCGGACATTGATCTCCCCAAAATTTCAGAGTCCCATAGATCCATGATGGAATCACCTTTTCGTACTGAGGAGGTCCAGGAAGTTATCAAACATATCAACACAGATTCAGCGCCAGGGCCGGACGGCTTCTCCGCCCTTTACTACAAAACCTTCTTGGGGATCCTCGCTCCTCGTCTGGCCCATCTCTTTAACTCCATTCGTGAAGGCTCCACTCTCGAACCCGCTGCCAATATCGCATACATCTCTGTGATCCCCAAACAGGGAAAAGATCCTAGTGATGTAGGCAACTATAGGCCAATCTCATTGATCAACAATGACCTGAAAATCATGACCAAGATTTTGGCCAACAGAATGGCCTCCTTCATAGCTTCCTATGTGCATAAGGATCAGGTGGGTTTCATCCCCGGGAGACAGGGACCGGACCAGATCAGGAGAGCGGTAGATTTGATTTCCCTCTTGCAATCCTCCTGGGATGGCGGATCCCCCCAGGAGGGATACATTCTCTCCATTGACCTTCAAAAGGCCTTTGACTCGGTCACCTGGCCATATCTCTTTACCACTCTACGCCATTGGGGCTTTGGCCCAGAATTCCTAAGAACCCTGGAATCTCTATACTCTTCCCCGAAAGCCCAGATCAAATTGCAGGGACACCTCTCCGATCAATTCCCAATCTCAAAAGGTACCAGACAGGGCTGCCCACTCTCCCCTATTCTCTTTGCGATAGCGATAGAATCTCTAGCTTTAGCAATTAGACAACACCCAGACATTCATGGGGTTCAATGTGGCCAACACACACACAAATGTGCCCTCTTTGCGGACGACGTTCTCCTCTTCGTCACCTCCCCTCTCAAGTCGACCCCCAATATTCTCCAACTACTCAACACTTTTGGAACGGTCTCTGGCTTTCAGGTCAACATGTCGAAGTCAATGGCCCTGAATGTCACCACACCCCGAGACATGGTCGATAAGCTCAAGACTAACTTTCCCTTCTCCTGGAGCGCTTCTTCTCTTCCCTATCTGGGAGTCTTCCTCACCCCAAAAGTAGAGCTCCTATTCCAACACAATTATCCTATCATGTTCAAAAAACTCACAACTGAACTTACACAATGGTCTCTCTATAATTTGTCCTGGCTAGGTAGAGTCAATGCGGTCAAGATGACCCTCTTGCCCAAATTGCTCTATCTATTCCGTTCTCTGCCTATCCCTGTCAAAAAGCAAACACTGGATAGACTCCAATCGAAGATCATACAGTTCATATGGGGGAATAAAGGACATCGTCTATCTAAAAAGGTTCTGTATAGAGCAAGGAAGAAGGGAGGCCTTGGCCTTCCCAATATATGGTGGTACTACCAAGCGGCCCAACTCTGTCAATTCTCAGCGATATATACTAAAGGACCTAAACCAGACTGGGTAGACATAGAAAGGCAGGCAACCCCTAACCACACATTGGACTATTTAGCCTGGAGACCACGTAGGGACCGCCCCTCGATCCTATCACCCGTCCTTTCGCACTCAATGGCCCTCTGTGATACCCTTCATAAACATTCCTCACTATCCTCTTCCTGGCACCCCTAGCTCACATATTCCACAACCCCCAATTCCCCCCAGGTCTAAACATCAAGGCTTTTGGATGGTGGCTCGACAAGGGGCTATACAGAATAGGACAATATTTTAACAATGATGGCCCCATCTCGCTCAAATACTGCACTTCCAAACTGGACATGCCATCCTCCGTAACTTTCCGCTACTCTCAGCTGTTACATTTTCTGCGGGGGGTCTGGAAAAGCTCAGAAAACCCACTTACTGTCACTAAATACGAGCTCTGGTGCTCCTCAGCCATGGGCGTCAGGGGAGGCATCTCCCTGATCTATTCAGCATTAGCTGATCCTTGGGGCAAAGCGAGCTATATGTCAAAATGGGAGCATGACCTCCAGTTTGATTGGGACCTAGACACTTGGCACACAAACTTCTTTCGCTCGTTTAAGGGTATCTTAAACACCTCTCTGATGGAAGCTGACGTTAAGGTTATCTCCAGATGGTACCTGGTTCCCACTCATCTTTCTAAGTTCTACCCGCAGTCTTCCCCCCTCTGCTTCAGAGGATGTGGCCTCGTAGGCTCTCACCTCCACACCCTCTGGGAATGCCCTAAAATTAGGGGGTTCTGGAATATAATTTTCAGCCTCATTCGTAAAGTCACGGGTTTCGAGGTGAAACAAAACCCTACTATTGCCCTCCTTAATGATGATATCCCTAAGGTCCCTAAATTGTCCCGCTCTCTCATACACTTCATCCTATTAGGGGCCAAGATTACTTTGGCCCACGCCTGGAAATCGCCCTCGGTGTCATTCCGCCAAGCGAAACACAAGATCTCCTGGATAATGACACAGGAAAGGATCTCTAATAACTTACTAAACAAACCAGAAAAGTTCTGCCTTATTTGGGAACCCTGGGCTACACATGTAGGCATTTCCCTCCTTCTCCAATAGGTAAGCGATGGACATCCCATATTGGGCTTGTTGCCGGTCATTCTTCCTCCCTCTCCGCGAGGAGTCCTGGCTTTCCCCTCCCCCCTCCTTTCCTTCTTAGTCTCTAGTTCGGCCCCCCTTCTCTTCCTCACCTCTACTTCCTCTTTTCTTTTCTTACTACTCTCAATCTCTGTACTAGACTGTCGCTAGCAACTCAGGGAATACATATGTTCAGTCTTTCTTGTTTTATGTTGAGGGATACAGCTAGAGGCTCCGCCTTACAGGCTTATGGAAACCACTCCATTATTTGGGCTCTTTAACCCGCTCAGACGATTAACAGAGGTTCGAGCTCAGACTTTTCCCGGATGACTCGCTCCATTAGGGGGTAAGCTACCGGTTTAGGCAGACGGGTTGCCAAACCCCTTGTTCATACCCCTCCCTGGGTGTTCTGTTCCCGACCGCTCCATGCACAGCAGGATCCCAATTGGGGTGCTTGGACTGGTTGGGAGCAGAAGTAGGGCCGTGGTCCCTCAGAGCCTCCTTTAAAATTTATTGGCGCCTAATTATTCTTTGTATACAGAGTCTGCTCTACCCTCTATATTAGGCATTGTGGTCTATGATATTGTGATGGAACATATTTCCAAGGGGCCTTCTCTAGTTTGTTACTGAAGATCATACTCTGTACCGACCTCAGATGAGGTCTTTTGTTACCTTATTTTATTATTGTACTGCACTTAATTACAATAAACCTTTTTTGAAAATCAAAAAAAAAAGAAAAAGATATTACTAAGTCACCACAAGATGGCAGCCTGGAAATATCACTAGAAAAGAGGTGTCAATCTGAATAGAAAAAAAGATATAGAAGGGAGAATGTGCCTGTTGGAAAATATGGCAAGGGCAAAAAACCTTTTAACACAAACGGGCGGTGTCAACTCGAAAACAAAATACTCGAAAAAGAGTTTGACGCCCTGGGCGTCCATATGGTCACCCATACTCCACATGATTTGATCCCTAATAAAAAAGTAATCTGATCAAGTAGGTTTGAAAAAATATATATAGAGAATTAATGATCATAAATGTGAAAAACATTTAGCACATACAGGTAAATATTGTCCACCGCGGTTAAAATGGGCAAATCCAGGCATTCCTGCAAGAAATAAACATAAATTTTAACAATGAAAAACATCAAAAATGTATACATAAACAAAATAGTTTATCTCAGAAGTCATCTACAAAGAACATGGCCAAACGTTTAGAGGAAGGGCTTATAACTAATGGACTCATTCAGCCCTGGATAAGTGGTGGCCAGAAGTGAATGAATCCACTTTGCCTCCCTTTGCAAAAGACTTTTATCCGTATCCCCCCTCCCTCATTTACAGGGATGTGCTCCAAGGCAAAAAACGTCATTTTAGTTAAGTCAAAAGAATGGTAAAGACCACTGTGTCGACTTATCAGAGTTTCCATTTTTTCTTTTGAATAAGGGAAACGTGGTCCCTTATTCTATGGAAAAAAGGCCTCTTAGTTTTTCAAACATAGTAGGCACCGCAATCACATTTCATGAGATATACGACGCCAATTGATTGCCAGTTGGTAAAAAATCTAGGCTTAATAATTACCCCGTTGGGGAGAAGAATTTCAGTGGAATTATACAAAAATTTGCAAAAGTCACAACGGCCACAAGGGGCCGTACCTTTGCGTGAGATCTTATTAGTGGAGGATTGTAAGTGTCTGTGGACCAATTGATCTTGGATGGACCTGGACTTTCTATAGGTAATTTGCGGATATGGTTGAATGTACTTAGAAATAACTTTATCAGCAGATAGTAGGGGCCAGAATTTGTTGATAATATTCCTAAACTTTTGATGTTCTCCAGAAAACCTGGTAATCAAACGTACCTGCTGACCTACTGGTTTAATCTTTTTAGAATGAACGAGATCACTTTTATTTTTCATTTTGGCTCGTTGATAAGCCTTTTTAAGAACTGAATGGCTATAGCCCCTATTTAACAGTCGAGATTGTAAGGCCTTAGCCTCTGTTTCAAAATCTCATTCCAAACTGCAATTTCGTTTGATTCTCAAATACTGGCTGTATGGTATGCTCTGCACTAGAGATTTTGGATGCGAGCTGGCAGCATGCAAAATTGTGTTGCCAGCAGATGGCTTTTGAAAAAGTGACGATCCTAAAGTGCCATCTGGGTTTACATAAATGGAAATATCCCAAAAATGTATGGTTTGTTGATCACAGGTCATGATAAATTTCAGGTTATAGCGATTGTTTGTTAGTTTAGACATGAAGCTTGACAGATCCTGTCTGGAACCCGTCCAGATGACAAAAATGTGGTTGATGAATCGATGGCAAACAAGAACATGGAAAAAGTGATCTCGAAATTCATCAGAAGAAAAAATCTCCCGCTCCCATCCCCCCAGGTACAGATTGGCGTACGATGGGGCACACTTGGTCCCCATCGCAACACCCTGCACCTGGAGGTAGTGGGAGCGGTCGAATACAAAAATATTATTCATCAAAATGAATAAAAGTAAATCCAAAATTAATTTGTTATATTTGGAAGCCCCAGGTCCACGTTCAGATAGGAAGCCCTCCACAACTCTGACCCCCCTACTTGGGGTTATTATCTTGATTCTTCAGTGATCTCTTGAAGCAATTTCAGGTATTTGTTGATTGATTATTTATTATCAATAGAATTAACTATATATATATATATATTTGCCCATCCAACTCTAGTAACATTCCTCTCCCCTAGATGCATCTGCCTATGCACATGGATTCGTTCCGTGTTGTATGTAATATAGCTTCTCCTCTATGGTCACCAAATCTACTCCATTTTTGAGAGCATCCCGGATTCTAAATTCAGTTAATTGATTTATTTCATCTATAATATACAGGTACTATTGATTTTCCTATGCGGTTATGTGGTTCTTGTCTGTATCATTTCTGCTTGTGAATGTTTTTTGATCATTTTGTAAAGATAATTCATTTGTGTTCATTGTTATTGTATATTCATGCTGTATATCTTATGTTTCAGTAATACTTGACAAAGACTCCTGAAGAAGCCAGTTAAATTGGCGAAATGTCGAGATTTTTTGTCTGTATACTACTTTGGTTATCAAATGTAATATAGATGAATTTTATTACATGTTCATAAATATATTTTTCTAAATCTATATATTTTTAATGGAAAAATAAAATTTAACTTTTTGATACATATTGTGTTTTCTTGCACCGTTAAAATCCCATCCATCTTTATTCATTGTACTTTATTCAAACGGGATGTGGTGCTATTTGATTTACAGATGTCAGACATTTTCTATTATTCTCCTTTGGATTTAACCGGGTGGTAAACACACATCTCTATCTGTCTGACATCTCTAACTCAATTTCTATACTGTATTGTGTTGAACAAATATTTCTTTGTGTAAAATGTATTTTCCTATTTGTGTGGGTCAGGGCACACTCAATAGATATGGCCGCTTACAGGGGACCGGCTTTTGATGGTCTCATGAGCAAAATCCATCAGGCTCAGGGATCCTCCTTTGGAGGTATCACGTTAGAACGTTTCTTTATTAGTCTTACCAGACTTTTGGAAAAAAAAGCTCGCATTTTTTTGGAATCACAAATACTTTGAAAAGTACATTGAAGACAGAATTGTCCCTTGGGGCCTACTATTCAGATCTTCCCCAATTTATTTAAGGTAGAAACTGATTTTAGAATTGATTGGGAATAAACCTCCAGTTTAAAATGATGGAGGCTCTTTACCGCAACTACCTAAAAGACTTGGAATTAGTCAATTTTGAAATTGAAAAACTATATACAGACAATTCAAGTCTAATCTCAGATGATACTTTCTCTGATCAGGAAGCTCTTTTAGAGAAACATCTGGAGATTTTTGTATCTAATATTCTCAAGACCAAGGATAAAAAGTAGTATCATAATCGTTTATCTTATGAGACCAATACAGCTTATAGGTGGTCTTCTGACAATCAATGGAAAAATAAAAAAATGTTTCCACGCAAACAAAGCAATTCAAATCAAGATCCAACTGATTCTGAGGAATCTTCTATGTCTTCCTCTTCCCAAGGAGGTCCGACCTCAAATTTATCAGCAACTTCATTTAAAAGAAAAACTGATCGATTACCTTCATCTGCATCCTCCTCTAAACGCACTCAAGGGACACTATTCGCCCTGGACTCCGTTCACAGACTAAATCTGCACCTCCTTTTGCTAATTCTGTGGGTAATTCTTTCCCCAGTTCTACAGTCACTGCACCTAATGTTTCCACTACCTCTAAGGTAAATTTACTCACTTCCAATCCTTTGGGGGACCTACAACCCCCCCGTTCTGGGGGACCTTTGCACCGCTCCCATTTTTTCACGCCCCTCCATTATGGACACCAAAAAAGCACTCAACCCTCTAGCTGCACCGAAAGGGACCAAATCGGTCTCCAAGTAATTAAAGGAACACTAAAGGTTCCCGTTTTTTTTTAAAATAACAAACATGTTATACTTACCTCCACTGTGCAGCTCGTTTTGCACACAGTGCCCCCAATCCTGGTCTTCTGGGGTCCCACGGCGGCTGTCTTGGCTCCTCCCCGCAAGGACTCCACACCATAATGCGAGCGAGCTCGCATGGTGTGGAGTTACTGCGGGCGCGCTCCCGTGATACAGCGCGACCATAGCCGCCGACTGTATCACTCGGCCCCGCCCCCGGTGCACCGTGTCATTGGATGTGATTGACAGCAGCACCAGCCAATGGCTGCGCTGCTTTCAATCCATCCACAGTAGCCAATCAACGGCCAGGCTCAGGAACTCGGAGGATGACGGGAGCGAGCACGGGACTTTCGAGGGGCCAGGTAAGTAAAACGGAGGCTCGGGGGGGGGTATTGTCCAATGTTTTTTCACCTTAATGCATAGAATGCATTAAGGTGAAAAAACATGTACCTTTACAACCCCTTTAATTTGTCTTCACACCACTTGACAGTTGATCAGACTGAGGTTTTCAGCCTCGGCCTGACCTTCTGTCCAGATCAAGAGGTGGATGCCTTTGAGATCATTAAAGATGTTAATTTATTTGCTAGGAAATTGATGTTTAAAATTATTTATGACAAGGATTACCAGCAATCTCAACCAAATTCCTCAAAGGAAGAGATCTGGCAACATAAAACAATTAATGAGATCAAGGCCTTAAATTATCTCATGGACCACTGGGAAGAGGGCAATCCCTTTGATGAACCTCTAGAAGAGGTCCCTGCCAGTCCTGTAGCTAACAATCCAACTGAGAGAATTTTCCCACCCCCCAATCTTTACAAGCCCAAATCCAGAACTTTTCCGACACTTCAAGGTAATCCCAACATTTGGGCATTTACCCAACAGGTTACCAAAGAAATACAAAATACCAGTTGGAAAAAGTTCAGTGGCAGATCCAATCTTAAGCCGTCTCATCGCGAGCCAACTTGTGGATGACTATCTCAGACCACATGTTGGCTCTCTCAGCTCCTATATACAAGACACAGCAGACCTCCTTAGGTCTATTGAACGTCTATGTATACCACAGGGATCATGGCTAGTGGCCATTGATGTGGAGGCCCTCTACAACTCCATCCCCCATGAGTGGGGGGTCAGAGTTGTGGAGGGCTTCCTTTCTGAACGTGGACCTGGGGCTTCCAAATATAACAAATTCATTTTGGATTTACTTTTATTTATTTTGATGAATAATATTTTTGTATTCGACTGCTCCCACTACCTCCAGGTGCAGGGTGTTGCGATGGGGACCAAGTGTGCCCCATCGTACGCCAATCTGTATCTGGGGGGGTGGGAGCGGGAGATTTTTTTCTTCTGATGAATTTCGAGATCACTTTTCCCATGTTCTTGTTTGGCATTGATTCATCTGCGACATTTTTGTCATCTGGACGGGTTCCAGACAGGATCTGTCAAGCTTCATGTCTAAACTAACAAACAATCGCTATAACCTGAAATTTACCATGACCAGTGATCAACAAACCATTCATTTTCGGGATATTTCCATTTATGTAAACCCAGGTGGCACTTTAGGATCATCATTTTCAAAAGCCATCTGCTGGCAACACAATTTTGCATGCTGCCAGCTCGCATCCAAAATCTCTAGTGCAGAACATACCATACAGCCAGTATTTGAGAATCAAACGAAATTGCAGTTTGGAACGAGATTTTGAAACAGAGGCTAAGGCCTTACAATCTCGACTGTTAAATAGGGGCTATAGCCGTTCAGTTCTTAAAAAGGCTTATTAACGAGCCAAAATGAAAAATAGAAGTGATCTCATTCATTCTAAAAAGATTAAACCAGTAGGTCAGCAGGTTACGTTTGATTGCCAGGTTTTCTGGGGAACATCAAAAGGTCAGGAATATTATCAACAAATTCTGGCCCCTACTATCTGCTGACAAAGTTATTTCTAAGTACATTCAACCATATCCGCAAATTACCTATAGAAAGTCCAGGTCCATCAAAGATCAATTGGTCCACAGCCACTTACAATCCTCCACTAATAAGATCTCACGCAAAGGTACGGCCCCTTGTGGCCGTTGTGACTTTTGCAAATTTTTGTATATTCCGATTAAATTCTTCTCCCCAATGGGGTAATTATTAAGCCTAGATTTTTTACCAACTGGCAATCAATTGGCGTCTTGTTATCTCATGAAATGTGATTGCGGCGCTTACTATGTTGGAAAAACTAGGAGGCCTTTTTTCCATAAAATAAGGGACCATGTTTCCCTGGAAATTCTGATAAGTCGACACAGTGGTCTTAACCATTCCTTTGACTTAACTAAAATGAAGTTTTTTGCCTTTGAGCACATCCCTGTAAATGAGAGAAGGGGGGATCCGGATAAAAGTATTTTGCAAAGGGAGGCAAAGTGGATTCATTCACTTCTGGCCACCACTTATACAGGGCTGAATGAGTCCATTAGTTATAAGCCCTTCCTCTAAAAGTTTGGCCATGTTCTTTGTAGATGACCTCTGAGATAAACTATTTTGTTTATGTATATTTTTTTGATGTTTTTCATTGTTTAAATTTATGTTTATTTCTTGCAGGAATGCCCAGATTTGCCCATTTTAACCGCGGTGGACAATATTTACCTGTATGTGCTAAATGTTTTTTCACATTTATAATCAATAATTCTCTATATATATTTTTTCAAACCTACTTGATCAAATTACTTTTTTATTAGGGATCAAATCATGTAGAGTATGGGTGACCATATGGGCGCCCAGGGCGTCAAACACTTTTTCGAGTATTTTGTTTTCGAGTTGACGCCATCCGTGTTAAAAGGTATTTTGCCTTGCCATATTTTCCAACAAGCACATTCTCTCTTCTATATCTTTTTTTCCATTCAGATTAAAAAACTGCCTTGATACCTCTTTTCTAGAGATATTTCCAGGCTGCCATCTTGTGGTGACTTAGTAATATCTTTTTCAAGCTGCAGTTGTTTCTCACTGTGTCCGGTGTCTTTAGCATCATTTCCGGCGCTTGGCTTCCGGTTTTTCGTCACTTCCGGTTGTTTTGCATTCTATTGCGTCATTTCCGGTGAATGTCGTGGCTCCTTTACACACGGAACTGAAAGCGCCCTCCCACCTCTAGAGTTGGCGTCAAATCATGGTGTCCTATTGGCGTGGGAGGAGATGGCTATATAAAGCCCTTGTGTTTGTCTTTATTGTTATAGCTGCTGCTATCGGGAGAGATGTTTTGCTGGCAACGATTTCATTGAGGTATTTGAACTTAGAAATAACAATTTAGCTGCTATTTACTTTTCATTACCATAGATTTTTATTCAGCAATTCCTTTTTATAGATTTGAGTTGGCCATACCTAACTAGTTTGGCCCAGTTTCTGGTTTCTCTCCACCTCTATTTCCTTGGTTGGTGGATTTTCCAGGTAGTGATTTTCATCTATATTTTATTTATTTGAATACATTTTTGATCCTGCTGGTGAATAATTCACCCAAAGTTTTTTCTTTATATCAAACCTCTTTTTCTTACAACCAGCATCACCGGTGCCTACTTGGGGTTATTATCTTGATTCTTCAGTGATCTCTTGAAGCAATTTCAGGTATTTGTTGATTGATTATTTATTATCAATAGAATTGACTATATATATATATTTTTGCCCATTCAACTCTAGTAACATTCCTCTCCCCTAGATGCATCTGCCTATGTACATGGATTCGTTCCTTGTTGTATGTAATATAGCTTCTCCTCTATGGTCACCAAATCGACTCCATTTTTAAGAGCATCCCGGATTCTAAATTCAGTTAATTGATTTATTTCATCTATAATATACAGGTACTATTGATTTTCCTATGCGGTTATGTGGTTCTTGTCTGTATCATTTCTGCTTGTGAATGTTTTTTGATAATTTTGTAAAGATAATTCATTTGTGTACATTTTTATTGTATATTCATGCTGTATATCTTATGTTTCAGTAATACTTGACAAAGACTCCTGAAGAAGCCAGTTAAATTGGCGAAACGTCAAGATTTTTTTGTCTGTATACTACTTTGGTTATCAAGTGTAATATAGATGAATTTTATTACATGTTCATATATATATATATTTTTTTCTAAATCTATATATTTTTAATGGAAAAATAAAATTTAACTTTTTGATACATATTGTGTTTTCTTGCACTGTTAAAATCCCATCCATCTTTATTCATTGTGCTTTATTCAAACGGGATGTGGTGCCATTTGATTTACAGATGTCAGACATTTTCTATTATTCTCCTTTGGACAAAAATAGTAGTTCAATATGCAATATAAATCTATTGATATGGTTAAATAATATATACAAATTACACACTAAAGAGTATTTACGACACAATGTACAGAATATGTATGGATTACATGATATTTAAAAATTACACACAAAACCATATTTACATTACAAGCATGAAGTTAGTTTACCTCTCAGACTAGAACTAAACGATGGTGCACTTCCCTATGCACCAAAAGGCCACTTAACTAAAACGTTATTTTAAATCATAAAGAGTATGTAAATTACCATATCAGGTATACATATAGGATGAGGTCAATGCCATTATATATAAAAATCAACGTTCTATCTCTATGTGGTAATATTATCAACTACCAAGTTTAAATGGTGAAAACTTCTTTTGAATATATACTGTATGTATAGACAATATGAGGGTTATAATTTCCTCCTATAGTTAATATAATGGCTACAGGCTGTTTTAGAGGATATGTAAATTAAAGGTGTACTCACCAACACCACCTGGTATCAAGAGATGGGAGTATATCTGTCTCTCCTCCCATATATTGGCCACATATACAATTGAGATGAACAGAAAAAGAGAAGATATGCTAGTAAATACTGTCTTACTGAGGATATGGGCTATCTATCTTCTGCCCTATGAAATTATCTATCTCTCAGAAATGTAATACGGGTACACTCATCCATGTGGACACAAATAACCACTGATGGTCAAGCCCCATATATCACCATATCCACAAAAAAAGCTTCTCTCTTAATCAAGCTGCATTGACACAATACATGTCATCCCACAAAAAATAAAAATGAAGGGGAGGGGGAAAAAAATGTGTCAGGACAAAAATGTAATGTGAACTTAAATGAAGATAAAGTCAGAAGGTGCTCCTAAAATAAAATCACCCAAACCTAACATACTGCACTCTTAAATGGAGCTTTGTCGGAGGTAATTTTTTTTTTAAAAAGTGAAGAAAATGAGCAACCAAGAGTAGCTGACTGTCACATGGTGAAAAGAAAATGGTGTGTTTTGTTTGTAGTCACAGTATTTATAACCTAAGATAGCTGCCACACATGCTCATTGCTGAGGGGAATCCTATCACAATCTTGTGGATGAAAATCAGAACTACAAGGCAAGCACTTATTTTTGGTTGCTCCTATCCCATATATCATTGTCCTGTACATATAGACAATTAGTTTTGAGCAAAAAATATAATATATATACAATGACTGTAGATTATTTTTGTTTTACAAAATGCCTTGGTGTGGCTTCCTACATCCTGCACGATTGGATACTTTCTTTATTTCATATGCTTTTTCTTTTTCTTTTTTTTTTTACTGGAGGGATGTTGGTGTTAAGGTAGGTAGTAGATAAATAAACACAGTACACTGACAGATGAGGGATTACGTTTATGGAAATTAACAGATGGCATTTTTAAAGTTTTCACAGATATACTGTAAAAGGGGTGGAAGGATAGATTACAAACGAAAGTGTGAATAATCACTTAATTCTGAGTGGAATATGGGAAACATGTGGAGAAGTTCTCAGATATACTGTATATAGAGTGATAAATATATGATGTATTTAAAATATTGAAACGTTATAAGGGTTCTAGGGGGTATATATTAGACATGTGCACACTGAAATATTTCGTTTCGGAATTTCGTTTTCGTCCGAAAAATACATTTATTTAGTTACTCCCGAAATTCGTTTTTATTTATTTCGTTTTTCGTTAGAAATTGCATTCGTCCGAAAATCTGAATTAATTAAGGTCGAATCTGTCATTGAAGGCTTATGGTGTCTGTCGAATGTTCAAAGAAGATTCGACGGAGCAGTGAAACTGTACGACGCTGCAATCATACATTTCCGGTCGAATGTTCCGCCCACAAGCTATAGAAGAATTCTAATGTTGTATGACTAGTAGTAATTATATTTATTCATTACTATTACTAGTCAACCAACATTAGAATTCTTCTATAGCCTATGGGCGGATGCATTTGACCGGAAATGTACGATTGCAGCTGTTTTGCTGCACCGTCGAATCTTCTAACTTTCGATGCTTTGTCGAATCTTCGTCATTCTAGCTATTTTACTGCTCCTCCTCTTTGGTTACAATCAGCCAATAACATTCATCATCAACTTTATTTTTATTTTACTTCCCCCACCCAATTCCAGCAGTGATCTTTTCTCTCTATGTCGAATCTTTTCTCTCTATAATAACAAATCTTTTCTCTCCTATGTCGAATCTTTTCTCTCTATAATGTCGAATCTTTTCTCTCTATAATGTCGAATCTTTTCTCTCTATAATGTTGAATCTTTTCTCTCTATAATGTCGAATCTTTTCTCTCTATAATGTTGAATCTTTTCTCTCTATAATGTCGAATCTTTTCTCTCTATAATGTCAAATCTTTTCTCTCTATAATGTCAAATCTTTTCTCTCTATAATGTTGAATCTTTTCTCTCTATAATGTCGAATCTTTTCTCTCTATAATAACGAATCTTTTCTCTCCTATGTCGAATCTTTTCTCTCTATAATGTCGAATCTTTTCTCTCTATAATGTCAAATCTTTTCTCTCTATAATAACAAATCTTTTCTCTCCTATGTCGAATCTTTTCTCTCCTATGTCGAATCTTTTCTCTCCTATGTCGAATCTTTTCTCTCCTATGTCGAATCTTTTCTCTCCTATGTCGAATCTTTTCTCTCCTATGTCGAACCTTTTCTCTCCTATGTCGAATCTTTTCTCTCCTATGTCGAATCTTTTCTCTCCTATGTCGAATAATCTTGGACTAATAGAGTTCAGGTTAGGCACATTCGACCACAGGTTCGATAGACACAGATTGTTATTGTCAGCATCACGTCGAATCTCCTATCTATATCGAACTGTTGTAGCAACGAAAACGAAAATAAAGCATTTGTTTATGTCGGATCTTTCGGTTTTCGGATTCTGTGCTTTCGTTTTCGTTTGTTAAAACGATAACGAAAATAGCTGAAATTCGGACGAAAATGCATTTGGACAAAAACGAATGCACATGTCTAGTATATATAAGTATATTGATGTTTATAAATATTTACAGTGCTTCGAAAAAGTATTCAAACACCTTGAAATTTTCCACATTGTGTCATGTTACAACCGAAAACGTAAATGTATTTTACTGTAAATGTATTCTATGTGATAGACCAATACAAAATGGCACATAATTGTGAAGTGGAAGGAAAATAATAAATGGTTTTACAAATTTTTTACAAATTTTTTACAAATAAATATCTGAAAAGTGTGGCGTGCATTTGTATCCAGCCCCCTTTACGCTGAAACCCCTAACTAAAATCTAGTGGAAACAATTGCAGTCAGAAGTCAACAAATTAGTAAATAGAGTCCACCTGTGTGTAATTTAATCTCAGTATAAATACAGCTGTTCTGTGAAGCCCTTTAGAGGTTTGTTAGAGAACCTCAGTAAACAAACAGCATCATGAAGGCCAAGGAACACACCAGATAAAGGTCAAGGATAAAGTTGTGGAAAAGTTTAAATCAAGGTTAGCAGGGGTGGGCTGGGCCGGGTAGCAGGGTGGAAATCTCCCCCTGGGCCGCTCTGATTCCTGGGAAAAAGGAACACTGATGAGGTGACACTGATAGACTGCACAGGTGGACACTGATGAGGTGACACTGATAGACTGCACAGGTGGACACTGATGAGGTGACACTAATAGGCTGCACTGGTGGACACTGATCGGCGGCACTGGTGGACACTGACCGGCAGCACTGGTGGACACTGATCGGCGGCACTGGTGGACACTGATCGGAGGCACTGGTGGGCACTGATAGGCTGCACTGGTGTGCACTGATGAGTTGGCACTGATAGGCAGCTTTGATTGGCACTATTGGGTTGCACTGGTGGACACTGATGGGCTGCACTGGTGGGCACTGATATGCAGCACTGGTGGCACAGATGGACACTGATAGGCAGCACTGGTGGGAACTTATGAGGTGGCAATGATGGGCTGCTCTGGTGATCACTGATAAGGCTGCACTGGTGAGCACAGATATGGTGGCACTGATAAGCAGCACTGGTGGGCACTGATAGGCTGCACTGGTGGGCACTGATGAGGTGGCATGACAGGTAGCACTGGTGGACACTGATAGCTGCACTGGTGGGCATGATGAGGTGGCACTGATGGACACTGATAGGCAGCACTGGTGGGCACTGATGGGCTGCACTGGTGGTTTACTGATGGGCTACACTGGTGAGCACTGATGGGCTGCACTGATAGGCTGCACTGGTGTGCACTACTGTGGGTGGGTGGTTGTGCAGAGCCTGAACATTGCTGCACTGCTTTGTCTGATCTTACTGAAGTGGTACATTTTTTTGGGGGGGTGGGGGGTTAAATAATCTACAATGCTATTTGGAATATGCAGCATGGAGGGGGGTTAATGTAATGCCATTGGTAACTGATGCATTAGTGGCAGTGGTATCAGTGTTAATTAACCCCTTCATGCTGCAGCATGAAGGGGTTAATTAACACTGCCACTGCCACTATTGCATCACAAAGGGGTTAATTAACTGCCACTGGTCACTATTGCACCAGTTACCAATGGCATTACATTAATACCCCCCCCCCCCACCATGCTGCGTATTCCGAAAAGCATTGTAGATTAAAGTGGTTGTAAATGTTTGTTTGTTTTTTTAGATATAAAAAAAACCAACATGTTATACTTACCTGCTCTGTGTCATGGTTTTGCACAGAGCAGCACAGATCCTCCTCTTCTGGGGTCCCCCACAGACGCTCCAGGCCCCTTCTCTTCATCCTGTCACCTGTCACCTTGAAATTATCATATAGGGAAATTTTTGTCCCCTATGTGATGAAAAAAAAGAACTTACGTAGAAAAAAAATATTTTTGGGGAAAAATAAAAAAGTTACACCCAAGCACATAAACCCCCTCCAACCCCCACCCACGCCTACGTGTGAAAACGTCAATTGCGATACACATGTCACATATTACCCTGCATGCCGGACTGAGAGCAACACAAGACCTCCTCCGTAACATTAAACTGATACCTATAGGGGGCTTTTGATGCATCGCCTATAGAAAATATAGGGTACCGAAGTTTGTCGCCATTTCACACAAAATTAAGGTTTGACATGTTGGATATATTTACTTGGTGCAACTTCGTCTTTTATATATTACCAAAAATTTGGATAGTTTATTGTGTTTGTTTGCCCTAAAATTCACTTTGGTGTGTTTTTTTTAGCGAAATTTTGCATTTCCTAGACCTTTGCAGTAATAATGTGTGACAAAAATGATACTATCACTATTTTATTCTCTAGGTTGTCTGCTTTCAGAAAATATATAATGTTTGGGGGTTTTGAGTAATCTTCAGGCCTAAAATAATTTTTTAAACATGTGTGCAAAAAACACGAAAACGGCTCTGGCAATGAAAAGTTAAATTTACATGGATGACGAAAGTGGGAGCTGGGAGGAGGCAGGGAAGAGAGAGAGTGGGGCCGAGTCACTCCACCATGATCCTCTGGGTTATATTTGTCCCTGGGCCAAAAATTGTGTCAGCCCCTGCCAAGGGCCACATTGTCCTCCCCCCCATATTTGCGATCATGGAAAACCTTAGACTGTTTTCCTCGATCTATCACTGTGCCACCACTGGCTCTATGAGCCACTTGACTGAACTTGCCCCCCAGGCCTAAGGCTGCCAGCCCTCCCCTGAAGGTTAGGTTATAAAAAAATATCCCAAGCTTTGAACATCTCACGGAGCACTGTTCAATCCATCATCCAAAAATGGAAAGCGTATGGCACAACTGCAAACCTACCAAGACATGGCGACCCACCTATACTGACAGGCCAGGCAAGGAGAGCAATATTCAGCGGCCATATATAGCAGCCAAGAAGCCCATGGTAACTGTGGAGGAGCTGCAGAGATCCACAACTAAGGTGGGAGAATCTGTCCACAGGACAACTCCGTTGTTGGGCACTCCACAAATCTGGCCTTTATGGAAGAGAAGAAAGAAGAAATCCATTGTTGAAAGAAAGCCATAAGAAGTCCTGTTTGCAGTTTGCGAGAAGCCATGTGGGAGACACAGCAAACACGTGGAAGAAGGTGCTCTGGTCAAATGAGACCAAAATTTTGGTTTTGGCCTAAAAGCAAAACACTATGTGTGGCCAAAAACTAACACTGCAAGTCACCCTGACCACACCATCCATATCGTGAAACATGGTGGTGGTAGCATCATGTTGTGGGGGTGCTTGTCTTCAGCAGGCACAGGGAAGCTATTCATAGTTGATGGGAAGATGGATGGAGCCAAATACAGGGCAATCTTAGAAAAAACCTGTTCAAGTCTGCAAGACTTGAGACTGGAGCAGAGGTTCACCCTCCAACAGGACAACGATCCTAAACATACAGCCAGAGCTACAATGGAATGGTTTCGATGAAAGCATATTCATGTGTTAGAATGGCCCAGTCAAAGTCCAGACCTAAATCAAATTAAGAATCTATGGCAAGATCTGAAAATTGTTGTTCACAGACACTCTCCATCCAATCTGACATACCTTGAGCTATTTTGCAAAAAAGAATTGGCAAAAATTTCACTCTGTAGATGTGCAAAGCTGGTAGAGACACCCCCAAAAAGACTTGCAGCTGTATTTGCAGCAAAAGGTGGTTCTACAGAGTATTGACTCATGGGGGCTAAATACAAATGCACACCGCACTTTTCACATATTTATTTGTAAAAACAATTGAAAACCATTTATCATTTTCCTTCCACTTCACAATAATGTGCCACTTTGTGTTGGTATATCACAAAAAATCCCAATAAAATACATTTATGTTTTGGTTGTAATATGACCAAATTTGGAGAATTTCAAGGGGTATGAATACTTTTTTTTTCAAGCCACTGTAAGTATCCACTGCATGCTAATTAAATGTCCAACTATTAACCACTTAAGGACCGCCGCACGCCGATGTACGTTGCCAGAATGGCACGGCTGGGCACAAGGGCGTACAGGTACGTCCCGTTTAAGATCCCAGCCGTGGGTCGCGAGCGCGCCGGCGGCGGCGTGCTCGCGACCCGGTCCTCTTCTCCGTGACCTTCCCCACGGGAGCAGCGTACCCGATCGCCGCCGGTGTCCCGCGATCGGGTCACAGAGAGGAAGAATGGGGAGAGGTAAGTGTAAACAAACCTCTCCCCGTGCTTCCTAGTGAGCCTGTCACTGATCGTCTGTTCCCTGTCATAGGGAACGATGATCAGTGACGTCACACGCTAAGCCACGCCCCCTCACAGTAAGACACACACGTCAGGGCACACTTAACCCCTACAGCGCCCCCTCCTGGTTAACCCCTTCACTGCCAGTGTCATTTTTACAGTAATCAGTGCATTTTTATAGCACCGTTCGCTGTAAAAATGACAATGGTCCCAAAATAATGTCAAAAGTGTCCGATGTGTCCACCATAATGTCGCAGTCATGATAAAAATCGCTGATCGCCGCCATTACTAGAAAAAAAAAGATAATAATAAAAATGCAATAAAATTATCCCCTATTTGGTAGACGCTATAAATTTTGCGCAAACCAATCAATAAACGCTTATTGCGTTTTTTTAACCAAAAATATGTAGAAGAATACGTATTGGCCTAAACTGAGGCAAAAAAATTGTTTTTTTATATATTTTTTGGGGATATTTGTTATAGCAAAAAGTAAAAAAAATTGCATTTTTTTCAAAATTGTCGCTCTATTTTTGTTTATAGCGCAAAAAATAAAAATCGCAGAGATGATCAAATACCACCAAAAGAAAGCTCTATTTGTGGGAAAAAAAGGACGCCAATTTTGTCTGGGAGCCACGTCGCACGACCGCACAATTGTCAGTTAAAGCGACGCAGTGCCGAATCGCAAAAAGTGGCCAGGTCTTTAAGCTGCATAATGGTCTGGGTCTTAAGTGGTTAAGAGAGTAACTGGAGAGTTTGTTTTAGCAAAATTGTATGTATGCATTGTGTAAAAGATACATGAAGAATGTTCTATAAAAATAAAGTTAAATAAAATGGTGCTCATAGTAGGTTGAGTGGAATAAAACAGAATTTAGGTCAAATGAATGTTGAATATAAATAATGCTGTATTGTTTTATTAGCAGGGTGTGAATTTATCTTAGAAACAGAACAAGTGTGTTACATTGTACCAATGATAAAAACTATCACAATATTATAACATTACTATACTGTATAAACAAATTAGTTCTTAAACAGAAATTAAGCAATATTATATAGAGGATGGAATGTTGTCCTCTGTTTATTACTGTGCTTTACTGATGCTGAGAGTTATCATGATATTTTGACATTGCTGCATATAAACTATTATTTAACACATATCCCACTGTTTGTGTACATAAAAAAAGCATTCTGTTCTCATTGGTAACATAGATAATGCAATATTAAATAGATGGCAGAAAAAACAAATGTCCCAAAAAAAAAAAAAAGAAACAAACATAGAAATATCAATCCTTACAAGAAGGAAGTCATTATACTGTGTGATGAGATTTCCATTTCAACACTGAGAAGCCATGGTGTGTAACTTAGAATTCCAGCAGGATTCTTTGTTTTTCAGAATTCTGAAGCAAGTGTTACTCTAATCATGTTTTATTTGTGCAGTAAGAAGAAGGGTCAGACCTTCAAAGGATTTAAGAAACTATGGATATTTCTAGAAACACTGCAGTACTTGGACTTAGATGTACTAATGCGCATATGTTGTCCAAATCTGAAAAATAATGGCAACAACAATAGGAAAATAATGCTTTATATAGAAATAGATCAATAGGATAAAATGGCACAGACAGCGGGAAAAAATGGGAACAATTTACTTTCTATTGTAACGTATTAACATCTTGGAGTGAAACTCAAAAAATGCCCAGAATTGTATTGGTGTTATTTTCTGATAATGATGAGTTGACCTTTAAGCACACTAGGTAAAGGAAATAAAAGAATCACACAAATGTTCTGTACACTATTAAAAAGAATTGTTACATCTGTGCTAGG
The DNA here is from genome assembly GCA_029206835.1 of Rana muscosa. Classification (NCBI taxonomy): domain Eukaryota; kingdom Metazoa; phylum Chordata; class Amphibia; order Anura; family Ranidae; genus Rana; species Rana muscosa. The sequence goes on from CM055122.1 coordinate 1,174,486,411, forward strand.
GTCAAAATATTAACCCCTCATCTACCAAGGTACATAAACCTACCTTGGTAGATAAGAGGTTAACATGTTTGTTCTAACACAGCAAAACAAGCTCATGGCTGCTGCTGCTGCAGCTGTGTGTTTGATATTGTTTTTTTTTTTTCATCTGTAATTGACTTTGAAGTAAAAATAATCTGGCTGGATTTAAATCTGCCTGATCACTTTTTTGGGACTCTGAAGGTGCCTCCTCTCCAATTCTTGGGATTTTTTTGTTCTACTGGGGAGTCGGGGGACCATGGCAGAATGCCTCAGCAATGAGAGTGGGAAGAGCATTGAGATTATCTGTTTTCTGATCTCCTCTGTGACTAATGAACCCAGAAAATGACAAGGATTTCATCACCTCCTGGTTCAGAGCTATCATTCTTCAGCTACTTATGTCTCCATAAAGGGAACCTGACACCTGCCAATGCTACCACATAGGAGGCTTGTTGGCACCCTTATGATAGCAATAATGATAAGTGTAAAAAAAAAAAAAAAAAAAAAAAAATATTTAAAAAAAAAGTAACTCTGTCATCCCAAAACACAACCAGATGCAAAAGCATGTAAGTAAACATAAATTGCACCACACGTGAGATATCATCATAAACATCAAAGTGAGAGCAATAATTCTTATGCCACAATTCTTTGTTACCTCTAAACTGTTAATCTGTAAAGGATTTTAACCCTTCGTCTATAGTCAATTTTGAGTGCCATCAGTTTTTCTCAATTTTCCAGGCGCTGGCAATTTTAAAGCTTGACATGTCTAATATCTATTTACTCCACACACCAACATCTTTTATATTTTGCCAAGAATTGGGTATTATATTGTGTTTGTTTGCACTAAACTTTAGTTTAGTGTAATTTTTCTTGCAAATATGGTTTAGATAAACAGTTGCGCAAATATCATGCAACATACAAAAATGTATACTGTCACCATTTTATTTTACAGGGCCTCTGCTTTCAGAAAATATATAATTATTTGGGGATTTAGAATAATTTTCTAGCCTACTTGATAGCTCAGCTTTACTCAAAATGAACTCTGCGATCCTAAGGATATAACCTGCATTCTTAAAGGCTCCACATTCTTTCTATATGTCCACCAATCCTAAGCAAAGAGCGATCTCCTATATTTATACTTCCCTTTATAAATGGATGATACTAGAGAAACTTCCAGCAATGGTCAAATTGGAACTTGATCTAGGCATCCCCTAATGAATGGCATTATGCCACCCTTTGACCACAGAAAGCTTCTCGATGCTTAACCCATTGGGAAACAAAAGCAGATGGTACTTTACACCTCAGCTACTGGCATTATCAATCCCTCATCAGCAATCTCCTCATGTGCTAGAGAAACTGTGGCCATATCTGTTCTTAATTCATATTTGGTGAAGATGTCCAAAAAAATGTAATGCTTCTGGAATGACTGGTTTCAATTCATATAATCAGTTACCCATGCCTGAGGCTGATGAAGACGGCGTGGCCAGCTTCCAAAACGCGTTCCTATTGGCTCACACAGCAGATGGACTGACAGCTCCTCTTACTACTTCTGCTGGACACATCGTCTCTTGGCGGACCTCCAATCTCCGGATATACCATCACGCCCACACAGGGTAGCCCGACATCGGTCTCCCTGCACGGATTCCAGGCTCACCCCACTCCCTACAATGGCCAGCTTTCTTCTCCACCAAGGACAATCACACAGCTCCCAGCTTACTACCGGACTACAAATCCACTGCGACCTGTCATCCTCTCTCTCCCCCTCACCCGCTTGAGAGAGACATTTTTTTAATATTGTATTTTACTTAATAAAGTAAAAGTGATACACTATGCCAGTTTGGTACTTTCTTCCCTTCCCCCTTTTTACTATAGATTGTGGATTCCCAGCCCACAACTGAAAGCAGCCTTGCCAGCACCATAGTGTCAGCCAATCTCCACCACTTGACATTTTATTCATATACCTCCTGGAATAAGAATATTTTAATGGCTCTTTTATATCTATCACTTGTTATATAACAACTTACAACTACAGGATGGGCACAGTGTTAGCACTGTAGCGTTTTATGGTTATGTCCTGATTACAGCCTGCCTTGCACTAACAAGACCTTTGAAACTTTACAAAGATGGAAAAAGATATGAAAAGATATCCAAAGCCTTGAATATGCCAGTCAGTATAAGAAGTGGAAAATTTGGGGATCTTTGTTCTTTTCTACCTCCTCATGGCTCAGTGTCTAGCCTGCTTAGTGCATCCATGTGAGAGCTAACAAACAAATTGACTATTTATACATAGACACTAATTGTGATTTAAAAAGCCACAGATGTGGGAAATTAACTTTTAATTGCCATTTTAACCTGTGTGTGCCACCTTCTGTGTCTGCACCAAGGCCAAACATTCCAGGGTATGTAAACTTTTTATCAGGGCCATTTGGGTGATTTCTGTTATCATTCTGATTTAAAAAGGATCCAAAAAACTATGTGATAATAAATGGCTTCATGTGCTTGCTATTCTTAACCACTTCAGCCCCGGAAGAATTGGCTGCTCAATAACCGGGCCATTTTTTGTGATTTGACACTGCGTCGATTTAACTGACAATTGCGTGGTCATGCGACGCTGTACCCAAACAAAATTAAAATTTTCCCACAAATAGAGCTTTCTTTTAGTGGTATTTGATCATCTATGCAATTTTTATTTTATGCGCTATAAACAAAAAAATTACGAAAATGAAAAAAAAAAACACAATATTTTGTACTTTTTGCTATAATAAGTATCCACAATGTTTTTTAAAAAAAGCTAATTTTTTCTCAGTTTAGGCAGATATGTAATCTTCTACATATTTTTGGTAATAAAAATCACAATAAGCGTATATTAATTGGCTTGCGCAAAAGTTATAGCATCTACAAAATAGGGGATAGATTTATAGCATTTTTATTATTATTATTTTTTTACTAGTAATGGCGGCGATTTTTATCAGGACATTATGGGGGGCACATCGGACGCTTTTGACACATTTTTGGGTCCATTGACATTTATACAGCAATCAGAGCTATAAAAATACACTGATTACTGTAAAAATATCACTGGCAGGGAAGGGGTTAACACTAGGGGGCGATCAAGGGGTTATTGTGTTCCCTAGTGTGTTTCTAACTGTAGGGGGGTGGGACTGACCTAGAGGAAATTACAGATCATGGTTCCTAGATATTAGGATCTCACGATCTGCCTTTTCTCACAGAACAGAACAGGGATTTGTGTGTTTACACACATGTCCCTGTTCTGCCTCTCGTACCCGCGATCGCTCATGGCCGGTGGTCATCGTGACCCCCGGTCACGAGCATCAGAACTCCCGCTTAAAGCGACCGATGTACAGTTACAATGGTTCACGCAGGGGAGCCAACCTGCCACAGTATAACTGCGGCGGCTGGTCCGGAAGCAGTTAAATAAAATACAGTTTTTTGGCATGATCAGTCATATTTTCAATATTAATGCCAAATTTTCTGCCAGGGTATCCAAACTTTTGAGCATGACTGTATATATATATATATATATATATATATATACAGCTTTTCATGTGTGAAAAAAAACCAAATCTGTTTTTTTAGATGCAGAATTTATTAAAAATTCTGAATTTAGTGTAAACCCACAGGTGAAAGTTGTCATTTGTTAGCTGTTGTCATAATATGTACAACATTAACCATGGATGGATAAATGCACTTATCTTTTCTTCATCTCCAAACCCCACTGTCTGACCTAAATGATTCTGCTCTTTTCACTCAACATGTGTAAATAATTGTGGCCCATCATCATGGTCTATCTCAGGGATATATTGGTGGGCAATATCTATGGAAATTTAGGTAAGTATACAAATTTGGGACAAGAGATAACGGTATATTTTAGGTCAGTCGGCAGAAAACATACATGCTCTTTGTGTAAACCATTTAACCCTTTTATGGAAATGAACATACCATGGACTAGGGTTGTCCCGATACCGATACTAGTATCGGTATCGGGACCGATACCAAGCATTTGCGCAAGTACTTATACTCGCGCAAATGCTCCCGATGCCCAGTCCGATACTTTTTTTTTTTTCAGAGCGGACGCAGAGAGGGGGTGGAGAGCGGGGGCGGAGAGCAGGGCGGAGAGCGTGGCGGGGGGCGGAGACCAGGGCAGAGAGCGGGACGGAGAGTGCGGCGGGGGGCGGAGAGTGGGGCGGGGGGTGGAGACCAAGGCGGAGAGCGGGACGGAGAGTGCGGCGGGGGGCGGAGAGTGCGGCGGGGGGCGGAGACCAGGGCGGAGAGCGAGTCCCTCACCTGCAGTTGAAACTGGTAAGCTGGCAGGGGTGCAGGGCGCAGCCGCATCAGGATCGGTGACCGGTGATGTCGCATTCGGTCGCCGTCAGTGGCTGAACGTCCCCACACCCATCTTGGTACACCCTGCACTTGGCTGCAGTAAGCAGCAGACATCTTGTTACACCCAGCCCGAGCTATATGGGCTGGGTGTAACAAGATGTCTGCTGCTGCTTACTTCAGCCAAGTGCAGGGTGTACCAAGATGGACGTTGCAGCAGTTTTTTTTATTTTAAATCCTGTGTCATTTTTTTTCCCGCAGCATTTCAGTGCCAGCCACCTATCAGTACCCACAAGTGCTACCTATCAGTGCAATCAGTGCCATCTACCAGTGCCACCTATCAGGTGGCACTGGTAGATGGCACTGATTGCACTGATAGGTGGCACTTGGTGGCACTGATGTGACACTTGTGGGCACTGATATGTGGCACTTGTGGGCACTGATATGTGGCACTTGTGGGCACTGATGGCACTGAAAGGTGACACTTGTGGGCACTGATAGATGGCACTGATTGCACTGAAAGGTGGCACTTGTGGGCACTGATATGTGGCACTTGTGGGCACTGATATGTGGCACTTGTGGGCACTGATAGCACTGAAAGGTGGCACTTGTGGGCACTGATAGGTGGCACTGATAGATGGCACTTGTGGGCACTGATAGTGCAATCAGTGCCACCAAGTGCCACCTATCAGTGCTGTCAGTGCCCACAAGTGCCATCTATCAGTGCCACCTATCAGTGCCCACAAGTGCCACCTTTCAGTGCTATCAGTGGCCACAAGTGCCACATATCAGTGCCCACAAGTGCCACATATCAGTGCCCACAAGTGCCACCTTTCAGTGCAATCAGTGCCATCTATCAGTGCCCACAAGTGCCACCTATAAGTGCCACCTATAAGTGCCCATAAGTGCCACCTATCAGTGCAATCAGTGCCATCTATCAGTGCCAGCCACCTATTAGTGCCCATCAGAGCCAGTCACCAGTCAATGCCCATAAGTGCCACCTGTCAGTGCCACCTATCAGTCCCCATCTTTCAAACTGTCACATGACATTGAAAAAAAAGTATCGGTAATCGGTATCGGCGAGTACTTGGAAAAAAGTATCGGTACTTGTACTCGGTCCTAAAAAAGTGGTATCGGGACAACCCTACCATGGACCTAAGGCTTATGTTGGAACAGAACTTCTCAAAGCTGTGCAGCCGCATAAGGCTCATGTCCATGACAGTTTCAAAGACCTACAAGGATATCTTTAACAGCATCTTTCATTGTATAACAACAGCAATCCAATAGAAACGTATTTCATGTTGTGAGTGCTGCATGTTTGCGAGTCATCTCTTTCTACAACTTCTTGGATTCCCTTGATGCTTTCAGCTTCTCCTCCACTCATTCCTTTCATTTACTGTCAACTTTTAAGGTTTACATTTCCTATGACACCTTTCTCTCTGTAGGCAGAAATGAGGTGGAGTGCTTCCTGTACTGACTGTACCTCCTGAATTCAGGATGGGTGATGAGTAAAGGTATTATTCACCTGTGGTAAGGTTTTCTTGCCTCAGCTCTGATAAAACCTTAGTCTTTTAAATAAAAATAAAATAAAAAAGGGGAGACAGACCATGCTGTAGAAGTGGTTTTTGGGAAGCCTGGCTTTGGTGAGCCTAGAAGTTTAAAACATAATGTTATGCCACCTCTTTATGAGAAGGAGGGGATAAGAGTGTCAGTAGTGAGACTGATACAAAGGTTTAATAAGGCAATTACTACCGGGACCCACAAACTTTTGCTAATCTTGCTTCTTCCTCTCTGTCGCATTGCGTAGGAGTTTTAAGGAAATTAATTTGTTGTGTGGGATGCAGTCCTCTTTCCACTGTGTTTTTTGTTGTTCAGGAAAAGGGACAAATTAAATTAGAGTAAAGTAAATGTCCAGGTATTTGGTGAGTATTTATGCATATTCATTATAAGTTTGCTAAAGGTTTCTTCAAATTAATTTGTTGTGTGGGATGCAGTCCTCTTTCCACTGTGTTTTTTGTTGTTCAGGAAAAGGGACAAATTAAATTAGAGTAAAGTAAATGTCCAGGTATTTGGTGAGTATTTATGCATATTCATTATAAGTTTGCTAAAGACCTTTGAAGAGAAAATGGTATAGTATGTGAATATGATATGATGTCTCCCCTTTGCCAGTATTTTGTTTATAGATCGTTAGAATTATAGCTGCTTGATTCTGCTCTGAAAATGTGTCATTTGTTTGGAATACATGTTTTGTTAACATGTTCTGGTAACTCTGTAAAAAAGGAAAAAGAATGGTATTTTGAAGTTTTAAAAGGGATGTATTTTAGGTGGAAGGTGGATGTTATGTAAGGTAATGGATAAAGTTGAGCGGACACCTGGATGTTCGGGTTCAACGGGTTTGGCCGAACTTCAGGAGAAAAGTTCGAGTTCGAGTTCGGGACCGAACTTGACCCGAACTTGACCCCGAACCCAAACCCCATTGAAGTCAATGGGGACCCGAACTTCTGAGGACTATTCGCGCTTATTTCCCGTGCTTAGAACTGTCCCTGCACAAAGTGTAATTTCTGAAGGAAAAAAAGTCATTTAAAACTCACTCACGGCTATAATGAATTAAAAAAGCGTGGGGGTTCCCCCAAATTCAATTACCAGGCCCTTCAGGTCTGGTATGGATATTAAGGGGAACCCTGCCGCAAATTTTAAAAAAATGCGTGCGGTTCCCCCAAATATCCATACCAGGCCCTTCAGGGCTGGTATGGATTTTAAGGGGAACTCCATCCCAAATTTAAAAAAAATGGCGTGGAGTACCCCCAAAAATCCAGACCAGACCTTTTATCCGAGCACGCAACCTGGCAGGCCGCAGGAAAAGAGGGGGGGATGAGAGAGCGCCCCCCCTCCTGAACCGTACCAGGTCACATGCCCTCAACATGGGGAGGATGTCCCCATGTTGATGGGGACAAGGGCCTCATCCCCACAACCCTTGCCCAGTGGTTGTGGGGGTCTGCGGGCAGGGGGCTTATCGGAATCTGGAAAACCCCTTTAACAAAGGGGACCCCCAGATCCCACCCCCCCCCACTATGTGAATTGGTAATGGGGTACATTTTACCCCTACCATTTCACAAAGAAAGTGTAAAAAATTGTAAAAAAAATACACAGACACCGTTGGGAAAGTCCTTTATTAAAAAAAAAAAAAAAGGAAAAAGAACATTCCAGCGATGAAATCCAGTGTCCCACGGCGATCCGATGTCCAGCACTGTCCACACGAAACGTCATTGGCTGAGCCTGAGCGGACCTGATGGGGAACTTCCTCTGCAGTGTAATAAATGAATAGACCCGCCCCTTCTAAAGTTCCCCATCAGGTCCGCTCAGCCAATGACGTAGGTGTAAGGCTGAGGACCTGATGCAGAACGTGAGAAGGGGCGGGTCTATTCATTTATTATACTGGAGGAAGTTCCCCATCAGGTCCGCTCATCCAATGACGTAGGCGGGGTATGACATACGAGGGGGTGGACCTGATGGGGAACTTCCTCCACAGTGTAATACATGAATAGGCCCGTGCCTTCTCACGTTCCGCATCAGGTCCTCAGCCTTACACCTACGTCATTGGCTGAGCGGACCTGATGGGGAACTTTAGGAGGGGCGGGTGTATTCATCTAATAGTAATAAATAAATAGACCCGCCCCTTCTAAAGTTCCCCATCAGGTCCGCTCAGCCAATGACGTAGGTGTAAGGCTGAGGACCTGATGCGGATTGTGAGAAGGGGCGGGTCTATTCATGTATTAAACTGTGGAGGAAGTTCCCCATGAGGTCCGCCCCCTCGTATGTCAGACCCCGCCTACGTCAGTGGATCAGTGGATCTGATGGGGAACTTCCTCCGCAGTTTAATACATGAATAGACCCGCCCCTTCTCACGGGTCTATTCATTTATTACACTGCGGAGAAAGTTCCCCATCAGGTCCGCTTAGGCTCAGCCAATGACATTTCGTGTGGACAGCGCCGGACATCGGATCGCTGTGGGACACTGGATTTCATCGCTGGAATGTTTTTTTTTTGTTTTGTTTTTTTAATAAAGGACTTTCCCAACGGTGTCTGTGTATTTTTTTTACAATTTTTTACACTTTCTTTGTGAAATGGTAGGGGTACAATGTACCCCATTACCAATTCACATAGGGGAGGGGTGGGTTCTGGGGGTCCCCTTTGTTAAAGGGGTCTTCCAGGTTCCGATAAGCCCCCCGCCCACAGACCCCCACAACCACCGGGCAAGGGTTGTGTGGATGAGGCCCTTGTCCCCATCAACATGGGGACATCCTCCCCATGTTGAGGGCATGTGGCCTGTTATGGTTCAGGAGGGGGGGCACTCTCTCGTCCCCCCCCCTCTTTTCCTGCGGCCTGCCAGGTTACGTGCTCGGATAAATGGTCTGGTCTGGATTTTTGAGGGTACTCCACGCCATTTTTTTTTTAAATTTGGGGTGGAGTTCCCCTTAAAATCCATACCAGACCTGAAGGGCCTGGTATGGATATTTGGGGGAACCGCACGCATTTTTTTAAAAAATTTGCGGCAGGGTTCCCCTTAATATCCATACCAGACCTGAAGGGCCTGGTAATTGAATTTGGGGGAACCCCCACGCTTTTTTTTTTTTTTTATCAATGACTTTTCTATGTATTGCCGGGAGCCGACAATTCATTATAGCTGCAAGTGAGTTTTAAATGACTTTTTTTCCTTCAGAAATTACACTTTGTGCAGGGACAGTTCTAAGAACGGGAAACAAGCGCAACTTTACATGCATATTGCCGAACACTGGACCCGAACCCGAACATACAGTCAATTGTTCGGGTTCGGGTCCGGGACCCAAAAACCCAAAAGTTTGGTACGGACCCGAACTTTACAGTTCGGGTCCCCTCAACCCTAGTAATGGAGTGTTCGGACAATGCCCCATGGTGCGATGAGAATAGTAAGTTAGAGTTAAAGGTGTTTTAAATAAAATATCCTACCTGTAGAGGGTTAAGTAAGTGATGTTTAGAAGGTCAAGAGAGATTTGAGTTATTTGGTAATGAAAGGTTTCCATCATACAAGCCAATTTCAGACCAGTTTTACGGAGAAACTGACACAAGAAAAAAAAGTGAAGGAAAGTATGTTTAAAAAGCGGAAGTCAGCAGCAGGTCAGTCAAAAGAGTATTTTGATATTAAAAGAGGACGTTTTGCATACCGGGCTCTACAGTTTGCTGTAGCAAAATGCAGAGATATTACATTTTCATCTTATTGATGAGGTATCTTTGAGGAATTGATTTTTAAAGGAATAGTGAGATAGGAGGTTCTGGGCAGTTAAGGAAATTAACGCAGAAATTGTTTTTGTTTAAAATACAGAAAGTAAAGTGTCATGGGCAAGGGTTAAAAGTTTGGGTTATCAGTATGTTGTTAAAATAAGGATTTTTGTGTAAACGTACCCTGTTTATTTGTTTGTTTGTTGTTTGTTGATGTTTTGAGGTTACAATGGGTCGGTACAGGTGGGTTGGTAAAATGGGCAGATCAGTGCAGATCACTGTTCAGCAACAGGCACAGGTACAGAAGGTGGGGGGGGTACTGATTCCCAGGTGGCACCAGGGCGGGGTTCCTCTACTGCACATGACATATCTGATGCAGGGGGGGAGGCACTCACACCTGCTTGTACGGGAGTGGCCCCTGTTGCTGGGGTCTCGTGAGATTTTGCGAGATTACGGTACCGGAGATTCACAGAAATACTGAGATGTCGGTTTATTGGGCGGTGATAAAATTGTCGCTGCTGGGTGCGCTGGCGGGGGGGACATGGTTACTGGTATGGGGGTCTAGATGGGATGGAGGGAAGTCAAGAAATCTTCCTCCTTCCCCCTCGGATCCCACCCAGGGTTTTCTATTAGCTCCCCGATTCTCCACCTCTGGGCTGGTGAGTCTGGGAGTGTGGGTTCTGACATGGATCGCCGGTGGAGCGCTGAGATCGCAGCTTCATGTACTGGCCGTTTCTGTGTTAGTCGTTGAGGGTTCTCAGTGTGGAGGTCATCGGTGGGAGAACGAGTTCAAACACTTCTCCCCCGATTGTCTCTATTTTGTACACTGTGATCAGTGGCGATCCTTGGGGTCGCTGCTGTGTCGCAGTTTCATGGACGGACACCTAGGTAAGGGAAAGTTGTTGTTAATGGAGAAAAGCGTTTTATTTTATGTGTATGTGAAATGTTTGTCTTGTCTTGGAATTCCAAATTAGAGTATACGTTGTTTTTTCTTCTGAATACAGATGGATTTGTTGGTTGGTTGATATGTGTCCTATGATCCTGCCACGGAGGATTTTAATAAGGTGGGCAGGTGAGAGGGACAGAGTAGGGTACTCATCTGTGTGTGGTGCTTTAGGAGGATGGACTCGCAGATTTGGACAAGGACAAGGTACTCCTATCCAAAGTATTGTTTAGCACAATACACAGAGGTACATGTCCACTTGCTGTTTTGCTTCGGGTGGAAAAGGGGATCAAGCCACCAACCAGGTTTTCACCAACGTTTTTGGGCAGAGCATATATTTGTATTCCATATTCAGCAAGTCAGAGAGATTTGCTGAACTGGAGATTTTAAGGAGGATTTTAATTGAGAAAAATTATCTATATAGATTTAAAATATGTTATATATGTTGTTGATAAAATGTTGCAACTATTTGTCAGTCTATTCATTAAATGTGTTGGGCACATAGGCCCATGCCCACTGCATAAGTTAAATGGAAACATTAAAAGGGGAGTGTGACACGTCACATGTAAATTACATGTATGCGTTGGTACCAAATGTGTTAGTTTTTTGGGGGAAATCTGATCAGATACAAATTTTTAAGAGTAGCATTTTCAATGTATATATGGGGTGTTTTTGATTGTTTCAGTTGGGCTCTGTTTTCCACTGTTGCAGCCCCAGGTTTGCGCGATTTGCAGTGCAATTTTGCAGTGCGATTTCGTGCGACCAGTGAAAACCGTGTGGGGACAGGTCGCACTGAGGTCGGAACAGAGTGGCGCAAGAGCCTTTTTCTGGAATCACTGTGATTTGGGTCACACCGGTTAGAACGGGGAGCCTTGAGGTCTGTTGTTAAGGACTGTTTTAGTTGTGTAAGTTGTTTATTCTTGCATTATTGAAATTAAAAGGTGGTTTTTCAGTATCGGCAGGTGTGCTATAGATCGGATTGATATAATTGCCCTGGGTTCCGAGGTTCTCAGTAAATGACATTATGCTGTTATAGGGAAATGGAGCCTAGGGTGGTGTTTTATGTAGGAAGAAATATGTTATGAAAAAAAATAGATCATACGTGTGAGGGGGAATTGATACTGATGAGCACTTCTGTTGATGTCGACAAAAGAGGAAAAATGGGAGTTCTGCATACATGGGGTTAATTGTGTTTAATATGTTTTAACGTTGATTGGAAATTTCCAAATGTTTTATTTTGTCATTTTGGTTAATACGGGTTTATTTCTGATTAAGAGTCTACAATTTGAAAGTAAATAAAGGGAAGTTATGTATTCCAGGTGCTATGCCAGATGAATTGTGGTTGGTACAGAAAGAGGAAGTGATCTTAGGGTTGTGTAATCCTCTGCAATAGAGAAAAATAAAAGGTGTTTAGGAAGCTTTAAAGGTAAATGATGGATGAGTGGCATGGCCATATGAATGTGGAGTGAGATGGTGGTTGTATTGTGTTTAATGAAGGCACAGGGTATTATTTTGATTAGTAGAGTATTTTAAGTGTGTGTTCAGAATGTGACAACGGGTTGTCTTATATTGTGTTCAGGCCCATGTTATATTTTCCCTAAAAGTTTGGGGTTAAATTAAAAATTGAAAAAGGGATTTTGGTAACAGAAGGGTGAAATTTGGGAAAAATGTTTGAAGAGTTACTGAAATTAAGTAGCCAGGATCTGAATACATTGCTGCATATATTGAGTCCATGAGGTACTAAAATGTGATGGGAAAGTTTGTTTGAATAACAGTCAGAATGACTATTCTGGATATTTACCTTTTGAATTTCCAGAGTGTCAGTCGTGAAGTGTTAATGATGTAATGTTGTTTATCCATAAATATTTTGTTTGTTGCTGATAATCAGATATATTTGCAAAGGTGGGTGGACTTTGGGTTTGGGTAAAATGTTCTGTTCTAAGTTCCTCTGGTCCATTTGAGTCCCGGGGATAGAAGAAACTAAAGATGTTTAAGTTTTGTTGAAGTTCTGCTATAATACTGGATTTAAAAAAGGTGTTTAGTTAAATATGTTGAATCTATATAATGAAGACCTTTGCTGAGAAACATTTTTATTCCTGCATGCTTTACTTATGTTTGAATCAATGAAGAATATTATTCTTAATACCCCCAATGGTTAAGGCCTGAATTGATCAGGTAGGTTCTGTGATTGTTCATGTCGGATGAGGAGTATCCGCCCCAGCCAGCCAGCATTCACCCACAGCCCCATGTACATGAAGAAATGCTCTACCCCATTCATCCCCTGCCCCATTTATCCCCTGCCCCATACCCTATCCGGATGAAGAGATGACTACAACTTTTACATGGAAATCTTCTTTGTTCATCTTTGTCGTTCAAACACCATGGGAGGTGCTCAGATGACTAAAGGTGGACGCTTATTGAAAAGTGTTCCTAGGAATGACACCTTGAGGGCTAGCCAGATGACGCACGCCCAAGGTCTACAAAATTCCAGTGAGCATCACAAGAGAGATCCACATGTGCCAGCCCAAAGACCCAAGTCTAGCCCAATGCATCAGTTCCAGTTTGTCTGTGGATATCAAGTTATGTCCTTACAAGGAGGCAGTGTCTGGGGTAGAGAATTCATGTCTGTACATATGAATGATCACAGAACCGAACCAAAGGTTTTGGGAAAGGTTGAGGAGAATGAGAATTATAATGTGGACATTCCCTTTGCATTTCCTTTTCCTTCCTTCTTACAATTTAATGGACATTTGGAAGCCATACAAGAGATTTTTTTTCTGTATTTTATTGGGACTATTTTTTGTTTTTGGTCTAAAGGCTATCATGCCCCTCCCACTTGCTTTTATGGACTGTCACGCCCTGTCACGCCCAATCCCGTTCCCCCTTTGTATTTCATGGACAATTACTATGCAGCTGAGATTATGTGTTCGTTGTTTTCTGTTTTTACATGCTCAATGTGGTGATAAATGTTTGGTGTGGTGGTCCGGGTGAGGCTCGGGGGCATATTGGGATTGTTGTTGTAATATGCCCAGGACATGCTCGACCACTCCAGTGTGTGGGATGTTTTGAAACTGCAGCTGTTAGATAATGTATGGAGGGATGCTGGCATGAGCAATGTACTATATATGTATTGGTTCACGTGTCATCCGCTGTCCTCTGCGTTTTGGGGGGAGCCCTTAAGGTTATAAGTGGCCCACCCGCTAACATCACTAATAACACACTCATAGAGACATATAGGGAATGTGTATTCAGAGTCGCAGGGAACTTCACAGTGTTTGACACCTTGGATCGTGCCCTGAATCCCACTATATATCCTTTCATGCATACCTCTCACCCCCATACTGAGATGGCAAGGCTACTCTCACAGCTTGCCCTTGCAGGATTCTCTGAAGGTACCCAACGGGTCCTTGGTAGACAGCCACTAGCCTTGGGCAACAGCACGTACATTTGTTGTGGAGGGACATGCCATACATGGATTTCGAGTGATCCTAAGGGATGGTGTTACTTGGCCTCATTGGTTCTGATATTGGGAATTCTCTGGGACAGTGAGGGCCATCTTTTGTCAGGGCTGGTATGCATCCTAAATGCCCCCTCAAACACCATTATGCCAGGTCATTGATTTTGGAAAAGGACATGGCCTGGGCATGGTTCCCTACAGGAACCAAAGAAGGGTATTGATGTTATGAAAAGGCTAAATGATTACTTGGGAACCCCCTGGGTAACGTGGGATGGTTTGGTTTCAAATGGTATTATTCCTGTGTGCCTGTGTATATCACAATGCGGAAATATCAGTCACCGCCGTGAACATAAGGACCCCACTATAGTGATATGGGGTCATATATTTTAGCTTGAACCCACTGGTTAAAGGAATTGACTAGTATAAAACAAGGGTTTGTATTTTGCATACACTAGCAGTTTTACAAAAGCATTCATATTTGCAAGAGAAGCATATTTTGCAGATGTGCACAGTCTATATGGAGCCCTCATGATGTTAGAGTGTCTGGTGTCCTTTCCTGTGTACTGTCTAATCAGACATGGAAACAGGGAAGTAAACCTTGTGATTATAAGTAATGGAGGCAGGTGATTATGTTTTAGATGACTCATGGCAGCCATGTTTAAGGGGTTGGCTATTTGATGTGTAATGACGTGTAAATGATGTAAAATGTATTGCCCTGTATCAACCGCGCCCACTCTTCCATGTTGTTGATTGGTTGGAAGTGTCCCTATATAACTTGCATCCACGTCCTTTATTAAACCAGATAACATTTGGATACAACCACTGTCTCGCATTTTTCCTGTGTCCAACCAAAGTTATCTCTTCAGTACTGAACGGGTTTTGTAAGTGTGGTAATTGCTGTGATTATACCAAGGTGGTCTTTGTCAGGTATACGGGAATACTGTTGGAACCCCTACAATTTGCCAGGCAGACCTGGTGTAATGTGTAACACAAGCACTGCATATTCACATGGCATGGTGAGTATGCATCACAAAATTCAAGGAAGTAAATGTGTGGGATTCTTTAATAAGTTCTCAAACTTTAAGATTATTCAGAATTAGGGATGAGCCGAACACCCCCCGGTTCGGTTTGCATCCAGAACATGCAAACAGACCAAAAGTTCACGCGGACATTCGAACACTGTTAAAGTGAGAAAAGTGTGAATTTTAAAGGCTAAAATGCAACTTATTGTCCTAAAAAGTCTTTTGGGACCTGGGTTCTGCCCCAGGGGACATGTATCAATGCAAAAAAAAGTTTTAAAAACGGACATTTTTGTCGGGAGCAGTGATTTTAATAATGCTTAAAGTGAAACAATAAAAGTGAAACATTCCTTCAAATTTCGTACCTGGGGGTGTCTATAGTATGCCTGTAAAGTGGTGTGTGTTTCCCCTCCTCAGAACTGTCCCTGCACAAAATGTAATTTTTGAAGGAAAAAAAGTAATTTAAAACTACTTAATGAATTGTCGGGTCCCGGCAATACAGATAAAAGTCATTGAAAAAAAATGTCAGGAGTCCCCCCTACAGGCCATTACCAGGCCTTTTGGGTCTGGTATGAATATTAAGGCCTGCCTGCCCTGCCGTTTTTTTTAATGACTTTTATCTGTACTGCCGGGACCCGACAATTCATTAATAGCCACGAGTAGTTTTAAATTACTTTTTTTCATTCAAAATTTTTAAAAAAAATGCGTGGGGGTCCCCCCAAAATTTCATTGGCGGGCCCTTCAGGTCTGGTATGGATTTTAAGGGGAACCCTGCACCAAATTAAAAAAAAAATGGCGTGGGGTTCCCCCAAAAATCCATACCCTTATCCGAGCACGCAACCTGGCAGGCTGCAGGAAAAGGATGAGAGAGCGCCCCCCCTCCTGAACCGTACCAAGCCACATGCCCTCAACATGGGTAGAATGCTTTGGGGGTCTGTGACCCCTCAAAGCACCATGGGCCTCATCCCCACAACCCTTGCCCGGTGGTTGTGGGGGTCTGCGGGCGAGGGACTTATCGGAATCTGAAAGCCCATTTAACAAAGGGGACCCCCAGATCCCGCACATTGTACCCCTACCATTTCACAAAAAAAGAGTCAAATTGTTAAAAACCACACAGACACAGCTTGGGAGGTCCCCCGGACAACAAACTTTTCACACTTGTAGAGGAAGAGTGGGGCTACATGTGTGCCGGGAACAGGCGCACAAATTTGGAGATGGACACAGACTCGAGTATAAGCCGAGGGGGGCATTTTCAGCACAAAAAATTTTTGCTGAAAAACTTGGCTTATACTCGAGTATATACGGTATTTCTTAGTAGGCTGTCAACACATACCAAAGCAGGCAAAAACTTACAGTGCCAATTTACATTGTTGAAGTGTGTTAATGTGCTATAACGTGTGCTCTGGTAAGGAAGTCCATTCAAAATGAGCTTTGGGCTACACTATACATACACTTTACAAAAAGACAAAAATGTTCAAATATTTTTTATTTATTAACATTGATACGGTTTTATCTTTAGATTTAGTAAGAACATTGGAAGGTATATTGTATGTATTATATTGTATTAGTGTTTTATTTAATAAAAATATAGTTTATATACAGTAGTTATAAACATTTGCACAACTATCATGTGATGTAAAAAAAAAAAAACAGCAACACAATTTGTTAAAGGAATTGTAAAGGCAGAAGTTTTTTCTTTATCCTAATGCATTCTATACATTAAGATAAAAAAAACATTTTGTGTGTAGCAGCCACCCCAGCCCCTCTAATTACTTACCTGAGCCCCATCTCTCTCCAGTGATGTCCACGAATGTCTAAGCTGTCCGGGACTCTCCTCCTGATCGGCTGAGACACAGTAGTGGTGCCATTGGCTCCCACAGCTGTCAATCAAAGTCAGTCAGCCAATCACGGGAGATAGGGGGCAGGGCCGGGTCGGGGCTCTGTGTCTGAATGGACACACAGAGCTGTGACTCAGCTCGGATGCCCCCAGAGTTAACTTCTGACTGTGGGGGCACTCAATAGGAGGGAGTGGCCAGGAGCAACAAAAAGGTACCCGAGAAGAGGAGGATCTGAGCTGGTCTGTGCAAAACTAACTGCACAGAGGAGGTAAGTATAACATGTTTGTTATTTTAAAAGAAAACAAGACTTTACAATCACTTTAATGCTACAGCCCTGTGCGTTCAGCACATATATTGTTTGTGGGGGGGGGGGGGGGGTCTTTTATCGACTTTAAAAGCTGTAAATTATAAAAAAAGTGAAAATTAGCAAAAATTGTCATGGCTACCTGAAGTAAAAATGGAAGGGTTTGGCAGTGAAAGGGTTAAGCCAAAATATAATTCTGGGAAATTCAATTGCTCCTGTTCAGCTTCGCTACCATTGTTATCACTGTTTAGAAACAAACAGTAATCCTGAAGTCATTAAAAGACCGCTTGCATCAGAAGCTTTTAAAACAGGCAGTTTGATTTGTTACTGGATCCCTATAATAACAGGTTACATAGTTACATAGTTTATTTAAAAAAAAATAAAAGTGTTTCTTTAAAAATGTTATGCCTGCAGATACAATTTTTTGTAATGCAAAAAACACTATACAGTAATTTATGATTTACTGTAGACAAATGATTATGAACAATGATGAATTAATATTGTTATTATTCTGTATCTGCACAGCCACCTAGCCATGACTAATTCTCAAAGCCACACTGAAAAAATTACCCTTTTTGTTTTATAGTATTTGATCATTTACATTTCTAAACAGGCACAGCCTTCATTTGAAAAAAATGGTTTCTTAATACAACGTACTAAGATAGGATTCCAAACTGATAACTCTAAAGGAAGCACCCTCCTCAAATCTGCCAGCATCTGTACTACTGCCAACTTTTATATTGTCATGACAGCTTTATAGCTGCTGCATTTTTCTGAATTCTTAATTTTATTGACCTCCAGGCACTATTTCCACTAGCACTAAAGATTTTATACACCTTTCTATCAGCTGCTGTGTCAGTGAATCATACTCTTTTATTTGTTCAATGTCAAATGTTTGAATGACCCTGTTTCCCAAGATATACAATTGCCTCATCCAGTTTCAGAAACATACATAACATGTATTAGGAAACAAATTTTGTTTTGATAGAACTGAATTGGTAATCTGCATATACATGCTCTGAAATGAAGATCCAAAAGTGTTATCTTTTTACATTATTACTCATTCCAAAAACCATTAATAATTATTTTCTATCTGGTTTTCAATAAATATGGATCTTTTGTGAGCAATGAATAGCGACAAGATATTTTAGAGAATACAAATTATAACAATAAATTATATTGATTGCAAAATTTAAAGAAATGTTAGGGCATTTTTTAACTATACTAATATCTCATTATTTTCTGCAATGCTTTGCGTGTACATAAAATATTTTGAGACTTTTCTGAAAAACAGATTGGCTTTAATACTCTATTATGTGAATTACTACAGCTCAGAAGACATTAGTAGAAATGTTCATAACAGTTTTTCAATTTCTGTTTCTACTGCCTTATTAGTACAAATAATACTATCAATATATTTAATATATAATATGAAGGGTTTGACTCCTTATCACTTCTCTTGTGTAATTTTCCTTGTCAACTGTTTAATTACTACATGCATAACAAGATAATAAGCTTTTGGATGGCAACAATGGAATAGGAGACTAGGTAAACCTTAAGCCGGCCATTGATGGAACAATTTTCTTTCCTGCAACTACTGGTTGCAGGAAAGAAGATTACTTGATTCCCTCCTGCGGAGCCATTGTGTTCTCCTGGTGGAGGTGGGGGGGGGGCGCTAGTAATAATTGCATGTAAAATCTGACAGACTGGTTGTACCCGAGTTGATCGATTGAAAAGAAAAAGAAAAACATATTGTATTTTTTTCAAAATTGTCGGTCTTTTTTTGTTTATAGCGCAAAAAATAAAAACCGCAGAGGTTATCAAATACAAGCAAAAGAAAGCTCCATTTGTGGGAATTTTTTTTATCATCATATGGGTACAGTGTTGCATGACCGCACAATTGTCATTCAAAATGTTACAGCGCTGAAAGGTGAAAATTGGCATGGGCAGGAAGGGGTGAATAATTATTGTTATTGGGTGGCTATTGTATATAATACAGTTCAGAGTATATAGTATATATAATACAGTTCAGAGTATGTAGTGCAGTCCGTATAGTATTTATAATAGGGGGGCCTAATGGCGCGATGTCCGCCTGCCACCCGCTACTGCGGGAAAGAGAGCCAGAATGGAGATATGTCAATGTAAACAGACAGATCACCATTCTGACAGGGGAGGAGCGAGAGATCTGCTGTTCCTAGTGAATAGGGTCCCTACACACTTTTTATGGCAATAACTTGCACATAAGCCTTTAAAATTTGATGTTTCCTGTTTGTGTCCCATAGAATTTAATAAGGTTTGCATGTTCGCTAGAAATTTTTGCCTGTTTGTGGTGTTCTGGTGTGGCGGGTGAAGCAGGTAATACCGCCACCCAGGTGTACTTCAGGTAAATGCAAGATCATTTTCAGTGACCAACGGATCCGTGAGAAATCAAAATGACACATGGAAGCAGATAGTGTGTTCATTAGATCTCTGGTTTTTATTCAGTGTTAGAGTGGCTTATATGGAAAAGAAAGATAGGAGGGGCAATGTCTTAACACATATGTTTCTAAAAATTATACAAACTCAGTATATTCTTATCTTGTGTTAAACTAGATTCAGCAGTATCCATGAATCAGCTTAACCACAAATACGTAGCAGGGTGTGTCTCTTTGCAAACTGTTAGTATGTCAAAACACATTATTGAAAAGTTCATTTCTACTTAAAAATTGTGTCAATAATTTCATACATTCTATTACAGGGGGTGCTCGGCCGATCCTTATACCTGACCTCATCCACAACATTATTGTAGGAAGGGACTGACCTCTGTACATTGGAGTTTGAAACTATGTGAGTCAAGGACTGTCAGGACAGTGTAACCACCCGGTTCCCTTTAGGGGGCTGGATAATAAGACTTTAGAGAAGACTGATAGTGTAAATCTGGGGCAGATGGTCTACCAGCTAAGGAGACCTCAGAGGGGGGAACCCTCTCTCATGCAGGTCATGGCTGGGGAAAACACAGAGGAAACCTCCCCATTGCAGGTTTTTGTCCAGAGTATGTGTTATGGAAAACCAGCGCCACAGGTGTGTGCACCAAGAACTGATGGACCGCTGCTGCTTTAATTATTGTGACAGCAATAACCAAATAATGTGATATATTCAGAGTAGCGCAGGTCTGTGCAACAATCATAAAAAAATCCTCAGTACGCTAATACAAAATCTGTGTAAACAATTTGACTTTTAAAACTATGTGCAAAACAGTTTGTGCATTAAAATAAACTGCAAGTGCAGAATCAGTGCAACTCATTAGTGCAAAATAACATAATTGAAGTGCTTATATAATAATTCATAAAATGTTTTTATGAACTAATTTATGATTTTGCACTAATGAGTTGCACAAATTTTTCACTTGCACTTTATTTTATTGCACAAACTGTTTTGCACATAGTTTCACAAGTCATATTGTTTACACAGATTTTGTATGTCCAAAGAGGACAAGAAAGAAAGCGTCTCTAATCCTGACCATCCTGATCTCAAAGTGTCACAGGGCACATTTGGTTCTGCCCAAAAAAACGGAACCCACATTTAAAACTGCTTGGGAACAGGTTACCATGATTAATGGGGTGTCATAAGTGCCTGAGGCCAAAAAAAGGTTTCCCCACTCTGCGTTCATTAGTGAGTTTCTATACCAAGTTACCGAGGACTGGGCAGAGGTGATGGACTAGTTACTGGTTCCCCAGCCTTTCAGATGCACAGTACTCGACCTGGCCCACAATAATGCATTAACTGAGGCACAGATAACAGACCAGTTCTACTGGCCAAGAGAGATGGCAGAGGTGGTAAAATAATATTGCAGTTCATGTCCCACATGCCAAGTAACCTCGCCCATATCACATTTTATGAACCTTTTGCCCATTTCCTGGCATATCATTTGAGCATATTGCAATGGATTTAATAGGCCCTTTAGTTAAATCAACTGGAGGCCACCAATACATACTCATGGTACTTGATTATGCCACCAGGTATTCAGAGGCAGTCCCCCTGAGGAAGACCTCCTCAAAAGCATTTGCCAAGGAATTGATTAACATGTTCTCTAAGACCCCTTTCACTCTGGAGACGTTTTTCATTCGCTAAAGGGCTAAAAATAGCGCCTGTAAAGCACCTGAAAAATGCCTCCCCTGCAGCCCCAGTGTGAAAGTCTGAATGCTTTCACACTGGGGCCCTGTGCTGGCAGGATGTTAAAAAAGTCCTGGAAGCAGCATCTTTGGGCCGCTCCTCCACCGCCCCTGCCAATAAATGGGCACCGCTGCTGAAGCTCCTGCAAAGCGCATTGGCAGCGACGCTACACGGGCGCATTTAACCCTTTCTTCGGCCGCTATTGAGGGTTAAAAGCGTCCCGCTAACGGCCGAATAGCGCCGCTAAAACGAGTGGCGCTTTACCACTAATGCTGCCCGCAGCTCAGTGTGAAATGGCTTTATGACAGCATTCCCAAAAGAGATTTTGACAGACCAGGGAAATCCATTTATGTCTCAGGTGATGACAGGTGATGATCTGTGTAAGTTCACAGCTCCGTCTACCGCCCACAGATGGACTACCTGGCAAAGTAGTTCCATAAAAGAAAATAGCAGACCAGAAATGGTCAGCTTAAAGAGGAGCTCCAGGCTCCTTTAGAAAAAAAAATTAAGTCAGCTGCTGACTTTTAATGTTAGGATACTTGCCTGTCCAGGAATCCAGCAATGTCCTCACTTGAGCCTATTTTTCAATCGGCCACCGAGTGCTGTCGCCACCATCTCCGCTAAGGGAGTGGCTTCACAGACGGTTCCCTACTGCACATGCGTGAAGCATGCTACGCTCTGTGAATGGGCCAGGTGCAGGGGAAGGAGGAGGGGAGCTGAACTTCCAGATGAGTTTGCCATGATAAACTTAGCTGGAAGTGGGAGCGGGTACCTGTTAGAACCTGGTACTCGCTCCCCCCCAAAAGGTGGCAAATGTGGCAGCAGAGGGGGGTCAGAAGTGGAGATTCCCCTTTTGGGTGGAGTTCCGCTTTAAGGACCATGTAAATGAGCCTCCGGGACTTTCTGTAAACCCAAATAGTGTCATACAAAAAATATATATTGAAAAAAAATATTTTATTAAATACTCAAAATATTTAAATGTAAAATATAAAAATACAAAAATACACCACCTTCAAACACCATAAAAAGACAATGTTGTCTAATACCAAAAAAGTACATTCAGATGTAATCCACTCATGCTTGACCACAATTCATAGTTGTAATTGAACATCAACCATAATTGGGGAATAAACCAAAGAAATGTGTACACATCCTCCCCCACTAAAGTAGCATGTAGGTATAGCTGGGTAACATTGTGTAAACTTGCACATATATTTTCCAGCACACTGGTTCAGAAAAACTTAACAATGCATAGAGTGGTGTGTAGAAGCAGTAGAAGCAATATTGCAGTAGATGCAGGCATGTGTTAATCCGTTTATCAGGCTCATAAAGCAGCATGCATCTTTTAGCGTAAAGCAGTACAGACAGGGAAAGCAATTTAGCTTCACAGTGTTCATAAATAAGAACATGCTTTAAACATCTCTGAGGCAACAGGCAAGCCAGCAAAGTGTAGTCAATCAATCCACTTAGGTATAGACAGACATTGTCTCTTGCAATAAATCTTGTGGAATATTGGATCTCTTACCAGTCCATTACACTCAGCATACTACGACATTCATGTGAGGAGGATGGGGGAGAGAGAAAACATCCACTGCACACAGGGAATAGGGAAGCTCTCCACACTCTCTATCTCAACCTCCGTGAAGTGCTATCTTTATTACTCACGGATCCTCTGCTGTTAGGTTGGTATTGGTAAGAAGATGAATGGCTTGTGGTAGTAGAATCCAGCACACAGAATGCTGATTTTAGCTTCAAGATGCATTAATAAAAACAAAAACAATAGAGGAATGCATGTCCAAGTGAGAGACCCCAGATAGGAAACCAGATAGAATTCAAGGGAGATAAGGCTCAATTGCCTCCTTAGTGATGGTAAGGAATAATGACCTTATACAAATCGGTGACACAGTCCAGGGTTCCAAGGATTGCCTCAATGGTAGCAACAGATCTAACACAGAGATAGCACTTACTGTCCTTACTGGGGTCACTGAGAACATGCATTGGCACAAAACACATTGGAGCAGGGCTATACACTGACATCATGTCACCACTTCCGGTCTTTGGTCTGGCAGCTATCTGTAGTGCATTACTGCTGTTTTTCATGTCATGAGCATCAGGATGCATTTTATAGACTTTGTGTTTTGTCTTAAGTTGATATAATATACTGTAATACTACACACTTTTTGGCCCCTTCTTGGTGTCTGGCTCCTTGTGGAGAGCTTTTTTTCCCCAATACAGTGGCATGGTGGAATTCCTACTCCCTCTAGTGGTGCAGAGCTACAGTGAGAAGACCAAGGGTGGATGGATGGAGTTGGATGATCATAGAGGGATTCTGATCTCTGTTGCTTAAAACACACAATTTGCTGCACTGACAGCTGTTGGAGTTGGTGAGTGCAGCATATATTTTTTCAGTCACAAGTGGTGGTCCTCTTTCTCTCTGGATGGTGAAAATCCCACTGGGACAGCAAGATTCTTTTTTTTTTTTATAAATTCTTTATTTATCTCTCTTTTCTTCAACAGGGTTTGTAAATATATCTTTACAATCTATATGGGACAATCAAGAAGTTTAAATCTATACATTTTTCAAATTATAACTGTTGAACACATATATATGAATCAATATATATGAATATATATATGAATCAAACAAGACCTCATTTAATCCTACATAAGGTCTTATCCTAGCCTCTTCTCCGTTTGTCCCGTCATTCTCTTAATTCCCTGTTTTCTCTTCCCCTCTCCCTAACCCTCCCCCAAAACCCACTCCCCTCGATCCTGGTCTCCATCTCCCTCTATTAACCCATCCCTGCTAACTGCAAGGGGGAAAAAAAAGGGAAAGAAGGGGGGGCAGTTATCTTCTCTAATATAATACTTATCCAAATTATCCTCCTACCCCCTTCCTATTCTTCTTTTTGTTCTCCCAATAGCCTTATCCCTTCTTCTGATTGTACATATAGCTCCCATGGGGCACAGATTTATTTAATTTGTTCTTTCCTATCCAGTGTCATGGGTAGAAGTTTCTCCATTATTCCCACCCTTCTAACTTTCTTTAGCCACTCTGAGACCAATGGAGCTCTTGAATCCTTCCATTTTGTTGCAATACAACTATTTGCTGCGTTTATCAGTTGGCACAAAACTGAGTTCAAATATCTTTTAGGTGGAATTTGTGTATTATGTAACAGAAAGAAAGAAAGTAAGTCTCCCAGAATTGTCTAATTACTTGGCATGACCAAAATATATGTATCATTGTCCCTTTTTCATCACATCCTCTCCAGCACCTGTCAGAGATTTCTGGATTTTTTTTTTTTTAAAGCCGATGGCGTGTAATACCAACGTGTTAATATTTTATAGTTTGATTCCTGTATTTTCGTACATCTTGAAGATTTTAAAGACATATCTATAATATTCTGGCATTGTGCTGGAGAGAAGGTTTGGCCTATATCTCTCTCCCATTTGGCCAGACATTCCATTTTAAAGTCCTCTGGGGGCGCGGTCAATAATACATACATTTTAGATACTACGTGTAATAGGGGCTCCCCTCCTTCACAATATTCCTCAAACTTTGTTCTTGCTCGTCTATATCCTTCTGCCAGTCCTATAGTTTCTAAATAATGATGAACCTGTCTAGCTTGCAATACCGGCATTTCATATTTCCCTCCTTGAAGCATGCCCATTGTTAACCACCCCCTTTCTCCTAAGAAGCCTGATGCTTGAAAAATGCCCTTTTCCATAAGTTTCTTAAATATTTGTAATTTTATCCCCGGTGGGAATTCTGGGTTTCCTAGTATCGGAAACAATGGTGACTTTTTATTATTAAATTTAGGGTTCTGGCTGACTTTATTACCTATTCATAGCATCGTACCTATCATAGGGTGAGTTTTTACCAAAGGAGGTAGGGCCAGATAACACCATAGTGCTCTATTTAGGGGTATTGAAATTATTTGTTGTTCCATATTAATCCATAATTTATAATCCCCATGTCTGCTCCAGTCCACAGCAAGATTCTTAACAAAACTTTTCTTTCTTACTTTCTTTATATTAAAGGACTGTTTATGTGAAAGTATTGCTTCACCTTTAATGTGTTAAGGTGCTGCATTTTGTGATATCAGATCTTTACATGGTGATGTCAAAATTTCAAGATTTTTTTCCTCAACGTAACGTGTTACTGATTTATGAGGTAGCTTTATATAACCTAGAGAGTGATTACAATATCTGTCTAGATCTACTAAGAGTACACATATTCAAAATAATAGTCTAAGCTTTAAGTTTAACTATAATGCAAGGGAATTATAGTCATTTAGAACTTTCACTGTGTATTGGTATTCAGTGATTATTTCTCACCACCACCCTCAAATCAATAGATAAGTTGTCACCAATAGCTTTTCTGGGGTACTCAGAGTGTTTAAGATTGAATTAAAAAAAAAGCTGCTTTAACTTGCACCTGTGCCAGATTATGGTCTGTGCACCCTATGTAAATTAAAGTGTTTAAGTATTCTTAAATATGCTGTTCAGCTGGGCACCATTTTACAAAAAAACTATTGTGTAACTTGAAAGAGTGCAAAGACAACACGTACATTTACAATGACTTCAGCTATGAGGATAGAGTAACTGAAGTGAAATCATTTACTTAGGAGAAGCAATTAAGGGGTGACATGATCACCTTGCATAGACATTTCAATAGGTCATATAGTAAATTCAGTGAAAAGTTGTTCACTGCAAATGTACTCTTTGTCATTGGATGAAATGGGGGTAACCTCTGCATACAGAAAGTGCTCTTTACTTTAAAAGCTATGAAAGTGTGTAATTGTTTTTCACATGAACTGGTACTAGCTGACTCTGTAAATTGTTTAAAAAAAAGGCTGTATCTGTTTCTGAATGCACAACTATTAATAGCGTGTAATGCCCCGTTGTCATGTGAAATGACACCCAAGTGGCAGAGCAAATGTAAACTTTCAATTTCCTAGTCCACTTAATTGAGTTAAAGGGGTTGTAAACACAGAAGTTTTTTTATCTTAATGCATTCTATGCATTAAGATGAAAAGCCTTCTGTGTGCAGCAGCCCCCCTCAACCCCCCTAATACTTACCTGAGCCACATCTCTATCCAGCGATGTCCATGAGTCCTTCGGCCGTTCGGGACTCTCCCCCCTGATTGTCAGAGACACAGCGGCTGCGGCATTGGCTCCTGCTGCTGTCAATCAAAGTCAGGTAGCCAATCAGGAGAGAGAAGGAGTGCAGCCTGAATGAACACACAAAGCTGCTTGCTATGGGGCACTCAACAGGAGGGAGGGGCCAGGAGCGCAGAAGAGGGACCCGAGTAGAGGAGGATCTGGGCTGCTCTGTGCAAAACAATTTCACAGAGCAGGTAAGTATAACATGTTTGTTATTTAAAAAAAAAAACAAAAAAAAACAAGATTTTACAACCACTTTAAGCTCTTAGGCACTTTGATTTCTCATATCTGGTTCTTTGGCTTGCAGTGGGGTAACACAGATGACCACCAGTTACTTGTATTGGGTTTTGTAGCTTTATTGTTGAACACTCAATGTAGATGGGCATATCTAGT
Source organism: Rana muscosa (assembly GCA_029206835.1). Classification (NCBI taxonomy): domain Eukaryota; kingdom Metazoa; phylum Chordata; class Amphibia; order Anura; family Ranidae; genus Rana; species Rana muscosa. The sequence goes on from CM055122.1 coordinate 1,174,513,295, forward strand.
TCTCCAAATCTTCAAATTAGCAGGTAGTTTCTAGTTTTGGATTCCTCCATGTGGCCAGGCCCGCTCCACTTGTATGTGGGTATGTGGTGATGTGCTTATGAGGATCATTTTCCTGCACGGTATTGATGATTGAGTAATTTTTAAATGATAATATTTTTAAGATACAGGATCAATCAAATATGACCACAGTCTAAAAATATAAAATGTATTCACCAGACATGTAATCAAACAAAATAGTTATATATATATTGGTTGACAAAAACAAATGTTACATAAATTAAAAATACAGATTGTGCTACACAAAAGTAAGAGTCTCAATTGAGACACCCGCTAATGGGAGTGTTGTACCTTTGAAATGAAACAGCAATGATAAACTTCCCAGACATATAACCATACAAAATAGTTATATATAGATTTGTTGACAAAACAAATGTTACATACAATTAAAATAATAAGTGTGCTACATAAAAGCTTAAATATCATTCAAAACACCCGCTAAATGGGAGTGCAGAACCTTTGAAAGGACACAGCAATGATAAACTTCCCTGTAGAATCAATAACCATGTAAAAATGACAATTAGACAGAACGTCTGTTTTTCTCAATTTCAACCATTACTATACTGAAGGTAAGTAAGTGGTTAACAACGCAAAGTAAAATTAGATGTTTGTTATGTTAATAAAATGGAAATTAAGCAAATGATAAAGATTGAAAATTTAATCTTTTAGAGAAAAATCGACATGGCGGTTACTTATTTGAGGGAAATAGTTATTCAACTGTAAAATAATCAATAAGTAAATATTTAAGATACCACAAATGTATATAAGGGAAAAATCAACACAATATAATTACCCATTCCAAAAAAGCTACTGGTCTGAATTGCTGGTTACCAGAGTTTTTAGAATGGCTGCCGTGGCTTTCAAGATGGCTACTCTTAAAGAGGAATTACTTCTGGCGACCTCCGAGTTTCAAAGCATAAGGTGTCCAGGAATCTTCATGAATGTAGACGTGTGAGTTGATGAATGGTGTATGTGTCTGCGTGTGTGTTTGAGTGTCCTCTCATGGCATCTATCCTGCTTCTAAATACCATGTCAGACAATAGGATCATAAAAATTATAATAAGCTCAGCCCAAAAGGTATGGATTCTTTTCCATTGGTTGAAAAAAAATCTCATGATTAACTTTTGCGAATTCAGGTAATATCACCTTCAACCATTAGGCATGTCTAGGGGTAGAAAAACGTGTTCTAAACTATCTAATATGTTCTATTTTCATAATGTGTATCTGTTTGTACATTGGTGTTGATTAATATATATATACATATATATATATATATATATATATATATATATATATACACACACACACACACACATATATATATATATATTATGCAGGGACTCTGGTGACCGGTACAATATACAATACACAATTTTGATTAATCAACATGACATAAAATTATTATCTATATGGATAAATATATAATTATTGTATATCCTATGAATATTTATCTAGGAAAAATACATGCTATATGTATATTTTTATACAGATATAGTCACAATTTATATGTATTTCATAACACTGATTGGTATCTTAAAACAATTCTTACTTCTAATTTGTTCTACATCAAAATATTATATTTTTACCTTATGACATAATTATCATTGGGTCAGTAGACACTAAAATCAAAATTGTATCTATGACCTGGAATATATTGTAGCACACAGACCCTTTTCTCCTGCTTACCTCCACCTGCAGAGTAGGGCACACCATGCCACATGCCCGTATCCTCCTGGTATAAGAGGTTGAGCGGTGTTCATAAAATTTTTGGGTCCTGCAGCGAGTTACCTCCTTCCGTTGGTTCTCGTCCTTAGAGTGTAGGGAAAAGTCTATTCTCTTTCCTAAAAGAAGGCCAATGTCCAGACTGTTTTAAACTCTAACAGGTGAGTTTATTTTTCTTGCTTGTAACTTAGTGGGAAAAAGTTGAAGATAGAGATAGAGTTGGGTGGAGAGGTAGGTTCGGGCACGCGGCACCCATTTACCCTCGTCACCACTCAAGCCTGAGTGGGTATTGCTCACCCGGATAGATCCCTCTCACGGTTCTAGCAGCCAGAGTTAAGCACGAACAATTACTTTAGATTTCGTCCCCTTCAAGGACAAGTTCAGGAGATCCTCTGCCACAGAATCCTTTAGTTCCTGAATCTAGAACTCTCTAGCGCCTGCAACTTTTAGAGACCATAAGTGCCAGTGGGGCACATTACAGGAGCTATTGTGCAACTCACAGAATCCTTCCCTCTGATAGGCAACCAGGCCTCTCCGGAGACAGTGACTTCCTTCACCGATCCTCCGGACAGGTCCTCCCCTGGTTTCCTCTCTTTCAGAGCGGGCCACCCTCCCACGGGTACTCTGGGACTCTGATGGTTTGGTTGTAGACCCAGTTGAAGATACTGGGCCTACCTGGAATACTATAGCCTCAGGCTGAAGGTGCCCGAGACTTCTCGACCAATTCACGCACCCCTGGCCAGCAGGGCTAAAGGGCGCGACTCTCGCCACCAGGGGTCCCCCTTGGAATCCCCCCGACCAATCTCTCCGCCTCATGGCATCTGCCCCTTATGTACCCTCTCCCGGCATGCACAGCAGGTAGACCACGCCCACTGTATGGCTGCCTAGAGAGAACACCCAATCACGCTACAATGCCATCTGTGGTTTGTCCCAAGACCGGGGCAACAGCGCCATCTGCAGGTCACGGGGAACTATACACCTAGGCAACACCACAGCAGAGCAGAGTCCAATCTAAAGAATCAAAAAACCTGAGCCAAACTATTACTCAGGTTGCCCTTAAATTTAAGGCACAGCAACCCCAATTTTGGGGGTCCGCTACACATACCCCCCCTTGAAAAGCCACTGTCCCCAGTGACTGGAATAGATCAGAAAACCCCCCTCAATCCTGAGTGGGTTCCGATCTGTTCACAACTATGTACAGTAGTATTATATTATTTTAGAATGGTGCCTGAACCAAACAATTTGGGAATAGGGCAGGGAAAGAAAAAAAGGAAAGCATGTAGAAATACACATCACAGTTTGCATAAAAACACACAGTATATCACAAGTTACAATTCCACCCCTCCTAACATATCTACCCCGCCCATACTCCGGCAGAGTTGATAGCAGATCACCTGCAGAGGGAGAGAAAAGAAAACACAGCATACAATAAACCATCCTACGTCTAAAATATACAGAAGAAAACCATCTCTCCGGAAAGAGATGTTTACCCTCTGAAACTTGCATTACTAAGCCTAGCTTCACTGAACATTTCTGCAAAACACCTAGTGGAAGTACAAGTCATTACACTCTCCAATATTGCGCGTGGGCATGAATTTATTTTACATGAATTTTCCATCTTGACCACGACGGTTGCTCACTTTGGCCCTGACTAATCTACCCCATTGTTCAGTGAGAAGAGGAGAAAAATATATATTTCTTTCCCTTTCGGAGCTGAAGAGAGAGAAGGAAAAAACACAACAGTTCTCCGGTTCCTCAGTGAGTAGATCCCCCTTGCAGCAGAGGGCAAAGTCATGAGTTCAGGGCAGGCTGTTCCGGTGAACGGAATAATAAAACAGCACACCACTTCCATTTCACAGGTAGTATTGAGGATCTGGGAGAACAAGAGTTTTCCACTGTTTATCCAGTGTCTCTATGGAATATACAGCATCCTCTCTCTCTTTGCTGCAAATCACTACACGATCCGCGTGGATGTGCCGACCATAAGTCCATTTCTTATGGCACCCTTTGTAGCGATCCGTCATGGTAACAGAACATTTGAGATACCTGCGGCCTCTGTGCACTTCCAAATGGTCCCAGCCAAAATCAGCATACCACCATTCCCGGTAGGCCTCGATCTCAAAGAGGAGCTCTTTGGGAATGTAAGGGTATTCCCACCCGTACTCTGTGGCAATCTTTTTATTCAGGAACCGTTGCAACCGGGCTAAGGGTGGCATGATTGCCCGATCTCCGGCTCCAGGAAGAACAATAGCATCCGGGGACCTTGTTATCAAGGCTGGTTCCAACTGTGGCAAAAGTGGCCGCAACGACGGAGGTCCCTCTGTAGCAGTAGGTACAGACAATGCAGGTGCAGGCAGAGCGGGTGTGAGTACAACTTCTTCCTTTAAAGCAGGGGCTTCCACTCGGGGTGTAGTTTCCCCAGAGTCCATTGGTGATCCCCCCCTAAGGCTGCAGGGTGAAGTCAACGGTACTTTATCCCAACCTTTTTTTACAAAAGCCTCATCGATCTCATAGTCATCCCCCACATCGGATGATGAGTCCAGATCAGAAGTGTCATATTCTTCTGCCGGCAGATAATTCTTGGTAGACACATTGTCCCCAAAAATAGAAAGTTCCCACGGGTTGGCTGTCCACACATCCCCAGTAGTGTAGGGCATGAGCTTCCTTCCCTTCCCCGGGAAACTTAATGTCACAGTTCCCCCAGCCTCCTTACCATCCTTACCGTCCCCTGACGTGCTATAAAACTGCACTGATTACTGTGTAAATGTGACTGTCAGAGAAGGGATTAACACTAGGGGGCGATCAAGGGGTTAATATGTTCCCTAGTGAGTGATTCTAACTGTAGGGGGAGGGGACTCACAAGGGGAGGAGACCGATCTGTGTTCCTCTGTACTGGGAACACGCATCGGTCTCTGCCACTCTGACAGGACGTGGCTCTGTGTGTTTACACACACAGAGCCAAGGTCCTGCTGTGATCGCGGGCATTCGCGAGTGCCCGGTGGACATCGCGGCCACCGGGCACGCGGACCCGGTCCTGAGCGATGCAATGCTCACTGCCGGCGAGGCGTGCCCCCTAGACGGCCGGGAAGCACGGACGTCATATGATGTACACCCAGAGGGAGAGAAGGTTCCTGTTGACATCATATTACTATGGCCCGGTAAGGAAGTGGTTAAAAATTGCGATATTCATTATAGCAAAAAGTAAAAAATATTGTGTTTTTTTCAAAATTGTCGCTCTTATTTTATTTATATCGCAAAAAAAAAACAACACAGAGGTGATCAAATACCACCAAAAGAAAGCTCTATTTGTGGGGAAAAAACATAAAAATTTCATTTGGGTACAACATCGCATGACCGCGCAATTCTCATTCAAGTGTGACAGCGCTGAAAACTAAAAATTGGTCTGGGCAGGAAGGGGGTGAAAATGCCCTGTATTGAAGTGGTTAAAGATTTGTAACTGTGTGATAAGAACACAACATGTTTTACTTTAACCACTTGCCGACCGGCTCACGCCGATATACGTCAGCAGAATGGCATGGCTGCGCAAAGAATCATACCTGTGCGTCGCCTTTAAATCGCGGCATAGTGGACGTGCGCGCCCGAAGCATGCTCCGTGAGCGGGTCCCGTGGACTCGATGTCTGCCGAATGCCCGCGATCATGTCACAGAGCGGCTGAAAGGGGAGATACCTATGTAGACAAAGCATTACCCTGTTCTGCCTAGCAACATGACAGAGATCAACTGCTCACTGTCATCGGGAGCAGTGATCTCTGTTATGTTCTAGTGAGACCATCCCTCCCACAGTTAGAATCACTCCGTAGGTCACACTTAACCCCTTGATTTCCCCCTAGTGTTTAACTCCTTCCCTGCCAGTGTCATTTACACAGTAATCAGTCCACTGTCAAAAGTTACGATAAAAATCGCAGATCGCCGCCATTACTAATAAAAAAAAGATATAATAAAAATGCCATAAAACTATCCCCTATTTTGTAGACACTATAACTTTTGCGCAAACCAATCAATATACGCTTATTGCGTTTTTTTTTTTACCAAAAATATGAAGAAGAATACATATCGGTCTAAACTGAGAAAGAAATTTGTTTTTTTATATATATTTTTGGAGATTTTTATTATAGCAAAAAGTAAAAAATATAGTTTTGTTTTCAAAATTGACGCTCTTTTTTTGTTTATAGCGCAAAAAATAAAAACCTCAGAGGTGATCAAATATCACCAGAAGAAAGCTCTATTTGTGGGAAAAAAGGACATTAATTTTGTTTTGGTGTAATGTCGCACGACCACGCAATTGTCAGTTAAAGTGACACAGTGCCGAATCGCAAAAAAGTGCTCTTGTCAGGAAGGGAGTAAATTCTTCCGGGGCTGAAGTGGTTAAAAAAATATATTATGTGACCGCCCTGGGCTTTGCAATCATATATCCCCATCTTAAACTGATTTCTTCATCATAATTACAACAGTGGGAAGCCACAGGTGCTTCTATCTTGTTACACCAAACTGTGGTTTAAAAAAATCTATTCAAGTACATGAATTCAAAAGGTACCTTGTGTTGCTCTCAGCCTCCCCCAAACCTTAATTTCCCTTTTCTTTTTTTTTGCTGTGACCTGACTTCCTTTTAGAGGGTGGCTACAGTAATTTTCCATGGTCCCACTGTATGTAGGGACATAGTCAGTCTCTTTTGCTCACTCCTGATGGATTAGGAACTATAAACTTTGTACTGTGGTATGTGTAGTGTGCATAGAGCAGTCACATGACCATAACTAACATGCCCTGTTCATTCCAAACAAATACAAGTGAGTAGGAAAAGTAGAGGTTCATGAGCTTGCAGAGGATGTTTCAAGGGGGCATAAAAATACAGTAAGAAACTATTTTGTGAAAAATGAATTATAGAACCATTAAGTAGTGGATGTGTATGGATTATTTTAGAAAATAAAGATATTGTTTAGTGTCACTTTAAGTATTTAGGTGCAGCATCTGTACAGCTCACTCAATCCAGAGTAGCCTAAACTCAGCTCAAGACGTTTCCACTCTGCTGTACCTAGAGTAGGAATAAACACTTTGGAACGTTTCTCAAAATATCATCCAAATATTTATAACCTTCTCCTGCAAATTCCAATGAAAAAAACTCTCCAGTGATTGGCTGGTGTTAGAAGCCTTCCTTAATCTAATGTCTAATATTTATCAATTAACATTACTAACATACAGTATGTATGATCGGGTTGTATCTTTATAGTATGATTGAGTTGTATTTATTTATTTCTTCTAGATTGGGAAAAGTAAAATATACAGACTTTTTTACTGTGAAAATATAGATTTTATTATAGCTTTCTAAGCATATCTTTGGAGAGCCAACATGTGGTAGTAATTAGAATATCCTTCCCACATTGCAAATGGCATAAGGTTTCACGTTTCTTAAGATGCAAAAGTTTGAGTACGTTTGATTTAAGAATATTAGTTCTTTATACTGTAATATTTCTTGATTGGGATATTAATAAGAACAAGTGCCTTTTATTGAATATAATATATACATATTGATTTATGTAACATTATTTGATTTAGATGATAGATAAAGTTATATTGTAAAAAGGCATATGGTTGTACACATGGCTCTTGCCCATCCCCAGGGTTCTTCTGTGAATAGGGTATTGTATTTCACTAGAATTTCAGTAAGGGGAGGGGGAAGTTAGGGGGGGGAAGTTAGGCTGTAATGCATTTGTAATGCATTTGTCACTAAAGTTTGTGGAACTATAGGACACAACCAGCCCTTTTTAGGAAAAGGTAAGGGTTGAATTGTGGAGTAAAAGCATGGAAGAAGAGAACATTTAGACAGACTGTGAGACATGAAGGAAGCTATCATTTCGCTTCTTACTCAGACACACATCTGATTATATAAAAAAATTGCAGCGCTAAGTGGGTGTGTGTCAAACAAATAAATGAGTGAAAATGCAAGGAAGAACTAAATAATTCCCTGTGTGAATAACAATACAGTTTTTGGAAGAGTCCTTGATGGGTGGTCCTCAAAAACACACATTCAAACAATTGTAAAAAATAAAAAATAAAAGTCCAATGGTGTTCCACAATAATCCAAAAAATCTGTGATGATTGGAAAACACTTCCAAATCGATGATAAAGGAAAAAAAAAAAGGGGAGCCACAACCAAGGAGGCTTACCAGACTTAGTGGACCCTACTGAACATGTGTCCAGAGGGTCAACATAGGCTCAAGGTGTGTATTCCTGAAGGGTCAACAGTTGATAGTTGAGCCAAAGGGTGTCTCTCGCAGCAGCTCACAGTGAAGAGGTTAATCGAAACTTGAGAGACGATAACTCAATGGTGTTTTGAACCGAATCAATGGCACAATGTAAAAGGAAAAGAGAGAAGAGGGCACATAGCGTAATACTGCTGAAACAGTATATTTTAATGTAGGTAATTACACTTACATTCAACTAGTTAAAAAGCGCTTCATGAAAATCAATGGCAACAGTGGAAAATCCTGACGCGTTTCGCAAGAAATTTGCATCATCTGGGGTATGCATCCACTCCTGCCTCCACACATTATATAGACAACATAACCCCCTAATAGGGTAAGAGTAACCTCACCTGTGAATCCATCACATGAGCAATCAATTCCTGGGTCATCCAAAATGGCTCCTCAGTAGTGTTGAGCGGACCCGAACTGTAAAGTTCGGGTCCGTACCGAATTTTGGCGTTTTCCCGACCCCGGACCCGGACCCGGATTTTGCGCTAAAGTCCGGGTTCGGGTCCGGATTCGGGAATTTAATGGCGCAGTTAGAAATGCTTCAGGGGCCAGCCACGTGATGCCACATGAGTCATATGACGGTGCGTTGCGGGACGTGACGCGATTAGCGCGGACGTCCTGCTTTCTGCATGTCAGTCTATCATCTTTGCACGGTCACCCCAAGGATCATATTCGACCTATTTCCTGCGCCCGGCCTGTGTACATGACACACCATGCTGGCCATATTCATTATATATGCCATGCGTGAAACACATGACGGTGTGCTGCAGGACATGACGCGATTAGCACGGACGTTCTGCTTTTCACACACTAGTCTGTGTATGGTCACCCCATGGACCACATTTGGTCCATTTCCTGTGCCTGGCCTGTGTGCTTGGGCACACGATATACCATGTTGGTCATATTTAATGTATAGGCCAAGTGTGGTGGCCAGAACTTTGTCTGTCCACCCCCCTGCCATTTATGTATGGCTTTTTAATTCCATATATATTTAAATTTTTACTTTATAAGACCACATACCCCTGGAATATTTATCAACATTGAGCATCATTCATGACCCCACGTAGAGGCAGGAAGCAGACGCTGAGGAGTAGAGTTGAGCGGGTAGCTGGATATTCGGGTCCGGCGGGTTCGGCCGAACTTCGGAAAAAAGTTCGGATTCGGGACCGAACTTTAACCCGAACCCGGACCCGGACCCGGACCCCATTGAAGTCGATGGGGACCCGGACTTCTGACGACTAAAAAGGCTCTAAAAAAGTAATGGAAAGGGCTAGAGGGCTGCAAATGGCAGCAAAATGTTGTTAAGAACATGGCAAGTGCTCTGCAAACAAATGTGGATAGGAAATAACTTAAAAGAACATAAAAAAAAATAAAAAATAAAAAAATATGCTGGAGGCCCCCTTTTCAGCAGAAGAGGTACAGGAAGTCATTAAGAACCTCAGAAACTCAACGGCACGATGCGACACATATGGTGGGAATGCCCCAGAATACGCCCTTTCTGGAATAAATTATTTAATTTAATGGATAAGCTAGTGGGAAAATAAAATACTTTGAAATAAAAATGTAGCGGGATGCTAAATTTAAGGAAAGTGTTTGAGTGGTAAATAGGCTCAAATACCCTAATTCTGTAGGATTCATGGACCATTTTGTCCTCGGGGGACAGTATTGGTGTGCAGTTCCCTGCGGCCTACAGGTGGCGCCTTTTGTGTCCCCTCTTGGCAGTAGTACAGCGGGGCGGGGAACCTGCTGTGCATGCCGGGAGAGCATATAAAAGGGGCAGACCTTTGGCCTGGGGGCTGATGTCCAGTGGGGTCCGCGCCCAGGTGCCTTCGGCCTGGGTGCATGTGTTCCTGTTCCATCTCGGGCACCTTTAGCCCGGGGTGAGGTACTATCCTGGAGTTCTTGCTGCCCTGGGTATGGAGGCCTAGGGGCGGGAGTAAAGCCTGGAGTCCAGAGCCGCCTCGTGTAGGGGACCCTGTTCCAGGGAAGGGAGGATCATTCTGATGGACCGATGCGGGAGTCACGGTGAAGGAATGGTCTGTTGACTCCCTGGAGAGATGTCTTCCCCTTGATATGGGCTAGGTTCGTAGAAGGAGAAGCTCAAGGTCACCTTGACTGTATCAGAGGCCTTATTCAACCGGCCCGTGGCAGGGGCCTTATACACCCTGGTCTGTGGCTGAGACCAAAGTTCTCCAGGCCCGTGGCAGGGGCCTTGTACACCCGGTCTGTGGCAGAGACCAACCTCAATGTCTGTGGCAGAGACCGTGCGCCAAAAACTGTTTGAGAACCCTAAGCAGTGAAGTGAATGTGCTACGTTTGTGCCTGGACCTCCTCCACACCTTAAGCTGTCCTGTTTCTTTGCTCTAACCTTTTCTATCTGAGTACAGTTTATTTTGCCATGAGAGAATAAGAGTTGGAGTTTCAGCTGGTGTGGACATTGACTTTACTGGCAATTAAAGGACTTGCCTCTACCTACAGTAGAGGTGAGAATCATCCTCTGGAGGAGTTTTGACTCCGGCTGTGGACACGGCCCGTCAAGTACACCGCTCAACCTCTTTATATAGGAGGATACGGGCTGGTAGTGCGGTGTGCCTTTCTCCCTCCTGCGAAGAGCCAACAACATAAAGGCAGGTAAGGGGGAAAGGATCTGTGCGCTACAAAAAAAATAAAATAAAAATTTTAATCTTGGCCTAGCAGGACGAGGTCCATATGGAGTAGGAGGTTGAGGTGGCGGTGGATGTGGCTGTGTAGGTGGAAGCGGCGGTGGAGGAGGACGAGGTAGCCAACACTGGTTCAAAAATACAACAATGGCTGGGTAAGGCCGGTGATGTGTCGAATTCTGTCCCCTGTCAAATAGTGTCCGCCCTGTACTGCGCTTGCTGAGTATGTAGGACAAGGGGATTTCAAAAATCTCCCAAGACTAACGGCGCCTGCGTGTTGAGTTCAGGTGAAGGCCACACCATCCGTGGTTCAAGCCGAGCCAAGCAAGGCCGCGATCGAAGCGAGCCCGTGAGGGGCCCTGTTACTATGTGCTACCGTATGTCCTCTTGGATGGTGGGGCTTGAACCTGCACTCACAGCGCAGGCGCCGTTCATCTTCGGAGATTTTGTGAATCTCCTTGTCCTCTGTACTGCGCAAGCGCTGCGCCTGCGCAGTACGGGCCGGGCACAATCCGATGGCCGGACAGTTTTTGTCACAACACCGGTATACATGTCTATTCTGCACAAGGTACGGACAAGTCCTGTGGGATCCATGCCTGGTTCATTTTAATGAACGTGAGCTTGTCCACATTGGCTCTGGACAGGCGGCTGCGCTTGTCTGTGATAACACCCCCTGCCGTGCTAAATACACGTTCAGATAATACACTGGCTGCAGGGCAGGCCAGCACCTCCAAGGCATAAACGGCAAGCTCAGGCCATGTGCCCAATTTGGAGACCCAGAAGTTAAAGGGGGCAGACCCGTCATCCAGTACGTGTAGGCCTGTGGACACATACTGCTCAACCATGTTGGTGAAATGCTGCCTCCTGCTAAGACGTTCCATCTCAGCTGGTGGTGCTGGTTGTTGTGGCGTGCTGACAAAGCTTTTCCACATTTCGGCCATGCTAACCCTGCCTTCTGAGGTGCTGCCGGTGCCCCGGCTGCGTTGGTGACCTCTTCCTCCTCCTCTGCCTTCGCCTTGTGCTTCTACCGTAAGCCCGCTGTCAGGTGGGAATGCCACCAGCAGCGCGTCTACCAGCGTGCGCTTGTACTCGCGCATCTTACGATCCCGCTCCAGTGAGGGAATTAAGGACGGTACGTTGTCCTTGTAACGGGGATCCAGCAGGGTGGCCACCCAGTAATCAGCACCAGTTAAAATGTGGGCAACTCGGCTGTCGTTGCGGAAACACTGCAGCATGTAATCGCTCATGTGTGCCAGGCTGCCCAGAGGCAAAGAAAAGCTGTCCTCTGTGGGAGGTGTATCGTCTGTGTCCTCTGTATCCCCCCAGCCACGCACCAGTAATGGCCACGAGCTGGTCTGAGTGCCACCCTGCTGTGAACATGGCTCCTCCTCCTCCTCCTCCTCCTCCTCCATCTCCTCCTCCACCTCGTCATCCTCCAGAACTGTGCCCTTTCTGCCGGACAATTGTGTACCTGGCGTTTGTTGGTGCAGGAACCCACCCTCGTAGCCACTTGTGAAAGACTGCCCTGAAAGCCTTTGAAATGATCCCGCTTCCTCCTCCTCCTCCTCATCCTCCTGTGCCACATCCTCTTCCATCATCGCACAAAGCGTTTTTTCAAGGAGGCATAGAACTGGGATAGTAACGCTGAGAACGGCGTCATTGGCACTGGCCATGTTGGTGGAGTACTCGAAACAGCGCAACAAGGCACACAGGTCTCGCATGGAGGCCCAGTTATTGGTGGTGAAGTGGTGCTGTTCCGCAGAGCGACTCACGCGTGATTGCTGCAGCTGAAACTCCACTATTGCCTGCTGCTGCTCGCACAGTCTGGCCAGCATGTGCAAGGTGGAGTTCCACCTTGTGGGCACGTCACATATGAGGCGGTGAGCGGGAAGGCCGAAGTTACGCTGCAGCGCTGACAGGCGAGCAGCAGCAGGGTGAGAACGCCGAAAGTGCGCACAGACAGCCCGCACTTTCTGCAGCAGCTCTGGCATATTGGGGTAATTTTTAAGGAACCTCTGGACCACCAAGTTCAGCACATGCGCCAGGCAAGGGATGTGCGTCAAACCGGCTAGACCCAGAGCTGCTACGAGATTTCGCCCATTATCGCACACCACCAGGCCGGGCTTGAGGCTCACTGACAGCAACCACTCATCGGTCTGTTGTTCCATGTCCCTCCACAACTCCTGCGCGGTGTGGGGATTTTCCCCCAAACAGGAAAGTTTTAAAACTGCCTGCTGTCGTTTACCCCTGGCTGTGCTGAAGTTGGTGGTGAAGGTGTTACGCTGAATGGATGAGGAGGCGGTAGAGGATGAGGAAGCGGAGAAGGAGGAGTTAGCAACAGGAGGCAAACTGAAGCGCCCTGCAATCCTCGGTGGTGGAAGGACATGCGCCAAACCGCTATCTGCCTCAGGCCCAGCCGCCACTGCATTTACCCAGTGTGCTGTTAGGGAGATATAACGTCCCTGACCGTGCTTACTGGTCCACGCATCCGTAGTTAGGTGGACCTTGCCACAGATGGCGTTGCGCAGTGCACACCTGATTTTGTCCCCCACCTGGTTGTGCAGGGAAGGGATGGCTCGCCTGGAAAAGTAGTGGCGGCTGGGCACGACGTACTGCGGGACAGCCAATGCCATCAGGCTTTTAAAACTCTGCGTCTCCACCAGACGGAATGACAGCATTTCAAAGGCCAGGAATTTTGAAATGCTGGCATTCAGGGCCAGGGATCGCGGGTGGCTAGGGGGGTACTTCCTCTTCCGCTCCAATGTTTGGGAGATAGAGAGCTGAACGCTTCCATGGGACATTGTGGAGATGGTTGGTGACCCAGGTGGTAGTGTTGCTGGCAGATCCTCTGTTTGCGGGGTGACAGGTGCCACTGTCACTACAGAGGTGGATGAAGAGGCCGAGACTGCAGCAGAAGAGGAAGCAGGAGGAGCCAGAGACCTTTCTTGGTTTTTGAGGTGTCTACTCCACTGCAGCTCGTGCTTTGCACTTAGATGCCTGGTCATGCAGCTTGTGCTCAGGTTGAGAACGTTTATGCCTCGCTTCAGGCTCTGATTGCACAGCGTGCAAACCACTCGTGTCTTGTCATCAACACACTGTGTGAAGAACTGCCACGCTAGGGAAGTCCTTGGACCTGGGTTTGGTGTGCTCGGTCCCTTGCTGCGTTGGGCAGTAGCAGATGTACTGTCTAGGGGACGAATGCTCCGTTTTTGCACCCTGCTCCCTCTTCTGCTGTGCTGGTGGCTCTGTGCGACCACCGCCTCTTCCTCCGAACTACACTGGTCACCTGCATAACGTTGATTCCATGTGGGGTCGAGGACCTCATCGTCCTCCACATCATCTTCCACCCAGTCTTCACCCCTGCCCTCCATGTCTGTCTGCACAATTGCGAAAGCAGCAGCAGTTGGCACCTGTGTTTTGTCATCATCCGAGACGTGCTGCGATGGTCCTCCCATGTACCCATCATGAAACATAAGTGGTTGGGCATCGGTGCACTCAATCTCTTCCACTTCTGGGGCAGGGCTAGGTGGATGGCCCTGGGAAACCCTGCTAACAGAGTCATCGAAAAGCAGAAGAGACTGCTGCATGATTTGGGGCTCAGACTGCTTGGCTGATTTGCAAGGGGGTGAGGTGAAAGACTGATGGACATGGGCTTCAGGTGCCAACTCTGATCTTTCATCAGAAGAGTGGGTGGGAGACAATGTGAAGGAACCCGAGGCACTGTCAGCAACCCAATCTACTATCGCCTGTACTTGTCCTGGCCTAAACATTGGTACAGCCTCATTAGGCGCGACAAAATACCGCCGCAGGCTCGGTCGCCTACTCGCACCTGAGGAAGGTGTTTCACTTGTGCGTGTAGCTGGCACAGATCCACCACGTCCTCTCCCTGCAACAGGAGCTCCACCAGCAGCACCACGACCGGGGCCACCACGTCCCTTTGACCTTCCCCTCATATTTTCCAAATTTAGGATCTTGCCCTAAATGGCGTTTTTTGGAAGACCACAACACACCCACAGTATTTAACCGCTGAAACGCACAGCTACAGAACTGCAGAAAATGCTATTCAAAAAAAAAAAGGTTGTTTTTTTTAGTATAGCACAGTACAAGGAAAATATATAGAAATTGTTTATTTCACACACCTCCAGATGTGTATTTCACACTGCAAAATATTTTCTGTGGCCCTAAATGGCGTTTTTTGCCAGACCACAACACACCCACAGCACGTAACCGCTGAATCGCACAGCTACAGAAAATGCTATTCAAAAAAAAGGTTGTTTTTTTAGTATAGCACTGTACAAGAAGAATATATAGAAATTGTTTATTTTACACACCTCCAGATGTGTATTTCACACTGCAAAATATTTTCTGTGGCCCTAAATGGCGTTTTTTGGAAGAGCACAACACAACCACAGTATTTAACCACTGAATCGCACAGCTATAGAAGTGCAGAGAATGCTATTCAAAAAAAATGTTGTTTTTTTTAGTATAGCACTGTACAATATATAGAAATTGTTTATTTTACACACCTCCACATGTGTATTTCACACTGCTAAATATTTTCTGTGGCCCTAAATGGCGTTTTTTGGAAGAGCACAACACAACCACAGTATTTAACCACTGAATCGCACAGCTATAGAAGTGCAGAGAATGCTATTCAAAAAAAATGTTGTTTTTTTTAGTATAGCACTGTACAATATATAGAAATTGTTTATTTTACACACCTCCAGATGTGTATTTCACACTGCAAAATATTTTCTGTGGCCCTAAATGGCGTTTTTTGGAAGAGCACAACACAACCACAGTATTTAACCACTGAATCGCACAGCTATAGAAGTGCAGCGAATGCTATTCAAAAAAAATGTTTTTTTTTTAGTATAGCACTGTACAATATATAGAAATTGTTTATTTTACACACCTCCACATGTGTATTTCACACTGCAATTTATTTTCTGTGGCCCTAAATGGCGTTTTTTGGAAGAGCACAACAACCCCAACAGTATATAACCGCTGAATCGCACAGCTGCAGAGGCCAGAGAATGCTTTTTAAAAATAATGTTGTTTTTTCACACACCTCCAGATGTGTATTTCACACTGCAAAATATTTTCTGTGGCCCTAAATGGCGTTTTTTGGAAGAGCACAACACAACCACGGTATTTAACCACTGAATCGCACAGCTATAGAAGTGCAGCGAATGCTATTCAAAAAAATGTTGTTTTTTTTAGTATAGCACTGTACAATATATAGAAATTGTTTATTTTACACACCTCCACATGTGTATTTCACACTGCAATTTATTTTCTGTGGCCCTAAATGGCGTTTTTTTGAAGAGCACAACAACCCCAACAGTATATAACCGCTGAATCGCACAGCTGCAGAGGCCAGAGAATGCTATTCAAAAATAATGTTGTTTTTTCACACACCTCCAGATGTGTATTTCACACTGCAAAATATTTTCTGTGGCCCTAAATGGCGTTTTTTGGAAGAGCACAACACACCCACAGTATATAACCGCTGAATCGCACAGCTGCAGAGAATGCTATTCAAAAAAAAGTTTTTTTTTTTTTTTTTAGTATAGCATAGTACAAGAAAAATATATAGAAATTGGTTATTTCACACAACTAGAGATATACACTGCAAAATATTTTTTTTGCCCAAAAATAGGTCTTTTTTGCGCACAACAAAGTGCCTTTTTTTTTTTTTGCAACAGCACAATAAAGTGCCTTTTTTTTTTTTTGGGGCCCAAAAATGGGTCTTTTTAGCAAAAGCACAATAAAGTGCCTTTTTTTTTTTCTGCCCGAAATGGGTCTTTTAGCAAGAGCACAATACAGCCACAGTATGGAATAGGTGTATCACTCAACGTAATGCAGTGCTGGTGCACTGAGCTTGCAACACAAACAGATAAACCTATGCAGATCGCTGAGCTATTATATCTCTCAATCTGGACTCCTATCTAAATCTCTCTCCCTGAAAGCACAAACAGGATCCTGCCCCTACACTACACTACACTACACTGTCTCTCTATCTTTTCTATCAGTAGATTGCAGAATCAGGACTAACTCCTATCATATAATTCTCTCCCTCACAGCAACAGCAGCCAGGATCCTTTCCCTACACTGTCTAAAAGCAGAGTGACGATCTGTGCTGTGTGCCTCTTGCTTATATAGAAGCTGGTCACATGCTGGGTCACATGTTGCACTGACCAATCACAGCCATGCCATTAGTAGGCATGGCTATGATGGCTTCTAAGGGCACACCAGCTAATCAAATGGTGATTGGCTGGCCCCTGAAGCATTTCTAACTGCGCCATTAAATTCCCGAATCCGGACCCAAACCCGGACTTTAGCGCAAAATCCGGGTCCGGGTCCGGGGTCGGGAAAACGCCAAAATTCGGTACGGACCCGAACTTTACAGTTCGGCTCCGCTCAACACTACTGAGGAGCCATTTTGGATGACCCAGGAATTGATTGCTCATGTGATGGATTCACAGGTGAGGTTACTCTTACCCTATTAGGGGGTTATGTTGTCTATATAATGTGTGGAGGCAGGAGTGGATGCATACCCCAGATGATGCAAATTTCTTGCGAAACGCGTCGGGATTTTCCACTGTTGCCATTGATTTTCATGAAGCGCTTTTTAACTAGTTGAATGTAAGTGTAATTACCTACATTAAAATATACTGTTTCAGCAGTATTACGCTATGTGCCCTCTTCTCTCTTTTCCTTTTACATTGTGCCATTGATTCGGTTCAAAACACCATTGAGTTATCGTCTCTCAAGTTTCGATTAACCTCTTCACTGTGAGCTGCTGCGAGAGACACCCTTTGGCTCAACTATCAACTGTTGACCCTTCAGGAATACACACCTTGAGCCTATGTTGACCCTCTGGACACATGTTCAGTAGGGTCCACTAAGTCTGGTAAGCCTCCTTGGTTGTGGCTCCCCTTTTTTTTTTTCCTTTATCATCGATTTGGAAGTGTTTTCCAATCATCACAGATTTTTTGGATTATTGTGGAACACCATTGGACTTTTATTTTTTATTTTTTACAATTGTTTGAATGTGTGTTTTTGAGGACCACCCATCAAGGACTCTTCCAAAAACTGTATTGTTATTCACACAGGGAATTATTTAGTTCTTCCTTGCATTTTCACTCATTTATTTGTTTGACACACACCCACTTAGCGCTGCAATTTTTTTGTTTTTTTGTTTTATGCACCTTTTTGTCCACAGGTTTTGCAGCCGCTTTTTTATTTGCACTTAGTAGCAGCGCAGAAACCTTTGTGTTTGTTTACATCTGATTATATAGAAAAACTTATATTCAAGAAAATAACTACATTATCAATATTATTTTTACAATCTGTATTTTAATATTGCTCTTGTACTATTTTTGCTATTTTATAATTAAATCCATTTTTTTTACTTTTACATAAGAACTGAAAAGGACTTTCTATTTCGGGAATTTTCTCATCAGTATAAGTTTACAGAATATCGAGAGAATATTCATATATTCAACAGCTGGAGAGGCTAAATAATTTTCCCTGCTGGGGCCTTGCTCTGTATTAACTGAAAATGTAGAGATCTGAAAATGCTATTTTTTTTTTATGTTGACAGATATGTGACTTGATATGTAACCTAACTATAGAGCAGGGATATGCAATTAGCGGACCTCCAGCTGTTGCCAAACTACAAGTCCCATGAGGCATAGCGAGACTCTGACAGCAGCAAGCATGACACCCAGAGGCAGAGGCATGATGGGACTTGTAGTTTTGCAACAGCTGGAGGTCCGCTAATTGCATATCCATGCTATAGAGCTATCGTTGTATGTAATGTGCCTTAGGTTCTTATCCTCTGTCTGCATCCCTGTTGCTTAGATCCCCTTTAGTGTCATTTACCAGTAATGGTGTTCACGCTTTCTAAAACTGTCTAAAGAAAAAAAAAAGCTTTGCCTTTACAGCTTGACGTTACAATTTCACAAAGTAACCAATCAGTATTGATTTAGCTGAAGACACATCAGTACAAGATGGATTCTGAACAGTTGCTGTAAATTACTGCACTTGAGAATTAGACTTTAAGAATAAAAAACAATATATATTAAGTAAGGGTTTTCTCACTTGGAAAACAAAGCCATTCTACTTTTCTTCTGAGTTAAGGAATTGCCTGAATTAGTTCAGTCTTTCACTTTTAGATTTATAAAGTTAAACTGTCCAAAGTAAATGACTTCAACTTGACTGTATTAAAGTCTTCTTAAATAATATAGTACAGACCACAAAAGAATCTCTTACAGGGCTGCTGCTGAGGTGTGCACTACATCTATTTTTCTGTGCACAGTATTTGTAGCTTCCTAGCTGAACTGCACACTGAGGGTTTCCATTCCACTCAATACCCATCCACTAAAACAATTCTTTTTAACCTAAGTTCCATTCAGTGAGAGTATTGTGACAGTTACACTCTGCCAGCACTTTTCTGCCCAAAAAAAGTCAATCTATCTGCATCTTCCAGCTGCTTTCAAGTGTGTTGCGCCCCTCTATTTATGAAATCCACTGTGGTTGCTCATCTTTTTGAATTCCTTTGTATAGCAAACTTCCACCATATAATTATAGTTTTTTTTTTATATATAAAGTTTTACTAAGCTGATAAGAATAACAATAGTAATGAAAGAGGCATCTACCAATTCCAAAGATTTATGAAGAGAAGTTTGCAATAAAAATGTTTTTTTTTCTTTTTCAAAACGGTATATATAGTTTCCTTTTCTATAATTGCTTTTAAGAATTAAATAAAAGTGAATGGTGATATCCCTAGACACTGTGAAGTGACATTGACTACCTGATGTTCAGATTGGAGTTAAGGATTGATTTGACTGATGAACTGATGGGATTTATTTACTAAAACTAGTGCAAAATCTGGTGCAGTTGTGCATGGTAGCCAATGAGCTTCTAACTTCAGCTTGTTTAATTACGTTTTGACAATAAAACCTGGAAGCTGATTGGTTTTCTATGCAGAGCTGCACCTGATTTTGCACTCTCCAGTTTTAGTAAATCAACCCCCATAGAGACATACTGTAACTAACAGGTTGCATAATTTTTATGAGTGAGTTTCACAAATGTTTCTTCAAATAAACCAGCACAGTACACAGCTACTTGAGATTATAGTCACAGACAGAGTCCACCCAAGGTAACTCTTGTTACACAGATGAATAGCTACTGTAGGTGTATAGATAAGAAATCTCCTCTTCTCCAAGCCTAGTTTCTCCTCTTCTGGTCACTTTGCTGAGTGCAAGTAAATCAGTCTGTGCTCCAGCATGTAAATAACAGAAAAAGAATCCCTACACTCCAATAGCATTTTATTGTTCCTAAATTATTGAAACAAACAATCAACATGAAGTAATTGCTTTTGGGACCCCCCTTTAACATGTATCACTAGAAAGGGCATACTCATAGAGATTACTCTTGCTTACTCTCTATGAGAAAACCCTTTAGAGTGAAATATGTTAAAGTGAAGGTCCTAAAAGTGGGGACATCACAGTAATTTTTTGCTTCAATAAATCTGTATCCTTCTGATGCTAGCGGAGTGTGGTGAGTCTCCTTCTGTTTGTTCACAGGTGAACAGCTAAATGGATCCAAGGCGAAAGGACAAAATGCCACCACACTGGATCTGGAGTACTCTGGTCTTTTTGGGGAAATTAGTGCTTTTAGTCTATGGCCTTGCTACCTGCATGCCAGTTATGACAGTGGAGGGCCTCTCATCTGGTTGAAAATTACTTGTCCAGCTACCTCTGCCTCATCAGGTGTGGCCTCTGTGAGCTGCTAAGGGTGGTAAGCAGTAAAACTTGTCTTCCCTAATTTTCAAAAAATCTGCTTTAACTTGCATCTGTGTCAGATTGTGGTCTTTGCACACTATGGAAATTAAAGGCAAAACTTATTTTTTATTTTGGGTAGAGTAAGGGAGGGTTATTTCCCCTGTCAGAGTTTTCTTTTTTTTTAAATAGATTTTATTGAAAGATGCATCATACAGAGTATAACATCGATGGTGATCATCATTTTTGCACAGAACGGCATTCATGACGAAGTGCAACAGAATACATAACAATAACAATAACAAGGAGTCTTGTAGCCTAGGGTTGGCGTGGTAAACATGGCCCCACATGGGGGGATAGGAAACATGCATGTAATAGCAGTGCAAGGGTATTAACCTACTTAACCACTTAACGACCGCCCACTGTAAATATACATCGGCAGAATGGCACGGACAGGCACAATCACGTGCCGGTACGTGACTGCCTTCGTATAGTTGGGGGGTCCTGCTGGACCCCCCTTCTATACAGTGAGCGGTGGTTATTTGTTCGGGAGCGATACGTGATGAGGGGACAGCCGTTCGATTCCGGCCACCCCCTCGCAATCGCTCTCGGCGAATGAGAATCTTCCTCTGCCTGTGTAATGTAAACACAGGCAGAGGAAGTGATGTCATCTCTCCTCGTGGCGGTCTTTTCGATCCGGCGCGAGGAGAGAAGACATCTCACAGTAAGTGCACCAACAGCCCACTGTCACCAGTACACGTTGGCACACTTTTCACCCCCCAGTCACCCCCAGATCACCCCCCAGATCACCCCCAGTACCCCCAGGCACAGTGCACCGTTTGCAGTGGTAATTTTTTTACTGATCACTGCAATCAGTGTCATTTGTGACAGTAAAAAGTTGCAGGGCAGTTAGGTTTAGGCCCCTTTAGGTCCAGGGTAGCCCCATAACCCCCCTAATAAAGGTTTAACCCCTTGATCGCCCCCCAGGTAACCCTTTCACCCCCTAACGCCAGCATCACTAAGCAGTATTTCCGATCGCTGTATTTAGTGCTGGTGGTGCCCTAGATAGCCAGTTATTTATTTTTAGTTTCGCCGCAGGTTTTTATAGCATCAGGTACCCCCATATATTATTTTAACCCCCTGATTGTCCCTAGAGTTAACCCTTTCACCAGAGATCACCGTATAAGGTTTACTGGTGACACTGGTTAGCCAGTTAGTTATTTAGTTATTTAGGTTACCCGTCAGGTTTTTATATAGCGTCAGGTACCCCCATATATAACCTAATAAAGGTTTTAACCCCCTGATTGCCCCTAGTTAACCCTTTCACCAGTGATCACCATATAAGTTTTACGGGTGACGCTGGTTGGTTAGTTTGCTATTTATAGCATCAGGGCACCCGCCGTATATAACCCAATAAAGGTTTAACCCCCTGATCACCCGGCGGCTGATATCAATTAGGTTTTAGCGCCAGAGAGGGTCTGCGTCGCCCCAGGCAGCGTTAGGTTAGTGCCAGTAACGCTAACACCCACGTGCAAAGCATACACCTCCCTTAGTGGTATAGTATCTGAACAGATCAATATCTGATCTGATCAGATCTATACTAGCGTCCCCAGCAGTTTAGGGTTCCCAAAAACGCAGTGTTAGTGGGATCAGCCCAGATACCTGCTAGCACCTGCGTTTAGCCCCTCTGCCCAGCCCAGCCCAGCCCACCCAAGTGCAGTATCGATCAATCACTGTCACTTACCAAACACAACACACATAACTGCAGCGTTCGCAGAGACAGTCCTGATCCCTGCGATCGCTAACAGTTTTTTTTTGAAGCGTTTGATACATTTGCTGACAGTCAGGTGCTTTTTTACCTGTGAATCTTACTAGTGTACCCCTAAATTTAGAGCCCAAAATGACAAGACGAAGGTACACTAGTAAAGAGGCCTACGAGATTCTGAGCATGACAGATAGTGAAGAGGAGGTCACGCATCTGTCAGATTCAGGCTCAGAATATCTTCCCGTAGAAGACAGTGAAGTCAGCGGCTCCATGTCAGATAGCTCTGACGACAAAGATGAGGTCCTGCTAAGGTCAGGCGTACCCGATCCCAATCTTCTGAGGTTGTTGAGGAGCAAGAACCGCAGGTCTCTCGTATCATGGAGCAGAGTAGTACTAGCACCGCTATTCCTTCTGGTGAATTGGCAAGCACCCCCACGGCCTAGTACAGCCTGGGCGTACATCCAGCACTGCAGTATCACGTGGTGACGTGGCGAGTCCCATAAGTGCAGTTCAAGCTGGCGAGGTGGCAAGCACAAGTAGTGCCCCGCTGCCACCAAGAAGACAAAGGCAGGCCCGTCGTGTCCATAGTGCCCTTCCTGCAGAATTTGCCTATCCTGATTGGGTCCCCACCACTTCTGCAGAACCCGTACTTCCCCCATTCACTGCCCAACCTGGTATTCAGGTGGAAACAGCTGATTTTATGCCAATTGATTTTTATTCGCTGTTTTTCACGGAAGATCTCTATAGATCTATTGTGGACCAGAGTAATTTATATGCTGGTCAATTCATCGCCGCTAGTCCCCAGTTGCCTTCCATTGCCAAAGATTGGAAACCAATTACAGTTTCCGAATTTAAGACCTTTCTGGGCCTTTCCCTCAAACATGGGCACACATAAATTCCCGTCATTGCGTGCTTATTGGTCCACGCACCCAATTGACTACATGCCCGTGTTCTCTGCCTCCATGCCCAGGAAACGATACGAGCAGATTTTGCGGTTCATGCACTTCAACGACAATGAACTTTGTCGTCCACGTGGAGACCCTGAATACGACCGGCTCTACAAAATTCGGCCCCTCATAAACCACTTCAACTAACGTTTTGCAGCCTTGTTTATTCCCAATCAAGTTGTCTGCATTGATGAGTCCCTGATTAAATTTTCTGTCCGCTTGTCTTTCAGGCAGTACCTTCCCAGCAAGCGTGCCAGATACGGGGTCAAGCTCTATAAGTTCTGTGACAGGGCAACAGGCTATGTATGGAGCTTTATGGTTTATGAGGGAAAAGACAGTCAGGTTGAGCCGGTCAACTGCCCGGATTACATAGGGACGCTGGCAAGATAGTGTGGAACTTGGTGTCACACTTATTCGGAAAGGGGTACCACTTGTATGTGGACAATTATTACACGAGTGTGCCACTGTTTAGTCACTTGTTTGATCATCAGATTGGAGCATGTGGCACCGTGCGACCAAATCGCGGGGGCTTTCCCCAGAGGCTTGTAAATTCCCGTCTTAGGCTGGGGGAGAGAGCCTGCTTGAAGTGTAATAACTTGCTCGCTATGAAGTGGAGGGACAATAAGAATGTTTTCCTTTTTACCTCCCTTCATGCAGACACGACAGTCCAAATTCGTACGGCGACTGGTGTTGTGGAGAAACCCCTCTGTGTCCACGAATATAACCAAAATATGGGAGGGGTGGACCTCAACGACCAGATGTTGGTGCCGTATCTAATTGACCGTAAGGCGAGACGCTGGTACAAAAAAGTGTCTCTATCCTTATTCCAATTGGCTTTGCTGAACGCTCATGTGCTATACAGAGCTTCAGGCGGGACGTTATCTCTTCTAAAATTCCAGAATGAGATAGTCACAGAACTCCTGTATCCAGGCGGTTATGCACCTCACCATCCCCAACCAAATGCAGTAAGCCGGCTGCATGAGAGGCATTATCCGTATGTCCTCGATAGTACCCCTACCCAACGAACCCCCCAAAAAAGATGTTGTGTCTGTAGCAAGCGCGGATTTAGGGGTGACACCCGTTATTTTTGTCCACTCTGTCCTGACAATCCTGGTCTTTGCATTGGTGAATGTTTTGAACGCTTCCACTCAAAAGTGAAGTTTTAGCGTAGGGTACAGCATTGCACAGAACAGGACACACTTACACAGGGTCTCCCAAGATGCCATCGCATTTTGAAAGACCCGAACCATTACAGTTGTTAAAGTTACAAAATAAAGTGTAAAAAATAAAAAAAAAAGGAAAAACAAAAAACACAAAAAAATATATAAAAAAAAAAATAGTTGTCGTTTTATTGTTCTCTCTCTCTCTCTCTATTTTCTCTCAATTGTTCTTTTTTTTTTTTACTGTATTTTATTCTGCAATGTTTTATAATGCTTGCTTTTCAGGTATGTAATTTTTTGTTTTCAGGTGCGCCATTCAGCTGCAGCGTGGAATTATTTATCTTGACAGCAACAGCGTTTGCTCCCACGATACATAAAGCCATGACTCCAGTGCTGTAGGAGGTGATTTCACCACCACAGTTAAAAAAAAGAGCATATATGCCGAAGCATGGGGGCACCGGGGGCGGAGGAGCGATTTTGCTCCTAATGCCGCGTACAGACGGTCGAAATTCCGACGGAGGCTTCCCCGTGGAAAAGTCAGACCGTGTGTACGCGGCATAACCTTTTATGCCGCGTACATACGGTCGAAATTCCGACAGAGGCTTGCCCGTGGAAAAGTCCGACCGTGTGTACGCGGCATAACTTTTTTGTGGGAGGATGCCCCCATGCTTCGGCATATATAAATGGTGCATGTATGCCCATCATTAGAAGTGGGTGGATGAAGGGAGGTATTCTAATGGTGGGCATACCCACCGATCAATCTCTTTTTTTCGTTCTGCCAACAGGCTGCATGAAAAAAAAGATTACAATACATGTCCAACAAGGACCAGCAACGTACTGGTATGTTGCTGGACTTTGAATGGTTATACCAGATTGATGCCTGTGGGTTTAGGTATCATCTTGGTATTATTCTTTTCAGCCAGTGGCCGGCTTTTATGTAAAAGCAATCCTAGCAGATAATTAGCCTCTAGACTACTTTTACAAGCAGTGGGAGGGAATGCCCCCCCCCGGATATAAACGGCACCATTGGGAAATTGGGAAAGCATTTTATCACACCGATCTTGGTGTGGTCAGATGATTTGAGGGCAGAGGAAAGATCTAGGGTCTAACCCCCCAATTTTTTTCAAAAAAAGAGTACCTGTCACTACCTATTGCTGTCATAGGGGATATTTACATTCCCTAAGATAACAATAAAAATGGTAAAAAAAAAAATATGGAAGGAACAGTTTAAAAATAAAATAAAAAAGCCCCCCCCCCGAAAACAAGCATCGGTCTAGCGTCATATGTAAACAGCAATTGCACCATGCATGTGAGGTATCACCGCGAAGATCAGATCGAGTGCAGTAATTTTAGCAGTAGAACTCCTCTGTAAATCTAATGTGGTAACCTGTAAAGGCTTTTAAAGGCTTTTAAAAATGTATGTAGTTTGTCGCCGCTGCGCGTTTGTGCGCAATTTTAAAGCATGTCGTGTTTGGTATCCATGTACTCACCCTAAGATCATCTTTTTTATTTCATCAAACATTTGGGCAATATAGTGTGTTTTAGTGCATTAAAAATAAAAAAGTGTGTTTTTTCCAAAAAAAATGCGTTTGAAAAATCGCTGCGCAAATACTGTGTGGAAAAAAAATGCAACACCCACTATTTTAATCTGTAGGGCCTTTGCTTTAAAAAAATATATAATGTTTGGGGGTTCAACGTAATTTTCTTGCAAAATTTTTTTTTTTCATGTAAACAAAAAGTGTCAGAAAGGGCTTTGTCTTCAAGTGGTTAGAAGAGTGGATGATGTGTGACATAAGCTTCCTAATGTTGTGCATAAAATGCCAGGACAGTTCAAACCCCCCCAAATGACCCCATTTTGGAAAGTAGACACCCCAAGCTATTTGCTGAGAGGCATGTTGAGCCCATTGAATATTTTTTTTTTGTCCCAAGTGATTGAATAATGACAAAAAGAAAAGAAAAAAAATGTACAAAAAGTTGTCACTAAATGATATATTGCTCAAACATGCCATGGTTATATTTGGAATTGCACCCCAAAATACATTCTGTTGCTTCTCCTGAGTACGGGGATACCACATGTGTGAGACATTTTGGGAGCCTAGCCGCGTACAGGACCCCTTCAGGCTTTCTAAGGGTGTAAATTTTTGATTTCACTCCTCACTGCCTATCACAGTTTCGGAGGCCATGGAATGCCCAGATGGCACAAAACAAATGAGAGCTGTAAAATACTCACTATGCCTCTCAACAAATAGCTTGGGGTGTCTACTTTCCAAAATGGGGTCATTTGTGGGGGTTTTGTTCTATCTTGGCATTTTATGGCCTTCAAAACTGTGATAGGTAGTGAGGAGTGAAATCAAAAATTTACGCCCTTAGAAATCCTGAAGGCGGTGCTTGGTTTTTGGGGCCCCGTACGCGGCTAGGCTCCCAAAAAGTCCCACACATGTGGTATCCCCGTACTCAGGAGAAGCAGCAGAATGTATTTTGGGGTGTAATTTCCCATATGCCCATGGCATGTGTGAGCAATATATAATTTAGTGACAACTTTTTGTAATTTTTAATTTTTTTTAGTCATTATTCAATCACTTGGGACAAAAAAAAAAATATCCAATGGGCTCAACATGCCTCTCAGCAATTTCCTTGGGGTGTCTACTTTCCAAAATGGGGTCATTTGGGGGGTTTTGTACTGCTCTACCATTTTAGCACCTCAAGAAATGAGATAGGCAGTCATAAATTAAAAGCTGTGTAAATTCCAGAAAATGTACCCTAGTTTGTAGACGCTATAACTTTTGCGAAAACCAATAAATATACGCTTATTGACTTTTTTTTTACTAAAGACATGTGGCTGAATACATTTTGGCCTAAATGTATGACTAAAATTGAGATTATTCGATTTTTCTTATAACAAAAAGTAGAAAATATCATTTTTTTTCAAAATTTTCAGTCTTTTTCCGTTTATATCGCAAAAAAAAAAATCGCAGAGGCAATCAAATACCATTAAAAGAAAGCTCTATTTGTGGGAAGAAAAGGACACAAATTTTGTTTGGGTACAACATTGCATGTCCGCACAATTTCCAGTTAAAGCAGCGCAGTGCCAAATTCTGAAAACACCTCTGGTCCTTTAGCTACAAAATGGTCCGGGGCTTAAGTGGTTAATGAGAAAAAATCAAGAATAGGTGTGGGGCAGGGAGAAGTGGGGGGAGGAGGGAGGATAGGCGAGAAGAGCACCAAGTTCATGCAATGGATGTAGAATGGGGGTAGACAGCGGGGTTGAGGCTGCAGTTTCAAGGGTGTCAGGGTTTTTTATCGCAATCTGATTTTCTTTGCAGAGATTTCCCTTCATTTCTTGTCCCATAGCCAAACAGGAATGTGAGGAAAACCCTGCAAATTAGGGGAATTTCTTGGGGACCCCAGGTCACCAGAACAAGTGTCCCCATTAGTAGTAGATTTGCCCCCTATTACTTTTCGGTGGACAACCCAAAATTTGGGATTTTCTGTTACTTTCACTTTCAATGATAATCGTAAACAGGACAAATAGTGAGAATGACTCTTCCTAATGGGGGCACAGAAGGAAATAAGAACTGACAAGCATTCTAATACCTCTCCACTTCATTCAAAACAAAAAAAAAGTTTTGCCTGTACTTTAACCCCCTTAGCGATATTCCCGAATCTGGCTCGGGGTGAGTTTTTCATGCTAAGAGCGGTAACCCTGAGCCAGACTCGGGCTGCATCGCAGTATCCAGGGGAAGTTACTTACCTTGTTCCCTGGATCCTGCGATGTCTCCCCGCAGTGTGTACGAGCCGTGTCTCGCTGGATCCCCACTGCCGAGTGCCGAGCTCCGTTCCCTGCGACGTTGCGGCGCACGGGGACGGAGTTTGGCGCCAAATTCAAAAAGTGAAAAACATAGTATAGATACAGTATACTGTAATCTTACTGATTACAGTACTGTATCAAATAATAACCCACCCCCTTTGTCCCTAGTGGTCTGTCCGGTGTCCTGCATGCAGTTTTATATTATAAAAACTGTTCTTTCTGCCTGCAAACTGGAAATTGTCCATAGCAACCAAAAAGTGTCCCTTTATGTCAAAAGTGGTTTTAGACCAGATAGAAAACAGCGATAATAAATTAGTATCACTTGCAGAATTGAGCGATAGCGATTTGTGGGGAAATTCATCATCAAACACTAAATCTAATGACAGCGACAATTCTGCAACTGAGCAAATTTCAGTGTTTTTGATTTGATTACATTAATGAATAATTTTTATTATAATTACATTACTATTTGTTATAATTATTTATATTTATTTATTATATTATAATTTATGATTTTGTGTTTCAAACTTTATCATACCCGGGATGTCTACTAGACTCTTGTTTGGTCAGGTTTAAGTAAGTAATTACTAAGAATTGCAGGCCTACAATACATAACACCAAATTTCCATGCAAAATAATTGTACCGCTTTTGGTACAAAATTCCGGACAGAATCATAACGCCAGGGAGGTTAAAGATTTTACACATTCATGAAACGCCATTCAGCAGGGCATTATTTTACAATAAGCATATTGTGTAACTTGAAAGAGTGCAAAGACAAGCACCAACATTAACAACTTCAGCTATGAGGATAGAATAACTGAAATGAAATAATTTACTAAGCAAAAGAAATTAAGAGGAGATATGATCTCCTTACATAGATATTTAAATTGTTCATATAGTAAATTCAGTGGAAAGTTGTTCACTGCAAATAACACAATTTACTCTTTGTAAATGGAGTAAAAGAGGTTTACCTCTGCATACAGAAAGTACTTTAATAGCTATGAAAATGTGTATGCATCTTTCATATAAACTGTTATTACCTGACTCTGTAAATTGTTCAAAAAAAGTCTGAATCTGTTTCTGAATGCACAACTATATAAGGGGAATAATATGTATCTTATATTTCAGACTGACACCCCGCAACAACGATCGCCGCGATGCACACCCCCAGGGGTGCGCAGTGGCTCAATATCCTGATCACGTCATATCACGTCCGGTCAGGATATTGACACCACTTTGCCGCTGTTCTTTTGTAATAGGGCGGGCGGCAAGTGGTTAAGATGACCATATTTTTGAACCTCTAGAGCATGGGTGCTCAACCTGTGGCCCTCCAGCTGTTGCAGAACTACAAGTCCCATGAAGCATTGCAAGGCTGACAGCTACAAGCATGACTCCCAAAGGCTGAGGCATGATGGGACTTGTAGTTCCACAACAGCTGGAGGGCTACAGGTTTAACACCCATGCTCTAGAGTGATTACGGTTATGCCTGGAAGTTATTGGCACATCTTTAACCACTTTGCGCCCGGGCTATAAGCAAAAGACGTCCGCAAAGCGGTCGTCAATTGCTGATAGGACGTCTATGGACGTCCTCTTATTTACTTCCCCGATGCGCGCCACCGCGGGCGCGCGTCGGGGAAAAACTGTGCCCGCCGTGTCAGGCGAGTGCCGATGCGCGTGCCTGGCGGCCGCGATGTCCGCCAGGTACGAGCGATCGGCTGTCACAGAGCCAGGGACGTGGATCTCTGTGTGTAAACACAGAGATTCACGTCCTGTCGGGGAGAGGAGACGGATGGTGTGTCCCTTGTACATAGGGACAACCATCAGCCACCTCCCCCAGTCAGTCCCCTCCCCCCCACAGTAAGAACATCTAGCAGGGAACATATTAACCCCTTGATCGCCCCCTAGTGGTTAACCCCTTCCCTGCCAGTCACATTTATACAGTAATCAGTGCATATTTTTAGCACTGTTCGCTGTATAAATGTGAATGGTCCCAAAAATGTGTCAAAAGTGTCCGATGTGTCCGCCGTAATGTCACAGTCACAAAAAAAAAAAAACGCAGATCGACGCCATTACTAGTAAAAAAAAAATAATAAAAAACAAATCATAATTCTATTCCCTATTTTGTAGGCGCTATAACTTTTGCGCAAACCAATCACTATACGCTTATTGCGATTTTTTTTTTTTTACCTAAAATATGTAGAATACGTATCGGCCAAAACTGAGGAAAAAAATAGTTTTTTTAAAAAAAAAATGGGATATTAATTATAGCAAAAATTAAAAAATATTGTGTTTTTTTCAAAATTGTCGCTTTATTTTTGTTTATAGCGCAAAAAATAAAAACTGCAGAAATGATCAAAGACCACCAAAAGAAAGCTCTATTTGTGGGAAAAAAAGGACGTCAATTTTGTTTGGGAGCCACGTCGCACGACCGCGCAATTGTCATTCAAAGCGTGACGGCGCTGAAACCTGAAATTTTGCCTGGGCAGGAAGGGGGTTATGTGCCCAGTTGTCAAGTGGTTAATACGGGAATTATGAAGTATATTATCCTTAAGATGACTGTATTTTGGGACCTCAAAAGTAATAACAGTTATGTTTAGACATTTGCAACACATGGAAGTCTGGAATTTTATGCCTTTTCACTTTCTGTGTCAAACTCTCAAACAAATATTCCACTGCCTTTCACATGCACATAAACAAGTGATTACTGCTGGATTCTCATACGTCCCAAGGAAGCAGAATAGAGACACGTGTTGACTCACGAGGACTAGTGGCCACATTTGCTACTCATATATAACCTAGATCAGTGATGGAGAACCTTGGCACCCCAGATGTTTTGGAACTACATTTCCCATGATGCTCAGCTACACTGCAGAGTGCATGAGCATCATGGGAAATGTAGTTCCAAAACATCTGGGGTGACAAGGTTTGCCATCACTGACCTAGATAGTCAAGTTTCATTCATCACAATTCTTTGTAGTGGTCAGTGAGTCAGCAGCTGGATTTGCTATGATGCAATGGGGTTGATTTACTAAAGCTGGGGAGTGCAAAATAAAGCACAGCTGCAAAGAAACCAATCAGCTTCTTTTGTGAAAGCTTAATAGGACAAGCTGAAGTTGGATGCTGATTGGCTGCCATGAACAGCTGCACCAGATTTTGCACTCCAGTTTTAGTAAATCAACCCCATTATGTTATATTTTGTTTTAGTCTTTTAGCTGGATGTAATTTTTTTCTTCTGTAATAAAGTATTATATTTTTATGAAGAGTTATGTGTTAACCATTTAATGCCAGTAAACACGTTGGTTAAAGGCAACAGACCCATAGTTAAAATTTCTTAGACATTTTTAATTCATGTTCATGATTTTAATTTAAATGCGTGATTTATCACAATGATTCTCATTAGGCATGCCAGCACAGTTTGCCTTTGTACGCAAGATTATCCTTTATAAGAGCAAGTAATGGAAACCATTTAGGTGGTGATTACCAGAAGTGTGGAGTCTATTGCTGGTTCAAGCAGGAAAATGTTTGATTACTGCTTACATTACCTTGAAAAAGTATTCATACCCCTTGACATTTTCCACAATTTGTCATGTTACAACCAAAAACGTATATGTATTTTATTGGGATTTTATGTGATAGACCAACACAAAGTGGCACATAATTGTGAAGTTGGAAGAAAATGATAAATGGTTTTCAACTTTTTTACAAATAAATATGTGAAAAGTGTGGCGTGCATTTGTATTCAGCCCCCCTGAGTCAAGACTTTGTAGAACCACCTTTCGCTACAACTTGCAATTACAGCTGCAAGACTTTTTGGAGATGTCTCCGCCAGCTGTGCACATCTAGAGGGTGACATTTTTGCCCATTCTTCTTTGCAATATAGTTCAAGCTCTATCAGATTGGATGGAGAGCATCTATGAACAGAAATTTTCAAGTCTTGCCACAACTTGGATTTAGGACTGGACTGGGCCATTCTAACACATGAATATGCTTTGATCTAAACCATTCTGTTTTAGCTCTGGCTGTATGTTTAGGGTAATTGTCCTTCTGAAAGGTGAACCTCCGCCCCAGTCTCAAGTCTTTTGCAGACTTTAGCAGGTTTTCTTCTAAGAGTGCCCTGTATTTGGCTCCATCCATCTTCCCATCAACTCTGACCAGCTTTACCGTGATCGGAAATGCAGTGTGTCCGAATGAAACCCCTACCCAGCCGTTATTTTGCTATAGGCCAGGGGGAAGGTGTTAATTGTTTAGTCACTGGGTAAATAATGGCAATCCAATAAAAAGAACAATTTAAATACTGGCATTAACAAAACTTACTGAACACTCTGTAGCTTTCCCAGGATAATTTTTTTCAGTCCAAATTTATAAAGGAAAGTCCACAAAATCCTTATCTTTCTTACTTTGGAGTTCAACAACTTAGCAAAGTGAGTCCAATTTATCATTCTTCTTTCAAGCACTGCACTAACGTGCCTCAGACACAATGGTGTTGAATTCAGTGATAGTTTTTGTTATCTTCTTTTTTTTTACTTAAACGCCTTCCTGATTCATGTTCCATTTTACATCTGATTCACGAACAGAATCATTTGTCCTCCTGCAGCTCTATATAAATGTTATTTTACAGTATACACTTAATTATTTCCTAAAATATCAAGCTAGGTAACGCTAAATTACTTTTTTTTTCATTTGCATGAAGTTCTTATAAAGGAGACACATTATCTATTTGCTTTAGACAGGCTGAGCAGATCCCAGTAGGGAAGTCACAGACACTCTATTAACAACTGTACCCTATACATTTTTATAATATCCACCTGCCAGCACTGTATTGATGTAATAAAATAAAGATGTGCTAATAGGGATACACGTTAAGCATTTGGTGCTTTGTAGAATTGAACAATACTATGCTTTCCTGTATTTGTCTCTCAGCTGCATGCAAAGGTATATTTATTTAAATACCATTTACAAAGGTAGCTTTCAACCCCAATTTATTGGTGTAGATTTTTGGATAGGAGAAAATGTATAATCAGGTGCATTGGCACACCTTAAATAAATCTATAATACCTCACATGGACCATTTTAAGTCTTATAGGTTTCATTTTCTTTTTTCAGTCAAGCCTACCATCTCCGTGATTTTCTTTAAATTGTTTTTGCCAATAGCTGAAACATATATCATCATTTTATGAGCTGAAAACCTGAAAACATTTTATAAATATTCTTGCCCAGACAACCATACCATGCAGGTAAAATTGCCTAAACTAAAATCCAGCTATTTCTAATGTGCTATTAGTAATTTATTGTAAAGTGATACAGTCTCTTGAAAAAGTATTCACACCCCTTGAAATTTTCTACACTTTGTCATGTTACAACCAAAAACATAAATGTATTTTATTGGGATTTGATATCATAGACCAACACAAAGTGGCGTGCATTTGTATTTAGCCCCCTTTACTCTGATACCCCAAACTAAAATCGAGTGGAACCAATTGCCTTCAGAAGTCACCTAATTAGTAAATGGAGCCCACCTGTGTGTAATTTAATCTCAGTATAAATACAGCTGTTCTGTGAAGCCGTCAGAGGTTTGTTCAAGAACCTTAGTGAACAAACAGCATTGTTAAGACCTAGGAACACACCAGACAGGTCAGGGATAAAGTTGGGGAGAAGTTTAAAGCAGGGTTAGGTTATAAAAAAATATTCCAAGCTTTGAACATCTCAAATAGCACTGTTCAATCCATAATTCAAAAATGGAAAGAGAATGGTACAACTGCAAACCTACCAAGACATGGCCGTAGTACCTAAACTGACAGGCCGGGCAAGGAGAGCATTCATCAGAGAAGCAGCCAAGGTAACTCTGGAGGACCTGCAGAGATCTACAGCTCAGGTGGGAGAATCTGTCCACGGGACAACTATTAGTCATGCACTCCACAAATCTGGCCTTTATGGAAGACTTTCAAGAAGAAAGCCATTGCTGCAAGAAAGCCATAAGTACCATTTGTAGTTTGGGAGAAATCATGTGGGGGACACAGTAAACATGTGGAAGAAGGTGCTCTGGTCCGTTGAGACTAAAATTTAACTTTTTGGCCTAAAAGCAAAACGCTATGTGTGACGTAAAACTAACACTGCACATCACCCTGAAAACACTGTGAAACATGGTGGTGGAAACATCATGTTGTGGGGATGCTTTTCTTCAGCAGGGACAGGGAAGTTGATGGGAAGATGGATGGAGCCAAATACAGGGCAATCTTAGAAGAAAACCTTTTAGAGTCTGCATAAGACTTGAGACTGGGGCAGAGCTTCACCTTCCAGCAGGACAACGACCCTAAACATACAGCCAGAGCTACAATGGAATGGTTTAGATCAAAGCATATTCATGTGTTAGAATGGACCAGTCAAAGTCCAGATCTAAATCCAGTTGAGAATCTGTGGCAAGACTTTGCTGTTCACCGTCGCTCTCCATCCAATCTGACAGAGCTTGAGCTATTTTGCGGAGAAGAATTGTCACTCTCTAGATGTGAAAAGCTGGTAAAGACATCCCCAAAAAGACTTGCAGCTGTAATTGCAGTGAAAGGTGGTTCTACAGAGTATTGACACATAAAACCCCAATAAAATACATTTATGTTTTTGGTTGTAACATGAATGAATAAAAATGTGTAAAATTTCAAGGGGTATGAATATTTTTTCAAGGCACTGTATCTTATTTATTTTTCCATCTGCATATTGGCAATAAAATCTTCTAGTATCTGCATAACTGTTTTATTTTTATTTTACAATCTCTCAAGTGCCCTTGTGAATTATGTTATGTAATGCCATGAACTGTAAATCATTGGTCTTCCATCAACATTGGGTCCTCTGACATGACTTTGGCTAGCCACTTTCTTTAATACTTCTTTTTTTTATTTTATCTTAATTTCTTTATTGTTCTTTTTCGACAAAACAAAAAAAACTTACATTACAATGCAAATATAGTACAACTACATACAACACTATTAAGGTCTCAGCCCAGCCCCTACCTATAGACCTATTCATAACATGATTAGTAAATACTCTACACATTCTGCTCAACTTATGGTGGCCCTTGTATTCTTTATCTGCCATTTTGGAGATTCCATAAATCAGAGAAGGAAGAGAGTGGGGGGGTAGGAGTAGGAAAAGGGGGGAGGGAGGAGGAAGCTAAGAGAGGGGAGGAAAGACCCACGCAGGGAAGAGAGATGGGGGAGGGGGGAGAGAGAGAAATATACTACCCTAAAAGTGAACAGGTTTAAGATTAACCTATTTTGGTGTTGGTATAATCAAGAAGGCAGGTATTCCTGCCTAATATTAAGTGAGAATAAAAAAAATAAAAAAAATCCATCTAGACACCCCCTTGTGGGGTCCCCAATTAATTGAGCTTGTACTACCCTAAAAGTGAAGGAATTTAAGATTAACCTATTTTATGTTGAAAAAATCAAGAAGGCAGGTATTCCTGCCTAATAGTAAGTGAAATAGTAAAGACCCACTCAAAAAAAAAAAAAAAAAAGAAAGGGAAAGAAAAAAAGAGTAGTACGGAGTCAACTAATAATTGTGCTTGTGCTACCCTAAAAGTAGCAAGATTTACCCTATTTTATGTTGAAAAAAAAATAGAAGGCAGGTATTCCTGCCTAATATTAAGTGCCTTAAAAACAATGAAAGCCCAACAACAACAACAAAAAAAAAATTGAAAAGACCCCTTAACTTGTGCTGGCCACAGAAATTAATAGGGCTAAGATATTATGTATATAAAAATCAGGAAGGCTGATAATTCCCAACCTAATAGTGAATGACGAGGCAAAGCCATATATAGATTCTAAAAAAGAGAAGAAAAAAAAGGGGGAACACTATCACCTCTCCCCCCCTATCCGAGCCCCCATCCCCCTAAACTCCCCCCATCCCCTCCAGATCCTATTGATTTTTTCCTTTGACTCATTATGGTTTGACATCAGCTCCTCCATCAGTCTGATTCTATCTATTTCTTTAATCCATTCTCCCATTGATAGAACTTCTTTTTCCCTCCATTTCCGTGGGATCAACGCTTTAGCCCCATTCAACAGGTGTGGGACAATGGTCATTCTGTACTTTTTCCTTGTCAGGCCCGTATTATGAAACAGGCAATACCAAGGATCATATTTCACCTCTAGACCACTAATCTTTTTTATCATATTTAGTATCTCCCTCCAGTAATTCTGTATCAATGGACAATACCACCATATGTGGGTGTGTGTTCCCTCCATCCCACACTCTCTCCAACAAAAAGATGACATCTCCTTATTTATTCTATGCAATTTTAGAGGAACAAAGTACCATTTGGTCAAGAGTTTATAGTTCATCTCTTTTATTTTTGCTTCTACTGATGTAGAGTGGACATATTCTAGGACTTGTCTCTTCTTTTCTACAGTTATAGTTTGGTTTAGTTCTATTTCCCAACTTTCCAATATTTTCAACGCCTCAAGTCCCCTGGTTGGAGTCAATACCTTATATATATTTGATATTCCCTGCCTTCCAATTTGTCTACATTCTACAAGTTTTTCCCATGCGTTAAGTTCATTCATAGCTCGCAGGGGTTTTGGTAAAGTATTTACAAAGTGTTGGACTTGCCTATACCTCCAACTATCACCTATCTTGGGTCCATGTTTCTCTCGTAATTCCATGATTGAACACATAGTGTTTCCTTTCAATACATCTTTCAGTTTTAATATGCCCAGAGCAGCCCATCCGAGGAACGCACCCCCCCTTTCCCGGCGGGAAGTAATCCATCCCCGTGAGGGGCAGCAATGGGCTATTATATTGCCATTTATTTATTTTACATACTCTGTCCCATATCCTAAAAGTTTCTTTTGTAATTGAAGGTGTCTCTTGGGTGAGGCCTCTATATTGCTTTGGTATCCATATCAGCTTTCCCAGTTCTCTTTTACTCAGGCTCTCTTCTACACTCACCCATTTTTTTCCCATTTTGTCTGTCCTCCTGTAGCCATTCTACAACCCTCTTCAATACAGATGCATTATAGTACCTTTTAAAATCTGGTAAGTTTAAAATCTCCTTATTATCCTCCCCAATGTTATAAGATATGAATCTGGGATTTTTATCGGGAGATTTTGAAAAATATACAAAGCTTTAGGAAGTATCATCATCTTCACTGTATTCATTCTACCCCACCAGGAAAGTTTTTCTATCGGCTATCCCTTTAGTTCTAGTTTTATTTTATTTAATAAGGGGATATAATTATCCTCATATAGATCTCTTTCCATGTTAGACAGAAATATACACAGATTTTTCAACCCCCTTTGTTTCCAGGTAAATGGGTACATGTCCCTAAGGTCTCCCCATTTCTTCGGACTCAATGTTATATTCAGTATCTCAGTCTTCTTTTTATTGATTTTCAAATTTGAGATCTCCCAGTATTTTTCATATTCTTCTATGATCTTTAGTAATGTCTGCTTTGGGTTAGTCACATACAACATCATGTCATCCGCAAACGCAGAGACCTTATGTTTCCTCCCGTCCACTTCCACCCCCTCTATCTCCTGATTATTTCGTAAAGTTGTTAATAGTGGTTCTAATGAGAGGACAAAAAGAAGGAGTGATAGCGGGCAACCCTGGTGGGTCCCATTAAAGAGTGGGAATCTCTCTGAAAGGGTTCCGTTAACTCGTACCTGTGCAGAGGGTTTAGAGTACAGTGCCCCTATCCATCTTAACATTTTAGGTCCCAATCCTATATGCCTCAGGGTTGCTATCATGAACTCCCAGTTAAGTCTGTCAAATGCCTTTTTGGCGTCTAATGACAAAAGTATTGCTGGTATCTTGTTTTTTTTGGCTTTTTGTATCAGGAATAATGTTCTTAGGATGCTGTCCCTTGTTTCTCTGCCAGGTACAAGCCTTGTCTGATCATAGTCTATCAGCCCTGCCATAAGAGGTTTTAATCTTTCAGCCAGTATCTTCGCATAATTTTTTATATTGACATTAATCAAGGAAATGGGCCTGTAACTGGAACAGAGTGATGGATCTTTTTCTTCCTTCCCTATAAGAGTTATGTGGGCTCTTAGAGCTTCTTCCCGCATTGTCATTCCTCCACCTATGGAGTTCATATATTCCTTGAAGTACGGTAGCAGGGTTTCCACATACCTCTTATAGTAAAGCGAAGTATATCCATCTGGGCCTGGACTCTTTCCCATTTTAATATTTTTAATTGTTTGAGTAATTTCCTCCTTTGATATTTCCTTATCTAGTTTGTTCATTTCTTCTTCTGCTATTTCCGGGAACCTTTTCTA
Organism: Rana muscosa; assembly: GCA_029206835.1. Classification (NCBI taxonomy): domain Eukaryota; kingdom Metazoa; phylum Chordata; class Amphibia; order Anura; family Ranidae; genus Rana; species Rana muscosa. The sequence continues at coordinate 1,174,551,746 of CM055122.1, forward strand.
AATATTGTTTAATTTTCCTACTTCTACTCTGTGATATTAGTGGGCTTTGATCTTTGTTTACATTATATAGATTTTGATAGTATTCTTGGAAAATATTTATTATCTCCTCCGTCAAGTGTCCCATCTCGCCCTTCTTGTCTTTCATTTTTGATATAAAGTTCTGGGTATTTCTAGGTCTAATTATCCTTGCTAGTAGTTTACTTGATTTATTCGACATCGCATAGAATTTCTTACTTGTGTAGCGGGTATTTGAATTTTGTAAGGACTCTGGTGGTGTGAAGTTCCTTGGGGTCCCTGGGTGGCACTGTTGCCTTGGGCCCGAGCTGAACACACACCGCGAACCAGGCCTTTTTGTCCTCCCCTGGAGCTGCTACAGCGGGGCAGGGAACCCGCTGTGATGCAAAGGGAGAGGTCATAAAGGGGGCGGAAGCCCTGATTTTGGGAGAGAGTCGGAGGACGTGGCCGCGCCCAGGCACCTTCAGCTTGGGTGCTGGCGTTCCGGTGTTCCAGGCCTAGGTGCCCTTGGCCTAGCTGGAACAGAGATGGAGTCCATCTCAGGCACCTTTAGCCTGGGGTGAGGTACTATGGCGGATGCCTGGGGCTCAGTACCTTCGACTGAGTTCCGCGAGGGTGGAGGAATTTGAGGGGGCCCTAACGCCTTAGGTGCCCGTGTCTGAGTTCGTGAGGACTGGTGCGCAGTAACTTCTCCGGAGAGTCCGGCGCAGCATCGCTGGTGACAGAGAGGCCTCCATTTCTCCCTTGGACGGATTTTTCCCTCTGACAGGGGCAAAGTGAGCGAAGGTAATTCACGTTCTATATTACCTAGTCAATGGCAGTGACTATTCACCACTGGTGACAACACAGTGGGCAGCAGCAAGAAGGGAAAGGATTGTGCCTCGATCTGTCCCCCCCATTATTCAAAAGGAGAAAAACTGTTTTGTTGCTTGGCAAGAAGAATAAAACTGAGTTGTACCTATTCACTGTGTGGAACTTGGGTTACTAAGCGAAGGAGTCAGGGACGAAGGACTGGACTTGACTCTAGGACATCTACACGAAAGCCCAATCTTCTGGCCTTCATCTCCTAGTAAAAGGAGGACACGGGCCGTGGTGTGTATCATCTCTCTCTCCCAGGTACCCCTAGACAACAGCCACATAACCGATAAAGCAAGGGAGAGAGGTGAGGCCGCTACACTTGTATTGTTGAATACCCATTTAGTTTCTTGTTCCATTAAGTCCCTAAGTTTTTCTCTTTTCCCAGTTAATGCTATCAAAATTTGTTCTTCATGTTTTTCTTTATGCTTCGGTTCTAAGTCCTAGATTTCTTCTAATAAAGTTTGTCTCTGGGCCTGTCTTATTTTCTTCCTCCTGACCTTTTCTGCTATCATCCTACCTCTCATATATGCTTTATGTGTTTCACATAAGATTGATGGAGCAACATTTTCTATGTTGTTTTCTTTGAAGAAGTGACCCATATCCTTCTCCAGCTCATCGGCTATCTTATTGTCTTTTAGGAGGGATTCATCCAATCTCCATGTTCTCTGAGCGACCAGGATTTCCCCTAATGCAAGGGTCACCTCGACCGGCGCATGATCAGAGTGCATAATTGATTTTATTTCAGCTCTTTTCAAACTTTCGAGTAGCTGATGGTCTATTAGGATATGGTCAATTCTAGAATATGACCTATGAATAGTACGTATAATCCTTGTCCCTTGGGTGTAAAATTCTCCAGGTCTCAACCAGATGCATTTGATATAGTTTATACTTAATGGCTCTCAAATATTTTCCTTCAGACCTTAATTATATGGGTTGAGTGTCTAGTACTGGATCAAAGACAAAGTTAAGGTCTCCCGCTAATATCACCTTTCCCTCCTTAAAGGCATCCACGCTGTTCAGAATTTTCCTCAGATACACTGCCAGCCGTACATTAGGGCAGTATACATTTACCAAGGTGACTTTCATATTAAATAGGAAACTAGGCTTGTGCAATTCGTTTCGTAACGAATCAAAATTCGTCCGAATTTAGCAACTTTCGGACATTCGGAAGCATTCGAATTTCCGAACAAAGCAATTACGAATAAAACCGAATCCAAAATAAATTATACCGCAAATAGCGAATGCCCGAATGTCTTCGGCATAATTTGTTATGAAAAAAGTTACGAATGTACGAATCCATACGAAGCACAATAACACTCACTCTGCTCTGCTCTCTGCTTCTCCCTCACCGTGCTGAACTCCCTCTCAAAATGGTGTACAGGGGTGGAGGCTATAGCCGCATGTAAAAAACGAAAGTAAAATACGAGATTTCTAATCCATTCGAAGCACAATAACACTCTGCTCTGCTCTCTGCTTCTCCCTCACCGTGCTGAATCCTCTCAAAATGGTGTACAGGGGCGGAGGCTATAGCCGCATGTAAAAAACGAAAGTAAAATACGAGATTTCGAATCATTACAAATAACCGCTATGTATTTAGAAAAGTACAAATCCATTTGAAGCACATTAGGCATAATAGGCAGCGTCGTCGTGAGAGAGACACAGAAAATTACGAATCAACGAACCCAAAAAAAGTTACGAAAGTAGGAGTTGTGTCCACAATCAACGAAAAACAATGTACCCTACCGAAAGTACGAATTATAAATCAACTAAAAATTCAACGAAAAATGTCGCTTGCGAAAATACGAATTAGTCCGAACACGAAAAATCCCGTCTAGCAAAATTACGAATGATTACGAATCAACAGGACCGAAAAGAAACGAACCGAAACTAACTGAATTTTTCCGTTGTGCACAAGAAACGAACCGAAACGAAACAAATTTTTCTGTTGTGCACAAGTCTATAGGAAACCCTTAATAAGGAGATATCTACCCTCAGGAGCTGATTCCATAGCTTCTAATATAAAATGAGTGCTTCTATTAAATCCTATCACAGTTCCCTTTGATCTTTTATTGGGCGAATAACAATGTATCCAGGTAGGGAAGTCTTTTGAGTTATTTTTAGATGTCATCTTAAAGTGGTTGTAAACCCACTTTTTCAACTTGCACCTACAGGTAAGCCTAGATTAAGGCTTACCTGTAGGTGCAATAAATATCTCCTAAACCTACACGGTTTAGGAGATATTTAGTTAAATGACAGGCGCCGCTGTCTACGGCGCATGCGCGCCGTAGGCAACGGTGCATTCATGGGGTTAATCCCATTCACAAAATCGCTGGGCGTAGCCGATTGTGACGGCTCTCGCGCGCATGCGCAGAGTGACGTCTCCGCCGCTCCGGCCAATCACAGCGCCGGAGCGGCGCTGTGATTGGCTGGTGCGGCGATACACGGAAGTAACCTTCCGGCTATCGCCACAGCGATGGATGTGGCTGAAGAGGGAGACGAGGACGGCTTCGGGGGCCCCGATCTAAGGTAAGTGATGCATAATGAGCTATTATGCTAGTCATATTAGCTCATTATGCCTTTCTCTTACAGGTAGTTTTAAAAAAAAAAATTCTAATGGTTTACAACCACTTTAAGATGAGTTTCTTGGAGAAACACTATGTTCGCCGATATTCCCCTCATCTCCTGCAGTATCTGGTATCGCTTATTTGGACTATTCAATCCACGCACACCAGCAGGAGAGGAAGGGCCTCGTATATTCTGCTTCCCTTAGGGAAGTTTCATCTGTCCCCAAGACCTTTGCGGAATTACGGATCATGCTTAGTATCCGAATCATACCTTCAAGACCAAATTTCAACAATAAAAATAGGCTGAGCTGAGACCACATGTACACCCCCTCCCCCCTCCATACCCCCCAATCACATTGCGCACCAATGTTGTAGGTCCCTTGGCCCAAGCCCCCCATACCATCTGGCGGGCGGGCCCTGCCTCAGGATACCTAATTTGCCCCCCTGTTCCCGGGGGGCCCGTCCTGAAAATTGGATTGGCCCTCAGGGCGCAGGTGGGCATTACTACTCCATCTTCCCCCCGCCAGGTGCATTCAGTGTTTAACATTTCATATTACTCTCTTTCTTCTATTGCATTAACACCCCCCCTTCCTCTACATTCTTGTATATTTTAGACCTAATAAATTAGGCTCTATTCCAGTCCTGGTCCTTCCACCTTCTCCAAGTTGGGGGTCTCTTTTCCCAATTATCCACTTGGATAAATTGTATATTGAGTCTGCTACAAAATTATTTTATAGCTATACACAATTAACTCAGGTGATAAAAAAAAAAACCCTCACTTGTTTACCCAACTTCCGAAGAAGATAGCAAAATTCTACCAACAGGATACAAAGGGGACCAAGGGTATATCAATCATTTACAGGGGATTACAGAGCAAGGATACCCTGGTTAAAACCCCGAACATTCTAGCCTGGGAAAAAGACATTGGAATGATATACACTGCTCCACATTGGGAGAAGGCAATTAAATTGCAACTGGCCACTACCAAAAGCACAAACCTGTGGGAAATGCACCAGAAAATACTTCTTCTCTGGTACCTTACTCCACACAGATTGTCAAAAATTTTCCCCGGCACCCCCTCGGAGTGTTGGAGAATGTGCGGAGAAAGGGGCACACTAACTCATATACTATGGGCATGTCCAAAAGTTAATTCATTGTGGGTTCAGGTTGAGAAACTGATACATACTATTTCACCTATTACTACACCATTACGTCCCGGAATGGCTATACTTTCCCTGGATTTGGATTTAGTCCCTGCTCCATTTAGAATTGTTGTCGCACACATACTGATGGCTACGTGCCTTACTATACTTAGACACTGGAAGAACATAGCAGCCCCAAAAATCCCAGAAGTTATAACCACAGTACAAACACATAGCACATACGAGATTCTCCATGCCTCAGCAATAGGACAATGTGATAAAATATCCAAATTGTGGGCACCCTGGCATAATTGATATGATAAGTAAACAAAGCAACGCTGACTAACTAGGGCAACGGTTACAACTCTGGTAACTGTTATTGTTATTTTCTACTTTTGATTTGAATTTTCTTTCTTAGTTCCTGATGATATGGTTACCCGGCACATGGGCTATATAGGAAAGGTGTCGTAAAGCACTGATAATGCTGACATACAACGGATGGGATTATAGGGTATATAGGGGGTTGAACACTGTGACCATATTGAGAGATTGCTAGTGATTGACCACAGCATGTTCCCATGTGAGGGAATTAACCAGTATCCCACTTCTACCATGTAAGGAATTACTAAACATGTCTAGCGAGATGACTATTACATCAGGGGACTGTGTTCCTATCTAACTCTGTTCTATTTTATTTTGTATTATTTGCTATATTATTTATGTCTCTTTATCTTTTGTATGATGAGTACCTCTTCATCTTTTGTATAATGAAAATCTCAATAAAAACTATTGAAACAAAAAATTATTTTATAGCTTCTGGGAACCTAACGTATGCTGACACCCCCTGATTTTTCACCAACAGACAAGCCGGAAAACCCCATCTATAGGGAATGTCATTTGCCTGCAGGTGGCTTACTAAAGGCTTCAGTGCTCTTTTACGTGCTAGAGTCTCTGGCGCCAAATCTGAAAAAAATAGATAATTGAATTCCTTTATATTCCATAGATTCATATTCATGGAACCTAACTGTAGTGTCCCTTGGTAAGTCCCTTTGAGTGCTAGATGCCCTCTGTATTCTGTGGGCCCTCTTAAATTGCATTGGCGCCATTCTATCACGTTTCAGGGCCGTATTGAATATCTCTCGTAGCACTTCTCCCAGTTCTGTATCTTTGACCTGTTCGGGAAGTCCTCTAACCCGTAAGTTCTTCTTCCTACTGTGATTCTCTTGATCCTTGAGTTTATATCGGGCATTCCTTATCTCTATCCAATCCAAATCGGCTCTGTCTCTTAGTTCTTTTATTGCACTTTTATGTTCTTTTAGCTGCTCTTCTATTCCCTCTACTCTTTGGAGTACACTCTGTATGTCTTTTTTTGTTGCACCCATCTCACCTTTGATTGTCCGTTCCAAGCGTGAGATCATTTCTATCATATCCATCATATCTTGTTTTGTTGGATGGTCTTGAGACCCTTCACCAGCTGTCTCAGGTAAATGTTGTCTCTCAGGTGTTTTCTTGTTTTTTGTTTCTGGAGATCGGGTTTTACTAGGTTTATTTTTGCCAGGGGTCCTGTCACTCCTCTGATCGATGTCTGGGTGCCCCTTATTTTTTATAGATGTCATGGAGGCTGATTCTGTTTTTTTACTGGGACTCTCATCAATTTGGTCAGTCCCTTCTGAAACCCGGTAGGACTTTATAGTGTTACGGCTAGTGCCCTCCCCCTGGTTTTCCTTTAGGCCCTTCTTTCCCATCTTCTCCCTACCGTAGGACCTTAACTCCAGCCGAAGACAGATTATTTTATCCTCAGAGGGGAATACAGGACAAAACAAAAAAGGGGGAGAGAAAAAAAAAAGGGGGGCCAAAAGAAAAAAAAAAGAGTAATTTTCTCCCTTGCTTCTTCTTTCTCTCTTGGACAGTAATCTCTTTCCCTATATCCAATCTGTGCTCTGCCGATTATAATTATTACTGTCTTTCGTCTTCCAGCAAAACCCAGGTGTTACTGAGCCCTCAGGTATGTCATGTTGTAACAGATTGTCGGAAAAAATCACATATCACATAATGTCATTATCTTCCTCAGCCTCTGATAAAAGTCAGCCGTACCCACAGTTTTATCCACGGTAATATTCACAACTGGGTTAGCTTTTCAACAATTCAATAAAGGACAGAAGGGCCAGAGAATATAATCCACCTCTTGACTTAGTACCAATGTTCAACAAATTATTCTCAGCTGGTCAAGTTTTATCAACAGTTCAGCAGTTCATTCATAAACAGGAGAGTCAGAGAATAATGAATGAGGAAAAAATTGTCAGATTTTCATCTGATTTACCCCTCCGCTGTACCAGGTCTTTTCCCAATTTTTTTCTACTTTCTCCTGATTTTGGCTTTTACTGGGTTGCGGCTGGATTGCAGCTTTTTACATCGCACTTCTCTCTCCCCTACTCCCGTGAACAGCCGTGATCTCCGTTCATCTGGTCCTCCATCACGGTCCGGTCCTCCTCTCCGCTGCGCTGCGACACTCCAGTGCCCAGCGCAGTATCGGGGGGGGGGAGTCCCGTGAGAGCCCAGCAGTCTCCGCAGCCATGGCCGTCCCAGCTTCTCAGCTTCCTCCAGAGCCGCCGCTCCCTCGGATGAATGACCTTAGCCTCCGCCTCGGCCTCCACCCAGGTCACTGCTTCTCCGCTTCACTGTACCACGCTTATCCACGCTCACCAGCCGCTATCCAGGACTCGGGATTCAGGGCTCTCCTGCTGCTCTCACTACCGTGCCTTCCGCAAGCTGATACAGCTGATACATGTAGCTATATAGTATAATAACCAAGTCCGCCTACTTCATGTTTGAATGCCTGGGGGTTCCTTTCACTCTTCTTACGATCACCTGGAGGGAAACATGGAGCCTGCCGCTACCCACTGCTCTACGGCGCCATGTTGTTGCTCCGCTAATACTTCTAATTGATATGTGTGATCATCAGTTATATTCCTTTTTACAAGGAAATTTATGGAAATTAATAAAAGAAAATCTGTTATGAGTTAATTCAGAGTTCTATGAATGCCTTCCTTACTTGTTATACTGTGAAGTTTAACAATTCCATTAATTTAGAATTTCCTTCAGTGGTTCCTCAGTCTTTCTAATTATCCTTTTTTTTTCTGCATCTCATTTATACATTGCTTTAATATTTTACCTTTGTGGTAAACTCTACAGTGCATCCAAGATGCATCAATAGGATAGTGTGCAGTGATGCAAAATTTGTATTAATTAAATGTATATACCTTTAGGCCAACCAGTGCTTATTCAATCCCAGCCCATACATTTTCTAGTTAGTAGAATCACCACTCTCCTTGACATAATCCAGGGTGGATGGATTGTTGTGGAGTTTATGGACATCATGTGGGCAAGTCACATGCCTGGGCACTAGCATCCAAGCATGCAATGTGCACACTCTCATCTCCCTGTGAGCGCACATTATATTATTTTTCTGCATAGCCATGTGATCATAGTAAGTAGCAGGAGCTGAACTCTCACTTATACTCATAGCTGAACATCAGCTGTGTTGCCATGGATGCCATTTAATCATCCTCTCAGATTTAATAGAGTGAAATCCTTTACAAACAAAATAAAATTTACACCTGTCAGCCATAACATTAGGATCACTGACAGATAAAGTGAATAACATCGATTATTTCGTTACAATGGTATCTGAAAGTCAGTGAGATATATTTGGCAGCAAGTAAAGATGTTGTCCATGATGTCCATGAAGTTGATGAGTTGAAAAGAAAAAAAATGGGCATCACAGTTTGTTGTATATTGGGCTGCATAGTCGCAGACCGATTAGGGTGCCATGCTGAGCCATGTCCACAGCCAAAATTGCCTACAATGGGAACATGAGCATCAGAACTGAACACTGAGAAATAGAAGAAGGTGACCTGGTCTGATCAATCACGTTTTCTTTACATCATGTGGAGGTTGGGTGCTTGTGCATCACTTACCAGGGGAGATGGTGTCAGGGTAAACTATGGAAAGAAGGAAAGCTGGCAGAGGCAGTGTGTTGCTTTTAGTAATGTTCTGCTGGGAAATCTCAGGACCTGCCATTCTTGTGGATGTTACTTTGACACATACCACCTACCGAAACATTGTTGCTGGCCAAGTACACTTCTTAATGGAAATGGTATTCCCTGATGGCAGTGACTTATTTCAGCAGGATAATGCCCCCTGCTACACTGCAAAAATGGTCCAAAAATGGTTTGAGGAACACATTAATTAATTCAAGGTGTTGACTCCAAATTCTCCAGATCTTAATCAGCTTCTGTGGGATGTGTTCGAAGAACAAGTCGACTTCATGGAAGTTCACAAATTACTGGACTCAAAGGATCTGCTACTGATAGCTTGGTGCCAGATACCATAGCATACCTTGAGAGGTCTACTGGCGTCCATGTCGCCATGGGTCATCAGGGCTGTTTTAGTGGCAAAAGAGACTGTTCTGGTGGCAAAAGTGGGACATCATAAATACAGTGCCTTGAAAAAATAATTCATACCTCCCAAAATTTTTCAAATTTTGTCATGTTACAACCAAAAACATAAATGTATTTATATGTGGTAGACCAACTCAAAGTGGCACATAATTGTGAAGTGAAAGGAAAATGATAAATGGTTTTAATGGTTTTATTTTATTTTTACAAATAAATATGTGAAAAGTGTGGTATGCATTTGTATTCAGAGCCCTTTACTCTGATACCCCTAACTAAAATCTAGTGGAACCAATTGCCTTCAGAGGTCACCTAATTAGTAAATAGAGTCCACCTGTGTGTAATTTATTCTCAGTATAAATACAGCTGTTCTATGAAGCCCTCCAAGGTTTGTTAGAGAACTTTAGGGAACAAACAGCATCATGAAAGCCAGGGAACACACCAGACAGGTCAGGAATAAAGTTGTGGAGAAGTTTAAAACAGGATTAGGTTATAACCAAAAATATCCTAAGCTTTGAACATCTCACGGAGTACTGTTTAATGAATTTTTTGAAAATGGAAAGAGTATGGCACAACTGCAAACCTACCAAGACATGGCCATCCACCTAAACTGACAGGCCGGGCAAGGAGAGCATTAACCAGAGAAGCAGCCATGGTAACTCTGGAGGAGCTGCAGAGACCCATAGCTCAGGTGGGAGAATATGTCCACGAGACAACTATTAGTCATGCACTCCACAAATCTGGCCTTTATGGAAGAGTGGCAAGAAGAAAGCTATTGTTGAAAGAAAGCCATAAGAAGTCCAGTTTGCAGGTTGCGAGAAGCCATGTGGGGGACACAGCAAACATGTGGAAGAAGGTGCTCTGGTCCGATGAGACCAAAATTTAACTTTTTGGCCTAAAAGCAAAACGCTATGTGTGGCGTAAAACATGGTGGTGGCAGCATCATGTTGTGGAGATGTTTTTCTTCATCAGGGACAGCAAAGCTGGTCAGAGTTGATGGGAAGATGGATGGAGCAAAAAGGCAATCTTAGAAGAAAACCTGTTAAGCCCTGTACACACAATCGGTTTTACCGATGAAAACAGTCCGGACAAACCGATCGTGTGTGGGCCCCATCGGACTTATTTCCATTGGTGAAAAAAAAATAGAACATGTTTTAAATTTTTCCGATGGAAAAAAAAACGATAGGAAATTCCGATCATCTGTGTGGAACTCCATTGGAGAAAAAACCCACGCATGCTCAGACTGAATTTGGAGACGGAAGCGCTCGTTCTGGTAAAACTGAAAAGCACAGAGACTGAAAAGCGCAAATCGGCTCTCACCAAACTTTTACTAACACGCGGTATCACGAAATCAGCAAAAGCAGCCCAAAGGGTGGCGCCATTGGATTTGAATTTCCAATTTATAGTGCCGTCGTACGTGTTGTACATCACAGCGTTTGGGACAGTCGGAATTTTGTCTGATGGTGTGTAGGCAAGACTGATGGAAGTCAGCTTCATCGGAATTCTGATGGAAAAATCCATCGGATTTGATTCCATCAGAAATACGATCGTGTGTACAGGGCTTTAGAGTCTGCAAAAGACTTGAGACTGGGGTGGATCTTCACCTTCCAGCAGGACAATTACCCTAAATTTACAGCCAGAGCTACAATGGAATGGAATGGAATGGAATACAATGGAATGGTTTAGATAAAAATATATTCATATGTTAGAATGGCCCAGTCAAAGTCCAGACCTAAATCAAATTGAGAATCTGTGGCAAGACTTGAAAATTGCTGTTCACATACACTCTCCATCCTATCTGATAGAGCTTAAGATATTTTGTAAAGAAGAATGGGCAAAAATGTCACACTCTAGATGTGCAAAGCTGGTAAAAGACATGTAGCTATAATTACAGAGAAAGGTGGTTCTACAGGGTATTGACTCAGGGGGACTGAATACAAATGCATGCCACACTTTTCACATATTTATTTATAATAAAAAAAATGAAAACCATTTATCATTTTCCTTCCACTTCACAATTTATGTGCTACTTTGTGTTGGTCTATCACATAAAATCCCAATAAAACACAATTTCAAGGGGTATGAATACTTTTTCAAGGCACTGTATAAATATATATACACACACACTATATCAGGGATATGCAATTAGCGGACCTCCAGCTGTTGCCAAACTACAAGTCCCATCATGCCTCTGACAGAATTAAGCATGTAACCCAGAGGCAGAGTCTCGCTATGCCTCATGGGACTTGTAGTTTGGCAACAGCTGGAGGTCCGCTAATTGCATATCCCTGCACTATATTGTCAAAAGTATTGAAACGCTTGCCTTAACGCACATGAAATTTATTGGCATCATAGTCTTAGTCAGTAGGAGTTCAATATTGACTTGGCCCAGACTTTGTAACTATTACAGCTTCAACTCTTCTGGGAAGGCTGTCCACAAGGTTTAGGAGTATAGCCCCATACACACTATCAGTTTTCTTGCAGGTTTTTCTCTTCAGGTTTACCAAAACCATGCAGTGCAAGGGCCTGCCTGATTGCATACGAATTGAAACTCTTAAGGTTTGACCTCATATTAGATGGTTTTGGTAAACCTGAAGAGAAAAACCTGCAAGAAAACTGATAGTGTGTATGGGGCTTATGTCTATGGGAATGTTTGACCATTCTTTCAGAAGTGCATTTGTGAGGAATTTGTGTGCAAATGCCCATTTACATATTGCGAATAACAAAAAACGTGAGAATACGTTTCCGCACACGTGTGCGAATTTTCGCAAACGCATTTGCTTGAAAATGCGCACAAATACATACAAATAAAAGTCAAAAAAAGTAGATGCTCAAACAGGAGTATCGTGTACAAGAGGCCTTAGGGGGTGTGATTTATGTTGAAGTGTTCTGCTTGAGGCATCAGCATACCAAGACATTTTGGACAATTTCATGCCAACTTTGTGGGAACAGTTTGGGGATGCCCCCTTCCTGTTCCAACATGACTGCGCACCAATGCACAAAGCAAGGTATATAAAGGCATGGATGAGCGAGATTGGGCTGGAGGAACTTCACTGACCCGTACAGAGTCCTGACCTCAACCCGATAGAATACCTTTGGAAAGAATTAGAGCGGAGACTGCAAGCCAGGTCCAATATAAGTGCCTGACCTCACAAATGCGCTTCTGAAAGAATGGTTAAACATTCCCATAGAAACATTCCTAAACCTTGAGGACAGCCTTCCCAGAAGATTGGAAGCTGTTATAGCTGCAAAGGGTGGGCCAACTCAATAAGACTGGGATGCCATTAATGTTTAAGTGAGTGTAAATGCAGGTGTCCCAATACTTTTGGTAATATAATGTGTGTGTATGTATATATATATATATATATATATATATATATATATATATATTCTATATTGTCAAAAGTATTGGTACACCTGCCTTTACACAACAATATATATATATATATATATATATATATATATATATATATATATATATATATACATAAAGAGAAAGACAGAAAACAACCCCTCCAAACATCACACATGACATGTTATCTTGATTTTTGGCACAAATTAAAACATTGAAGTAAGGGTTTGATTTCATGACATTGATGCAATGTGCCACCTCAACTGTTCCCTATATTTTTAGCAGTTAGGTACTATATGTGTATACCAAAATGCTCTGTCTCTCATACCCCTATCACAACAGCATTGATGTCACAGGAGGTTGGAGATTTCATTGCCTGCTCATTTGAATACAGAAGAGTGGGCAGTGAAAAGAATGTTCACACACAACCCCACCCCATGATGTTGGGCACAATTAATTATTGGGTTTGTAGTAGTATCCTGAGCCCTGGACTGCTGTGGCTGACATCACACGCCACACATCTTTTGAACTATGCACTGAAATGCAGTATGATAGAATGTACAGTAGAGGTAGGCTTAACCGCTACAGATGTTTATTTTTTTTTTTACAGATCAAAGGCAGAATAATGCTGTAAATTTTGCTCAAATCCATCACTTTCTTGTTTGTCTTTTTTGCACTTCCAAGATACTTTTTGAAGATTTGCTTTCATCCATTCCTAAACATGCCCCAAGCAACTCTTTATCTTGATTTTAGAGGATTACCTAATTATGTGTATTGGCATGGTAAGCACCTGGTTAAGTTGCTGGTTAGATTCCTCTTTACACTCTGCATTTTGCAGTTTGGAACCATATATTCTTTTTAAAGTTTTTTTTTTTTTCTTTCTGAAGCGTACAGATAAATTTTCTACCTTTATTAAAGCCCTATGTTTTGCACAGAAGGTTAAAGTTGGCTTCATAATTGTTCTATATTTAATAATGTTAGTTGTCCATGAATGATATAGGTTTTAAACATAATATACCACTTAGAGAAAATCAGCAGTTATTTTATGTAGCTATTCTAGGTTGTCTTTCTGTTTATATGGCTTTATTTTCTGATATTAATGTTTGTAGACACCTTAAAGTTTGAATTCTATAGAAGCATCCACACTGGGTCTGTAGGTCAATCAATGTTTCACAATCTTATTTTCTTTTTGTAAGTTACAGCATGTCTGTCTTCGTAAGATTCACTTCCAGGTCTGATTTCTTATCTGTGTGCTGCAGATTTGTCATTTCCATTAGATTCTAGACTGATCTTGCTGTATTGATTATGTTGCCTGTACACACTAGTTCAGGGGTGTTCTACTCCAGCCCTTTTCTGACTCATTGTAAACCATATCTTACGACATTTACTGCAGTATGTTGGAAAAATACTACAAATGTGTGCAAATCCTGACTCTTGAGGACTAAAGTTGGGCATCCCTGCAGTAGCTGGTGCCTTATTCTGCTAAATACCGTATTATCTCATAAATTAAGTCTGTTTCTTTTAACATTCAATCTGATAATATCCAAAATGTTGAAAGTGCAGCATTTACAGTTCAGGTTTGTTTTAACTGTTTGAATACTCTTTCCAATCTTATTTTTATCATGCATTATAACCTTTCTGAAACTCCAAGCATATCCTGTACTTTATACAAGTAGGGCAGTGGTGGTCAACTTTCTTACTGCAAGTGCAGCCCCTGACATCACCAAAAGGCCACACATATGATTAGGTGAATATTCATTATGAGAGACAGCAGACACACAACAGGCTATAGTCAAAGACTATGGGCATGATGCAAGAGATGGTCAAGGACTGTAGACATAATACAAGAGATGGCCAGAGACTGTGGATATAATACAAGAGATGGTCAGAGACTAATTAGCCCTGAAACCACTACAAGGTGTTAGCGAATTTACACACCTCAATCAATGGTTAAATAATGAATTAAATCACCTAGAAAATTAGATTATAGCAAATAAAAAGGAAAAAATGGTATGTGACAAGATTGATTACGATACCAACAACGTACACATCTGGAAACGCAGGCGTAACTGTAGTGGTGCGTCCCAATCCAATAATGGAACAAAAAAGCATGTCAGTTTCTTTGACACAGAACTGGAACAGTGGGATGACACTCTGGCTGCCTTGGACTCTGAACCATCACCGGATCGCCCATCTACCAGCAGCCAACTGGACAGGTCTACTCCGGTTCCCCCAAAAAATGGGGGCAAAAAATCCCATCAGAACAGGAGGGGTTGGAGCAGCCACAGAAATACAGGGGGGCATGCCGCGGGCGGAGGAAATGCAGGCTCCGAGGAACAGACAAGATACCCATCCCAGCATCAGACACGCAGGTTGTAACAGACTTCTCTAATGTTCTTAATCTTTCTGACAGAACACTCAACAGGTGGAGAAGTGTCTCTTTTGTCCAAGGGACTTAATTTCTATCCAGAGAGACTCTTTAATTTGTTTGATACAATTGTGGACGTCAATAGGTTTGTGAGGAATTTAACAATTAAAAGGCACTATTTTTCAGCAGATACTGGTGTCTCCAAACAATCAAATTCTGCATCTGTTGATCCTATACCAGCTAATGATGAATTTTCTTTCATGGAACATTGTGCTATTAGAGATCTAGAGGAGTTGACAGTGGAAAGTGATACTGATGGTTGTCTGCAGGTGTGTGCTGGCTCCGTCAGATCGGTTCAATTTAAATCTATTACAAACTTTTATCCAGTGAACCCACGGTCTGCTGATATGTCTAAGTTCCAAAAAGTAGTTGAACACTATCTGACGGTCCTGGCACACTAGACTCAACAGGGTGAGACAGCATGGCATGACAATTTTACTAGTGAGGAGAGATTGGCACTAAGAAAAACCTGAGTGAGGATGATACAATTATTGTTCGTAATTCAGATAAGGGAGGTTTGATTGTGGTCCTAAACACGGAGCAATATAGACAGGAAGCTATCTGACAATTATCTGATCGGTCTACATATGGAATACTGAGTGGGGACCCCACCAAAAAGTTTAGAGGTGAACTTCTGGGGTTGATACGTAGGGGTACAAGACTAGGTTTATTTGGTTCAAAGGAGGCCGCGTCTCTAGTCCCAGACTGTCCCGTTCTCTTTACGTTTTATCATTTGCCAAAAACACACAAGGGGTTAGACCCCCTGCATGGCAAGCCCATTATATCGGGTATTAATTCCCTCAACGAGCGGTTGGGACAATGGTTGGACAGACAGCTACAGCCTTTGGTGAGCCAGCTCCCAGGATATCTTAAAGATACCAATCACCTCCTGTATGTTATGAAAGATCTCAGGTGGGAAGAGGATTACTCATGGGTCACCTTTGATGTGAGCAGTCTTTATTCCTCCATCCCCCATAACCAGGCAATAATATCTGTGCTCTTTTATTTGGAAACGCTAACTGATTTACCAATTAAACACCAACTTTTTATTGTACACATGCTGGAGTATTTACTGTAACACAAGTTCTTTGTGTTCAATGGGGATTTCTCCTTACAGAGGTGTGGGGCAGCTATGGGAGCGAAATTTTCGCCCTCACTGGCCAACCTGTATATGGGTTAGTGGGAGCGGTACCACATCTTTGGGGGTAGAAATCCCTATAGAGCTGAGGTTGTTGTTTACCTTAGATTTATAGATGATCTGTTGCTGGTTGTGCATAGGGGAGTGGAACTTATGCCATCCATCCTTGCATATCTTAACGACAATAGCCTAAATTTTTCATTCACTGGCACTGCAGACAGCAGTTTCATGTGTTTTTTGGATGTTTGCCTGACAGGTGTTGATGGTAAAGTATTTACCACTCTTTAAAGGAAACCCCTCTTAGGCAACTCTCTTTTTCGTGCCCAGTCGGGCCACCCAAGACATACCATCAAGGGTATCCCTGTTGGCCAATTTTTGCGGATTAGACATATTTGCAGTGATAATGAACAGTTTGAAAGGGAGGCCCGGTCTCTGTATAGGAGATTTTTACAGCGGGGATACCCTAGATGGATGCTTGATAGAGCTCTTATTATAGCCAGACAGAAAGATAGATCTGAACTAATAAACAAGGTGGCCCGGCAGAAGGCCAATAAATGTAACCAATTAACACTCTCCACTCCCTTTAGCAGTGAATTCAATATGATAAAACTGATTTTCAACAGACATTTACCTACCCTGTTCTTGGATGATACTTGTTCCGAGATCTTAAAGGGAGGAGTCAACATTGTTTCACATAGAGACCTGTCTTTGGGTTGTTCCCTGGCCCCTAGCTTCTTTCACACCAAAGCCCCTCGATCGGTCACATGGTTACATTGCAAGGGTAACTACAGGTGCGTGGCAACAGGATGTACCTGTTGCAGTCACATCCATGGGGGTACCACATTTAGTTCCACTGTTAACCACAAAGTGTATAATATCGGATCCTTCTGCAACTGCAACACTAGCCATATCGTTTATTTAATCACATGTGTTATCTGTGAAATGTAGTATGTGGGAAGAACCGCAAGACGCCTTAGGGATCGTTTTCACGAACATGTTTATAGTGTGGAAAATAATTTGCCAACCAATGTGGCCAAACACTTCAACATGTGCCACAATGGGGACAAAACAGCCATGCGGGTTCAGGTTATTGAAAAAGTCAGGGTGCCAAGGCGGGGGGTGATGCGTTCCGGTCTCTATGTTGGAGGAAGGTATTCTGGATTTTCCATCTCCAGACTCGCATTCCGCTCGGGCTCAACTTCGAGTCGGATGTCAGTCATTTTTATGAATGAGTCCCACTGTGCCTCCCTCTGTACATGAAATAGGATGCTAATATAGGACCCGCCTCCACGCATGCTGGCTATATTTCTATCACTTGTTCTACTGTTTTTTAACTGTGTGGAGAATTATTGTGGGATTTATATCTGTCGGATAGATTGCTGTGCGATCACTCGCTGTGCGATCTGTATTGGTTCATGTATGGGCTCTGTCGGACAGCATTCGTGTCCTTACATCTTCACGTTATTGTGTGCAATCTGGTGAACTTAGTTGGTTCCTTGTCTGGGTTTTGGATTTACTTATGAGATAGTATTAATAATATAGTATTATTAGATATTTATTAAATTACTTTTTATTTTTACTTTTATCTTTTGACATCTATCCATGAGTATTTCCTACCATCTCCATCCGCATGTGTTTTTGTGTGAACGCATTGGACCAGAGTTTATATTATTGTATATATGGTACTTGCATGTAGGATTAACATCCAGGTATCATATGAAATTTATGATTGTACTGGGATATATGCGTCCTTACAGACCCTGCGATGGAGGCAGTTTTTTTATGATGTAAGCATGTGTGCGTGTGCATGTGCACATGCATTCATGGAGTTGGGTTTTTCTACGGACTTGCACTGAGGAATAAATGATTTTATATGTATGTCTCTTGCATGTGTATGCGGGTGCATGTACATATGTGCACCTGCGTATACATGTATGTTCACACTAGAAAAAGGGTTTCATACTCAATACAATCTTTGTCCTCCTTTCCCTTTGACAATGTATGCATTTATTTTTCCTTTTTCAATGTTTTTATTAGTGTTGTTTATGTATGTTATATACAAAGTTTCTATGCGATTGTCGGTCCATGTCCTTGTGTGTATGGGAGATCTCTGACCTTCAGTTTGATTTTGTATTTGAATCTCTACCGAGATGCTCCTTGGGGCTGAAGATTTGTGACTGATCGGGCTGTGAATTACTGCTGATTATCACCGCCCCCCGAACACCTGTAGCTACTGGAGCGGTCTATTTAAGATCTATCAGTTATCTCAGTCATTGTAATGATTAAGCACAAGATGTATGTGTGAAACGAGTCTAAGTGACCTGATTTTGGTGTCTTTGGTGTCATCACTGTGAACAATAAAAGGCAATCAGGATCTCTGGATTTCCCATGGAGTCGGGCCGGGGCTGGCACTCTATGAGACACTCCATTTCAGGCTCTCTTCATACACCTGGAGCAGCTGTTCTTTTTTCTTGTATGATGGTCAGAGACTGCTTGCATGCTATAGGAGTTGTTGGGGATGGGGAACATGCTTTAGTAGACAGCCATAGACTAGAGACATATTACAAGGTTCTAGAAATCACTACTATAACAGGGCAGTAAGGAAACACAGATAAGTGTCTGCACAGAAAAGTGCCAAAGGGCCGCATGCAGCCCCTGGGCCACAGGCCAGGCACCAGGGAAGTAGAGTCTATAAATTCTGTCACATGTGTATAAAAAAAAATCATACATATTACACAACAAAAACAACAGCACATGAAGGTCTACAGTATATGCTTTATATAAAGTGTACCTTTTTCAAGAATTATCCTGTGATAAACAACTGGTCTTTCTGAAAGGATTGCTGTTTGAATTTTTATTCTTTAATTAGTTTTTTTGTATGCACTGTACTCAACAATGCAATGAGGTTGATTTACCAAAGGAATAGAAACTGGTTGATCAAATTAAACACAGTTTCATCTTATTCAGTGAACCAAGTGAATATTAACTTTGCCAAGTAAACAGTAATTATTCCTTTAATAAATTAAATCCATACACTTTGTAATTTTTGCAATTTTACCACCTTTTTGGGAACTCAAATATAACATAAAAGGTGTTACAGTCACCAATCGGCTCATGAAACAGAGGCATTAGAGATGCCCAGCGGAACACACCCCATTCTGGCAAACAAGCCATTCATTCTTTGATTTGTTTGTCTTCCAGGCTCTGGATACCTTAGCAATGGTACTGACTCTCACTACCATGATGGAACAGGAACTGATGATGGTGGTTCTCTCCTACTAAGAACATGGCTTCTCACCCTCTACCGTTCCTTCTCAAAGCTATGTGAAAGATTTACTATGTCAGAACTACCCTCACTAGTTGGTACACTACCACAGACTGTAGAAACATTTTACTCAGGGCCCCCACTGCCTTTGACCGCTATTTCCTCATTAACCACCCATCATGTCTCAAAAGCACCATGGCTCTCCCAGCTCACTGGACTCATGGGGAAACCCTAGCACTCCAGAACAGTCCACACCTCAGTCGCCTACAGCACAGAGCACCTCACAGGTCCTACCAAACATTCAGAAGCGTCCTCAGTGGCAACAGTTCTTCAGAAGCAGGAGTAGCCCAGCAGTGCACATAGTTCCCCCTTCACAGGACAATAAACCTGAATGCCTTGTGGTCTCATCTTCAACATCAGACACAGCGAGTACTCCATGTGGACTGTAACCACCTGTTCACACCTTGGATTCTGACCTTGTGGTCTTTGGTCTGGGAGACTTACCCTAAGTGGCTCTAATTTTCACCCCCACACTAAAGCATCCTTTAGTGCAGGGATATGCAATTAGCGGACCTCCAGCTGTTGCAAAACTACAAGTCCCATCATGCCACTGCCTCTGGGTGTCATGCTTGTGGCTGTCAGAGTCCTGCTATGCCTCATGGGAATTGTAGTTCTGCAACAGCTGGAGGTCCGCTAATTGCATATCCCTGCTTTACTGAATCTATTCCTACGCTGGGTACATTTTTCCCTTCTCTCTGAGGCTTATCCTCTAATGATTCCTCTTTGGACCCTGATGTGGGGCCAGGTGATTATGTTACATGGAAGGAATATGTCAAGCATATCTCTACAAACTGTATTTCCATCTCCTTGTTAAGAAAGTAGACAGCTTGTAGAACCGAGATTGGCTCCTTTTGTTCAAACCTCCACCACCTTTCTGACAAAGTGGATACTATTGGGACCTAAAGTCATCTGCAAACAGCTTTCTGCTGAACATTTGATGGAGCCCACAGAGCTCCTAGATCTCTTACCCCCCATATAGGCAGAGGGACATAATTTGCAGAATACTGTACATGACTTATGTATTATGTGTGTGACCAGGAACATGAGTTCTAGCAAATCTATCAGCAACACTGCAATAGTTCCCAGACTTATCTTGGATCACTCTACAACAAAGATGCACTCTCCAACTGTTGATTACCATCCTGCGAGACAATTCAATCAACTAAAGATGGGAGTTTCCTTTCAGTCTGACAAATATGAAAGATGCTACATTATCCACAATTCACTTTTCAGAAGATCTCCCCTTCATTTTTGGGGGGATCTAAACGTGTATTGTATTGTCTTACCATTCCTGGATAGGATCCCCTCCCTGCCTTCCCTTCTGATGCTATGAGTTGGCAACTGATTCAAAGTTGAAAGACAAATAAGTCCCAAAATAGAATCAAGATTGGCACATTTGCTCTCTGGGTTATGTGTCTATGCATTTTTTTTTCACCGTTCTTGCTCGGAAGTGTCAATCCAAGCTTTTGAGTGGGCTTGTGATAAATATAGGAAATTGTGGTGCACAGAAGGGTTTGTGACACAGCCCTGGACAAAATCATCTAGACTCTAAATAATTAATGTCCATAAAAAGTCCAGAAATAGTGCATCAATGCTAGTTAGCATCGGCGCCAGCCATCCTCAGAATTGACCAGCCCTGTGTGTGGAGATTAGAAGGAGCAGTGAGCTCTGAGCACATAGCCTGTTGTCATTCCAGCCCTTCCATCTGGTGACATCACTTCTGCCGGTGGGTGCAATTGACACTGGTTTTGGAGAACTTCCTGGTGTGCACAGGGTGTCCATGCTCCAACACTTCCACCTGCGGCTATTGGAGTCCACTGGTGGGTCCTACAGGACAGGGATGAGCGGCAGAGATTCTTATACATGATGGTCAAGACTTTCTACTGTATCTTGTGAATGATTTTTAACCTCTTGTGAATAAATTATTTATTTTAATATTGCACTTAGGTGGTGCTTCTTCCCCCCCCCCCCTCTTTTATGTTGTGTACACTCTAGCTGTTTTGTGGCTGCTGAGTAATCTGGTATTAGGTATTAGGTATGACACACCTGCTCTCTCAGGTCTGTCTTCAAAATATTGGGGACTGGAACCAGCAGACCGGATTTGGTGCTCTATGGCTTTGATCTTTATAAATCATCTACTGTACCTCCACAATAGTTTTTTCACTATCCCTTAATACAAATACGCACAGTTTTTTTTACAATAAAGTTATTTGTCTTTCCAGGTGTTTGTTTATACTAAAAGTATGTACTTTTGATGCCTAGTTGTTTTTATAGGTTGATTTTAGACAAGGTAGATAGTGAGGATCACAGGCTTGTGTCGCTCTCAATAGTCTCCCTTGCTGCCCAGTTTTCTTCTGGTACCTGAACCCATGATGTTCGTGGCACTCCTGGAGTGACAGAGAAGACCATTTCAGAGTGTTTCAGAAATATTTCCTGTTTACCTTTATTTATGTATTTACTTTTTCCTTGTTACCCTCTTTCTCTCTTCTTTATTTATGTTTTGGTCACATTACTTATTGGCCAGCATTGAGAGGCTGCACTCTGGTAGTGGAGTATGGTCCTTCTCGATTTTGCTGTCTGCTTTGGATATGCTTCTTGCAGAACTGAAGAGGGTTCTGGAAAACATTTCGGCTCCACGGGGTCCTATCAGTTTGCCTCCAGTTATTACCCTATTAGCTATTTACTCCATCATGTAATAGAAAATTGACCAGAGTGGCCATACTTATTAAGCTGATTGAGCACTTTCGCTGCTCAGATATTACCCAGCAGGTCGATATTTATTGCTGCAGGAATATATTGGCCCAGTTAAGGTTATGCTCTGTAATGTATACAACATGATCACCTCACAAATCTAATTTTTATAGCAACTTCTTAAATGCCTCTATTCCATTGAGCACTCCTGTTTACTACTGGCAGATGATTTTCATCTGTCATTTTCATCCATCATGATCATTTCTCTCTAGGGACTACCGAACCTCTACACGCCTACTAACCAATCTATTTTGTCTTTTTAGAAAACTTGGAAAATCTGGAAAAATTACTTATTCGATATTTACAATATATATATATTTTTTTATCTACTCCGCATGTTATTCATGATAAGACAGGTCAGAAAACTTTGGATCCTAATGAAACTGTGGAAAATTAGTCAAGCAAAAAAAGTACTACTCTAATGCTGATATCAGCCAACATGACATGTAATGAATTGGTTAAGATCATATAAAACAGCTTGTTAGACTACAATACACTACAGAAAAATGACAACAGATCACACACAGAGCACCGACTCACTGTGACCAAAACGAAATCAGGAAATGTAAGATGACTTCATCTCTGATCTCCACCCAAAGGTGAGGTCCCTCGCCTTGCCATTATTTTGTGGAAATGTAGTACTCCTTATATTAGGCGGTATGTCATTATCAAAAGGGGATCCCATGGTTCTTCAGGTATCGATCAATACCTACATGACAGAGGAATCCTGAAGTTTACAGAGAAGGATATTTCCTGTCTAAATAAACCCATCACCCTTTAGGAAATACAGGAGACCCTCATACATCTTCAGAACTATAAGGAACCTAGCCCTGAATATTACTTATTTTATAAGGAACCTAGCCCTAAGAACTATAAGGAACATAGCCCTAAATATTACTTATTGTAAGTTCTTTTCCACAGTCCTTCTCCCACACTTGAGTACTGTCTTCAATTTCATTTGAAAAGACACTTTAAATCCCTATATTATGTTATATTCATGTTACATTCATATATTAGTCTTCCCTAAATTTGGTAATAATCCATAAGACAGCGCTAGTTATCTATTGCTCCCGGAGGCTGCAGTTAAACCTAACATTTCTGTTCTCCACCTGTGTAATACAGCGCTGTTGTAAGCCCCTTTTTAAGGCCATACAGGTATTTTACTCATCCTTATCATACTATTCACTAGTGTTGGGCAAATGGTTCTGTCCAAGCATGATTTTCGGGCCGAACATTGGCTGTTCGCTCACGTTCAGGGAACACCCGAACTTGTAGGGTGTTTGGCGAGCCCCGCCAAACGCCCAGAAATGCACTGCACACTGCATTCTGTGCCCTGATTGAGCAAGGCTTTACCCAATCAGGGCACAGTAAAAGCTGATTGTTAAGAAGCAGGTTCAGGAAGCTGGCCGTGGCATCAATAACAACCGATGCGTAATCAGCTGTCAATGGGCTTTCCCGCTGATAGCAGAATAGTAAAAAAAAACATTTGCTGGTAAAAATAGTAAGAAAATGGCATGTGGTCCATACCAGATCCTTATCCGATCATGCAGCCTGGCAGGTCAGAGGCCGCATGCCCTCAACATGGTGGGTGCTTTGGTTGTGGGGATCTGTGGGCAGGGGGGTCTTATCGAAATATCCCTGCCAATTCACCAAAAAAGTGTCAAAATAAATAAAAACAATAGAAAGGTTTTTGACAATTTCTTTATTTAAAAAAATACAGTGTCCCCCAATGTAGATCCATCTTCAATCATGATGCCACCGCACCACCAAACAGAAAACGATGGGAAAAAATGCTTTGCCCGCCGAATGGCTGGCTTGCCATTTGAAAGTTCTTATATAGGTAAGGGTGGGGCCACCTGGCAACACCACCTGGTGGTACCACCCCCTTGTGACATCACAGACTGGTGCATGCTAGGTCGGTGATGTCAAAAGGGGGCGGTGCCACCAGGTGACGTCACCAGGTGGATCTGCCCTTACCTATAAAAGAACTGTCAAACAGCAAGCCAGGCATTCAGCAGTTTTCCTTTATTGACAGCAGAGCATTTTTTTTCTCTTTTTCATGTTGGCAGGTCAGCGGGCACCGTGATTGACAATTGATTTACATCAGGGAAGCAGTTTTTATTATTTAATAAAGGAATTGTCATAAACTGGTTCTGTGTTTTTATTATTTTTTGACGCTTTTTTGGTAAATGGGTAGGGGTACATACATACTCATTCACATGGGGGGGCTAGGATCTGGGGGCCTCCTTCTTAAAGGGGGGTTCCAGATTCTGATAAGCCACCCCCACCTGCAGACCCCCACAACCATCACCCAGGGTTGTGGGGAAGAGACCCTTGTCCCTATCAATATGGGGACAATGTGCTTTTGGGTGGGGGGAGAGCCCCCCTTGCCCTTAAGCACCCACCCCCCTATGTTAAGGGCATGTGACCTGGTATGGTTCAGGAAGGGGGCGCTTACCCCTTTGGACTGCCAGGTTGTGTGCTCGGATAATGAACTGGTAGGGAGACATTTAAAAAAAAAAATTATATTGCCAGCAAATTAAATGTCATTTCATGCATTTTTTTTCTTTATAAATGTAATTTTTGCTGCAACATGTTCAATACATGCTACAGATGTGCCACTTTACAAGCAGGCTAAGGGGACCCCCAGCCACTATATTTAAAGGAATTTTAAATTTTTATTGTTGCACTTTAACCACTTGCCGACTGCCTCACGTAGATATACGTCGGCAGAATAGCACGGGCAGGCAAAGCAACGTACAGGTACGTTGCTTTGAATCTGCTGCCTAGCGGGCAAGTGCGTGCCGGCCACAAGCTCCGTGACCATGCCCGCGGGACCCGCAGACTCGATGTCTGCCGGTGTCCTGCGATCATGTCACGGAATGGCAAAACGGGGAGATGCCTATGTAAACAAGGCATTTCCCTGTTCTGCCTAGTGACAGGACAGTGATCTACTGCTCCCTGTCATTGGGAGCAGTGATCACTGTCATGTCACTTGTAGCCCAGCCCCCTCACATTTAGAATCACTCCCTAGGACACACTTAACCCCTTCCTCGCCTAGTGGTTAACCCCTTCCCTGTCAGTGTCATTTACACAGTAATCAGTGCATTTTTATAGCACTGATCGCTGTATAAATGACAATGGTCCCAAGTGTCCGATGTGTCCCCCGCAATAACACAGTCATGATAAAAATTGCAGATCGCCGCCATTACTAGTAAAAAAATAATAATAATAATAAAAATGCCATAAAACTATCCCCTATTTTTTATATGCTATAACTTTTGCGCAAACTAATCAATATATACTTATTGCGATTTATTTTACCAAAAATATGTAGAACAATACATATCGGCCTAAACTGAGGAAAAAAATATTTTTTATATATATTTTTTGGGGATATTTATTATAGCAAAATGTAAAAAATATTGCTTTTTTTAAAAACTGACGCTCTTTTTTTGTTTATAGCGCAAAAAATAAAAACCGCAGAGGTGATCAAATACCACCAAAAGAAATCTATATTTGTGGGAAAAAAAGGACGCTAATTTTGTTTGGGTGCAAAGTCGCACGACCGCACAATTGTCAGTTAAAGCGACGCAGTGCCGAATCACAAAAAATGGCCCGGTCATTGGGCAGCCAATTCTTCTGGGGCTGAAGTGGATAGACTGATTCTCAGAAATACTTATGAATCCAGCTAATACCTAAGCACAACACTCTATATACTCACAATTACACCCTGTTGTGTGGGGATATTTTCTTTCTCAAGTGGAAGCCATACTGTCCCTTCTTCTTGTGTTGTATAGATTCAATTAAGATTTGAATTTTCCTAATTTATTATGAAATCCTATATTTATTCAAGACTACTGATTTGAGTCCTAAATAGAAACCTAAAAAATCTTTGTGCTAATCTCCTAATAAGGAAATATAAATGTCATTGGCTCTCAAAACAAATCCTCTGTATACTTTAATCACAGGGGGTGTGGATGTACTGGCTTTGATAAATACTACCTAATTTTACATTTATACCATATACTTTTTAGCCATACAACAGATGGACTGAAATTGAAAATCTTTGCATCACTCCAATCTATCCTAATGGAATGTGTTGGAGCTTTTCTCTTCCCAACACATCTAGAGGCGGACTACAGACAGATATAAATTAACTGGATTCCTTCTTCTTTCTCTACCACCCACTTTGGTCGATGCTATGTGGGTTTCCTTCTCATAGAGACATTCAAGATTTGTGTTTATGTATTATTCAGATGTCTATTACTATGTAGGAACAGCTGTATGACCAGATTTTGAAATCAAAGCACCATGGGAAAATGGAGGATAACCAAACAAAAAAAAAAAAAGTAACATTAGTTCAAACATATTAATCAGGCCAACTCACTTGATATGTGTAGTCATTGTAATCAGCATTTAACTATTACGTGCTCGCACAGACACCAGGGTCCTTATACACATTATAGTGAGATGGATGATAACCCTTCTCTCATTAGCCACCTTAGAGCACTTGCTACCCAGACCTCTATAACATCTATGGACTCTATAAGCCTTCGTACCTTTAATGGGGCCTCCCTGTGTTGATCTCCTTATTATTGGGAGGTGGTTATTTACCTTTAGCTGAAATGGTGTAATATGTATGATTCTTAGTTTTCTTTAGAGTTGTAACTTTCTGTATCATTTCATTACATTCTTTTGATGTCATACTTGCTGTGTATGCTTTCTATGTGATGAAAACTTGCTGTGTATGCTTTCTATGTGATGAAAATGTTAATAAAGAATACAATACAAAAAGAATGTATTCTTTCAATCAGAGCCTTTCCTCTTTTTCAATAATTAAGCTGTAATAGTGCATTCTTCTGTCTCTACTTTCAGTGTTGGTGAAATTATATTTTTCACCTACTCTTTCATTCATCTTTTATTCCATCTTCCTTTTCATTTTTTGATAGCATGGTCTAATTTTCTGCCATTTCCCATCAGCTGTCCTTAAGTAGCATTGCAAAAATGATTTCCTAGCTATAAGCCTGCTAACCTTGTAATATATGATTCTTGTCTTTATTATCAGTTTTGCCTTTTCCATTCCTTTCTTGTTTTTTTTTTCCCCCAAACCTACTTTTCTTTGCTTTATTTTCACTTCTCCTTATTGACCTGGCTCTTGACTTAGTTCTGTTTATCATCCTCATACGCATATTGTTTTTTTCTTCTACTGCTTTAGTTCTTTACATAATTCACCAAAAATCTCTGCATTCAAATTCCCCCACAGTATTTTAATATCACAGCACAGCCTCTTGCAAAAATAATTTTAATATTCACTTTCTCCCCACATTTCTTAATATGAGCATGAACATTAATTATACTAGCATTCTTTTTTATCCTCTACATCCAATATACCATATTTTTCGCTCCATAAGACGCACCAGACCGTAAGACACACCTAGGTTTTAGAGGAGTAAAATATGAAAAAAATATTCTAAACCAAATGGTGTACTAAAATATTTAATAAAATATAACAGAATAATAATATTTCTACACTAACAACCAATGTAAGGGGGCACCCTACACTGATCCCCCAATGTAACTAAGACATTTACATGACCTCAACACAACAGGAGTATAAGTATAAATATAAGTATAAGTATAAATAAGATAATGTACCTGATTGCTCACTATGGTTAACTTACCTACTTAGTGTAAAAAAAACATTCTACAGTTTTCTTTAACACAGGCCATAATGCATTTGCTTAAATTTAGCCATTTCACTGCACAAGCCATTTTTTTTTTTTGCCAAACAGTAAAATTCATATCTCAGGTCCAAAGAAAACTCCCCCCCCCCCCCCCCGTTCCAAAAAAAAAAAAGAAAAAGTTATTATTTCCCTACCGGCGACGGTGGGAAATGCTCCCAACACAGCTAAAGCTGGAACAGAGACTAATTTAGCCATAACATTGCATTCTGAACTATGTACAGTTCAGATGACCCACTAAATTTATACAATAGCCCCTGGTCAACAGGAACAGGGTGCTACATACTCCCCCCACTACAATAGATGATGTCCTCAGCGTCTGGAAAAAAAAATGGCTCTCAATCCTGAGAGCAGATATCTGAACCGCAAAACTTGGATGGGAGAGGAAGGGGTAAGGAGAGAAGAAAAGTCACAGATTTAAACATGAACACACAGTATGGTCACATTAACATGTATTTATCAACACCTCACTCTCTATCTAAACCACCCACTCTCTGGCAGCTTGACAGAAGATCTGATTCACCTAAAAAAAAAAACAAAGACACACAGGCAAAAATATAAAACAGCATTACTGTACATTAGGAAGCAAAGCTGCACTTCCTAAGAAATTGAACTTTCCTTCCCACTTTGAATATAACAGGAACTAAGCTAAAAGCTTGAAAGTCCAGCCCTCACTATGAGCAACTTCCACCACCTAGTGGCAGAAAATCAGTATGGCCCAAAGGAAGTCCTTAATAGCAAGTACTGAAGCAGATAGGAAACTCTTGACCGCAAAGTTCTCTCACCTAACACTTCCTGGCTATGTAACCCCATAGTCCATTTTTGGCAAGAGAATTTTCCATTTCAGTCTCTTTGCAAACTAAAGTTAGAGCAGTCATTTTTTCTTTTAAATGATCACCAATAAAATCGGGGATCCGGCAGGATCCCTGATTTTCTTTGCTTGTCCAGGGTGGTAATGAAATAAACAATATTGTCTTTCCCTGGTCTGCGGATGACCACCTTATCAGCATAAATGTGCCGGGCATAGGTCCACTGTAGCAAGCATCCTTTGAAACGCTCATCCATAGAAAAAGAGTATCTAACTTTCCTAAAAGGTTTTGGCACAGACAGGTGATCCCAATAAGGTTCACTGTACCACTGCTCTCGTTTGGATTCAATTTCCTGCATGAGCTCTTTGGAGACATAGTGGAATTCCAGACCATACTCTGCAGCAACTTTCTTAATGAGTACCCTTTGTAAACTGGCGAGTTTTGTCAGATTTCTAGTGCTTCCCAGTCCAGGCAACACACAGGGGTTTGATGCCTTCCGCACCATTGATCCGGCATATAACATCTCAGATTCAATCGGGCTGATAGGGTCTGACAAAGTCTCTCTAATAATGCTGGGGGGTTCCACACTGGGTGATGTCTTCCCCGAATCTAGTGCTGCCCATTCTGAGAAGGTACAAGCCATGGCAACATCATCACCATTGGCCCATAACAGTTCCTGTGACATAGTCTCAAATAAGTCATCATCACCAGAAACATCTGACAGGGAGTCTAACTCTGAATCCCCCAATTCCTCCGCAGGCAAGTATTTACATAAAGTCCCAGACATGTTTTCCCCTGATCTCTCTCCCGTTCCTGTCGTGGACTTTCCAGGGGTCAGGCCTTCCTCTGGCTCCAGTTCAGGTAGTCTTTGGGGTAGGCCTCGACCGCGGCCGCGGGAGGCTTTCACATATCCCACCTTCTTTTGGACAGGTGCAGCGGGGACAGGTGTACCGGAGGCGGGTGCAGCAGAGGCGGTAGCAGAAATGATGTCCGCTGATGGCTCTTTGATAACAGTAACATCTCCCTCAGGAACACACTGTAGCAGATGTGATGGGTGCAGATTTCACTGCAGCAGCGAGGGCAGCAG
Organism: Rana muscosa; assembly: GCA_029206835.1. Classification (NCBI taxonomy): domain Eukaryota; kingdom Metazoa; phylum Chordata; class Amphibia; order Anura; family Ranidae; genus Rana; species Rana muscosa. The sequence continues at coordinate 1,174,581,413 of CM055122.1, forward strand.
CTTCCACTGTAGCAATACCCGTGGCCCAGTCAACTCGGTAGGCACAGGGTGACACGGTAGGTTGCTCCACTGTGAACAGGTACTCCCCGCAATGTAGGCACCGGACAAATGGATGGGGATGTATGGCCAGTCCCTCACACTTGTGGCATATCATACCCAGCGCTTCAATGTCCGCAATAGTGTACAACATGAACCACCCATGCGGCTTCAGACGGATTCCGGTATCCGTCAACAGGGTTCCAAGCAGCTTGGCACTTGCAGCGGGGCTAGTAGGAAACATCTTAAGCCCAGAGGCAGATTGCATGAGCGAAAATGAAGACATGGCTGCACTCTGATCTTCTCAATGTAACTACGCAGCTTCTTTTCTTCAGCGCCAGACACACACACGCGTCTCACGCAGCAGCAGGTGGGAACTCCTCCCACTTGTTCTTTCAGTCACATAGCTCCCGGGGTTTCTTGGCTCCGCCCGTAGCCTACGCACTTAGAAAATGATCCACACTTAACCCCTTATCATCCCGTAACAAGTAACAGAAAATAATATGTAGCGATACCTCCAACTAAGAAGGTCGCAGATTTAGTTTGGGCCCTGAAGAACAACTCCGCCAACCCCCGGCAAAGTACTCGACCCCCTACTGGCACAGTTAGTTACGGTAGCAATAAACTCTTATACTGTATGAGTAATTCAACATCGAGACGATAATAGTATAAAAAGGGTATAAGATTTACTTAAGCTTTTGATAAGAAAGGGGTTAACATTTATAACAGTTCACAGATAGTATATATATATTGCAGAGCCCTGCAGCACTAACACACTATGCATATGAAGTGAACAGTAACAAGTGCGCCAAGTGGGCGACCGTTAACTAGGCGCCCTGTGGCGCAGTAACCAAACAAATTAGCAAACTGACCAGGCCTGGTTCAGATATCTACAACTCAGTCTATTGGGGATAAGGTTCTTTTCTTCACCGGCAGGTCTTTAACGGTGGTGCACATTAACAGAGTATGATTTGTAATCCAATGGGAAATGTAAAGATGGGGTGAACACTGTATTATATAAAGTGTTAATATCGCTCCTTTAAGGTCCTCTAATGAGAGTATCAAGAACAACTTGCGGGCCACGGCAGTCTATAGGTCTATTCGCAACAACAGTATATAGTTTGGGCATACACCCTCTCACCCGCCCGGACAGGGTCCCAGTCCGGGGAACTTCCACTGACTGTATCACACACACACACACACAGTGTCCCCAACGATCGGGTCCTCGATCTGGTCCCGGCTGTAGACAAACGAGGTTCGGAGCCACCCAGGCTCGCAGTGGGGTGGAAGGCTCTTTGGTGCTGCGCAAGGTCTCAGGCTTCAGGCCTTGTACTCCGACACATCCGCACAGGAGGATCAGTCTCTGAAGTCTCGTGTCCCAAAGAGGCCGAGCGCAGCCGCGCCTTCTCCTTATATAACCCCTCCCATGAGTCTCTGTGGTGAACACTACCGAATGGGTTTCTGGGTGATGTAGTCTCCGGGAAGTAAAAGGGGAACACCCCGCTACACACTCCCCCCACTTGAACTCTTTGGTCCCCAAAGATAAACCTTAAAAAAGACTATGTACAACTTTAGACAATTCTGCGAACGATTTTGGCATAGGGAATTTCCACCAAAACTGAGGGGTAGAATTCCCTTGCCCACAGGTCACATTATCATAGGTGGCCTGCCTAACTGTGCCAGAGAGTGAGCTGGGGTTTCCCTCCGCCAAATGGACAGTGGAGGGATCTGGATTCTCAGCATTTCTCCTAGCAGTAACTACAGAGTCCTCCGAGCTATTCCCCATTTGTGGGTAGGTCAGCCTCTTAGGAGGCCGGATGACTCTTCAAGCCCTTTGCTCTCTTGGGACTTCTGGCTCTGGCGCCACAGGCTCCTCTTCCTCTGAGTAACTATCACGGGAATCTTCCCAGTGATCTGATAAAGGACTAGATGGGATGAACTCTGTGGCCTCTGGGTTCAGTGTTCCATCTGGAGTGTCTTCAGTAGGTGGAAGATCTATAGTGGAAGTTCCTGGAGTTGGGGAAGGCCACAACCAATCAAGTTCTCTTTCTTCATCTTCACTAAGTTGAGAGGCCTCTCCATCTTCAGCTCGGGAGGTCTGTGACCTAGTGTTTGGCCTGGGAGTATCCAGAATAGAGACCGGTTCAGGAGAATCTCTCACGGGAGGTATCCTGACTGCTTCAGCAAGTGGGAGCAGGTGGTTTCGATGCCACGTCTTCAGTGGGCCTACCCTCCCTTCTGGCTTCAACTTGTAGACAGGTAGGCCCGGCAACTTCCTACAGATGACATAGGGTTCAGATCTCCATCTGTCCGCAAGTTTGTGCTTCCCAGGATACCCCAGATTGCGTAAAAGTACTCTATCCCCAGGCTGTAGGTCTTGTATCCGGACCCTCAAGTCGAAGTTTCTTTTGTTCCGAGCTCCTCTTTGATCTGAGGCCGCTTGAGCTTGTTCATAGGCCACTTTCAGGCTGTGTCTGAGCCTGTCCACATATCCTTTGTGGGATGTGGCTGAGGAATGGTCCAGAGAGGTGCCAAAGGCCAAGTCCACAGGCAGTCGCGCCTCTCTCCCAAACATGAGTCGATAGGGGGAGTAGCCTGTAGCATCACTAGTGGTTCAGTTGTAAGCATGTACTATTGCTGCTATGTGTTTGCTCCAATGTTGCTTCTTCTCACTTTCCAGAGTCCCCAACATGTTGAGCAAGGTTCGGTTATACCTCTCCGGCTGAGCATCGCCCTGTGGGTGGTAAGGGGTAGTTCGAGTCTTCTTGATTCCCAACGAATCCAGGAGTTTCCGGATCAGTCGACTCTCAAAGTCCCTTCCTTGATCTGAATGAAGTCGTTGGGGCAGCCCATAATGGACAAAGTTCTTCTCCATGAGTATCTTGGCTACTGTGGAAGCCTTCTGATCTTTGGTTGGGAAAGCTTGGGCATACCGGGTGAAATGATCGGTTATCACCAGAACATTTCCTAGTCCACTCAGATCGGGTTCGAGGCAAAGGAAATCAATGCATACCAGATCCATTGGGCCTTGACTTTGTAGATGGCCTATTGGGGCAGCTTGATGAGGTAAAGTCTTCCTCTGAATGCAACGTGCACATGAGTGGCAGTACTCTTCTACCTCTGCCCTCATGCAGGGCCAATAGAACCGACTTCTAACAAGTTGAAAGGTCCTTTCAGCCCCTAGGTGACCATGATTGTCATGCAGGGCAATCAGAACAGTCTCTCGATGTTTCTCTGGGAGGAACAGTTGCCATTTATCTTCTGAGTCATCAGAGGGGCCCCTTCGGTAGACCACTCCCTGATGTACCTGCAACCTGTCCCACTCTTTCCTCAACAAGCGGGCTTCTTTTGAGGAGTGACTCAGGAGTTTGTTTCAATCCTGATTCTCCAGAGCTTCCAGAACCAATTTCCCCATTAGATCTTCTAACTGGTCACTTCTTATTTCCTTCTTGGACAACTTTGGCAGATAGTCTTCTCCCAGCTGAGTTACTCCACAGTATTGTTTGGGGACTCCTACCATGGTAACTCCTATCTCTTCCGTCCGTGAGCCCCCTCTGGCTTGCAATTCAGCCCCTTGACAAAGGGCCCGCACCCCATCAGGTGCTACTTGAGTCCAGTCTTTCTTGTCACAGTTGGGACCATGGGATCTCCTAGACAGAGCGTCTGCATCTTGATTCCCAATCCCTGGCCTGTACTTTAGGCTGAAATTGAATCCAGACAATGCGGCCAGCCACCTGTGTCCAGTGGCGTCCAGTTTTGCTGTAGTGAATAAGTAGGTCAGGGGGTTGTTGTCGGTCTTCACAATGAACTCCGCCCCATACAGGTAGTCTTTGAGCTTGTCTACTATCGCCCACTTAAGGGCCAAGAACTCCAGTTTATGAGTGGGGTAGTTTTTCTCAGAGGGGGTCAAGCTCCTGCTCACGTAGGCAACGGGCCGCAGTTGCCCCTCGTGTTCTTGATAAAGCACTCCCCCCAGACCATCATGACTAGCATCTACGTGTAGTTCATAGGGTTTGGTTGGGTCTGCATAGGCCAAGACTGGAGCAGTGGTTAGGCTCTTCTTCAATGCCTGGAAGGCCTCTTCACATTTCTGGTTCCACTGATCTTGGACTGACTCTCCCGGCTTCCGGGGTCCTGAGTCGTCCTCTTCCCCCTCAGTCTTGAGCAGTTCATTCAATGGTCTAGCAATTCGGGCAAATCCTTCCACAAACCTCCTGTAATAGGAGCAAAACCCCAAGAAGGACCGGAGTTCTGTTACTGTGGTGGGTCGTGGCCAGGAGGTACCTGCCTCCAGTTTCTCAGGGTCTGTGGCCACCCCTTCTTCAGACACTATGTGTCCCAGGTAATTCACAGAAGATTGGTAGAACCGACACTTCTCAGGCGAAAGCTTGAGTCCCTCCTCACTGAGTCTCCTCAAGACTTTTTCCAGCCTCTCCTCGTGTTCCTCCAGGGTTCTTCCAAAGACAATGACATCGTCCAGGTATACAAGGACTTCAATAAGGTTCATGTCCCCTACAGTCTTTTCCATGAGACGTTGGAAAGTAGCTGGGGCTCCAGACAGACCTTGGGGCATCCGGTCGAATTCAAAGAATCCCACTGGGGTTATGAATGCTGTCTTCTCCTTGTCTTCTGGGTGCATAGGGATCTGATAGTACCCACTCTTGAGATCCAAAACGCTGAACCACTTGGCTCCAGATAAGCTCTGCAAGGCATCCTCTATCCTCGGAGTGGTGTACTGGTCGGGTATGGTTTTCCTGTTAAGGGTCCTGTAATCGATACAGAGCCTCAACGATCCATTCTTCTTCCTGACCACCACTATCGGTGAGGCATAAGGGCTTCTGGACTCCCGTATCACACCGGTCCTTTTCAATTCTGCAAGTTGTTTCCTTAGATCCTCCAGATCTGCTAGTGGGACCCGCCTGACTCTCTCTCTGAAGGGCTTGTCTTCTTGGAGGCGGATCCGATGGGTGGCACTCCTTGCACACCCCACATCGAATTCATCCCTGGAGAAGATCTTCTCCCATCTGGTCAACTGGGCCTTGGCTCTCTCCTTCCAAGCCCTGGGCAGGTTCGGGTTTTCCAAGGATAGCTTCTCCCAAGCATCTCCTCCTTCGCCAGCCCCCTTTACTTCCGACAAGTTGACCGGGGCAGCAGGGCTCACCTGGCCCAGCAGCATTCTGGCTTGGATTTCCATGGGTCCATCTGTATTGTTCTTAACACTCACTGGAACTCTACAATGGGCCTTCTTCAGGGCATTCAGCGGAATCACTTCTGGTATCACTTCCAGGCCGGGGGAACTCTTCCCTTGGGTCAGACTCCAACATGACAAAGGGTCCAGGTTGCTCCCAAGTAAGCTTCACAGTGGCTCTGAGACAGGTTACTTCACCGGGCTGCAACACCACCCCTTCTCTTCCAAGTCTCCACACCTTCCCTATCCCCTCTCCAGGGGTCTTCTGCTCTAGGACCAGCCGTTGATAAGCCATCTTCAGCATGGGGTGAATCTTCGTGGCCGCTGACCCCTTCTCTTTCACTAGGGGGGTCAGAAGTCTTCGGACCAAGTCCGTGTTTGTTCCTATTATAAGGGAACTCTTGTTGGCTCCTGGCGGCCGAGGGCACACAACCGCCAGAGTATCAAACACTTCAGCTTTTCCAGCCACGGATGGGTCAAAGATCATCCTGACAGGCAAATAGTCATTGTAGGGGAAATTCTGGGTCCCAATCCCACATATCTCTAGTCCCTCTATCTTCTGGATGGGCAGGTGACTCAAGTGCTTCTCGTAGAAATCTCGGTATAACAGGGTCACTTGTGCCCCAGTATCCAAGATGGCTCTGGTGTAGACCCCCTCCACTTGAATGTGCACTATGGGAGATGGGCCTACTAGCTTCTCCGGATATGGCCCGGCAGGGGTCGCCTTCTTCTGGCCCTTTCCCTTTTGACTCTCTTCTGTCCAGCTCCTTTTGGACTTTAGTCTTTCCTGAGCCTGGTATGCATTGATTTCCCTCCTTTCAATGGGTGTACAGACCCGCTGAGGGATATTATTGATTTTCCTAGATGTGCACCCCCTCTGGGGAACGCTGTGCCTCTTCTGAGGGGTCTTGCCCCCTTTCTCTGGGGTGTATCTTTGTTGAGGAATGATGTATTTCTTCTGAGGTGTTTTATCTCTTCTTTCTTTCTGCTTCACTTTCAGCTTGGAGTTCACTGAAGGTGATGGGCACCCGGTTGACTCCTTCACCGGGGCCCTCTGGAGTTTCCCGCCGGCTTGCGGTTGTCCAGCTTCTTCTTCTTGGGACTGGAACAAGTAGCCACAACATGGCCAATTCCTCCACAGTTAAAGCAAACTATATCTCCCCATTCTTGTAAAGATGCGGGTGCCGAACCAATTGGGAATAGTTCCTTCCGTGGTACCTCTCTCTTGGGACCCTATGTGTCTTTCGCCATCAAAGAGGTCAACATTTCCAACACCTTGGACATCTGTGCTTTTAAAGTGTCTACCTCTGAGTCTCTTTCAGGGGTCATCACTGGGTTGACTAGCACCTGTGCGGGGACAACATTTGCCTTAATCATTTGCTGGTCCTGTTGTAGCGCCTCCTCATCTCTGATGATTTTTTATCAAATCAGCATAAGTCAGCAACGTTCCTCCTCCCAAGGTTTTCAGGTGCAGCCAGACTGGATCCGAGCGTAACGCTCCCTTTAAGACTTGCTTCATTCTTGCTGCATCTGCATCTTGGGGCTTCATTCCCTTCTTCAACACAATCTTGCACAGCAACCTGTTTAGTCTCCTAACATATTCTGACAGTTTTTCCCTTGGTTGTTGGAAAGTATGTTCAAATTGGTAGACCATCTCTGTCACCTTTTCCAGTTGACCAAACTCTTCCTGTAGCATAGCTAGACAGTCTTGAGCTGTGCAATCGGCATTCCCAAACCGAAAACTTTTCACTGCTTCTGCTGCTGCGCCTTTCAGGCTTTCTATCACTCGTTGCCTCTTCTGTGCTTCAGGCACCTCCCATGCCTCTACTGCCTGCAATGCCTGCTCCACCCAGGTATCAATGTCTTCTTCCCCTGCAGGGACAGGGAGCTTCCCTGAGAATGTCTTCAATCTCCGGTAGCTAGTTTCTACATGCACTGTGTTTGTCTTCTGACATTTGCTTAGCAGATCTCCTATCGCCTTTATCAATTCTGGTGACATAGCAGTGGCAGGTGTGGGTATCACCGAGGGCGTCACCCTGTCTCCCTTTACTGGTGAGGCGCGGGCCGCAGCCTGCGGTGATCCCATCGGTGATGGTTCCTTCTTTATAGTTAAAGCAGGCGCCACCCTATAGGTTCTATTATCTGGCGTCTTTACACACTTGCGCCTGCACGCCTCTGGTATCCCGTCTCCGTATTCCACTAGTGCATACTGATATGAAGTATCCGGGTCTGCCTTTATATCTATCACCCATGGTGTGTGATCTGGGGACACTGAATTCATCAACTCCTCTACCGTCTCAGTCTTCCATTCCTCCCCTGGGAGGCTGATGACTATTGAATTGTTTGGCTCTGCCCTTACGGCTTTGCACCACTCTTCTATCGCTTGTGCATCCATGGGGTCCATGCCGGCACTTCTGGCGTTCACCTGCTGTATCAGGATCCCGGACCCGAGCCCCCACGTGTAGCGATACCTCCAACTAAGAAGGCCGCAGATTTAGTTTGGGCCCTGAAGAACAGCTCCGCCAACCCCCGGCAAAGTACTCGACCCCCTACTGGCACAGTTAGTTACGGTAGCAATAAACTCTTATACTGTATGAATAATTCAACATCGAGACGATAATAGTATAAAAAGGGTATAAGATTTACTTAAGCTTTTGATAAGAAAGGGGTTAACATTTATAACAGTTCACAGATAGTATATATATATTGCAGAGCCCTGCAGCACTAACACACTATGCATATGAAGTGAACAGTAACAAGTGCGCCAAGTGGGCGACCGTTAGCTAGGCGCCCTGTGGCGCAGTAACCAAACAAATTAGCAAACTGACCAGGCCTGGTTCAGATATCTACAACTGATGCCGCATACACATGATCATTATTCACGGCGGTTAAAAAACCGCCGTGAATAATGTCATTTAAAACGGGGGAACAGCTTGTTCCCCACACACGGTCTTTTTTCACGTCATTTTTTCTCTTGACGAGAAAAACGACCGTCTGTGGGCTCCGCAGCAGTGTTTCCCTATGGGAAACACTGCCACGGAAAACATGTCGAAAAAAACGACGAGAAAAATTAGAACATGTTCTAATTTTTCTCATCGTTTTTAATGCCGTTTTTCTCGTCGAAAAAAACGACAGAAAGCCCACAGACTATCGTTTTTCTCGTCGAATGGGAAAAATGTTGTTTTTTTCTACGAGAAAAACGGCCGTGTGTACGCGGCATTAGTCTATTGGGGATAAGGTTCTTTTCTTCACCAGCAGATCTTTAACGGTGGTGCACATTAACAGAGTATGATTTGTAATCCAATGGGAAATGTAAAGATGGGGTGAACACTGTATTATATAAAGTGTTAGTACCGCTCCTTTAAGGTCCTCTAATGAGAGTATCAAGAACAACTTGCGGGCCACGGCAGTCTATAGGCCTATTCGCAACAACAGTATATATTTTGGGCATACGCCCTCTCACCCACCCGGACAGGGTCCCAGTCCGGGGAACTTCCACCGACTGTATCACACACACACACACAGTGTCCCCAACGATCGGGTCCTCGATCCGGTCCCGGCTGTAGACAAACGAGGTTCGGAGCCACCCAGGCTTGCAGTGGGGTGGAAGGCTCTTTGGTGCTGCGCAAGGTCTCAGGCTTCAGGCCTTGCACTCCGACACATCCGCACAGGAGGATCAGTCTCTGAAGTCTCGTGTCCCAAAGAGGCCGAGCGCAGCCGCGCCTTCTCCTTATATAACCCCTCCCATGAGTCTCTGCGGTGAACACTACCGAATGGGTTTCTGGGTGATGTAGTCTCCAGGAAGTAAAAGGGGAACACCCCGCTACAAATATTTAAACATAAAAATAAATTATTTATAAAGCAGCCAACAAAATCTAGCATTTATTTCTCCTCCAGCGTGAGTGGGTTATCATTAACATTAAATATTATCTTTGCGTTATTTTATTGGGATGAAAGTTTATTCCATAGTATAACTACATTCTAGCACAGCCAATAGATCTCCCAATGTATAGCATACATAAACAAACATTTTTATTAAAGTGTCTATAGTGACAGTGGCCTTCTATCATTTCCTGCAATATATTTTTAGAATATGGCAGTGGCGTAGCTAGCACATCTGGCACTCGGGGCTGGACATTTTTTTGCACCCTCGAAAAGATGATATGTGGCAATATAGCGGTGCCATGCCAACACTGTGGGTCAGATTGCATCAACAGTGGGAGGAGCTTTTAATTGCCATATGCTTTAATGACTGTGCCACAAGTGAGTATGTAGCAGACAGTACAAACCTCAGTATACTAATTTTAGTAAAATAAAACTGTTCTATTGCATATCCTTTACTACACACAGCTAACTTTAAAGTGATATTAAAGTCTTGTTTTTTGTTTGTTTTTTCTAAATAATTAACATGTTATACTTACCTGCTGTGTGTAGAGGTTTTGCACAGAGCAGCTTGGATCCTCCTCTTCTTGGGTCCCAAGCAGATTGCTATGGGGGCACACAAGCAGGCATGCTCCTGAGCTGTGGCTCTGTGTGTCCATTCACACACATAGCCATGGCTTGACTCCGCTCCCTCCCTCTTCTGATTGGCTCACTGTCTGTGATTGACAGCAGTGTGAGCCAATGGCTTCCACTGCTGCCAAAAGCCAATCAGGAGTGCAAGTCTCCAGACAGCAATAGCTTTTGTGGACATCGCTGGATCTAGATGGGCTGAGGTAAGAATTAGGGGGGGGGGGAGCTGGGGGGCTACTGCACACAGAAGTTTTTTTTTACCTTCATACGTAGAATGAGCTTGTGCCTTTACAATCACTTTAACAAAGAATATGCTAAATTTTGAATGCAGTAGTCAGGAGTAAGAAATGTAAAACACAGTAAGGGGAATTTATCAAATCTGGTGCATTTAGAATTTGGAACAGCTGTGCATGGCAACACATCAGCTTCTATCTTCAGCTTTAAAAATGAAAGCTATGAGCTGATTGGTTGCCATGCACAGCTGTTCCAAATTCTGTCAATCTAGTTCTAATAAATTACCCTAAGGTCTCATTCAGACAGGCGCTGAGACAGGTCCTGTATGCTGTGCCACTTTTTGCTGCATCTGCATCCACCAAAAAGCTTCACCTATAGAAGTGGGTGCATGGATCCGAATGCAGACACTGTGCGTTTGGATACATGCATCCCTTCCTGTCTGCATGTCAAATTTTGATATTCAACTATATATCCATGCAGCTTCTGTGTCCCAATTGACTTTGACTGGACTGCCTGCACAGGGATGCATAGGACACCTTGCATCCCCACATGGTACACGCCCATCACACTGGGCATGGACGCATATGCTCCATGTGAATGAGGCCTAATTGTCGTCATGTGGACTGAAGAGCACGAAAGAGGAGATGTCGGCAGGGCCGGACTAGGAATAAAATCCAGCCCTGGAAAAAATTTCATACCAGCCCCACAGCATTATTATACCAGCATAACGTCATTATTTTCCTGTTCATGAAAGGGAAAACCATACATTTTAAAGCACATTTGAAGAGTGTATTATATATAGATAAGACAGATATGAAAGCACATAGGGCTTTATATATATAAAACGCAAATTACAGTTAAAAGTGGTAAAAGTGGTCAATTATCAAGGGGGACCCCAGGAACTCAGAACGTGGGGGGGGGACCACCTTCCGCAGAAAGAATACACTAAGGTAAGGGGGGGTGGGTTACTGATATAGGGGGGAAATCTTTATATCAGTGCCCCCTTAAATTATCGTATTCACTCCCCCCTTACAGCAGTGACACCCCCTCAGACTGGCCTAGCGGTGCTGTCACTGACCTCCTCTCAGGTACACCGTGCAGGGCTCAGTCAGTCGGCTCTAGCTCGGTGGCTCTGGTTTTATCCAATAGTCTCCTCTCCACAGTCCCCACACATCTGACTTCTCCCATGACCCCCATCCCGGCGGTGCTCCCACTCTTGACTCCTCTCCAGACTGCAGACATGATACAGGAAATGGTCAGAGGCTGCAGACATGATACTAAAGCTCAATGCAGCCCCACCAGTACCCATCAAATACATCCTCATCAGTGCCCATCAAATGCAGCCTCACTGTGCCCATCAAATGCAGCCTCACTGTGCCCATCAAATGCAGCCTCACTGTGCCCATCAAATGCAGCTTTACTGTGCTCATCAAATGCAGCTTTACTGTGCCCATCAAATGCAGCCTCACTGTGCCCATCAAATGCAGCCTCACTGTGCCCATCAAATGCAGCCTCACTGTGCCCATCAAATGCAGCCTCACTGTGCCCATCATTGCAGCCACACTGTGCCCACCATTGCAGCCTCACTGTGCCCACCATTGCAGCCTCACTGTGCCCATCAATGCAGCCTCACTGTGCCCATCAATGCAGCCTCACTGTGCTCATCAAATGCAGCTTTACTTTGCCCATCAAATGCAGCTTTACTGTGCCCATCAAATGCAGCTTTACTGTGCCCATAATTGCAGCCTCACTGTGCCCGTCTCTGCAGCCTCACTATGCTCATCAAATGCAGCTTTACTGTGCCCGTGAATGCAGTCTCTTCTATGCCACATGTCCCAGTCTGCAGTCCCTGTCTGTGGGAAGGTGTGTTATTGATGCTCGGTACGGTACCTTCCATGCCAGCAGGATATCCATGATCGCCATCAGCAGGCAGGGTCTGTTCTCGTTTTGGATGGGGACAGTGCTCCTTCCAGAGGATCTGTTTGCTGTGAGATGGAGTGGTCCCTGGCCACCTGCACCTTCAGCCGTCCTCATTTTCCGGCTCCAGTCAGCCTGTCCTCTGGTCCTGGGGAAGCGAGAGCACTGGGGGGGGAGCTGAAGAGAAGGGGGAGCGGAGAGCACTGGTGGGGTTGGAGAGCACATGGGTGGGGGCAAAGAGCAGGGGGGAGTGGAGATCACAGGGGTGGGGAGCGGAGAGCGCTGGGGGGGTCTTGAGAGCACTGGGGGGAGCCAAAAAAACAGGGGTGGAGAGCACGGGAGGCTGAGAGGGGGGGCTGGAGAGCACTGAGGGGGCTAACAGTGTGGGAGGTAAAGAGCACTGGGGGGGATCTTGAGAGCACTGGGGGGGAGAAAGTACAGGGGTGGAGAGCACTGGGCGGTACAAAGAGCAGGGGGGGGTGGAGAGCAATGGGGGGAGCTTGAGAGCACCAGTGGGGGCCAGAAAAAACATGGGTGGAAAGTACGGGGGGCTGGAGAGTACTATGGGGGGCGGAGAGCACTGGCGGGGTTGGAGAGCACATGGGTGGGGGCAAAAAGAACAGGGGTGGGGAGCACGGGGGGCTGGGGGCTGGAGAGTGATAGGGAGAGCTGGAGAGCACTGGGGTGGGGGGAGAAAGAACAGGGGTGGGGAGCACGGGGTGCTGGAGAGCACTATGGGGGGCGGAGAGCACTGGCGGGGTTGGAGAGCACATGGGTAGGGCAAAAAGAATAAGGGTGGGGAGCGCAAGGGGGCTGGAGAGCACTGGGGTGGGGGCTGGAGAGTGATGGGGAGAGCTGGAGAGCACTGGGGGGGGGAAGAACAGGGGCGGAGAGCACTGGCGGGGTTGGAGAGCACATGGGTGGGGGCAAAATGCAGGGGGAGCAGAGAGTACTGGGGGGGAGCTTGAAAGCACTGGAGGGGGAGCCAAAAAGAACAGGGGTGGAGAGCACAGGGGGTTGGAGAGCGATGAGTGGAGCTTGAGAGCACTGGGGGGGGGGGGCAGAAAGAACAGGGGTGGGGGGGCCGGGGAGCACTGTGGGGGGCGGAGAGCACTGGGGTGGGGGCTGGGGAGTGATGTGGAGAGCACTGGGGGGGGAAGAACAGGGGTGGAGAGTACTGGGGGGGAGAACAGGGGTGGAGAACACTGGAATTGTGGCTGGAGAGCAGGGGGGCAGAAAGAACAGAGGTGGAGAGAACTGTGGGGGGGCTGGAAAGTGTGTTGGGGGAGGAGAGCACTGGGGGGGGAGCCATAAGGAGAACTGGGAGGGGCCAGCAAAATAAGTTGGATAGGAGGAGAAGCAGGGGGGCCGCATATAGAGGAAATTAGCTTTCTATATTCCTCCATACAGCAGCGGAATGCTTGATTCTCCTCCTCCTCCCCCCTCCCCCTCCTGCAAGCATTCAGCAGCTGTACTGAGGAATATAGAAAGCTAATTTCCTCTATATGAGGCCCCCTGCTTCTCCTCCCATCCAGGCACACTGCGGGCTGTATGACGGGCATCTCCTGTATTGCTCCCTCTCCTCTCTCCTGCTCCTGTTTATCACGGAGCTGCCTGGCTGGATCTGTGTTCGGCGGTGACGCTGTAACACGGTCCCACCCCCCTAGACCGGCTCCTGTGATAGGCTGAACGCTGACTCTATCTACTATCACATGAGTCGGTCTAGGGGGGCGGGACCGTGTTGCAGCGTCACCGCCGAACACAGATCCAGCCAGGGACAGGGAGCACTGCTGCAGCCGCAAATGAAACCGGCCCCAGGACAGGCAGCCTACCGGGAAATCTCCCGTTATCCCGGTAGGCCAGTCCGGCCCTGGATGTCGGGTAAAAAGAGAAGTATGGGAATTTTATTTATGAATCATACTTACCTAGATATATGCTGCATCTGCCATTGCCGGCTCTAATGCCGCGTACACACGATCGTTTTTCACGTCGTTAAAAATGGCATTTTTTAAATTGGGCATTAAAAACGATCGTGTGTAGGCTCCAGAGCATTTTTAACGACGTGAAAAAATGGCCTAAAAAAATTAGAACCTGCTCTATTTTTTCACGTCGTTTTTCACGTCGTTTTTTTTAACGACGTGAAAAACGGTAGTGTGTATGCTTTTACGAGGGGAAAAAAAACGCGCATGCTCAGAATCAAGTATGAGACGGGAGCGCTCGTTCTGGTAAAACTAGCATTCGTAATGGAGATAGCACATTCGTCACGCTGTAACGGACTGAAAAGCACGAGGCTGAAAAGCGTGAATCGTCACTCAACAAACTTTACTAACATGAAGGGTGGCGCCATTGGAACGGAACTTCCCCTTTATAGTGCCATCGTACGTGTTGTACGTCACTGCGCTTTGCTCAAGCGTTTTTTTTAATGAACGTGTGTATGCAAGACAGGCTTGAGAGGAAACAAGAAAAATCACGTAGAGAAAAACGTTGTTTTTGAAAATGACATTAAAAACGATCGTGTGTACGCGGCATAAGGCTGAGAACCGAGTAATCAAACTGCCGACCACTCAGTTCTCAGTGCTCCCTGAGCAGAATGCTGGTGGCTGTCAGTCTCTGGCTCTCTGCTTCCCCCCCCCAGTGCTTCCTGAAACACTGGGCTGTGGAGGGGGCAGAAGTGGCCAGTATAGACTCTCAATGGCTTTGTGAAAGGCTGAGCTGGGTGCCGGTCCAGGCATGTGAGTGGATACCAACCACATGGTCGTGATCTTTCCCCAGCCTGGACTGACTCTGTGACATCACCTGACAGCAGCCTTAAGCCCGCTGTCAGCTGAAAATAGGTCACAACAGGAGTGCAAAACAATCTGCACTGCTGTGATTAACAGAAGAAGTACAACCAAACAGGCTTTGGCTGTATTTCATCTTTAATAAATCTATCACACAACCTGTCTCTCTGCTCCTGTTTGGCATTACTTTCGACAATTGATAAATGTACCCATTTATGTTGTGAACTCACCCTCCAGGGCCCAGGCAGGCTCTTCCTTAGCCCAGGCTTTAGATCCAGGCTCTTTCTCACTGAAGCTGGAAGGTCCTTCAGGCACCCTCTTTCCTAGTCCAGAGGGCATCTACGATCCCCCTCTCATAGTCCAGGGCCTCCAGACACCTGCTTCCCTAGCCCAGGGCCTCCAGACACCCACTATCCTAATCTGGGACCTCCAGGCAACCCCTCACCTAGTCCAGTATCTCCCCTGTACCCCCCTATCCAGGGGCCTTTTCCTAGTCAATGGCCTCCTCTGCACCCACCCCCCAGTCCAGGGTCTCTTTTGCACACCTGTTATAGTCCAAGGCCTCCTTTACAGCCAAAGTTAGGAGCCTCCTCTGCACCCTGCTCTCTGAATCCAGGTCTTTTACTAACCCGACTTTTCAAGTCATGGGCCTCCTCTACAGCCCCCAGTCCAGGGCCTCTGGTGTACTCCCCTCCTAGTCCAGGGCCTCCTCTGCACCACCCAGTCCAGGACCTTCTGTGCATCCCGTCACTCCAGCACCTCCTGTGCACCCCCAAGTCCAGGGCCTCTGCTGCACCCCCCCAGTCCAGGGCCTCCTCTGCATCCCCCCAGGTCGGGGCCTCCTCTGCACCCACCAGCCCGGGGCCTCCTCTGCACTCCCCAGCCCAAGGCCTCCTCTGCACTCCCCCATCAGCCCAGAGCCTCCACTGAACCCTCCAGTCCAGGGCCTCCTCTAACCCCCCCAGTCCAGGGCCTCCTCTACACCCTCACCCCCAGCCCAGGGCTTCATCTGCACCGCCTCCCCAGCCCAGGACCTTCTCTGCACCCCACTATCCATTCCAGGGACTTTTTTGAAGCCTCCCCTTCTCTAGGATGCCTCACACAGAAAAGACATATGCTGTTTGGGCACTGGGCAGGACAAGGAGGGAGACGTGCCTGTCCATCACACTTGATCAGGGGGCAGTAACACCCTGAGAGCAGTGGTTCCCAGTGTGAGTAGGGGCAGAACCCCTGGAGGCGCCACCCTAGATGCGTCACCTGGGGCAGGCGCCCCCCTGCCCCCCCCCCTAGTTTTGGCCCTGGATTATGGTACTGTAAATAAATGTCTTTAAGTTGTAGACTGTTTCCCAACATTACTTTGGTTGTTACAGAACTCGTCAAGTGATGATTTTTATCTACAAGTGCACAACTAGAGTTTGCATATATTCATGTTATGTTATAGAGTGTTATACAAATATTTTACCGTGTATGAAAATGCAAACTAGGACACACATAAGTCAGCAGAGTCTCTAGAAAGTGGGGTACAAGGTACATATGTTTTTTCTTCTTATTCTGCTTTTTGAGCACCCTTTATTAAAGTGAAAATATAAATAAAATAAAAAAAATATGACAATAATTACACCCATGGTATTATTTCAGAACAGAATCTGAACATCTCCCCTGCAATAAAAGCCTGCCAGCAATGTTTCTTCTAAATACACTGAGACACATTTGCACAGTTCAGTGTACATTCTTGGCATGCTTTGGTTTCGTAATGAATTAATAGCCATGTGCAGGAGTTACATCATTCAGGGTTAGCCAATCAAGATGGCCAAACCTGAATAATGATTTGGCAGCAAGGCAGTTCGAACCACGGAGGGGGGAGGGGGCTGTCAGTAAAGTGGACCTTGCATTTTTATGCAAAGTCCACTTTAATATTTTCTTGTACACTTTAGATCAAGTAGAACATACTGCTATTAAATAAATGCAGAGATTATATGTTCTATACCTACAGAATATCATTGTATAATAGGGATGACTACAGCTTATATGTTCTTGCAGCCAATATCCTTTTTTAGGTAATCCCTTTCTAAAATCAACTGACATCTACTAAAGACATTTTTCTTCACCTAAACTTATTTATGAGAGGTTTTCCACTGTGATGGCTACTCAGCCTGGCCACAAATGAATATGTACGGTAATCATATTTGCTTATTTATGTTATTAATTATACAACTTGCTGCTTTTGAACCTAAGATGATAAAGTATTGATTAAGATTTAGAGATCCTGACTGCTAGTTCTGTGGCTGATGAGCTGACGAGCTGGAGCTGGTAGAACCAGAGAAGGAGGCAGCGAAGCACAAAACACGAGACCTCCCCCTCCGGTGGTGAAGGAGGAGGATGAGAGAGGTGAGAGCGACACAGGACACAGGAATCCGTGCAGCCGTTTAGCCGTGCAGACGTTTAGCGTGAAGCCGAACCCGCGCCGGACTGCTTTGCCGTTTACCGTCTAAGGTAGGGTTACGTTTGGAGACCGGAGCCCTCTTCCTCCCCCTCCCCCCCCCGACGGACAATAGCACCTCTGCATTGGCTGGGAATTAGGGCAGCTGGGGAGTTAGGGAGTGAGATGCGGAGTGGACGGTGGAGACGGAGAACTAAGGGGGAAGTTAATAGCACAGTCGGGTGGATCTCGGTGGATCCCGGTGGATGAAACCGAGAGGTATTGCCCTTAGCGGAAACTTTGTGGAACCTCCTCCCTGAGCTCGCGTGTACCCCCCAGCCCCAGACCTCCCGTGCACCCCCCAGCCCCAGCCCTCTCCCATTGCCATACATCTCCTTTAGCTGAGCTCCCCCCCGCAGAAAGCTGTGTTGGAAAACGCACAAGCAACTGACAAGCAACTGACCAGAATTGGTGGTGAGTACAAAGAAAAAAAAAAAGAAAAAGGAAAAATTGTTGTTCTTTTTTTTGGTATATGTATTGTACAAGGAAGAGACTATGTGAGCTATGTGAGCTAAACGATGCAAAACTGAGGACTGAAGTGTATTAACACATTGGAGTAATAGTGATCTGAGACAACTCTATGAGGCTCAAGCCTCGTACACACGGCCGATTTTCTCGTCGTTAAAAACACGTCGTTTTTTTCGACGAGATTCTTGTTAACCGTGACGATTTTCTCGTCAAGCTTTCCATGCGTACACACTGACATTTCCCAATTTCTTCGTTGTTCTCCGCGGTCACGTCCAGCACATACGACAGCACTATAAAGGGGAAGATCGATTTCCCTGGCGCCACCCCTTGGGCTGCTTTTGCTGATCTCGTGTTACCGCGTGTGAAGTAAAAGTTTGGGAAGAGATGATTCTCGCTTTTCAGTCTTCGTGCTTTTCAGTTCGTTTTCTGAGGTTCAGTTTGTGCTTGTGGGTTCGTATCTTGTCTTTCAGGGCGTCTAGGCAGGTCGTATCTGTTTTACAGTGCGTTCTTGCCCGTTCGTTTCTGATTTTCAGTTCGTTATTCATAGGCCTTGCTGTTCTAAAGTGCGTTCTGTTCTGTATGTTCTGATCAGACGACCGTTTCCTAGCCATGTCGCCTGGACGTTCTCGTCGTCGAGTTCGTGCCGTGCGTGCGCTTGGTGTTGGTCTGCTTGTTTTGGACCAAGACCAGTCCATGAACGGGGTGAGGAGGAGTTCATGGACCAAGAATTGGTTGCTCCAGCGGGACCAATTCTGCCATATGCCTCTGCTGCGGGAGATCGTCAAGAATAATCCTGAGGACTACAGGAATTTTCTGCGGATGTCTGACCCCGTTTTTCAGGAACTGTTGGCTTTGGTGTCCCCCTATATTACCAGGAAGGACACCGTTATGCGGGAAGCCATCAGTGCTGAGCAGAGGCTCATCGCCACGTTACGGTACCTGGCGACAGGGAGAAGTCTGCAGGACTTGAAGTTCACGACAGGCATCTCCCCCCAGGCTCTGGGCCTCATAATCCCAGACACCTGTTCTGCCATCATCCAAGTCCTGCAGGAGGACTATATTAGGGTAAGTTTTCTCCATTAACATCACATTTTATGTATTTCATGTATGCTAATGTATTTTATTTCTTTCATCCTTCCCTAATTACCATGATTGTAATATGCTGAGAATGTCCCCTTTGTCCTCATGCATGCTGGAAGCTTTAAAATGCCCCTTTTTGCTCCTCCATGCATATTTCCCTTCACTAACCTTTCCAGCAGGGGCGACTGCTGCTCTAAATGTTTGGGGGTTCAAACCCCAATTTAGGAACTAAACTTCCTCCTTTTTTGCTACTGTGCCTATTAAACGCCCCCAGTTGCCCCCTCCAATGCAGCCATTTGGTTCCCTCCAATGCAGCCATTTTGTCCCCTCCAATGCAGACATTTTGCCCCCTCCAATGCAGCCATTTTGCCCCCTCCAATGCAGCCAGTTCCCCCCAGCCCTGCACTTACCTTCTTCTGGTCCGCACCATCCTTCTTCTGTCCTTGATGTCTTCTCCTGCCCTTGATGTTGCATCAGCCAATCATGTTACCGTTAAACAGACTTGGTGAACATGATTGGCAGAGCAGCCTGTCAGTGTTTCCCCAAGGAATGCCCCCCCCCCCCTGCGTCCCCTATTTTACTATTTGGAAGCCAATTACATCCCTCAGGCTGTAATTTGCAAGCCTATTTGCCTCCCTGTTTCTGATATGCAATTTTTACCCCATAAATGCCGCAGTTCTTCATATGTCGGTCGCTTAACAGGGGGCCACCCACCTGAATAGTGGGCGGCATTGACAATACATAGGTTACTGCAACGCATGAACCTATGTATTGTTTGGAGTGACGGGCGCAGGAGAGAGGGGGCAGTGCTCCAGCGCCCACTCTGGACGCACCGCCACTGCAATGCTATCCTGTGGCCAAACACATCTACCCCCCCAAAATATTTTAAGAATGGACCATCAGAGGGGGTGATGAATATGAAACATGAGCCTTCCATTATACTTCTTAAAAACACCTTAAACAGAGAAGTTGATTGATGTTGGCCTCTAATGTATTTTCTTATAATCTGCTTGTAATGTTCTATTTTTAAATTCTAATTGTTTGACTCCCCAGCTTCCTTCCACACCACAGGAATGGCAGACTGTGGCATCGGAGTTTGCCATGCGGTGGGACTTCCCCAACTGCGGTGGTGCCATAGACGGGAAGCACGTCCGCATCATGCCGCCACCCCGTTCTGGGTCCTACTACTTCAACTACAAGGGGTTTCATAGCATTGTGCTGATGGCGGTGGTGTCAGCACGGTATGAATTCCTCTATGTTGATGTAGGGAAGAATGGCCGGATGTCCGATGGGGGATCCTTCATCCAGACGGAGTTTGCCCTCCGTCTCCAGAGTGACGACCTTGCATTGCCACCGGATGCAGGGAATGTTGAAGGACTCCCCTTTGTTTTTTTGGCTGATGAAGCCTTCGGACTCGGACCGCACCTTATGAGGCCTTTTCCACAGAGGACCCTGACCCCAGAGAAGAGGGTGTTCAACTACCGGCTGGCCAGGGCCCGAAGAGTCGTTGAAAATGCCTTTGGCATAATGGCCAGCCGGTTCCGCCTTTTTATGACTCCCATCCACTTGGCGGAGTAAAAAATAAACTATGTAGTTTTATGCTGCTGTGTGCTCCATAACTTTCTCAGCAGAAAATCAACTTCTTATATGGCCTCAGTATTGCCGGAGGCAGGACTTTCCTCCGGCAATCGCCTGCCGGGCCTCAAATCTGCCCGTCCTGGCTTGCCCCCCCAAAATGCCTGTGAGGTTCGTGAGAAGTATCTGGAATATTTCATGGGTAGGGGGGCAATTCCTATGCCAGGCTATGTGTAAAGATGCATGGAGAACGAACTCAATAAAAATCTGATATACGGTAATCTTTTAACTTTTGTTTTTTCATGTCTCCTAGTTTGTCTTAGTGCATTTGTAGTGCCAAGTGTATTTTCCTTTAGTAAATACCAACCATTTCACTATGTAACCCCACAAAAAAATAAAAATAAGGTTAGAGCGTATTTGAAAAAGAAGCTACACGTTGTTTGTGTTCAAACATTTTACTCTGTGCACATTCACACACATGGTAATATATTTTTTTGGGGGGATTTTGGCTGGCCACAAA
Organism: Rana muscosa; assembly: GCA_029206835.1. Lineage (NCBI taxonomy): Eukaryota > Metazoa > Chordata > Amphibia > Anura > Ranidae > Rana > Rana muscosa. The sequence goes on from CM055122.1 coordinate 1,174,602,202, forward strand.
CCGGCAATTTTTTTATTATGAAAATAGAAAACCATCAGTTGCATTGCAAAAAGTACAACATTGGATACCTCTGAGCAATATGAGGCATTCACGTACACAAACTATGTCTCTATGTGCCCGTCCTAATATGGGGTCTTGCCACCCCTTGCCCAGCCAAAAATTGAATATGCACACATTTAGTAGTATTTTCCAATAGGGAATTTAAACTCCTGATCCCTATTGTCAACATGTGCTATCTTCCATCAGGGGTAATCAATGGACGTGTTTTGTGGGTGCAACCCCTTCTTCAGTTCACCTACTTTAGATACGAGGAAGGGGTTGCACCCACAAAAGCCGTACATGGATATCCCCTGATGGCAGATGGCACATGTTGACACACTGTGTGCATATTCAATTTTTGGCTGGTTTGATTGTCAAAAAGATAATAAAAAGGGGGAAGAACAATCATTAAACAAAAATTGGGGTTTTGATGCCTTATTCAATTTTCCCCAAAACATCGAGAATGTCTTTAAATGTTTGATCCATCACATGAATTCTTTGCTTAATTCTGTCCAGTTCTGTGCTACATTCCATCACTTGCTGTATGATTCGGAGGGCACTGTCAGCAGAGAAACGTCTACTATCCTTCACCACAACATTTACATCCCCTAAAAACAAAATACAAAAGGTATTATAACTCTGCAGGCCTACATCTCTTACCTGAAACTGTGGTGACAGATACTGACCTGTTGTGGTGACCAGTTCCACCACGTCATCCACCTCTCCTTCCTGCACTTCTCCTTCCTCCACCTCTTCAACTTCCTCAACACCCTCAGGTTGTGGGTCTTTGGGAGTTTGGGGTTGTTTCGAAGCTGTGAGGTTCCTGTGCTCCCTGGAGTGTTCTCCACCCAGTCTTCTCTCCCCTATGAGAAGCAAACCAAAGGTCTAGTTATCACACAGAAATTCTCTATGAAAAATGAAAACAGGCTAAATTGCTTGAAAGTGGGGTACAAGTGTGTGTTTGTGCGGAATTTAAACATGAATGCATTATATATGTCCAAGAATCGGTTTAGTATTCACCTTTGGCTGTCAATTTTCAGACATGGAGGCAGCACAAAAATTCACTGATGCACCTGTGTGGGACACCCCAAAAAGGTGGTTTTTGTGGCCCACACTATAGTGCTCCAAAGTACAGATGTGGAAGCAGCTGCTGAGTGTCCTCTCCTTTACACTGATTAAAGTTTGCATTTCATTCTCTTTACAAACACATCATCTAGCCAACAATTTAAAGAAATCAGGCAGATGTCTAATTACATTTGAGGCTGAAAAATAACCAAAAAAAGAGGAGAGTGTCCGAACGATGTGTCTGTAACGATTAATAATTAATCAGTGAAAAAGTTCATAAACAAAGTCCATCAAAGAGAAACCTCCTTAGTGCAAAAAATCAACGACAATCCAATGTGAAGTGAAGTGTTCCAAAAAAAAGAGAAGAAAACTTGCTCCCAAACGTGAAGTAATGGATACAATGGTGACACCCGGGTGAGAAAGATATATATCCTGCTTACCAGATGCCCATGACTGCATCCAACAGTCTCACCCAGCACAGGGAAATTAGGCTTCCCCCACAGCCTTTAAATTTCAATGGTGTAGATTCCTCGACCGACCTTAAACTCAGGCATGAAAAAATAATTCCATAGGGTAGTATATCAAACCAGCTTGGTTTATTAAAAAGTATTGCACTTACAATATCGAAGATCGCTAGAAGCAGTGATCGCAATACAACGATATGGCAGTAACAGCTCCGGCGTTAGTCTGTGTCTCTCGTTCCTGTTTGTTCCGCGGCACTTCCTCGTATTCAGAAAATGCGTGATGACGTCACTGGCCCCCTACGCGTTTCGTCACGTTAGGACTTCAACTGGGGATCGGCCAATCCCCAGTTGAAGTCCTATCGTGACGAAATGCGTAGGGGGCCAGTGACGTCATCACACATTTTCTGAATACGAGGAAGTGGCGCGGAACAAACAGGAATGAAAGACACAGACTAACGCCGGAGCTGTTACTGCCATATCGTTGTATTGCGATCACTGCTTCTAACGATCTTCGATATTGTAAGTGCAATACTTTTTAATAAACCAAGCTGGTTTGATATACTACCCTATGGAATTATTTTTTCATGCCTGAGTTTAAGGTCGGTCGAGGAATCTACACCATTGAAATTTAAAGGCTGTGGGGGAAGCCTAATTTCCCTGTGCTGGGTGAGACTGTTGGATGCAGTCATGGGCATCTGGTAAGCAGGATATATATCTTTCTCACCCGGGTGTCACCATTGTATCCATTACTTCACGTTTGGGAGCAAGTTTTCTTCTCTTTTTTTTGGAACACTTCACTTCACATTGGATTGTCGTTGATTTTTTGCACTAAGGAGGTTTCTCTTTGATGGACTTTGTTTATGAACTTTTTCACGGATTAATTATTAATATTATTTACACTGTCAACATTTAGGATTTTAATAATTTCTTTATGGTTCACTACTGCACCTATTTATTATTCACTTAATATTTTTTTGTGTTTTAACTATTATTTCAGTTGATTATCAACCCATTTTATGTTCTCTACATTCAATTTTGGAGATCTCATTTCAGCGCTGCATACCTTTGTTTTTTTATGTTTTGTATAGTTTTAGTATTTAGCTATTTATGCTAGCTGCTGTCCTTTGATCACTGATCACTTTATCAATTTTAATTGTTTTTCTAGCGCAACGTTAGCCCTAGGGCTTCTTCCTTTTCTATGTCTGTAACGATTGATTACTGTGCCAAACCAAGTTCAAACTATGACATTTTGGAAGGGAGTACAATAGGAAAAAAAAAAATGGAGCAACATGGAAGTTGAGAAATAAATTAATATCATAAAAGTGAAAAATGTACTTACTTTTTGCTAGCATTCTCTTAATGCTCCTTAACTGCTCCGGCTCCCTCAGTTTGAGGTCTGACCACCTCTTTCTGAGCTGCTCATTTGATCGTTTCACCCCGAAATTCTTCTTCAGACTCTTCATGACTTTCTTCATGATTTTGGCCGTCCTTCGATTAGGTTTGCTATACGGCCCATGCTTTGCATCATAATCCGACTTTAGCAATATGTCCACCATCTCCGCCATCTCCGCATAAGACATATTAGATGCCTTGAATCTCCTCCCTGGTCGTGACGTTTCCTCAGTCTCCGGGCTTGTCTCCTCCTCGTTATTTGAGGAATTATCAGACACCTGCTGTAAATCCGCCATATCTGTCTGCGCGCCGAAAGAGAAGGGGCGGGGAAAAGATGTTAGTTAGAACATCATGGGCGGGCGACGTGTGCGGAGCGACGTGTGCGTAGTTTTACGCATGTGTGGTGTATATATAGCAAACACACATGTGACTATAGTACGTTCGGTGTGCGGAGAGAGGAGTTCAAGTGACGGACGTGCGAACGAAGGTATGTGATTTTGTGACTTTGAACAATTGTTGGCCTATACTGTCTTGAGAATGTTGGAGGATATATATGGTGAATAAGATTTTAAGGAGGTTAGACTGTGTGCCTCACATTAGTTATATATATTTTTTTTAACTTGCAGAGACAATATGAATGTCTTTATTAGCGACAAAGAATTCCTGGCGGAATTTATAGACCGGGTAAGGGAGCTGCCCGCTCTGTGGGAGACCAAAAACCCCATACATAAAAAAAAGGGGTGAGAAAAGCAGCGCTGGAGACCCTGCTCCCATTTGTGCATACCAAGGTGCCCACAGCCACAGCAAAACAGGTGGACACTAAAATTGGGAGCTTGAGAGGCACATACAGGACTGAACGCTCTAAGGTCCTGGGTTCTCAGAGGTCAGGAGCAGCAGCAGATGATGTTTATGTCCCGAATTTGTGGTACTACAGCAGGATGTCCTTTCTGGATGACCACATTGAGGCAAGGCCATCACTCTCCACTCTTCCCCCCAGACTTCCCTGCAGCCAACCTGAGCCTTCTCTGGAGCAAGAGGAGGCAGCCATCCTGGATGAACCGGATTTGGCCATCTGGAGCCAGGTATAGTATTTAGAAAAAATGTATTGGGATAAACTTAATGTTTGACAAATATGTCAAGATGACAAACATAAACTATTTTGGGTTCCACAAGTGAAATCAAGATCTCTAGACATTAGTCTGGCCTAAATTGTGTGCAAAATAGTCAATCTGATGTAGTTGTAAATTTGTAAAAATGTTTTCTGGATTTACATTCTAATTGCTTCAAACATGAGCTGAAAGTTGGATGAAAACAATAAACCAACATATTAAACTATGTCCCTTTTTCATACACAGGATGAAATCAGCCAGGAGGAGGGTCTGGAAACTGTCAGGCAGGAGGAGGCAGGGCCCAGTGGCAGCCAGGAGGTGGCAGGGCCCAGTGGAAGGCAGGAGGTGGCAGGGCCCAGTGGCAGGCAGGAGGTGGCAGGGCCCAGTGGCAGGCAGGAGGTGGCCAGCCAAAGGAGAAGCACAACATCACAGGTGCCTCCCATCCGACTTCCCAAAAGAAGCAGGAGGGACAGGACCACCAGTGAGGCAGCAATGGCCCTTATTCGAGAGGCCCATGCCACCCTCCAGGAGCCCACATCCCCTGAAGAGGCCATTGCCGGCCTAGTGGAGGCAAAGTTCAAGGTGATGAGCATGGAGCAACGCCTCCTATGCGAGCCCCTGCTCATCACCTTGCTGAACAAGGGGGTGATGGAAAGAATTACCCCCAATACCGCAATTTGTGAGGTGGCACAACTCTCACAACCTCAACCTCCTCCTCCACCTCCACCTTGTTCTTCTGCCCCACCCCCTTATCCTCCACCTCCTCCTCCACCTCCACCTTGTTCTTCTGCCCCACCCCCTTCTCCTCAACCTCCACCTTCTTCTTCTGCGCCACCCCCTTCTCCTCCACCTCCTCCTCCACCTCCACCTTGTTCTTCTGCCCCACCCCCTTCTCCTCCACCTCCACCTTCTTCTTCTGTGCCACCCCCTTCTCCTCCACCTCCTCCTCCTCCTGACAGGAGTACCCCTCCAGTGGCCCAGCCTCCAGCCACATGAAGAAGGAAGGCTGCAGAGAAGGCTTCAGGGAAGGTTGCATGGAAGGTTGCCAGGAAGACGAGGAAGTGATGGCCTTGCTTCATTGTGGTCGGACAGAAGGCAGCCTGTTGTAGTACCACACACTTGGGACATATATATCACCTGCTGCTGTTCCTGACCTCTGGGAGGCCAGGATCAGATTGTGCTCAGAACTGTTGGCCTTCTCAAGCTCCCAATTTTAGTGTCCACACAGGCTTGATGTTTGCTCTGGGGTCCCTGGGATGCACAAATGGCAGCAGGTTCTCCAGCGCTGCCTTCTCTTTATTTTGTTTCAAACATGAATAAATGTTATTTTTGTTTAAGTTCATACTTGACTATGTTTATTTTTACAATTTTTTAATTTAGCTTTGGAGTAAGTAGATACATTTGACAGCCAAAAAAAGGGACAGATAACAACCCCCAAAAAAAGAATTAAAATATATTTTTGAAAATAGAGGGTGTAAAATTTACCAAAAATATATTAAAATATTCAATGGGAGATCACTATCAAAACATTGGCAAATTACTATTAACATCTGTTTGAAAAATATAAAACAGTAAAATATTCAGAAGATCTTGCACGATATAATACACATATATCTTCTGAAGAGCAGCATGAAAAAGGTTAAAAAAAGATAGTCATAACTCTGTGTGAATATCAGCAGCAAAAGAAGTTCATTCGTTTTGATTAATGTAACATTCTAAAGAAGATTTCAATGCACAACATTTAAACGATGCAATAATTTAGAGCGTGACGAATGTGCTATCTCCATTACGAAGGCTTGATTTAGCAGAAGATGCGCTCCCGTCTCATACTTGCTTCTGAGCATGCGCGCTTTTGGAAGAGTCGTAAAAGCATACACATGAACCATTTTCTCGTCACAAAACAGGCCGACGAGAAACACGACGAGGAAATCTTGAATCCTGATGAGAAAATAGAGAGCAGGTTCTCTATTTTCTCGTCGAGATTCACGGCAGTTTTCTCATCGTAAAACCATACACACGAACGGTTTTCTCGAGAAAAAAGCTCTCGCGGCACTTTTCTTGCCGGTTTTGGACGAGAAACTTGGTCGTGTGTACGAGGCTTCAGTGTCTAAACATATGCAGTTGTATCCGCAATCAATTTATTAATATCACTATCTACGAGGTATTGGACATAGGAGGAATATTTTGAATTGTAGAACGGGTCAAGACTGTGAAATAGTGGAGAGTGAAATAAAACCTAGCTGTGAAGTTAACCCTAAAGTATAAGGGGATAAAACACCAAAACACCAAAAGGATAAGATCCGTGCGATCGCACATGAATACAATCATATACGCCAAATCACGCAATAAAAAAATTCTCACCACCCCATTGGGGTGCATAAATGGTCAGTAAAGAACTGTTCACATTTTTGGACTAAGGAAAAGAGAGGTCAGTAGCCTTAAAGCAGCAAGGGGAGGAAGGAAAGGAGGAAAAAGAGGAGATCAGGGAAACTACCCAGTAGAAGAGATGATGAGGGGAAGATCGGGAAGAGGAGGAGCAATCCCAAAGTCACCCCGTTTAAGTCTCCCACCGAACCCGAGCCCGTGCCCAATGAACAAATATGTTACACATGGAGTAGACGGTGAGAACAGCGGACAGCGCTGGACATCGGATCGCCGCGGGACACTGGATTTCACCGCTGGAATGTTTTTTTTTTTTGTTTTTTTTTTTAAATAAAGGACTTTTCCAAGGTGTTTGTGTGTTTTTTATTACATTTTTTGACACTTACAATGTACCCCTTACCAATTCACATGGGGGGGTGGGATCTGGGGGTCCCCTTTGTTAAAGGGGTCTTCCAGATTCCGATAAGCCCCCTGCCCGCAGACCCCCACAACCACCGGGCAAGGTTTGTGGGGATGAGGCCCTTGTCCCCATCAACATGGGGACATCCTCCCCATGTTGAGGGCATGTGGCCAGGTACGGTTCAGGAGGGGGGGCGCTCTCTCGGCCCCCCTCTTTTCCTGCAGCCTGCCAGGTTGCGTGCTCGGATAAGGGTCTGGTATGGATTTTTGGGGGGATTCCACGCCATTTTTTTTTTAAATTTGGGGTGGAGTTCCCCTTAAAATCCATGCCAGATCTGAAGGGCCTGGTATGGATATTTGGGGGAACCGCACGCATTTTTTTTTAAATTGGCGGCGGGGTTCCCCTTAATATCTATACCAGACCTGAAGGGCCTGGTAATTGAATTCTGGGGGACCCCCACGTTTTTTTTTTTTTTTTTTATCAATGACTTTTGTATGTATTGCCTTGAGTTCATTCATTAATAGCCGCGAATGAGTTTTAAATGACTTTTTTTCCTTCAAAAATGACATTTTATGCAGGGACAGTTCTAAGCATGGGAAACATGCGCGACTTTACATGCATATCATACACACCCCCTAGGTACGAAATTTAAAGGAATATTTCACTTTTATTTTTTCATTTTAAGCATTATTAAAATCACTGCTCCCGAAAAAACGTCCGTTTTTAAAACTTATTTTTGCATTGATACATGTACCCTGGGGCAGGACCCGGTCTCCAAACACTTTTTAGGACAATAACTTGCACATAAGGCTTTATAATTAGCACTTTAGATTTCGAACGTTCGAGTCCATTGTATTTAATAGGGTTCTAAAGTTCACGCAAACATTCTGTCTGTTCGCAGGTTCTGGTGCGAACCGAACAGGGGGGTGTTCGGCTCATCCCTGAACACAAATAAGAGATGGGTAAAAATGGAAAATACATTGTACATGACACTACTAGGGAAAGATATTTGGATTCCACTGAAATATACAGTAGAGTGCACTGTTTGGAAACTGTATTTAAAGTATGGGATAAAATATATTGACGGGAAAAATGGGAATATAATTCCCCATTAATCCCGTTGGCAGGAACAAGATTTTTTACTCCAGGTAACGGGACACAGATGGGAAGGCATATAGGAGAGGCACAATTAAAAGACATAATGACACAAGGAAAAATAAGGACAAGAGCAGAATTAATCACAATGTACGGGTGGCAGTCCGTAAGTGAATGGGAAAATACACAACTTAAACACTTTGTAAGCACAATTCCCCAACCAGTTAGAGAGGAGAAGACACTGAACCCAATTGAAAAGCTTTGCAATATCAAAACGCCTATGAAACATGGAATTTCTCAAATGTATGATATATTAACAGACTTAGAAGGAAGTGGGGCCCTCCCCTTCATAGGAAAATGGGAACAAGACCTTGTAATAAAGTTAAATGAAAAACAAATGATAGTAGCAGTATATGATTATGCAACAGATATTACTATGATAGAAGCTAATTATAAGTGATTGGTAAGGTGGCACCTGACCCCGGAGAGAATTAATCAATTTCAGCCAAATAGATCTCCCCAGTGTTGGAGGGAGTGTGGACAAAGGGGAACAACAATATATATTTGGTGGAAGTGTCAAAAAATAAAAGAGTATTGGCATAGCATTTTAGACTACATTGAGGAAATAAACGAGGAAAGGATCCCTCAAAATGCTTGGAACGTGTTGTTCCACGGGACAAATAAAACCAAAAAACAATATAAAGAAATGTTGGTCCCTCCCCTGCTCAATGCTGCAAAGGCTCTGATCCCAAAAAAATGTCTTCAAGTAGAGAAGCCATCTATAAAAGAATGGATACAGAGAGTAGATTATGTGTGTGAGATGGAGTACTTGTGCAGCAGGGAGCAGGGAATGGAGGAAAGACATAGAAAAACTTGGATGAAATGGAGTGAGTTTAAGCGAACAGAGAAATATGCAGTAGCTATGATAGAAATGGATGGACAAGAGATAATCTAAGATGGCGAAAATAACAGATCTAAGTGGGGGGGAGGGGTGGGGGGGATGAGTTAGGTATAATTGAATACAGGAGATATGTAAGATTTTAAAATGTACAGGTATTTTGTAATGTATGCTGAAATATGTCCTAAATAAAATAAAGTCTAAATTTAAAAAAAAAATATGTAAAATGGGTCATCCAAATCCAAGTGGCTCAGAGGGCATGGTCAACCCTCTGTACATTCTGGGAGGGGGTACTTAAGGGACAGAGACCGCTCTGGTGGGGTTCGTTTGCTGGATCCTGACCGGGGGGCCCTCCTGGGGCATCGCCACTGTTGTTACCTCAACCGTATCCACCGCCGCTACACCTGTTCTTACTGCAACTGTGCGAAAGAAGGTGGGACACGTGAAGGCCTCCCGCAGCCGTGGTCAAGGCCTACCCCAGAGACTACCCGAACCGGACCCGGAGAAAAGTCTCATTTCCAAAAAGTCCACGACAGGAACGGGTGAGAGATCTAAGGGGAATATGTTGAGGACTGTGTGTAATTATCTGCCGGCGGAGGAGCTAGGGTATTCGGAGATAGACTCTTTGTCAGACATCTCCGGGGATGATGATGATTTGTTTGAGACTATGTCGCAAGAACTGTTATGGGCAAATAGCGATGATGTCGCCTCGGCTTTTACTTTCTCCGATTACGCAGCTATGGACTCGGGGGAGACAACGCCCAGAGTGGAACACCCAATTGTTACTGATGAAATCCTGGCCCACTATACCAGTTTGCTGGGTTCAGGAAAACTTTCTGATAATGTTATGGTGCACAAATCTACAAATTTGTGTGTACCTCCTGGATATGGAAGTACCAGGTCCCTGCCAAGACTTGCCCGGTCACAAAGGTTACTTAACAAGCGGGTGGCCAGGGAATATGGACTGGAGTTCCCCTATGTTCCCAGGGAAATTATGCAAGAGATTGAGTCTCACAGAGAACAATGGTACAACAAGGCTGTTTGGCACTATCTCTCAGTGCCAAAACCGTTCTGGAAAATAGGCTATTCCCTTACCATGGATGATCGCTTCAAGGGGTGCCTGCTGCACTGTAATTATGGTAGACACATTCACGCAGACAAAGTGGTCATTTGCTGACCAGGGAAGGACGATGTGGTCTACTTTATCACTACCCTTGATAAGCAGGGAAAATCTCTGACCTTACCTGATCCCCAGTTTTACTGGTGATAAGTTATGGTGACTGTCCTGGTTCTGTGTTTTCCACTTTGCCAAAAAGAGAGGAAGATTTTCTTTTTCCTGAAAGGACTGTGGGTATGTAGCTAGGTAGTGCTAGGTTACCGGAAGATGTTGGAGTCAATATCCCTTCTATGGGTCCAGTATTTACAACTGAAGACTTTGTCATGTTATATTTTTGCCACTAGATGGTGGGAGTTTACTCAGCAAAACTGGAACTTGTATTTTTATGTTTAGCTACCTACACCTAATAGTGTATATATGTGGAGAAAGAGAGGCTCATTTCTCCAGGAAGTGAGGCTTTGCTTCCCAACAGACATTCTATATTATTACTTACGTCTGTTTTTTTTTTTTTTTTCAGGTACATTGGAATCTTCTATCAAAACCACCGGAGAGTGGGTGGGTTAGATATAGAGAGATAGGAATGCTGTAATGTATCTTGATGTGATTTTATTGTGTGTGCTAAATTTATGTTTTCTTGTACTGTTTGCCCCCCCCTTCCTTCCCGTCCAAGTTTTTTTTGGGGGTTCAGGTACTGACTCTCAGGAGTGAGAGTCATATTTTTTTTCTCGACGATGAGGACATCGTCTTTTTGCTGTGGGGGAAGTGTGTTTCACCCTGCTACTTTTGAATAGGCACTATGTGTAAATTTAGGGGTTATCTGAGCTGTAAATAGCTCAGAAGGATTACGCTAAATTGCTGGCTCTGTTTCAGTCCAGCTGGGTTGCACGTTTTTTCCACTGGATGTATTGGGTATTCCTTTCCCAGAAGTGGATCAGGGGGCATGGTCAACCCGCTGTGCATTCTGGGAGGGGGTACTTAAGGGACAGAGACCGCTCTGGCAGGGTTCGTTTGCCAGATTATGACCTGAGGGCCCTCCTGGCCTCAGGGATGTGCGAGCTGTTTTTCGGCATCGGGGCCTGCTGGCCCGAGGCTCTGCAACTGAGAGTAGGCCCGGGAGTTTCTGGGGTCTACTAGTCCAGGGATGGTCCTATGCGGTCTTGCCTGCGGGAAGAAGCGGAACAATTAGGGACTCAATTGAAGTACGCATCCTGGCCAATTTACTTCACGGTGCTGCCGGCTGGCTAAAGGATCCTGGCACCGTGAGCTGTGTCTTTTCTGAGGAACTTTGCAAAGCATCAGTGTGGTTGCACGATCTTGTGGCAGGAGATTGTGAAACGACTCGACGGCCCTTATCAAGTCTGTGGCAGAGACTTTGAATGAGTTTGCACCGGTTGCTAGGTCAGTGAGAGTAGGCCTAGCCAGTGGTTGCTGAATCCAGAGTGGAACTGATTTGTTCTCTGGATCTAAGATTGTGCCCATGATCCACAAAGCAAGGTACCTGACCCTCCCCTATCCCTCTATCCCTCTACCCTCTGTTGGAACTGTTTAATAAAACTCTTGAAGAAAAGGAAACCAAGTGTTGGTGTGGACATTCATTAGAAAGCTCTTCAAGAGGGACCCCTGAGACGAGTGTGGTGAACAGAAAGGTAACGGCAGGCCCAAATTTAAACCAGCAGCTCCTACGGGGGTCAGTGCTACATATAATTTGCATAGAATACATTAAATCAACATATAATATTATAGGAAACTTTTTGTTGAAATGAATGGCCTGAAGAAAGGCAACTATTAACAAACGCAGTGTCAGTAAAACTATTTTTTTTTTTGTATTGAGATCTCTAGTTATAAAATGTACTTCTTGGAATAATTAAGTCCATGGGTTACTTACAGCTAGAGAACAATTTCAAGGTCAGATGTGATCTTTAGGAGTACAGTAAGTTCAACAAGAATATGCTTTAAAGTGGTTGTAAACCCTGGAAAAATGTTTTTGTTTAAAACCCACCTGCAAGACAAAGGCATAATGAGCTAGTATGACTAGCATACTAGCTCATTATGCATCACTTACCTTAGATCGGGTCCCCCGAAGCTGTCCTCATCTCCCTCTCCAGCCGCAGCCATCGCTGCGGCGATAGCCGGAAGGTTACTTTCGGGTATAGCCGCTCCAGCCAATTACAGTGCTGTGATTGTCCGGAGTGGCAAAGACGTCATTCCGCGCATGCGCTCGGGAGCCATCAAATTCGGCTAAGCCAGATTTGTGAATGGGATTAACCCTGTGAATCCGCCGTTGTCTACGGCGCGCATGCGCCGTAGACACAGATGCATGTAATTTTTGGCAAATATCTCCTAAACCGTGTAGGTTTAGGAGATATTTCTTGCACCTACAGGTAAGCCTTAATCTAGGCTTACCTGTAGGTGCAAGTTGCATAAATGGGTTTACAACCACTTTAAATCTGTCCCCACTCTATTACAATGTAAAATTTGGTTTGAAAAAAATAAATAAAAATAAGGCTAATATGAGTATAGCCATCTACTGTAGCAATATCCATTATGCTCAGTTCAAGTTAGAAATGTATTTCTTATATATCTTTAAACAAAGTATCTAAATCCAGAAACTTCCAATACATGATGAAACAGTCAAACCTGAAGACAAAACTTGCAAGATAAGAAGTGAGCAGTGCTATTCAATTCAAGGTTCATAATGTCATAGGCTCAATTTACTAAGCTATAACCATCAATAGGAAATGTAATATCCATTATTTTCACCAATAAGAGTCAATCAGAAAAAAATGCTGTGTGAATGTCACAGCATTTGCACAACTGTCATATATAATCGCCTTAATGTGTCTAATATGTATATTCTCTATGAACGGCAGCTCCATCTAGTGGCCAAAACGTGGTATATTCCTGATTGAGGCATTTCAGGAAAATACTGCATTAAGGCCACTTTTATAATGAGGAATACAAAATGTCATGCTTTATATTAAATACCCTGACTATTTAACAGAGTCAAATAAGCATACTATAGTCCTGATTTATCAAGTTGCAAAACAATTCAAGAAACTTAAAAGTGTGCTTAAAGCACAATAAAGTGGCTTCTCAACCAATATTATGCATTAGTCATTTTGAGCATTAGTCATTTTGACTGCATCTTGATGATTCCAGATTTGTATAGTAGATTATGTCCTTTGGATTGCTAATAGCAACAAGTGCTTGCAACACTGCTGCACAATAGGCATTTATAAAATGTGCTACAATTCCGTTGTAATAGTATACTGCATACATTTAGGAACTGTCATTAAAAGGGACCCCAGAGAGCCTATTTTTCCTAATTCCTGCACTTTGTAAGAAGGATAGCGGGATCCTTACTGGTTACTCCAATGTATGACTTTCCTAAATTTAAAAAAATAATTTAAACACAGTGTTTAAACAGCTTTGATAAGATGCAGAATCAGATGATATTGAAGCATGTGTTAAATGCAATCAAAAATATACAAAGTCTTTTTCATTGCAATCACAATGAAAAAATACTAGTGTCAGAAAAAAAAAAAAAAATAGGTACTGTATAGGAAGCAAGCAATTCTAGAGTAAAAAGTTAAGAGAGTGAGATTGATTACCATGTAATCAGCTCTGTACAGAAGAGTCCAAAAAAACTTCTTTCACTAGTGCCTTGCAAACCTGCATTTCAGCCCAGGGATCAAGTGATTTCAGCATTACAAGCCAAAAACATCAGACACACTGTAATTCTGTGAGATAACAGTTAATTGAATATGTCAGCTAATCTGAGAAGAATGTCAAATGAATTGTGATTGGTCTAAGTACAAGACAGAAGTCTTCTTTTATGGGTAGTTTAAAGTAAGAAAGTTCACCATGGGAGCAGTTGCAGAAGGCAGAAATACTTTTATCTGTCATATAAATTAATAGATAAAAGATGTCTAGCAGAAACTAGTTGTTCATAAAACAAAATCTAAATAAAATCTCTACAATTCCACTTTATTTTAAAAAAAAAATACTTACGATTTATACACCTAATTTTTCTGTTTAATTTTTAATTTGATTGATACTTATACTATTAATAGTTGTTAATTGAATTAGGCTATTTTAATACTGTTATACTGCCACATTTAGGCTAGCATGGACTAGTTGATGATAAGAAGACCTCTAAAAAATGTTTTAAGCTTTATCGACCGAACGAATATAATTATAATTATACATTATTGCCCACATATTTATCTGTTCATGTGGGTCATGCACATACATTGGGTAAACAAGAGGCATGTATCCTGATATGTTTTTTTTTTAAGGATATCAGTGGCATACTTGCGTTGCCCATTTTAGCATTCAGAATGTTGTGTTTCTCAGTGGTCCTGATTTTCTGGATTTTTGACTCATGGTTCCTGTCTGTACCCTTACCTTCTTTTGTTTGATATCCCTGATTTTGCTGTCTCTTACATCTGAGCCTTTGGACTCCTTGGAACTTATTCCTTGTTTGTTCTGATCTGGCTAGAATGCCACCTGACCTGACCCTGGCAGTGTCATTGACCCCATCCCTTCATCACAAGAGGCAAAATAGAGGTCTTTCAGAACACTTTGAACAATGATTCAAAAGGAACCATATCTTTATTGTCAATATGGTGGCATGGTCACAATTTTCTACACTGAAGCACAAGTGCAATGTGACCATCATGCTGTTACAAGTAACATCATTATCCATGAAGCCTAGGAAGTCTCCCCCAAGCAAAAATTCTAGTATAGCAAAGCCTAAAGTGATTGAAAAGTCTTGCTTTTTTTAAAAATTAAAAATAACAAAAATGTTATACTTGCCTTCTCTGTGCAGTAGATTTTCACAGAGCAGCCGAGATCCTCCTCTTCTCAGTTACCTCTTTGGTTCTTCTGGCCCCTCCCTCCTGTTGGGTGCTCCCACAGCGAGTAGCTTGCTATGGGGGCACCCGAGTCGAGTCATCGCTCCTGGTGTCCATTCAGACACAGAGCTGTAGCCCGGGCCCCATCCCCATTTCTATTCTCATTGGCTGACTGAATTTGATTGACAGCAGTGGGAGCCAATGGTGCCATGCTGCTGTCTCAGTCAATGAGAAGAGGAGTCCCGAAAGGCAGAGACATTCCTACAATATCACTGGAGCTAGAGGAAACTCAGGTAAGTATTAGGGGGGCTGGAGGTGGTTGCTGCACACAGAAGGATTATCTTAATGCATAGAATGCATTAAGATAAAAAAAACCCTTCTGCCTTTATAACCACTTATATGTTTGAATGGTAGAAAAATATATAAGGCTAAAAATCAAGATTTCATGTAAATAATACTATTATATCAATTGGATTTACTGTAGCTATGGTTTAGCATTTCCACTTCACCTCAAGAAAGGAGGGTATTTAACCACTAGCCTTTGAACCGGTTGGTTCTGCGTCTTCAAACTAGCTACCCCCGTCACATGCCAGAGGGTATCATAACAGCTGCTGTCTAAACATGAAATCATTACAGGGACCAATTACATAAATCTTATTTACAGACATTGAGGGAATTTACTAAAACTTGAGCAGACAACATCTGAAGCATGACAAACAATCATTTTTTTTTTATTTATTGTATTTTTTATGAAATTTTAAGAATACGAACATAGAATAAATGCCAAGCATGTAATATGACAAAATAAGTACACTTTTGAAAAAGACACATAACAGATGGTAGAACCATAGAAGTAACGCTAAAATGCTACCAAAATTACAAAAGCATAACAATTCAACTGTATAGACCAGGGAGGTGGGAAAGGGAAGGGGGAAGTGGGACCCAGGGAGCTGGCGACACAAACAAAAAACATTTTTCACATAAAAAGGAGTGTTGCTCACTGGATCCAGTGTTAGTGGGGTCCTTAGGGCGCCCAAACTGAGGGATCAGGACATCCCGAGGGGAGCCCACCTAGGAAGAAAAGAGGGTGGGGGGGAAGGGAGGGGCACCATGGAATCATAAAAGGAACAAGCTAGCAAGACTAAAGAAACAATAAATATAGCACATATGCTTAAGAGGGTGTCGCACTACTGGGAGGCAACGAGACAGCACCTGGATTAAGCATCGACTGATCCCACAAGTCCCAAATTTTTGAAAACTGAGGAAGTGTATCATGAATTGTCGCAGTCAGGTGTTCCATCCTGCGGATTTGTTCCAGTATTTGCAGAACCTGTGCAAGGGTGGGTGGGGAGGGGGATAGCCATTTCAGGGATATAGCCCTTTTTGCTGCTAGAAGAATAAAGGCGGCAAATTTTTGGGCGTGTTTGGGGAAACCAGGGAACGGCAAACCTAAAAGATATTGGATCGGGTCCAGAGGGAGTGTAGTTTCAAAGAGTTCTTGTAAATGAGCTTGGATGGAGGACCAGAAAGGTTGGATCATGGGACATTCCCAAAAAATATGGAAATGAGAACCAACGTCATCCCGGCACCTCCAACACACCCGGGAAGCCTTGGGATCGTTTCTATGTAAGATCTATGGGGTTCTATACCAAAAAAGTAGTATCTTATAGGATGTCTCCCTCTGCTCTACACACCTTGAGGACTTGGAAGCAACCTCCCAAATCTTCTGCCATTGAGGGAGTTGGATAGGTCGTTTAATAGTCTGGGACCATTTCTGCATATTAGAGTGATATGTGTTGGTAAGGAAGCTTCATGTAGGTATCTATAGATGTCTGAAATAAGATGGGCTTGGTATGGGCCTTGAGCACACAATAGTTCAAATGAGGTAGGCTTAGCTAAGGTTAAAGTAGGGCATTTGGAGGAAAAATAATGTTTGAATTGGAGGTAAGAGTAAAATAGTTGTTTAGGGATCGGATATTTACACTGCAGTTCATTAAAAGGTAGAGGCGTGCAGGTACAGAGTTTGGACAAGATAGAGGAGCATTGAAATGCAGCATCATTTTTCAAGCTAAAACGGGTAGCTATGCAGTGTCCTCGAAAGACGGCTTTATGGGCTTTCCATAGGGTGGAGGGTCCCGTGACCGTATTCACATTAAGTTGGAAATATTCCACTAGGCTGTTAGACAAAAGATCTATGGTAGAACCATAGAAGTAACGCTAAAATGCTACCAAAATTACAAAAGCATAACAATTCAACTGTATAGACCAGGGAGGTGGGAAAGGGAAGGGGGAAGTGGGACCCAGGGAGCTGGCGACACAAACAAAAAACATTTTTCACATAAAAAGGAGTGTTGCTCACTGGATCCAGTGTTAGTGGGGTCCTTAGGGCGCCCAAACTGAGGGATCAGGACATCCCGAGGGGAGCCCACCTAGGAAGAAAAGAGGGTGGGGGGGAAGGGAGGGGCACCATGGAATCATAAAAGGAACAAGCTAGCAAGACTAAAGAAACAATAAATATAGCACATATGCTTAAGAGGGTGTCGCACTACTGGGAGGCAACGAGACAGCACCTGGATTAAGCATCGACTGATCCCACAAGTCCCAAATTTTTGAAAACTGAGGAAGTGTATCATGAATTGTCGCAGTCAGGTGTTCCATCCTGCGGATTTGTTCCAGTATTTGCAGAACCTGTGCAAGGGTGGGTGGGGAGGGGGATAGCCATTTCAGGGATATAGCCCTTTTTGCTGCTAGAAGAATAAAGGCGGCAAATTTTTGGGCGTGTTTGGGGAAACCAGGGAACGGCAAACCTAAAAGATATTGGATCGGGTCCAGAGGGAGTGTAGTTTCAAAGAGTTCTTGTAAATGAGCTTGGATGGAGGACCAGAAAGGTTGGATCATGGGACATTCCCAAAAAATATGGAAATGAGAACCAACGTCATCCCGGCACCTCCAACACACCCAGGAAGCCTTGGGATCGTTTCTATGTAAGATCTATGGGGTTCTATACCAAAAAAGTAGTATCTTATAGGATGTCTCCCTCTGCTCTACACACCTTGAGGACTTGGAAGCAACCTCCCAAATCTTCTGCCATTGAGGGAGTTGGATAGGTCGTTTAATAGTCTGGGACCATTTCTGCATATTAGAGTGATATGTGTTGGTAAGGAAGCTTCATGTAGGTATTTATAGATGTCTGAAATAAGATGGGCTTGGTATGGGCCTTGAGCACACAATAGTTCAAATGAGGTAGGCTTAGCTAAGGTTAAAGTAGGGCATTTGGAGGAAAAATAATGTTTGAATTGGAGGTAAGAGTAAAATAGTTGTTTAGGGATCGGATATTTACACTGCAGTTCATTAAAAGGTAGAGGCGTGCAGGTACAGAGTTTGGACAAGATAGAGGAGCATTGAAATGCAGCATCATTTTTCAAGCTAAAACGGGTAGCTATGCAGTGTCCTCGAAAGACGGCTTTATGGGCTTTCCATAGGGTGGAGGGTCCCGTGACCGTATTCACATTAAGTTGGAAATATTCCACTAGGCTGTTAGACAAAAGATCTCTTGTTTCAGGGATACGAAGAAAGGTCTCATTAAGGCGCCAATGACAATTTCTGGGAGAGGCGGAAGAGAGAGCAATATCTATTACAAACAATTGTATTCAAGGATCAGCATCATACAAAGAAAATGTCAGACAGCATAGTTGAATCAGAGAATGGTAGACAATCACAGGACATGGGAAAAAGACAAGGGCAAACATCAAAATTATCAATACATGTGAAGACATCAATCTAGTAGAGCATTCAGGTACAAGGAGAGAGGTTATATAAGGTGCTAACAGAGAAAGTCATATGACATTATTGAAGCACATTAGTCCAGTGTTTCCACTTATTTTCGTATACTAGCATAGTGTCATAGAGCGTGTGGTGAATGCGTTCCGTCAGTTTGATGGCATCCATTCGTGCCAACACCTGAGACCACGAAAGGGAAGAGGAACGCCAGTTGAGTGCAGTTACCCAATGAATGGCCAAGAAAAGTGAGTATATTCGTTTTTCACAGGGTAAATAGATATCAGGTATGGATGTAAAGCATAGACACATTTGAGCGGTAAGGGTGATGATGCGGCCAGCGATAGTTGATACCTTCAGGGCCGCCGCTTGCCAAATGGGCTTAAGATGCCTACAGCTCCAGAAGGTATGCATTGACGTGCCCACCTCGGAGCAGCCCCGAAAACAGAGCGGGGACACCGCAGGGTAGATGGAGTGTAGGTGTGCGGGGGTCAGGTACCATCTGATATGTAGTTTGAGAGCCGTTTCCCATATGGAGTAGGCTCTGGTGTGTTTGTACATATTCGTCAGCATCTCCTCCCAGTCTGGCGGGTCAAAAGTCATGCCTAACTCCCCCTCCCACCTAAGCATTGGTTTGGTTTTGACTGGCAGGGCCAATTCGTTAAGCATAATGTATATTCTGGATATAACCCCTCTATCTCTGGAAGAGTGAGAACATACGCGTTCATAAGGGGTACTATGGATTTGGGATTCTAGGGAGTCCCTATTCTGGTAGAAATGCCTGACCTGTATGTACCTGTAAATCTCTGAGGGGGGAAGTCATACTCTGCTTGTAGTTACTGGAAGGATTTGAAATGATGGTCCTCCCTCAAAGATTGAAATGTTATAACAGCTGATGTCAACCACCGGGAGAATCCAGCCCTATCTTGAAAGGCCGGGGGGAAGTCAGGGTCACCTATAAAGGAGTATAACGGGGAAAGAGGAGAGGATAAGTGTAATTTATGGCCATACAGCAACCAAAGGTGTACCGTCTGGCTAACGACCGAGTTCAATGGGGTGAGTTGGCTTGTCTTGATGGTCCTGGACCACAACAGCCCCGACAAGTGGAAGGGGAGGATAGACTGGGTCTCAAAAGCTAACCAGGGAATACCGTCTGAGGGGGTGTGCCATTGTGCAGTTTGTGCAAACTTGGAAGCTAAATAATAGCGCCAAAGGTCTGGAAGGCCCAGACCTCCCAAGGGCTGGGGTCTATACAGCAAGGATTTATGGAATCTTGGTTTCTTATTATGCCACACAAATTTATTGATATCCTTCTGGATTGATTCAATGTAGGTCTTAGAGACATATATAGGGAGGGCCCTGAAGAAGAATAGTAACTTAGGCAAAATGGCCATTTTTATGGCTGTGACCCTGCCCAGAAATGAGATGTGATATTTATCCCAGGTTTTAAGCAGGGATCTGACCTGAGAGACTATGGGGTGATAGTTTACATGGAACAGGGATTGGAAGGTAGGGGTAAGCTGTATCCCTAAGTAGTGAAAGTGTTGCCTCAACGAGGATTCAAGATTATTAGGTATATTAATTGGCATGGCCGAGCATTTAGCTAAATTAACGCCCAACCCTGAAATTTGGTGAAATGAGTCTAGTAAGGATGTGAGATTCGGTAGTGCTATAATTGGGTTGGTCAGAAACAGGAGCACGTCATCAGCGTATAGGCTGAGTTTAAATTCATCGGCGCCTTTACGATATCCTTTGATATTTAAATTATTGGTTATGGCACGGGACAGAGGCTCTATGGCTAGAGCAAAAAGGAGAGGGGATAATGGGCACCCCTGCCTAGTGCCCTTCTGGAGGGGGAAAAATGGAGAATTGTTGCCTGGCAGTTTAACGCGCGTTTGGGGGTTTCTATAAAAGGCATGAAAACCGTGTATGAATTCTCCAGTGATGCCAAATTTGGGCAATAAGTGATCAAGGTATGACCAGCTAACGCTGTTGAATGCCTTGTGTACATCAAGGCTGAGAGGAGAGTTTGTTTAGAATGTAGGTTGGCATCTTGTATTATATTAGTGACCAGGCGAATGTTATCAGTGATCTGCCTACCAGGAATAAACCCCGTCTGGTCAGGGGAGATCAAGCTGGTGATCACAGAGGCTAGTCTATCAGCCAACAATCTGCCAAAGATTTTCAGATCATTATTGATCACCGATATAGGGGGAAAGTTCTGGGGCAATGAATGATCCTTGTGGGGTTTGGGGATAAGGGACATGTTGGCTAGTAACATCTCAGCCGGAAAGTCATTTCCTTTCAAGATATGGTTATAAAGGGAGGTCAAATGAGGGGATAATATGTGGGAAAATTTCTTGTAATAGGAAGTGGAGTAGCCATCCGGGCCAGGGGCAGTTGAGGACTTGAGAGATTTGATGATGGCCTGTATTTCTAATTCAGTACATGGGGCATTCAGGGCCTCAGATTGTTCGTCAGTTAGAGTGGGTAGGGCTAGGTCTGAGAACCAAGACTGTGCCGAAGGGTCAGAGGTTGGATGAGACATTTTAAACAGGTTCTTTATAATAATCTACAAATATATCCATGACATCATTAGGGTGAGAGACCAGTACACCATCAGGATTTCGAAGTCTGTAGGTATGTGAGGGTTTTGTGGCCTGATTTCGTTTTTGTGCGAACATAGTAGATGATGCATTACTATACAGCATGAATTTAGCTTTAGCCCACCTCAAGGCTTTTTCTGTACCTTCCGAGAGCAGGAGGTCTAATGCCTGTTTTTTGCTGTGAATTTGTTGAAGGAGGACCGGGGAGGGATCCCAATTATAGTGGTTATATAAGCTATCCAGGGCCCTTGTGAGCGAAAGAAGTTCAGATATTTTTGCTTTGTTTCTTTTGGAGGCTATATCAATGAGGTTGCCCCTCCATGACAGCCTTATGGGCAGTCCACAAAGTGCTTGGTGAGGTGTTAGGTAGGTGATTATCCACAAAGTACTCCTGGAGCTTGGTGTTGAGCGCCCCAACCATGGAGGAATCAGTGAGCAGTGAATCATTCAACCTCCAGGAGTAGGTCGTGGGTTTGAGGCCCATCCCGTGGATTGTGAACTCAACCATGTGGTGGTCAGACCAGGGGCAAACATGAATATCTGCCCCGGAGGAGTTAGCTAGGACCGTTGGGGAGCTAAAGATATAGTCCAAACGGGCATAACTGTTGTGAGGATTCGAGTAGAATGTGTAGGATGTACATCCGATGCTGTGTGCTCGCCACGTGTCGATAAGCTGCAGGGAGTTCAGGCTACCAGTCAGGGTTTTGGGAAATGCTTTAGTAGCGGTGGTGCTCCTGCTCCTATCTAGGCTCGGATTAGCTGTAAGATTAAAATCTCTGCCAATTATCAAATGTGGCGAGAGGTAACGTTCCAAGATAAAGAAAAATTGTCTAAAGAAGGAGGCGTGTGCCTCATTAGGGGCATATATAGAGAAATGACTTTAAGGGCCATCAAAAACTAACAGGGATGGGGCACGGGGATGGTAGGAGAATAGGCGGGTAAGGATACCACGTGGAATAGCCATTTGAGCCACTGCCTTATCTCTAACACAGCACACATGTCTCTGGATAGTGGAAATAAGCTTCTGATCAATAGCATGAGATATAATCAATATGAATGACATTTCAAGGTAAAATGCAAAGATATGAAAAAACAAATAGAACTTAACACAAAAGTGCTCACAAACCACGTATGAGCATGGGGGTCAGAGGAAGACTTTCCTAATGACCAAAAAAACTTTACCATTGGACTATACAGTCCTATACCAACCGGAGGACCCCGAAGGGGTCGCAGCGATAAACAGGGTGACCATAAAATGCACATCACCCTGAACCTCACAGCGGCCTGGGTCCCAGAGTCAGCAGGGGGGAACAGTGAACGTGAGGAGACACACCGCCTCAGAGCGTGTCAGAGCCAAAGAAAAAAAAAAAAAAAGTTACTGATGCATGCCCTCCTTCCGTCATATGCAGTGTAGGTGGTTCCATTATGAGGAACAGAGAGCTTAAATGGAAAGCCCCATCTATAGCGAATATGAGCGGATTGAAGGACAGACGTGACTTCCTTCATCCGACGTCTGCGGTCAAGGATTGCCTGCGAGATATCTGGGAAAATTTGAATCCTCACCCCGTCCAAGTCGATGGCCGCAGCATTCCTAGCAGCACGGAGAATGTCCTCTTTGATTAAGTAGTCCTTAAGACACAGGATTATGTCACACGGCGGTTTCTCTACAGGGGGCTTGGGGCGCAAGGCCCTGTGGATCCTGTCACATACAAACGCTGTGGAGGGTGCAGAGGGAAGGAGATTGAGGAATAACTTAGTGGCTGCGGCAGGGAGGTCCACAACCGTCTCAGGAATACCTCGCATTCTGAGGTTGTTCCTCCTGTTTCGGTTGTCGAGATCCTCGACCTGCGATTGTACCAGTTGGAAATTGTCAGCCAGTGCCTCATAGTCTTTACGAAGATTGGCGTGCGCCAAGGCTAACTCAACGTGCTTCGTTTCTAAAAGATCAGTGCGGCCACCCAGGGTAGTGATTTCCAGCGAGAGTGTACTTGTGGCTTTGTGTAGTTCCTTCTGGAACTTCTCAGCTAATTTTTCGTACATGGAGGACAGGCTGTCCTCCAAGTCAGCCTTGGTGAGCTGAGTGTGACACTCACCATCTCCACTGGTCGAAGCTGAAGCCTCTGGAGACGCCGCCGGCGACGGGGAACCACGCTGTGCATGGGCGCCATGTTTAGCCATGCCTGACTTCTCAGTGGTGCGGAGAAGGTAAGCGGTAAGGGACCTCTGCGGCTTGGATTTCAGTGTTTTTTTCTGCGAAGGCATGCACCTGTTGTTCCCACAGGGGTGCAGGGTGAAATTGGCAAAAAAAAGAGTGCAATATAGCCCCGTGGGTTAGTCTCCATGTACTTCGGAGCTCCTACTAGAAGCGACCTTCTCTGATCGCGTCCAGGCCATGCCCCCCGAGAGAGCAATATCTAGTTGTACAGAGGGGGTTAATTTCATAGGAGACTGTGGACGTCAATAGGGGTGAGGAAAAAAAGAAGTGGCCTAGTCTAGAGTAAAGTTTGTGCGGATGTGAATAGAATGTGTATTGTTTGTGTGTGTGGTGTTTAATCCTCCAAATGTCAAGGAGGTTTCTAGCTCTAATAAGTTTGTGGAAGGATTTGGAGAGGCGGTCAGACGTAGATGCAGTTGTGGATGGGAACAATATGTGTCTATCTTTGCTGGATGACATGGTCATATTGAAATCTCCGCCTATCACAAGAAAGGGTTGTGAAAATTTGTCCAGGGTATCAAACATGTTAGTAAGGAAATTAATCTGACCAGAATTAGGGGCATAAACATTAAATATAGTAAGGGATTGGGTGCGGAATGAGCAATCTAGGATAATAAATCTGCTCTGGGGATCCAAGTGGGAGGATTTGACACTTAAAGGGCAGGAGCGACTAATTAAAATCGCTACGCCTGCTTTCCCAGATGGATCAGAAGCCATGAAAGATGGATAAGCATAAGATAAGCTCCAAAACATACATTAAATAGGAGATTCCATGGTGCAAGGGTCATGTAATAGGTAAAAAAAAAAAACATAACAACATTTAGTATAGCAGTAGCAATGTAACAGGAAAATAACCAGTCTATAAAGTGTAGCAACCTCAGGTCAGGGAAAAAAGGACCTGAGAGCTAAAAAAAAATTGTAAAAAAAATTGCAAAAAAAAACCCAGTAAAAATGAACAGAAATTTTTTATTTTTGCCTTAATCAAAAAGAGGCCTGGAAGACCGAGCGTCTCCAGGAAACCCAGGTCTGAGCCTGGGACTGGGAAGGGGAGTATGAGGACCGCCAAAAATGGAGGGGACGGTCCCCCATCACCTTCCAAAGCATCAAGGCCTGGACCACAAACTAGAAACAGTGGAAACAAACAAATATCTGGTCTAGGGTGGCAAAAAAAAAAAAACAGGCAACGCAGCCCACGGGCAAGGGGGCGAACAGGCCCACTTGGAAAGAGGTGGGTCTGACAGGAACATCAAAGAGCCATATAAAATTGGTAACCAAGGCTGTAGCCATGTGTGTGGATCTTCAGGTTGGGAATCTAGAAGAAGGGCGCCTCTGGTGTGTGAAGTTGGATTTAAATGGCTTCTGACGCACCGGAGTCCAGATGCGGCCTGGAGCTATCGGCGGTTTAGGTGTAGCAGAAAGCGGCACAGGATCTTCATCAGGGAGAGGTGGTAGGCCTAAGTTGCGTAGAAAGTTGTCACTTTCATGGAGATCACATAGAGAGTACTGTATGCCTTCATGGGATGCAGAGAGGCGAAATGGGAACCCCCAACGATACATGACCTTGTGGGCCTGGAGATGAAGTGTCAGCGGACGTAGATTTCTTCGTCTGGCTAGGGTGATAGGTGAGAGATCACTAAAGATCTGGATCTTGGATCCTTTAAAGTCTAGCCTAGATTGATTGCGGGTGGTGATGGTGAGTGCCTCTTTACTGTCGTAGTAGTGCAATCTAACGATCACACCCCTCGGGTTGGCTCCAGCTGGGGGTTTAGGAGCAAGGGATCTGTGGGCTCTGTCCAGACGCCAGTCAATGTCAGGGATGTTAGGGGCCACTACATTAAACCGATTTAGAAGATAAGAGCGGAGGTCTCTGTCTTCCACTGCTTCAGGAATGCCTCTGATTCGCAGGTTCTGTCTGCGTTCCCTATTTTCGAGGTCCTCCTGTTTTGCTTGGAGCTGAGTGATTGAGTGTTTCATGGTGGCATTGTCCTCCTCAAGGACTTGAACATACTGTACTAGTTAGTCAAACTTAGATTCCAGGGTGTCAGTGCGTTCTACCAATTGGCCTATTTTTCCCCTTAGTTCTTTGGCAAGTTTACCCACCTCCTGGGCAATGTTATGTGTAAGGATTGTAGTTTGGCATCAAGTATGTCTGCTGTTAATGGGGGGGGGGTGACCCCTGTACAGGTGTGGGGATAACATCAAAGAGAGTACCTGTAATAGTCTCAGAGGGTCTGGCGCGTCATTCTGGCTATTCGGGGCCGTGGATGAGGGCCTGTGTATGTAGCGGTCCATGGTGGAGGAGGCCCGAGGCTGGAGGGATGCGGCGTAGGTCTGTCTTTTGTCACCAATCTTACCCATGGGGTGCGCATCCACTTCAGGAGACTGAGGTGGTAACTCCCGTGGCTAGCAGAGCTTCGGGTTGGTCAGCGGGAGTTCCAGGAAGGCGGTGGGGGACAGGGCTCTGGACTTACATGTCTGCCATATTCAGAGGCCGCATATGCACCCGACCGGGTGGGTTTGAAGTTAGCCCAAACAATCAGTTTTTAGCTTTAATTGTCAAAGCTTAAAGTAGAACTCTAGGCAAAACATATTTTTTCATTCAGGATAGAGCAAGGAATGGTTATAACCCCTGTCAGTTTTTTTTCCCCATCTGTTTCCCATTGTGGAGATTTCCCTTCACTTCCTGTCCAACAGCCAAACAGGAAGTGGGAGGAAATCCCTGCAAATTAAGAGAATTCCTTGAGTACCCCCTGGTCACTAGAACTAGTGTCCCCATGGGAAGATTTCCCCTTGTCTGGGGATAACCCAAAATGTGGGATTTTCTTTAGCTTTCACTTTTAATGATACTGGTAAACATGACAAATAGAGAGAGTGAATCTCCTTAATGGAGCACAGACAAAAAAAATTACCTTTAGTTATACTTTCAAGTAGAACTATAGATTGATGTTGCAGCATAGAGGTGAATATAATTTATTTATTTATTTTAAATACCCCAAACTTCTCCTTTAACCTCCGTAGCGGTATTCCCGAGTGTGGCTCGTGGTGAATTTTCAGTACCAAAAGCGGTAACCCCAAGCCACACTTAGATCCATGTACAGCTTACTTACATTGTCCCCAGGATCCTGCAATGTCTCCCCGCTGTGTGTGCGAGCTGTGTCTCCGTGCGATCTATCACAATGCCGAGCTCCGTTCTCTGCGAGCATCACGACGCATGGGGATGGAGCTTGGCGCCAAATTCAAAAAGTGAAAAACACATAATACATACAGTACACTGTAATCTTACAGATTACATTACTGTATCAAATAATTTCACATCTCTTTTGACCCTGTACCCTGCATGCAGTTTTATATTATAAATACTGTTCTTTCTGCCTGGAAATCGGAGATTGTCCATAGCAAATCAAAAAGTGTCCCTTTTCGTCAAAAGTGCTTTTAGACCAGCTAGAAAACAGCGATAATAAATTAGAATCACTTGCAGAATTGAACGATCGTGATTCATCTTTAAACACTGAAAGTAATGACAGTGACAATTCTGCAACTGAGCAAATTTCTGTGTTTCTGATTACATTATTTAATACAGTTTTTTATTATTATTATTATATTATTATTTGCTAGAATTATTTATAGTTATTTATTAGATTATAATTTATGATATGAAAATAATGAAGCTGACTAATTAATTATTCCTGAAATTTGATGCTCTATGCAGATATTCTTTAAGAACAATAAAATGTGAAAGCATTAGCTATGAAATTAGAAATATAAGGTAAGATTTATTTTACAATTGAGTCACTTTACAAACACAAATAACAGTAGAATTAATAGTGTGACACAGACACTGAAATT
The DNA here is from genome assembly GCA_029206835.1 of Rana muscosa. Classification (NCBI taxonomy): domain Eukaryota; kingdom Metazoa; phylum Chordata; class Amphibia; order Anura; family Ranidae; genus Rana; species Rana muscosa. The sequence goes on from CM055122.1 coordinate 1,174,629,463, forward strand.
ATATACACAATCAATTCCTCAATGTACCTTCGCTAAAACATATGTACAGGTATATACTATAAAAAAAAATATCAAATAATGAATTTCCTCTCATAGATACTCTAACTAATTATAACCTGGCAGACAATCTGCGTTTGACTGACTATACCCATTATTCCACTGCAGCCAGAATAATCACTTTCTTACTGCACTGTAGCTGAAAGATGGTTACAGCGCGGTTCTGTTATTTAATGAGGGCGTGCATGGATGTCCTCCTGGAACCACGCCCCTTGAGCGCCCCCTGGAGCATGCATCCAATGCGCTCTGTGATTGCTGTGTCCTTCAGACACAGCCAAGCGCAGATTGTGGTAAAGGGTGAATCACATTGGCCCTTTACCATGTGATCAGCTGTGTCCAATCACAGTGTAAACAGACTTGCTGATTATCGGCAGGACTTTCCTCATGCGCTTCCACAGCATGAGGAGAGGAGAGGCGGTAACCATCAATCCTGATGGGGGACATGTACAGAGAAAATCAAGGCACTGATCATCAGTGTCCTTATTATTTGTGCAGCCCAATCAGTGCCCAATAATGCTGCCATCAGTGCTGCCCATCAGTGCCCATCACTGCTGCCAATCACTGCCTTCTCATCAGTGATACCTATCAGTGCCCATAAGTGCTGCCTATCAGTGCCCACCAATGCTGCCTATCAGTGCCTATCAGTGCCTCTCATAAGTGCCTATAAGTGCAGCCAATCCGTGCCCATCAGCTCACATTGGTGAAGGAGAAACCATTTTTTCCATTGTTTAGCAAAAAATTTAAAACCCAGTGGTGATTAAATACCACTAGAAGCTCTATCTGTCTCAAAAAAATTATAACAATATCATATGGGTACAGTGTTGCATGACCACACAATTGTCATTCATAGTGCAACAGCGCTGAAAGCAGAACATAGGTCTGGCCAGGAAGCAAGTGGTTAAAGGGTGGAGTCTGTGTATGAGTTATGCCAATACGGCTAAAACATAATAAATTAATTCCTAGGTGTTTGGATATCTTGAGGAGAATATCAAATTACCCAGCAAAAACTATTCCAACCGGAATATTAATTAAACTAACAAAACTAATCTAGAGAATAATGCATAATTAGTTATCCTCAGAAGCAGAAGATATGGACTTCTTGGGATGAAAGGATAAGGCCTACCGATCAAACCCTCAAAATGGCTACCAATGGGTGGAGCTGGATCAATCAATGTGGAGTCTGTCTTTCAAAATAGAGTTGATCTCAGATGAGCTCCCTAATCTCCCTTATTTATCTGTATAAGGGGGGAAGAATTTGTGGTAACCTATATGGTGCAAAGTGACTGTGTGCAGCAGCTCTAATGACCTAAGTACTAAAAGTTCAAGATAAATGGAAAAAAAGGGGGAAGAGCGCTCATACACAAAAACATATGTAAAGATATATATATATAAATATATGTAGAGGGGTCTCTAAATTTAGGTGGGACACCCAGGTGTGTAATAGTGGACCACTTGTGTTCGTGGAGGATTGGATGGTGTAATAATCTCCTTGGCCTCTGGGTGGCGGGGTACCTGGAGGCTCAAGGTAGATTTGCCATTACAGTGCTACCCTTTTTGTCCCTTTCCGGAGATGGTACGGTGAGGGCGGGGAACCTGCCGTGGTGTCGATGGGAAGAGATAAAAGGGGGAGACGCCCTAACCACGAGGTCTGTCTTCAGGAGGATCTTCTTCACGCGCCCAGGCACCTTAGGCCTGGGTGCGGGCGGTTCTGGATTCCGGCCCAGGCGCCCTAGGCCTGACCGGAATGGAGTTGGAGTCCATCCCAGGCACCTTCAGCCTGGGGTGAGGTACTAAACTAGGAGGCCTGGGGTCCAGTGACTTCGACTGGATCCCGCGAGGGTGGAGACGTCCGAGGGTCCCTGAGGTGGATGGGGCCCATGTCTGAGGTGAGGAGGCCGGGGAGGTTACCCATTCGGAGAGCCTGGAGCAGCATCAACCCAGTGACGGATGGGCCTCTGGTAACTCCCTTGGAGGGACATCTTCCCCTGATAGGGGCCGCAACGCAGCGAAGGTACTCCTATCTACGTTCTCTTGAGTCGCTGGTAGAGACTCTCAGATTCTAAGTCCCTCCTAGCTAAATGCTATAGCAACCGCTGGCGAGATTGCAGTGGTTTTGTTAATAACCAGGATAGTGCCTCGACCTGCTCATCCCCCGTATCAAAATGTTATCAAGTCGCAACCAGTTGGCTACTGAAGCACTGTTTATTGTGAGATGTACAATAAAGCAAGAGTTGGACTGTGATCGGTGTGTGGAACTCTGGTTAATGGGAGCAGAGGGAAGTGTTGACACAGCAGGACTGTATTCTAGACAAAAGCACATAGGCCCGAGGAAATATCTGGTGCTGGCCTTCACCTCACCCACAGTTATGGGGAGGACATGGGCCGTAGCGCATCTCACCCTGTCGTGTCACATACCCCTAGAAAAAGGAGATGGGGTGAGGCCACTACACGTGGGGGCTCGTGAGTCCAGGATGATATGTGTTTTAACTTTGGAAGAAAGAATGGCTGTGTCTGGACTTTGCTGCCCGGAGGAGTTCCGAGCAGGTCGGCCATGTGATTGGCCAAAGTGCATCCCTGCTCAAAGTCGTGGAAATGACCCTAGAACGGGAAAGGCCCATGCAGAGGAGCGAGAAGAGGGAGGAGTCCAGCCGTGTGAAGTACTACATGTGGGGGCTTTTATTGCACTGCGCCACGAGGCACCCCATGACTGTACAGTTCGTGGGCGGAGTGTTAAGGAAGCCCGAAAAAACGTGCAAGTCATGGGAGGAGTCTGGCCATGTGGAGGAACTCACGTGGAGACTTTGGCACGTGGTCAGTGCATGATGGAGCAGCAGATAGTCGGGATGGCCTCAAGCTCCCCGTGGATTCCGGTTCCCTACCCCACGAAGATGACTACGTTCGCTGCTCCCCTTACAGACACGGGGATAAGACTCAGGCCCTGAGGACAGTTGGCTTTGTACTCATGCAGAGACACGGAGGCCCTCGGCGTGATCTGTCCCGGATGCTCGGGACTGGTGGTCCACCTGAAGCCATTCGGGTGTTGCGAGGCATGCAAAGAGTTCTTGTTCGAGGTGGAGTCATCCACAGTAAGGCCCCGGGCCCTTCGCCTCAACAGCCTCACAGGTACCGCTACTCTAGAAGGAGAGATCCAGGCATTTGCGGAGGTTCCCGTACGCACTGACCAGGGCGATGTGACTGCCCAATCAGAGACTGAGAGAGAAAAATCAGAGGATGCTGCTTCGGTCACCACAGATTGTCTTCTCCCACCTCCGAAGAGGAAAGTCGGCCTGGTGCAGGCCTCCTGTGGTCGTGGTCGAGCTTCACCCCGTCGCTTGCCTGGCCTGGATGGATCCGGTTGGAAGAGTCCTGGACTTCCCAGTTCTACAAAAGGTCAAGGTGAGCCAGGGGCTGGGACTGTGGTGGTGGTTGGAGGTGTCGGGGGTCCACAGTCGGTGGAGCCCGCAAGGGAGGGTAGTACCATGTCTACCAGAGACTACCTTCCCGCCGAGATGTATGACACTTCCGACCTAGAGTCGCTGTCAGATTGTGGAGATGACGGGAAGATTGATGAACTGTTTCATCGGAAGGGCTGGGACAAACGCCCATTGCCTGTGTTACGTGTACCGCAGGATTCCCCTATGTCAATAGGAGACAGCACGCCCCGGGTACAAGCCCCGGAGTCTACGAGGAAGTCTAGTCCTCAGAGTGCCTTCCCACAATCTACAACATCGCCCGTCTTGGTGGCGGGGATGTAGCGAGCCTCACTACGAGCACCGAGAGAAAAGCCATCAGAGGTAGTGAAAGTACCTCAGCATCCGGAGGCCATCGTTCAACCCGGAGAAGGTGAGCGGGAAGCCATGCCTCCTTTGGCCAGATTGCAACGACTTTTCTCACAGAGAGTCGCCCGTGAGTATGGGTGGGAATATCCCTACTTGCCTCGGGACTTACTTTTTGAAGTTGAGGTCATACGCCAGAGATGGTATGACGAATTTGTTTGGGAAAAGCTCAAAGTACCCCATGCACGAAGATATTTGCCCTGTTCGCCATCCGTGTCGAAAAAGTTTCGGGACTGCAGAGCAGACTGGATGTGGGGCCGCCATATCCACGCAGACAAAGTGCGCATCTGCAGGAAGGATGGAGAGGATGCTGACTATTCAATTGAGGTTTTTGATAAGCATCTGAAGCCTTTGTTCTTGCCTGACCCGAAGTTCTATTTGTGAGAAGAGACTCACTTGTTGTTTCCTTTCCTACAATCTTCCAGAGGTGTTCTTGCCGGAACATCCGAACTGTGCCCTAGTTTTTTATTTGGGCTTTTGTTTTCTACTCTTCAGGAGGAATGAGAGCAGTTTTTTTTGGTTTGTTCTCTCTTCCTCACAGCTCGAAGACAGACTTTGGGGGTAGAGTTAGTGTAGGGACGCAGGAAGAATGAAGATTGCACCAAGTATCATTACCACGGCGCTGTCACCAGGTGGCAGTGTTGTGCAACGGCTGTTTGTTTTTTTTACACGCGTATCACTTTACTCATTGGAGCGAGTGGGTCCATTGGTTGATGGACCCATTCATTCCAAAATAACACAAAAATGTCAGGATGTGATTTTATTTTGTGTGTTGTGTTTTTTTTCTTCCCTTCTGCAGGAGATTCGTCTGTCAAGTCTGCTGAGTATGGGGTGGTTCTTAGACAGTGAAGGGAGGGATTGTATATGTGTACATTATAGATGTTTTTAGGGAAAAGTTTTATTGTTTTATATTCCCTTTCCCCTTTGAGCAGGTCTTGGTATGGTTGAGGTTCAGAAATTTAGGGATAGCCTCTGGGGCTAAGCTTGTGTCGTCACTCCATGGGAGTCATGGGTTCGCACCAGACGCTGGGGACCAGCGTCAAATCACAGGGGGGAGTATGTAGCGGGGTCTCTAAATTTAGGTGGGACACCCAGGTGTATAATAGTGGACCACTTGTGTTCGTGGAGGATTGGATGGTGTAATAATCTCCTTGGCCTCTGGGTGGCGGGGTACCTGGAAGCTCAAGGTAGATTTGCCATTACAGTGCCACCCTTTTTGTCCCTTTCCGGAGATGGTACGGCGATGACGGGGAACCTGCCGTGGTGTCGATGGGAGGAGATAAAAGGGGGAGACGCCCTAACCACGAGGTCTGTCTTCAGGAGGATCTTCTTAACGTGCCCAGGCACCTTAGGCCTGGGTGCGGGCGGTTCTGGATTCCGGCCCAGGCGCCCTAGGCCTGACCGGAATGGAGTTGGAGTCCATCCCAGGCACCTTCAGCCTGGGGTGAGGTACTAAACTAGGAGGCCTGGGGTCCAGTGACTTTGACTGGATCCCACGAGGGTGGAGACATCCGAGGGTCCCTGAGGTGGATGGGGCCCATGTCTGAGGTGAAGAGGCCGGGGTGGTTACCCATTCGGAGAGTCTGGAGCAGCATCAACCCAGTGACGGATGGGCCTCTGGTAACTCCCTTGGAGGGACATCTTCCCCTGATAGGGGCCACAACGCAGTGAAGGTACTCCTATCTACGTTCTCTTGAGTCGCTGGTAGAGACTCTCAGATTCTAAGTCCTTCCTAGCTAAATGCTATAGCAACCGCTGGCGAGATCGCAGTGGTTTAGTTAATAACCAGGATAGTGCCTCGACCTGCTCATCCCCCGTATCAAAATGTTATCAAGTCGCAACCAGTTGGCTACTGAAGCACTGTTTATTGTGAGATGTACAATAAAGCAAGAGTTGGACTGTGATCGGTGTGTGGAACTCTGGTTAATGGGAGCAGAGGGAAGTGTTGACACAGCAGGACTGTATTCTAGACAAAAGCACATAGGCCCGAGGAAATATCTGGTGCTGGCCTTCACCTCACCCACAGTTATGGGGAGGACATGGGCCGTAGCGCATCTCACCCTGTCGTGTGACATACCCCTAGAAAAAGGAGATGGGGTGAGGTCGCTACATATATAAATAAAGAAGTGAGTGCAAATAAAAATTATGTGGTGCACATAGTAAAAAATATCGCTCAAATTAAAAGTCCTTTCAAGTGAAATAATATATATAACAATATATTTAAACCATAACAAAGAAAAAGTCCAAATGATAATCTTTGAGCAACCGAATTCCAAAGAAACATAGGGTCTTCAATCAGTAGGATGTTCCAACATTCTGATATGATATCACAAACTGCTTACCAGATTTGTAGGATCTCAATATGTAGAGATCAAGAGCGCTTGTGCATCAGCCTGCTGGCAAAGAAGTGATCCACCTGTAGTCTTCTCACAGGAAGGGATGTTTCACCGACTGCAAACGGATCGTCACAAGAGAGCCCGCTTCAGGAATTGTTCCTCGGTTAAGAGGTGTCTAAAAAGTCTCATTTAATGGAGAACAGATGATGGCTTCATGGTGTAATATATTCCAAAGAAGGTTTATTTTCAAGCGGATAACACAGGCTTTACATCCATAAAAGCACTATGAGAAACAAGCAGATTGAAACAGCCGCGGCTCAGTCCAGCTGGCTGTCCAGTGTGATGACGTCACAGGTTATGCTCCACCCGACATGTTTCCTCTTAGAAGGCATCAACTGGGAATGGAGATCTCCGTTCCCAGTTGATGCCTTCTAAGGGGAAACATGTCGGAACATCCTAATGACAGGGAAGTTGAGAGGAGGAGATTGGAGGAGGTAAGATGATTCACCAAAGTGTTTACAACTCAATCCAAGAAGTTCATCCACCAGTGCTATATTTCACTACATTTAGAATGTAATGTTTGCACAGCAACAGTCTCTTAACTTTCTGGTTCATAATTTTTTTTTATGTTTTCTCCAGAAAGGATTTGTGTTGAGTCTCATGCCGCGTACACACGATCATTATTCACGGCGGTTAAAAAACCGCCGTGAATAATGACATTAAAAATGAGGGAACGGCTTGTTCCCCACACACGGTCGTTTTTCACGTCATTTTTTCTCTTGACGAGAAAAACGACCGTCTGTGGGCTCCGCGGCAGTGTTTCCCTATGGGAAAACTGCCACGGAAAACATGTCGAAAAAAACGACGAGAAAAATTAGAACATGTTCTAATTTTTCTCGTCGTTTTTAATGCCGTTTTTCTCGTCGAAAAAAACGGCAAAAAGTCCACAGACGATCGTTTTTCTCATCGAAAGGAAAAAAATTTGTTTTTCTCGACGAGAGAAACGGCCGTGTGTACCCGGAATTACATTACTTTTATTGAAACAGAATGGTATTACACTCCTAGGACATTCTCTTAAATGTATTATAATCCCAAGACATTCTCTTGAAAGGTTGTATCGTATATTCACCCCAACCAAGAGTGGTTCCAGTTGTGTCCAGATCGGTTGGATCCCATCAACATGCAACTATATGTTTCAGAGGTAAAACAGGTGCTTCTTGATCCAGGCAGGTGCAAGGAAAAGTAACAAGATTAGGGATGAGGTTTGGGCTTATCACTGGTTTGGGTTCTCAACAAAATTATGCCTGGCACCTCCCTAAATATGTCAGCTCTCCCATCAGCATCTTCTCAGTGTATGTTGGAGATGGAGCACTAAGGGAGAGATGACAGTGATTTTAGGGAGCAATCGTTTTATGCTGTATTTTGCCACTGCTACATTAAAGTGAATTGTGGTGCGGTGGCTACAGATGGTTTATTTACTGTGCTGTTCAGTGCTCCATCACTGTGCATTGCATTGTGTTGTGTACCATGTATTGTATTCAGATGGAATGAAACCAATGGTCAATTGTTTAACTACATTTTTTTCTCTGTGTAAGCAACAATTTATTTTGCTGTTTGACTGCTACCGATCCCCCTTTTCTATGTATTTATATGTTTCTGATATTTCTTTTTTTTAATCAAAAAATGAAAAAAGGGTTTTGAGCTCTATTGCTTTAAGGTTTTTATTTGGGGTTAGGGCTTTACTTAAACGTTTCTGCTTGTTTTTTTTTTTGTTTTTTTTGGGGGGGGGGGTATATATTTTATTTTCTTTATTACTTGATAGATCTTTAAATTTTTTGGGGGTGTCAGTAGCATGAACTTGTTGTGACACAGGCAAAGCTGACCTTTGTTAGAAGCACATCAAAGCACACCATTGTAATAAAGTCTACAAAAAATCACTACAGTGTCAAATGCAGCAAAGTGCCATATACTCAATAGCCCAGTTGCCGTAGCTGCTAATAAAATTAAGAAATGCCCTTATTGTCATCCTCTGGCCAAAGCAGTGGTTGAGCCAAGAGACAGTGAATGTCTGCCTTTCTTTTTCTGGCAGTGAGCATGTTGCCCAATCCTTATGGTACCTGATGCTTGAGGAGATGCATGACTGTTCACCACAAGGCTCTGTGAGAGCAGCACATGAATGTTATTAGTAAGCAGCCAAAGACCCACCATCATCCTCCTTCTTACCCTTTCACCTTTTCCACCACACCACAGGATTCTCCATCCTTATCTAATGCTAAGTGTTTGGCCTCAAGCAATAAGGATGGAAGTCTGACAGGGGTTTGAGAGGCATAGATTATGACATATCAAGTAGTGAATATGCACCAAGTAAACCCCATACCAGCTTGGTAAAATCGCTGGCTTTACAACTGCTCCAGTTCCAGCTAGGGAAGTCTTCCTCATTCCATGGATTGGCAGCCTGTGCTGTACAACCGTGGCAGGTCCTCAGTCCCCATTTTTTTGCCCTGAAGGCCATTCCTTCCTTCCAACAGCATGTGGAAAGTAATGCCTACTTTTTTCTGGAGCATGAGGTCAGTGTCTGGGTCCACATGACCACATACATATTGTCCAGCAAGCATGTGCAGGGACATTACACTTCCTTCATGGTCCACTGAATACATTTTTAATCTAGATTGAAAGGATGCAGGACAGGGACACCGCTAAAGCTGTTAGTGCTGCCATGTTTCATGCAAGTTGGTGATGGTGACAGCTCAGGCACCTCTACCCCCTACTCCTCATTGGCCTCATCTGTTAAATCCTCAAAGCAATCAATCCCTCCAAACAAGGCCCATACAAAACACTGCTGAACTGTTTTGCAGTCGGTATGCCTGGGGACAAAAACCACACTGGGAATAATATTCTCTCAACTCTTCAGTGGTAGGCTAGGAAGTGGCTGACCCTATGTCTGCTTGTGCCAGGAAAGGCAATGTTTGATGATGGCACTAACCTGGTGCCTGTCCCTTTACAGAGAATGTTCAAAAAAGTGCCTTACCTAGCACATGCCTTGAACCTGGTGGTGCAGTGGTTCCTATTTAGGGACCCTGGCTTCCAGGATGTCCTGTGGCAGGCCAGAAGAGTATTATTGAACAAAGAAACTAAAATGATCCTGCGATACACTTTAAATAAATAAAAATCAAACAATCATCTACTAACCCCAAACACAGTATAACAAACAATCCATGTGTAGTGACAATCTTCTTGCTCCAAAATAAACTATGTTGAACTATCCAAGTGTTACAAATTAATTAATAAGTGACAAAATACAATCCACTTGTAGTAACAATCTAATTAGTCCCAGAACGGAAGTGTTAAATTATCCACTGTGTTTCAAAGTGTCAAAAATCCACATGCTGTGCTTCTGTTATATTTCATTAAAAGGTGCTTTATCCCTTGTGCTTGACACACTGCGTATCCTATACCGCCACCACTAGCCGCTCACCTTCTACTTTTAACCTATGCATAGGTCATATACAATTTTCCCCTATAAGGTTATTGATTGGTTGTACTTTTATACTCTCTCGGATCTCCTCCCATTCTGTTGTTACCATAAATCGTGGTCCAAAACACGTTCCATGGTGACTCAAAGGCAAAACATACAGCCAACATAGTGTAATACATTTTTTTTAAACAAAACATGTTTAATGAACTTCTGCACACAAATTACTCACATTTGTGAGTGCACTCAGCTGGTGCACTACAGACAATCAGCTTTTATATTGGATCATCCTTATAGAATGCAATTCATGAGTAGATGCTGTCCCCTTAAGTCACGAGCTGTCATTTAAAAATAGGGTTCTCTCCTCTGGTTAGAGTATACCCAACCCTATTTTTTGCCACAACAGAATCAGATCGCATGGGTGTTCACACCCATGCGATCCAATTCTGCAAATTGCACTTTTACATTTTGCAAAACGATTTTGGGGTGTTGTTAACTGAACATACACACCTGCAGCGGTTTACATGAATGGGGTTTGATTTTGATGCTGTGCAAAAACCACACTGGATTTGCTGCGAATTCTGCACTGCATCAGTGTGAGCCAGGCCTATTGATTGTCTATTTTTGCATATAGTATTAGGACTGGTAAATAATAGAGCATTCTCTGTGGCACACACATGTACAGTACATTAAAACATTCCTCCTCTTCAAAGTTATATGGTAAATCAATGAATCACACTAAAAATCTGCCCCCTTGTTTACTCTGTATACCTATATCATACCAATATCTATTACCTGTAAAATGTAACTTGATTAATATATATATTGTGAGGGGGTTAGCTCGGCAGCGGGTGTGTGTGACCCCCGGGATGGGCTCCCCACACAAAACAGGCCCAGCAAACGGAGGTTGTGGTTTTCAAAATCAAAAAGGTGCGGTTTATTTTCTATTTACAGTGACAAAACACAGCAAAGCAAAAGAAACATAACCAAAATAAATCCTGGTCAAGTTGACCTCTGACTAAACATACAGGTTTCCTAACTAACAACTGGGATCAGCCTAGTGCTGTCCTAGTCCCTAAGTCCCTGGTTTTAAATGTCCAAGCAAATAGCCACACAGGCTTTGTCTCACCGCACAGGGGTTCACTCTCCCTAGACAGTCCACACAGGTCTGGTTCCAGGCATGAGCTAACATCTAATGAAGCTGGGAGTTCTTATAGAGGCCTAAATGAGCTGACAAGCTTCAGCTGGTCTCATCAACTCCCTGTCTGCACGACGCCCAGCCCTCTCCCTAGAGGTATGAGTCATCCATGAGCCCACTAGCCTTATACAACTCTCCACCTAGTTGTATAAGTCGGCGTAAAGCCTGAATCTGGGCGAAATATATCTACCCCCCTGGATGCAACCAGGTGACTTTACCTTCCTGCTGTCACATACCCCCCCCTCTTGTTTTAACCTCGGGGTTGGAACACCAGCAATCAGGCATTCATGTACTCGAGACAAAGCATCCACATTCCCCATTTGAACGCCAGGGCGATGCTTTACTGTGAAGTTGAATTCCTGGAGGGCCAGGAACCACCTATTCACTCTTCTATTTGTTTCCTTGTTTTGAGCCATCCACTTTAACGGAGCGTGATCCGTAACCATGTCAAAGTGCCTACCTAGCAGGTAGTACCGAAGGGAATCTAGAGCCCACTTCACCGTTAAACACTCCTTTTCAACGGTGGCGTAATTTACCTCATGGGACTTCAACTTCCTGCTGAGGTAAATGACTGGGTGCTCTTCCCCGTTCCAGACCTGGGACAATACTGCTCCTAACCCCACATCTGACGCATCACTTTGTACGACAAAGTCTTTAGAGAAGTCGGGTGAGTACAACACTGGCTGGCTACATAAGGCTTGTTTCAAGAATTGGAATGCTGCCTCAGCCTCGGGGGTCCATTTAATCATGACCGACCCTTTCCCCTTCGTCAGGTTGGTTAGGGGCACAGCCTTAGAAGCAAAGTGGGGAATGAATCGCCGATAATACCCAGCGATTCCCAGAAAGGCTCGTACCTGCTTCTTGCTGTTGGGACGTGGCCAACTCTGGATGGCCTCGACTTTGTTGAGTTGGGGTTTTATTACTCCCCTCCCAATGGTGTACCCAAGATATTTGGCCTCCTCCTGCCCAATGGTACACTTCTTGGGGTTAGCCGTAAACCCCGCTTCCCGAACAGAGTCCAGGACTGCTTGCACTTTTGGCAGATGTGAGGCCCAATCTGTGCTATGGACAATTACGTCATCCAGGTAAGCCGCAGCATACTTCCGATGGGGCCTCAGCATCTGGTCCATTTTCCGCTGGAATGTGGCCGGCGCATTCTGTAACCCGAACGGCATTCTTTTATATTGGAACGCCCCGTCTGGGGTTACAAATGCGGTTTTCTCTTTGGCCGACTTGGCCATTGGGATTTGCCAATACCCTTTTGTGAGGTCAAGAGTCGTCATGTATCGGGCTGTTCCCAGCCGGTCGATCAACTCATCTATACGTGGCATGGGGTAGGTGTCAAATTTTGTAACTTTGTTCAACTGACGAAAATCGTTACAAAATCGCCAGCTCCCATCCGGTTTAGGCACCAACACGATGGGACTAGACCAATCACTTTGGGACTCCTCTATCACCCCTAAGTTCAGCATTTTCTGTACTTCCTCCCGTATTGCCTCCCGTCGAGCCTCTGGGATCCGATAGGGTTTTAACTTCACCCTTTCACCAGGCGGGGTAATGATGTCATGCTCTACCCCAGATGTTTGTCCCGGCAGCTCAGAGAATACCTCCTTGTTGCGAAGCACAAACTCCTTAACCTCCTGTTGTTGGGGCTGTGACAAGGTGGCTGCTATTCCAACCTCAGGAATCACGCAACCAGTTTGAGCTGGTGACCAAGTGTCTGCGACTAGGGACTCTCTATCCCTCCAGGCTTTCAACAGATTAACGTGATAGATCTGTTCGGGCTTTCGCCTTCCTGGTTGTCTGACCTTGTAATTCACTTCGCTCACTTTTTCCATTATCTCGTAGGGGCCTTGCCATTTGGCAAGGAATTTACTTTCAACCGTAGGGACAAGTACCAATATCCTATCCCCCGGGGAAAAGGTACGGGTCTTGGCTCCACGGTTGTACACTCTCTGCTGTGCCAACTGCGCTTGGGCCAAATGTTCCTTCACGATGGGCATTACCTGTGCAATTCGATCTTGCATCAGGGCGACATGCTCAATCACACTCCTGTGGGGAGAACTCTCACTTTCCCAAGTTTCCTTGGCAATATCCAACAGCCCTCTTGGGTGTCTCCCATACAGTAACTCAAAGGGGGAGAATCCCGTAGAGGATTGGGGCACCTCCCTAATAGCAAACATCAAATAAGGAAGTAAACAGTCCCAATCCTTTCCATCTCTATCCACCACTTTCTTCAACATTTGTTTTAGGGTTTTGTTGAATCTTTCAACCAGCCCATCGGTTTGGGGGTGATACACAGACGTACGCAATTGCGTCACTTTGAACAATTTACACAGCTCTTTCATAACCCGGGACATAAAGGGTGTACCTTGGTCCGTAAGCAGTTCTTTACAAATACCCACCCGGCTAAAAACAAGAGATAGCTCTTTGGCTATGGTTTTGGCCGAGGTATTTCGGAGAGGGATCGCTTCTGGATAACGGGTGGCATAGTCCATTATAACTAATATGTACTGGTGCCCCCTAGCGGACTTGATTATAGGACCTACCAAATCCATGGCAATCCTCTCAAACGGGACCTCAATGATGGGTAGAGGGACCAGCGGGCTACGGAAATGTGGCATCGGGGCCAACCTCTGACACACAGGGCAGGAGGAACAATAATTTTCTACGTCCTTCATCACCCCCGGCCAATAGAATCTCTGTAATACCCTCTCTCGGGTTTTCTCTGTCCCCAGATGACCTCCAAGAATGTGCCCATGGGCCAACTCCAACACCAACTTCCTGTAAGGTTTGGGCACCACAAGCTGCTCAACGGTTTCTTCTGCCCTTTTTGCCACCCGATACAGTAGGTCCTTCTCTACGCTGAAGTATGGGTAAGTGCAGGTATTATCTGGGTTCACTAACTCGCCATCTATTTTCACTACGTTTTCCCGTGCCTTTATTAGGGCGGGGTCTTTCAACTGTTCTGTGGCAAAGTTTTCCCTGTGAACCTCAAGATCAGAAAACTCCACAGACGGTAGGTTTTCGTCTGAGGAGGTGGGCTCCTCTCCAGTTTCTTGAGTCTCCCCTGCCAATACTGATAAGGGAAATTCCGGAGAGTCCTCACCACTCTCAGGGGAGTTCTGGCTATCACATTCCTGGTACATAGGGGCACCAGTGAGGGGCTCAGGATCATCCCACAGTTCCCAGAACTTCGGAAAATCCCTTCCCATAATGGCGTCATGCGGTAACTGAGATACTAAGCCCACTGGATGAGAGAGGGTACCTTTGGGGGTCTCGAAACACACTGTAGTCACTGGATACTCTCGGGTGTCCCCATGCACACAAATAACAGCTACCTTGCTATTCCCAGAGACCTCTGTTTTAACTAACTCAGCCTTTATCAGGGTCACAAGGCTACCTGAATCCAGCAATACCACAACATTTCTACCATTAACACACATTTTGCATAAATGTTTCTCAGTTCCTCGAATGGCAGTGCATGCGACTGTCGCACACAGCGACTGACGTCTGCCCGTCAGAAAGTCACACTGCATGGGTTCCTCCACAACCGGGCAATTGGCTGCAATATGTCCCGCTTGCCGGCAGCGGTAGCAAACGATCCTTCTTGCCGCCTCTTGAGCCGCTGATTTCCCAGGCTGTTCTCGCCAAACTTGGGGTAGAGCTCCCACCCTCTCACTCTCTCCACCCTCACCCCTTGGAATCCTCTTATCCGCCCCTGGGGATGGTCTGGTCTTAGGGTGGAAAGTCCGAGTGTCTCTGGAAGAGGCCGTCAGGTTCTCTGTAGCCAAGTATTTCTCCACACGATCCACAAGACCATCGGCCGTCTCTGGGTCTCCATGGCTTACCCACTTTTGGATGGCAGTAGGAAGAGCTCTCAAAAACCGATCCATTACAACACGTTCCACAATCTTTGGTGCGGACAAAGTCTCTGGCTGTAGCCACTTTCTGCTCAGGTGAATGAGATCATACATTTGAGACCTGGGGGGTTTTCCAAGCTGGAAAGTCCAGTTATGCACACGCTGAGCCCGGACAGCCTGGGTGACACCCAGCCTTGCCAAAATTTCAGCTTTTAGCATCACATAGTCTTTTGCTTGGTTAGGCTCTAGGTCATAGTAAGCTTTCTGCGATTCACCAGTTAACAGAGGAGCCACCAGTCCAGCCCACTGCTCCTCAGGCCACTTTTCTCTTTCAGCGGTCCTTTCAAATGTGGTCAAAAATACCTCTGGATCATCCTCTCCAGTCATTTTTGTCAATAAACGACTCACCCCAAAGGACGCGGTATTAGTGGGACGGCTTTCCTCACTGGTCTGCGGACGTTGCTGCATTACTGCTTCCATTTGTTGTAGTCTCTGCTCTTGCTTCTGTAACAGGTCTATGAAGCGGGCCTCAGATTGCTGCTGGGCTTGTTGCTGAGCTTCCAGACTCTGTTGGTGAGCTTGCTGCTGGGCTGCAAGGCTCTGTTGATGAGCTTGCTGCTGGGCTGCAAGGCTCCTTTGCAAACCTGCATTTGTCTGCTGTTGATTGGCATTTGCTAGAGCCAGCTGTTTCAGTATCTCCTCCATGCTGGCTTAAAAAAAAAACTGCCACTGGTTCTCCACCAACTGTGAGGGGGTTAGCTCGGCAGCGGGTGTGTGTGACCCCCGGGATGGGCTCCCCACACAAAACAGGCCCAGCAAACGGAGGTTGTGGTTTTCAAAATCAAAAAGGTGCGGTTTATTTTCTATTTACAGTGACAAAACACAGCAAAGCAAAAGAAACATAACCAAAATAAATCCTGGTCAAGTTGACCTCTGACTAAACATACAGGTTTCCTAACTAACAACTGGGATCAGCCTAGTGCTGTCCTAGTCCCTAAGTCCCTGGTTTTAAATGTCCAAGCAAATAGCCACACAGGCTTTGTCTCACCGCACAGGGGTTCACTCTCCCTAGACAGTCCACACAGGTCTGGTTCCAGGCATGAGCTAACATCTAATGAAGCTGGGAGTTCTTATAGAGGCCTAAATGAGCTGACAAGCTTCAGCTGGTCTCATCAACTCCCTGTCTGCACGACGCCCAGCCCTCTCCCTAGAGGTATGAGTCATCCATGAGCCCACTAGCCTTATACAACTCTCCACCTAGTTGTATAAGTCGGCGTAAAGCCTGAATCTGGGCGAAATATATCTACCCCCCTGGATGCAACCAGGTGACTTTACCTTCCTGCTGTCACTATATATATATATATATAAATATATAAATGAATATCTGTTTACATTTGCTAATGGAGATTACACATAAACACCTCATAAAGACAATTAAATGTTTTATTTGATTCTGTCCCCAAAAACATTACTATAGCATACTGCTTTACCTGCAACAACAACCAGCTGTTGTGGCCTGCGCTCCATTAGCATGTCCTGCCACTGTTACCATCTGCTGGAACCACTGCAGGCCTGCCAGTATTAGTGAAAAGCTGAATGTATGTGGGGTCACTTAATGCGATTGTAACACCCCCCCCCCCAAAAAAAAAAAAAGATCCTGTTCCTCTAAAGCACGATATACAGCATAAAACAAAGAAGAAGCACACCGCATCAGGCAGAATCAGGTGCAAGGTAGATCACAGGTGCAGACCTCGGCTCACCACTGTGGAAGACGAATAAGACAAGAAATTGGTCACACAGGGAAACTCCAACTTATCTTGATGTCATCTTTATTGTCAAAAGGATCAGACAGATACAGGCAATGGTAGACGTGTTTCACAAGCGATAGCTTGCTTGTTCACAACAAGATATACAGCATAGTGCTGGTGCAGAGTAATTTGTTCCTCTCTATGCTGTAAAATACCTGGTTGATCCTGCCTGTTTCAGTGTCCCCCTGTGTGTGCTGACCACAGTAATCATGGCTGCTGATCCATGATACCGTGGTCAGTTTACGTGCCTCCGCCAGTCGCAGTCTCTCCCTCTCCCCCTCTCTGCCTTTGGGTCAGCTATTGAGATCTAATCCCCACCCCTCTCCCCCTGCTGCTATTTTGTGTAAAGTTACTGTGCCTAATAACTAGAATCTCCTCTTTTATATGAAGCTATGTTGCACAGTGTCTTTGTTTTATAAAAAATATGCAGCTCAATACCTTATTTCAGTGCTCCGCTGAGCAGTCACGTGACCACCTATCGCTCTCCTTCTCTCCTTCCGGCTGACGTCAGAGGAGAATCTCAGCCCCTCTCACTGCAGTCCTCAGAACAGGGAAGGAGAGCGGTGCAACATCACATGACCTCACATGGGCACTGTGAAATAAGGTATTGTGCTGCATATTTTTTTTAAATACAAAGACTGTGTGCAACATATGAAAGAAGGGTGATGGTGGCTGTGCTGTGATTAGAACTAGTGAGGGGGAGGGGGAGGTCTGGAATAGGGATGAGCCAAACACCCCCGGGTTCGGTTCGCACCAGAACCTGCAAACGGACCGAAAGTTCACGCGAACTTTAGAACCCTATTAAATACAATGGACGCCAACGTTCGAAAAAGTGCTAATTATAACGGCTAATATGCATGTTATTGTCCTAAAAAGGGTTTGGGGACCCGGGTTCTGCCCCAGGGAACATGTATCAATGCAAAAAAAGTTTTAAAAACGGCCGTTTTTAGGGAGCAGTCATTTTAATGATGCATAAAGTGAAAAAAAAAAGTCAAATATTCCTTTAAATATCGTACCTGGGGGGTGTCTAAAGTATGCCTGTGAAGTGGCATGTGTTTCCCGTGTTTCGAACTGTCCCTCCACAAAATGACATTTCTAAAGGAAAAAAAGCCATTTAAAACTGCTTGCGGCTTTAATGTCATGTCTGGTCCCGGTAATATGGATGAAAATCTTTGAGAAAAATGGCATGGCTAACCCATCAGCCCCCCCCCCCCCTACCCCAGCCCAATACCAGCCCCTTTGGGTCTTGTATGGATATTAAGAGGAACCCCGCACACAAAATAAAAAAAGGCCCTATATACTCTGAACAGCAGTATACAGGCGGTGCAAACAAGACAGAATCTGTTTGTAATTTTGAACACGTACATTGTTTAAGTGAATCTCCAGCCAAAAAATCAATTTTTAAGCTTTTTGGAAAACATAGGGAAGGGTTATCACCCCTGTAACATTTGTTTTGCTGTCTGTGCCCCGTTCACAACATATCACCTCACTTTCTTTCCCAATGACAACTGTTTTTGAAAAGTGGGGTTTTTATTGAAACAAGGATTGGTGATAAAGCATCAGTAGAGAGGAGACACCTTTTTCCCATATTAACTCTTACAGGAGAGAATTTCCCTTCCTAGGGGTAGATTTCCTCTCACTTCCTGTTGTCTCCTTCGGTTTGCAAGTAAGAGTCGTTTGTAAGTTGGATGTTTGAAAGTATGGGCCTGCCGTATATACTCTGCAGAAATTGACCCCTTAGGTGTTGGTGTTGGCACAACACTGTAAGCACTCACAGTTACTCTTGGTGGGCGCTGGAACGCCCTGCTGTCAACTATTATATCAGGAATTGTAATTACATGCCATTGTTGAACAGTGGTAGGAAAAATTGGGCCTTTGATGGTGGTGCTGGTGCCACAACACTGTAAGCCCTCACAGTTACTCTTGGTGGGTGCATGAATGGCCCCTGCTTTGAATTATTAGATCAAGAACTGTAATTGCATGCCCCTGTTGAACAGGGGCTGAAAAATTGGGCCTTTGGTGGTGGTATTGGTGGTGGTGGTGTTGTCACAACACTGTAAGCCCTCACAGTTACTCTTGGTGGGCGCAGGAATGGGCCCTGCTGTGAATTATTAGATCAAGAATTTTAATTACATGCCCCTGTAGAACAGGGGCTGAAAAATTGGGCCTTAGCCACTGGTGCCACAACACTGCAACCCCTCACAGATACTGTACTTGGAGCACAGTAATGAGCCCTGTTGCAAAGTATTGCATCAAAAATTTTAATTACATGCCCCTGTTAAACAGGGGCAGAAAAATTGGGCCTTAGCCACTGGTGCCACAACACTGCAACCCCTCACAGATACTGTACTTGGAGCACAGTAATGAGCCCTGTTGCAAAGTATTGCATCAAAAATTGTAATTACACGTCCCTGTTAAACAGGGGCAGAAAAATTGGGCCTTAGGCACTGGTGCTGGTGCCACGACACTGCAACCTCTCCCAGATACTCTAGTTGGAGTGCAGGAATGAGCCCTGCTGCAAAGCATTGCATCAAAAATTGTAATTACATGCCCCTGTTAAACAGGGGCTGAAAAATTGGGCCTTAGCCACTGGTGGCGGCATCCAGAAACAAAAATGTTTTTCCAAGATATCATCATGAATCAGATCATTGAGGAGGAGGAGGATAGTCAGTCAACATAACAGGACAGTCACTCAGTCAGCATCAGCATCAGTCTTGAAGGGATGTGACATTTGAAAATAAATTATTCTGTTATATCAGCTTCAGGTGCTTGGTAGCTGGTGGTGATCTAAGACTGGTTCATCTTTAGGAAGGTCAGTCGATCAACCGAATCGGTGGACAGGCGCACCCTGTGATCCGTGACAAATCCTGCAGCAGCACTGAATGTGCGTTCCGAAAGAACGCTGGGTGCAGGACAGGCCAGTAGCTCAATTGCATACTGTGCAAGCTCTGGCCAGTGATCCATCCTTAAGACCCAGTAAGCCAGAGGATTTTCGGTGGGAAAGGTGTCCAAATCTGACCTTGCCCATAGGTATTCCTGCACCATGTATATCAGACGCTGGCGATGGTTGCTGGAACCGATCATACCTTGGGGCTGCGGACTAAAGAATTGTCTGAACGCATCGGTCAGATGGCCACCTTCCTCACCGCTCCTTCTTTGACTGACCGAAGCCTCAGCAACTCGTTGTCCCAGATCAGGAGTTTGTAACCTCCCAGTCTCTGGGAACGCGTTGCACAGACCATTCTGCAAGGCCTCCCGGAGTTGTCTCATCCTCTGCTCCCTCTGCGACGGTAAGATAAGGTCCGCAACCTTAGCCTTGTACCGTGGATCAAGGAGAGTGGCCAGCCAGTAATGGTCCCTCTCCTTGATCCGAAGAATACGAGGATCCTTCCGCAGACTTTGCAGGATCAGGGAGGCCATGCAGCATGGGTTAGCTGAGGCATTAGGTCTGGAGTCCTCTGGGTCACTAAGGACGACATGATCCGCAGCCACCTCCTCCCAGCCATGTACAAGTCCACGGGTTTCTTGGGACTGTAAATCATCCCTAAAAGACTGCTGCTGTTGATGCTGCTGAGTGCCAGGCTCCACCTCCATGCTGACACAATCCTCCTCCTCCTCCTCCTCCTCTTCCTGTGCGATGGGTGGGACAGAAGGAACACTGTCTGGGTAAAGGGGGCCTTGAGAGGCAAGGAAGTCCTCCTCTTCCTGCCTCTGTTCTGCCTCAAGTGCCCTGTCCATTATTCCACGCAGCGTGTGCTCCAACAGGTGGACAAGAGGTACAGTGTCACTGAAGCACGCAGTGTCACTGCTCACCATCCTCGTGGCCTCCTCAAATGGTGCCAGGACAGTGCATGCATCTCTGATAATGCCCCACTGGCGTGGTGAAAAAAGCCTGCGCTCCCCTGACCCTGTCCTGGTGCCGTAGTCGCGCAGGTACTCATTGATGGCCCTCTGCTGCGTGTGCAGCCGCTGCAGCATGGCCAACGTTGAGTTCCACCTGGTGGGCATGTCACATATAAGGGCAGGTTCAACTCCTTTTACAGCTCAGCCAGGCGAGCACTGGCATTATAAGATCTGCGGAAATGCACACAGACTTTCCAGGCCTGCCTCAGGACATCCTGTAAGCCCGGGTACCTGCCCAAGAACCGCTGCACCACCAGGTTAAGGACGTGAGCCACACAGGGCACATGGGTGAGTTGTCCCTGTCGGAGGGCGGAGAGGAGGTTGGTGCCATTGTCGCAAACCACCATTCCTGGTTTAAGCTGTCTTGGCATCAACCACCTCTTCGGCCTGCCCCTGCAGAGCAGACAGAACCAGTGTGGCTCATGTCCCCCAAACACACCAGCGCAAGCACGGCATGGCATCTTTTTTGCCTGCGTACTTGCGTAGCCCCTTGAACGCCTACGGAGCACCGCTGGTTCCGAGGACAAAGCACAGGAAGAGACCATGGAGGAAGAAGAAGAGGAGGGGGTGGAGGAGAGAGGTGTGTCACAATCAGTAGTAGCATTTTGGAGGTGTGGCGGCGGAACAACCTCCAACACTACTGCACCTTGTCCTGCATCCTTCCCAGCTGCCAAAAGAGTGACCCAATGGGCCGTGAAAGAAAGGTAATGTCCCTGTCCATGCCTGCTGGACCATGAGTCAGCGGTAATATGCACCTTACCACTGACCGCCCTGTCCAGCGAGGCATGGACATTGCCTTCCACATGACGGTAGAGAGCCGGAATCACCTTCCGTGAGAAAAAGTGGCGTTTGGGAACCTGCCACTGAGGAACCGCACATTGCACAAACTCACGGAAGGGGACCGAGTCTACCAACTGAAAAGGCAGCAGTTGAAGTGCTAGCAATTTAGCCAAGCTAGCATTCAACCGCTGGGCATGTGGATGGCTGGGAGTGAACTTCTTTCGACGGTCCAGCAGCTGGGGCAGGGAAATTTGCCTGCTAGAATAGGACGTCGGTGTACTGCTAGCAGAGTGCCCGCAAGTACTTGGCTGTGACACACCTAATTCTACACCTTCATTCCTCTTAGTGCAGATTTCAGAGAGGACTGAAGGTATAGTGGGGTTGGAGATCCCAGCTGATGCGGTGCAAGGAGAGGTCCGCTTTGTTCTTTGGTGTCGGTCTTTAAGGTAGGCTTGCCAACGAGCTGCATGGCAGGTCAACATATGTCTGGTCAAGCATGTGGTGCCCAAGCGGCTGATGTTTTGGCCACGCGATATACGCTTGAGACATATGTTGCAAACAGCAGCTGTGCGATCTGATGCTCGACTCAAAAAAGGCCCACACCAAAGAACTTTTTGAATAACGGGCAGAGGCAGCGCCCTGCACAGGCAGAGCTCTGCGGTGTGATTCAGTCGGTGTACTGCCCTTACGCTGGCCCCCGGAGGGCATCCTACCTCGTTGGAGATGTGCCTCCTCCTCATCCTCCTCCTCCTCCTCTCTCCTATTAGGCACCCACGTGGAGTCAGTGACCTCATCATCCCCTCCCTCCTCATCACTGGAGCCAATCTGGCAGTATGCTGCAGCTGCTGGAACATGACTGCCAGATTGGTGTCCTTCTTGAGCATCCCCTCTCTCTGCTCTCACACTACTGCCTTCCTCTAGCTGGGTATCATCATCAGACCCTTAGAAACGCTGGGCATCCTCCTGGAGCATGTACCCAACACTGTGCTCAAACAGTTCGGGGGACTCCTCAGGAGGACATGGTGGGTCTAGGGAAGGAGTGACTGATGATGACATTGATACCAGGGAAGAGGACGCTTTGGCATCTGCTTTGGCATCTGCATTGCCAGTACCCTGAGCCTGGGTGAGAGAGGATGAGGAGGAGGAGGGCTTGGTCATCCACTCTACCAAGTCTTCGGCATGATGCGGCTCAACACGTCCAGCTACCGAAAAGAAGGACAAGCGTGTCCCATGGCCACGTGCTGATGATGATGCACCGTGTCCACGACCAGCACTGTTGTCTCTAGACACAGAGCCTGCTTGCCCTCTTTTATTGGCTCCTGACTGTCTGCCTCTCCTTGTTTGCCTTCCAGACATTCTAATGGCCTGCAGGGAGATGGGAAAACCAGCAATAAGGGGTAGCTTTAGGTGTATATTTTGCAGGAAGCACACAACGCCCGCTGTAAGTGCTGCAGATGACTGCCTGTGTTACACAACAGGAAAAAACAGCAATAAGGGCTAGGTTCAGGTGTTTATTTTGCAGGAAGCACACTACGCCCGCTGTAAGTGCTGCAAATGCCTGTTAGTGTAACACAAAAGAAAAAAAGCTTGAGCAATAAGGGCTAGCTTCAGGTGTATAATGTGCAGGAGGCACACTACGCCAGCTGTAAGTGCTGCATATGCCTGTTAGTGTAACACACCAGGAAAACATAGTAATAAGGGCTAGCTTCAGGTGTATATTTAGCAGGAAGCACATTATGCCCGCTGTAAGTGCTGCAAATGCCTGTTAGTGTAACACACCAGGAAAACACAGCAATACGAGCTAGCTTCAGGTGTATAATGTGCTGGAGGAACACTACGCCCGCTGTAAGTGCTGCAAATGCCTGTTAGTGTAACACACCAGGAAAACACAGCAATACGGGCTAGCTTAAGGTGTATATTTAGCAGGAAGCACACTACGCCCGCTGTAAGTATTGCAAATGCCTATTAGTGTAACACACCAGGAAAACACAGCAATACGGGCTAGCTTCAGGTGTATATTTAGCAGGAAGCACACTACGCCCGCTGTAAGTGCTGCAAATGCCTGTTAGCGTAACACACCAGGAAAACACAGCAATATGGGCTAGCTTCAGGTGTATACTGTGCAGGAGGCTTAGGAACAATGACACTGACACTGTCCCCTGCCTATCCTTCTCTCTCCCTGCACACAAGGTTTAGCAAAGAATATGACACTGACACTCTCCCTGCCTATCCTTCTCTCTCCCTGCACACAAGGTTTAGCAAAGAATATGACACTGACACTCTCCCTGCCTATCCTCTCTCCCTGCACAGAAGGTTTAGCAAAGAATATGACACTGACACTCCCTGCCTATCCTTCTCTCTCCCTGCACACAAGGTTTAGCAAAGAATATCACTGACACTCTCCCTGCCTATCCTTCTCTCTCCCTACACACAAGGTTTAGCAAAGAATAGCACAATGACACTGTCCCTGCCTATCCTTCTCTTTCCCTGCGCCGGAACACACTACACAAGGCCACCGCGCTGGCGGCCTTTTATAGTGTGGGGCATGTGCTAAACCCCCTGAGCTATAATTGGCCACAGGCAACCTGCCTGTGGCCAATTATGGCTCTCCTAGCTGCCGGCGCTGTGATTGGCCAAGCATGCGGGGTCACAGTGCATGCTTGGCCAATCACAGCGCCGGGATTGCACTGCGATGGCGCAGTGTATTGTGGGCCGTTCGCGTCACTCGAATTTGGCGCGAACGGCCCAAATAGTTCGATCTTCGTCGAACGAGCAAACAGCCGATGTTCGAGTCGAACGTATGTTCGACTCGAACACCGAGCTCATCCCTAGTCTGGAAAGAGAAACTACATAATGTACACCAAATAAACTAAATCTAATATCTACCAAACAGATGCAGTAACGTGTTTCCAACAAATGTGTAACATAGGTGGTGTGTACATAAACTAAATGAATCACACCTGTGCGCCTAGAAGTTGTATAACCAACAGGGAAAGAATAATGATGCGTGCAAAAACGTGTATCACTCTAAATGATAAACCTGTGTATATGGTATATAACCAACCATTAATCTATATTGTCAACAGTAAAATATAATAACAATATATAATAAAGGTGTATAACACACAGCTGGAAGCGGGGAAAACCTCCAAACAAACAAAATATAACAATATATAATATGGTGTATAACATAAATTTGTGACAATGAGATCCTCCAGAGGATGATAACAAAAGTCCAATATTTAGCAAGTCCCGTCACCCGTAAGTGCTTGAAAGAAAAAACTGCAGTGCAAATTCACCTAGTGCTCGTTAGCAGCTTACCTCCCTGCTGGGAAGAGACAGCATGCACTGGAACTTCAAATGTGAACAGCGATGCAACAATCTTGCATGGAGGTATGCTCTCACTCACATTGATGCATAGGGATACACAAACAAAAAAGGGGAAATTTATAGCATGACTCTGTGGGTCCAGCAAGCAAGTGACCAAAAGATGTAATCTCACACTCACATGAAACTAGTGAGCATGGACATCAATCCTACGAATGCCGAGCTTGTATGTATTGCAGGATATGGTGATTCCAATCATGCGGTCCTTAAGCTTGCAGAAACCCCAGAGTGCCAGTGGAACATGTGTAAAAAACATACAAGGTTCACATAGTGTGGGTCTGTAACCACTAGGGCATTTATTTAAAATTGGTAAAACACTCACATTTCATATGTGGGAAAATGACAATCTAAAACGAGCGCCGAGCTCGTCTCCTCTCCTGCAGCTGTCGGTAAATTTTATATTCACTGTGTGCAACATAGCTTCATATAAAAGAAGGGATTCTATTAATTAGGCACAGTGACTTTACAACGACTTTAAATGCAGGTTCAGTGAACACTACCTAAGTTCATTGAATAAATTAGGATGAAAAGATGGACTTTATGGGCACGACAATTGATATAAAATTACTCAAGTTTTATTAAAAAATGACAAAAGAAAATAACAAATCATACAAATAAAAATGAATAGTATACAGAACTATTCCATCAACCTAATATTGACACACTTAAACACATCACCCAATGACCAAAATTCAATAAAGAAATAGGGTTATACTAAGTAAAATGACAGCAAGGTCAATTCTTTCAGTATATTGGATACCAATAGACGCTAGTGGCATTGATTGGTGATGTGTCGTCAGAAATTCATTCCTAAACTACCTAAGTTCAGGTGGAAAATCTGAACTTGGCTGATCATGGCAGAGTGAGATTGAGAGGTGCAGTGCTGGGTGTCCTGACAGTGCTCTCCTGAGAAGCACTAGTGGAAGTGCTGAGATAGCCTGGACCAGAGAATCGGGTAGCCCATGCCGGGGCATGAGAAACAGATAGGAGGGTTGAGCACTCCCTCCCATCCATCCCATCCATACCCCACACACCTGCAGTTTCAATCTGGTGGTGGCGTGAGCCCGTTGAACGGTGGACTGAACGGTGCGGCTATTAACAAGGAAGCTGGGATAGACACACACTATCAACGGTCAGTGGGGAGACAGCCGAAGCAGACCCGTCAGACGTGACAAGTAAAGGAGCGAGTGAAGGCGTGGGTGAAACAGCCATTGGTGGTATAACACTGCATGTCAGGTGAGAGGCGAATAGAGGTGAGCGAAGCATCTCCCTCAGTAGCTTTGTTACCAGACGCAAACAATATGCAAGAAAACATGGCTGATATGACAGGTATGGCTGACAATGACCCACTGGCTAGTAGCCTAAAGGTACAGTGTACAAAGGCAACGCTGGAAAGTATGGCTGACATGACAGATAGGCCTGATGATGGCCCATTGGATAATCTCTCAAAAGGACAGGGCATAGTGACAAGAGACCTGGGAGGGGAGCAGGATATCAGGAAATTAATAAGTGCTCTCCCCACTAAGGAGGACATTCAAGTGATGATGAGCAAATGGCTGGGCCCTCTAAGAGAGGAAATTGATGAGATACGGCAGAGCACAGAGGTATTAGACGAAAAAATTCACAGCTGTACAACATTGCAAGGTCTAACTGATAAGCGTATAGATTTGATGGAGAAGAAAATTCAAATACAACACCAGAGACTGCAGGCAGTACAACTACAAGCAGAAGAAAATGAAAATAGAAGCAGAAGAAATAATATACGGATCAAAGGTGTCTCAGAAGTAGTTACAACTGCAGAGCTAAGAGGAAAAGTGGTAGCCATCTTTAATGAAATATTGGGGAGCCCCCCCCCCGACAATTATATTGAACTGGACAGGGTGCATAGGATCCCTACAGCCCGCAATCTCGCGCAAATAAATCCAAGAGATATTTTATGCAGAGTACATTTCTTTAGGATAAAGGAGGAGATAATGAGAGCAGCATGGCAGAAAGGATCAATAGAATTAAACAAAGAGGAGATTCAGGTGTTCCCTGATTTATGTCGTCAAACGAGGCTGAAACCCTTATTGGACCATATACAACTAAAGGGGGCATCATATAGATGGGGGTACCCAATTTCTTTGACAATTAAAAAGATGGTGACACATTTAACCACTTCCCTACCCAGCCATAGTCAAATGACGTCCACAGATGGGATCTCCCATCCTGGGTGGACGTCATATGACGTCCTGACTTTGTAGGGGGATATCTGAATGATGCCTGCAGCTAGAGGCATCATTCAGATATCCTTTTAAAGTGCCGGCGATTCTGTGCCCCATAAGAATGATCATAGCGGTGGTTCCACCGATTGATCGTTCTTATAGGCGGCGGGAGGGGACATCCCCCCTCCCGCCGCCATCCGGTGCTTCTCCGGGCTCTCCCTTGCGATCGGGGACCTGGAGCAAATCTTCTGGCGCCGTTGGTGGGTCCCCTGACGAGCATAGAGATGACTGGTGACCAGATGGTCACCAGTCATCTCTATGATCATCGGAGGCCTGGGCGTGATGTGATGACGTCACACCCGGGTCCTCAAATGTAAACGAAGCCGCCATTGCGGCTAGTAAGTATGAGATCAGTGAAAAGATTTTCACTGATCTCATGCTTTCCAGCCTGGAGGAGAGATGTGGGGTCTTATTGACCCTGCATCTCTCAATAAAGAGGACCTGCCACACACATTCCTATTACAAGGGATGTTTACATTCCTTGTAATAGGAATAAAAGTGATCAAAAAATAAAAATAAAATAATTGTAAAAAAATAAATAAATAAGTAAAATAAATAAATAAATAATAATAAAAAAAAAACTAAAATGCCCCGGTCCCCGGTAGCTCGCGATCAGAAGCGAATGCACACGTAAGTCGCCCACATATGTAAACGCCGTTCAAACCACATATGTGAGGTATCGTCGGTTGCGTTAGAGTGCGTGCAACAATTATAGCACTAGACCTCCTCTGTAATTCTAACCTGGTAACCTGTAAAAAAAAATAAAGCGTCGCCTATGGAGATTTTTAAGTACCGAAGTTTGGCGCCATTCCATGAGTGTGCGCAATTTTAAAGTGTGACATGTTAGGTATCTATTTACTTGGCGTAACATCATCTTTCATATTTTCCCCAAAAATTGGGCTAACTTTACTGTTTTGTTATTTTTTAATTCATGAAACCATTTTTTTTTAAAAAAGGCGTTTGGAAAATTATTGCGCAAATATCGTGCAAGAAAAAAAGTTGCAATGACCGTCATTTTATTCCCTATGGTGTCTGCTAAAAAAACATATATAATGTTTGGGGGTTCTGAGTAATTTTCTAGCAAAAGAATGATGATTTGTACATGTAGGAGAGAAGTGGTAGAATAGGCTCGGTATTGAAGTGGTACAAAAAGCCCTGTATTGAAGTGGTTAAGTTACATGACCCAGAGCAGTTGCCAGAACTATTTCAGTTCCTGGGCTCAGAGGCCTTCGAAGTACCTAACTGGATAGACTTACCAACAGACAAAGAGAGAGGAGCAGCCCTGCAGAGGAAATCTCAGACATATCAGAATAAAGGGACAAGACCGCCTGAGTACAGTAGACCACTGAATTACTCCACAAGGTTGATTAATAAATAAATAGAATCTTTTCTTTTAAAAGGAGAATATCTGTTCTCCATATGCACCTCTTTTTGTCCCCCTTTTTTTTTTTTTAGCATTTCTGACAATGATAAATGATAAAAGGTTTCTCGTAAACCTCTAACAGCTACATGTACTGGGCAACTTTAGGCCAATTTTTGCATTTTTGCTTTTTTGTGTTTTTTGTGTTTGTTTTTTTCCCCAGGGGAGGCAGGATGGGCTTCCCCCTCTCCCCCCTACTCCCCATGGACCATGACGGGAGGGAATGGAATTGTGGGTGGGTTTTTTTTTTGGGTGATGGGAGGTGTAAGGTATGAACCAATATGAAATAATATTCATGATTAGAGTTCTCCTTAAATATATATGTTGAAATATATGTATTAGTACAGAAAATGTTTCTCTGACATAAGTGTGAGCAGAATGTTTTTGGTCAAACTTATCTTTCTTCTGTTTTAACTGACAGGCATGTATATTTAGGTTGAAATGTAACTTTGTGGTTAGGCTTTTTCCGGGAAAAAGTTTATCTCACTTCTGCTTTAACTGCCAGGTTGAACCGCACTCACATATGGTGTTTCTTAGCTTCCTGTTTCAAATGTCAGAACACGTTTAGGATGACCGCAATTGACGTATGTTTATTGACCGCTTTTGCAGAAGTCAAAGAACCTGTTGGGAGTCTATTTTTGTCTAACTCATGAGGTTTTTGCTTATTGCTGATTGGTCCATACGATTTTCTCGCTGTGTATAAAAAAGGACATGTAACCATTAAACCACATATTCTTGTATACCTATTCACTGTGTATTGGTGTCTTGAATATCCGACCGGTCAGAGAGACTTCCACAGATCCCTGAGTCCAGCTCGAGCCATGAAGGTCCAACAGAACCAAACAGAACCAGAACCTTTCAAGTGGTGTCAGAAGTGGGATGATCCAATTGAACAGGTAAGACCCCCTTTAATTATTATTGGGAACAACAGTCTTGCCTTGTCAATTGGTTCACCATAAAGTAGACTCTCGAGAAAACTACAAGTTTTCTGGGACTCTGTTAAGATTGAAATGTAGATTTAGAATAGATACAGAGGGTCTCGCTAGGTTGGCCAGACCAGGTTATTAGATTGAGAAAGAATCTTAAATTCTTCTCTACATAGGATGGATCTGTGGAAACTCTATATCTAAAGGTGTACACAAAAAGGGTTACCTTTTTTAAATGTCAACTGTATATTGTTGTCCTGAATGTAAAACTGGTTTATTGTTTGCTTACAAAGGGAAGACCACGTCATTAGTGGCAATTGTTCCAGGGGGGTATCATGTCAAAATTGGCAAGGGTCCTATGTTCCAGGGATCAAAACAACATATGTTAAGGTTTAATATACACAACATACTACCCCCCAGTCCGGTGTTCGAGGGACTAAGTGTAGCAGAAATACAGTGTCTGGTTGTATTTAAAAAAGGAGAACACTGGGTTCCTTGTCATAAATCTATAAATTGTCATAAGTTTAAGGACATTTTCCGCCCCTGGAACGAAATAGAGAAAGCAAGACAGATTTTTTTTAATTTTAAAGTATAAGTATTATTGTTTGTTAAAATGGGTAATCAAGCAGGAAAGGAAGCTGAAGGTAAGCAGCACCAACCCTCTCCGATTGATTACATTAAAGTCAATTATGGGAAAAATTATACTGATCCTTTTTGGTCACTAGTTTTAAAAAGAGCACATCAGTTAGAAGTGCCATGTTTGGGGGAATACGGACCATGTTCTGAGGAAGAGTGGGAGGAAGTGACCAGAATATGTGGCCAACATAAACAGTATAATTATCCCATAAAAGACCTTGACAAAGATTACGTGACTAAATGTTGTAAGATTTGGGCAAAGGGTATGAAGGAATATAGAAAGAAATATACAAGTGTAAAAATGGAAAAGAAAGAGCAATTAGAAGACACAATAGGAAGTCCATCAGCTCCCCCTAATTTTTATCAAGAAAAATCCCCTCCATATGCTATGGTAAAAGATGAATCCCTTGTCCCAAAGAAAATATACCCCTCGTTAGATCCAAATGTTATAGCAGGAGTATTAACCATAGCTAAACAAAAGGGAACTAATTGGTTACGGGAGGGGGAAGATAGAAGACAGATACAGGAACGTTTAAGTCAATTAGTAAAGGAGGAAGAACAGTGTATTAAAAAAAGAGGAAGATGAAGAAAAAGTTATAGAAGGAAAGCTGAGGAGGATAAGGATGACGAGGCAGTGGGTGGCTTGACCTCGAGGATAGAAGCCCTCAAATTCCCCGTTATTCACATGGGAGAAACCCCGGTCCATATCCCACTCCCCCTCGGGACGTTAAGGGATATTAAAGATCTTTGCCCAAAGCCACGCAAACACCCCAGAGAGGCAGCTCTGTTCTTACAGAGACATTGCGCGGGCACTGGCATGAATGCCGATGACTGTGAAATAATAATACAGACAGTGGATCCAGATCCCATCTGCGATGTAGAAATTAAGACATTATTTGCTGATAATGACCCCTTTAAAAAGGCAAAGGGATGGGAATCATTTTGGGCAGCTGTGGCAGCTGTTTGGCAGTAAAGTTACAAAGGAGAGAGCGCTTTGCAGATAATGTGTAAAGGGACCGGGAGAAAACTTTTATTCATTTTGTAAACGGGTACACCAGTTATACAAAGATACAGGAATGGAGAACCCTGAACTGTATGTGAGCACAGTCATGTCCGGGGGAGATCCCAAAACAACACAGTTACTTAAATTAATTACCCCCAATTGGTCAACATTAAAACCTGATGCCTTTCTTGAAGACATTAAAAAAAACGTGCATCCTCGGGCTTATTCACTACAAAAGGAGGGGTATTTCCCTCATTTAACCCCGAACAGATAGAAAGCCCGCAGTTAGCTGCTGCACAAATGGTTGTCCCTTATACAAAACCAGTTCCCCAACAATCCCAACAAGCACAATACCAAGCATATCCCCAGGTTAACCAGCAGGGTTATTTCACATGCAGGGACATGGGACATTGGAAGTCAGAATGCCCCCTTAGGAGAGGAACAAGTAGGGCAGCTAACCACAGGGGTAATATGGGAAGAGGCAGATTGCCCGTTGGTACAGTTCATGACCAACATCTTTTTAAATGAGTTTTGCCATTCTGATTGACCACTTCCTCTGGGAAGAGACTTAATGTCAAGTTTAAACATTCACATCAAATTTACAAAAGATGGGGGCCTGCTAGCTACATCAGAAATCTGTGATTTGTCTAACCCACCTTAAAGCACACCCTATATGTGCACTGCATACATTGTACACCATACAAGCCCATCATTGGGGAAGGAGCAGTAGTACATTACCAAAAACAATATCCCCTGTCAGAAGGAAAAATTGCAGGCATAGCACCACAAATAAAGCAATATTTAGCAGAAGGAATACTGAAACATACAATCAGTCCCTGGAACACCCCCATTCACCCAGTCAAAGCCAGTGGTGAATGGCGCTTTGTACAGGACCAAAGGGCCCTGAACAAAGCTATTGTCCCCCTTCCACCTTTTGTTGCGGATATTGCTACAATATTTTGTGAGATACCGGCAACGTCCAAGATCTACATGGTCATTGATTTAAGTATCGCGTTCTCTTCCATACCTGTTGCAGAGGAAGCCCAAAATTACTTTAAACCTGGGCTAGGCTCCCGCAAGGCTTTGCGAACAGTCCTGCAGCATGCTCCATGGTCTTGAATCGATCTTTGAGCGATTGGGTACCAAAAGAAGGCTCAGTGTTGCTTCAGTATGTGGATGTCCTATTGCTGTGTAATGAAAATGAGGTCAGCTGTGCGGAGGACTCAGAGCACCTACTAACTCACCTCACCTCAAAAGGTCACTTGGTGTCTCGCAAAGAGATCCAGTGGTGCAGGTCGCAGGTTGAGTACTTGGGGTGTATAATCCGAACCAAACGTTTGGTGTCACCAGCTCGAGTCAAGGCACTGTCCTCCTGGAGTCCACCAAGAGACAAGTCAGCGCTTCTCTCTTTCCTAGGGTCCATAATATACTGCAGGCAGTGGATACCTGATTGCTCTTATTATGATTCTATCCTAAGGTCTGCTACCCTGCAGGATGCCCCAAAGTTTATTGATTGGACAACAGAGAGGGTTAAGGCTTTCACAGCATTAATCAGCTCTCTAAGGCAAGCCCCTGCATTGGGACTTATAGAGTGCGCAGGGCCTTTTTCATTGTACTGTGTGGTATCTGGACCTACGGTTGCAGCGGTCCTAGCACAATCACATGGGAATTCTCTGAGACCCGTATCATACATCTCAAAGAAACTTCCAGATCAAGTTCAAGGTATGCCACATTGCTTACAGGCCGTAGCAGCCTGTGCAATGGCAGTCAAAGAGGCTTCAAAGGTGGTTCTGGGACATGACCTCACACTGTATACTACACACCTCATGACAAACATGAACACACAACACATGACAACGCAAAGGTACAGCGGCTATGAGATTATCTTGCTAAAAACACATAATCTAACCATAAAATCATGTTCAGAAACCTCAAAGCCCATTAGGTTTTTACATTCAGGAACACGATTGCACTGAGGTACTTGCAGAAACGACCCTCCCTAGACCAGACCTCACAGATGTTCCATATCCAAATGCGGAAAATGTTTATGTAGATGGCAGCTGCTCCCGACCTGATGACAAAACTTATCAAACTGGTTATGCCATTGTTCAATTGCCAGATGTCATGATTGAAGCCAAATCTCTGAATGCTAGTTCAGTCCAGATTGCAGAACTCATTGCTATAACTATGGTTTGTCAGATTTTTGAAGGAAAAGATGTAAACATTTACACTGACAGCAGATATGGGTACACGGGTTGACAAAAGATCCTACTGGACTTTGGTCAACCAAGGAGGGAATAATAGGGAATAAAAGGGGTGCACCACATGATAGAATCCCTAGATTACACACAAGTCCCCACACAGAAGGGCAATTTAGAATATCTTTTGGTTATAGTTGACAGATTTACAGGATGGGTAGAAGCAATCCCTACCACAGGAGAGACAGCTAGAGTACTAATAAATCAGTGGATCTGTAGGTTTGGCCTTCCGGCCACTATATGGTCAGATCAAGGTCCAGCATTTACCTCGGCCTTAGTGAAGGAGCTCAGGAGTAGAGGAAAGAATGAACAGAACCATAAAAGACAAATTGAAAAAAGCAACAGGTGGCACAATGAAAAACTGGTCAGATTACTTGCCAGCAGTCTTATATCAAATCAGGACTACCCCCCACAGAACAGGAATATCTCCTTTTGAGATACTTATGAGTAGGCCAGCACAGAGGAAACCTGATGAGGGAGAGGAGGTTAATCTTTATTCTTTACAGGAAGAGTACGTGAAACATCTGGTAAGTAGCCTTAGTGAAACAGAGGACAAGGTTGCTGTCACTTTCCCTCCTCTCTCCACAGAGCCTACACATCCGTATATCCCAGGAGACAAAGTACTGATAAAACAACTTGCTGTCCGGAAACAATCAGGCCCTATCTTCCAAGGACCACTTGAAATTCTGAAGGTTGCCAGAACAGCCGTTCTTACAGATCAAGGACCACAATGGATCCATGCATCCAGACTACAGACATTTCCGAAGGGAAACTGGAAGAAGGTGAAGGAGAAGACAAAGATCTCTGTTCTGGAGAGTATTCCAGAAAAGGATCCGGAAAATACTCCCTAGTGGACTATAAAAAACAAGAAACTCAGAGTTCCATACCCATAGACACTAATGGTCCAAAAGGAGGGATCACTTCGGGGAAACTTTTTATTTTTTCCTTAATAACCACATTGTTTATTTTAATGCTCATAATCATAGGACACTGTTGGTCAGATAATTCTAACAGACCAAAAAGAAGTATGGAAGACAATTTTAGTGGTAAAATGCTGCTGCTTAAATTTAAATATGCTTATGCTCAAAAATCAGGATATGGAAAATGTTGGATATGTAGTAAACTCCATCCTAGCACTGCTAGGATTCCCCTAATGGCAGTACCTCTAAACTTCACCCCTCTCCTGAACAGCACACCACCTGTCGTCCTTACAAATGTCACAAGAACGTTTTCAGATAATAACCTTACTTTCCAAATTATTGGTTGAAGTCATTCCCCAGACTGGTGTTTTAGGTTGGGAAACTCCACAAAGGGAGCTGAAGTATGCCAACAAGCTACAATTAACTTTTCAATGACTTCAATTGAAAGCCCTTTCTTTCACACTTCAGAACCTGCCCTAGACACCACTCTAATAAACTTTCTTAACTCCAGTTTCACTTCCACAGTAGGAAAATTATTGTCAAGTTTAACCTTTTCTGTTTTTTCTCTAGGAGACAGTATTTATATTTGTTGTGGAAAAAGTTGTCACCCTTGGATCCCCAATGAACCCCAAGGATGGTGTTATCTTGCATCCCTAGTCCCCATTATGGACATAGTAGGAGATAGCAAGGGAATACACCTCCTTGAAGCTAGCATGCATCCTAGGTACCCCCCTCAAACACCGAAATAAAAGGGAGTTATTTTTCGAAAAAGATATGGCTTGGGCCTGGTTCCCTTCCTGGACAGGTTGGGGGATAGATTTAATGAAAAGGCTTAATAATTATACAAATATTATAGATGATGTATTGGTAAAGAATTCTGATGATATTACTAGTTTAAACATTGAAACTAGAGCAATCAGAAAACAATTAGAACTTCATGATCTTGCTATTGAAAGCATGAGTGCTGCACTCACTGGCCTGTGTGAAGTTACGGAGGATTATGAGTGCTGCACTTGGATCCACAACACATCTGTTGAGATTCCTGATTACTATGATGTAATTGCCCAACATAGGAAAGAGGTAAATCAATTGCAACAGGAGGCGAGGGATATCGCGAAAACATGGAGCCCCTTTGGAGAGGGAGGATTCGGGGGCACAGGTATTTTCTCATTTCTCAGACAAATGGCTATAACAGTAGTAATGGTGTTAATCTTCATTCTACTGTTATGTTTAGTATTTAAATTAATTGTCTGGGTAATAGGAAAGATCTCTAGTAAAAAGAGACAGGGTTTTAAGGAAACAATCTTGATGATGTCCACGGTACATACTAAACAAAAATGGTAAAATGAATAAATCTAATGATCTATGGGCTTCAATTCTTGAAGCCATGATCATAAGGAGGGGTTGTAAGGTATGAACCAATATGAACTAATATTCATGATTAGAGTTCTCCTTAAATATATATGTTGAAATATATGTATTAGTACAGAAAATGTTTCTCTGACATAAGTGTGAGCAGAATGTTTTTGGTCAAACTTATCTTTCTTCTGTTTTAACTGACAGGCATGTATATTTAGGTTGAAATGTAACTTTGTGGTTAGGCTTTTTCCGGGAAAAAGTTTATCTCACTTCTGCTTTAACTGCCAGGTTGAACCGCACTCACATATGGTGTTTCTTATCTTCCTGTTTCAAATGTCAGAACACGTTTAGTTTGACCGCAATTGACGTATGTTGATTGACCGCTTTTGCAGAAGTCAAAAAACCTGTTGGGAGTCTATTTTTGTCTAACTCATGAGGTTTTTGCTTATTGCTGATTGGTCCATACGATTTTCTCGCTGTGTATAAAAAAGGACATGTAACCATTAAACCACATATTCTTGTATACCTATTCACTGTGTATTGGTGTCTTGAATATCCGACCGGTCAGAGAGACTTCCACAGATCCCTGAGTCCAGCTCGAGCCAAGAAGGTCCAACAGAACCAAACAGAACCAGAACCTTTCAGGAGGTCTTTTTTTTTTTGGTGTGGAAATAGATATTACGTTTTACGTGAAGATAATTGTAATAACTGCAATTTGGGATAATTAAATTCAGATACAATTCAGATAAGGGATGATGAGGTACAGCAACAGGGTAAGGTAGGAGGGGGGGGGGGGTAATGGGTGGAGAGGGGAAGTAAGGGGGTAAAGTAAGGGGGGTGGGGGGGAGGAGATCATAGAATGGGGATGTAAAATCACGGAGGAGATAGGTAGTAAGGTGGGTCTCTTTTTTTGGGGGGGGTTTTGGTAGAAAGGAAGAAGGGAATTTAAACACAGATTAATTGCAACTATAGTTGCCTGTTCACAAAGGATAGAGGGGACAGGGAAAAGGGTGAAGAGGAGAAGGGTTCATAGTATGAACAACATGAAAAAGTTTTTTTTGTCACTATGGTATAACACCGGGGGGTGGGAATGGAGGGGAGGATAAGGGGGTAGGTACTCCTGTTGAAGTGCCTCCAAGGAAGGAGAGGGAAAAGTTGGATATAACACCAGCAGTGGTGTGTTTTTTTTGGACACAAGGTTAATTAAGACAGGGTTTTTACTATTTATTTTTTTTTGAAGGAATTTATATTTTTGTGGGAGGGGGGGGCAAAGGGGGGAGGTTGGACTCCTATCGGGAACAGATTTGTGTATAGATACAATAAAATAAGAGGAATACGGGCGAAGGAGATGCCCCTCTTCCTCCTTTTTGTTTGTTTTGGTGAGGAAGATAAGGGGAGGACACAAAGGTGGGACCACTTCCATCGTGGGGGGGGAGGGGGAGCCCGGACTCTTCATGGGAATAGACTTGTATGTAGATGCGAATAAAACAGAAGGGAAATGGGAGAAATAGGAATGGAGAGAGGAGGGAGGAATCTGAATACAAATTGGGCATATATTACTATAAAGAATGCTATATTTTAAAAGCGTATATAAGTATGTAGCGACCTTACCTCTCACTCCCTCCTTCTCTGTCAATGTCTATGGCTCTCGTCTAGGGGACCAGGGATGAGAGTGTGACACACCACCAACTCACGTCCTCCAGTGTTTATAGGTGTGAGTCATAACCAATTACCTTCGGGCCTCTGCCCCTGTCCAGAGCCAAAACTTCCTTTGAGAATGACCTTTAACTCCCAGTAAGCCAAGTTCCACACCATTGAAATTTCAACACTTATTTATTCTTTTCGAGCAATAAATAGTCCTTTAAGAGCAGACTGGTCAGACAACGAACAGACAAGGTGGTGAGGAAGGTCCAGGCACAAACATGAACTTGTTACTCTCCTGTTTCGGTGTGCGCAAACAGGCTTGGCACACGGTCGCTGCCACCGACCGTGAGGGTGGTCGCTGCCACCGACCGGGTGAATAGGACTTGAGGTCTCTGCCACCAACCTGGGTTTTAGTTGGGTCGCTGCCACCGACCATGAGAACATAAACTACCTTCTTGAGATGCGGCCCCTGTCAGGGGAGTCATCCATCCGGACGGTCACCGCCGTCACCAGCCAATGCTGCGCTGGGTCTCCGGGAAGGTCACTTCTCTGGTCCCCCTCGCCTAAGATTCGGGTGTCCAAAACCGGAGGACACCCTAGGAATCCTCCATCCCTTGCGGGACCCAGTCGAAGGTACTGGGCCCCAGGCCTCCAGAGAGTACCTCACCCCAGACTAAAGGTGTTTGGGGTGGAATCGCAGCTCCATCCCCGGGCCGAGGGCGCCCGGAGACCACCAGCACTCACACCCAGGCTGAAGGTGCCTGGGCATGGACCCCGAGCGGATGATGTCTGCCCCTTTTATCCCCTCTCCCAGCATGCACAGCAGGTTCCCCGTCCCGCTGTACTACTGCTGCGAAAGGACAAAAAGGGTACAGACTTGAAATGGTGGTTCAACCCCGGCCTATGCGACAGCGCCACCTACAGGCTGCAGGGAACTGGACACCCTTGCCTCCTCCACTGGCATAAATTGGTCCATGAACCCTAACAATTGCTGCATCTGAGCCATTTATCACTCAGATGCCTCCCCTAAATGTAACCACCCGCTACACATCCCCCCCAGTAATTTGACACTGGGCCCCAGTGTCTGGAACCAATTTATGCCCCCCTAATCAGAGTCCGCATAAATCCGATCCTGAGACAAACCTGTTCAAAAAGAAAAAAAAATGGCAATTTAAAAATGGTTTTGCTTGTGCCTGAACCAAAGGGAAGGGGAAGGAGCAACAAACAAACACACACAGGTGAAAACATTCAAAGGCATAACAGCATAATTTTTTTTCAAAATTATTTTTCCCCCTCCCACATCACTGACTAAACTCTGCCCCATTCTCAGCAGACTTGAATGACGTTCTCCTGTAGAGGGAAAAAAACACATTATCTGACACAGTGTGTGAATTGGAGTGAAAAGGCTCCCCCTAGAGGAAACCCTTTCCTTCCAAAAAGTCAGGTTCTTTTCAAGCAATAAATAGTCCTTTAAGAGCAGACTGGTCAGACAACGAACAGACAAGGTGGTGAGGAAGGTCCAGGCACAAACATGAACTTGTTACTCTCCTGTTTCGGTGTGCGCAAACAGGCTTGGCACACGGTCGCTGCCACCAACCGTGAGGGTGGTCGCTGCCACCGACCGGGTGAATAGGACTTGAGGTCTCTGCCACTGACCTGGGTTTTAGTTGGGTCGCTGCCACCGACCATGAGAACATAAACTAACTTCTTGAGATGCGGCCCCTGTCAGGGGAGTCATCCATCCGGACGGTCACCAGAGGCCTCCGCCGTCACCAGCCAATGCTGCGCTGGATCTCCGGGAACACCAGAGGAATCCTCCATCCCTTGCGGGACCCAGTCGATGGTACTGGACCCCAGGCCTCCAGAGAGTACCTCACGCCAGACTAAAGGTGTCTGGGGTGGAATCGCAGCTCCATCCCTGGGCCGAGGGCGCCCGGAGACCACCAGCACTCACACCCAGGCTGAAGGTGCCTGGGCGTGGACCCCGAGCGGAAGATGTCTGCCCCTTTTATCCCCTCTCCCAGCATGCACAGCAGGTTCCCCGCCCCACTGTACTACTGCTGCGAAAGGACAAAAAGGGTACAGACTTGCAATGGTGGTTCAATCCCGGCCTATGACGACAGCGCCACCTACAGGCCGCAGGGAACTGGACACCCTTGCCTCCTCCACTGGCATAAATTGGTCCATGAACCCTAACAATTGCTGCATCTGAGCCATTTATCACTCAGATGCCTCCCCTAAATGTAACCACCCGCTACAAGTATATAGGTGTATTTTTTGTTTCATTTTTTCTGTGCTGTGTTATTATAAGGAGATAAGGTTGATGTGTTGGAAATTTGATAAAGATATGCTGATTGTTTAAGATATACGCAAGAGGGGAGAGACAGGGGCTATGGGGGACAGAAAGAGAATAGAAACTGTATATGATGAGATAAAGATACAAGTTAAATATGTGGATTACCGAAAAGTCTATGGAAGTACAAAGCGAGAGCACTGTCTCGGGACCCCAGGCACAAACTCTGGCCTGACTTACAACACCCCCCACAATAAACGCCTCTCCTCTGAGTGGAGGATAAGTCGGAGGCGTTGCAGGTTTTTTTGTTTTTGTTTTTTGTTTTTTGTTTTTTGTTTTTTTTTGTTTTGTTTTTTTGAGTGACTTGGTCCAGGTGCTGCACCAGGTCACCATACATGCGGGGAGTTTGATCTCCCAGGGGAAAGTAAAAGAAGGGTGTTTTTTTTTTATTCCTCTCTCTCCCTCTCTCTCTCCCTCTCGCCCGTCCGTGCCTCCTCTCTCTTGCTTTGCCTTCCCTTCACCTCCCCTATTGGATGGCCCCAATCAGGACAGAAATTACTAAAATAACTTTTACCTCATATAACGTTAAGGGACTTAATATCCCAGAGAAACGAGTTAGGCTGCTTTCAGAATTAGGTAGACTTAAATCACAGATTATTTTTTTACAAGAGACACATTTTAAAGGGGACAAAACCTCGAACCTTAAGAACCACAGATTCCTGACAATATACCATAGTACATCACAGAGTTCAAAATCCTGTGGAGTCTCTATTTTGATTTCCAAGCAGATAGCATGGAAGGAATCGGGGGTAGTGAGGGATGAGGGAGGACATCTCTCAATAGTGAAGGGAACTCTGAGTCAACAAAAAGTCACACTAGTGAATATATACCTACCGAATGTAGACCAGATAAATTGTTTGGAAACATACCTGCAATTGGTCCAGCAACACAGGGAAGGAATTCTGGTAGTGGGTGGTGATCTTAACATGGCTTTAGACCCTATAAAGGACACCTCGAAAGGTATCTCCCATCTGTCATACACTAAATTAAGAAAAGCGAAGAAACTCTTACAAGACTTACAATTGATAGATAGTTGGAGGACTGTCCACACACAGGATAGGGACTACATGTTTTTTGTGGCGAGATATAAAACATATACTAGAATCGATTATGTTTTAATCTCCCAGAGCCTAGCTGCATCTCTCGTAGATGTTTCTATTGGATCTATCACCCTTTTAGACCATGCTCCAACAAGCTGCACAATTAAGTTAGGGGAGGCTGATATGAAGGGATGGCACTGGAAGATAAATGAGACTCTATTAAAAGACAGTGAATATGAGGGGAAACTGAGGGAGGAATTAGAGTTGTTTTTTGCACGGAACGACACAGGAGAAACAACTCCCTTTTGCTTGTGGGAAACACATAAATGTGTAATGAGAGGTAATTTTATCTCGATGGGGGCACATAGGAAACGGAAATTAAATGAACAGATAGACTCAATGTTTAACCACTTCCCGCCCAGTCAATAGCGAATTGACGTCCGGGAAGTGGTTGCAATATCGATACTGGACGTCATATGACGTCCTGCAGGATATTGCCTTGCGCGCGCCCGCGGGGGCGCGCAGCGCGGTGATCGGGGACGGCATGTGTCCCTCGGACACAGCGCTTCCCCGATCACGGTAAACAGCAAATTTCATTGGCTGTTTACCATGTGATCGGCTGTGTCAAAGTCACAGCCGATCACCTGTCAAAACAAACTCGGCGGCGCGCTCCGTGCGCGCCGCCACAGGCTTGCAGAGTGGGGATCGAGGAAGGCGAGTGTCCCTTGGACACAGCGCGTCCCCGATCAGAGTAAACAGCCAATGAATTGGCTGTTTACCACGTGACCGG
Source organism: Rana muscosa (assembly GCA_029206835.1). NCBI lineage: Eukaryota > Metazoa > Chordata > Amphibia > Anura > Ranidae > Rana > Rana muscosa. The sequence goes on from CM055122.1 coordinate 1,174,670,716, forward strand.
CTGTGTCCAATCACAGCCGGTCACAAATGTAAACAAACTCCACAGGAGTTACTACCTGATCCCTGCTCTCTCCTCACACACCGATCTGTGAGGAGAGAGAAGAGATCAGTAAGTTAGCTCAGTGTAGTTTGTCTACATAAGTTTACAGTGCACAATACGCCCCCCCCCCCCCATAAAGAGGACCTGTCACACAGCCCAGCACATCAATCAGCCCAGCCAATCAGCCCATCTGTCAATCAGCCCATCTGTCAATCAGCCCATCTGTCAATCAGCCCATCTGTCAATCAATCAGCCCATCTGTCATTCAATCAGCCCATCTGTCAATCAATCACCCCACCTGTCAATCAATCACCCCATCTGTCAATCAATCAACCCATCTGTCAATCAATCAATCAGCCCATCTGTCAATCAATCAGCCCATCTGTCAATCATCTGTCACAGGCCCACCTCCATCGGTACCGCCATTGGCACCGCCACACAGGCTACCAGTACCGCCATCGGTACCAGTACCACCACCAGTACCGCCACCAGGCCCAGCATCTATACTGCCACACAGGCCCGCTACCAGTATCACCACTAGTGCCGCCATCGGTACCACCACCAGTACCACCACCCGTACCACCGTCGGTAGTGCCACCACCACCTGTACCACCACCTGTACCGCCATCGGTACCATCACCACCCGTACCACCACCACCTGTACCGCCATCGGTACCACCACCACCTGTACCGCCATCGGTACCACCACCACCCATACCGCCATCGCTACCACCACCACCCATACCGCCACCTGTACCGCCATCGGTACCGCCGCCACCACCACCACCCGTACCGCCATCGGTACCACCACCACCTGTACCGCCATTGGTACCACCACCACCCATACCGCCATCGGTACCACCACACAGGCCCACCACTAATACCTCCATCGGTACTACCACACAGACCGCCACCACTACCACCAGCAGTACCATTACACAGGCCCACCAATAAGCACTGCCATAATGTCCCAAAGGGTTTACACACCTGAGGAGGCATATGCCATTCTTGCCATGTCGGATGATGAGAGCAGCGGGGAGCTCCCATTATCCGATTCTGGTTCGGAATACGAGCCAGTGGAGGATAGTGGCTCAGAGTCCGAGTCCCCGGAGGAAACCGTCCCTCCGAAAAGAATGCGATCGCAACCAAGATCAGCACCAAGATCAGCACCAAGATCAGGAGAACTGCCCACCACCATCAGCGCCATACCCCAGGAAGAGGAGCCCAGTACAAGCAATGGAAATGCACGCCCAACCCGAAGAATCCAGCCCCAATCCTACCTTCCCGATGCTCTGGCAAACCCCTTATGGTTGCCTGCCAACTCAGGATCCGCTATCATCCCCCCTTTTACCGCACAGCCAGGTGTGCAGCCCGACACTACAAATTTTTCTAAATTTGATTATTTTGGTTTATTTTTCCCACAAGATTTGCTGCAGAATATAGTGGATCAAACGAATCTGTATGCATCCCAATTTATTGCTGCCAACCCCGATTCTTCCTACGCCCGCATGTTCCAGTGGCGGCGTCTAACATTGGAGGAATTTAAATTATTTTTGGGCCTTATGTTCAATATGGGGCTTACAAAAAAGAACAAAGTCCATTCATATTGGTCCAAACGCCCCATCCAACACATGCCCATATATTCCGCTGTCATGTCCAGGAAAAGATACGACATGATTATGCGCTTTCTCCACTTCAATGACAATTCACAGTGCCCTCCCCGAGATCATCCCAACTACGACAAATTGTACAAGATACGCCCCCTAATCAATGCCTTTTCCCAGCGATTTGAAGAAGTTTTCATCCCAGACCAAAAAATTTGTGTGGACGAGTCCCTCGTACATTTCACCGGCCGACTGCAGTTCAAGCAGTACATACCAAGCAAGAGAGCCAGGTATGGGTTAAAATTAAATAAATTATGTGATCGAGCCACTGGATACGTCTGCAAATTCAGGATCTACGAAGGCAAAGACTCCCAGCTCCAGCCCCGTGATTGCCCCACATATATTGGAACCAGTGGGAAAATTGTCTGGGAGTTGGCATACCCCCTGTTCGGAAAAGGTTACCATTTATATGTTGATAATTATTATACCAGCCTGCCCCTTTTTTGCCACCTTTACAGTAAACAAACCCCGGCCTGCGGTACCTTCAAAAAAAACCGGAAGGGATTCCCACAAAATGTATTGACAAAAAAATTGCGACCTGGAGAATCGGCATCCATGAGGAACGAGGAGGTGTTGGCCATGAAGTGGAGGGACAAGAAAGATGTCCACATCCTCTCTACGATCCACAATGACACCATGGTGGAGATCCCAAGAAGACACGGCTCCATTGTAAAGCCTGAATGTGTCCACGACTACAATTTGTACATGGGGGGGGGGGTGGATTTAAACGACCAGATGCTACAGCCCTACTTATCAACCAGAAAGTCCCATTATTGGCACAAAAAAGTTGTGTTTCACCTGTTTCACATGGCCCTTTTTAATTCGTTTGTCTGCTACCAAAAAGCAACTCAAAATCACCGACTCCACTACCTCCAATATATCGAAGATATCATCGATAGGATAGGATAGGACACCTCTGCCTGCTACCTGGACCTGTGCTTTGGCTGTGCTCTGGCTGTGCTGACAGTATCTCTGCCTGTGCGAACTATGGACAGTATTCCTGCCTGCTGCCTGGATGATTGCTTTTGCTGTCGCTGACCTCATCCCTGCCTCCTGCCTGGACCGATGCTCTCCTCTGTGGACCACTGCACTTCTAAAACCACAGGTAATCTTTTGTTATTTGGTATGTACCTGCTATGTGTTAGATATATGAAGGGCCTTCAAAAATGTGATCGGTAGTCAGAAAATGATATGTGCAATTAATGCTGCTAGAATGCCTGGAGGTGCTACTTGGATGTTGGGCCTCTGTATGTGGCCAGGCTGTGTAAAAGTCTCAAACATGTGGTATCGCCATACTCAGGAGGAGTAGCAGAATGCATTTTGGGGTGTAATTTTTGCTATGTACATATTATGTGTTAGAAATATCTTATAAATTGACAACTTTGTGTAAAAAAAATGCATTTTAATTTTTTCTCCACATTTTCCAAAACCTTCTGGAAAAAAAATGAACCGTTCAAAAGACTCATAATGCCTCATAGATTATACGTTGGGGTGTGTTCTTTCAAAAATGGGGTAATTTTGTGGAAAATTCTATTGTCCTGGTGCTCCAGGGCCTTCAAAATTGTAATAGGTGGTTGAGAAAGGATATGTGCGATTTATGCTTGTAGAACGCCTGAAAGTGCTACTTCAATGTTGGGCCTCTGTATATGGCCAGGCTGTGTAAAAGTCTCACACATGTGATATCCCTATACTCAGGAGGAGTAGAAGAATGCATTTTGGGGTGTTATTTTTGCTATGTATATGCTATGCGTTAGAAATATCTTATGAATGGACAACTTTGTGTAAAAAAAATGCATTTTCATTTTTTCTCCACATTTTCCAAAACCTTCTGGAAAAAAATGAACCGTTCAAAAGACTCATAATGCTTCATAGATTATACGTTGGGGTGTGTGCTTTCCAAAATTGGGTCATTTTGTGGAAAATTCTATTGTCCTGGTGCTCCAGGGCCTTCAAAATTGTAATAGGTGGTTGAAAAAGGATATGTGCGATTTATGCTTGTAGAACGCCTGAAAGTGCTACTTCAATGTTGGGCCTCTGTATGTGGCCAGGCTGTGTAAAAGTCTCACACATGTGGTATCGCTACACTCAGGAGGAGTAGCAGAATGTATTTTGGGGTGTAGTTGCAATTATGCATATGCTGTGTGAGAGAAAAAAACTGTTAATATGACCAGTTTGTGTAAAAAAAAAAAAAAAAAAATTTAATTTTCCCAAGAATTGTGGAAAAAAAATACAACTTCAAAAAACTCACCACGCCTCTTAGTAAATACCTTGGACTGTCTACTTTCCAAAAAGGGGTAATTTTGGGGTATTTGTACTTTCCTCGCTTGTTAGTGTCTCAAGAAATGAGATATCCCTTCAGTACATCAGGCGTGATCAGATGTGATAAATTTTCAGTGATTGCCACCATAGTTTGTAGACTCAGTCTATAACTTTCACAAAGACCAAATAATATACACTAATTTGGGTTCATTTTACCAAAGATATGTAGCAGTATACATTTTGGCACAAATTTATGAAGAAAAATTACTTATTTGCAAAATTTTACAATAGAAACTAAAAAAAAGTGTTTTTTTTTTTTTTAAAATTGCTGTTTTTTTGCTTATATCGCAAAAAATAAAAAACCCAGTGGCGATTAAATACCACCAAAAGAAAGCTCTATTTGTGAGAAGAAAATGATAAAAAATTTGTTTGGATACAGTGTAGCATGACTAAGTAATTGTCATTCAAAGTGTGAGAGTACTGAAAGCTGAAAATTGGTCTGGGCGGGAAGGTGCATAAGTGCATGGTATTGAAGTGGTTAAACGTATTGGAGAGCTAGAAACGGTACATAAAAAATCCCAGGCACAATCAATAGAACAAGAACTAGACGACATGCGGGAAAAGCTGAATCTATTACTAACTGATAAAGCGAAAGCCAAATTAACCAGAGGGAGACGAACATTCTACGAGTTTGGGAACAAACCAGGTAGAATGTTAACAAATGCCCTGAGAGAAGCCAATACACGTAGCCTTATCACACAAATTAAGACACAAAATGATGAAATGATTAATGCCCCACAGAAAATCGCACAATGTTTTAAGGAGTATTACGAGAAATTATACCAGTTAAAAGAAAAACACATGCCAGAAAATGCTCAAAAGAAACTGGAAGCAGCTATGGGGTATATTACAGAAACACAGGTGCCAAAATTAACAGAGGAAATAACTAGAAAATTGGATGAACCAATTACAATAGAGGAGTTCATGGAAGCAATAAAAGTATTAAAATTGGGTAAGGCACCAGGTCCGGATGGGTACACCCTATCATACTACAGAATGTTCGCTGAGAAACTGGCTCCCAGGTTTATATCAGCTTATAACTCACTGCAGGAGGGAAAGAAAATACAGAATGAGACGCTGTTGGCATATATAACAGTCATCCCAAAGGAAGGTAAAAATCCATCACAATGCGCTAGCTACCGCCCTATATCACTGCTGAATGTGGACCTGAAAGTGTTCACTAAGATTCTTGCCACAAGATTAATAGAGTATATCCCGGATTTAATACACCCAGATCAAGTGGGATTTACCCCTGGGCTAGAGGGAAGAGAAAACACACAACGGGTGGTGAGTGCGATTTATCTAGCACAAAAACAGATGATGCAAATGATATTAGTATATGCTGATGCAGAAAAAGCTTTTGATAGAGTGGAATGGATGTTTCTAAAAGCAACGCTACAGCATATAGGACTAAGAGAAGGGATGATGAGCTGGTTTGATAATCTATACTCAGAACCGAGCACGAGGGTTAAAATAAATGATAAAATATCGGAGCCATTTCTTATTCGAAATGGGACAAGACAAGGTTGCCCACTGTCGCCTATTATTTTTATTTTGATAATAGAACCCTTTTTAAGGAAGATACGGGCAAATCCGAACATTAAGGACATAATAACGAAGGGGGAAGAACAGAAACTGGCGGCATATGCCGATGACTACATTTTTTTTATAACGTCCCCGGTTACAGCCCTGCCTTCCCTGCTGACAGAACTAAGAGAATATGGAAACTTGTCCAATTTTAAGGTGAACTATGGGAAATCAGAGGCAATGGGAATGGAAATAAAATCCTCCCTACTACATCAGATAACTATGCAATTTGATTTTAGATGGGCAGATTCCCATATAAGCTACTTAGGGACTAAGATATCGAGAAACTTAAACAAATTATTCAAACTTAAGTATGTAGCATTGGGTAGACGAATAAAACTAGACTTAATGAGATGGGATAAAGAAATCTTTACTTGGTTCGGGCGGACAAATATAATAAAGATGAACGCGTTACCGAGACTTCTGTATCTAATACAGACTTTACCAATTAAGATCCCCAATGTTTTTTGAGGGATCTTAGGTCAAGGTTCCTGAAATTCATTTGGGCGGGGAAACCGGCAAGGATACGTAGAACTATTTTGTCATTGCCCAAAGGGAAAGGAGGAATTGGGCTCCCGGACCCAGTAAAGTATCAGGAAGCATCTCATTTAGTTAGAGTAGTAGAGTGGTGTGGGCTTAATAAGAAACGCTGGATAAAAATGGAACAGGCAACAGTGGATATACCCCTGGAAGGCCTAGTGTGGATCCCAGAAGCTGAAATGCCAGCAGAAATAAAGAAACACCCGACGATAGGGGCAACTATACGAACAATTAAAAACGTTTTTGAAAAAACAAATATGTCTAAATTCCCGAGTTCAATGACTCCGATCCTGGGCACCAGAGCATTTCAGCCAGGTTTGATAGATCAAAGATTCAATGCTCTACAACAAAGAGGTATTAGTAGAATTACTCACTTTTCAAAAGATAATCGACTAATGACAAAGAGAGAGATTGAAAGAGAGGTAGCGCCAGAATTCGATTTTTTTCGGATGCTGCAATTAGAAGCGTTCTTACGAACAAAGGCAAAGATATATACAGAAGTCAGAACATTGTCAAAATTTGAGCAGATATGCCTGAAGGGGAGCCCCCTGAGACACTCACTGTCTTATTTCTATGCAATACTAATTAATTTAGACATACCACAAGAACTTACGTTCCTTCAGGCTTGGGAGAGGGACTTAGGGTTAACATTCTCCCAAGAACAGCGAGACAGGATCTTGTTATTTACACATAAGGCCTCAGTAGCGAGCAGATACCAGGAGGGAGGATACAACATTTTTAACTAGATGGTATAGAACACCAACAGTACTGTATCGAATATATCCTCAGACGTCAGATGCCTGCTGGTGATGTCACATGGCAGAAGGGACTCTATTACATATTTTCTGGGAATGTGTGAAAATACAGGAGTTTTGGAAAATGGTAATAGAAACTATCAAAATAATTACAGCAGTGTCTTTAGAAGACAGACCAGCAGCCATTCTAATACTAGATATACCTATATCTGTGGGAAAAAAAAAAATCCCTACTAAGACATCTTATTATAGGCGTGTGTTCCTGTCCTGTGGAAAAAGTAGAGTCCACCAACTAGAGCACAATGGTTCGCTAGAATCGCAGAGATTCAACAGATGGAGAACCTCACGATGGCAATGAAAGATCAAGATGGGAGATACCGGACGATATGGGCACCCTACTTGACATATAGGGAGGAGCGGGGAGGGGGTGAGGATCGGGGAGAGGAGGAGAGAGAGGAGGTGTGAGGGTGGGAGGGTGTAATCTCTCCAGCCCTCTTTTTTCCCTTTTTTTCTTTTTCTTTTTGTGTTTGGTTGGGGTGGGGGGGGGGGCTTCACGGAATAGAAAGGCAGAGGTTAAAGAGGAAAAGAGAAGTCACATTGAATTAATGAAGCATAAAGGAGGTGGGGAATACAAGATTGTAGTCTCTTTTTTGTGTTTGATTTTTGATTGATATAAGCAGATGGTATAAAACGTGAAAACTTGTAATGTGAAATCTATGGAAAAAGAAAGAATTTATAAAAAAATTAATTAAAAAAATCTGAACTTCATTGAAGTAAATAGGAGCCAAATTAAAAAAAAAGTGCTATTTTCTAGGCTAATAGTCAAGGGATTGTTAAACAAATGACAAAGGGGGTGATCACTTCCCTAGGGAATATGTACCAAAGCAAAATATATATATTTTTTAATATAAATCTCCACTAAATAACATGCCTGGAGATGCCATGTTCCTATTGTGAATTTACACATCTGTGCAATGTATACAACCTACTGGAACAAAATTGAAATTTACAAATAAAAAAGTGTGTTTAAATTTCTGCTAAAATGACAGCTCCTAATCCAAAGTGTTTCAGGAGAATTGCCTTCCCTTCTTTAGGGCTGTTAGTGCATGCTTATGTAGAGGGGTGGACTCCAAAGTGGTTCCTAAATTTCAACCATAGATTGACAGAGTCCTGACTTGTACTGATGCAGAGGCTTGCTAAAAGTCGTGAAGAAGGGTGAAGCAATTTCCTCAAAATGCTTTGACTAAATTGATATCTTTACACTTTCAATAAAAAGTTTTAACCCTACATCAAGAGTTGCATTATTATTCGGGAGAATGAGTGCTCCACCCTCCTCACCCAAATGAATCAATACCAGCCCCTTATCATAAATGGGAGCCTGGCATAGGTGTTAATGAGGTACTCCCACACAAGGAAATATAAAAAAAAAAATGCCATGAGGCATTTACCTATCTAATTTATAATAGGCTCTTCAGGTATTGTATGAATTCTAAGAAGAGCCTACACAAAAAATGTAAAGTGTACATAAAAACACAGTTTTTTTACAAGTTCCTTAACCACTTAACGACCGCTCACTGTATATATACGTCGGCAGAATGGCACGGACAGGCACAATCACGTACCTGTACGTGCCTGCCTTCGTATAGTTGGGGGGTCCAATCGGACCCCCTTCTATACAGTGAGCGGTGGTTCTCGGTGCGGGAGCGATCCGTGATGAGGGGACGGCCATTCGCTTCCGGCCACCCCCTCGCGATCGCTCGAATGAAAAGCTTCCTCTGCCTGTGTAATGTTTACACAGGCAGGAGGAAGTGATGTCATCTCTCATGCGGCGCTCACATATACCGAGCGCCGCATGAGAGAAGACACAGAGGTTAGTGCACTAAACGGCACACTGACACCACACACATAGGCACACAATTGCCCCCCCCCAGGCCCCCCCAGACACCCCCAGATCACCCCCCAGATCAGCCCCCAGCCCCCAGTCACAGTGTCACTGATTGCAGTGACCATTTATTTATGGATCACTGCAATCAGTGACATTTGTGACTGTAAAAGTGTCAGGGCAGAGTGTTTTAGGTCCAGTGTAGCCCCCTAACCCCCCCTAATAAAGGTTTAACCCCTTGATCGCCCCCCCCCCCCGGTAACCCTTTCACCCCCTAGCACCGCTGTCACTAAGCGATCATTTTTCTGATCGCTGTATTAGTGTTGGTGATGCCAATAGGTAGCCAGTTATTTTTTTTAGGTTCGCCACAGGTTTTTATAGCGTCAGGTACCCCCATATATTACCTAATAAAGGTTTAACCCCTTGATCGCCCCCCCAGGTAACACTTTCACCCCCTTTTGCCAGTGTCACTAAGCGATCGTTTTTCTGATCGCTGTCTAAAGCCCTGTACACACGATCGGATAACCTATGGATTTTCGTCCGATGGATTTGTCCATCGGAAATCCGATGAAACTGTTTTTCATCAGTCTTGGCCACACACCATCAGTTTCAAAACCGACGGCAAGAAAACGAGGGCACGTACAACACGTACGACGGCACTATAAAAGGGAAGAACAAATCTAATGGTGCCACCCCTTGGGCTGCTTTTGCTGATTTCGTGTTACCGCGTGTTAGTAAAAGTTTGGTGAGAGCCGATTTGCGATTTTCAGTCTCCGTGCTTTGCAGATCGTTTCCTGGTGTTCAGTTTGTGCTTGTGGGTTCGTATTTGTTATTCAGTGCGTGCAGTCAGGTCGTTACTGCCTTGCAGTGCCTTCTTGGCCGTTCGTTTACTGTTTTTCAGGTCGTTCTTCTCAGGCCTTGCTGTTCCACGGTGCGTTCTGTTTGAGTTCGTTCTGACCAACCGACCGGTTTAAGACCATGTTTGAAGTGCGTTCTCGTTCTCGAGCTCGTGCTGGCTTTGGACTTGGTGTTGCAGTTAACACTGTAACCTGAGTTCAGTCTGTGAACAGGGTGAGGAGGAGTTCATGGACTAAGAATTGGTTGCTCCAGCTGGACCAATTCTCTCATATGCCTCTGCTGCGGGAAATCCATGAGAATAATCCTGATGATTTCAGGAATTATCTCAGGATGACGGACCCCATTTTTCACCGTCTGTTGGATTTGCTGTCCCCCTATATAACCAGGCAGGACACTGTGATGCGCCAGGCCATCACTGCCGAGCAGAGGCTTATTGCCACGTTGAGATACCTGGCGACTGGGAGAAGCTTGCAGGACCTCAAGTTCACAACAGGCATCTCCCCCCAGGCTCTCGGGATCATTATCCCTGAAACGTGTTCGGCCATTATTCAGGTCCTGCAGAAGGACTATATGAAGGTAAGTTTGCTCTTTAACATCACATTATATGTTTGGATTGTTTGATAATGTTATTAATTTTTATCCTCCTTCACAAATTTGCCTGTTTATAATATCCTGATAATGTCCCCATTTTTCCCCATGCATCTTTTTACCTGTAATGGCCTTTTTTCCGGCCTACATGCCTATTTCCCTTCACTAACCTCTCCAGCATGCTATCCTGGGCCCAAACACAGCTAGCCTTCTTTTTTCCTTTTTAATTTTTTTGGGTCAGTGCCCTCGTAGTTTGACAACCCTCCCTCCCCCCCTAAAAATGTTAAAATAGTTTTAGTTCTCAATCAAGATCAGCAGAGTGGTAGAGCCTTTATTTGGATCCCCCACAATCACCTCAAACCCCCCCCCCTTAGATTATTTTAGAACGTCCACTCAGCGGCCTTTGTTTTTTGTTAGGAAATACTCCCTTAAATAATAATGTTAGAATGATGTTGGTCAACAATGTCTTTGTGTGTAATCTGCTTGCACTGTAAACAGAAAACGTACTAATGTCTTTTTTTTGTTTGACTCCACAGTTCCCTAGCACACCACAGGAATGGCTGACTGTGGCAGATCAATTTGCCCAGCGGTGGGACTTCCCCAACTGCGGAGGGGCAATTGATGGGAAGCACGTCCACATAGTGCCGCCACCCCGTTCGGGGTCATACTATTTCAACTATAAAGGTTTTAATAGCATAGTGTTAATGGCGGTGGTGTCGGCACGGTACGAGTTCCTGTATGTGGACGTGGGGAAGAACGGTCGGATGTCCGATGGCGGAGTATTCGCAGAGACGGAGTTTGCTCACCGTCTGCAGGCTGGGGGTCTTGCAATGCCTCCAGATGCAGACAATGTGGAAGGACTACCGTTCGTTTTCATCGCGGATGAAGCTTTTGGACTTGGACCACACCTCATGCGGCCGTTTCCTCAATGCACCCTCACCCCGGAGAGGAGGGTTTTTAATTACCGGCTGGCCAGAGCCCGGAGAGTTGTGGAGAATGCCTTCGGGATAATGGCCAGCCGGTTCCGCCTGTTTCAGACAGCTATACATTTGGCGGAATACAAGCTGAACCACATTGTGTACTGCTGCTGCATATTGCACAACTTTCTAAGACAATTATCATCTACATATGTGTCATCAGTTGGGCCTGAGGCCGGTCCATTCCAAATGACCATTCTGACCGGCCTCAACACTGCCCGTACTGGCTTGGCCCCCCAAAGTGCCCGTGAATGACGTGAGAAATACGTTGAGTACTTCACGGGTAGGGGGGCCATCGCAATGCCAGACCACATCTGACCTTTAGCTTTTTGCTAATAAAAATTTGTTTTATATTTACTACAAACTTGTTTTGTCATTCTTGTATTTTGGGTTTATGTGTCTCCCAGGTTCTAGTAGTGCCAAGTTTATTTGTCCCTAGTAAATAGCCTCAATTCTCTCTGGTAAAAACCTTGATTTTGCATCTTCATGACTGCTATTGAGCATAGAAAGAACAAGCCACACCTTTTTTAGACTTCTAAAATCTTTTTACTTTGTGCACCACATTTTTTTGTGGTTTTCTAGATTAAACAATGTTTTTTTTTTTGTTTTTTTTGAGGATTTTTTTGCAGAAACATGCATGGGTCAAAATTCCAAACTTTTTTTAAAAAAAGTAAAAAAATAACACAGTGAAAAAGAAAAACATGAGATGGGGTGATATCACCCCTGATCCATCCCAAATGTTAAGAACCACACTTTCTTTTTGGGGCTCAAATGGGTATCTTCAACATGATCCCATGGCTAAGGTAAACATGTGCTATCTGCCATCATGGGGGATCAATGGACGTGCTTTGGGGGTGAAAACCCTTCCTCTCACCTACTTGAGTAGGGAGGAAGAGGTTGCACCCCCAAAACAGGGACATAGATATGCTGTGACGGCAGATAGCACATGTTGAGTCACTGTGTGCATCTTCACATTTGGGCAGGTTGAAATACCGTTGCACATTTTGGATGCCAAATAGCACACTTAAAAAGGGGGGGTTCAGACTATTCGCCCCAAAATATCGATAATATTTTTATATTTCTGCTCAATCACATTCATTCGAGTTCGCATAATGTCCATTTCGCTACTACATTCCATTATTTCCTGAATGATTATTTTGGCGCTAGCACTCGAGAATGGAGGATTTGGAGTTCCTGACACACCACCACGTTCAGCCCCTAAAAAAAAAAAAAAAAAGATTAGAACTATGCAGGCCTACATCTGTATTTACCTTGAAGTTGTGGTGACAGACACTGACCTGTTGTGCTGATAAGCTCCACCTCTCCTTCCTTCACCTCCCCTTTCTCCACCTCCGCTTCCTCCACCTCCGCTTCCTGAACATGCTGATCTTGGTCTGCTTTGTGATCTTCGGGGAGTTTCTGTGGTCTTTGGTTCTTCGTCTCCTCAGCTTGGTGTCCTCCCAGTCTCCTCTCCCCTATGGGAATGTCAAAAATAATGTATCCTTTAGCACACAAAAATTTTAGGCCTGAAAATCGATTCATTGTTTTGAAGTGGGGTACAATTGATATTTGGGCCTGAGTTCCAAGATGAACATATGAAATCTTGCGAACTCTACAAAGCAGCATGTTATTTTTTAGGACACTCACAAATACACTTGGATAACCACCAAGGTATCCACTGGACCACCTGTGTGTGACCCCGTTTATAAATTTGGTTATGTGGCCCAGACTATAGTATCTTGCTCCAGAAAAAAAAGCTGAGTACACAACTGCTGGAGTGTCATCTCCTTTACCCAGAATCCAGTTTAGCCTTTCATTCACATTCTAGTTTTACTTACAACACATCATCTAGCCAACAATGTGTAGATAAACATTGTTTAATTAAAATGAGGCATGCCCACATGTAGTTTACTTGGATATGTGCCAAACATGTTGTGGGGAAGACGATCAAGTGTTTTTTTTTACGACACATTTACCAAATAAGTGGACTCTCAACTTAACATAAAAGTTGTAATTTTAAAATGTGAAACCAGTCAAGCCAAGCACATGGTGCAAAACATGGAAGAATACATATTACAATGTGAAAGAACACAGTAAAAAAAAAAGTTTACTTTTTTCTATGCTTTTTTGAAGCCTCCTATACTGCTCCGGCTCCCTCAGCTTTAGGTCAGACCACCTTTTACGGAGTTGTTCCTTGGATCTCCTGGCCCCATATTTTTTATAGAGAGTCCTCGCCACTTTGTCCATAATTTGAGACTTCCGGAGATTAGGGGTGTCGTATGGGCCATGCTTGCCGTCGTAATCCTTCCTCCGCAGAATGTCCACCATCTCCGCCATCTCAGCAAATGACATATTAGTCGCCTTGTATCTTTTTTTACTGGATCGGGACGTTTCCGCCTCCGGGCTTTCCTCGTCGGTAATTTCTAATAAAGAAGCCACCTGTGTCTGCGACATGTCGCCGTCTCACACTGTGCGCCGATCGTTAAGGGGCGGGGAAATGCAGAAAAAGACCGTCATGGGCGGGCGACGAGGGCGGAGTTACACGCATGCGCAAGGTATAAAAAGGGGAAAGAAGTTATTAGGGATGCGCGGAGTAAGGACGACCGGAAGTGCACAAACGAACTCAACTAAGGTAAGAAGGGAACTGGGGCCTGCAGTGGCCTATAATGGTTCATGATTGTAAAGGGCAATATTGTGATAAGTTGAGGAGAATCAAATCTGATCTGTCTTTTTTTATCCTTGGTTTTTAACTTGCAGATAAAAAAATATGCATAAACTACGTGAGCCGGATGTCATGTTGATTTTTATTGAGAAATATAAAGAACTGCGCAACCTGTGGGAACTGAAACATCCAGCGTACCACAAGAGTGATGTACGTCGGGCAACTATTACCAAGTTAGCAGATGATATGAAGCCATGGATCCCAGATTCAGACTACATTATGATAAATAATAAAATCAACAACCTGCGTAATTCCTATAAAAAAAAATACAAGGAAGTGCACGAGTCGAAGAGATCAGGAGCAGCAGCCGACGATGTAGTACAGCCCAAGCTGTGGTACTACAAACATCTTCAATTTCTGGATGACCAGATCGAGGCCAGGGAATCTATTTCCAGCCTTCCCTCAACCCTTCCTTCCACCCTTCCCTCCAGCGTTCCTTCCACCCTTCCCTCCACCCCTGCAGAGGGGGAGGAGGAGCCACCTGAACTTGAAGAGCCAGATCTTCGCATCTTCAGCCAGGTATAGTATTTTTGCACATAATTATGAGTCATGAGATCCAAATTGTGTGTGATAGATTCCCAAAAAATCTAACTATGTTTTTTTATTTAAAAACAGGATGAGGCAAGCCAGGAGGAAGAGGCTCAGGAATGTGGCAGGCAGGAGGAGGCAGGGCCAAGTGGGACTCAGCAGGTCCCCAGGCCTAGTGGCAGCACCGTCTCACAAGTGGCTCCCCTCCACTTCAGACCGCCAAAACATCGGCGGATGACACAAGTGGAGGAGGAGTCACCAAAGATGATCTGTGAGGCTGCTGCCATCTTGAGGGCCCCCCTCAACCCTACGGAGGGTTTCAGTAGTTATCTGGCAGATAAGTTGCTCTAAATGGAGGCGGGACAACGGGCCCTCTGTGAGCACATTATCTATATGGCAGTTAACATGGGGGTGAGGGGGCAGCTGACTGAGGCCACCCATATCTCTCATCAGGCCAATCCTTCTCCTCCTTCTCCTCCTCCTCCTGCCACATTACCACCCACAGTGGCCCGGCCTGCAAGGGTGCGTGGACGGGGCCGTGGAGAGAACGCTGCAGGGAAGCGTGGAAGGAAGGCTACAGCGAAGAGCAGGAGGTGATTTTCTGGCCTCGAGCTGCTCTTACAGAAGTTGCAGTTTGATGGAGTACCACAGCTTGGGATGATGTATGTCTTTGGCTGCTGCTCCTGATTTCATGCTGTTGTTTCTCTTTATGTTCATCGTAGTCATGTCTGCATTTGGGGTCCAATGACTTCATATTTTCTGCTAATTTCTGAATTGTTGCCCTTCGTTTTTTGTTTGCTTTTTCGCAAAAATAAATGGAGATTTGATTTCAGACAACATACATGCCTGATGTGTTTTTTTTTTATGAGTAGCAATAAGATTTCATAAATACAATGTGTAATTAATAACAAGGGACACCAACCTCCATGAGGAAACGTTAAAATATAAAATGTTGTTGTGAGAAATTGACACACCAAAAAATGCACAACAAATAAAAAAAGGTTTGGTGTAATTTGTGAGGTCGGCCTTTAAGAATTAAACTAATTATTCATAAGATCACAAGAAAGAAGAAAGACATAAGTTTGTCAGAACTCGTGATAAAGATCTGCAGCAAAAACAACATTTTAAACACCATTCTAAAGCAAAAAACGATGCGCTGCATTAAACAAGGCAATAACTTGCAGAATGACGAATGTGCTCTCTCCATTAGGAACGCTAGTTTTACCAGAACGAGCGCTCCCGTCTCCTAATTCAGTCTGAGCATGCGTGGGTTTTTTAACCGATGGACTTGCCCATAGACGATCGGAATTTACCATCGGTTTTTGATCCATCGGAAATTTTTAAAACAAGTTCTATTTTTAAAAACTGATAGAAAAAAGACCGATGGGTACCATACACGATCGGTTTGTCTGATGAAAACAATCCATTGGACGGTTTTCATCGGTAAAACCGATCGTGTGTACAGGGCTTTAGTGTCAGTGATGCCGATAGGTAGCCAGTTATTTTTTTTAGGTTCGCCGCAGGTTTTTATAGCGTCAGGTACCCCCATATATTACCTAATAAAAGTTTAACCCCTTGATTGCCCCCCAGGTAACCCTTTCACCCCCTTTTGCCAGTGTCACTAAGCGATAATTTTTCTGATCGCTGTATTAGTTATGCTGGTGCCGATAGGTAGCCAGTTATTTTTTTTAGGTTCGTCGCAGGTTTTTATAGCGTCAGGTACTCCCATATATTACCTAATAAAGGTTTAACCCCTTGATCGCCCCCCCAGCTAACCCTTTCACCCCCTTTTGCCAGTGTCACTAAGCGATCGTTTTTCTGATCGCTGTCTTAGTGTCGGTGATGCCGATAGGTAGCCAGTTATTTTTTTTAGGTTCGCCGCAGGTTTTTATAGCGTCAGGTACCCCCATATATTACCTAATAAAAGTTTAACCCCTTGATTGCCCCCCAGGTAACCCTTTCACCCCCTTTTGCCAGTGTCACTAAGCGATCATTTTTCTGATCGCTGTATTAGTTATGCTGGTGCCGATAGGTAGCCAGTTATTTTTTTTAGGTTCGTCGCAGGTTTTTATAGCGTCAGGTACTCCCATATATTACCTAATAAAGGTTTAACCCCTTGATCGCCCCCCCAGCTAACCCTTTCACCCCCTTTTGCCAGTGTCACTAAGCGATCGTTTTTCTGATCGCTGTCTTAGTGTCGGTGATGCCGATAGGTAGCCAGTTATTTTTTTTAGGTTCGCCGCAGGTTTTTATAGCGTCAGGTACCCCCATATATTACCTAATAAAGGTTTAACTCCTTGATCGCCCCCCCAGGTAACCCTTTCACCCCCTTTTGCCAGTGTCACTAAGCAATCGTTTTTCTGATCGCTGTATTAATTATGCTGGTGCCGATAGGTAGCCAGTTATTTTTTTTAGGTTCGCCGCAGGTTTTTATAGCGTCAGGTACCCCCATATATTATCTAATAAAGGTTTTAACCCCCTAATTGCCCCTAGTTAACCCTTT
Source organism: Rana muscosa (assembly GCA_029206835.1). Taxonomy (NCBI): domain Eukaryota; kingdom Metazoa; phylum Chordata; class Amphibia; order Anura; family Ranidae; genus Rana; species Rana muscosa. The sequence continues at coordinate 1,174,687,678 of CM055122.1, forward strand.
CACCAGTGATCACCGTATAAGTGTTACTGGTGACACTGGTTAGCCAGTTAGTTATTTTGTTATTTAGGTTCCCCGTCAGGTTTTTATATAGCGTCAGGTACCCCCATATATTACCTAATAAAGGTTTAACCCCCTGATTGCCCCTAGTTAACCCTTTCACCAGTGATCACCATATAAGTGTTACGGGTGACGCTGGTTAGTTAGTTTGCATTTTATAGTGTCAGGGCACCCGCCGTATATAACCCAATAAAGGTCTAACCCCCTGATCGCCCGGCGGGTGATATCAATTAGGTTTTAGCGTCAGAGAGGGTCTGCGTCGCCCCAGGCAGCGTCAGGTTAGTGCCAGTAACGCTAACACCCACGCGTGAAGCATACACCTCCCTTAGTGGTATAGTATCTGAACAGATCAATATCTGTGCTGATCAGATCTATACTAGCGTCCCCAGCAGTTTAGGGTTCCCAAAAACGCAGTGTTAGCGGGATCAGCCCAGATACCTGCTAGCACCTGCATTTTGCCCCTCCGTCCAGCCCAGGCCACCCAAGTGCAGTATCGATCGATCACTGTCACTTACAAAACACAACACACATAACTGCAGCGTTTGCAGAGACAGGCCTGATCCCTGCGACTCCAGTGCTGTAGGAGGTGATTTCACCACCACAGTTAAAAAAAAAAAGAGCATATATGCCGAAGCATGGGGGCAGCAGGGGCGATTTTGCTCCTAATGCCGTGTACATGCGGTCAAAATTCCGACGGAGGCTTGCCCGTGGAAAAGTCCGACCATGTGTGTGCGGCATAACTTTTGCGGGAGGACGCCCCCATGCTTCGGCATATATAAATGGTGCATGTATGCCCATCATTAGAAGTGGGTGAATGAAGGGAGGTATTCTAATGGTGGGCATACCCACCGATCAATCTCTTTTTTTCGTTCAACCAACAGGCTGCATGAAAAAAAAGATTACAATACATGTCCAACAAGGACCAGCAACGTACTGGTATGTTGCTGGACTTTGGTTATACCAGATTGATGCCTGCGGGTTTAGGTATCATCTTGGTATCATTCTTTTCAGCCAGCGGCCGACTTTCATGTAAAAGCAATCCTAGCGGCTAATTAGCCTCTGGACTGCTTTTACAAGCAGTGGGAGGGAATGTCCCCCCCCGGATATAAAAAGCGCCATTGGGAAATTGGGAAAGCATTTTATCACACCGATCTTGGTGTGGTCAGATGCTTTGATGGCAGAGGAAAGATCTAGGTTCCAATAGACCCCATTTTTTTTCAAAAAAAGAGTATCTGTCACTACCTATTGCTATCATAGGGGATATTTACATTCCCTGAGATAACGATAAAAATGATAAAAAAAAATAATATGGAAAGAACAGTTTAAAAATATAATAAAAAAGCAAAATTAATAATAATAATAATAAAAAAGCACCCTGTCCCGTCCTGCTCTTGCGCAATGGCGAACGCAAGCGTCGGTCTGGCGTCATATGTAAACAGAAATTGCATCATGCATGTGAGGTATCACCGCGAAGGTCAGATCGAGGGCAGTCATTTTAGCAGTAGACCTCCTCTGTAAATCTAACGTGGTAACCTGTAAAGGCTTTTAAAGGCTTTTAAAAATGTATGTAGTTTGTCGCCACTGCGCGTTTGTGCGAAATTTTAAAGCATGTTGTGTTTGATATCTATGTACTCGGCCTAAGATCATCTTTTTTATTTCATCAAACATTTGGGCAATATAGTGTGTTTTAGTGCATTAAAATTAAAAAAAATATTTTTTCCCCCAAAAATGAGTTTGAAAAATCACTGCGCAAATACTGTGTGGAAAAAAAAATGCAACACCCACCATTTTAATCTGTAGGGCCTTTGCTTTAAAAAATATATAATGTTTGGGGGTTCAACATAATTTTCTTGCAAAAAAAATATGTTTTCATGTAAACAAAAAGTGTCATGCCGCGTACACACGATCATTATTCACGGCGGTTTAAAAACCGCCGTGAATAATGACATTTTAAACGAGGGAACAGCTTGTTCCCCACACACGGTAATTTTTCTCTTCATTTTTAAAAATGACGAGAAAAACGATCGTCTATGGGCTCCGCGGCAGTGTTTCCCTATGGGAAACACTGCCGCGGAAGAAATGTCAGGAAAAACGACGAGAAAAATTAGAACATGTTCTAATTTTTCTCATCGTGATTAATGCCGTTTTTCCCGTCGGGAAAAACGGCAAAAAGCCCACAGACGATCGTTTTTCTCATCCAAAGGAAAAAATGTAATTTTTCCCGACGGGAAAAATGATCGTGTGTACGCGGCATTAGAAGGGGCTTTGTCTTCATGTTTTTTTTTGCACAAAGTTGTCACTAAATGATATATTGCTCAAACATGCCATGGGCATATGTGGAATTACACCCCAAAATACATTCTGTTGCTTCTCCTGAGTACGGGGATACCACATGTGTGAGACTTTTTGGGAGCCTAGTCGCGTACGGGACCCCAAAATCCAAGCACCGCCTTCAGGCTTTCTAAGGGTATAAATTTTTGATTTCACTCCTCACTGCCTATCACAGTTTTGGAGGCCATGGAATGCCCAGATGGCACAAAACCCCCCCCCAAATGACCCCATTCTGGAAAGTAGACACCCCAAGCTATTTGCTGAGAGGTATCGTGAGTATTTTGCAGATCTCGCTTTTTGTCACAAAGTTTTGAAGATTGAAAAAAACAAACAAAAAAAAACAATTATTTTCTTTCTTTATTTTCAAAAACAAATGAGAGCTGTAAAATACTCACCATGCCTCATAGCAAATAGCTTGGGGTGTCTACTTTCCAAAATGGGGTCATTTGGGGGGGGGGGTTGTGCTATTTTGGCATTTTATGGCCTTCGAAACTGTGATAGGTAGTGAGGAGTGAAATCAAAAATTTGTGCCCTTAGAAATCCTGAAGGCGGTGACTGGTTTTCGGGGTCCCGTACGCGGCTAGGCTCCTAAAAAGTCCCACACATGTGGTATCCCCGTACTCAGGAGAAGCAGCAAAATGTATTTTGGGGTGCAATTCCACATACAACCATGGCATGTGTGAGCAATATATCATTTAGTGACAGCTTTTTGTAATTTTTTTATTTTTTTTTGTCATTATTCAATCACTTGGGACAAAAAAAAAAATATTCAATGGGCTCAACATGCCTCTCAGCAATTTCTTTGGGGTGTATATTTTCTAAAATTGGGTCATTTTGGGGGGTTTGTGCTATTTTGGCATTTTATGGCCTTCGAAACTGTGATAGGTAGTGAGGAGTGAAATCAAAAATTTGCGCCCTTAGAAATCTTGAAGGCGGTGCTTGGTTTTCGGGGGCCCGTACGTGGCAAGGCTCCTAAAAAGTCCCACACACGTGGTATCCCCATACTCAGGAGAAGCAGCAAAATGTATTTTGGGGTGCAATTCCACACATAACCATGGCATGTGTGAGCAATATATCATTTAGTGACAACTTTTTGTAATTTTTTTTTTTGTAGTCATTATTCAATCACTTGGGACCAAAAAAAATATTCAATGGGCTCAACATGCCTCTCAGCAATTTCCTTGGGGTGTCTACTTTCCAAAATGGGGTAATTTTGGGGGGGGGTTGCACTGCCCTGCCATTTTAGCACCTCAAGAAATGAGATAGGCAGTCATAAATTAAAAGTTGTGTAAATTCCAGAAAATGTACCCTAGTTTGTAGACGCTATAACTTTTGCGCAAACCAATAAATATACGCTTATTGACATTTTTTTTACTAAAGATATGTGGCTGAATACATTTTGGCCTAAATGTATGACTAAAATTGAGTTTATTCGATTTTTCTTATAACAAAAAGTAGAAAATAAAAAAAATAAATCAACATTTTCAGTCTTTTTCTGTTTATATCGCAAAAAAAAAAAATCGCAGAGGCAATCAAATACCATTAAAAGAAAGCTCTATTTGTGGGAAGAAAAGGACGCAAATTTCGTTTGGGTACAACATTGCATGTCCACACAATTTCCAGTTGGCAGCGCAGTGCCAAATTCTGAAAACACCTCTGGTCTTTAAGCTGCATAATGGTCCGGGGCTTAAGTGGTTAATAAAAAAAAACTCAAAAAGGTCCCATGATTTGCTTCCATCATCAATTACATCATCAAGCAATGTAGATCCACATCAATCACATTGCTTGACTCCCGCCGACCAGCTAACAAAAAAGAGACACCACCCCCTGACTATCATCTGGTCCCATTGCTTCATTTTTACTGAATGACGGGTCCTATACTCATCATAAAATGTAAGCAAAGGGGCAGGGTCTGCAGGGTGATGTTACTGACTGTAAATTAAAAGGACCACATATGATCTATGATGTCACTGAGATCCTTTGATGTCATATGTAACACTATCGGTAACCAATCCTGGCACATTTGGCTCTACCGATGCCCAATAGGTATATGTTAATGTCCCAGACCCACTTACTTGGTGATAAATGTCCCAGGCACATTCCTTCTCATGCCGCGTACACACGACCGTTTTTAATGTCATTTTAAAAAATGACGTTTTTCTCAACGTGATTTTTCTTGTTTCCTCTCAAGCCTGTCTTGCATACACACGTTCATGAAAAAAACAGCTCGAGCAAAGCGCAGTGACATACAACACGTACGACGGCACTATAAATTGGAAGTTCCTTTCGAATGGCGCCACCCTTTGGGACGCTTTTGCTAATTTCGTGTTACCGCGTGTTAGTAAAAGTTTGGTGAGAGACGATTCGCGCTTTTCGGTCTTCGTGCTTTTAAGAACGTTTTGTGGAGTTCAGTTTGTGCTTGTGGGTTCGTATCTGTCTTTCAGTGCTTATAGTCAGTTCATATCTGTTTTTTCAGTGCGTTCTTGTCCGCTCATTACTGTTTTTCAGCTCGTTCTTCATAGGCCTTGCTGTTCTTCCGTGCGTTCTTTTAGTTCGTTCTGACCAGCCGACCGTTATCTAGCCATGTTGCGGCTACGTACCCGTCGTAGAGTTCGTGCTGTAGTTGGAGCAGGGGTTCTTTCTGTATCCCGACTCCAGTCCATTGCTCCAGCGGCACCAATTCTGTCACATGCCTTTGTTGCGGGAGATCAGGGAGAATAATCCTGAGGACTACAGGAATTTTCTCAGGATGTCTGACCCCGTATTTCAGCATCTGTTGGCTTTGGTGTCCCCCTATATTACCAGGCAGGACACCATTATGCGGGAAGCCATCACTGCTGAGTAGAGGCTCATCGCCACGTTGCGATTCCTGGCGACTGGGAGAAGCCAGTAGGACCTCAAGTTCTCAACAGGCATCTCCCCCCAGGCTCTGGGGATCATTATACCAGAAACTTGTTCTGCCATCCTTCAAGTTTTGCAGGAGGACTATATTAAGGTAAGTGTTCTCCTTTAACATCACATTTTATGTATTTATTGCTTAATAATGTTTAATATTTTTTTCATCAGTCCCTAATTACCATGATTGTAATATGTGAATGTCCCCTTTCTCCCCATGCATGTTGTATATTTTTTTATGCTCCTTTTTTGGCCTACATGCATATTTCCCCTAACTAACCTCTCCAGCATGCTATCCTGGGGCCATACCCATCTAGCCTAGTCACTTCCCTTTTTTTGCTGTCTGCTCTATTGTAGTGCTTTACCCTAAACGCCCCCTAAAGTTTTCTTAGGAATGTTATATTTTCTTTCAATTCACACAGAGTGCTACAGCCTTGATTTTTGAGGTCCCCAACTCAACCCCATAAAATTTCTTAAATGGCTCATCAGAGGGGGTGTTGAATCTGATAAGTGACTGTGTATTTTTTTATTTATTTTTTGTTGGTTACAAATCATTTAAAAATCTATCTAAGTTTATCCTGATGTTGGCCAGGAATGATTGTGTCAAATCTGCTTGCAATGTTTATGCATGAAAGTATTAATATTTTTTGTTGGTTTAACTCAACAGTTCCCTTCTACGCCACATGAATGGCAGAATGTGGCATCTCAGTTTGCCCAGCGATGGAACTTTCCAAACTGTGGAGGGGCCATCGACAGCAAGCATGTACGGGTCGTACCACCACCCCATTCGGGATCCTATTACTTCAATTATAAGGGGTTCCACAGCATCGTCATGATGGCAGTGGTGTCAGCCACCTACGAATTTCTTTACGTGGATGTTGGTAAAAATGGACGGATGTCCGATGGAGGAGTCTTTGCTCAGACTGAGTTTGGCCAACGGCTCCTATCAGATGAGCTGGCCTTGCCACCAGCGGACCAGAGTGTGGAGGGACTCCCGTTCGTCTTTGTTTCGGATGAGGCGTTTGGCCTGGGTCCCCATTTAATGAGGCCATTTCCTCAAAGAACCCTCACCCCTGAGAGGAGGGTGTTTAATTATCGGCTGGCCAGAGCCAGAAGGGTGGTGGAAAATGCCTTTGGCATCATGGCCAGCCGATTCCGCTTGTTCCTGACCTCCATCCATCTTGCACCATACAAATGGAACCATGTGGTAATGACCTGTTGTGTCCTACACAATTTCTTACGGGTACATTCCCCTAATTATCTTTCTCTTGGTGGGCCTGAGGCCTCAATACAGGACGGTAATAATTTATAGTGGCCCTGGAAGCTGGCCGTCCAGGCTTGGCCCCCCAAACCGGCCGTGATGTTCTGCAGCGATATTTGGAATATTTTGTGGGTAGGGGGGCCATTGATATGCCTGTTGAATCATAATTTGATTGTGTTAAAAAATAAAATCTTTCTGCAGAATTTTTTTTGGATTGTCTTTTTGGTTGTGTTTCTTTTATCGTTCTCCTAGTGCACTTGTAGTGCCATGTGTATGTTGCATTATTAAATACCCATCATTGTCAGTGTAAACACAAAACATAATTTTGCTTACTTTGGGCAACATTTAGATAATAAGCCACACATTTTTGTTTTTAAAATCTTTTTAATCTTTGCACATAATTTTTATTTTTTTTTAAACAAAAGTATGTTTAAAATTTGGAGTGTTATAAAATATTTTTTTGTGAAAAACGCATGAACAGGCATGCTTACAAAATGTACAAAAAATATTTTATCTATATTTCTACATGTAGTATTGATTAAACTTTAAACCAAAAAATAACCTTCGAAAACAAAGCAAGTTCAAAGTTCTTTTGTGGAAAAAAATTAAACCCGCCCAAGCACAGCCATAATATTTTGTAGCCTTTGCTCCACCCGCTTGGTATTTTGCCTGATCTGTATCAAGTCTCCCTTTATTTTTTCAAGGTCACGACAGCAGACCATTAGGTATTGTATCAGGATCTGTGCACTGTGACTTGTAAAATTATCTTGGTCTTCAGGCAGAACAGCACCTAAAAATTTCAAAAACAACATGTAGTATAAATATGTAGGCCTACATCTATTAACCAGAATATGTGGTGTTTGACACTGACCTGTTGTGGTGCCACTTTCCACTTCCTCCACTCTACGTTCCTATACATCATGTGGTTCTGGGTGTCTTGTTGGAGGTGTGGGATTTCTAGGCTCATGACTCAAACCTTTTTGAAGCCCTATTGAGATTGCAATAAAAGGTATAGTTTAGTTCCTAAATAATAATTATCATACAAAATAAGCCCTGAAAGAGGAATATGAAACATTCTTTGGAAGTGTGGTACAATTGTCTATTTAGCCAAAGTTACAAGCTGAACACATGATTGTATCCATACCCAAAACAGGAACATATAATTATTTTTAACAAGTTTCACACATGGAAACACACCCAAGTATTTACACTGTTTCACCTGTGTGTGACACCCTACAAAGGTTGTTCTGTTGGGCCACACTTGTGCTACTGAGTCCAGATGTTTAAACAGCTGCTGAGCATTCTCTCCTTAACATTACAATGCATACACTTAATGTTTTAAAAATATAGTTCTCCAAAAATCTATTCAAACATCATGTCCCAAAAATCATCTCCCCAAAATAGACATGGTAACTTTTTTATCCACGCTGTATCAGCCAAAAACATTGTATTATGAAGTGTACGTACGAAAGAGGACGACCGATTACTGTGTCCACGAACATGAAAGTTGCTATCTTTAACTGTACTACATTAAAGAAAAACACATGCAGCAACTTGAGATCAGACCACCGTTTTCTGAGTTGTTCCTTAGTTCGGCACACCCCGAATTTTTGGTGAAGAGTCTTAAACACTTTCCCCATAATTTTTGACTTGACAAGATTAGGCCTTTTATACGGCCCATGCTTTGCATCATCATCCTCCCTCCTCAAAATGTCGACCATCTCCACCATTTCCTCGAATGTCATGTTGGATGCCTTATATCTCCGGGATCGGGTCTTTGGTTGCTCAGGAATTTCATCCTCTGTTGATGTAATATCAGCCACCTGAGTCTCCGCCATGTTGGGTAGCACTACAACGAGCGAGAAGGGGCAGGGAAAGTACTATGTCGAACATCAGGGGTGGGGAAAACATGCAGAGTTTCACGCATGCGCAGTGTATATAAAGCTAATACGCATGTGTCGTAACTACGTTCATTGTGCGGAAGAAGGAGTAAGCAACGAATGTGATAACGAAGGTACATAACATTTTTCTGATTTTGGTTTCATCAGTGGATGAGATTGTGGCCTATATATGGTCCTAAAGATTATTTTAAGAGTCTTGACTGACACTAGTATTTTTGAGTTGTTTTTGACTTTCAGAAAACATGCAGGCTTTCAAGAGTCCAGAGTTTATGGGGGAGTTCCTGGACAGATGGAAGGAACTTCCTGTTCTCTGGCAAACTAAAACAGCCAAAAATAAAAATAAAGCAGCCAGGACGGCAGCACTGGAGAGCCTGCTAGAATTTGTAAAGACCCAGATCCCCACAGCAACCATCCAAGAGTTGAACACCAAACTAGCTACCATTAGGGGCACATATAGGACTCAGCGGAATATGGTCCTGAAGTCCCAGAGGTCAGGAGCTGCAGCAGATAAAGTTTATAAACCCAGTCTGTGGTACTACAACAAATTATCATTTCTGGATGACCATCTGGAAGTCAGGGAATCTCTGTCAATAAAAAATGCAGGGGTCAGAATCATTGTATTTTTAATTTCTTTTTGCATTCAATTTTCAATTGTCATGAGGTGAAAAATGTGTGTGATTGATGAAACAAAAAATATAAGTGTGTCCCTTTTTTATACACAGCCAGAGCTGAGCCAGGAAGAGGGTGACGTTGTGGACCAGGAGGAGGCAGGGCCCAGTGGCACACAGGAGGAGGCAGGGCCCAGTGGCACACAGGAGGAGGCAGGGCCCAGTGGCACACAGGAAGAAGCCAGGCCCAGCACAAGAGCCCAGATGCCTCCCCTGAAAATCCAACAAAGAATGCCCAGGAGGGTTAGGCAGGTGGAGGAGGAAACCTGTGCCTTTATTCGAGAGGCTACTGCGGCCCTCAGAGAGCCCCCCTCCATTGAAGAGGGCTATGCCACAGTACTGGCACACAAACTAGGCCAAATGGACATTAGGCAATGGCTTTACAGTGAAAACTTAATGTTGAAGGTACCGTATATACTCAAGTATAAGCCGACCCGAATATAAGCCGAGGCACCTAATTTTACCACAAAAAAATGGGAAAATGTATTGACTCGAGTATAAGCCTAGGGTGTCCATCTCACTTTGCCTCACTGTGCCCGTGCCTCACTGTGCCCGTGCCTCACTGTGCCGATGCCTCACCTGACATTTAACATGGGAGTTTATGGAAGGGGTGCCCGGATTTGAAAAATCCCTGCTCCCCGGCCGTTGGTCCCCCCCAAACAAAAACCTTTGCACACTTATAGAGAATAAATGGGGCTACATGTGTGCTAAGTTTCGGGTCCAGGGCACCTACGACTGGCCGGTATCGGGTCCCCAAAGTCACCAGAGAAATTACCGTTTAACATTGGAGTCTATGGAAGGGGTGCCCGAGTTTGAAGAATTGCTGCTCCCCGGCCGTAGGTCTCACGGACAAAATGCTTTGTACACTTGTAGAAGAAGAGTTTGGCTACATGTGTGCCAAGTTTGGGGTCCAGGGGACCTACGGCCGGCTGGTACCGGGTCCCCAAAGTCCGAGAGATCAGGCGCAAAAAGGTGACTCGAGTATAAGCTGAGGGGGGCATTTTCAGCACAAAAAAATGTGCTGAAAAACTCGGCTTATACTCGAATATATACGGTAATCAACAGGGGGTTGCTGGGTGAACTAACCCAGTTCACTGACCTAACAGAGGTCGTCCCTCCTCCTCCCCCTCCTCCTCCTACTCCTCCTCCTGCCACAAGCTCTCCTCCTGAGACCCAGCCTCCGAGGAAGCGCTTAACAAAGGCTGCAGAGAAGGCTGCAGAGAAGGCTGAAGAGAAGGCTACAAGGAAGAGAAAAAAATAATGACTGTTCTAGTACCACAGACTGGGGACATATATTTGACTTACCTGCTGCTGTTCCTGACCTCTGGGAGTCCAAGACAAGATTTTGCTCCTAATTTTTTATTTTTGTAATTACTTAGTTTGGTGTTCTATTCTTGGATGTTTGCTGTGGGGTCCAAAGGATGCACAAATTCAAGCAGGATCTCCAGTGCTGCCTTCCCCTTTAATTTCTTATGTGCCAAAATAAAGGATTTTTTGATTTACAGCAAATACTTGACTATGTGTTTTTAATTCAAAAAGAGAGTTTGCTAGTGAGTAGGCAGGGACATTTAAAAAAAAACATTTTATAATTAACAAGGGACACAAACCTCCTTGAGGGGAAATAATACAAATTTATAATGTTGGTGTGGTAGCTTGACACACAAAAGATAAAAAAAAAAAAGATTCCTAAATATAAAAAAAAAAAAACATTACTAAATATAAAAGAAAAAAAAAGAAAGAAAAACTTTTATTTAAGATATTTTAAATTATTTTATAATTTATTACGGAGATCTGGCTTACCAACAAAAATTTAAATTCATGAGATCACTAACAATTACTAATAAACAAGTTTGGCATAACTCTGAATATCATTAGCAAAAGAAGTTCATTATTTTAGCATTATATAAAGAAGAAATGAATGCGCTGCATTAAACGATGCATTAATTTACAGCGTTACGAATGTGCTATCTCCATTACGAACACTAGTTTTACCAGAACGAGCGCTCCCGTCTCATACTTGATTCTGAGCATGCGCGTTTTTTTTCCCCTCGTAAAAGCATACACACTACCGTTTTTCACAACGTTAAAAAAAAACTACGTGAAAAACAACGTGAAAAAATAGAGCAGGTTCTCATTTTTTGTAGGCCGTTTTTGACGTCGTTAAAAATGCTCTGGAGCATACACACGATCGTTTTTAATGACCAATTTAAAAAATTGCATTTTTAACGACGTGAAAAACGGTCGTGTGTACGCGGCATCAGGGTGAAAGTCATTTTTCCTGGGTGGTGGTGGATTAATTAAGGACGCCAGTGGCTCCTTGACAACTGAGGTTCCTGTGTATTCTCAGTCTTGGGATACAAGGCAGAACAGCAGTGGAAAGGTTCATGTGGTGCTTCCCAACTTGGTCAGTCACTCACCATCCCTGTGGTAGGACAACCGTAGCTTTTCTTCCCTAATGACCAGTAGCACTTCATCTCAGCCAGCAGGTTAGGGAGCCAGCAGCTTAGGGACTCAGATACTTAATAGCTCTCCCAGCATGCACAGCAAGCTCCCCAGGCCTGCTGATTGACCAGGTATTAAATATCTATAATGTGCAGTAATATCTCTAGTACACCCTGCTGAAGAACACACACAGCATGTAATTGAGAATAATCACTGGACACTTAGAGCCGGTTCACACAGGGGCGTCCTGTTATCCGCGGTTTAGAAAAGTAATGGAAGTGAATGGAGCCATCTTAATGTACACTACTGCAGTTGCTCCGACTTCAGAAAAGGTTCTTGTACGACTTCAATCCGACTTCTAGGCGACTTGTACCCATTGATTTCAATTGAAGTTGCCTCCAAGTCGGATCCCCTGTCTTAACTGAAGCAAATTTCCAGGAAGTAAAAATTGTTTTCCAGGCAAACCCCACCCTCCCCCCTCCCTCCCACAGAGCTGATTATTGTTTGATTGGCCACTGGAAAGTCTCCTGTCCTGGAGGCAACTTGAAGTTGCCTTGTAAGTTGCCTCATGTCGCACTGTGATTCATGCTGAAGTCGTGTCCAAGTTGCCTCCCAAAGTCGTGCTGGAAGTTGTGTTGCCCCTGTGTGAACCGGCTCTTAGAGTGCACAGCCAGCACACAGCTAAGCTGACTAACACTACACTAACAGATCACAATATACAGCAAAATAATTTAGGAAATCACTATATCACTACACATATATGGTCAATGACATCACCTAGGATACCCTGCTTCTTTGTTTATAACAGGTGTCATCTGGTCAGTAGGATAACGCGATGGGAACAGACGGTGTGTGTTTGTGAGTTGTGAGTTTTTTCTTTTGGCAGGTCGGCAGGCATCATGATTGATGTATATATGTATTGCTGGATGATATGATTGATGATGGATATTCATCGTGGTCCTGTCAGACTGTATGTTTGGCTAAAAACGATATGTAGTTGTTTGAGGGAGAACGCGAGCTTTTTTCTCTTGATTCTTGAAAAGGATTCCCACTTAAAATCTTCACCAGATCTGAAGAGTCCCGAATAGAATTTAGGGGGGGGCTTAAGCTGTTTTTTTTGTGTAGAGTCACTTTTTTAAAATTCATGCCAAAACTAATGGGCCTGGCAAGAATTAGGAGGAAGGCCCCCATGCCATTTTTAACCACTACAGCCCCCGAAGGATTTACCCCCTTATTGACCAGGCCATTTTTTGCAATACGGCACTGCGTCACTTTAACAGACAATTGTGCAGTCGTGCGACACGGTACCCACAAATAGAGCTTTTTTTTGGTGGTATTTGATCACCTCCTGCGGTTTTAATTTTTTGCGCTATAAACAAAAAAAAAGCGATGATTTTGAAAAAAAACAACAATATTTTTTAGTTTTTGCTATAATAAATATCCCCAAATTAAAAAGAAAATAATAATTTCTTCATCAGTTTAGGCCGATATATATTCTTCTACATTTTTTTGGTAAAAAAAATCGCAATAGGCGTATATTGATTGGTTTGCGCAAATGTTATAGCGTCTACAAAATAGGGGAAAGATTTATGGCATTTTTTTAACCAGTAATGGATGATCAGGATTTTTATCAAGACTGTGACAATGCGGCAGAAAGATTGGACACTTTTAAAACGTTTTTGGGACCATTGACATTAAAGCGGAGTTCCACCAATATAAAAGTCAGCAGCTACAAAAAGTGTAGCTGCTGACTTTTATTAATCGGACATTCACCTGTCCCAGGTTCCAGCGATGCGGGCTTACAAAGCCCCACTCCTCTCTGCGGCGCCGGCATCGTGACTGTATGCGCGCGGTGATTGGCCGGGAAATCATCTGGGACGTGTGACGTGTCCCAGATGATTGCCGAGAGGGAGGGGGAGAGGTGAGCTTCCTTCCGGCGCCCCGGAGGAAGTGGGAGCTGGAACCCTCTAAAAACATGGTTTCCGCTCCCCCCCCCCCAAAAAAATGACATGCTAAATGTGGCATGTCAGGGGGTCACCTTCCCTTAAAGCGGAAGTTCCATTTTTGGGTGGAACTCCGCTTTAATACAGTGATCAGAGCTATAAAAGTGCACTGATTACTGTGTAAATGTCACTGGTAGGGAAGGGGTTAACACTGGGGGTGACCAAGGGGTTAAATGTGTTCCCTCAGTGTGTTTCTTACTGTATGGGGATGTGACTGACTAGAGGGAAGCCAAATCGTTGTTCCTAGTTAGTAGGAACAGACGATCTGTCTCTCCTCTCCTGACAGAACTGTGATTTGTGTGTTTACACACACAAATGCCCATTCTGTCTACCCTTCCGGCGATCGCGCATGGCCTGCGGTCATCGTGGCTGCCAGTTACGTGCATCGCCTCCCCCACCATGAAGCGGGCACGCGCCTGCTCTAGCTGTTTAACTGATTGAGGACCGCCGCACGCCGATGTACGTCGGCAGAATGGCACGGCTAGGCACATGGGCGTACAGGTACGTCCCCTTTAAGAGCCCAGCTGTGGGTCGCGAGTGCGCCGCCGGCGGAGCGCTCGCGATCCGGTCCTCTTCTCCGTGACCGTCCCCGCTGGAACAGCGGACCCGATCGCCACTGGTGTCCCGCGATTGGGTCACAGAGAGGAAGAACGGGGAGAGGTAAGTGTAATAGGGAACGATGATCAGTGACGTCATACGCTAAGCCACGCCCCCCCCACACACAAATCAGAAACACAAATCAGGGCACACTTAACCCCTACAGCGGACCCCTCCTGGTTAACCCTTTCACTGCCAGTGTAATTTTTACAGTAACCAGTGCATTTTTATAGCACTGGTCGCTGTAAAAATGACAATGGTCCCAAAATAGTGTCAAAAGTGTCCGAGGTGTCCGCCATAATGTCACAGTCACGAAAAAAATCACTGATCGCCGCCATTACTAGTTAAAAAAAAATATATATATAAAAATGACATAAAACTACCCCCTATTTTGTAAACGCTATAACTTTTGCGCAAACCAATCAATAAAGGTTGATTGCGATTTTTTTTACCAAAAACACGTAGAAGAATACGTATCGGCCTAAACTGAGGAAAAAATATGTTTTTTTATATATTTTTTTGAGGATATTTATTATAGCAAAAAGTAAAAAATATTGATTTTTTTTTCAAAATTGACGCTCTATTTTTGTTTATAGCGCAAAAAAAAACCGCAGAGGTGATCAAATATCACCAAAAGAAATCTCTATTTGTGGGAAAAAAAGGACGCCAATTTTGTTTGGGAGCCACGTCGCACAACCGCGCAATTGTCAGTTAAAGCGATGCAGTGCAAAAAGGGGCCTGGTCCTTACGCTGCGTATTGGTCCGAGTCTTAAGTGGTTAAAGGCCCGATGTACAGCTATGGCGATTTGTGGGAGACAGCCGTCCTGCCACTGTAGAATGACGGCGGCTGGTCGGCTAGTGGTTAACTAGTCTGGCTCAATTGCTTGTATGGTCAGGAATTCTTAGGCATATAAGTGAATGGGGCAGGTGACGTAGTTAAGTACTCAGCAGTGTCTGCACCTGCTGGCATTCTTAAAGCGGAGTTCCACTAGTTTTTCAGTTTATTAAAAGACAGCAGCTACAAAAAGTATAGCTGCTGACTTTTTTTTTTTTTTATTCAATAATTTTTATTGAAAATTTTACGATAACATAAGTATAAAAGGTGATGTTATATGAGCAAACAGTACATTCCAAATCTTGAGTGTACAAACTTATATACCTATCTCCACATGTATATGCTGACATAGTATTCTATCTCATTAGCATTGTAATTAGAGATTCAATCAATGTCATAACTGTGTTTGCCAAACCGTATAGCATGTGTTAATACAACAACTGATTAGCCACCGGGACTCTCGACCCCCCGGATTCCCCAAAAGGGTCACACTGCATCCCAGGGGCCGGGGCCCCAGAGCCCTTGCACTTGGTTTTCAGAATGGCAAAACCATATTGGAGGATAAGGGTTGTACCTACCTGTACCTGCAAAATAGGAGGAAAGAGAAACGTGGGAGAGAGGAACAGGAAAAAGAGGTTAGAGAAGACTCAGTTAAGAAGAGATAGGAGTGATCAAGCTTCCAGGCTGTACTCCAGGTATGAGAGAAATATTGCAGAAGGTGGCCCAGGGTTCCCAAATGGTTCTAAACCTTTTAGTTTTGTCATTTATTTTAACTACGATTTGCTCTTGCACCATGATCCAGGAGACTTTCCTCCTGAACCCTTGGAAGAAGATAGTGGGTTTCTTCCAGGCCTTGGCTATGGTCATTTTGGCTCCCAATAAAATTAAGAGCGACAGTGCCTGGGAGTATTTAGATAAATTGAGAATATTATGGTTTAGCAGTGCCGTATTGGGATGAGGGGTCACCGTTACCTCCGTCAAGCAGCCAATGGTACGGAATACTTTCTGCCAAAAGGATCTAATGCGAGGACAGGTCCACCAAATGTGGAGCATAGTACCCTCTAGCCCACAACCTCTAAAACATACAGGTGAGGTCCCTGGGTATATCCTTTCCAGCCTGGAAGAAACATAGTACCACCTAATCAGCACTTTTTGGCAAGCCTCTATAAGAGATATATTGAGAATATCTTTATATGCTCGATGTGAAGCGCGGAACCAAACCACGGTATCCCATGTGCCGCCCGTGTCTTCCTCCCAGACCCGGGCATAGGTTGGTATGTCCGTCTTAGTCATCAGAGCTGAATAGATTAGGGAGATACCTCCCCTCTGATCCGCTGCATTTGTGCACCAACGTTCATAGGGAGTAATAGTGGGGGGCGTTGGTTTGTCGGTCCAGATAGAGTGCAGAAAATGGGAGATTTGGGAGAATCGAAAGTGTTCCGAGTGTCAGGCATGTCTAGCTTTTTCTTGCAGTGCGATAGAGAAAGGGGACCCGCTGGAGAGAGAAAGTGCCCGATTCGATATAGGCCTTTATCTGTCTACCATCGAAATTCCTCAATATTCATTCCCGGGGGAAAATCAGTATTATGAAATAAATGTGTTAGGGGCCTTAGTGGGGATATCAGGGTACGTAGGGCAAAAAGCTTGGAGCAAAGAGCTACTGAATGCGAGAGAGTGGGTGACATAATAGCTGGTATACATTTGGGGTCACACCCCATCAGATAATCTATGGTATTTAAAGGGACAGCCTGCCTTTCCATAGCTAGCCAGTCCATTTTCGAACCCCTAGAGAACACCATTGACATTTGCGCTAATTCTGCTGCCTGGTAATAACCCCAAAGGCTAGGGAGGCCCAGACTGCCCTGCGATTTTAAGCGGAAAAGTATTCCCGAGGGACATCTATAACCTTTCTTACCCCAAAGAAAGCGTACTACATCTGACTGAATTTTACTGAGAATTTTTTTGGGGACCAGGATTGGGAGCAGGGCCGGCCCTACCATGGGACCCAATGGTACCTCGGTCCCAGGCGGCAATTTTTAGGGGGTGGCAAAATCAAACTGCTGCCTAAAAATCGGTGGCTCTGTGTTTGAGCCAAGCTCAGCAGTGAGCAACGGCGGGTGTCCTGTGATTGGCCGAGCAGGTCATGTGTGGAACAGACGGCAGACATGAGGCTTGTGATCCGCCTGGAGGAGCTGGACTGTGGGTAATCGCGCCAGCCCTGCATGCTCCCGAAGTCCTAACTTGCGCTGTGTGTCACTGTCTCCTGAGGTCCGTCTCTCTTATCTGCTCTGTCAACTGCCCCCCTCCTCTCTATCAGCCCCGCCCCTCTTTCAGCCGCCCCCTCCTCTCTATCAGCTGCCACCCTCCTCTCTATCAGCCGCCCCCCCCTCCTCTCTATCAGCTGCCCCCCTCCTCTCTGTCAGCTGCCCCCCCTCCTCTCTATTAGCCGCCCCCCTCCTCTCTATCAGCCGCCCCCCCTCCTCTCTGTCAGCCTCCCCCCTCCTCTCTATCAGCCGCCCCCCCTCCTCTCTATCAGCCGCCCCCCCTTCTCTCTATCAGCCACCCCCCTTTCTCTCTATCAGCCACCCCCTCCTCTCTATCAGCCACCCCCCTCCTCTCTGTCAGCCGCCACCCCCTCTTCCTCTCTGTCAGCCGCCACCCCTTCTTCCTCTCTGTCAGCCGCCCCCTCTTCCTCTCTGTCAGCTGCCCCCCTCTTCCTCTCTGTCAGCCGCCCCCTCTTCCTCTCTGTCAGCCGCCATCACTGTGCAGCCGTCGGCAGTAGAGAAATTACATCATCTCTCTGCTGCCTGCCTTGACTCTGGGACACAGCAAGTGGCAATCCACTATGTGTGGCAGGTGAAGTGGCAAGTGACAATCTGCAACGTGTGGCAGGTGACGTCATGGCAAGTGAAAATCCGCTACGTGTGGCAGGTGATGTTGTGGCAAGTGACAATCCGCAATGTGTGGTAGGTGGCATTGTGGCAAGTGACAATCCACAATGTGTGGCAGGTGGCAAGTGACAATCTGCAATGTTTGGCAGGTGACGCCCTAGCAAGTGACAATCTGCAATGTGTGGCAGGTGGCATCGTGGCATGTGACAATCCGCAATGTGTGGCAGGTGGCATCGTGGCAAGTGACAATCCGCATTGTGTGGCAGGTGGCGTCGTGGCAAGTGACAATCCGCAATGTGTGGCAGGTGGCATTGTGGCAAGTGACAATCCGCAATGTGTGGCAGGTGGCATTGTGTCAAGTGACAATCCGCAATGTGTGGCAGGTGGCGTCGTGGCAAGTGACAATCCGCAACAAGTGACAATCTGCATCTGGTGGCAGGTGACGTGGCAAGTGACACACTCGGGGCTCCCACTGATTCAGCATTATGGTGAGTTGAACTATTTTATTTTATATAACAATGTAATAATAGAAATAATGCACTTCAATCATTTTTTTTGTGATTCGGCACTGCATCGATTTAACTGACAATTGCGCAGTCGTGTGATATTGTACCTAAACAAATAGAGCTTTATTTTGGTGGTATTTGATCACTTCTGCGGTTTTTATTTTTTGTGCTATAAACAAAAATAACGACAACTTTGAAAAACGTTTTGCTATAATAAACATCCAAAAAAATAAAAAATAAAATGTCTTCATCAGTTTAAGTCGATATGTATTCTTCTACATATGTTTGGTAAAAAAAAAAAAAAACGCAATAAGTGTATATTGATTAGTCTGCGCAAAAGTTATTGCGTCTACCAAATAGAGGATAGTTTTATGGCATTTTTATTATTATTATATTTTTTTTACTAGAAATTGGCGGTGATCTGCGATTTTTAGCGAGGCTGTGACATTGCGGTGGACAGATTGGACACTTTTGACACTTGTTTGGGACCAGTGACATTTATACAGTGATCTGTGCTATAAAAATGCACTGATTACTGTGTAAATGTCACTGGCAATAAGGGGTTAAATGTGTTCCCTGGGAGGTGTTTCTAAGTGGGGGGATGGGACTGACTGGAGGAGGAGAGAGATCTCTGTTCCTAATCACTAGGAACAGCAGATCTGTCTCTCCTCCCCTGTCAGAATGGGGATCTGTCTGTTTACATTGACAGATCCCCGTTCTGGATCTCTGGAGCGATCGTGGGTGGCCGGCTGACATCGCGGCCAGCGGCCACGCACAGGTCCTTTCATACTCCTATATACATGTATAGAGCCATGACAGGTCCTCTTTATACTCATACATACATGTATAGTGCCATGACAGGTCCTCTTTATACTCCTATGCATGTATAGAGCCATGACAGGTCCTCTATATACTCCTATATACATGTATAGAGCCATGACAGGTCCTCTTTATACTCCTACATACATGTAAAGAGCCATGACAGGTCCTCTTTATACTCCTACATACATGTATAGAGCCATGACAGGTCCTCTTTATACTCCGCCATACATGTATAGTGTCATGACAGGTCCTCTTTATACTCCTATGCATGTATAGAGCCATGACAGGTCCTCTATAGGGATGAGCTTCGAGTTTGAGTCAAACTCATGTTGCGAACAATTTGGGGTGTTCGCGGCAAATTCGAAAAGTCTATGGGAGAAATCTAAAGTGCTAATTTTAAAGGCTTATATGCAAGTTATTGTCATAAAAAGTGTTTGGGGACCCGGGTCCTGCCCCAGGAGACATGTATCGAAGCAAAAAAAAGTTTTAAAAACTGACGTTTTTTCAGAAGCAGTGATTTTAATAATGCTTAAAATGAAACAATAAAAGTGAAATATTCCTTTAAATTTCATACCTGGGGGGGGGGGGGTGTGTATAGTATGCATGTAAAGCAGCGCTTGTTTCCCGTGCTTAGAACTGTCCCTGCACAAAATGTCATTTCTGAAGGAAAAAAAGTAATTTAAAACTCACTTGCGGCTATAATGAATTGTCGGCTCCCGGCAATACATAGAAAAGTCATTGATAAAAAAAATTAAAAAAATGCGTGGGGGTTCCCCTAAATTCAATTACTAGGCCCTTCAGGTCTGGTATGGATATTAAGGGGAACCCTGCCGCAATTTTTTTTTAAAAATGCGTGCGGTTCCCCCCAAATATCCATTTTTTTTATTTGGGGTGGAGTTCCCCTTAAAATCCATACCAGACCTGAAGGGCCTTGGTATGAATTTTAAGGGGAACTCCTTTATCCGAGCATGCAACCTGGCAGGCCGCAGGAAAAGAGGGGGGACGAAAGAGCGCCCCCCCCTCCTGAACCGTACCAGGCCACATGCCCACAACATGGGGAGGATGTCCCCATGTTGATGGGGACAAGGGCCTCATCCCCACAACCCTTGCCCGGTGGTTGTGGGGGTCTGAGGGCAGGGGGCTTATCGGAATTTGGAAGATCCCTTTAACAAAGGGGACCCCCAGATCCCGCCCCCCCATGTGAATTGGTAATGGGGTACACTGTGCCCCTACCATTTCATGAAGAAAGTGTAAAAAAAATGTAAAAAAAACCACACAGACACCTTGGAAAAGTCCTTTATTAAAAATAAAAAATTAAAAACACATTCCAGCGATGTAATCCAATGTCCCGCGGCGATCCGATGTCCAGCGCTGTAGTCTCCACTTGAAACATCATTGGCTGAGCGGACCTACACTGCGGAGGAAGTTCCCCATCAGGTCCGTTCAGCCAATGACGTAGGCGGGGTCTGAGGTATGAGGGGGCGGAGTCCATTGTATTTAATAGGGTTCTAAAGTTCACGCGAACTTTAGGTCTGTTCGCAGGTTCTGGTGTGAACCGAACAGGGGGGTGTTCGGCTCATCCCTACTGATAGGCTGCACTGATAGGCACTGATAAGGTGGCAGTGGTGAGCACTGATAGGTGGCACTGATGGGCACTGATGAGGCGGCACTGGTGGGCACTGATGAAGCTGCACTGAAGGGCACTGATTGGATGGCACTGGTAGGTGACACTGATTGGCGGCACTGATAGGTGGCACTGATGATGAGGCACTGATAGGGCAGCACTGGTGGGCACTGATAGGTGGCACTGGTGGGCACTGATAGGTGGCACTGATGTGCACTGCCTAGCAGTACTTATGGGCACTGGTAGGTGGCACTTTTTTTTTCCTCACATTGTCAGTGCGAGGAAAAAAAGCCGATTACCAGCTACTGTTCACATCACGTGATCAGATGTCTGACAGCTGATTATGTGGTAAGGGGCCAGGATCGGCTTCTTACTCAGATCTGTGATCAGCCTAGTCTTATAGATTTTCTGATCACAGAGCGTGCCGCCACGGGTGGATGTACATGGACGCCATCCAGGCAACTTAGGCCCGTGCTGTAGCTGTATTTTGGCTATAGCACGGGTGCAAAGAGGTTAAAGTGGTTGTAAAGGCCGAATGTTTTTTTTACCTTACTGCATTCTCTGCATTAAATAAAAAATAAACTTTTATTGTCACCCCCCCGAAATAAAACTTTTGTGAGCCCGATCACGAACCAGCACTGTGTCCAAGAGCAACAGCACTGATCTCTCTCTACCGCCTCACTGGACTCAGTGAGAGCAGTTGGAATCAATGGACACACAGAGCGCAGCTCGGGATCAAGTCCCCACGTATGATACCATAGAAAGGGCTTCCTATGGTGGCACGCGGAGAAGAAGAGAAGCTCAAAGCGACAGTGGGGAACCCCAGAAATAAACAATTAAGACACTAGACATATTGTAATATAATGTATAACATTATTAAAAACATTACTAAAACATTATTAAAATTATCTTTCTTTTTCAATCTGCAATACAGAATTTACAGATTACTTTCTGTGAAATGTAATGCAATATGTCAACCTGGAGGTGTTCTGTACACAGATGGTGTATAGAATGCACTCTAGAAATGTAATTTCTTCAGAATAACAAAAAGATAGGAATCTGCAACAAATTTGTTAAAATCCCTGCAATGTAAATAGATCAACCAGAGGGGAATGTTTTGTTTTCTCAACAAAAGTATACAGTGTTTCCCCAAAAATAAGACCTACCGCGAAAATAAGACCTACTACTATTTTCCAGGAGGGCTGCAATATAAGCCCTACCCCAAAAAATATTATAGTAATAGAAAATAAGCCCTACTGAGTCCTTTGTTGCTAAAATTAATATAAGACCCGGGCTTATTTTCGGGGAAACACATTTTAGATTTTTTCATGCTTTTCATATTTGTCATAGTTCTCTTGACTTTTTTGCTTTAAATACTGATGTACATTAAATCTTACCTATTATAACCCTTCAAAAACAAAGATTGAGAGAAAATGCCACAGATCTAAAAGTTTATGTTTTCTCTTAGGCAGAAACACATGCTAATTGGCTTGTAATTAAAGTTGTAAATTTATATGACATAGTCTGCAAAAGATATCTTAATTTCCCAAGCCATATATTAGGATTTCATAATGGAGAGATGTCTTGCACTGCAGTATTCTAGTCACAGAGCCGAGTGTCTCAAACAAAGATTAAAACTAAGATTTTTTTTTTCAATCTTATCAGATCAGCCTCTTGATTGCAGCAGAAGATATACTATAGCATTATGGGAGCCATTTGCCTATAAGATAATTATTTTTTGAAAGTGCTATGCCTACCTTAAAAGATAACTCCAAACAAAACAAAATACTTGACAACAAATGTACTTTATGCAGGCTGAAAACTACAATATTTCTGCCAGAAGCAGATAAAAATCCCACGCTTAAGAGCTCTGTTGACCAGCCCTGGGAATAACAGTAGACTGAACCTGTGGATCAGTGCAGTCAGATGAAATAGGATGGCTGCTTCCTACAGTCCTCTCCCTCATATTCCTTCTCCTTAATTGGTGATACCTATTTACAGTTTGCCTCTCATCATCGATCCCCTCCTCATTGCTGGATCCCACTTGGCCACTTGGCAGTAAGTGTCAGTTAAACAATGATGTCTCTTTCAGGCTTTCTGCTGTGACCAGTGCTATGTCTTGGCCTAGGCTGACGAGGCCCAGGCCTAGGGTGGAACTTTGTGGGGGAGCCAAAAAAAGCACCCCCTCCACAAAAAAAGCACCACCAACCCATCCTCCTGAGTCCCGGCTCCCGCGGCCGCCTCCCGCACAAAATATACAGTCCCCGGCTTGCTGTGTTGGGCACTTGTTGTTATTTTGGGCAGTATATAACAGGGTGGGGGAGAAGCGCCTGGCACCCACATAAAGAGGCCCGGTGACTGGCCAAAAAGACTGCACGTAATTGAACTGGTGGAGGCGGAGCCTAAAGCCCCTCCTATCCTCTTTCACACATCATCTGCACATTGCATCTTCTCTCCGGCCCGGAGCGAGGCCTGTGTGTTATGATAGGTTGAGTGAGAAAGAGGAGGATGAGGGGAACCCACAGGCGGTGAGGGCAGTACTGCATCAGGTACAATTAATAAGATACTAAAGCAGCCAATCAAATATAAAGTGCTCAATATGGATTGATTTAATATACAGTTCATATTGCAATAAAGTGATCCATGCTACAAACTCATTAAGCAGTCCAGATTCAGTGAAAGTTCATGTACTGCAAACTTTACAGTACATGAATTTTCACTGAATCTGGACTACTTTATGAGTTTGCATTGTTTTCAGCATGCATGGAACACTTTGCAGTACATGAACTTTCACCGAATGTAGACTGTTTGTATTGATTTCAGCTTGTACAAAGTGTTTCATGCTGAAATCAATGCAAATGTATTAACCACTTAAGGACCGCCGCATGTACATATACATTGGCAGAATGGCACGGACAGGCACATCAACGTACCTGTACGTGCCTGCCTTCCCGCGGGTGGGGGGTCCGATAGGCAGGAGGAAGTGATGTCATCTCTCCTTGCGGCTGTTTTTTCGTCTGGCGCGAGGAGAGAAGACATCTCACAGTAAGTTGCACCAACAGACCACTAACACCAGTACACATAGGCACACTTTCACCCCCCAGTCACCCCCAGATCACCCCCCAGATCACCCCCAGTACCCCCAGTCACAGTGTCACCATTTGCAGTGGCCATTTTTTTACTGATCACTGCAATCAGTGTCATTTGTGACAGTAAAAAGTGTCAGGGATATTAGTGTTAGGTCCCTTTAGGTCCAGGGTAGCCCCCTAGCACCCCCTAATAAAGGTTTAACCCCTTGATTGCCCCCCAGGTAACCCTTTCACCCCCTATCGCCAGTGTCACTAAGCGATCGTTTTTCTGATCGCTGTATTAGTTATGCTGGTGCCGCTAGGTAGTCAGTTATTTTTTTAGGTTCGCCGCCAGGTTTTTATAGCGTCAGATACCCCCATATATTATCTAATAAAGGTTTTAACCCCCTGATTGCCCCTAGAGTTAACCCTTTCACCAGTGATCACTGTATAAGTGTCACTGGTGACACTGGTTAGCCAGTTAGTTATTTCGTTATTTAGGTTTTTCTGATCACTGTAGTTGTGTCGCTGGTGCCGCTAGGTAGCCAGTTATTTTTTTAGGTTCGCCGCCAGGTTTTTATAGTGTCAGGTACCCCCATTGTAACGGCACCCCAAGTCTCCCAATACACATCTGACATCTTAGCAGACACAGGTGGGGGCTGGATGTGGTGACTAGGGATGAGCTTCGAGTTCGAGTCGAACTCATGTTCGACTCGAATATTGCCTGTTCGCCCATTCGCCGAACAGCGAACAAATTGGGGTGTTCGCGGCAAATTCGAAAAATCTATGGGAGAAATCTAAAGTGCTAATTATAACGGCTTATATGCAAGTTATTGTCCTAAAAAGTGTTTGGGGACCCGGGTCCTGCCCCAGGGGACATGTATCAATGCAAAAAAAAGTTTTAAAAACGGCCGTTTTTTCGGGAGCAGTGATTTTAATAATGCTTAAAGTGAAACAATAAAAGTGAAATATTCCTTTAAATTTCGTACCTGGGGGGTGTGTATGATATGCATGTAAAGTGGCGCATGTTTCCCGTGCTTAGAACTGTCCCTGCAAAAAATGTCATTTTTGAAAGAAAAAAAGTCATTTAAAACTCACTCGCGGCTATTAATGAATTGTCGGCTCCCGGCAATACATACAAAAGTCATTGATAAAAAAAAAAAAAAAAAGCGTGGGGGTTCCCCAGAATTCAATTACCAGCCCCTTCAGGTCTGGAATGGATATTAAGGGGAACCCCGCCGCAAATTTAAAAAAAAATGACGTGGGGTTCCCCCAAATATCCATTCCAGGCCCTTCAAATTTGGCATGGATTTTAAGGGGAACTCCACCCCAAATTTAAAAAAAATGGCGTGGAGTCCCCCTAAAAATCCATACCAGACCCCTTATCCGAGCACGCAACCTGGCCGGCCGCAGGGGAAGAGGGGGGGACTAGAGAGCGTCCCCCCCTCCCTCCTGAACCGTACCAGGCCACATGCCCTCAACATGGGGAGGATGTCCCCATGTTGATGGGGACAAGGGCCTCATCCCCACAACCCTTGCCCAGTGGTTGTGGGGGTCTGCGGGCGGGGGGCTTATCGGAATCTGGAAGACCCCTTTAACAAAGGGGACCCCCAGATCCCGCCCCCCCTATGTGAATTGGTAAGGGGTACATTGTACCCCTACCATTTCACGAAGAAAGCGTAAAAAAATGTTTAAAAAAACACACAAACACCTTGAAAAAGTCCTTTATTAAGAAAAAAAAAAAAACAACATTCCAGCGGTGAAATCCAGTGTCCCGGGGCGATCCCGATGTCCAGCGCTGTCCTTCATTGGTTGTGCCTGTGAGTGCGCGAGTGAGTTTTAAATGACTTTTTTTCTTTCAAAAATGTCATTTTGTGCAGGGAAACATGCGCCACTTTACATGCATATCATACACACCCCCCAGGTACGAAATTTAAAGGAATATTTCACTTTTATTTTTTCATTTTAAGCATTATTAAAATCACTGCTCCCGAAAAAACGGACGTTTTTAAAACTTTTTTTTGCATTGATACATGTCCCCTGGGGCAGGACCCGGGTCCCCAAACACTTTTTAGGACAATAACTTGCATATTAGCCTTTATAATTAGCACTTTAGATTTCGAACGTTCGAGTCCATTGTATTTAATAGGGTTCTAAAGTTCACACAAACATTTTGTCTGTTCGCAGGTTCTGGTGCGAACCGAACAGGGGGGTGTTCGGCTCATCCCTGGTGGTGACATTAGCATCTAACAGTATGTGTCCCAACATCATGAAGGAGTCACTTTTCAGTTAACCTGTTGAGTTCATAATCAAACAATAAATAGTTCTTTACAGATATCCTGGGGAATATTGTGGAAAAATATCACTGTCCCATTTTAAAGCAATCCAAGACATATTCTTAATGTCCATTATTTTCTTGCTCACCCTGTGCCCAAAGTGACCCCTGTCACACATCTCCCCTTTCGGCAGGAGACTAACACAGGAGGAGACCCCAGACGGGTTGACTCCGAAGTTAGTCCATAGTTCCATTCCTCTAATGCCTGGACAACCCATCAGCATGGCCGTTTTGCTTACCGGGTCAGTAGCTGATGGTGATGTTGTAAGGTTGCAGGGCGAATAATGGAATTCAGTTCTGGAACAGTCACTTGCTTTGCTCTCTCAATGGCTCCCAAAACTTGTTGCTGATGCTCTTGGGAGAGGTAAGGCAAAACCTGGGCGCAAATCCCATTTAACCTTTTGACAATTTCAGCCTGTTTGTGCATTTCAATGTTCAAGCCATGGGACATCTCATAATACATGACGTAGTGTCGTTGCATCTCCGATTTCTCCCTGGCCAACTTGTCACATTCCAATTCTAGACTGTGATATTTTCCCTGATCTAAGGTACATGTCGGGGAAGATGGTCTTACCCAGTTCTCAGCCGTAAGTGGGCCAGTTCCAGCAGCATGGGTCTGGGCACAGGTACTCACTGG
Source organism: Rana muscosa (assembly GCA_029206835.1). Lineage (NCBI taxonomy): Eukaryota > Metazoa > Chordata > Amphibia > Anura > Ranidae > Rana > Rana muscosa. Next base: position 1,174,714,551 of record CM055122.1, read on the forward strand.
GTTGGCTTCAGCGGGGCCCATCGGGGCGTAAGCAGAAACAAGGGGGGCCAAATCATTCCCCAGTAGTACATCCGCTGGCAAATCCTTCATCACCCCCACATTCACGTGTCCCGAACCAACCCCCCAATCCAGGTGAACACGGGCAACGGGTAGCCGGAAGATGGTACCTCCCGCTACTCTTACGACTACCGTGTCTCCGGTATGTTGGCTCTCTGGGATGAGGTTCTTCTGTAGTAGGGTCATGGTGGCGCCAGTATCACGTAGGCCATTGGCTACCTTTCCATTGACCCAGACAGTCTGCCTGTGTTGCTGCCTGTTGTCCCGGTTAGCTTCTTGTATTGGATCAGCCTCGTGCAGGACGCCCCAATGTTCTTCCTCCTCAACGCAGTGGGCCACAGGCATGGATGTGCGGGGGCTCCCCCTTGCTGGCTGTCTCCATGACTGGGACTGGATGGCTGGATTCAACGGACAGTCTGGGTTTTTGTGCCCTAGCTGTTTACATCCGAAACACCTGATGGGTCGTGAGTAGTCCTGGGAGTTGAACCTGGGCTGCTGAGGATAAGTGGCCGCTGGAGGTGGTGCTGAAGTTGGGTTAGAGGCTGGTAAACTGGGCCGAGATAGTGGATAGCGCTCGCTTCCGCCTGACCTTCGAGAGTCCAGATATTCATCGGCCAAAGTAGCCGCTTGCTGTACAGTCAGTGGTCGCTTATCTCGCACCCAATCCCGTAATACCGGAGTAGTGTGGTTAAAGAACTGTTCTAAGAGTACTAGCTGGGTGATGTCCTCTATGGTATGAGCGCGGCTTCCCTGAAACCAGCCCTTAAGGTTTTGTTGCAGACGATGTGCCCACTCCACGTATGTTATGTGGGTTTGTTTCCAGGATTCTCAAAACTTAATCCGGCTGGCTTCAGGTGTAATGGCAAATCGGGCTAGCAGAGCTTCTTTTACCCGGTCATAGTCTTTAGCGTCCTCATCCTCCAGGGCCCGATACACATCCGCCGCTCTGCCAGTTAAATTATTTGCCAGTAAGGCGACCCAATCTTGGGGCAGTACTTCATGTATCTGGCATAGTCTCTCAAAGTCCTGCAGGAACGCTTCAATTTCCTCCTCTCCTTCCTTAAATAGTTTGAACGCCCGAAAGGGCAACTTACGGACAGGCGCTGCATCTTTAGGCGGTGTCTCCGATTGCCGTATTTTCGCCATTCTCCGCTCATGTTACCGCTCTAGTTCTCTCTCTTGTCGCTCATCCTGCAGCTGGATGTCTCTAATGGCTCTCTGTATGGCGGTCTCTGATGGGTTAGCCCCATATAATGCCAACCGCTCTCGAACTCGTTGCTGAAACAAGTCTTCAACTGACCGGGGTCCTGCATCACCATCCCTCTGAGCCATCTCGGCTAGCTCCCTGATCAAGGTGGCCTTGTTCTTTGTCCCACCGGTCCCTCCACGGCTCTCAAGTAAGTCTTTCAGCGTGGCTTTCCTGCAGGCTGTATAGCTGGTCATTCACTGTGGTGGTTTGGAGTGTCCCAGTAACTGGAGGGGAAATCCCACCGCTGCCAACCAATGTAACAGCACCCCAAGTATGAAAGGGGTTAACGCAGTTTAGGATATTCCCTCTCTGGACACACATCCACTGCCAATCCTCCACAGTCAGGCGACCGCTTCCCATAGGATTAATTCTTCCAAACATACGGGACAAACACTCTGTATGAAGTTTCCAACTGGACTGACAATCTTTAATGACAAACTCCCAGTTTTATACACACAGAGAGGAGGTTCTTACATTCTCCTCAGACAATACACCTTTGACCAGACCTAATTTACATGAGCTAATTAACTACAGTGATGACTCAGACACATGACCTTTAGGCTAGCCTCACTGTCTCCCAATACACATCTGACATCTTAGCAGATACAGGTGGGGGCTGGATGTGGTGACATTAGCATCTAACAGTATGTGTCCCAACATCATGAAGGAGTCACTTTTCAGTTAACCTGTTGAGTTCATAATCAAACAGTAAATAGTTCTTTACAGATATCCTGGGGAATATTGTGGAAAAATATCACTGTCCCATTTTAAAGCAATCCAAGACATATTCTTAATGTCCATTATTTTCTTGCTCACCCTGTGCCCAAAGAGACCCCTGTCACACACATATACAACCTAATAAAGGTTTTAACCCCCGTTTGCCCCTAGAGTTAACCCTTTCACAAGTGATCACCGTATAAGTGTCACTGGTGACACTGGTTAGCCAGTTAGTTATTTAGTTATTTAGGTTCCCCGTCAGGTTTTTATATAGCGCCAGGTACCCCCATATATTCACTAATAAAGGTTTTAACCCCCTGATTGCCCCTAGTCAACCCTTTCACCAGTGATCACGTATTAATGTTACGGGTGACGCTGGTTTGTTAGTTTGCTTTTTATAGCATCAGGGCACCCGCCGTATATAACCCAATAAAGGTTTAACCCCCTGATCGCCCGGCGGGTGATATCAATTAGGTTTTATCATCAGATAGGGTCTGCGTCGCCCCAGGCAGCGTCAGGTTAGTGCCAGTAATGCTAACACCTACGCGCAAAGCATATACCTCCCTTAGTGGTATAGTATCTGAACAGATCAATATCTGATCTGATCAGATCTATACTAGCGTCCCCAGCAGTTTAGGGTTCCCAAAAACGCAGTGTTAGCGGGATCAGCCCAGATACCTGCTAGCACCTGCGTTTAGCCCCTCCGCTCAGCCCAGCCCAGCCCACCCAAGTGCAGTATCGATCGATCACTGTCACTTACAAAACACAACACACATAACTGCAGTGTTCGCAGAGACAGGCCTGATCCCTGCGATCGCTAATAGTTTTTTTGGTAGCATTTTATACATTTGCTGACAGTCAGGTGCTTTTTTACCTGTGAATCCTTACTAGTGTACCACTAAATTTAGAGCCCAATATGGCAAATCGAAGGTACACTAGTAAAGAGGCCTACGAGATTCTGAGCATGACAGATAGTGAAGAGGAGGTCACGCATCTGTCAGATTCAGGCTGAGAATACAATCCCGTAGAAGACAGCGGCTCCATGACAGATAGCTCTGACGATGAAGGTGAGGTCCCTGCTAAGGTCAGGCGTACCCGACCCCATTCTGCTGTTGTTGAGGAGCAAGAACCGCAGGGCTCTCGTATTATGGAGCAGAGAGGTACTAGCGCCGCTTTTCCTTCCAGTGAACTGGAAAGCAACAGCGGCCTAGTACACCCTGGACGTACATCCAGCACTGCAGTAACACTTGGTGACGTGGCGAGTCCCATAAGTGCAGTTTAAGCCGGCGAGGTGGCAAGCACAAGTAGTGTCCCACTACCACCAAGAAGAAGACAAAGGCAGGCCCATCGTACCCAAAGTGCCCTTCCTGCTGAATTTGCCAATCCTGATTGAGTCCCCACCACTTCTGCAGCACCGTACTTCCCCCATTCACTGGCAAACCCGGTATTCAGGTGGAAACAGCTGATTTTACGCCACTTGATTATTATTTGCTGTTTTTCACGGAAGATCTCTATAGATTTATTGTGGACCAGAGTAATTTATATGCTGGTCAATTAATTGCCGCTAATCCCCAGTTGCCTTCCCTTGCCAGAGATTGGAAACCAATTACGGTTTCCGAATTTATGACCTTTCTGGGCCTTTCCCTCAACATGGGCACACAAAAATTCACGTCGTTTTGCGCCTATTGGTCCACACGCCCAATTGACCATATGCCCGTGTTCTCTGCCTCCATGTCCAGGAAATGATACAAGCAGATCTTGTGGTTCATGCACTTCAACGACAATGAACTTTGTCACCCTCGTGGAGACCCTGAATATGATCGGCTCTACAAAATTCGGCCCCTCATAAACCACTTCAACAAAAGTTTTGCAGCCTTGTTTACTCCCGATCAAGTTGTCTGCGTTGATGAGTCCCTGATTAAATTTTCTGGCCGCTTGTCTTTCAAACAGTACCTTCCCAGCAAGCGTGCCAGATACGGGGTCAAGCTCTATAAGTTCTGTGACAGGGCAACAGGCTATGTATGGAGCTTTATGGTTTATGAGGGAAAAGACAGTCACGTAGAGCCGGAGAACTGCCCAGATTACATAGGGAGTGCTGGCAAGATAGTGTGGAACTTGGAGTCACCCTTATTCAGAAAGGGGTACCACTTGTATGTGGACAATTATTACACGAGCGTGCCACTTTTTAGTCACTTATTTGATCATCAAATTGGTGCATGTGGCACCGTGCAACCTAATCCCTGGGGCTTACCCCAGGGGCTTGTAGATTCTTGTCTTAGGCTGGGGGAGAGAGCCTGCTTGAAGTGTAATCATTTGCTTGCTGTGAAGTGGAGGGATAATAAGAATGTTTTCATTCTTACCTCCCTTCACACAGACACGACAGTCCAAATTCGTACGGTGACTGGTGTTGTGGAGAAACCCCTCTGTGTTCACGAATATAACCAAAATATGTCAGGGATGGACCTCAACAACCAGTTGTTGGCGCTGTACTTAATTGCCCGTAAGGCCAGACGCTGGTACAAAAAAGAGTCTGTTTACTTATTTCAATTGGCTTTGCTGAACGCTCATGTGCAATACAGAGCTTCAGGTGGGACTTTATCCTTCCTTACATTCCAGGAAGAAATTTTCACAGACCTCCTGTATCCAGGCGGTTCTGCACCTCACCATCCCCAACCAAATGCAGTAAGCCAGCTATATGAGAGGCATTTTCCGTATGTCCTCGAGAGTACCCCTACCCAACGAGCCCCCCAAAGAAGATGTCGTGTCTGTACCAAGCGCAGATATAGGCGTGACACCCGTTATTATTATCCACGCTGTTCTGACAATCCTGGTCTTTGCATTGGTGAATGTTTTGAACGCTACCACACACTAGTGAAGTTTTGGTGTAGGGTACAGCATTTCACAGACTAGGACACACTTACACAGGGTCTCCCAAGATGCCATCACATTTTGAGAGACCCGAACCTGGAACCGAACCGTTACAGTTGTTACAGTTACAAAAAAAGTGTAAAAAAAAACGGAAAAACAAAAAACACTAAAAATATATAAAAAACAAAAAACAAAAATAGTTGTTGTTTTATTGTTCTCTCTCTCTCTCTATATATATATATATTCTCTCTATTGTTCTGCTCTTTTTTACTGTATTCTATTCTGCAATGTTTTATTGTTATGTTTTATCATGCTTGCTTTTCAGGTATGTAATTTTTTTATACTTTACTGTTTACTGTGTTTTATTGTTAACCATTTTTTTGTTTTCAGGTGCGCCATTCAGCTGCAGCGCGGATTTATTTATCTTGACAGCAACAGCGTTTGCTCCCACGATACATAAAGCCATGACTCCAGTGCTGTAGGAGGTGATTTCACCACCACAGTTAAAAAAAAGAGCATATATGCCAAAGCATGGGGGCAGCAGGGGCAGAGGAGCGATTTTGCTCCTAATGCCGCGTACATACGGTTGAAATTCCGACGGAGGCTTGCCCGTGGAAAAGTCAGGCCGTGTGTACGCGGCATAACTTTTTTGTGGGAGGATGCCCCCATGCTTCGGCATATATATATTTTAGGCACAGGTTGCGTTAAAAAATGTTTTATTTTTAATTTTTTTTTTTGTATTTGCTTTGCAGGTATGGTAGGATAAGGTCTTACTGTTATACTGTAATGTAACTTTGTTTTAATGTTAACCATCATTTGCTTAGCAGGTATGCCATTCAGTTGCAGCGCGGATTTATTTTTCTTTACAGCAACAGCGTTTGCTCCCACGATACATAAAGCCGTGTCTCCAACACTGTAGGAGGTAATTTCACCACCACAGTTAAAAAAAAGAGCATATATGCCGAAGAATGGGGGCAGCAGGGGCAGAGGAGCGATTTTGCTCCTAATGCCGCGTACATACGGTCGAATTTCGAAATTCCGACAGAGGCTTGCTCATGGAAAAGTCCGACCGTGTGTACGCGGCATAACTTTTTGCGGGAGGATGCCCCCATGCTTCGGCATATATAAATGGTGCATGTATGCCCATCAATAGAAGTGGGGGGATGAAGGGAGGTATTCTAATGGTGGGCATACCCACCAATCAATCTCTTTTTTTCGTTCAGCCAACAGGCTGCATGAAAAAAAAGATTACAATACATGCCCAACAAGGACCAGCAACATACTGGTATATTACTGGACTTTGAATGGTTATACCAGAATGATGCCTGCGGGTTTAGGTATCATCTTGGTATCATTCTTTTTAGCCAGCGGTCGGCTTTCATGTAAAAGCAATCCTAGCGGCTAATTAGCCTCTAGACTGCTTTTACAAGCAGTGGGAGGGAATGCCCCCCCCCCGGATATAAACAGCGCCATTGGGAAATTGGAAAAGCATTTTATCACACCGATCTTGGTGTGGTCAGATGCTTTGAGGGCAGAGGAAAGATCTAGGGTCTAATAGACCCCAATTTTTTCAAAAAAAGACTACCTGCCACTACCTATTGCTATCATAGGGGATATTTACATTCCCTGAGATAACAATAAAAATGGTAAAAAAGAAATAAAAAAATGGAAGGAACAGTTAAAAAAAAAAAAGAAAAAGCAAAATAAATAATAAAAAAAAAACACCCATGTCCCCCCCCCCCCTGCTCTTGCACGAAGGCGAACGCAAGCGTCGGTCTGGCGTCATATGTAAACAGCAATTGCACCATGCATGTGAGGTATCACCATGAAGGTCAGATCGAGGGCAGTAATTTTAACAGTAGACCTCCTCTGTAAATCTAATGTGGTAAACTGTAAAGGCTTTTAAAGGCTTTTAAAAGTGTATGTAGTTTGTCGCCACTGCATGTTTGTGCGCAATTTTAAAGCATGTCGTATTTGGTATCCATGTACTCGGCCTAAGATCATCTTTTTTATTTCATCAAACATGGGCAATATAGTGTGTTTTAGTGCATTAAAATTTAAAAAAGTGTATTTTCTCCCCAAAAAATGCGTTTGAAAAATTGCTGCGCAAATACTTTGTGTGAAAAAAAAATGCAACACCCACCATTTTAATCTGTAGGGCCTTTGCTTTAAAAAAATATATAATGTTTTGGGGTTCAAAGTAAGTTTCTTGCAAAAAAAATATGTTTTCATGTAAACAAAAAGTGTCAGAAAGGGTTTTGTCTTCAAGTGGTTAGAAGAGTGGATGATGTGTGACATAAGCTTCCTAATGTTGTGCATAAAATTCCAGGACAGTTCAAAACCCCCCAAATGACCCCATTTTGGAAAGTAGACACCCCAAGCTATTTGCTGAGAGGCATGTAGAGTCCATGGAATATTTTATATTTTGACACAAGTTGCAGGAAAAAGAATTTTTTTTTTTTTTGCACAAAGTTGTCACTAAATGATATATTGCTCAAACATGCCATGGGCATATGTAGAATTACACCCTAAAATACATTTTGTTGCTTCTCCTGAGTACGGGGATACCACATGTGTGAGACTTTTTGGGAGCCTAGCCACGTACGGGATCCCAAAAACCAAGCACCGCCTTCAGGCTTTCTAAGGGTGTAAATTTTTGATTTCACTCCTCACTGCCTATCACAGTTTTGGAGGCCATAGAATGCCCAGATAGCAGAACCCCCCCTCCCAAACGACCCAATTTTGGAAAGTAGACACCCCAAGCAATTTGCTGAGAGGTATGGTGAGTATTTTGCAGATCTCGCTTTTTGTCACAAAGTTTTGAAAATTTTAAAAAGAAAAAAAGAAATTCTTTTTTCTTTTCTCTCTTCATTTTCCAAAAGCAAATGAGAGCATTAAAATACTCACCATGCATCTCAGCAAATAGCTTGGGGGGTCTACTTTCCAAAATTGGGTCATTTGGGGGGGTTTTGTGCTATTTTGGCATTTTATGGCCTTCGAAACTGTGATAGGTAGTGAGGAGTGAAAACAAAAATTTGTGCCTATAGAAATCTCGAAGGCGGTGCTTGGATTTCGGGGTCCCGTACACGGCTAGGCTCCCAAAAAGTCCCACACATGTGGTATCCCTGTACTCAGGAGATGCAGCAAAATGTATTTTGGGGTGCAATTCCACATATAACCATGGCATGTGTGAGTAATATATCATTTAGTGACAACTTTGTGCAAAAAAAGAAAGTTTGTAATTTTCCCAAAACTTGTGGCAAAATATAAAATATTCCATGGACTCAACATGCCTCTCAGCAAATAGCATGATATGTCTACTTTCCAAAATAGGGTCATTTGGGGGGGGGGGGGGTTTGTGCTATATTGGCATTTTATGGCCTTCGAAACTGTGATAGGTAGTGAGGAGTGAAATCAAAAATTTGCGCCCTTAGAAATCCTGAAGGCGGTGATTGGTTTTCGGGGCCCCGTACGCGGCTAGGCTCCCAAAAAGTCCCACACATGTGGTATCCCTGTACTCAGGAGAAGCAGCAAAATGTATTTTGGGGTGCAATTCCACATATAACCATGGCATGTGTGAGTAATATATAATTTAGTGACAACTTTTTGTAAAACTTTTTTTTTTTTTTGTCATTATTCAATCAAAAAAAAAAAATATTCAATGGGCTCAACATGCCTCTCAGCAATTTCCTTAGGGTGTCTACTTTCCAAAATTGGGTCATTTAGGGGGGGGGGGTTGTACTGCCCTGCTATTTTAGCACCTCAAGAAATTAGATAGGCAGTCAAATTAAAAGCTGTGTAAATTCCAGAAAATGTACCCTAGTTTGTACACGCTATAACTTTTGCGCAAACCAATAAATATACGCTTATTGTTTTTTTTTTTTACTAAAGACATGTGGCTGAATACATTTTGGCCTAAATGTATGACTAAAATTGAGTTTATTAGATTTTTCTTATAACAAAAATTTGAAAATATCATTTTTTTTCAAAATTTACGTTTTTTTCCATTTATATTGCAAAAAATTAAAATCGCAGAGGCAATCAAATACTATCAAAAGAAAGCTCTATTTGTGGGAAAAAAAGGACGCAAATTTTGTTTGGGTACAACATTGCATGACTGCGCAATTACCATTTAAAGTAGCGCAGTGCCAAATTGTAAAAACACCTCTGCTCTTTAAGCTGCATAATGGTCCGGGGCTGAAGTGGTTAAACCATCCATATTCAGTGAAAATTCATGTACTGTAAAGTGCTCTGTGCTATAATCCATGCATAATTCATATACACTAATAAGCTGAGATATGAAACTGACGAGGATGCACTGATTGCCACTGATGAGGTAGCACTCTAAGTTACACTGATATGCTATACTGATGGGCACTGATAGGCTGAACAGGTGGCCCCTGATGAGGCCGCACTGATTGGTACTGATGGGGGTGGACTCCGATGGGGCTGCACTGATGAGTACTGATGGGTAGGGATGAGCCGAACACCCCCGGGTTCGGTTCGCACCAGAACCCGCGAACGGACCGAAGGTTCGCACGAACGTTAGAACCCTATTAAATTCAATGGATGCGAACGTTTGAAATCTAAAGTGCTAATTATAACAACTATTATGCATGTTATTGTCCTAAAAAGGGTTTGGGAACCCGGGTTCTTCACCAGGGGACATGTATCAATGCAAAAAGAAGTTTTAAAAACGGCCGTTTTTCGGGAGCAGTCATTTTAATGATGCATAAAGTGAAAAAAAAAAAAGTCAAATATTCCTTTAAATATCGTACCTGGGGGGGGGCTAAAGTATGCCTGTGAAGTGGCACGTGTTTCCCGTGTTTAGAACTGTCCCTGCACAAAATGACATTTCTAAAGGAAAAAAAAAGCCATTTAAAACTGCTTGCAGCTTTAATGTCATGTCTGGTCCCGGTAATATGGATGAAAATCTTTGAGAAAAATGGCATAGCTACCCCATCACCCCCCCCCACCCCAGCCCATTACCAGCCCCTTTGGGTCTTGTATGGATATTAAGGGGAACCCCGCACACAAAATAAAAAAGGCCCTAAATACTCTGAACAGCCATATACAGGCGGTGCATACAAGACAGGGACTGTAGGTTTGTTCTTATGTAGAATCTGTTTGTAATTTTGAACAGGTACATTGTTTAAGTGTAGCTCCAGCCAAAAAATCTATTTTTAAGCTTTTTGGAAAACATAGGGAAGGGTTATCACCTCTGTAACATTTGTTTTGCTGTCTGTGCCCCTGTTCAGAACATTTCACCTCACTTTCAGTCCCAATGACAAATGTTTTTGAAAAGTGGGGTTTTTATTGAAACAAGGATTGGTGATAAAGCATCAGTAGAGAGGAGACACCTTTTTCCCATATTAACAGGGATGAGCCCAACACCCCCCTGTTCGGTTCGCACCAGAACCTGCGAACAGACAAAATGTTCGTGTGAACTTTAGAACCCTATTAAATACAATGGACTCGAACGTTCGAAATCTAAAGTGTTAATTATAAAGGCTAATATGCAAGTTATTGTCCTAAAAAGTGTTTGGGGACCCGGGTCCTGCCCCAGGGGACATGTATCAATGCAAAAAAAAGTTTTAAAAACGGACGTTTTTTCGGGAGCAGTGATTTTAATAATGCTTAAAATGAAAAAATAAAAGTGAAATATTCCTTTAAATTTCGTACCTGGGGGGTGTGTATGATATGCATGTGAAGTGGCGCATGTTTCCCGTGCTTAGAACTGTCCCTGCACAAAGTGTAATTTTTGAAAGAAAAAAAGTCATTTAAAACTCACTCGCGGCTATTAATGAATTGTCGGCTCCCGGCAATACATTCAAAAGTCATTGATAAAAAAAAAAAAAAAAAAAGCGTGGGGGTTCCCCAGAATTCCATTACCAGGCCCTTCAGGTCTGGAATGGATATTAAGGGGAACCCCGCCGCAAATTTTAAAAAAAATTGACGTGGGATTCCCCCAAATATTTATTCCAGGCCCTTCAGATCTGGCATGGATTTTAAGGGGAACTCCACCCCAAATTTTTAAAAAAATGGCGTGGAGTCCCCCTAAAAATCCATACCAGACCCCTTATCCGAGCACGCAACCTGGCCGGCCGCAGGGGAAAAGGGGGGGACGAGAGAGCGCCCCCCCCTCCCTCCTGAACCGTACCAGGCCACATGCCCTCAACATGGGGAGGATGTCCCCATGTTGATGGGGACAAGGGCCTCATCCCCACAACCCTTGCCCGGTGGTTGTGGGGGTCTGCGGGCGGGGGGCTTATCGGAATCTGGAAGACCCCTTTAACAAAGGGGACCCCCAGATCCCGGCCCCCCCCATGTGAATTGGTAAGGGGTACATTGTACCCCTACCATTTCACGAAGAAAGCGTAAAAAAATGTTTAAAAAAAACACAAACACCTTGAAAAAGTCCCTTATTTAAAAAAAAAAAACATTCCAGCGGTGAAATCCAGTGTCCCGCGGCGATCCCGATGTCCAGCGCTGTCCTTCATTGGTTGTGCCTGAGCGGACCTGATGGGGAACTCCCTCTCAGTGTTTTAAATGTATAGACCCGCCCCTTCTAAAGTTCCCCATCAGGTCCGCTCAGCGGACCAGATGCGGAACATGAGAAGGGGCGGGTCTATACATGTATTACCAAAGTGAGAGCAGTTCCCCATCAGGTCCGCCCCCTCGGTATGTCGGACCCCGCCTACGTCATTGGCCTGAGCGGGGAACTTCCTTCACTGTGTAAATTTAAATTACACAGTGAAGGAAGTTCCCCACTCAAGCCAATGACGTAGGCGGGTCCGACATACCGAGGGGGCGGACCTGATGGGGAACTTCTCTCACTTTGGTAATACATGTATAGACCCGCCCCTTCTCATGTTCCGCATCTGGTCCGCTGAGCGGACCTGATGGGGAACTTTAGAAGGGGCGGGTCTATACATTTTAAACACTGAGGAGAAAGTTCCCCATCAGGTCCGCTCAGGCAAAACCAGTGACGGACAGCGCTGGACATCGGGATCGCCGCGGGACACTTGATTTCATCGCTGGAATGTTTTTTTGTTTTTGTTTTTTTAATAAATTACTTTTTCAAGGTGTTTGTGTTTTTTTTTACATTTTTTTACGCTTTCTTCGTGAAATGGTAGGGGTACAATGTACCCCTTACCAATTCACATAGGGGGGGCCGGGATCTGGGGGTCCCCTTTGTTAAAGGGGTCTTCCAGATTCCGATAAGCCCCCCGCCCGCAGACCCCCACAACCACAGGGCAAGGGTTGTGGTGATGAGGCCCTTGTCCCCATCAACATGGGGACATCCTCCCCATGTTGAGGGCATGTGGCCTGGTACGGTTCAGGAGGGAGGGGGGCCGCTCTCTCGTCCCCCCTCTTCCCCTGCGGCCGGCCAGGTTGCGTGCTCGGATAAGGGTCTGGTATAGATTTTTGGGGGGACTCCACGCCATTTTTTTTTTACATTTGGGGTGGAGTTCCCCTTAAAATGCATGCCAGATCTCAAGGGACTGGTATGGATATTTAGGGGGAACCCCACACCATTTTTTTTAAAATTTGCGACGGGGTTCCCCTTAATATCCATTCCAGACCTAAAGGGCCTGGTAATTGAATTTGGGGGAACCCCCACGCTTTTTTTTTATTTTTTATCAATGACTTTTCTATGTATTGATAAAAGCCGACAATTCATTAATAGCCGCGAGTGAGTTTTAAATTACTTTTTTTCCTTCAAAAATGACACTTTGTGCAGGGACAGTTCTAAGCACGGGAAACATGCGCCACTTTACATGCATATCATACACACCCCCCAGGTACGAAATTTAAAGGAATATTTCACTTTTATTTTTTCATTTTAAGCATTATTAAAATCACTGCTCCTGTAAAAACGTCTATTTTTGAAACCTTTTTTTGCATTGATACATGTCCCCTGGGGCAGGACCCAGGTCCCCAAACACTTTTTAGGACAATAACTTGCATATTAGCCTTTATAATTAGCACTTTAGATTTCGAACGTTCGAGTCCATTGTATTTAATAGGGTTCTAAAGTTTGCGCGAACATTCTGTCTGTTCGCAGGTTCTGGTGCGAACCAAACAGGGGGGTGTTCGGCTCATCCCTGGTGGTGATGGTGGTGGTGTTGACACAACACTGTAAGCCCTCACAGTTACTCTTGGTGGGCGCAGGAATGGGCCCTGCTGTGAATTATTAGATCAAGAATTGTAATTACATGCCCCTGTTAAACAGGGGCAGAAAAATTGGGCCTTAGGCACTGGTGCCACAACACTGCAACCCCTCACAGATACTGTACTTGGAGCACAGCAATGAGCCCTGTTGCAAAGTATTGCATCAAAAATTTTAATTACACGCCCCTGTTAAACAGGGGCTGAAAAATTGGGCCTTAGGCACTGGTGCTGGTCCCACAACACTGCAACCTCTCCCAGATACTCTAGTTGGAGTGCAGGAATGAGCCCTGCTGCAAAGCATTGCATAAAAAATTGTAATTGCATGCCCCTGTTAAACAGGGGCTGAAAAATTGGGCCTTAGGCACTGGTGCTGGTGCCACGACACTGCAACCTCTCCCAGATACTCTAGTTGGAGTGAAGGAATGAGCCCTGCTGCAAAGCATTGCATAAAAAATTGTAATTACATACCCCTGTTAAACAGGGGCTGAAAAATTGCGCCTTAGGCACTGGTGGCGGCACCCAGAAATAAAAATGTTCTTCCAAGCTATCATCATCAATCGGATCATTGAGGAGGAGGAGGATAGTCAGTCAACATAACAGGACAGTCACTCAGCATCAGCATCAGTCATGAAGGGATGTGACATTTGAAAATAAATTAGTCTGTTATATCAGCTTCAGGTGTTTGGTAGCTGGTGGTGATCCAAGACTGGTTTATCTTTATGAAGGTCAGTCGATCAACCGAGTCGATGGACAGGCGCACCCTGTGATCCGTGACAAATCCTCCAGCAGCACTGAATGTGCGTTCTGAAAGAACGCTGGATGCAGGACAGGCCAGTAGCTCAATTGCATACTGTGCAAGCTCTGGCCAGTGATCCATCCTCAAGACCCAGTAAGCCAGAGGATTTTTGGTGGGGAAGGTGTCCAAGTCTGACCTTGCCCCTAGGTATTCCTGCACCATGTATATCAGACGCTGGCGATGGTTGCTGGAACCGATCATACCTTGGGGCTGCGGACTAAAGAATTGTCTGAACGCATCGGTCAGACGGCCACCTTCCCCACCGCTCCTTCTTTGACTGACCGAAGCCTCAGCAACTCGTTGTCCAGGACCAGGAGTTTGTAAACTCCCAGTCTCTGGGAACGCGTTGCACAGACCTTTCTGCAAGGCCTCCCGGAGTTGTCTCATCCTCTGCTCCCTCTGCGACGGTAAGATAAGGTCCGCAACCTTACTCTTGTACCGTGGATCAAGGAGAGTGGCCAGCCAGTAATGGTCCCTCTCCTTGATCCAAAGAATACGAGGATCCTTCCGCAGACTTTGCAGGATCAGGGAGGCCATGCAGCGTAGGTTAGCTGAGGCATTCGGTCCGGAGTCCTCTGGGTCACTAAGGACGACATGATCCGCAGCCACCTCCTCCCAGCCACGTACAAGTCCACGGGTTTCTTGGGACTGTAAATCATCCCTAAAAGACTGCTGCTGATGATGCTGAGTGCCAGGCTTCACCTCCATGCTGACACAATCCTCCGCCTCCTCCTCCTCCTCTTCCTGTGCGATGGGTGGGACAAAAGGAACACTGTCTGGGTAAAGGGGGCCTTGAGAGGCAAGGAAGTCCTCCTCTTCCTGCCTCTGTTCTGCCTCAAGTGCCCTGTCCATTATTCCACGCAGCGTATGTTCCAACAGGTGGACAAGAGGTACAGTGTCACTGATGCATGCACTGTCACTGCTCACCATCCTCGTGGCCTCCTCAAATGGTGCCAGGACAGTGCATGCATCCCTGATCATGCCCCACTGGCGTGGTGAAAAAAAACCGCGCTCCCCTGACCCTGTCCTGGTGCCGTAGTCGCACAGGTACTCATTGATGGCCCTCTGCTGCTTGTGCAGCCGCTGCAACATGGCCAATGTTGAGTTCCACCTGGTGGGCATGTCACATATAAGGCGGTTCTTGGGCAGGTTCAACTCCTTTTGCAGCTCAGCCAGGCAAGCACTGGCATTATAAGATCTGCGGAAATGCACACAGACTTTCTTGGCCTGCCTCAGGACATCCTGTAAGCCCGGGTACCTGCCCAAGAACCGCTTCACCACCAGGTTAAGGACGTGAGCCACACAGGGCACATGGGTCAGTTGTCCCTGTCGGAGGGCGGAGAGGAGGTTGGTGCCATTGTCGCAAACCACCATTCCTGGCTTAAGCTGGCGTGGCATCAACCACCTCTCGGCCTGCCCCTGCAGAGCAGACAGAACCTCTGCCCCAGTGTGGCTCCTGTTCCCCAAACACACCAGCGCAAGCACGGCATGGCATCTTTTTGCCTGCGTACTTGCGTAGCCCCTTGAACGCCTACGGAGCACCGCTGGTTCCGAGGACAAAGTACAAGAAGAGGCCGTGGAGGAAGAAGAAGAGGAGGGGGTGGAGGAGAGAGGTGTGTCACAACCAGTAGTAGCATTTTGGAGGCGTGGCGGCGGAACAACCTCCAACACTACTGCACCTTGTCCTGCATCCTTCCCAGCTGCCAAAAGAGTGACCCAATGGCCCGTGAAAGAAAGATAACGTCCCTGTCCATGCCTGCTGGAACATGAGTCAGCGGTAATATGCACCTTACCGCTGACCGCCGTGTCCAGCGAGGCCAAGACATTGCCTTCCACATGCCGGTAGAGAGCCGGAATCGCCTTCCGTGAGAAAAAGTGGCGTTTGGGAACCTGCCACTGAGGAACCGCACATTGCACAAACTCACGGAAGAGGGCCGAGTCTACCAACTGAAAAGGCAGCAGTTGAAGCGCTAGCAATTTAGCCAAGCTAGCATTCAACCGCTGGGCATGTGGATGGCTGGGAGTGAACTTCTTTCGATGGTCCAGCAGCTGGGGCAGGGAAATTTGCCTGCTAGAATAGGACGTCGGTGTACTGCTAGCAGAGTACCCGCAAGTACTTGGCTGTGACACACCTAATTCTGCACCTTCATTCCTCTCAGTGCAGGTTTCAGAGAGGACTGAAGGTATAGTGGGGTTGAAGATCCCAGCTGATGCGGTGCAAGGAGAGGTCCGCTTTGTTCTTTGGTGTGGGTCTTTAAGGTAGGCTTGCCAACGAGCTGCATGGCAGGTCAACATATGTCTGGTCAAGCATGTGGTGCCCAAGCGGCTGATGTTTTGGCCACGCAATATACGCTTGAGACATATGTTGCAAACAGCAGCTGTGCGATCTGATGCACTTGACTCAAAAAAGGCCCACACCAAAGAACTTTTTGAATAACGGACAGAGGCAGCGCCCTGCACAGGCGGAGCTCTGCGGTGTGATTCCGTCGGTGTGCTGCCCTTACGCTGGCCCCCCAAGGGCATCCTGCCTCGTTGGAGATGTGCCTTCTACTCATCCTCCTCCTCCTCCTCTCTCCTATTAGGCACCCACGTGGAGTCAGTGACCTCATCATCCCCTCCCTCCTCATCACTGGAGCCAATCTGGCAGTATGCTGCAGCTGCTGGAACATGACTGCCAGATTGGTGTCCTTCTTGAGCATCCCCTCTCTCTGCTCTCACGCTACTGCCTTCCTCTAGCTGGGTATCATCATCAGACCCTTCGAAACGCTGGGCATCCTCCTGGAGCATGTACCCAACACTGTGCTCAAACAGTTCGGGGGACTCCTCAGGAGGACATGGTGGGTCTAGGGAAGGAGTGACTGATGATGACATTGATACCAGGGATGAGGACGCTTTGGCAGCTGCTTTGCCAGTACCCTGAGCCTGGGTGAGAGAGGATGAGGGGGATGAGGAGGGCTTGGTCATCCACTCTACCAAGTCTTCGGCATGATGCGGCTCAACACGTCCAGCTGCCGAAAAGAAGGACAAGCGTGTCCCATGGCCACGTGCTGATGGCGATGCACCGCGTCCACGACCAGCACTGTTGTCTCTAGACACAGAGCCTGCTTGCCCTCTTTTATTGGCTCCTGACTGTCTGCCTCTCCTTGTTTGCCTTCCAGAAATTCTAATGGCCTGCAGGGAGATGGGAAAACCAGCAATAAGGCCTAGCTTCAGGAGTATATTTTGCAGGAATCACACTACGCCTGCTGTAAGTGCTGCAAATGCCTGTTGGTGTAACACACTAGGAAAACACAGCAATACGGCCTAGCTTCAGGAGTATATTTTGCAGGAATCACACTACGCCTGCTGTAAGTGCTGCAAATGCCTGTTGGTGTAACACACTAGGAAAACACAGCAATACGGCCTAGCTTCAGGAGTATATTTTGCAGGAATCACACTATGCCTGCTGTAAGTGCTGCAAATGCCTGTTGGTGTAACACACTAGGAAAACACAGCAATACGGGCTAGCTTCAGGAGTATATTTTGCAGGAATCACACTACGCCTGCTGTAAGTGCTGCAAATGCCTGTTGGTGTAACACACTAGGAAAACACAGCAATACGGCCTAGCTTCAGGAGTATATTTTGCAGGAATCACACTACGCCTGCTGTAAGTGCTGCAAATGCCTGGTAGTGTAACACACCAGGAAAACACAGCAATACGGGCTAGCTTCAGGTGTTTAATGTGCAGGAGGCACACTACGTTCGCTGTAAGTGCTGCAAATGCCTGGTAGTGTAACACACCAGGAAAACACAGCAATACGGGCTAGCTTCAGGTGTTTAATGTGCAGGAGGCACACTACGTCTGCTGTAAGTGCTGCAAATGCCTGGTAGTGTAACACACCAGGAAAACACAGCAATACGGGCTAGCTTCAGGTGTATAATGTGCAGGAGGCACACTACGTCCGCTGTAAGTGCTGCAAATGCCTGGTAATGTAACACACCAGGAAAACACAGCAATACGGGCCAGCTTCAGGTGTATAATGTGCAGGAGGCTTTGCAACAATGACACTGACACTGTCCCCTGCCTATCCTTCTCTCTCCCTTTACACAAGGTTTAGCAAAGAATATGATACTGACACTCTCCCTGCCTATCCTTCTCTCTCCCTACACACAAGGTTTAGCAAAGAATATGACACTGACACTCTCCCTGCCTATCCTTCTCTGTCCCTACACACAAGTGTAGCGTTACCCTCAACTAAGAGATTTGGTCTGGGCCCTGAGTACAGCTCCGCCAACCCCCGGCAATCTACTCGACCCTTTCTGGCACAGTTAGTTTAGGGGTATACACATTTAATACTTATACTTTATGAGAGACTCAGACACGGAGTAGTTATAAAGGAATAACAGATTTTTACTTTCAGCTATGCAAAGGGAATGAACAGTGATAACAACTTGACCATTAGAATATTCACAGAGCCCTGCAATATTAAAATATCAGTAACACTACACCATGGGGAAAGGGGAAAGGTGGATAAGGAGACGCCACGTGGGGCGACTGTTAACTAGGCGCCCTGTGGCGCAGTAACTAAACTAGGTCCCTAATGAATCAGGCCTGATTCCTAACTCTAGAACTCAGTCCTGTATGAATGATGGATTCTTCACCGGCATACGTAGAGGTGGTGCACTTAAGGATAAACAACAATTGTAATCCAGGAAAAGGGAAAGTTGATAACTGACAACACTTCACTGGAGATCCCCTGGATCAGTCCTGCTGTGAATCTCCAGTGAGAGTCTTTAACATGAGGTAGTAGGCCTCGGCAGTTTCTAGGCACAGTACTAGCAAACAGGTTAGGGAATGAGCTTACGCTCGCTCACCCGCCGAACACGATCTCCGTCCGGAACTTCCACCGGCTGTGACTTCACTCGCCCACAGCGGTTGCTGCGATCGGGTCCCCGATCCCATCCAGGCTGTAAGTAGAGATGTCGGATGCCACCCAGGCTCGCAGTGGGGTGGAAGGCTCTTTGGTCGGCTGCGGAAGGCCCCAGGCTTCAGGCCTTACCCAGCACAGGTCCGCACAGGTGTATCCGTCTCTGCCGTCCCGTGTCCAAAAAGGCAGAGCCAGGCCTCGCCCCTCCCTTATATATCCCCACCCATGAGTCTCTGGGGCAGAAGCAAAACATCCTGGGAACCAGTGGGGTTCTGGGAATAGTAGTTCGAGAGCATTTAAAGGAACCCCGCTACACAAGGTTTAGCAAAGAATAGATATGACACTGTCCCTGCCTATCCTTCTCTTTCCCTGCTCCGGAACACACTACACGAGGCCGCCTCGCTGGTGGCCTTTTATAGTGTGGGGCGTGTACTAAACCCCCTCAGCTATAATTGGCCACAGGCATCCTGCCTGTGGCCAATCATTGCTCTCCTCGCTGCCGGCGCTGTATTGGCCAAGCATGCCGGGTCACAGTGCATGCTTGGCCAATCACAGCGCCGGGATTGCACTGCGATGGCGCAGTGTATTGTGGGCCGTTCGCGTCACTCGAATTTGGCGCGAACGGCCCAAATCATTCGTTGTTCGCCGAACGAGCGAACAGCCGATGTTCGAGTCGAACGTATGTTCGACTCGAACACCGAGCTCATCCCTACTGATGGGGCTGCACTGATGGGTACTGATGGGGCTGCACTGATAAGGCTTGAATTGATGGCCCCTGATGAGGCCGCACTAATGGGAACTGATGAGGCTGCACGGGTGGCCCCCTGATGGGGCTGCACGGATGGGTACTGATGGGGCTGCAATGATGGGTACTGATGGAGCTGCACTGATGAGGCTGCACTGACAAGGTTTAAGGTTTAAGAGTTCCAGATTCAGTAAACTACTACTATGCAGCACAACTGGCACAGTAAATTAGATTTTATACTAAGCAGCCCTATCCTTTATGGATGCAGGTAGAATCTTCCGCTTATCCTTCTAGATCGATGACACATATGCTATGGTTGCCACTCAAAGACATGCCTACCACATTATGCCCCTATTTTTCATTCTCCTTTGGGAAATGTGACGATTGTCCAGGGCCTATACTTTTAAGTCCCCTGGCTTCACTCTTCCAGAATCCAGCCTTTACCTTGGGACTCACTCCTCGACTGTGTGATCAAAAGGGTATTATGACCATACAATTTCTGATAGAAAAGCATCAGTTGCTGAAGTCTGCATTTTTCCCCTATACTCAGATAGCACTCCTTAAAACGTAACTCACAGATAGTAACTATGTCATCTATGAAATACCTGTGTTAGAAGTTTGATAAACTTAAGGGTCATACAGTATATCGGAGAAATATTTTATCTTGTCGTCAGTGTCGGTGAAACAGTCATATATGGAAAGATCGGAGCAGGACTGGGGTGAAACATTTGAACTGAATAAATGGTATGCTTTGGCGCAAAATACATGCAGGTCACATGTTAACACCTTTATTATTGAAGCCAATTTTAACATATTGATGAGATGGTATATGGTCCCAGCTAGAATTGCTTCTTATGTCTCAGGGGCCTTCTCACTCTGTTTCAGGGGCTGTGGGCAGGAAGGGATGGAGTTTCACATATGGTGCCAATGCCCGAAGGTGCAGTGCTTTTGGATAAAAAATTTTTTATATATTTTTGGGGGATATTTATTATAGCAAAAAGTAAAAAATATTGCTTTTTTTTCAAAATTGTTGCTCTTTTTTTGTTTCCTGACCACTGTATTTTGTGCTATTTAGCACTGCACTCGTTTAACTGGTAATTGCATGGGCATGCAATGCTGTACTCAAACAAAATTTATATAATTTTTTTACACAAATAGAGCTTTCTTTTGGTGGTATTTACCACTTAAACCCCCGGGCCATTTGGCTGGCCAAAGACCAGAGAACTTTTTGTGATTCGGCACTGCATCGCTTTAACTGACAATTGCGCGGTCGTGCGACGTGGCTCCCAAACAAAATTAACGTCCTTTTTTTCCCACAAATAGAGCTTTCTTTTGGTGGTATTTGATCACCTCTGTAGTTTTTATTTTTTGCGCTATAAACAAAAGAAGAGCGACTATTTTGAAAAAAAGCAATTACTCTTTCGTCCATGGACCGACACAGCTTCTCTATTGACAAAGTGGGTATTATCCGTTAATTAGGAGTGACTAGGCAGAAAACTTGTAAAAAGTGTTGCATCACACCTCTGGGTATATCACCTCAGTCTGCATCTCGCAGATCAGTTTTTTTCTGTCTAGCAAGGAGTAGGACATGGCTCTCTTCGGGCCCATTGGTCCGGGGGAAAAATATATATTTTTTTGCTACATTTTTTTTTGTTTGTTTCCTGCGATCTTCGATCAACTGCCGACTGGGTGACAGGCTGGATCCTCGATCCTTGTAGTCTCCCCAGTTTCAGGCATCGAGCGTGTGCCGACCCTAGCTACGCGCTGGGTTTTCCACGACATGCCCGTCACTCCACGGGTGGCCGGTGAGCCTACGCTTCAGAGCCTGCATCGGACTGCTCAGCTTCGGCTGACCTTACGGCCGAGTCGCAGCAGCCTGGCCGGTGAGCTTATGCTCCAAGGCTTGCATCGGACCGCTCAGCTTCGGCTGACCTTACGGCCGAGTCGCAGCAGCCTGTCCGGTGAGCGTCGCGCTCCAGGGCATACATATGATCGTCCCCTTGGGTCCAATCACAGCATGACTGGCCAACAGTCACCTTCCGTGCGTGGACCATGATCTGTTTGGAATGTCTTCCAGCATGATACATGCAGGATAGGTAAGTAAACTCCCTGCCTCGGCTGGGTGATTTGGCTGGACATTCCTGGAGAGATCAAGTAAGTGGTTGTGGCCCCTTTCTTCCCTCTCTCCTTGCCTTTCCCTCCTCCCTGGGCTTCTAGCTAAAGGTTGCTGGGTGCTGGGGGTCACCTAAGGGGTTCCACTGGAGCGGGGCTGGCTGTAACTAACATTTAAAAGAGATGTAATTTCTGCTTACCTGTGTGTGCTTCCCCCTCCACGCTGTCTGCGGCCATTTTGATGTGGTCCATGGCGGGTTCGGCCTCTAGTGACTGCCCGGCGGCCATCTTCCTGTGGTTTCGGCACCATTTTTTTGTAGTTCCACACCCTCTGGCCTCTATCGACTGATCGGCGGCCATGTTTGTAATGATCCACGCTGTATGTATATATTGCCGTTCAGCGGCCATCTTTTTGTGGTCTACGGCTGCTTTGGCCTCTATCTTCGGCTCGGGGGCCATTTTCTTAGAGCCCACATTATCTTCCATACAGACGTTTGGCGGCCATTTTGCGAGAGTCTCCGGCCTCTAGGGTGCATTACACTGGCGCAAGAAATTCACACAGGAAGCACTGATAAAAGAAGCAGACTGACACAGCAGCGGTGGGACAGCATCACAGGCGCAGCACGGCAGCATAGCGGTACCGATCCAAGGGTGGTGAGTCCTCTGGGTGACCCAGCATCGCTGCAGCACAGGAGGGTGGCCTATTGATATCTTGCCTGGAGCCCTGTGGGTGTCAGCGTGTGGTCAGCATGGCATCTGAGCCAGATGTCTTCTCCCCTGAAACACCAGATTTAGCAGCTGGTGCCCCTGAGGTGTCTATGAACGCTATGATGGCAATCCTAGAGGCGTTTGCTGCCAGGGTGGAAGCAGCACACGGGAATACAGGGGGTAGTAAACGCCCCCGTCCCCTGCAAGCTTCTAGGGATAATTCTGATGCAGAACCAGGTCCAGCTACGGCTCAGGGCCCAGATTCTGACGCATCAGAGACTGCAGACCGTGACCGGACAGTGAGGATAACTCCAAATCCAGGTCAGTACGCGAGACAGCTTTGGTATCTGACCTTATTACTGCAGTTCGGGATATGCTAAAGTTGGAAAATACTGCAGAAGCAGCAGAGACTCCGGTCCACTTTGGGTTTCATAAACCTGCCCGCACTGCTAAGGTGTTCCCTTGTGTGTCTTATTTTGATAAACTCTTATACAAGGAATGGGAGAACCCACTGAGGGTCTTTACAGCCCCAAAGAGGTTTTCGGTACGGTACCCCTTTGAGGAGAGTTTTCTGAAGAAATGGACCTCTCCCCCTATAGTGGACCCTCCGGTGTCCAGACTTAATAGAGCCACCACAATTCCAGTAGAAGGGGCTCCTGTTTTCAAGGACCCTGTGGATAAGATGGCTGAAGCACTCGCTCGCTACCTATACTCAGTGGTAGGCTCGGCAGTATGCCCTAGTGTCTCAGACACTTACTGAATGGGCAAGATTGTTACTCCAGGGGTTAAGGAGCGAGATGCTCCTCCTGATGAGATAACATTGGCTGACCAGTTGGTCCAGGGCCTTAGGTTTGTCTGCGTGTCAGACATGGATACTATTCCCCTGCTGTCAAAAGCTTCGGTTTATGCAGTAGCAATACGCCGCCTGATCTGGCTAAAGGGCTGGTCTGCGGACCAGACCTCCAAGAAAGCCCTGTTGGATCTGCCTTTTAAGGGCGACAGACTTTTTGGGGCCTCTATGGATGACATCATCAAGGATGCCACAGGAGGTAAAAGCACTTTGCTTCCTCAAACTAGCAAGGGTAGGGGCCACGCCAAGGGCAAGGGCCCTCCTTTACTGCACGCAAGCGTTTTTTTCGTCCCCTTAGGGCGACAGGGAAAAGACCCCAGGCCGACAAGGTGCCTGCCCAAGGACAAAAGCGCCCTTGGACCCACAGACCCAACAAGCCTGCGGACAAATCTGCGTCCGCATAAAGGTCCGCCCCTACCCAGCTCTCGGGTAGGGGGACGTCTTCGCAAATTCGCGACTCAGTGGACAGCTCTAGTCTCCGACAGGTGGGTTTGCGAAGTAATCTCCTCAGGCTACAAGATAGAATTTCTCTCTTGTCCACCGGACAGATTCATCACCTCCAATCTCCAGCTACTACCGACCCGTTGGGAGGCCCTGTATGGGGCGGTCCAGGGTCTACTGGAATGCGGGGTAGTTATTCCAGTTCAATGAAAAGGGACGGGTCAGGGTTTTTACTCAAATCTGTTCATTGTGCCGAAGAAGGATGGGGTTCATCCAATCTTGGATCTCAGAGCCCTCAATTGCTTTGTGAAGGTACAAAGATTTCAGATGGAGTCGGTTCGATCTGTAGTCAAGGCTCTCCATCCGGGGGACTTTCTGGCCTCCTTGGACGTCAAGGACGCATACCTGCATGTCCCCATATACTCCAGACACCAGAGGTTTCTGCGATTTGCTATCGGGAAGAACCACCACCAGTTTGTGGCCCTCCCGTTTGGCCTTGCCTCAGCACCCAGGACGTTCACCAAGGTGCTTGCTCCGATTCTGGCACTTCTAAGACAGCGGGGTATCGCTATCATGGGCTACTTGGACGACCTTCTACTGAAGGCCCCTTCAAGCTCAGAATTAGAGGTAAGCGTGTCCATTACCTGTCAGACTCTTCGAGACTGTGGTTGGATACTAAACACGCAAAAGTCAGTATTGGTGCCCACTCAACGCCTAGTGTACCTGGGGTTGATTCTGGATTCCTCAGAGGCAAAGGTATTCCTCCCTGTGGAGAAGTTGCAGACCCTCCGGGCTTCAGTACGGCAGCTGACTTCCAGGAATTGGTCGTCACTCCGTTTTTGCATGCGAGTGTTAGGCCTCATGATAGCCTCCTTCGAGGCGGTCCCATATGCTCAATACCACACTCGAGTGTTACAGAAGGAAGTTCTGTCCAGATGGAACAGATGTCCATCATCTCTGGATTATCAAATCCTAGTCAGGAGATCCCTGGTATGGTGGCTGACA
The DNA here is from genome assembly GCA_029206835.1 of Rana muscosa. Lineage (NCBI taxonomy): Eukaryota > Metazoa > Chordata > Amphibia > Anura > Ranidae > Rana > Rana muscosa. Next base: position 1,174,739,182 of record CM055122.1, read on the forward strand.
GCACCGCCTCTTATGGCCGGGAAGTCATTTCTTCCGGTTTACTGGATACTGATCACAACGGACGCCAGCCTTACAGGTTGGGGGGGGAGTCTGGGGTGTTCAGTCGGCGCAAGGTCGCTGGACCCCAGAGGAAGCCCTCCTGCCGATCCATGTCATGGAAATCCAGGCGATCAGGCTGTGCCTCTTCAAATGGTCTCAGAGGCTGCAAGGGCGTCCAGTCAGGATCCAGTCAGACAACGCCACAGCAGTGGCATATGTCAATCATCAAGGAGGAACAAGAAGCTCAGCTGCAGCATCGGAGGTCGCTCGCATCCTGAAGTGGGCAGAGAGGAGCGTACTGGCACTGTCGGCCATGTACATTCCGGGTGTGGAAAACTGGCAGGCGGACTACCTGAGCCACCAGATGCTGGACCAGGGAGAATGGTCCTTACACCCGGAGGTGTTCCAAATCCTCTGTCAAAGATGGGGCACACCAGACGTAGATCTGGCTTCCCAACTCAATCGGAAGGTATCGAGGTTTGTGGCCCGGTCAAGAGACCCATGGGCAGACGCAACGGACGCGTTGGTGGCATCTTGGGGTCAGTATCGGCTAATCTATGCCTTCCCTCCCTTAAGGCTTCTTCCTCTTCTGCTCCACAGAGTGGAGGCAGAGGGAATTCCAATGATCCTAATCGCTTCAGATTGGCCTCAGCGTCCTTGGTACGCCGATCTAGTACGTCTGGTAGCAGACTTCCCCTGGCGCCTACCACTACGGAAGGACCTGCTATCGCAAGGTCCCATACTCCATCCTGCTTTACGGTCACTAGCTTTAACGGCATGGCTGTTGAGAACCAGGTACTGAGAGACCAGGGACTGTCAGATTCAGTAATCTCTACTATGAGAAGTACTCGGAAACCGTCCTCTAGGAAGGTTTATCACTGCACTTGGAAGGCCTACATCTCCATGTGTGAGGAAATGAAATGGCATCCGCAAACTTATTTGGTTTCCAAAATCCTGCTGTTTTTACAGCATGGGGTGGACCAAAGGCTTGCCCTAAGTACGATTAAGGGACAGATATCTGCCTTGGCTGTCTTTTTTCAGCGACCCCTGGCGACTCACTTTCTTGTGAGTACATTTGTGCAGGGGGTTCGACATGTGGCCCCTCCGGTCCGTCCCCCGCTACCTCCGTGGGACTTGAACCTGGTCCTCTCGGTGCTTCAGAAGGCACCGTTTGAGAATATTAGGGATATTCCCCTGTTGACACTTTCTCGGAAAGTGGTCTTCTTTGTGGCTGTTACGTCAGTTAGACGAGTCTCTGAGCTGGCAGTCTTGTCCTGCAAGGCTCCCTATTTGATTTTCCACAAGGATAAGGTGGTGCTGTGGCCGCAGCCTTCCTTTCTTCCGAAAGTCATTTCGGCTTTTCATCTCAATGAAGACATTGTACTTCCATCCTTGTGTCCTCATCCGTCGAATCCTAAGGAGTCGGCGTTTCATTCCTTGGACGTTGTCCGAGCTTTGAGTGTATACCTATCTGCTACTTCCCTGTTCCGGAAGTCAGACTCACTGTTTGTTTCGGTGGCTGGTCCCAAGAAGGGCCAAGCAGTCTCGTTGGCCACCATCTCTAGGTGGATCCAACAGATAGTAATCCAGGCTTACGCCTTAAAGGGTCAAGCGCCCCCCTTTCCGGTCACGGCGCATTCGACCAGGGCAATAGGTGCCTCTTGGGCTTTCCGACATCATGCATCTGTTTCCCAATTATGTAAAGCGGCGACTTGGTCGTCCGCTCACACTTTCACAAAATTCTACAAAGTTGATGTAGGTGCATCTTCGGATGCCTCTTTCGGCCGCAAAGTTTTGCAGGCGGCTGTTTAGAGTTGCAGCTCCTCCGTTGGAGTGCTGTTTTGTGTTTGGGGTGAAGTTTATTTTTATGCTTTTACCACCCCTCGCTTTTACCACCCCTCGTGCGGCAATGGGTACATTGGGGTACCATGTTCTAAGTATACCTTAATGTTCTCATGGTGGTAAAAGCTATGTTACCATAGACAGCGAGGGATACGGTAGTCCTACGGTCCTGAGAGTTTGAGGCGCTTAGGAGAGTCCTTGCGAGGACTGCGTTGCTCTAGGGGTCTGGAGATTGAAGTTGCCTTGGCTTGGGAGACGGGTTGCACATCCTTATGTAGAGAATGCAGGAATTTGTCAGCCTCTGATGGGTCATTAAAAGTAAGTTGATCTCCGTTCGGCGCCTTGAGGCGAAGGGTAGCTGGGAAGGTCTGCGTGATTTTCACTTGTTGCTGGTGGAGGGCCGAGCAGATATGCTGGAAGGCTTTCCTTCTCTTTGAGACATCGATCGAATAATCGGCGAACATTAGAATTTAAAGACCGTCGATTTGAAGACATCTGGTTTGGCGATATTTCTGTAGGATGGCTGCTTTATCAGCATAGTTCAAGTATTTGGCAATGATCGTACGTGGGGTGGATCGTTCAGGGGTGAATATCCCCATTCGATGAGCTCTTTCAACCTTGCAAGGTCTGGGTAGTCCTAAGGCTTCAGAAATGCGACAGGAGCAGAATTCCACTAAAGCTGAGGATTGAAGCGATGCAGGCACTCTGACGAATCGCAGGTTGCCTCTTCTAGATCTGTTTTCCAAATCTTCTAACTTTTGCATGACATATTGATTTTTCTTATCCTGAGCCTCTTCAAAGGCCTGGTCCTTGTAAAGATCTTCCTCTAAGCTGGCAATTTTATCCTCAGCTTCATTGAGGCGAGAGGAGTGTTCACTCAGCTCCTTTTTTATGAAGTGCATGCCTGCTGTAACTGCCTTCTTCACAGAGGCAGAGATGGTAGGGGCCAGGATTGCTGCCACAGCCTGAGCAATAAGCTCAATTTCGTTTGTCTTCCTCTGAGCTGATGGAGAGGGCTGATGTGGAGGTGTGGGCTGTAGTGGTGGAGTGGGCTGGTTGCCGCTGACCTCCATATCAGGCGCGTCCGCCGCGCTGAAGGACAAGGCCGCATCCCCGGCCTCAATTTGGCGCTGGGCCGCCAGCACTCGCGGGCCGGTCTTTTCCACGAACCGATCCATCGGTTGAGCGGCAGGGTGTGAGGGGGAGGTCCGTGGACAGTCTGCCGGAGGAGATGGGTGGCGGTGGCGATTTTATAAGCTGATGAACGGCACGGGTAGCGGGAGCTGAGAGGGATTACCGCTCCACCATGAGGCGCCGGAACCGGAAGTCCCAACAAGTTTTCTTTGTGTAATATGTGATGCTTTGACTCACAGATCTGTCTGCACCAGGTGTGCGTTCCCTTGTGGTCCTTGTTTGATCTCTCTGGCCGGGATTGCAGATTCACCATCGCTCCCTGGCATCAAGGTGAACACCACTGCTTGCTTTTAACCTTGTCGGCTGCTGTTAAATAATGCATTTATATACAACATGTAAGTTTAATAGGTACTTCTACACGAATTAACTGAAGAGCTATATCTGTTATGATAACTATGCACTTTACACAAATTCAGAAGATAGATCCGGCAACTCCAATAATCCTTAATTCATTTTCTGACACATGAGGAAGTTTTAAAGATACAAAAACTGGCTCACGCGCCCCGGCTGATAAGCCTCGTTCACAGCACTATGCACTTATATTTTGATGTATGTTTTTTTTCATAGATGTGACTTTGTTCTACTAATATACACCCCTGAAGAAAGAAGGAATATGTTTCTGAAACATGTTGGGTGATCCTGTTTCTGTCTGGTTTTGGTATATGTATTGTGACACTTTCCAGGATACGGTAGAACTTTAGGTACATGTACTGTGTGTTGTTTTTTTTTTATATTGTAAATGCACCAACCAACACACCAGCCTCCTTTCTGGTTTTATCTACAGTCATGCTCGAAATTGTTGGCACCCAAGAAATGTTTCCAGAAAATCAAGTATTTCTCACAGAAAAGTATTGCAGTAACACATGTTTTGCTATACACATGTTTATTCCCTTTGTGTGTATTGGAACAAAATTGGACATAATGTCACACAAAACTTCAAAAATGGGCTGCTCAAAACTCTTGGCACCCTTTAAAAATTGGGGATAAATAAGGTTGTTTCAAGCATGTGATGCTTCTTTAAACTCACCTGGGGCAAGTAACAGGTGTGGGCAATATAAAAAAAAACACCTGAAAGCAGATAAAAAGGAGAGAAGTTCACTTAAGCCCCGTACACATGATCGGTTTAACCGATGAAAACCGTCCGATGGATTGTTTTCATCAGACAAACCGATCGTGTATGGGACCCATCGGTCTTTTTTCCATCGGTTTTAAAAAATAGAACATGTTTTAAATTTTTCCGATGGATCAAAAACTGATAGAAAATACCGATCGTCTGTGGGGAACTCCATCGGATAAAAAACCCATGCATGCTCAGAATCAAGTCGACGCATGCTCGGAAGCATTGAACTTCATTTTTCTCGGCTCATCGGAGTGTTTTACGTCACCGCGTTTGGGACGGTCGGTTTTTGGACTGATGGTGTGTGGCCAAGACTGATGAAAAACAGTTTCATCGGATTTCTGATGGACAAATCCATCGGACTAAAATCCATCGGAAATCCGATCGTGTGTACAGGGCTTTAGTCTTTGCATTGTGTGTCTGTGTGTGCCACACTAAGCATGGACAACAGAAAGAGAAAAAGAGAACTGTCTGAGGACTTGAGAACCAAAATTGTGGAAAAATATCAACAATCTCAAGGTTACAAGTCCAACTCCAGAGATCTAGATTTGCCTTTGTCCACTGTGCACAACATTATCAAGAAGATTGCAACCCATGGCACTGTAGCTAATCTCTCTGGGCGTGGACGGAAGAGAAAAAATTGATGAAAGGTTGCAACGCAGGATAGTCCGGATGGTGGATAAGCAGCCCCAAACAAGTTCCAAAGAAGTTCAAGCTGTCCCGCAGGCTCAGGGAGCATCAGTGTCAGCGCCAACTATCCGTCGACATTTAAATGAAATGAAAGGCTATGGCAGGATACCCAGGAGGACCCCACTACTGACACAGAGACATAAAAAAGCAAGACTACAGTTTGCCAAAATGTACTTGAGAAAGCCAAAATTCTTCTGGGAAAACGTCTTGTGGACAGAGGAGACCAAGATAGAGCTTTTTGGTAAAGCACATCATTCTGCTGTTTACCGAAAACGGAATGAGGCCTACAAAGAAAAGAACACAGTTTTGGGGTTGTTTTGCTGACTCTGGCACTGGGTGCCTTGAATGTGTGCAGATCTAAATCCCATTGAACACCTGTGGAGAGATCTTAAAATTGCTGTTGGGAAAAGGCGCCCTTCCAATAAGAGAGACCTGGAGCAGTTTGCAAAGGAAGAGTGGTCCAAAATTCCGGGTGAGAGGTGTAAGAAGCTTATTGATGGTTATAGGAAGCGACTGATTTCAGTTATTTTTTACAAAGGGTGTGCAACCAAATTTTAAGTTAAGGGTGCCAAGAATTTTGAGCAGCCCATTTTTGAAGTTTTGTGTGACATTATGTCCAATTTGCTTTTTTTTCTCCCTTTTTTTGATTTGTTCCAATACACACAAAGGGAATAAACATGTGTATAGCAAAACATGTGTTACTGCAATACTTTTCTGTGAGAAATACTTGATTTTCTGGAAAAATTTCTGGGGTGCCAACAATTTCGAGCATGACTGTATATGTTTAATACAATCTGTATTTTTATTTTATACGTTCTTTATTTTCTATTTTGACGTATGTCCATTCTTCACTTTATGTACTTGGCCTTAAAAGTCCAGTTTCAAAGGGGGTTTCCTTCTGTTCCTGCTTATCCTTTATTCAGGCAGTAACTTACTTGCCAGTGGCACATATTTGTTACTACAAGTGTGACATTTTTCTTATTGCGGGATGCATTCTAAGCAGTTGTCTGTACAGTGTAGAGTTTTGAAGGAAGTAAGGACTAACGCTGAAGTCCAGGTTTCTGAAGAAGGGTTAAAGAAGGCAAGAGAACACACAAAAGGTTGTACTGGCATCATTTTCAAGTGTTAAGAAACTGTTAAAAGGTTACTAAACCCAGGACCTTGCATTCACTATATCTGGTCTCCCACAGTACACAGAACATGGAAATCCAATCATTTTATTAAATATTAACTGCTAAATACAGTACTTTTTCTTTTTTTTTTTACAAAAAAAAAGTTTATTGTCATTTAAATCAACAGTACAGGTTTGCAATAGAGTGTTATAGCATTCAGTATACAAAGTAGATCTGGACTCGAAAGCCCTCGCCAACAGGAAGGAAGCATGAGCCGTGATCTTATGTTATATTCAAGATAAAAATAAAAAATAAATGAAAAAGTCCTCAGGACCCGATGGTCCAGAACCTGGGCCATGCCCGGATGGGTGTAAACCTGTAGAATGGGTGTATAATACACAACAATAAAACCTGAAAGTTGGCATCCTCTAGAAAAGATAGAACGGTTAAACCTCAAGTAAGAGCCTAAGAAGAAAAAAATAAAAAAATTGGAGAAAGAGAGAGAAAGAGGGGGAAAGAGAAAAGAGAAAAAGAAAAAAAGGAGGCAGGACAAGAAGAAGAGGAGAAGGAGAAGAGGGAGAAAGAGAAGAGGGAAGTAGGAGGTCCACGGGGTGCGCGCAAGAGGGGTCCTATAGTGACAGCAATGCAGCGTCGAATCTAGAAGGGTGGTAATATGTGATCCAAGGTTGCCAGACTCTGAGAAACTTGTCATGCGTATCAGAAAGAATAGCTGTTAGTTTCTCGTTGACCATGATATCGTTCAGGCGGTTCTTGACTGCCTCAAAGCTTAGTGTAGGGGTTTTCCATGCTCTCGCAATTGTCAATCTAGTTGCAGTAAAAAGATGTTGGGCTAGTTGCCGTTCTGGACACAGTAGTTCCACAATGGGCTTACCAAGGAGAGCTACATAAGGGTCTCTTTTGATATTAATCTGAAAAAGGTTGCGGAGGAGAGTATATACCCTAATCCACAGTCTGCACGCCCGCGGGCATGACCACCAAATATGTGCCATGGTGCCTTCCTGGGAACACCCCCTATAACAAAGTGGAGAATAATTTGGGATAAAGCGAGCCAATCTTGCCGGTGTGTAGTACCACCTATACAATACTTTATAGGCATTTTCCAAAATTGACACATTACGTGAGCATTTGGACAGAGTTAGTGTCATTGTCTGCCAGTCCTCAGGGTCCAACTGCCTCCCCAACTCTTTCTCCCATTGAAGGTGGTAAGGCCTCAATGGGGGTCTCTTTATTGATATCACCGCCGAGTATATCAGTGATATTAGACCCGGAGAATGGGGCCTGGCTCTACAAAGGCTCTCAAAGGGGGTCAAGGTATAAGGGGTAGATTGAAACCTAATAAGGCTCTGAAGAAAGTGGCGAATTTGTAAATAGCGATAGTGCTCACGCAAGGGAATACCGTGAGAAGAGCGTAAAGCGTCAAATGCCAAAATCCTGGTAGGCCGTAGCAGTGAGTGAACATCTGTGAACCCGTTCATGGTCCACCATAGAAATTGGGAGGGATTATCACAACCTGGAGGGAACAGCGGGCAGTGTAAGAGTCGTAAGAGTGGGAGATGTGGGGAGATCAGCCCTGCAGAGTACTTTACTGAGTCCCATAGTCGCAAGGAGTGGGCCAAGCAGGGCCCCATGACCGCCGGACGATGCACAGGTGGGAGCCAGGGTAATGAGGAGATAGGAATAGGGTCGATGTCAACCAGGTCAAGCATAGCCCAGAGTGGGAGCTGATAGGTTTCATGAAGGCACGAAAGTGGGGCTATGTTAGCAGCTATGTAATAGGCCCGTAAATTAGGAACCAAAAGACCACCATTGACTCGCTTAGCAAACAAGACCTGTTTGGCGATTCGAGGGCGGGTCGAACCCCATATAAATTGCATAATTCTTCGCTGATGTATGCGGAGGATATGCGAAGAAACCTGAACAGGCAAGACACGGGAAAAATAAAATAGTTTCGGGAGATAGGACATACGAACAGCCGTTATTCTGCCGAACCAAGACAAAGGCAAATGAGACCAAGACAACAGCATATCCGTTAGTCTCTTGAACAATGGTGGAAAGTTGGCCTGGTACAATCCGGAGTACGTGGGGGTAAGGTGGATTCCCAGATAGGGCAGCGAGGAGACCCACTGAAAGGAGAATGCCGACTGTAAATCCCTCATCAGGCCAGGAGAGAGGTTAACCGACAACGCTTTCGATTTTGAGGGATTAACCCGGAGCCCCGAAAGGGAAGCAAAGGTATCCAAAAGGGTTTGCAAGTTTGGTAGAGAACTTCTGGGGGAGGTCAAAGTGAGAAGGACATCATCGGCAAATAGGGAAATTTTATGGGGACAACCCGCTAATTCGATGCCTCGTATATCCGGATGAGAGCGAATCGCCTCTGCCAGGGGTTCCAGAGCCAATACAAAAAGAAGAGGTGATAGGGGGCAACCCTGACGGGTGCCCCTCTTGATATTAAAGAGAGGAGATTCGAATCCATAATACTTAATTTTTGCCCGGGGGAATCATATAAGACAGATATCCAGTGCATAAATGAAGACCCAAAGCCATAATGTCGAAGAACAGACATGAGGTAAGGCCATGACAAAGTGTCAAAGGCCTTGTTTACGTCCAGAGACAAGAGCATGGATTCTAGCGAGCGAGTATGAGCTATGTGTTGGAGTTGCAATATACGCCGAATAGCGTCACCGGCCTGTCTCTGAGGTATAAAGCCGACCTGGTCCTTCCCGATTAATCGAGGAAGAAAAGAGTTTAGGCGATTAGCCAGAATTTTGGTCAAAATTTTCATGTCAACGTTAATTAGGGAGATAGGCCTAAAATTAGCCCAGGAGGAATGATCGCGATGTGGTTTAGGGATCATCACTATGTTTGCCGTTAAGAGGTCCGGGGTAAAGGAGCATCCATTTTTAACAGAGTTATACATTGCCGTTAGATGCGGAGCTACCATAACTGCCAGTTTCCTGTAGTAAAGCGCCGTAAAGCCATCCGGCCCCGGTCGCTTTCCCACCTTAAGATCCTTTATACCTTGGAGGACCTCTGAAATTTGTATATCCCGGTCCATAAGAGTAACATGCGCCTCCGTCAGGGTCGGGAGAGGGAGACAGCCGAGGAAATCAGCAGTGTCCTGGGCGTTAAACTGCTCTGGGTCTGAGTACAATTTAGTAAGGCGGAATCGAAACTCCTCCAATATACGCAACGGATTACCCGTAAGTACATTGTGTCGGTTGCGCAAAGTGATGGGGGTGAATTTAGGAGCGACAGTCCGGAGTCTGTTGGCTAACATTCGATTAGGTTTATTCGCCCTGGTATACCACCTCTGGCGGGACCAACGTAAGACGCGTTCAGCCCCCTCGGTGAGACAAAGATCCAACTCCAAACGGACCTGTTCCAAGAGTTTACGGTTGCCAGAGGTGGGGGATTGTTTAAAAACCGCAGATAATGCCTCCAGACGAGTCTCCAGGGCCTTTTGTTTCAAACCCCTTTCCCGCTTACGGGCCGACGCTACCCGAATAATGTGGCCACGGAGTACCGCCGTATAAGCCTCCCAAAGCGTTACCGGCGACGTAACCGACCCCTGATTTTCACGGAAGTAGTCCTCTGAGGCCTTAAAAATACCTTCCCGGACCTCTTTAAGTGATAAGAGCGAATCATTCATCGCCCAGGGTGAGAATTGGGGTCTGTCCAAAACGGAGTGGCAGACCACCAAAACAGGGTCATGATCAGACCATGGAACAGCCAGGATAGAGGCCCTGACCACCATGGGAAGGTGGCGTCGTAGCATGAACATATGGTCAATTCTGGAGTGAGAGTGATGAGGGTGGGAATAATGTGTAAAGTCCTTACCCTGAGGATGGCATTCCCTCCAAAGATCGACCAGATCATGTAATTGTAAAGAGCGAGCAAATTTTTTAGCGCCAGGCGAGGGAGCGATACGCTCCGAGGGGTATTTATCCAGTGAGGGATTCAAAACTAAATTTGAATCACCCGAAAGAAAGAGAGTACCCTAGTGATGGGATGCTAGCAGGGCGCAGACGTGAGTCAAGAAGGGTCCTGGGTTGGAGTTTGGCGCATAATAAGTCATGATGGTAACCTCCTTTCCTTGGATAGTGCCTTGTAGCAATAGATATCTGCCATCAGGGTCTGCGATCTGTCTAGTGCAACTAAATGAAACCGACTTGCGGAAAGCTATGAGCACCCCCTTTTGCTTGGTTGGAGCCGTGGCCAAAAACACCTGGGGAAACTGAGCATCAAAGTATTTAGGGCAGGAAGACGCCGAAAAATGGGTTTCCTGTAAGCAGGCGATGTCAATCCGCTGCTTCCTAAGATACTTAAAAATCTTCACCCTTTTCTGAGGAGAATTCATACCCTGAACATTCAGGGACAGCCAATTAAGCGTCATAGTAGGACTAGCAATCGGCAGAAGATCATTTCCCTAAGCACACACCCCGCGGACCTTGTAGAGGGAAAAAAAAGGTGAAAGACCAGAGAGTCAAGTAGGGAGACAGTGAAAGGAATCAGATAAAGGAAAACAAACAGACCGAGTAAAACTCGGAGTAAAAACATTCCAGTCATCTAGGTTGCAATTGGTAGTGGGGCTGGAATACCACTAAAAGGTCGGAAGTTGGCCAAAACTTTTGTTCGGGCCAAGTTCCAAGCCAAGGGGGAGCAGTGGTCCGTCAGACACCGCTCGGCATATTTTTAAAGTAGTCTGAACAATGAGATCAAATCGACATCAGCATAAGGTAAGCAGAAAAAACATGTTCAATAGACACCACCTAAATAAGGATTAAAGCAGTCTCAATCAAAATTATGTAACATATCAACTTTAAACTGTGAACGAATTATTGTGGCCGTGGTCATCCTCGCGTCCCGGAGCCCCCAACCAAAGTACGGGGAGTCCAGGACACGAAGCCGACCCACCGCAAACACAAGGACAATAACATACACATACTACGGCCAAAACTGCGAAGGCCACAAACCGTGGACCGTGATGGGCAGGGCACACCCACAACTTTAATGGGGGTGTGCAGCACAGTACAAGGATAGTCCTCTCGAGCGACAGATCAAAAGCCTTCGCCTGAGGAAAAAAAAAGGGGGGTGACAGGGGACAAGAATCCAGGTGGGCCAAATGACCATGCGAACGTAACCACAGCACAGAGGCCCAATGTCGCCATCACTCAATTGGGGCAACATCGGACAAGGGGTCAGCCACATGACAAGGCCTCCAGGAGCAGGGAAGGAGGGAACACAATGGGGCCACCGGGCCCAGGAAAAAAAAAAACCCCCAAAAAAAAACAGTCCAGATATCATTTTGGTTGAAAGGCAGAAATGTTCATGTACTGCAATTGGGCCCACAGAATGGGAAGTCTAAAGGTGAAATTTAGATTTAAACTTATAGTTCAAGGTGAGATACTGCTGACAGTTCAGAATAACAGGGTGCTGGCAGGTTAGCTCCTCAGAGTGACAAATGAGAATCGGTGCTGTCATCCTTTAGGGACATCCTGGAATCGCTGTGCTTGCAGTGATCGAAGCGCCTGGGACCCCTGCTGAGACATTTGTGAGGAACCGTGGGGTGGCCTGGATGATCGTGGCTGGGCCGAAGAAGGCTCCGGTTGGGAGGGAGGGAGATCAAACTGCAGATCCTGAAAATGTTGCCGTAAGTCAGGCAGGGAGGAGGCATGAAACTGGCGGCCAAGGTGATAGAAGGAGAGCTTGAAGGGGAACCCCCATCTATAACGAATGCCCCGAGCTTGTAGAATCTGCAAATAAGGCTTCAGACTCCGCCTTTTGGCTATGGTGACCGGAGAGAGGTCTGCAAATAGTTGGAGGGGATTACCCTGGTAAGAGAGGTCCGGGAGATCCCGTGCAGCCTGCAGGAGCCGCTCTTTGGTCTTGTAAAAGTGAAATTTAATTATAACGTCTCTGGGGGGACCCTCGGTGGGCCTGAGAGCTAGGGACCTGTGTATGCGATCAAATTCCAAGCGCTCCAAAGGGACGTCAGGCGCCAGCTCCTGAAAGAAAGCCGTGGCCGTCCCCTGCAGGTCGGTTATGGCCTCTGGGAGCCCACGGATGCGGAGGTTATCCCTACGAGCCCTGTTCTCAGAGTCCTCTAATTTATCCTGTAGGCTCAACAGTTCAGCATTCAGCCTTTCAACTTCGTCCTCATGACCCTCTAGGACTGTTGTTGTTAAATCCATCCGCTGTTCCAGTTGGTTGGTGCGGTGGCCTATCTCTTTGAGACCCTTCACCAGTTCTGCTGAGAGCTTACGGGAGGCAACGTTTATTTTATCCCGCACTATACTGCAGAACTTCTGGAGCATGGCATCAGAGCCAGCGTCAGTGGGGCTTGCCAGGTTGGAGGGGAACTGAAGCAAGCTGTCCTCAGAATGCTGAGTGGTGTCATCCGGTTCCGGAGGCTCGGGCGCCATTTTGCTCCTCCCCTTCCCCTTCCCCACGGTGGGAGAGGCCTTCTGCTGGGAGCGGTAACGTTGTCGGTTTCGGGAAGTATTGTGCATAGGTAATGTTAGGCGATGTCCGTCACTCAGGGAGCATGCGCGGTGGTGTCAGGGATTCAGGATGTGCCTTATTCGCCGAGACTGAGCGGTCCGACGGCGCAGAGCAGGGAGATCAAGCTGTCATCCTCCCCGACTCTGCGTAGTTGCCCCCCAGGGCTGTAGGTTCAGTACATAGCAAAAGTTAGTATATATAGCTATCTGGTTTAGGGGCCATAGCCTGGCCGGCCAAAGCACCTAGGCTTCCAGGGGCAACTTGTTAAATGATAAAAGTCTGAATAATGGGCACTATGGTGCAGCAAGATGGCCGTCTAGCACAGTGTTGCATCCGATCCACAACCTGCAGGCCGCAGACAGGGGGTGCCACTAAGTATTGTGGATAGTGGGAGGCATATGAGTGTGCACCAGTGGCCGTGTCTTGAGAGAGTTAGGTGCGTGGCGAGTCCTGAGAAGCTGAAACAGGCAGCAATGTCCTATTAGTAGGGTGGAGCAAGATGGCCGCCGTACAGTAGGCCGAGTTGCAGCCTGGCCATAAGAGTGCCAATCTAGAGTCCCAGTTCAGGTAGGGATCTGCTCAGGGGAAACCCGGTAATCGGGATGGAGGACGTGGTGGTTAATTATTTGCCCTGGAGGGACGGGGAGGCTACTGAGGGGCTGTGGGTGTATCAAGATGGCCGCCGCTCACCTCCATTCACAGAGCGCCATCCTCTGCAGGGTGCTTCCGCAGGCTTTCGTGTCTCCCCAGCTCCTCTCCCGGACTGGGAAGCTGCCTCAGGTGGATTTGGGGAAGGTTGCCGTAGGTCCCGCTGCCGCGTCACTCGAGCGCGGAGGATTCAGAGGTCTCACAAGGCCGCAAGATGGCGGCGGATCATCAGGGAATGGCGCCAGGCCGCGTCCTGGATTACAGAGTGGCCGGTCGTCTTTGAGGCTCAATTCAGGTAAGAACCTGCTCGGGGGAGACCCAGGAGTCAGGATGGAGGACTTAGTGAGCCGGATTTAGGGTGTTGACCCAGGATGGCTGTGGATACTGTCAGGCCCGGCGGAGCTCCCCCAAGGCACGTCTATCTCTGCTCGCGGCTGGACACGCCCCCCTAAATACAGTACTTTTTCTCATCAGCGGTATATAGCAATCTTGTGAATTCTATCAGTGCCTGGTTAAAGCTTGTAGGAGGAGTTTGCATACTGCACTAGCTGTCCTATCAGGATGCAGGACCCCTGACCCTTTGTCTGAACAGTGCTGATTGGCCCTGTGGTGATCACATGTACACTCCCAAGAAATCTATCAATACACACCAAATTAAGCAAGTGCAGCCTGACTCCAGTAAGTCTTTCTTATCCGGACATGTTTTGGAGACATTGCAAGGAGGGGAGGATTTGTGCATACAGGATGAAACAGCCTTTTACACAATGCAGAGGATTAACCCCCTAGGTTCCACAGTATAACAAGCATGTTTTACTGCATATACAGACTGATTTTACTGTTATGGGTTTAGTAACACTTTAACACTAGTTTTTGCTAGTTGTCTTTCCATTGCCATGGTAAGCATACATTACTGTAACAACATCAGCCTCCATTTTTTTTTTCTAATAAAAGCCCTGCACCTGCTATTGTCTTTGCTGTACTTAATGTTGCGAAGGCAAACTCTTCAGAAAAAATAAAATGAAATGGTTATGCTTGCACATGAAAAGGCTCTCAGTGTCAGCAAAATAAGATTGAAGTGATCACTGAAAATTTAACAACTGTGGCTTATTGTTTTTTTACAGTAACAAGTGTATAAGATATAAAACTAAGCGAGGGCTACTAGTTAGATATCTATAGTATATTTGTTTTATTGCTGATGTTTTGTGTGATACCCTTCCTTCCAAATACACACACTGACACTTATAAGTTTGTCCTTTGTATTTTTAAATGGGTCCCTTTGTGAATACGCATTTAGGTCAAAAGCATAGTTACTGTAGATAAAGAGGGTCCCCCAAGAAAGCATTTTTTTTTTAGACATTAACAATTGTGCAGTGCATGATTAGCTGACACTGCTTCCTCTCCCAGTCTTTGCAGTCATTACAGGAAGCTAATATAAAGACAAGCTAAACCAACTGTATTTAAAAATACTGCATTAAATAATATTTTTTTTACATCTGCCAGAAGAAAAGTGGAAGAAAACTTTTATAACAATGAACAGCTGAGCATAAAATATTATTGCAGTTTTGCTAAGAGCACAAATCTTCATTGCAGCTTTAATGGCTTATACATATCTAAAATGTATCACATGCTTTATTTGACAATATAAAATAATGTATTTTACTGTAATATATAGTCTTTTTAATAACAAAACAGATAATATACTCAAAATCTCAATGCACATAGCTTTTTCTTTAATATGATTTGACATATAACATCTGCAGATTTGCATTATTAAAAAAAGCATTTTTCCACTGGAAAAACAGCATTAAACTTTAACACATCATTATACTGTGTAGTAAAGGACTGTAGAGTAATTTAATACACTATCTTATTGAAACCCGCTAGCGCTTTTCTTATTACTTCAATGTGGGCCATAAAGTTAAAACTCATTTTTTTGTTATTCTTGTATTATATCTTAATGCTTAAGGAGTGTAAATTATTATATTTAAGTGCAAGCAAGATAGTTTCATTAATTACAGAATGCAAGTAGAGCTGTAATTTGCCATAAAATTATTTAAAGCAAACATGTACTTTATTTGGGCTAGGCAACGTAAGAGGTATGCCTGATAATGGGCACTACTGGCAGTTGATGCTCCTCTTGATTCCCATAGTGCCACTCGCTGTGCCAATTTAAAGGATATGTTCACCTTTGGAACATGTTACACGTTCCACTCATTTTAAGGGTGGAACATGTAACATGTTCCAGCATCTATAGCCTCCCCTCCCTGTGACAGTGGTTGTAAATGCTTCTTTTTTTTCTTGTTTGTTTTTTAACAAAAAGGGAAAAGGGTTAATACTTACCTGCTCTGTGCAATTCCATTGCACAAAGCGGCCCCAAACTTCCTGTTCTGGTGTCTCCCTCATGGCCTCCTGGCTCCTCCTCTCTGGGGAGTGCAACTATAGAAAGTCGTTTTTCATGGGGGCATTCATGCAGACTCACTCCCAAACCTCGCTGTCTGCATCTATAGACACAGACAGTGGGACTAGGCCTTGCTTCCCTTTCCTTCATCACTGGCTTTGATTGACAGCAGCAGGAGCCATTGGCTCCTGCTGCTTAAGCAAAGCCAGTGAAACCAGGAAGTGAGGGGAGAGAAGAGCTGCAGACAGGCACTGCACTGGATTGAATGAGGACTCAAGAAAGTATAAGTTTGAAATGGGGAAGATACTGATGCCTAAACGTTTTAATCTTAATGCAAAGAATGCTTTAAAGTTATTTTAGTCTTGGGATACTTTATTCACATTACCTGGGATCTTGCCTAAAATAAATGTGACTTCACCCTCACCTAGATTGCTAGGATGAAACTTGGGGGTAATTTAAGTATATTTAACCGCTTCAATACAGGGCATTTTCACCCCCTTCCTGCCCAGACTAATTTTTAGTTTTCAGCGCTGTCGCATCTTGAATGACAATTGTGCAGTCATGCAACACTGTACCCAAATGAAATCTTTATGTTTTGTTTCCCCACAAATAGAGCTTTCGTTTGGTGGTATTTGATCACCTCTGTGGGTTTTTTTTATGCGCTATAAACAAAAAAAGAGCGACAATTTTAAAAAAAATACAATATTTTTTACTTTTTGATTTAATAAAAGTCACAATTTAAAAAAATAAATAAAAATTATTTCCTCAGTTTAGACCAATACGTATTCTTCTACATATTTTTGGTTAAAAAAAAATCGCAATAAGCGTTCATTCATTGTTTTGCGCAAAAGTTATAGCATCTACAAAATAAGGGATAGATTTATGTCATTTTTTTTTTTTACTAGTAATGGCGGCGATCTGCGATTTTTATTGTGACCGTGACCTTGCGACGGACAGATTGGACACATTTGACACATTTTTGGGACCATTCACATTTATACAGACAGACAGATGTAGAGCACACGGCAAGCAGGAAACCAAACACACAATAGCCTAACAACCAACGTTGATCAGCACAGCTGGCTTGCAGTGCACAGGTTAATATAGAGTTCCCTGGTAGGGCCTGGGGTGGAGCCATGCTTAGAGGAGAGATTACTTAAGCAGCCAGGTGATAGTGGATGGCCTCTAAAGCAAAACACATGGAGGAGAGGTAAGCTAACAGACAAACATTACTGCATAACCATGACACAAAAATCTACAACCCATCAGCAATCACAACAGGTGTCGCAGTACTAGATTGCAGAGACTAAGACTAGCTATACATGTGTATGTTTCCCATGTTCAGTCCTTAATGAGTGATATCCCTTGACTCCCCTATCCATGCGTGTGAGTGTGCATGGAGGAATCTCCTCTGGTGGCTACTGTACTCAGACAGCCACAACAAACATGACTGTCTGAATACTCAAACAGCAATTGCAACTGGTTGTATCATCTGCTCGACTGCAGTCACTTGGCCCATATAATTTTCCACCCAGCTCCATTGAGCTTTAAGCCAGCTGTTCTTCCCACAAAATGTGTTTGAAATACAAGGCTTGGCAGACAGCTAACAACTTCCCAATGAAGACAGAGGTGGAAGGGTTAACAGTTGTAATCTTTACTGAGAATTAGATATTTTGTTTGTAAAACTGCAAAACACAAATTATAAACGTATGCATTAGCATTAAACATTACATTACAAAATGCAAGTAGTGTCAGGCATACTCTATTACTGTAAGGCACTAGCTAACAGAAAATGTGGACTAGCTAATATAGCACTTACCCCCATTTAACCACCTCCCTACTGTGCACGAAAACCCCCTTCCTGCCCAAGCCATTTTTCAGCTTTCAGCGCTGTCACACTTTGATTGACAATTGCGCGGTCGTGCGACGTGGCTCCCAAACAAAATTTGTGTCCTTTTTTTCCCACAAATAGAGCTTTCTTTTGGTGGTATTTGATCACCTCTGCGGTTTTTATTTTTTGCGCTATAAACAAAAGAAGAGCGTACAGTTTGGAAAAAAAACACTATTTTTTACTTTTTGCTATAATAAATACCCATTTTTTTTTTTTATTAAATTTTCTTCAGTTTAGGCCGATACGTATTCTTCTACATATTTTTGTAAAAAAAAAAAATCACAATAAACGCGTATTGATTGGTTTGCGCAAAAGTTATAGCGTGTACAAAATAGGGGATAGATTTATAGCATTTTTATTTTTTTATTTTTTTATTAGTAATGGCGGCGATCTGCGATTTTTTATTGTGACTGCGATATTGCGGCAGACACATCGGACACTTTTGACACATTTTTGGGACCATTCACGTTTATACAGCGATCCCTGCTATAAAAATGCATTGATTACTGTATAAATGTGATTGGCAGGGAAGGGGTTAACCACTAGGGGGCGGGAAGGGGTTAAATATGTTCCCTCAATGTATTCTTACTGTGGGGGGAGGGGACTGACTGGGGGAGGTGACTGATGGTTGTCCCTATGTACAAGGGACACACCATCAGCCTCCTCTCCTTCACAGGACGTGGATCTCTGTGTTTACACACAGAGACCCACTTTCCTGCTCGTTTCCCGGGCAATCGCGGGTGCCCGGCGGCAATCGCGGCCGCCGGGCACGCGCACCGGGGCCTTGTGAACGCGGCGAGCGCGCGCCTTCTAGCTCGTTTTAAAGGGAGGACGTCATATGACGTCCTCCCAGAACGAGAGTATCCTCCGCCCGCCGTCAATTGACAGTGGGCGGTGGACAAGTGGTTAAGGGACCAGCTGGTTTTGTTTTGGGTCTGCAGCAATTACCTCTCTAGAGTGGATCCCTTAGCTCCGTTGTCTAGGCAAAAATCTCTTGTAATAATGCCAATGTCCACACAGGAGTAAAACCTAATCAGTAAGGCTTTATTCTTTTTTTTGAGTCAACTTGAAGAGAGAGTAGGAAGGTAAAAGAAGTTGGGGAAGGTTCAGGCATGCAACACTTAAGGTTCAGTGTCTATATTCGTTGCCACTCAAGCCTGAGTAGGTATTGCTCACACGGATAGTCCCTATGAGAGCGGCCCTAGCAGCCGGGATGGAGCACGGATATCAGACGATGAATCCCTCTTTAGGCGAGTTTCCAGGCCTCTTTCCGAAACAGCAGTACCGTCGCTAATCTCCTGGGACTGATCCTCCCCTTGACTCCTTTCCTTAAGTTGGGCCCCCTACAAGCGGGCATCCTGGGATCCTTCCCTGAAGCGTAGGCCCTTGCCAGTGGAGCTGGGCCCATGATGAAGCAACAGGGCCTCGGGCTGAAGGCACCCAAGGCCTAAACACACTCACGCACCTCGTGCCATGCGGGCCAAGAGGCACACTCACTGGACCAGAGGTCCCCCTTGCGCCTTGGGGTCCCCCTGGAATCGCCTCATGCCTAATGGCATCTGCCCCTTATGTACCCTCTCCTAGCATGCACAGCGGGTTGACCACGCCCACTGCAGAGCTGCCAAGAAGGGACACCAAGGTGCTGCCAGGCACTATCACACCCAGAGCAGAGCAATATTGAATCATTGATTGGTCTGAGCCCAACTACCTGCTCAGACTACCCCTAAATTTCCACATAGCGCCCCCAAATATTGAGGGGGGGGGTGCTACACTAAAATGAATCCCTGACAGATAAGTACTATCAAACACACATAAAAATTCAGTTAAATTAGTAGAACACATACTACTTGATTGAATACTGACAGCCTACTTACAGATTTATGCTTCCAAGGCCTGTATTAAAAAAAGGTGGAGGTCTTCACATGCTTTCTTCACAGCAGTTCACAAGAAATAAGTACAATGTCTGCTGGACAGGAGGTGGGCATACTATACTACAGTTCCTGCCAGTAATAGATGCCAATTTAAAGCAACAGTAAGATAATGAATACACACTGTATGGTGATCAGAACACCAGCTTTTGTTGAACCAGGTGGTGCTGACAGGGCCACCCATGACTCATATTTCAGCTGTAAAAAAAAGGAGGAAGCCAGAGGGCTAACGCTAAGCTAGAAAGTGAATAATAACTAAGTGAATGAAAACGAATGAAAGCAGCCAGCACCTATAAGTTCAGTACAAAAAACTTAAACAGGATAGTGCAGCGCTATACATATTATTAAACATGTTGATAAATTGTGAATAATAAAATCATTGAAAAAAGATAAATAACAAAAAACAAAAAATTGAAAAAATAAATACAAATTTTTGGAAAAGGAAAACTAAGGAAGAGTCCTATTCAGATTCTGATCAATGAAAGTCTGTGAAGAGTTGACCTCAAAACAAATAAGGATAAGTTGCAGGAAAAAAACAGTTTGTGACACAAATCTTCCCAAAAATCCAAAGTGCGTTCAAGTCGACACCCAAAGTGTAAGGTAGCCTGCTTAATAACAGTCTCACCCAGCACAGGGAAATAGCGGTCTCCTCAAGACCAATGCGGTATCCAGAACAGCAGCTAGTGTTCTAATGTTACTCAAAGATAAAAAAAGAGAAGGCTCCCATAGTGCAGTGTGTCAATTCAGATGGTTTAATAAAATAAAAGTTTGCACTTACAGGAACGATGTACGATAGTCAGCAGTTGTGCCAAATGAGAGCCGCAGCGTCTCTATTTGCTTCTCCCTATTTCCTGTATGATTCGTCTCACCACCGTCTCGGAAGTAAAGCGTGATGACGTCAGCATCGGAGGCTTCACCCTACGCGTTTCATCACAAGTGGACGTCTTCTGGGGATTGGCTGAATACCTTCTAGCTATAGTTCTATTTTATGATTATGATACATCTTTTTGTATATACAATATTTTAAAGATAAATTGTTAAACAGGTTAAAGATATGCCTTTTGTAGGACCACTCCTATTTTAAATGAATGTCCCGCCCCTAATTAAATTAATTCTCTGTCTGCAATTGCTTGCTGGTTGCACAGCATAAAAGGTGTCCCAGAAATGTCTTTTGAAATGGTGACTATGCGGTTCTGTGGGCCATGTTTCAGGGGCACAGCAGCCCATTTATTTCAATGGGCTGCTGTGCCTGCATTTCTCACAGAAAAAGATGCAGCCCGCATGAAAATTGCATGGTCATTTTGACCAATGCGATTTCCCTGCAGTTCCTGCACATGCACTGTGATTTTACATGCGTGGGGGGGCATTCAGAATCAGCAAATGAGCAAGTTTTCTCACAGCAGCGCATTTTCACTGTGGGTGATTTCGGGTGCAGGTAATGCTTTGATTTCTGCACCCGCAGTCACACGCATAGGTGTGAACCAAGCCTTACGTGTAACTGTGCTTTCATTACTTTTTTATCCTTTTGAAAGTTAAATAAAAGTGTTAACCCTCTTGTCTTAATATTTTAAATCACTGATTCAGAATAATTATACATATAGGGATCTCTGCGGTTTTTCACTGACTACCCTGATATACATACTTGCTCTGGCTCTGTGACTTACAGGTTGACTTACTGAAACTGGAGAGTGTGAATTTTGTGCAGCTGTGCATGGTAGCCAATAGCTTCTAACTTCAGCTTGCTTACTTGAACTTTAACAAAACAAAACAGCAGCTGATTGGTTTGTATGCAGAGCTGTGCCAGATTTTGCACTCTCCAGTTTTAGTAAATCATCCACAAAGTGCCTGTCAGTACTATATCCAGAAAACTTGGATTTTCAGAAATGACAATATGGTGTGGCGCTTGCAATTCCTCTATACAATGAAGTAAATAAATTCCCTTCGGTGACACCGTACACATAAACATGTACTGCAATGCACCTTCCTCAGCTACGTCCTTAACTAAGTAAAGTGCATGTATCAGTAAAGTGCATAAATCAATAACACATAATGGGGAAGATTTACTAAAAGTGGAGAGTGCAAAATATGGTGCATGGTAACCAATCAGCTTCCAGGTTTTATTGTCAAAGCTTAACTGAACAAGCTGAAGTTAGAAGCTGATTGGTTACCATGTACAGCTGCACCAGATTCTGAGTGCTCCAGTTTTAGTAATATTTCAACTATAACAATCACTGTGCAATATAGTCAATAAATATTGTTGAGATTCAGTGTTCATAAAGTTCTCTTAAAAACTGTCTTGTGCCCAGAGGTAGCAAATCCAATATCTTCACTTATTGTGACCATATGTACTCCCCTTGTGAACACCCCACTCACCAGATCCCCATGACCTTCTATAAATGGGTCTTAGGCACTTTAAGAATCTATCTTCCCTCCAAAAGCTTTATCAAGATTCGATCCCCAGGGGCACGTGTTTATAAACTTTCCTCCAGTTTATATATGCAAAGGGAAAAAATAGGAGGCAGCCTCCAATAGTGTAATTCTGCATTTAGTAGCAATGTAAAATAATTAAAATACACTTACACAACAACAGTGCTTGTATATACACAAGCTACAGCACATGTAAACCACTTCCTGGAGCCACCTGATCAACACAGACCGGAAGGATGAAAGCTTGGATTTTCAGCCTCCATATTACTCA
Source organism: Rana muscosa (assembly GCA_029206835.1). NCBI lineage: Eukaryota > Metazoa > Chordata > Amphibia > Anura > Ranidae > Rana > Rana muscosa. Next base: position 1,174,761,261 of record CM055122.1, read on the forward strand.
TATTACTCTTAGGGAATGTTTTCTTGAAATAAATCAACCCCAGAAGTGTATCATGCCGCGTACACACGATAATTTTTCCCGTCGGGAAAAATGACATTTTTTCCTTTGGACGAGAAAAACGATCGTCTATGGGCTTTTTGCCGTTTTTCCCAACAGGAAAAACGGCATTAATCACGATGAGAAAAATTAGAACATCCATAGGGAAACACTGCCGCGGAGCCCATAGACGATCGTTTTTCTCGTCATTTTAAAAAATGACGAGAAAAATGACCGTGTGTGGGGAACAAGCTGTTCCCTCGTTTAAAATGTCATTATTCACGGCGGTTTTTAAACCGCCGTGAATAATGATCGTGTGTACGTGGCATTACACATTCATACCAATAACTTGTGACCAGGGCACAACATTTTTTTTATGGTAACAGTGCTTGTCACAGAAATCAAAAAAGATGTCAAAAAGATTAATCAAAAAGATAAATTCATAAATGTTCTAACATTATTGATTAAATTTGTGTTTCGACTTCTCAAGATGAACAAACATATAGGTATTTTTTCCAAAAGTTTACTATTCTAATAAAGACATGCACTCAGAAAAGCCAGGGGTGTTGGAAATGCATTTAAAGTGAATGTTTAGTGAAAAAAAAAAAACATTAACATTCAGCCTAAATGAAATTATTAAAATTCAACCTTTTTCTGTTCAAAACCTGGTCCTGGAGCAAGTGAGGAGCATTGGTCACAAAAATAATACCTATTAAATTAAGGTATATTTTATGCACTTTCTGTAAAATTTTATATGATGCAGACTGAATTCTAACATAGCTGTGTGTTATTTTATTTTACCAGTTTATTTTTAGAGTTGCAAACATTTCTTGAAAAAAAAATAGGTCTGCTTTCCTATCTCCATCATGTGCAATCTCTATTAATGGCATTGGCACTGGGCCCCACTTATGTTGCAGTATTAATGCGTAAACACTACTTGATATTCTTGGTACAAAATGAGGGATTTAATTTATGTATTGCGAAAAGTTCCGAATTTTTTATTTCTTAGAAAAGGATTACAATTTACATTATTTATTTCTTCTATACTTTTCATTCAAAGATTTTATATTTATTTTTTGTTATAATGTTATTCAGGAACACAATTACATCTAAACAAAAGAGCAGCTGCTATACTTGTACATTTTTCAGAATAAATAATATACTAAAAAATACACTACAAATGGAGCACAACAATTGAATAGCTAATACAATCAGATGCCTTTTAATAAATTGCTTTTAGATGCTTAAGAGTTTTCCCTTTTTTTTATACTAGTTTAATAATTCCATCCAAATCTATCTAGCATTAAATTTTCTTTATGGCTATAAATTATTCAGCTTCTGCAAGTGACGGGGATATATTTAATCTGTTTGATCTGTCCAGACAGGAAGAAAAGTATTTTTTCTAATACATTCTTATATTGTTTGTTTCTTTTGAGAATAATCTAAAAAATGAGCAGAGAAAAGATCAGAGAGCTCAGAATAAATACTCTCATGTGGAAGACTCTGGTGTGTCACCTCATGACCTGTTCAAAGTGAGGATGGAACCATGCCGATTAGGTCTCTACTTAGTTATTAAACCTCTATAGCTAGATTTTCTCTCAGGTAATCATGAAAGGCAAGAATCTCATGGGATGTACTGTAATTTATTTTACTGGGAATGGATGTGACACTTGTAAACTATGGTGCTTTTTTTTTAGGACCTTTAACTCTTTTAACTTAACTCTGTACCTAATAAATACCTTTCATGAATCACTTTGACAGATTGGATTGGACATTAATCTGTTTTGCAATTTGAAATGCATTTTCTGACCTATATATCTATGTGAAAAAGGGTATGTTGCATATTTGAAATTAAATTATCTGATGCTATTCTGTGGCAGTAAGATGACGAATGGTATCATTGTGATATTTAAAAATAACACAAAAATAAAACTTAATTTTCCAGTAAAATGAGATAAAACAGATCCATAAAACATGAAGCAGGACTTGGGTAAATGTGAATATCAGCCTTTTCCCATATAAAATATATAATAAAGTATTTTGTCTAATATATCTATTTATTTAAATTTAAGCAGCATTAAACCTACAACCAAAAATGTAATACATTTGAGCTTACCAAACATTAGTTACTGCATTTGTTTTTGTTTTTGTTTCGTTTTTAAAAAAATTTCCCCTCTTTTTACCTGATGATCTGGTCTTGTATTATGCCGCGTACACACGATCATTTTTAATGACGAGAAAAATAGAATTTTTTTAAATGGTCATTAAAAATTATCGTGTGTGGGCTTTCCAGCATTTTTCCCGACGAGAAAAACGCAGAGAAAAATTGGAACATGCTCTAATTTTTCACGTCGTTTTTTACATGGCCGTGTGTGAGCTTTAACAACGTGAAAAAAAATGCGCATGCTCAGAATCAAGTATGAGACGGGAGCGTTCGTTCTGGTAAAACTTTGTAATGGAGATAGCACATTCGTCACGCTGTAACGGACTGAAAAGTACGAGGCTGAAAAGAGCGAATCGTCTCTCAACAAACTTTACTAACATGAAGGGTGGCGCCATCCGAATGGAACTTCCCCTTTATAGTGCCGTCGTACGTGTTGTACGTCACCGCGCTTTACTCGAACATTTTTTCCCACGATAGTGTGTAGGCAAGGCAGGCTTGAGAGGAAACACGAAAAATCACGTCGAGAAAAATGCAGTTTTTTCAATGACATTAAAAACGATCGTGTGTACGTGGCATTAGAGTGCCTATACTCTGGATGAAGGGGCAACCGAGACACATTTTGGACAGCGATATTTTCAGTCTGTGGGGAAGGGTAATAATACATTCGCTAGCAAATTTAGATACACTAACAAATCAAAGCCAAACTCCAGCTAACACTTTTTAAGCAGTTACAGTAAACAGTTTTGTTCCTATTGGGATGAACAATTTACAGAAATAAATAAAAGCTGATCATTGTAGGCACCCCTGTCAAAGTTAAATGGTGACTTAACCCCTTAAAGCGGAGTTCCACCCAAAAGTGGAACTTCCACTTATACGCTTCCTCCCCCCATCCGGTGCCACATTTGGCACCTTTCAGGAGGGAGGGGGGAACAGGGAACCTGCTTTTGACAGGCCCCCTTCCCCACTTCCAGAGACCGGCCACGGCCCAATCTCCTGGAAGTTCGCCCCCCCCCCCATCTCCTTTCCCAGCCACCGGCCCAATTAGAAAGAACAGCACGCTTTGCGCATGCGCAGTAGGGAACCCACTGTGAGGCCCGGTTCACACTGCTGCAAATTCTATTGTGAATTTGATCCGTTGCGATTGCTAAAATTCGCAAGTCATTTTACTAACATAGTTTTCCATGAGTGCCGTTCACATCAATGCGTTGCGAATCTTAGCTGCGTTAAAAAGGGTCCTGTGTGAGTTTGATCCGTGTGCAATGCAAATTCAGCTCTATAGACTGGCATTCCCTGAATTCGCGGCCGCGAATCGCGGCAAAATCACGGTAAAATCACGCGATTTTGAAGTTGCAATAGTGTGAACCGGCTAGGCGCGATTTTACTGATTTCGTGGCCGCAAATCTGCCACGATTTTGCCGCGATTCGCGGCCGCGATTTCATGGAATGCCAGTCTATAGAGCTGAATTCACATTGCATACAGATCAAACTCGCACAGGACCCTTTTTTCCCGCAGCTTATATTCGCAACGCATTGATGTGAACGGCACTAATCTTAAACTATGTAATTTAAATGACTTGCGAATTTGAGAAATTGCAACGGCTCAAATTCGCAATAGAATTCGCAGCAGTGTGAACCTTGCCTTAAGCTGAAAAGGCTTCACTACTGAGTTCCCTTACCAGGAATGGCGGTGGCAGCACAAGGGAGTCGATCCGAAGATCGGCTAGGTTGCCGATATTTTGGGCTCCCTGGACAGATAAGTGCCCTAATATTAAAAGTCAGCATCTACAGTATTTGTAGCTGCTGACTTTTATTTTTTTTACACCCAGGCTGGACCTCCTCTTTATCTGCTACAGTATCTCACAAAACTGAGTACACCCCTCACATTTTTGTGAATATTTTATTCTATCTTTTCATGTGACAACACTGAAGAAATTACACTTTGCTACAATGTAAAGTAGTGAGTGTACAGCTTGTATAATGGTGTAAATTTGCTGTCCCCTCAAAATAACTCAACACACAGCCATTAATGTCTAAACTGCTGGCAACAAAAATGAGTACACCCCTAAGTGAAAATGTCAAAATTGGGCCCAATTAGCCATTTTCCCTCCCCGGTGTCATGTGACTCGTTATTGTTACAAGGTCTCAGGTGTTAATTGTGAGCAGGTGTGTTACATTTTTTGTTTTTGCTCTCACTCTCTCATACTGGTCACTGGAAGTTCAACATGGCACCTCATGGCAAAGAACTCTGAGGAGCTGAAAAAAAGAGTTGTTACTCTACATAAAGATGGCCTAGGCTATAAGAAGGTTGCCAAGACCCTGAAACAGAGCTGCAGCACAGTGGCAGCAGCGGTTTAACATGACAGGCTCCACTCAGAACAGACCTCACCATGGTCGACCAAAGAAGTTGAGTGCACATGCTTAGCGTCATATCCAGAGGTTGTCTTTGGGAAATAGATGTATGAGTGCTGCCAGCATTGCTGCAGAGGTTGAAGGAGTGGGGGGCCAGCCTGTCAGTGCCCAGACCATACGCTGCACACTGCATCAAATTCGTCTGCATGGCTGTCATCCCAAAAGGAAGCCTCTTCTAAAGATGATGCACAAAAAAGCCTGCAAACAGTTTGCAGAAGACATGCAGACTAAGGACATGGATTACTGGAACCATGTCCTGTGGTCTGATGAGACCAAGATAAACTTATTTGGTTCAGATGGTGTCAAGAGTGTGTGGCGGCAACCAGCTGAGAAGGAAGTACAAAGACAAGTGTGTCTTACAGTACCTACAGTCAAATATGGTGGTGGGAGTGTCATGGTCTGGGGCTGCATGAGTTTTGCAGACACTGGGAAGCTACAGTTCATTGAGGGAACCATGAATTCCAGCATGTACTGTGACATACTGAAGCAGAGCATGATCCCTTCCCTTCAGAGACTGGGCCACAGGGCAGTATTCCAACATGATAACAACCCCAAGCACACCTCCAAGATGACCACCGCCTTGCTAAAGAAGCTTAGGGTAAAGGTGATGGACTGGCCAAGCATGTCTCCAGACCTAAACCCTATTGAGCATCTGTGGGGCATCCTCAAACAGAAGGTGGAGGAGCGCAACGTCTCCAACATCCACCAGCTCTGTGATGTCATAATGGAGGAGTGGAAGAGGACTCCAGTGACCACCTGTGAAGCTCTGGTGAACTCCAAGCCCAAGAGGGTTACGGCAGTGTTGAAAAATAATGGTAGCGACACAAAATATTGACACTTTGGGCCCAATTTGGAAATTTTTACTTAGGGGTGTACTCACTTTTTTTGCCAGTGGTTTAGACATTAATGGCTGTGTGTTGAGTTATATTGAGGAGTCAGCTAATTTACACTGTTAGACCCGGTTCACACAGGGGCGACTCCGGACGAGACTTCAGGTCGCCCAGAGTTGCCCCAAGTTGCGCTATTTTTAAAACTAATTGAAGTAAATGGAGATGTTTTAATGTACACGACTGCAGTCGCTTCAACTTCAAAAAAGGTTCCTGTACTACTTCAATCAGACTTCTAGGCGACCTGTAGGCAACTGATTGATTTCAATGGAAGTCGCTTAGAAGTCTGATCACTGTTCATTTTGAAGGCAACTTTACAGGAAGCAGAAAGGAATTTACTTCAAGTCGTGTTGTTAATGACCACAAGTCGCGCTGAAGTCTCCTCCAAGTCTCGCTGTGATTCATGCTCAAGTCGTGTCTGAGTTGCTTCTGGAAGTCCCGCTGGAAGTCGTGTTGCCCCAGTGTGAACCTGCTCTTATACAAGCAGTACACTCACTACTTTACATTGTAGCAAAGTGTAATTTCTTCAGTGTTTTCACATGAAAAGATAATAAAATATTTACAAAAATGTGAGGAGCGTACTCACTTTTGAGAGATACTGTATATCTTCAGGACAGCTTGCTCCGTTGAGAAAAAATAGACTTACTGGCAAGAGCACCAAGTGGAAATAAAATAAACAACCTTGTTTCATTCGATTTGTTGCTGTGTCTGCGGCTTGTGTTTTGTTTCACTCCCCTTTTGTGACGTCTTCTTTTGTCACAAGGGGGAGTGTCAGGAACAGTGGAAGGATGTAAATAGCGCGAGACTTCTCCTCTGTGCTGGACAGAGGGGAAGTTCTCACACAGTGCGTTCCAGAAATACAGATAATAAAAAATAAGCAAGAATTACTTGCCAGTTTTGACGGTGCAATGTGCGCATGCACGGTGACGTTAATAAAAACGAAATATGCAATTTTGAAAGGAAATACAGCAGTGAGTACACTTATACAGGCAGCGATCAGCTGCCTGTGTTATGGGGAATTTTTCAAGACAATGTTATGACAGAGGGTTTACAACCGCTTTAAATACTTCTTGTATGGTCAAATCACATTCTTTATCACCCTTAAATATGTATACAATATACATTTGAAATGTTAATTTACCACAAACAGGGATAAACACATTTAACCTTCCCCCTGGATCTTTAAGACCCTTTTCATATTTAACCTGTATTTTACAACCCCTTGTAAAAGTTTATTTGGATAACCAACCATAAACAGGACAGTCCACAAATGTCAAGATAAGGAACTTGCCTCTTGCATAAAATTAACATAGCAGAGAGCAATTGCTCTCTCTTTTAAAGTGTAAAAATATTTATATATATACAGTGGGCAGAACAAGTATTTGATACACTGCCAATTTTGCAGGTTTTCCTACTTACAAAGCATGTAGAGGTCTGTATTTTTTATCATAGGAACTCAACTGTGAGAGACGGAATATTAAAAAAAAACAGAAAATCACATTGTATGATTTTTAAGTAATTCATTTGCATTTTATTGCATGACATAAGTATTTGATACATCAGAATAGCAGAACTTAATATTTGGTACAGAAACCGTTGTTTGCAATTACAGAGATCATACGTTTCCTGTAGTTCTTGACCAGGTTTGCACACACTGCAGCAGGGATTTGGGCCACTCCTCCATATAGAGCTTCTCCAGATCCTTCAGATTTAGGCGGCTTTCGCTGGGCAATACAGACTTTCAGCTCCCTCCAAAGATTTTCTATTGGGTTCAGGTCTGGAGACTGGCTAGGCCACTCCAGGACCTTGAGATGCTTCTTACGGAGCCACTCCTTAGTTGCCCTGGCTGTGTGTTTCGGGCCGCTGTCATGCTGGAAGACCCAGCCAAGACCCATCTTCAATGCTCTTACTGAGGGAAGGAGGTTGTTGGCCAAGATCTCACGATACATGGCCCCATCCATCCTCCCCTCAACATGGTGCAGTCGTCCTGTCCCCTTTGTAGAAAAGCCTTCCCAAAGAATGATGTTTCCACCTCCATGCTTAACGGTTAAGATGGTGTTCTTGGGGTTGCACTCATCCTTCTTCTTCCTCCAAACACAGCGAGTGGAATTTAGACCAAAAAGCTCTATTTTTGTCTCATCAGAACACATGACATTCTCCCATTCCTCCTCTGGATCATCCAGATGGTCATTGGCAAACTTCAGACGGGCCTGGACATACGCTGGCTTGAGCAGGGGGACCTTGCGTGCGCTGCAGGATTTAAATCCATGACGGCGTAGTGTGTTACTAATGGTTTTCTTTGAGACTGTGGTCCACGCTCTCTTCAGGTCATTGAACAGGTCCTTCCGTGTAGTTCTGGGCTGATCCCTCACCTTCCTCATGATCATTGATGCCCCACGAGGTGAGAGCTTGCATGAAGCCCCAGACCGAGGGAGATTGACCGTCATCTTGAACTTCTTCCATTTTCTAATAATTGCGCCAACAGTTCTTGCCTTCTCACCAAGCTGCTTGCCTATTGTCCTGTAGCCCATCCCAGCCTTGTGCAGGTCTAAAATTTTATCCCTGATGTCCTTACACTGCTCTCTGGTCTTGGCCATTGTGGAGAGGTTGGAGTCTGTTTGATTGAGTGTGTGGACAGGTGTCTTTTATACAGGTAACGAGTTCAAACAGGTGCAGTTAATACATGTAATGAGTGGAGAACAGGAGGGCTTCTTAAAGAAAAAATAACAGTCTGTGAGAGCCGGAATTCTTACTGGTTGGTAGGTGATCAAATACTTATGTCATGCAATAAAATGCAAATAATTTACCGTACATGCTTGAGTATAAGCCGACCCGAATATAAGCCGAGGCACCTAATTTTACCACAAAAAAATGGGAAAACGTATTGACTCGAGTATAAGCCTAGGGTGTCCATCTGCATGCCTCACTGTGCCTCACTTTTTCCATGTGCATGCCTCACTGTGTCCATGACTAGACTGACATTTAACATGGGAGTCTATGGAAGGAGTGCCCAGCTTTGCAAAATCGGTGCTCCCTGGCCATAGGTCCTCCAGACAACAAACTTTGCACACTTGTAGAGGAAGAGTGGGGCTACATGTGTGCCAAGTTCCGGGTCCAGGGGACCTACAGCCGGCCGGTACCATGTCCCCAAAGTCCGGGAGATCAGGCACAAAAAGGTGACTCGAGTATGAGCCGAGGGGGGCATTTTCAGCACAAAAAGTGCTGAAAAACTTGGCTTATACTCGAGTATATACGGTATTTAAAAATCATACGATGTGATTTTCTGGATTTTTGTTTTAGATCCCGTCTCTCACAGTTGAAGAGTACCTATGATATAAATTACAGACCTCTACATGCTTTGTAAGTAGGAAAACCTGCAAAATCTTTAGTCTATCAAATACTTGTTCTCCCCACTGTATATATATATATATATATATATATATATATATATATATATACACACACACACACAGTATATATAAAATTATACTTGCAATATACTACACCTGAGTCTATTGCACACATCAGAACTATTAATGAAACTATACAAGCTTCCGTGAATTAGGTGCAAGGCTGTCTAATAGGCCAATACTGCCAGAAAACTCTTTATTGCATCCCATACGTGTTAACAGAAAGTGTCAATGGAATTGTTTACTTTCTATTTCATATGCTTTGCTGGAATTACTTTTCGGTAAGGAAAATCATATAATACTAGTTATTTTATTTTTTTATACTGCTGGAACATGTCCGTATATGAGCTGAATGCATGGAGAGGGGAGGTGGGTGGGAAACATCCATTGTTTAACTCTCTTAAATGTGATTGTAAGAGTGAAGAAAAATATTATTTTTCAGATAATGTTGTTTCAAAGACAGTTAATTCACAGCTTTCTATGCAGACATTTTGGACAAGTGTATACTCTGAAAGCAAGACATGGCACTTTTGGCCCATGTCAATCCAAAAGAACTTTCAAAAAAGCAGCACAGATCAGGCAATGTAAAGGACTATTGCAGGACCATCAAATACAGCTATTTTATGCATTAGAATGTATCTAATTATATGCCTTGGGATATATATGTGTGTATATATATTTATGTTAATATTGTTAAAGTTGTCATTGTTAAAGGGGTTGTAAAGGCAAAAGTTTTTTCTCATTAATGTATTCTATGCATTAAGGTGAAAAAAAACCTCTGGATTAGCGCCCCCCCCCGAGCCCCCCGTTTACTTACCTGACCCCTCGAAAGTCCCGCGTCGTGAATGCGCAGGCATCTTTGACGCCTTCTCGGCTCATTCATTGGTTGATTGAAAGCAGCGCAGCCATTGGCAACCAATGACGTGACATGCCAGGGGCGGGGCCGAGTGATACAGTGAGCGACTATAGCTGCCGGCTGTATCATGGGAGCGTGCCCGTAAGAACGAGACAGCCACCGAGGGACCCCAGAAGACCAGGTTCGGGGCCACTCTGTGCAAAACGAGCTGCACAGTGGAGGTAAGTATAACATGTTTGTTATTTTAAAAAATATATATATTTAGTGATCCTTTAATATTTTTTTTTTGTAACTTAAATCTGCATAAAATATTTAACAGTGTAATTTCATGAGATAATTTACGAGGGCGTGTTAAGGGGCAGTGTAGGGGTTGGGTGGGGCAACTGGTGGCAAGTAACTCTTAAGGCCTGGCTAGTAGCTCAGGACTTGAAATTTTGAGCCCTGTGTGTATATATATATATATATATATATATATATATATTGTGAGGGGGTTAACTCGGTAGCGGGTGTGTGTGACCCCCTGGTTGGGCTCCCCACACAAAAACAGGGCCAGCAGACGGAGGTTGTGGTTTTCAAAATCAAAAGGTGCGGTTTATTTCTCTATGTACAGTGACAAAAACACAGCAAAGCCAAAAAGAAACATAAACAAAATAAATCCTGGTCAGTTTGACCTCTGACTAAACATGCAGGTTTCCTAAACTAACAACTGGGATCAGCCTGGTGCTGTCCTAGTCCCTAAGTCCCTGGTTTAGTAAAAGTCCAAACAAATAGCCACACAGGCTTTGCCTCACCGCACAGGGGTTCACTCTCCCTAGACAGTCCACACAGGTCTTGTTCCAGGCATGAGCTAACACCTAATGAATCTGGGAGTTTTTATAGAGGCCTTAAACGAACTGACAGGCTTCAGCTGGTCTCATCAACTCCCTGCCTGCACGACGCCCAGCCCTCTCCCTAGAGGTATGAGTCATCCATGAGCCTACTAGCCTCAGCTGGGCTTATACAACTCTCCACCCTAGTTGTATAAGTCAGCATAAAGCCTGAATCTGGGAGAAATATATCTACCCCCCTGGATGCAACCAGGTGACTTTACCTTCCTGCTGTCACATACCCCCCCCTCTTGTTTTAACCTTGGGGTTGGAACACCAGCAATCAGGCATTCATGTACTCGAGACAAAGCATCCACATTCCCCATTTGAACGCCAGGGCGATGCTTTACTGTGAAGTTGAATTCCTGTAGGGCCAGGAACCACCTATTCACTCTTCTATTTGTCTCCTTGTTTTGAGCCATCCACTTTAACGGAGCGTGATCCGTAACCATGTCAAAGTGCCTACCTAGCAGATAGTACCGAAGGGAATCTAGAGCTCACTTCACCGCTAAACACTCCTTTTCAACCGTGGCGTAATTTACCTCATGGGACTTCAACTTCCTGCTGAGGTAAATGACTGGGTGCTCTTCCCCGTTCCAGACCTGGGACAATACTGCTCCTAACCCCACATCTGACGCATCACTTTGTACGACAAAGTCTTTAGAGAAGTCGGGTGAGTACAACACTGGCTGGCTACATAAGGCTTGTTTCAAGAATTGGAATGCTGCCTCAGCCTCGGGGGTCCATTTAATCATGACTGACCCTTTCCCTTTCGTCAGGTTGGTTAGGGGCACAGCCTTAGAAGCAAAGTGGGGAATGAAGCGCCGATAATAACCCGCGATTCCCAGAAAGGCCCGTACCTGCTTCTTGCTGTTGGGACGTGGCCAACTCTGGATGGCCTCGACTTTGTTGAGTTGGGGTTTTATCACTCCCCTGCCAATGGTGTACCCAAGATATTTGGCCTCCTCCTGCCCAATGGTACACTTCTTGGGGTTAGCCGTAAACCCCGCTTCCCGGATAGAGTCTAGGACTGCTTGCACTTTTGGCAGATGTGAGGCCCAATCTGTGCTATGGACAATTACGTCATCCAGGTAAGCCGCAGCATACTTCCGATGGGGCCTCAGTATCTGGTCCATTTTCCGCTGGAATGTGGCCGGCGCATTCTGTAACCCGAACGGCATTCTCTTATATTGGAACGCCCCGTCTGGGGTTACAAATGCGGTTTTCTCTTTGGCCGACTTGGCCAGGGGAATTTGCCAATACCCTTTTGTGAGGTCAAGAGTCGTCATGTATCGGGCTGTTCCCAGCCGGTCGATCAACTCATCTATACGTGGCATGGGGTAGGTGTCAAATTTTGTAACTTTGTTCAACTGACGAAAATCGTTACAAAATCGCCAGCTCCCATCCGGTTTAGGCACCAACACAATGGGACTAGACCAATCACTTTGGGACTCCTCTATCACCCCTAAGTTCAGCATTTTCTGTACTTCCTCCCGTATTGCCTCCCGTCGGGCCTCTGGGATCCGATAGGGTTTTAACTTCACCCTTTCACCGGGCGGGGTAATAATATCATGCTCTACCCCAGATGTTTGTCCCGGCAGCTCAGAGAACACCTCCTTGTTGCGAAGCACAAACTCCTTAACCTCCTGTTGTTGGGGTTGTGACAAGGTGGCTGCTATTCCAACCTCCGGAATCACGCAACCAGTTTGAGCTGGTGACCAAGTTTCTGCGACTAGGGACTCTCTATCCCTCCAGGCTTTCAACAGATTAACGTGATATATCTGTTCGGGCTTTCGCCTTCCTGGTTGTCTGACCTTGTAATTCACTTCGCTCACTTTTTCCATTATCTCGTAGGGGCCTTGCCATTTGGCAAGGAATTTACTTTCAACCGTAGGGACAAGTACCAATATCCTATCCCCCGGGGAAAAGGTACGGGTCTTTGCTCCACGGTTGTACACTCTCTGCTGTGCCAACTGCGCTTGGGCCAAATGTTCCTTCACGATGGGCATTACCTGTGCAATTCGATCTTGCATCAGGGCGACATGCTCAATCACACTCCTGTGGGGAGAACTTTCACTTTCCCAAGTTTCCTTGGCAATATCCAACAGCCCTCTTGGGTGTCTCCCATACAGTAACTCAAAGGGGGAGAATCCCGTAGAGGATTGGGGCACCTCCCTAATAGCAAACATCAAATAAGGAAGTAGACAGTCCCAATCCTTTCCATCTCTATCCACCACTTTCTTCAACATTTGTTTTAGGGTTTTGTTGAATCTTTCAACCAGCCCATCGGTTTGGGGGTGATACACAGATGTACACAATTGCGTCACTTTGAACAATTTACACAGCTCTTTCATAACCCGGGACATAAAGGGTGTACCTTGGTCCCTAAGCAGTTCTTTACAAATACCCACCCGGCTAAAAACAAGAGATAGCTCTTTGGCTATGGTTTTGGCCGAGGTATTTCTGAGAGGGATCGCTTCTGGATAACGGGTGGCATAGTCCATTATAACCAATATGTACTGGTGCCCCCTAGCGGACTTGATTATAGGACCTACCAAATCCATTGCGATTCTCTCAAACGGGACCTCAATGATGGGTAGAGGGACCAGCGGGCTACGGAAATGTGGCATCGGGGCCGACCTCTGACACACAGGGCAGGAGGAACAATAATTTTCTATGTCCTTCATCACCCCAGGCCAATAGAATCTCTGTAATACCCTCTCTCGGGTTTTCTCTGTCCCCAGATGACCTCCAAGAATGTGCCCATGGGCCAACTCCAACACCAACTTCCTGTAAGGTTTGGGCACCACAAGCTGCTCAACGGTTTCTTCTGCCCTTTTTGCCACCCGATACAGTAGGTCCTTCTCTACGCTGAAGTATGGGTAAGTGCAGGTATTATCTGGGTTCACTAACTCGCCATCTATTTCCACTACGTTTTCCCGTGCCTTTATTAGGGCGGGGTCTTTTAACTGTTCTGTGGCAAAATTTTCCCTGTGAACCTCCAGATCAGAAAACTCCACAGACGGTAGGTTTTCGTCTGAGGAGGTGGGCTCCTCTCCAGTTTCTTGAGTCTCCCCTGCCAATACTGACAAGGGAAATTCTGGAGAGTCCTCACCACTCTCAGAGGAGTTCTGGCTATCACATTCCTGGTACATAGGGGCACCAGTGGGGGGCTCAGGATCATCCCACAGTTCCCAGAACTTCGGAAAATCTCTTCCCACAATGGCATCATGCGGTAATTGAGATACTAACCCCACTGGATGAGAGAGGGTACCTTTGGGGGTCTCGAAACACACTGTAGTCACTGGATACTCTCGGGTGTCCCCATGCACACAAATAACAGCTACCTTGCTATTCCCAGAGACCTCTGTTTTAACTAATTCAGCCTTTATCAGGGTCACAAGGCTACCTGAATCCAGTAATACCACAACATTTCTACCATTAATACACATTTTGCATAAATGTTTCTCAGTTCCCCGAATGGCAGTGCATGCGACTGTCGCACACAGCGACTGACGTCTGTCCGTCAGAAAGTCACATTGCATGGGTTCCTCCACAACCGGGCAATTTGCTGCAATATGTCCCGCTTGCCGGCAGCGGTAGCAAACAATCCTTTTGGCTGCCTCTTGAGCCCCTGACTTCCCAGGCTGTTCTCGCCAAACTTTGGGTAGAGCTCCCACCCTCTCACTCTCTCCACCCTCACCCCTTGGAATCCTCTTATCCGCCCCTGGGGATGGTCTGGTCTTAGGGTGGAAAGTCCGAGAGTCTCTGGAAGAGGCCGTCAGGTTCTCTGTAGCCAAGTATTTCTCTACACGATCCACAAGACCACTGGCCGTCTCTGGGTCTCCATGGCTTACCCACTTTTGGATGGCAGTAGGAAGAGCTCTCAAAAACCGATCCATTACAACACGTTCCACAATCTCTGGTGCGGACAAAGTCTCTGGCTGTAGCCACTTCCTGCTCAGGTGAATGAGATCATACATTTGAGACCTGGGGGGTTTTCCAAGCTGGAAAGTCCAGTTATGCACACGCTGAGCCCGGACAGCCAGGGTGACACCCAGCCTTGCCAATATTTCAGCTTTTAGCATCACATAGTCTTTTGCTTGGTCAGGCTCTAGGTCATAGTAAGCCTTCTGCGATTCACCAGTTAACAGAGGAGCCACCAGTCCAGCCCACTGCTCCTCAGGCCACTTTTCTCTTTCAGCAGTCCTTTCAAATGTGGTCAAAAATACCTCTGGATCATCCTCTCCAGTCATTTTTGTCAATAAACGACTCACCCCAAAGGACGCGGTATTAGTGGGACGGCTTTCCTCACTGGTCTGCGGACGTTGCTGCATTACTGCTTCCATTTGTTGTAGTCTCTGCTCTTGCTTCTGTAACAGGTCTATGAAGCGGGCCTCAGATTGCTGCTGGGCTTGTTGATGAGCTTGCTGCTGGGCTGCAAGGCTCCTTTGCAAACCTGCATTTGTCTGCTGTTGATTGGCATTTGCTAGAGCCAGCTGTTTCAGTATCTCCTCCATGCTGGCTTAAAAAAAACTGCCACTGGTTCTCCACCAACTGTGAGGGGGTTAACTCGGTAGCGGGTGTGTGTGACCCCCTGGTTGGGCTCCCCACACAAAAACAGGGCCAGCAGACGGAGGTTGTGGTTTTCAAAATCAAAAGGTGCGGTTTATTTCTCTATGTACAGTGACAAAAACACAGCAAAGCCAAAAAGAAACATAAACAAAATAAATCCTGGTCAGTTTGACCTCTGACTAAACATGCAGGTTTCCTAAACTAACAACTGGGATCAGCCTGGTGCTGTCCTAGTCCCTAAGTCCCTGGTTTAGTAAAAGTCCAAACAAATAGCCACACAGGCTTTGCCTCACCGCACAGGGGTTCACTCTCCCTAGACAGTCCACACAGGTCTTGTTCCAGGCATGAGCTAACACCTAATGAATCTGGGAGTTTTTATAGAGGCCTTAAACGAACTGACAGGCTTCAGCTGGTCTCATCAACTCCCTGCCTGCACGACGCCCAGCCCTCTCCCTAGAGGTATGAGTCATCCATGAGCCTACTAGCCTCAGCTGGGCTTATACAACTCTCCACCCTAGTTGTAGAAGTCAGCATAAAGCCTGAATCTGGGAGAAATATATCTACCCCCCTGGATGCAACCAGGTGACTTTACCTTCCTGCTGTCACAATATATATATATATATATACATAATATAGAAATCAGTCAAGGGATTGCTTCACTTAAAATAATTTATTCAAAAATAATCACATACTAGTGAATTGCATATCATACCAGTTTCAATTCAACCGTTTTGGGCTGTAAAGCTTGCTCCCTTCTTCAGGGTGGAACAAAATTGTTATGACAAATTTCACATCTCTTTTATTTCACCACATTTCACATACCAGGAATCAATTAGATAATCATTGAAAAAATAAGTCAGAAAATAATTTGCATAACTTTATCCTATTCTTAGAGAGACAGTCTGACAAGATGCAATCACCCTCCAAAAGCACTATTATAAAAAACATATACGAGATAAATATGCACATATAAAAAGATATATGAAAAGATTTGTTATTTTTACCACCAATGGGTACATCCCATCCATTTAAATATAAATATCCATAATATGTATATCTTTTACTCATAAAAGAAGCCCAATATATCATCAAGTGTCCCCTTTGAATCATATGTATATATATATTACTCTTACATTATATCCCTGAGGAGCAAATCCAGGAAGATTTATTCTCTATAAATATAAATGAAAAACAAAGTCAGAGTTCAAACCTCTAGGCTGTAATGTATCAAGGCGATTTATCCATTGTACTTCCAATTTTCTTAATTTCAATTCCCGATTTCCCCCTCATCTATTTGAAGGAACCGCATCAATTACCATGTACCGGAGTTGTGAAACAGTGTGACCCATTTCAACAAAATGTCTTGCAAGGGGCAATTTTGTTAATTTATCCCTTTTTGAGTATTTATGCCTAGCTGTTCTCTCCCACATATAAGAGACCGCATGGACATTTTATTATATAGATGACATGATAATTGGTATGTATAATACCCTTTAATATCTATATACCATAAAACTGGAGGTTTTCATTTTTCACATTTTACAGCTTTCAGAATTTGTAAAAGACCCCCAAACCATACATACCATACATACCAGTAGAATAAAAAAATATATATGCCACTGATTTTTTGGCAGTGCAATGTTTACACAAATGTTTATCAAATCAATATTTCCGCAAAAAATACACTAAAATCATTAATAGTGTACATAAACACAACATAACAAAATTCCTGCTAAATTGCTACTAAAGCATCGTTCACATGTGGCATACTAAAGTGTACCCCCATGGAGGGCCATTGGGGGCCATGTTTACCCACACAGGGATGCACAGGTGTTCCATGCATCCCCATACAGGCAGTCCCATTTATGTCAATTGGGATGCAATGGCTGCACTGGCATAGCTGCTGTTCCCAATCTGACATCCATGTGGGTGTGGGTAAACCACTCCAAACCAGACAGTGTGAGCTCAGGGACATGCATGCGTTCCTACATGGATGTAAAATCAGGAGCAATGGCTCTGTTCATGCAGGTGCTACATCCCAAATGACATCAATGGGATGGCCTGCACAGAGATGCATGGAACATCTGTGCTTTCCTGTAAAGTAAGCTATGTATGCCCTGTGTGAACAAGGCCTTAGGTCCCTTTCACACAAGCAGACTGATCGGGTCTGCCTGTCCGTTTTTCAGGCGGGCCCAATCAGACCAACTATTGTTCTCTATTGAGAGGCTGATGTAAATGGACATGTGTCAGTTTACACCCGCCTGCATCCGATCCAGTCCGCTAAAAACAGATGGATGGGGATCCCATTCCCCATCCATCTAGCATATCGGATCAGATGGTATTGGTTGGAAATGGACAGGCGGTCTGTTTAAACCTGACCGCCATATAGAGAACAGCGGCTGAGTCCATGTGTGCTCTGCATCAGCGGAGTGGACGCAAACCTGTCATCCGCCTGCTCAGCAGGGATCAGCAGACAGATCCCCCGCCGAGCAGGCGGATCTGCTTGACAGAGTCCGCTCCATGTGAAAGGGGTCTTATCAGGAGCGGCTAGTCCAATAGGGGAGCAGGGGCGTTTGTATGATTTTTTTCAAGCCGCATGATTAGAGCCTGAGGCTCTAATTGGCTTGAAAAAGGTTGGGTTTAGGGCTCAGAGCATTGCACCCCAAACCCACCCACTTGTGACAATAGCAAATTAATATTCGCTATTATCTTCTGGCTTCCCCTCCTGGCCAATCAGGATGAATCAGGTTGACCGGGAGGAGAAGCTGAGGATGCTGTGAAGGGGTGGGGAGGACCGTCGCCATGGAGGGGTGAGTCCAGGGGGGGGGGCTGTCACCGTAGAGGGGTGAGTGTGGGCGGACCTGGGGGGTCTTACTATGTTTGTTTTTTTATTTTATTTTTATTTAATAAAAAAAAAAAAAATTGAAAGGGGGAATCTTTGGTGAGATAGAGGTCTAAACAGACCCCCACATCTCTTTTTTTGAGACAGAGAAAGGGACTAAAGATAGTGATTGGACTATCTGTATAGAGATTCCATTCATTCATAAAATGACAGTCTAATACATTGTAACACTCGCGGTTACAATGATCAGCTGTCAGTGGATATGGGCAGCGATTACTGCCTATATCCATTGTACAGAGGGGGGTTTGGTACCCACATGTATACCAAGTCCCTTCAAGACACAGGGCGGGGGCAGTATGGGGATGATCAGAGGTATTGGGGGGACACATCTGGATCCCCCCCCAAGCCCCATGAAGCACCTGAAGCTGGCGGGAGTGACAGAGAAGGGATGCCGGCTAATGATGGTGGCTGCGGTGAGGGGGTTTGCTGGGGGGGGCGGATCGGGTGGAGGGGGTGTAATCAGTGCTGGGGGAGAAGGTGGTGAAGGGGATAGGAGAGGAGAGTGTGGGGAGTAGTTTTAAGTGAAAGTTAGCGGCTGAAGGTGGAGAGGCGGTGGCATGGGTGGGGGGTGCGGTCACATTAGGGGTTAATAACTCTGATCAGCGGGTTGTAAGACGCTGATCAGAGTTATAGAATTGTTCATAAAAGTCTGCTGAACAATTATGATATAAGTTTATGGTCATTAAAGTGACCATAAGCTTATAGGAGAGTGAAATATGAGGTCCCTACGGCGTACAAACTTGGCCACCTGCGCGCACTTTTTAGGTCTGTACCTGGCAGTGAAAGGGTGGCAAATAATGGTGTGTACTGACTTCTATTTAACCTCCCTGGCGGTATTCCTGAGTGTGGCTTGGGGTGAATTTTTCATGCCAAAAGCGGTAACCCCAAGCCACACTTGGGATCACATTGCAGGTTCCATGTAGAGGTTACTTACCTTGTCCCCTGGATCCTGCGATGCCTCCCCGCTGTGATCTACGAACCGCCGTGTCTCGCTCGATTCACAGTGCCAAGCTCCGTTCCCTGCAAGCGATGCACGGGGACGGAGTTCGGCACCAAATTCAAAAAGTAAAAAACACATTATAGAAACAGTATACTGTAATCTTACAGATTACAGTACTGTATCAAATAATTACACATCCCCTTTGTCCCTAGTGGTTTTTCCAGTGCCCTGCATGCAGTTTTATACTATAAATACTGTTCTTTCTGCCTGGAAACTGGAGATTGTCCGTAGCAGCCAAAAAGTGTCCCTTTACATCAAAAGTGGTTTTAGACCAGCTAGAAAACAGCAATAATAAATTAGAATCACTTGAAAAATTGAACGATAGTGATTTGTGGGGAAATCCGTCATCAAACACTGAGGGCCAGTTCCGTTCAGTTCCGTGTGCTTTTTTTCTGCACAAAATGCATGCACTGTATTTTCCGTGTATTCCAATGGCTCTAGTTGGCTCTAGTTCACACCATGCAGTCAGTTTCTGGTCAGTTTCTGCACCGGAAACTGCCCGGAAACTGACTGCATGGTGTGAACTAGAGCCAACAAGAGCCATTGGAATAAATGGAAAACACTGTGCATGCATTTTTAGTGCAGAAAAAATGTGCACTAAACTGAACGGAACTGTGTCTGGTGTGAACTGGCCCTTAAAGTAATGACAGCGACAATTCTGCAACTGAGCAAATTTCAGTGTTTTAGATTTGATTACATCATTGAATAATTTTTATTATTATTATATTATTATTTGTTATAATTATTTATAGTTATTTATTATATTATAATTAATTATTTTGTATTTCAAACTTTATCATACCCAGGATGTCTACTAGACTCTTGTTTGGACAGATTTAAGTGAGTTATTTCTAAGAATTACAGGCCTACAATATAAAAAGCCAAATTTCCATGCAAAACAATTGTACCAATTGTAACAATTGTACCACTTTCAGCATCAAAAATCTGACATAATCATACCGCCAGGGAGGTTAACATGAGTTTGAATGTGATTGCTTAATTCTGAACACTGCTTCATCCCCAGTTATAAGAGGGTGTGCACACTTAGGCAATCACATTATTTTTGTATTTTATTTTTACTTCCCCCCTAAAATATTTCAGTTTGTTTTTCAATTGAGTTGTACAGTTTATAACTCACATTAAAGTTAGAAAAAGATCTGAAATTATAATTTTTTGTCTCATTTATTTTTTTAACATTCAATTTTTTTTCAAATTCATATCTTTAAATTCAGTTTCTAGCTAGTAAACCTCCAAGAATAAACCTATTCACCCATAGGGGAGCAAACTGTGAACAGGTCTATTCTAACATGAATAAACAAAAGAGAGAACAGGATGTCGTCAAGTAAATCAATGTATTCTAGCGAGTCAAACCAATCAGGAAATTAAATCAGCATAAGTCTCTGCAAGGAATAAGTGATACCAACAGGCTACCTAGTGGTATGTAAGAATGAGCGTACAGGGGGCGTGGCTTGGCGTGCAGCGGAGATGGCAGCTTGCTAGAGGAGCTCCAGAGGATTTGCAGCCAGAAGCCCATTTTTCAGCACAACTCACCCCTAATAATGAGCAAGCTGAACTACCGAACACCCCACACCAGATCCCGACAAGCATTGGCGGCTTACAAGGGGAGGAACATCGGAAATCTTTAAAAATCAGTCACTCTCTAGGTCCGGAGGGTCTGGAACTAAGATGGCACCGACTTGTGCCTCAGAGGACTTCAGTGAAGACTCACAATCAGCTCCAGAGGATAACCGTAGGGGACCTCCACACTCCAATCTCCCCCTAACATACGCTGACATAATGGCAGCGGACATTAAATCCTCCTTCTCAGCGGCCATCACTGATCTTAAATCCAGCCTGCTGGTATTGAATGATCGTATGGCCACAGCTGAAACGGCCGGGAAACACAGGGAGAAAGCCATTAAAAGACTTGACAGAGTAACAGCCTCTAATTCTAACCATTTTATTGAAATGAATAGACACCTGGAAGACCTCGATTACAGAGGGAGAAGGAACAATATTAGGGTCAGGGGGATCCCCGAGACAGTGGACACTGATCAAGCCCGCAGGAATGACCAGATCATATTTAATGAAGAAACCATAATGCTCTTTCACGATTTGTCTCAAATCACACTAAAGCCCTGTACACACGATCGGATATCCGATGGATTCTAATCCGATGGATTTTTCCATCGGAAATCTGATGAAACTGTCTTCCATCAGTCTTGCCCACACACCATCAGTCCAAAAAAACCAACCGCACCAAAATGACGTGACGTACAAGTTCAAATCTAATGGCGCCACCCTTTGGGCTCCTTTTTCTGATTTCGTGTTACTGCGTGTTAGTAAAGGTTTGGTGAGAGACGATTTTCAGATCGTTTTCTGGTGTTCAGTTTGTGCTTGTGGGTTCGTATTTGTCATTCAGTGCGTGCAGTCAGGTCGGTTACTGTTTTGCAGCGCCTCCTTGGCCGTTCGTTACTGTTTTTCAGGTCGTTCTTCTCGGGCCTTTCTGTTCCTCATTGCGTTCTGTTTGAGTTCGTTCTGACCAGCCGACCGGTTTAAAGCCATGTTTGAAGTACGTTCTCGTTGTAGAGCTCGTGCTGGCTATGGACTTGGTGTTGTGGTTAACACTGTAACCCGAGTATAGTCCATGAACAGGGTGAGGAGGAGTTCATGGACCAAGAATTGGTTGCTCCAGCGGGACCAATTCTCTCATATGCCTCTGCTGCGGGAAATCCATGAGAATAATCCTGATGATTTCAGGAATTATCTCCGGATGACGGACCATCTGTTGGATTTGCTGTCCCCCTATAACACGAGGCAGGACACTGTGATGCGCCAGGCCATCACTGCCAAGCAGAGGCTTATTGCCACGTTGAGATACCTGGCGACTGGGAGACGCTTGCAGGACCTCAAGTTCTCAACAGGCATCTCCCCCCAGGCTCTTGGGATCATTTTACCTGAAACGCGTTCTGCCATCATACAAGTCATGCAGAAGGACTATATTAAGGTAATTTTTATCCTTTAACATCACATTATATGTTTTGATTGTTTGCTAAAGTATTGCATTTCTTTCATCCTTCCCAAATTGCCATGATTGTAAGATTCTGGGAATGTCCCCTTTCTCCCCATGCATGTTTTTTCTTTTATATTTTTCAATTTTTGGCCTACATGCCTATTTCCCTTCACTAACCTCTCCTGCATGCTATCCTGGGCCCATATACACCTAGCCTAGTCTGTTCCAATGGCCCATCAGCGGGGGTGAGTCATCTGATAAGTGGGCCTTCTATTTTTGTGTTTAAATACTCCTAATAAATGTTATACTGACGTTGGCCAAGAATGTATTTGGGTAATCTGCTTGCAATGTAATGTGCAAATGAATAATTTCTTCTTTTTGTTTGACTCCACAGTTCCCTTAATCGCCACAGGAATGGCAGACTGTGGCCTTCCAATTTGCCCAGAGGTGGGATTCCCCACAATTGATGGGGCAATTGATGGGAAGCACGTCCACATAGTGCCGCCACCCCATTCGGGGTCTTACTATTATAACTATAAAGCTTTTAATAGTATAGTGTTAATGGCTGTGGTGTCGGCACGCTATGAGTTCCTGTATGTGGATGTGGGGAAGAACGGCCGGGTGTCGTGCAGACGGAGTTCGCTCACCGTCTGCAGTCTGGGGGCCTGGCACTGCCTCCAGATGCAGACAACGTGGATGGACTTCCCTTTGTGTTTATAGCGGATAAAGCCTTTGGACTGGGACCACACCTGATGCGGCCATTCCCACAGAGGACCCTCACCCCGGAGAGGAGGGTTTTTAATTACCGGCTGGCCAGAGCTCGGAGGGTTGTGGAGAATGCCTTCGGCATAATGGCCCATAATGGTTCCGCCTGTTTCTGACAGCCATACACATGGCGGAATACAAACTCAATCACATCATCTTAACCTGCTGCATATTGCATAATTATATGAAACAACACACTCCTTCATATCTATCTACTGTTGGGCCAGAGGCCGGTGTATCAGACATGCACAATCTTACTGGCCTGGACACTGGCCGTACTGGCTTGGCCCCCCAAAGTGCCCGT
Organism: Rana muscosa; assembly: GCA_029206835.1. Classification (NCBI taxonomy): domain Eukaryota; kingdom Metazoa; phylum Chordata; class Amphibia; order Anura; family Ranidae; genus Rana; species Rana muscosa. The sequence goes on from CM055122.1 coordinate 1,174,784,448, forward strand.
GAAGTACGTGATAGGGGGGCCATCGCAATGCCAGACCATATTTGAAACCGTTTTAAAAAAAATAAAAAAATTTTTTGGGGAAAACCTTCTTTTGTCATAATTTATTTTTTATTATTATGAGTCTCCCAGGTTATCATAGTACACTTTGTAGTAGTGCCAAGTGTATTTGTCCTTAGTAAATATCCACAATTGTCACACTTAAAAACCTGACCTTTCCCATTTTAGATAACTGATATTGAGCATAGAAAGAACAAGCCACACATTGTTGAGTGTCCAAAATATTTTTTACTCTGTGCACAACATGTGCAGTAATTATTTTTTTTTAATTGGAAACCAACTTTATTGAAAAGTATGCATGGTACATAAATCAACATAAGCCAGTATGGCCAATATAATAGTACATACATGAACACAGTGAAGCATCTGTGTGTCACAAAGATAATAACAGCAGTGAAAGTAGAGCCGGTATACAACAAAAACAAAAAATCAACATGTCAGGTACACGTTTCACCATCCGCCATCCATCTGTCCCAGACCTTCTCATACTTTAGCGGACACCCTCTATGTACATAAATCAGTTTTTTATATGGGAGAGCATCGTTAACCGCCTTTTTCCAGCACTGAACTGTAGGGGGCAGGGCCTGCATCCAATTACGGGCCACTACTTTTCTTGCCAAGAATAGCGTCTCATGTAAAAAGGTACGGAGGGGTTTGTCGGCATCCAAGTCTGGCAACAGGCCAAGTAGGCACATCTTTGGGTCAAGGGTAGCAGGGGAGCCCATCTGATCGTGTAGGAAGCGTATCACCTGTGTCCAATATGCCTGAATGGTAGGACAGAACCATATGAGGTGGTAAAAGGAGCCCGGGGTATGGTCACAGAGGCGGCATCCTGGATTGTACGTGGGCCTGAAACGTGCCACTCTCTGAGGGGTCAGATATGTTCTATGTATAATGTACAGCTGTGTGAGGCGGTCCGACAGCTTGGGGGAAACCTTTTTCACGTCCTCCAAAATCTCGCCCCAGTCCTCATCCTCTATAAGTCCAACATCCGCCTCCCATCTAGTCTTAGCAGTATAGGCCAATGCTGTGGTGCTAGGGAGACGAATGGCGGAGTACAAAGTGGAGATGAGCTTAGCAGGCACATTACCCGTGACTATGTCCACTATGGAGGGAACTGCCAGGGACGGGTAAGAGCCAGAAAACTGGGCCTGTATGGCGTGACGGAGTTGCAAATACCTGAAGAAAAGGCAATTGGGGAGGGAAAATTCGTCCTTCAGCATTTGGAATGACTTAAGGCCTGAATCGGTCATGATCTGGTGTATGTATAAGATCCCATGGCGTATCCACGCCGCGGGGTCCGGAATGGACAATAATTCTGGCAAGCATGTATTGTACCAGAGAGGGGTATGAGAGTGTACCCTTGGGGTCCCAGTTCTCTGCAGTGCCGCCCGCCATACCCTCCGGTGGTGAGTCAACATGTCTGCTGTGCGTTGGGGGGGGCATCTTGTCAATGGGGCTCTTAGGACCGATTGAAGTGGGGTGTGGGCCGAGTCATCTGGGTGCTCACAGAGTAGTGTCTGGTATCTCGTTAGTTCATGTTTATCAAAATAATAGAAGTGGGACAGCTGGGAGGCAAAATAATAATCCTGAAAGTCAGGGAGAGCAGCTCCTCCCAACGTCACAGGGTTCTTCAGGATTCTCCAGGATAATTTGTGTCTGCCATGACCCCAAATAAATGAATTCAGGATGGATTCAATTGTCCTGAAAATTTTTTGTGGTATATAGAGGGGAGCATGCCAGACCAAATAGAGTATCTTGGGAAGGAGTATCATCTTAACTAAGCTGACGCGACCCATAACACCCAGGGGTAGTCTGGCCCAAGTCTGCGTCTTGTTCTTGATCAGAGCAAACAGGGGTTCAGTGTTCAGTAGTTTATAATCTGAGAGCGATCTAGTGACCTGTACGCCAAGGTATTTAATCTGGGAGACCCTTGGGAGAGCCAGAGGAGGGGACGCGAACGAGGAGGGGAAATGGTCAATCGGAAGGATCTGGGACTTAGCCCAATTAATACTCAGACCCGAATGGCCACCCATACGTTCTATGGACTGGAGGGCTGCTATAAGAGAAGGACCGGAGTCCGCCAGATACAAAAGTGTGTCGTCGGCATATATCCCAATCTTTTCTTCCAGGTTCCCCATCCTGAGACCTCGGATGCAAGTGTCCGCACGGACCATTATGGCCAACGGCTCCACAGCCAATGCGTAAAGCATGGGGGAAAGGGGGCAGCCCTGCCGGGTCCCCCTCTCCAGCGGGAACTGGTCAGAAAGCCAACCATTCACAAACACTCTGGCCCTCGGGGATTGATAGAGGAGTTGGGCCCAGCGAATAAAGCTGGGGCCAAATCCAAATCTTGAGAGACACTCCCACAGGTAGTTCCACTCCATGGAGTCGAAGGCCTTGGCGGCATCCAGCGCCACCACGACCCTCGAGCCAATTTCATCATGGGACCCCTGAAAATTCATAAATAGGCGGCGAATATTCATGGCCGTGTTCTTCCCTGGCATAAAGCCGGTTTGGTCAGGGTGTATCAATGACAGAATAACCTGGTTAAGGCGGGAGGCTAGAATCTTAGCTAATATTTTAATATCTACCTGCAACAGGGAAATGGGCCTATACGACTCCGGGTATTTAGGGTCCTTTCCGGGTTTGGGAATTACGACTATTTGGGCTTCTCGCATAGATGGGGGTAGAACTCCTGAGTCAAATATAGATTTATACAGGTACTTAAGTTCAGGGATTAGGATTTCAGAGTAGGTGGCATAGAATTCAAGAGGTAGGCCATCCAATCCTGGGGCCTTGGATGAGGCCAGACAGGAAATGGCCTCGGAGATGTCCTCCTCAGTAATAGGGGCTTCCAGAATTTCAAGCTGGTCGTCTGTCAGTTTAGGGAATTGAACTCCCGCTAGGTAGTCCCTGGTGTCTTGGGGAGTGTGGGTGACCCTGGAAGTGTAGAGTGCACGGTAGAATCTCCCAAATTCCTCCGCCACCAGTTGCGGATCGGTGATGTCGTCCCCCTGCGGGTCGGTCAAGGACACCACCACAGGGGGACGCATATCCAAGTGGGCGAGATATGCGAGCAGTTTGCCCGATCTCTCTCCATACTCAAACACCCTCTGTCTACAGAAGAAGATACGTTGTTTAGCCTTCTCTATGTGCAATTGGGAGACCTGGCGCGCCTGAATCTTTAGATTGTTGGCCGCGCTGGGCGAGGGGTCCCGGTGGAACGCCTCCTCCAGCGCCTGCAGGTGCTCCGCAGCCTGCTGGACAATAAGTGTTGATGACCGTTTAAGCCTGTTAATACGTGTGGAAAGTAGGGAACGAGCGTGAAGTTTAAACATTTCCCACACCACATCATGCGTGGCAGTGTCCCTGTTGGCCGTAAAATAGTATTGCAATTCTGTGGGGATGTCATCCTGGTCCTGCAGGGCAGTCAGCCAGAACGGGTTTAGCCGCCAAGAAGGAGCAGGGGAAGCCTTCAGGAGCTGGATCGTGACCCAGTAGGGGGCGTGATCCGAGAGTACTCTCGGAGCAAAGCCCACATCTCCTAGCTTAGGCAGCAGGGACATTGAGATAAAAACAAAATCAATTTGTGACATTGTGTTATGACTGGCTGAAAAGCATGAGAAGACTTTAGTGTGCGGGTGTCTGTGGCGCCAAGTGTCGACAAGAGCAAAGTCGGTCATTATGCGGTGCAGTCTGGTATGGGTCGGTGGGTTAAGGGGGGGATCCAGTGTGCCCAGACGGTCCAGAGCGGGGATCAGGGTCATATTGAAGTCCCCCATCCACACTGCCGGTACGGAGGGGTATTGTGTCATAAAGGCAAGGCCTTCCTGAATTACAGCTGAGTTGTACGGGGGGGGGAATATAGCAGGCAAGTAGCAGGATAGGAGACCCATTAATGGTGGCGTGCATAAACACATATCTGCCCTGCTGATCCGTGCGGAGCAGTATAAGCTCAAAAGGTACCCGTTTGGCAACCAGGACCGATACTCCTCTGGAATATGAGGTGTGAGTGGCATGATAAGCCCACCCCACCCAAGGTTTTTTAAGGGAGGATTGCAAGTGGCCCGTTACATGGGTCTCGACCAGTGTGATAATGTCAGCTCTCTGAGATTTGAGAAATGTCAGGACCGCTGTGCGTTTGATCTTATTGCGTAAGCCTCTAACATTCCACGTGAGGAACTTCAGGGAACTCATGGTGGGTATATGGTGTGTATAATAGACCGCAGCCAGACCAGGACCAGCAGAGCAGATAAGGACACATCAGACAGTACAGAACACATCAGCAACCAATATTGATAGTGCATGTATGACAATGACATAGTACCTTTAGCAGAAATAAACAATTGTGAACATAGTGGCAAATAAAAAACAGCCAAAACATTTCCCCTCCCTCCCAGTCCAGTGCCACCCCAACTCGGCATGAACATAGTATCCCAAAACCAGGTATCAACCGGGGACATCCAACGTGAAAAAAGCATTGGAGGCGAGGGACTTAATTTCAAAGGGACATAGATACCTGTGATGAACAGAAAACAAAAAAGGAGGAAAAAACAATCAGGTAAACGGGGGGAGTGAAAAAAGTCCATAGAGAACCTAGGGGGGCGACTTCTTCTCTGAGAAGTGCATGGGGTGTAGGGGCCACAAAAGCACAACACCATTGCAGCCGTGCAGAAGGGAGCCCCGCCTGCCATCAGGGTGGTACGTAAAGTAGGATAGGAAGTTCCAGCAACGTTCGGTAAGCTGCCCTCTACAAGCATCTCCCATGCGTGGGGAGAACGGGGAATTAACAGTTAGGTCACCCGAAGGTGGCGAGCATGCTGTGAGATCCGAGGAGGGGCGGAAAAGGCTTTTAGGTCTGTCTCCCCCGTCCCGGCGGAGGGCACCCACTAGCAACAGAGCAACCGTGAGGCGAATCACCAGGGCACGAACAGGGAGTGCCACCGGCACAGGGGGCAGCAGGGGAGAGAAAAGAAAAGTACTCACAGCTCCCAGACAGCGCGGTATGCTCAATCTCGCCGATCTCTCCGGTCAATCCAAGTGGATGCCGACTCTGGGTCCTCGAAAAAGTGGGTCCGACCGTCGCACTCCACACAAAGCTTTGCAGGGTACAGCATGGCGTATTTGAGGTGTAGAGTGCGGAGGCGCTTCTTAACATCCTGGAACCTGGACCGCTGCCGTTGCACCTCATTGGAGAAGTCCGGGAAGACGGCAACACGAGCATTGGTATGGGGGATATTCCCCTTCTCTCTGGTTAGGCGGAGGATCTTGTCGCGATCCCTGAAATTAAGGAACTTCGCTATCAGGGTACGCGGTGGAGCTCCTTGGGGAGGAGGGCGGCCAGGGATTCGATGAGCTCTCTCCACTGCAAACATTACCGAAAATGCGTCTCTGCCGAAGGTTGAGGTTAGGAGGTTTTCAAGGAAGCTCTCCGGATCGGTGCCCTCAGCAGACTCAGGAAGACCGATGAAGCGGAGGTTACATCTCCGAAGGCGATTTTCCATGTCATCCTGTTTTGCGCTAATCTGTTGTAACTGGCGGCGCACCTCATCGGTGGTATGTTGTAAAGGGTGTAAGATATCCTCTGCTCTGCTAATACGGGTCTCCGTCTCCGTCACGCGGTCCCTGAGGGTAGAGAGATCCTGCCGGATAAGGGACACATCAATTTTTACCTCCTCGATCTTGGTGGTAAGCGTGCTCTGGCACATGGCGATGGCATCCAGTAATTTGTTAGTAGCCACCACAGAGTGATCCGCATCCAGGAAAGCAGCAGCGCCGTCTCTGACCTGCCGATCCCCCTCCTCAAGCCGGCGGTATCTGGCCAGTTTATCGATGGCTTCAGAATTATTTTTAGACGGAGACATGCTGTAAGGCGACAGGGAAGATCCCTGGGTGCACCAATATGGCCGCTGTTAAGGAGGCCGGGTCCTCCACAACCTCCCCCCCACCGCTGCCCAGGGACGGCCCAACGTAGGCAGCAGGTCACTCTCAAGCAGCTGTAATGGCAACAGGCTGCATGCAGGGGAATCTGAGCTCAGGGGAGTCAGGGAGGCCTGTAATACTTGCCAAAGATGTCTCCGGGTGGAGCAAGATGGCCGCCATTCCGGGAGTCAGGCCGAGACCGCGGTCCGCTCACACAGCAGGTGCAGAGTGCAAAGACACCCCAGCAGCTGCAGCAGGTAATCCGGGGGCCGATGTAGAAGAGGATGGAGCCCAGTGCGCCCAGGGAGGCAAGAAGAAGTGTCCAGGGCCGCCGTCGGGAGGGCCAAGATGGCCGCCGAACCAGGAACTAGGCCGAAGCCGGGGCCTTTCCTGAAGCAGATGACCGGGAAGCGCCGCGACGGCAGTGGCGGCAAACCAGCGGGCTAACAGGCTTCAGGAACCACAGGGAGAGCAGGACACGTCCTCGGATGTAGGAGATGGCAGGAACCGAGCAGGATGCAGGCAGGATGGTAGGTTAGGAGTATGGGCAGACGGAGCTCACATCACATGCGACCTATCCCATTGCTATCCAGGCCACGCCCCCCATGTGCAGTAATTTTTTATTCAAAATACAATCTTGACATTTTGGCCTCCAAATTTTGGAGAATTTTTAATTTTTTGTGTTTGCAGAAACATGTATGGGTCAAAAAATAAAAATAAACAAAAAAAAGGAACTTACAAAGTTCAACCTTAAAAATATAAACATGAGATGGGGTGATGTCACCCCTGAACCATCCAAAAATTAGAAGATGCACACAGTTTTTGATGTGCACAATGGGTTTTTTAATCCTGATCCCATGGTGAAAGTCAACATGTGCTATCTGCCATCATGGGGGATCAATAGACGTGTTTTGGGGGTGCAAACCCTTCCTCTCAGCTACTTGAGTAGCGAGGAAAAGGTTGCACCCCCAAAACATGGACATAGATATCCTGTGACGGCAGATAGCACATGTTGACACACTGTGTGCATCTTGAAATTTGGGCTTGTGTTAAAACAAATGCCAATTTTTGCTTACATAAGAAAGCTAAAAGGGGGGGGGGTGTGGTTCAGACTATTCGCCCCATAATATCAATGATGTTTTTATATTTTTGCTCAATCACATTCATCCTTTTCCTCATAATGTCCATTTCGCTACTACATTCCATTATTTCTTGAATAACGATTTGGGCACTAGCACTTGAGAATGGAGTAGTAGGAGTTTCTGACACACCACCATGTTCATCCCCTAAAAATATAAATATGCAGGCCTACATCTCTTTTTACCAGAAGCTGTGGTGACAGACACTGACCTGTTGTGGTGATAAGCTCCACCTCTCCTTCCTCCACCTCTGCTTCCTCCACATGCTGATCTTGGGGTTCTTTTGGATCTTGGGTTTCTTTATGTGGTCTGTGCTTCCTAGGCTCCTCACATTGATGTCCTCCCAGTCTCCTCTCCCCTATGAGAATGAAACAATCAAAAGGTATCCTTTATAGAGTTGAGCGGACACCTGGATGTTCGGGTTCGACGGGCTCGGCCGAACTTCGGAAAAAAGTTCGAGTTCGGGACCGAACTTGACCCCGAACCCGAACCCCATTGAAGTCAATGGGGACCCAAAATTCTGAGGACTATTCACACTTGTTTCCTGTGCTTAGAACTGTCCCTGCACAAAGCGTAATTTCTGAAGGAAAAAAATCATTTAAAACTCACTTGCGGCTATAATGAATTGTCGGCTCTCGGCAATACATAGAAAAGTCATTGATAAAAAAAAATGTGTGGGGGTTCCCCCAAATTCAATTACCAGGCCCTTCAGGTCTGGTATGGATTTTAAGGAGAACTCCACCCCAAATAAAAAAAATGGCGTGGAGTTCCCCCCATGAATCCAGACCAGACCCTTTATCCAAGCATGCAACCTGGCAGGCCGCAGGAAAAGAGGGGGGGGACGAGAGAGCGCCCCCCCTCCTGAATCGTACCAGGCCACATGCCCTCAACATGGGGAGGATGTCCCCATGTTGATGGGGACAAGGGCCTCATCCCCATAACCCTTGCCTGGTGGTTGTGGGGGTCTGCGGGCAGGGGGCCATTTCACAAATAAAGTGTAAAAAATGTTTTAAAAAAATACACAGACACCGTTGGGAAAGTCCTTTATTAAAAAAAATAAAAATGAAAAAAAATAAAAACATTCCAGCTATGAAATCCAGTGTCCCACGGCGATCCGATGTCCGGCGCTGTCCACACAAAATGTCATTGGCTGAGCCTGAGCGGACCTGATGGGGAACTTCCTCTGCAGTATAATAAATGAATAGACCCGCCCCTTCTAAAGTTCCCCATCAGGTCCGCTCAGACAATGACGTAGGTGTAAGGCTGAGGACCTGCAAAACAAAGAAAACCCCCTTGGATGTGGGACTTTGGAAGTGACTGCAAACACACAGGAGTATATAAAAAGTATAAATTCAATCAATGAGTACAAAAAACAAAGAGACAATCTGAATTAAAAATCACATGTAGTTTGTTCAGATCCAGAAAGCTAAGTAAATTGATAAGGAGAAGGTTGGACATTTATGATCAGACCCAACAGCTGTTTCGGTAAGCCCTTCTTCAGGGGTGTTGTAGACATAAAGGTCAAAGGTTGTCTATGGAGAGACATATTCTGTTATATATACAATTGTTACATAATATAGATTGGTATCTTGTTATGTACATATACAAGAGACAATATAGTTACAACAAATGTTTGCTTACAGAAATTTCCAGGATTAGTTCAACATTCCATGTGTCAACCGGTCACGTGCATTGTTAATGATGTGAACACAGGGGGAAAAAACACCCCATAGAGGGGGCTCAACTATTGAGAGAGTCCAGAGGCCTCCAACAAGGGTCCCCAAATGATGATGGGCGGTGGGACTGAGGAAAACTCTATGTACGTTAATGAGTGTGTGCACTAAAAAACATTGAAAGAAAATAAAAATAGCAAATTAGCAAGCCCACAATTAATACTCAAGTGGATTTCAATGTAAGAAACACCCTATCTTAGCCATCGAAAAATGTGCATCCAAGAATATAATTAAACAGTCTATACAATACCATTCAGATCACGAAAACATACGGCAAGGAGTTGGATATATAAATTGTTGCTTATATACCGTATATACTCGAGTATAAGCCGAGATTTTCAGCCCTTTTTTGGGGGCTGAAAGTCCCCCCTCGGCTTATACTCGAGTCATCGAAATTTTTACATTGTAAATATTACCTGTAAAGAAGTTGCGGCTGCAGCGTCCATCGTTCAAATTCCGCGGCGTCCATCGTTCAAATTCCGCGGTCTCTTCCTGTTCCTTCCTTGATAGGCGAGTCTCAGCAGACACTCTCCGCCTATCATGAACGTTCTCTCATCCTCAGTTTTCCAGCAGACGTCTGTGATTGGCGGAACACCCAACACAGTGTCTGCTGGGAAAACTGAGGATGAGAGAATGATCGTGATAGGCGGAGAGTGTCTGCTGAGACTCGCCTATCAAGGAAGGAACAGGAAGAGACCGCGGAATTTGAACGATGGACGCCATGGAATTTGAACGATGGACGCTGCAGCTGCAACTTCTTTACAGGTAATATTTACAATGTAAAATAGGGAACAGCGAGCTAGGGAACAGTGGGGCATCGGCTTATACTCGAGTCAGTAAGATTTCCCAGTTTTTTTGGCAACATTAGGTACCTCGCCTTTTACTCGAGTCGGCTTATACTCGAGTATATACGGTAACTAAGCAACAGATAGTAAAAGCCTCCCTGTAGATAAACTTTGAAAGTTTATTTGGCTAGGAAAGGGCTGTTATTTGCATAATGGAAAAAGTCCAAGATAGGCAAATAAAAGAAATACAAAGCAAAAACAGATCAAAAAATTGTTGTTATTGATTGAAAAGAGATTAAATATTATTGGTTGAATAGACATATAATACTACTAGTATTGTGTCATATTGTATGTATTTTTACTCTTCCCAGCCACCAGAGGAGAAGCCCTCGAGAAATGGACGGTAGCTAATGAGTTTGTTCAACCCTGGTGGCAAAGTAGCATTCAGAGTAAAAATCCACCTAGTCTCTCTTTGTAAAAGACTTCTGTTCCAGTCACCCCCTCTATTGCTGGGATGTATCCTATCTAGAATTAGAAATTTAATTCTAGGGATTCTACTGTTGTGGGTGTCTCTAATGTGACGCCCCAAGGGGAGATCTGGGTCACATTTCCTCATGCAAGTAATGTGTCTGGCCGCTCTTTTGAAGAATGGCTGTTTAGTTTTGCCAATGTAGAACGCCCCACATTGGCAGGAGAGTAGATAAACGACTCCTTCCGTTTTGCAGTTAGCGAAGTGAATCGCTTTAAAGATTTTTCCATTTGGTAGAATTGCTTTTTTGTCAATGTTCATGTACTGACACAAGCTACTGTACAGCCTCCACATCAATAGGTACCCGGTCATCTACAGAGATCTGCACGGAATTCACCCGTGTATTCACTTTGTGTTAGACTGTCCTTTATTGAGTTAGTCTTGCGGTACGTGATTGATGGTTGGGCTGGCACGAATGGAGCTAATGATGGATCAATACTCAAAAGGTGCCAGTGTTTGGAAATGATTCTCTTGATTTGCTTGCTTTGTTTGCTAAATTTGGTGATAATACGTACGGTATTATGATCACCATTATCCAATCCAATAGTAGGTTGTTTTTTGGTCAGAAGTTGATCCCTAGATTTAAGGGTGGTTCTTCTGAATGATTTTTTAAGACTACTAAGGGAATATCCTCGTATTAGGAGGCGATCTCTTAAGGCATTAGCCTCTTTCTGAAAGGTGTCGTCATTTTTGCAATTACGGCGTAGCCGTAAGTATTGCCCAAATGGGATCGATTTGACTAATGATATTGGGTGTGCACTTTCCGCGTGAAGTATGGAATTACATGCTGTGTCTTTGCGATATAAAGCGCTTGTTAGTTTGCCATTTGTGTCCTTCAATATAGTGATGTCTAAAAAGTTAATAGACACATCACTATATGTCATAGTAAATTTTAAATTATAGGAATTGTCATTCATGGCATCCAGACAAGACAACAACAATTCTGGGGTGCCTACCCAGACGATAAATATGTCGTCGATATACCGACTCCAATTGACGATGGATTCAGTCAATGGCAGAAGAGTCTCTTCCGATAGGAAGCTCTGTTCCCACTCCCCCAGGTACAAATTGGCGTAGGATGGGGCACAGCAAGTCCCCTTTGCTATGCCCTGTACCTGGAGGTAGTGGGACCCATCAAAAGAGAAGGCATTGCAAGTGAGGATATGCTCAAGAGCAGAAAGCAAAAACAGATCAAAGGAGCGGTTATTGCGATGGGATTGAGATAGAGTGTGTCTGATAACCCCAATGCCCCGCTGGTGGGGGATGGAGCTATATAGTGCTTCAACATCAACAGCCACCAGCAGGGCATTGGGGGGCACAGACATCTCATCTAATTGATTGAGCAGGTGCATGGTGTCTTTGACAAAAGAGGGCAGGTTATTCACATACGGATGAATCTGTTTGTCAATAAATTTGCTAAAGTTTTTGGTGATACTACCACATCCTGAAACAATGGGACGTCCTGGAGGTATGGTTTGATTTTTGTGCACCTTGGGGAGGCTGTAAAAAGTGGGGATTCTGGGGTGGAGAGTTCTAATGTAATTCCAAATTTTTAAATTGATAGTCTTATTGGCATAAGCGTTATCAATCAGCAAATAAAATGCACTATTGAATTTGTCAATCTGAGTTCTTGAAATGTGTCTGTACCAGTCATTATTGTTTAATATTTTTAAACACATCTCCTTATATTGAGGATTCCCCATAATTACGATATTGCCCCCTTTATCTGCTGGTTTTATCGTCAGCTGAGTCTGTTTAGTCAAATTCTCAAGGGCCTTCTTTTCACCTCCGGTCAAGTTGGATGGAGTTTTACAGCGGGAATTACGTTTCTTATCTCTATCTTATCTCTATCTTTTTACATTTCTTATCTCTTATCTCTATCTCTAGTTGTCATAGTCAGAAAAGCTCCCAAGTTGATATTGGTACCTATAACTGGAAATTTATCTGATTTCTTTTTAAGGGAAGATTGTATTTTAGGTAGGATGACCTTCTTTGTGGTTGGTATATGAGTCAAGATGTGTAATCAGCTGCTTGAGTGTCCTCTCCTTTACACAGAATCTAGTTTACCATTTAACATTCTACTTACTTACAACACATCATCTAGACAACAATGTATATATAAACGTTGCTTAACGCCAAATAGGCATGACCACATGGATTTACGTGTATATGTGCAAAACATTACCAAAAATGAGTCCACTCAACTTCACATGAAAGTTGCCATTCTACAATATGAAACCAGACAATCCAAGCACATGGAGCAAAACATGCAAGAATACATATTCCAATTTGATTAAAGACAGTAAAAAAAAAAGCTTACTTTTGTCCAGGAATTTTTTAAGCTTCCTATACTGGTCCGGCTCCCTCAGCTTTAGGTCAGACCACCTTTTACGGAGCTGCTCCTTGGATCTCCTGACCCCAAATTTATTATAGAGACTCCTCGCCACTTTGTCCATTATTTTAGACTTCCTGAGATTAGGGGTGTTGTATGGCCCATGCTTCCCATCGTAATCCTTCCTCGGCAGGATGTCCACCATCTCCGCCATCTCAGCAAATGACATATTAGTCGCCTTGAATCTTTTATTCCTGGATCGGGACGTTCCCGCCTCCGGGCTTTCCTCGTCGGTACTTAATAATAAAGCACGCACCTGTGTCACCGCCATGTCGTCGTCTCCCACTGTGCGCCGAACGAGAAGGGGCGGGGAAATTCAGAAAAAGACCGTCATGGGTGGGCGACGTGGCCGGAGTTTCACGCATGCGCAGGGTATATAAAGGGTAACCAAGGTTGTGGTTGCGCGGAGTAAGGACGACCGGAAGTGCCGAACGAATCCTACTAAGGTAAGAAATTAACTTGGGGCATCAGTGGCCTATACTGGTTCATGATTGTAAAGGGATATATTGGGCTATGATTAGGACAATTGAAGCTGACCTCCTGTTTTTGTCTTGTGTTTTATCTTGTAGAGAGAACTATGCATAAATAGACGTGACGTGACGTTAATTTTTATAGAAAAGTATAAGGAAATGCGCAACCTCTGGGAGCTAAAAAATAGCTCCTACCATAATTGCCAAGTACGCAAGGCAACAATTGTTAAATTAGTGGAATATATGAAGACCTGGATCCCAGAGGCAGACTATACTATGATGAATAGTAAAATAAACAACATGAGGAATGCGTACAAAAAACGCTATAAAGAAGTGCATGCTTCTATGAGATCAGGAGCAGCAGCAGACAAAGTAGTTAAGCCCAATCTGTGGTACTACAAGCATCTGCAATTTCTGGATGACCAGATTGAGGCCAGGGAATCACTTTCCACCCTTCCCTCAACCCTTCCTTCCACCCTTCCCTCCAGCGTTCCTTCCACCCTTCTCTCCAGCATTCCTTCCACCCTTCCCTCCACCCCTGCAGAAGGGGAGCCACCTGATCTTGACGAGCCGGATCTGCGCATCTTCAGCCAGGTATATTATTTTCAAAGATTTATATTTATTGTCCTTAATTGATTTTTGAGAACTAGATGTTTGTATTCACAAATGACAAAATTTAAATGTTTAAAAAAATAAATAAAAAATAAAAAACATTAAGGATTGGTACAGTATATAAAAAAGCAGGGGTCACAATGAGAGTCTTTTATATTTATTAAGATTCAAATTGCAACAGTCATGAGATGAAAATTGTGTGAGATTGATTCAACAAAAAATAAAACTATGTCCCTTTTTTCTACACAGGATGAGCTCAGCCAGGAGGAAGAGGCTCCGGAATGTGGCAGGCAGGAGGAGGCAGGGGTGAGTGGCAGCCAGGAGGAGACCGGACCAAGTGGCACTCAACAGGTCCCCAGGCCTAGTGGCAGCACACAATCCCAAGTGGCTCCCCTCCACGTTAGACCCACAAAAAATTGGCAGATGACAAAGGTGGAGGAGGAGTCACTTCAGATGATAAGGGATGCTGCTGCCATAATGAGGGCCCCCCTCAACCCTGTTGAGGCCTTTAGTACATATCTTTCATCAAAACTTCTGAACCTGGAGGAGAGACAACATGCCCTCTGTGAGCACCTGGTGTATACGGCCATTCACATGGCGGGGATGGGGCAGTTGACAGAGGGGACTCGTCTCTGCCATCTGCCCCATCCTTCTCCTCCTCCTCCTGCCACATTACCACCGACAGAGCCACAGCCTGGAAGGGTGCCTGGACAGGGCCGTGGAACAAATGCTGAAGGGAAGCGTGGAGGGAACACTGCAGGGAGCAGTGCAAGGAAGGCTACCAAGAAGAGCAGAAGGTGATTCCCTGGCTTCAAGCTGCTCTTCCAGAAGTTGCAGTTTGTAGGAGTACCACAGCTTGGGATGATGTATGTCTTCGGCTGCTGCTCCTGATTTCCTCATGTTGTTTATTTTATTGTTCATCATAGTAATGTCTGCCTTTGGGGTCCAAAGTCTTCATAAATTCCACTAATTTAACAATTGTTGCCCTTCCTGTTTATATATTTTTTACCAGAATAAATGGATTTTTGATTTAGGAAAAATACTTGCATATGTTTTTTTATTGGGAGTAGCAATAAGATGTCATAAATACAATGTGTAATTAACAAGGGACACCAACCTCCTTGAGGAAAAAATAAATAAAAATTATGTTGTGAGAACTTGACACCCAACAAAATGAGCCCACAAGAACCAAAATCTAATAAAAAAAATTGTATATCTTGATTCTAAATAACAATTAAAATTAGGGAGATCTGGCTTTAAAAATAGATACAATTATTCTAGAGATGACAAGAAACTATAAATAAATAAGTTTGTCAGAACTTGGGATAAAGATCTGCAGCAAAAAAAACATTTTAAAGACCATTATAAAGAAGAAAACAATGCGCTGCATTAAACGAGGCAATAATTTGCAGAATGACGAATGTGCTCTCTCCCTTAGGAACGCTAGTTTTACCAGAACGAGCGTTCCCGTCTCATAATTCAGTCTGAGCATGCGTGTGTTTTTTAACCGATGGACTTGCTCATAGACGATCGGAATTTGCTATCGGTTTTTTGAGTGTATTGCTCAGTGAAGCTAGTGAATGTGTTCACACACTTTTTCTTATGTCTGGGTAATCCCACACCTTTGAATACCAGCCCCCACAGGATTCGGTCCTGCACCACCACACACTGGTTTTTGCAATGTGGCCCTTCTCTGACATTCACAGTCGCGATTCGGTTAACCCACCTATAGAAACTCCCAACCTAAAATTGGGCTCTTCACCTTCCCTCAGCTTGACTAGGCAGACTTTATTCCACATATCCCTAACACAGCAGCTTCACGATGTAACTCATACATGTTACAGCGGATGCAGGGCATTGTTTTGTGCTATAACAGGTTAACTTAACCCGCACCTACGCCTGAGTCGCCCATGCAAGTTTCCATTTCATACTGTGGAACTAAACTACCTAATGCACAGTAGCGGTTACCAATACATTGTGCAAATGAGTAAGAGAGGGCTTGTGACACACAATGGGCTATATAACCCCTTTAGCCACTATGCCCATAATTTTAGAAATCAGCCCTTAGGATGACCAGGAAGTTATAACTGTGGATTCACAAATGTATGCCTTATCTCATCACACCTATGTGTGTTAGTGATGAGCCGAACACCCCCGGGTTCGGTTCGCACCAGAACCCGCGAACGGACCGAAAGTGCGCACGAACTTTCGAACCCTATTAAATACAATGGATGCGAACGTTCGAAATCTAAAGTGCTAATTATAACAACTATTATGCATGTTATTGTCCTAAAAAGGGTTTGGGAACCCTGGTTCTGCACCAGGGGACATGTATCAATCCAAAAAAAAGTTTTAAAAACGGCCGTTTTTCGGGAGCAGTCATTTTAATGATGCATAAAGTGAACAAAAAAAAGTCAAATATTCCTTTAAATATCATACCTGGGGGGTGTCTAGAGTATGCCTGTGAAGTGCCACGTGTTTCCCGTGTTTAGAACTGTCCCTGCACAAAATTAAATTTCTAAAGGAAAAAAAGCCATTTAAAACTGCTTGCGGCTTTAATGTAATGTCTGGTCCCGGTAATATGGATGAAAATCTTTAAGAAAAATGGCATAGCTACCCCATCACCCCCCCCCACCCCAGCCCATTAGCAGCCCCTTTGGGTCTTGTATGGATATTAAGGGGAACCCCGCACACAAAATAAAAAAGGCCCTATGTACTCTGAACAGCCGTATACAGGCGGTGCATACAAGACAGGGACTGTAGGTTTGTTCTTATGTAGAATCTGTTTGTAA
Organism: Rana muscosa; assembly: GCA_029206835.1. Lineage (NCBI taxonomy): Eukaryota > Metazoa > Chordata > Amphibia > Anura > Ranidae > Rana > Rana muscosa. The sequence continues at coordinate 1,174,800,882 of CM055122.1, forward strand.
TTTTGAACAGGTACATTGTTTAAGTGTAGCTCCAGCCAAGAAATCTATTTTTAAGCTTTTTGGAAAACATAGGGAAGGGTTATCACCCCTGTAACATTTGTTTTGCTGTCTGTGCAGTGTGCACCTGTTCAGAACAGTTCACCTCACTTTCCGTCCTAATGACAAATGTTTTTTGAAAATTTGGTTTTTTTATTGAAACAAGAATTGGTGATAAAGCATCAGTGGAGAGGAGACACTTTTTTTCCCATATTAACTCTTACAGGAGAGAATTTGCCTTCCTAGGGGTAGATTTCCTCTCACTTCCTGTTGTATCCTTCCGTTTGCAAGGAGGAGTCGTTTGTAAGTTGGATGTTTGAAAGTAGGGGCCTGCCGTATATACTCAGCTGAAATTTGCCCCTTACATGTTGGTGTTGCCACAACACTGTGAGCCCTCACAGTTACTCTTGGTGGGCGCATGAATGGGCCCTGCTGTGAATTATTAGATCAAGAATTGTAATTGCATGCCCCTGTTGAACAGGGGCTTAAAAATTGGGCCTTTGGTGGTGGTGGTGGTGGTGTTGACACAACACTGTAAGGCCTCACAGTTACTCTTGGTGGGCTCAGGAATGGGCCCTGCTGTGAATTATTAGGTCAAGAATTGTAATTGCATGCCCCTGTTGAACAGGGGCTGAAAAATTGGGCCTTTGGTGGTGGTGGTGGTTTGTGTTGACACAACACTGTAAGGCCTCACAGTTACTCTTGGTGGGCGCAGGAATGGGCCCTGCTGTGAATTATTAGATCAAGAATTGTAATTGCATGCCCCTGTTGAACAGGGGCTGAAAAATTGGGCCTTTGGTGGTGGTGGTGGTGGTGTTGACACAACACTGTAAGGCCTCACAGTTACTCTTGGTGGGCGCAGGAATGGGCCCTGCTGTGAATTATTAGATCAAGAATTGTAATTGCATGCCCCTGTTGAACAGGGGCTGAAAAATTTGGCCTTTGGTGGTGGTGGTGGTTTGTGTTGACACAACACTGTAAGGCCTCACAGTTACTCTTGGTGGGCGCAGGAATGGGCCCTGCTGTGAATTATTAGATCAAGAATTGTATTTGCATGCCCCTGTTGAACAGGGGCTGAAAAATTGGGCCTTTGGTGGTGGTGGTGGTGGTGTTGACACAACACTGTAAGGCCTCACAGTTACTCTTGGTGGGTGCAGGAATGGGCCCTGCTGTGAATTATTAGATCAAGAATTGTAATTACATGCCCCTGTTAAACAGGGGCAGAAAAATTGGGCCTTAGGCACTGGTGCCACAACACTGCAACCCCTCACAGATACTGTACTTGGAGCACAGCAATGAGCCCTGTTACAAAGTATTGCATCAAAAATTGTAATTACACGCCCCTGTTAAACAGGGGCTGAAAAATTGGGCCTTAGCCACTGGTGCTGGTGCCACGACACTGCAACCTCTCCCAGATACTCTAGTTGGAGTGCAGGAATGAGCCATGCTGCAAAGCATTGCATAAAAAATTGTAATTACATGCCCCTGTTTAAAAACCTGTTGAAAAATTGGGCCTTAGCCACTGGTGGCGGCACCCAGAAACAAAAATGTTCTTCCATGCTATCATCATCAATCGGATCATTGAGGAGGAGGAGGATAGTCAGTCAACATAACAGGACAGTCTCTCAGCATCAGCATCAGTCTTGAAGGGATGTGACATTTGAAAATAAATTAGTCTGTTATATCAGCTTCAGGTGTTTGGTAGCTGGTGGTGATCCAAGACTGGTTCATCTTTATGAAGGTCAGTCGATCAACAGAGTCGGTGGACAGGCGCACCCTGTGATCCATGACAAATCCTCCAGCAGCACTGAATGTGCATTCTGAAAGAACGCTGGATGCAGGACAGGCCAGTAGCTCAATTGCATACTGTGCAAGCTCTGGCCAGTGATCCATCCTCAAGACCCAGTAAGCCAGAGCATTTTCGGTGGGGAAGGTGTCCAAGTCTGACCTTGCCCCTAGGTATTCCTGCACCATGTATATCAGACGCTGGCGATGGTTGCTGGAACTGATCATACCTTGGGGCTGCGGACTAAAGAATTGTCTGAACGCATCGGTCAGACGGCCACCTTCCCTGCCGCTCCTTCTTTGACTGACCGAAGCCTCAGCAACTCGTTGTCCAGGATCAGGAGTTTGTAACCTCCCAGTCTCTGGGAACGCGTTGCACAGACCTTTCTGCAAGGCCTCCCGGAGTTGTCTCATCCTCTGCTCCCTCTGCGACGGTAAGATAAGGTCCGCAACCTTACCCTTGTACCGTGGATCAAGGAGAGTGGCCAGCCAGTAATGGTCCCTCTCCTTGAACCAAAGAATACGAGGATCCTTCCGCAGACTTTGCAGGATCAGGGAGGCCATGCAGCGTAGGTTAGCTGAGGCATTCGGTCCGGAGTCCTCTGGGTCACTAAGGACGACATGATCCGCAGCCACCTCCTCCCAGCCACGTACAAGTCCACTGGTTCTTGGGACTGTAAATCATCCCTAAAAGACTGCTGCTGATGATGCTGAGTGCCAGGCTCCACCTCCATGCTGACACAATCCTCCTCCTCCTCCTCTTCTTCCTGTGCGATGGGTGGGACAGAAGGAACACTGTCTGGGTAAAGGGGGCCTTGAGAGGCAAGGAAGTCCTCCTCTTCCTGCCTCTGTTCTGCCTCAAGTGCCCTGTCCATTATTCCACGCAGCGTATGTTCCAACAGGTGGACAAGAGGTACAGTGTCACTGATGCATGCACTGTCACTGCTCACCATCCTCGTGGCCTCCTCAAATGGTGCCAGGACAGTGCATGCATCCCTGATCATGCCCCACTGGCGTGGTGAAAAAAACCCGAGCTCCCCTGACCCTGTCCTGGTGCCGTAGTCGCACAGGTACTCATTGATGGCCCTCTGCTGCGTGTGCAGCCGCTGCAGCATGGCCAACGTTGAGTTCCACCTGGTGGGCATGTCACATATAAGGCAGTTCTTGGGCAGGTTCAACTCCTTTTGCAGCTCAGCCAGGCGAGCACTGGCATTATAAGATCTGCGGAAATGCACACAGACTTTCCTGGCCTGCCTCAGGACATCCTGTAAGCCCGGGTACCTGCCCAAGAACCGCTTCACCACAAGGTTAAGGACGTGAGCCACACAGGGCACATGGGTCAGTTGTCCCTGTCGGAAAGCGGAGAGGAGGTTGGTGCCATTGTTGCAAACTACCATTCCTGGCTTAAGCTGGCGTGGCGTCAACCACCTCTCGGCCTGCCCCTTCAGAGCAGACAGAACCTCTGCCCCAGTGTGGCTCCTGTCCCCCAAACACACCAGCGCAAGCACGGCATGGCATCTTTTTGCCTGCGTATTTGCGTAGCCCCTTGAACGCCTACGGAGCACCGCTGGTTCCTAGGACAAAGCACAGGAAGAGGCCATGGAGGAAGAAGAAGAGGAGGGGGTGGAGGACAGAGGTGTGTCACAACCAGTAGTAGCATTTTGGAGGCGTGGCGGTGGAACAACCTCCAACACTACTGCACCTTGTCCTGCATCCTTCCCAGCTGCCAAAAGAGTGACCCAATGGGCCGTGAAAGAAAGGTAACGTCCCTGTCCATGCCTGCTGGACCATGAGTCAGCGGTAATGTGCACCTTACCGCTGACCGCCCTGTCCAGCGAGGCCAAGACATTGCCTTCCACATGCCGGTAGAGAGCCGGAATCGCCTTCCGTGAGAAAAAGTGGCGTTTGGGAACCTGCCACTGAGGAACCGCACATTGCACAAACTCACGGAAGGGGGCCGAGTCTACCAACTGAAAAGGCAGCAGTTGAAGCGCTAGCAATTTAGCCAAGCTAGCATTCAACCGCTGGGCATGTGGATGGCTGGGAGTGAACTTCTTTCGACGGTCCAGCAGCTGGGGCAGGGAAATTTGCCTGCTAGAATCGGACGTCGGTGTACTGCTAGCAGATTGCCCGCAAGTACTTGGCTGTGACACACCTAATTCTACACCTTCATTCCTCTCAGTGCAGGTTTCAGAGAGGACTGAAGGTATAGTGGGTTGGAGATCCCAGCTGATGCGGTGCAAGGAGAGGTCCGCTTTGTTCTTTGGTGTGGGTCTTTAAGGTAGGCTTGCCAACGAGCTGCATGGCAGGTCAACATATGTCTGGTCAAGCATGTGGTGCCCAAGCGGGTGATGTTTTGGCCATGCGATATACGCTTGAGACATATGTTGCAAAAAGGCCCACACCAAAGAACTTTTTGAATAACGGGCAGAGGCAGCGCCCTGCACAGGCGGAGCTCTGCGGTGTGATTCCGTCATGTTCTGCCCTTACGCTGGCCCCCCGAGGTCATCCTGCCTCGTTGGAGATGTGCCTCCTCCTCATCCTCCTCCTCCTCCTCCTCCTCCTCCTCCTCTCTCCTATTAGGCACCCACGTGGAGTCAGTGACCTCATCATCCCCTCCCTCCTCATCACTGGAGCCAATCTGGCAGTATGCTGCAGCTGCTGGAACATGACTGCCAGATTGGTGTCCTTCTTGAGCATCCCCTCTCTCTGCTCTCACGCTACTGCCTTCCTCTAGCTGGGTATCATCATCAGACCCTTCGAAATGCTGGGCATCCTCCTGGAGCATGTACCCAACACTGTGCTCAAACAGTTCGGGGGACTACTCAGGAGGACATGGTTGGTCTAGGGAAGGAGTGACTGATGATGACATTGATACCAGGGAAGAGGACGCTTTGGCAGCTGCTTTGCCAGTACCCTGAGCCTGGGTAAGAGAGGAGGATGAGGAGGGCTTGGTCATCCACTCTACCAAGTCTTCGGCATGATGCGGCTCAACACGTCCAGCTGCCGAAAAGAAGAACAAGCGTGTCCCATGGCCACGTGCTGATGGCGATGCACCGCGTCCACGACCAGCACTGTTGTCTCTAGACACAGAGCCTGCTTGCCCTCTTTTATTGGCTCCTGACTGTCTGCCTCTCCTTGTTTGCCTTCCAGACATTCTAATGGCCTGCAGGAAAATGGGAAAACCAGCAATAAGGCCTAGCTTCAGGAGTATATTTTGCAGGAATCACACTACGCCTGCTGTAGGTGCTGCAAATGCCTGTTGGTGTAACACACCAGGAAAAAGCAGCAATACAAGCTAACTTCAGGTGTAATATGATCAGGAGGCACACTCTACCCGCTGTAAGTGTCGCAAATGCCTGTTGGTGTAACACACCAGGAAAAAGCAGCAATACAGGCTAACTTCAGGTGTAATATGATCAGGAGGCACACTCCGCCCGCTGTAAGTGCCGCAAATGCCTGTTGGTGTAACACACCAGGAAAAAGCAGCAATACAGGCTAACTTCAGGTGTAATATGATCAGGAGGCACACTCCGCCCGCTGTAAGTGCCGCAAATGCCTGTTGGTGTAACACACCAGGAAAAAGCAGCAATACGGGCTAACTTCAGGTGTATAATGTGCAGGAGGCTTAGCAACAATGACACTGACACTGTCCCCTGCCTATCCTTCTCTCTCCCTGCACACAAGGTTTTTCAAAGTATGTGACACTGACACTCTCCCTGTCTATCCTTCTCTCTCCCTGCACACAAGGTTTAGCAAAGAATATGACACTGACACTGTCCCCTGCCTATCCTTCTCTCTCCCTGCACACAAGGTTTATCAAAGTATGACACTGACACTCTCCCTGCCTATCCTTCTCTCTCTCTGCACACAAGGTTTAGCAAAGAATGTGACACTGACACTGTCCCCTGCCTATCCTTCTCTCTCCCTGCACACAAGGTTTAGCAAAGAATATGACACTGACACTGTCCCCTGCCTATCCTTCTCTCTCCCTGCACGCAAGGTTTATCAAAGTATGACACTGACACTCTCCCTGCCTATCCTTCTCTCTCCCTGCACACAAGGTTTAGCAAAGAATGTGACACTGACCCTGTCCCCTGCCTATCCTTCTCTCTCACTGCACACAAGGTTTAGCAAAGAATATGACACTGACACTCTCCCTGCCTATCCTTCTCTCTCCCTACACACAAGTTTGAGGTACAAATAGCACTGACACTGTCCCTGCCTATGTAACTCTTTCCCTGCGCTGGAACACACTACACAAGGCTGCCGCGCTGGCGGCCTTTTATAGTGTGGGGCGTGTGCTAAACCCCCTGAGCTATAATTGGCCACAGGCAACCTGCCTGTGGCCAATTATGGCTCTCCTAGCTGCCGGCGCTGTGATTGGCCAAGCATGCGGGGTCACAGTGCATGCTTGGCCAATCACAGCGCCAGAATTGCACTGCGATGGCGCAGTGTATTGTGGGCCGTTCGCGTCACTCGAATTTGGCGCGAACGGCCCAAATCGTTCGATGTTCGCTGAACGGTCGAACTGCCGATGTTCGAGTCGAACTTATGTTCGACTCGAACACCGAGCTCATCTCTAATGTGTGTAGTACAGCGTATATTCCAAGAGAGGGTACCATTTAGTTAATAGTACTGCTCAAATGTTCTTGCTAGACATAACGTTAGTTTTTCATAAAGTTTGTTTACTGACATACACTGTAAGTTATCAATATGTTTCTGGTTTAATGGCCTTAATTTGAATGCCACACGCTGTCTACCTCCTTTCAAATCTCTTCTGTGAGACTGTAGTTTTAGACAGACTGTTCCCCCCCTCACCCTTGAAAGGTTCTGGTTCTGTTGGACCTTCTTGGCTCGAGCTGGACTCAGGATCTGTGGAAGTCTCTCTGACCGGTCGGATATTCAAGAAACCAATAAACAGTGAATGGGTATACAAAAATATATTGTTTAATGGTTACATGTCCTTTTTTATACACAGCGAGAAAAGTTGCCTCCCTCCTATGGACCTATCAGCAATAAGCAAAAACCTCATGAGTTAAACAAAAATAAATTCTAACAGGTTTTTTGACTTCTGCAAAAGCGGTCAGTTAACATACGTCAATTGTGGTCAAACTAGACATGTTCTGACATTTGAAACAGGAAGATAAGAAACGCCAGATGTCAGTGCGGTCAACCTGTCAGTTAAAAAGCAGAAGTGAGATAAACTTTTTCCCGGAAAAGGCCTAACCACAAAGTCACATTTCAACCTAAATATACATGCCTGTTACACAGAAGAAAGATTAGCTTGACCACAAAAGTCACATCTTGTTCACACTCATGTCAGAGAAACATTATTGTAAAATATATATATATTTGAGGAGAACTCTAACCATGAATATTGGTTCATGATCTTCTTATACCTTACAACCCCTCCTTATGATCATGGCTTCAAGAATTGAAGCCCATCGATCATTGGATTATTAAGGACGACAGGTGGTGTGCCGTTTAGGAGAGGGGTGAAGTTTAGAGGTACTGCCATTAGGGGGATCCTAGCAGTGCTAGGATGGAGTTTACTACATATCCAACATTTTTCATATCCTGATTTTTGAGCATAAGCATATTTAAATTTAAGCAGCAGCATTTTACCACTAAAATTGTCTTCCATACTTCTTTTTGGTCTGTTATAATTATCTGACCAACAGTGTCCTATGATTATGAGCATTAAAATAAACAATGTAATCCCTCCTTTTGGACCATTAGTGTCTATGGGTATGGAACTCTGAGTTTCTTGCTTTTTATGGTCCACTAGGGAGTATTTTCCGGATCCTTTTCTGGAATATTCTCCAGAACAGAGGTCTTTGTCTTCTCCTTCACCTTCTTCCAGTTTCCCTTCGGAAATGTCTTTAGTCTGGATGCATGGATCCATTGTGGTCCTTGACCTGTAAGAACGGCTGTTCTGGCAACCTTCAGAATTTCAAATGGTCCTTGGAAGATAGGACCTGGTTGTTTCCGGACGGCAAGTTGTTTTATCAGTACTTTGTCTCCTGGGATATACGGATGTGTAGGCTCTGTGGAGAGAGGAGGAAAAGTGACAGCAACCTTGTCCTTTGTTTCACTAAGGCTACTTATCAGATGTCTCACGTACACTTATAAAGATTAACCTCCTCTCCCTCATCAGGTTTCCTCTGTGCTGGCCTACCCATAAGTATCTCAAAAGGAGATATTCCTGTTCTGTGGGGGGTAGTCCTGATTTGATATAAGACTGCTGGCAAGTAATCTAACCAGTTTTTCATTGTGCCACCTGTTGCTTTTTTCAATTTGTCTTTTATGGTTCTGTTCATGCTTTCCTCTACTCCTGACCTCCTTCACTAAGGCCGAGGTAAATCCTGGACCTTGATCTGACCATATAGTGGCCGGAAGGCCAAACCTACAGATCCACTGATTTATTAGTACTCTAGCTGTCTCTCCTGTGGTAGGGATTGCTTCTACCCATCCTGTAAATCTGTCAACTATAACCAAAAGATATTCTAAATTGCCCTTCTGTGTGGGGACTTGTGTGTAATCTAGGGATTCTATCATGTGGTGCACCCCTTTTATTCCCTATTATTCCCTCCTTGGTTGACCAAAGTCCAGTAGGATCTTTTGTCAACCCGTGTACCCATATCTGCTGTCAGTGTAAATGTTTACATCTTTTCCTTCAAAAATCTGACAAACCATAGTTAGAGCAATGAGTTCTGCAATCTGGACTGAACTAGCATTCAGAGATTTGGCTTCAATCATTACATCTGGCAATTGAACAATGGCATAACCAGTTTGATAAGTTTTGTCATCAGGTCGGGAGCAGCTGCCATCTACATAAACATTTTTCGCATTTGGATACGGAACATCTGTGAGGTCTGGTCTAGGGAGGGTAGTTTCTGCAAGTACCTCAGTGCAATCGTGTTCCTGAATGTAAAAACCTAATGGGCTTTGAGGTTTCTGAACATGATTTTATGGTTAGATTATGTGTTTTTAGCAAGATAATCTCATAGCCACTGCACCTTTGCATTGTCATGTGTTGTGTGTTCATGTTTGTCATGAGGTGTGTAGTATACAGTGTGAGGTCATGTCCCAGAACCACCTTTGAAGCCTCTTGTACTGCCATTGCACAGGCTGCTACAGCCTGTAAGCAATGTGGCATACCTTGAACTTGATCTGGAAGTTTCTTTGAGATGTATGATATGGGTCTCAGAGAATTCCCATGTGATTGTGCTAGGACCGCTGCAACCGTAGGTCCAGATACCACACAGTACAATGAAAAAGGCCCTGCGCACTCTATAAGTCCCAATGCAGGGGCTTGCCTTAGAGAGCTGATTAATGCTGTGAAAGCCTTAACCCTCTCTGTTGTCCAATCAATAAACTTTGGGGCATCCTGCAGGGTAGCAGACCTCAGGATAGAATCATAATAAGAGCAATCAGGTATCCACTGCCTGCAGTATATTATGGACCCTAGGAAAGAGAGAAGCGCTGACTTGTCTCTTGGTGGACTCCAGGAGGACAGTGCCTTGACTCGAGCTGGTGACACCAAACGTTCGGTTCGGATTATACACCCCAAGTACTCAACCTGCGACCTGCACCACTGGATCTCTTTGCAAGACACCAAGTGACCTTTTGAGGCGAGGTGAGTTAGTAGGTGCTCTGAGTCCTCCGCACAGCTGACCTCATTTTCATTACACAGCAATAGGACATCCACATACTGAAGCAACACTGAGCCTTCTTTTGGTACCCAATCGCTCAAAGATCAATTCAAGACCATGGAGCATGCTGCAGGACTGTTCGCAAAGCCTTGCGGGAGCCTAGCCCAGGTTTAAAGTAATTTTGGGCTTCCTCTGCAACAGGTATGGAAGAGAACGCGATACCTAAATCAATGACCATGTAGATCTTGGACGTTGCCGGTATCTCACAAAATATTGTAGCAATATCCGCAACAAAAGGTGGAAGGGGGACAATAGCTTTGTTCAGGGCCCTTTGGTCCTGTACAAAGCGCCATTCACCACTGGCTTTGACTGGGTGAATGGGGGTGTTCCAGGGACTGATTGTATGTTTCAGTATTCCTTCTGCTAAATATTGCTTTATTTGTGGTGCTATGCCTGCAATTTTTCCTTCTGACAGGGGATATTGTTTTTGGTAATGTACTACTGCTCCTTCCCCAATGATGGGCTTGTATGGTGTACAATGTATGCAGTGCCCATATAGGATGTGCTTTAAGGTGTGCCGGTAGTAACATAAAGTACCCTCTAAAATTCTGTCTTTTTTGGGTTCGACAAATCACAGATTTCTGATGTAGCTAGCAGGCCCCCATCTTTTGTAAATTTGATGTGAATGTTTAAACTTGACATTAAGTCTCTTCCCAGAGGAAGTAGTCAGTCAGAATGGCAAAACTCATTTAAAAAGATGTTGGGCATGAACTGTACCAACGGGCAATCTGCCTCTTCCCATATTACCCCTGCGGTTAGCTGCCCTACTTGTTCCTCTCCTAAGGGGGCATTCTGACTTCCAATGTCCCATGTCCCTGCATGTGAAACAACCCTGCTGGTTATCCTGGGGATATGCTTGGTGTTGTACTTGTTGGGATTGTTGGGGAACTGGTTTTGTATAAGGGACAACCATTTGTGCAGCAGCTAACTGCGGGCTTTTTATCTGTTTGGGGTTAAATGAGGGAAATACCCCTCCTTTTGTAGTGAATAAGCCCGAGGATGCACGCTTTTTTTAATGTCTTCGAGAAAGGCATCAGGTTTTAATGTTGACCAATTGGGGGTAATTAATTTAAGTAACTGTGTTGTTTTGGGATCTCCCCCGGACATGACTGTGCTCACATACAGTTCAGGGTTCTCCATTCCTGTATCTTTGTATAACTGGTGTACCCGTTTACAAAATGAATAAAAGTGTTCTCCCGGTCCCTGCTTTGCAGTGCACATTATCTGCAAAGCGCTCTCTCCTTTGTAACTTTACTGCCAAACAGCTGTCACAGCTGCCCAAAATGATTCCCATCCCTTTGCCTTTTTAAAGGGGTCATTATCAGCAAATAATGTCTTAACTTCTACATCGCAGGTGGGATCTGGATCCACTGTCTGTATTATTATTGCACAGTCATCGGCATTCATGCCAGTGCCCGCACAATGTCTCTGTAAGAACAGAGCTGCCTCTCTGGGGTGTTTGCGTGGCTTTGGGCAAAGATCTTTAATATCCCTTAACGTCCCGAGGGGGAGTGGGATATGGACCGGGGTTTCTCCCATGTGAATAACGGGGAATTTGAGGGCTTCTATCCCCGAGGTCAAGCCGCCCACTGCCTCATCATCCTTATCCTCCTCAGCTTTCCTTCTATCACTTTTTCTTCATCTTCCTCTTTTTTTAATACACTGTTCTTCCTCCTTTACTAATTGACTTAAACGTTCCTGTATCTGTCTTCTATCTTCCCCCTCTTGTAACCAATTAGTTCCCTTTTGTTTAGCTATGGTTAATACTCCTGCTATAACATTTGGATCTAACGAGGGGTATATTTTCTTTGGGACAAGGGATTCATCTTTTACCATAGCATATGGAGGGGGTTTTTCTTGATAAAAATTAGGGGGAGCTGATGGACTTCCTATTGCGTCTTCTAATTGCTCTTTCTTTTCCATTTTTACACTTGTATATTTCTTTCTATATTCCTTCATACCCTTTTGCCCAAATCTTACAACATTTAGTCATGTAATCTTTGTCAAGGTCTTTTATGGGATAATTATACTGTTTATGTTGGCCACATATTCTGGTCACTTCCTCCCACTCTTCCTCGGAACATGGTCCGTATTCCCCCAAACATGGCACTTCTAACTGATGTGCTCTTTTTAAAACTAGTGACCAAAAAGGATCAGTATAATTTTTCCCATAATTGACTTTAATGTAATCAATCGGAGAGGGTTGGTGCTGCTTACCTTCAGCTTCCTTTCCTGCTTGATTACCCATTTTAACAAACAATAATACTTATACTTTAAAAAATTAAAAACAATTCTGTCTTGCTTTCTCTATTTCGTTCCAGGGGCGGAAAATGTCCTTAAACTTATGACAATTTATAGGTAAGGCACAGGGAACCCAATGCTCCTTCTTCTGGTATATAATTAGACACTGGATTTCAGCCACACTTAGGCCCTCGAGTGTCGAACTATATGATAAAGAATTATGTATATTAAATCTTAACATATGTTGTGTTGATCCCCTATGCATGGAACCTTTAACAATTTTAACATGATAACCTCCTGGAACAATTGCCACTAATGAAGTGGTTTTCCCTTTATAAGCAAACAATAAACCAGTTTTACATTCAGGACAACAATATACAATTGACATTTAAAAAAGGTAACTCTTTTTGTGTACACCTTTAGATATAGAGTTTCCACAGATCCATCCTATGTAGAGAAGAATTTAAGATTCTTTCTCAATCTAATAACCTGGTCTGGCCAACCTAGCGAGACCCTCTGTATCTATTCTAAATCTACCTTTCAATCTTAACAGAGTCCCAGAAAACTTGTAGTTTTCTCAAGAGTCTACTTTATGGTGAACCAATTGACAAGGCAAGACTGTTGTTCCCAATAATAATTAAAGGGGGTCTTACCTGTTCAATTGGATCATCCCACTTCTGACACCACTGAAAGGTTCTGGTTCTGTTGGACCTTCTTGGCTCGAGCTGGACTCAGGATCTGTGGAAGTTTCTCTGACCGGTCGGATATTCAAGACACCAATAAACAGTGAATGGGTATACAAGAATATATCGTTTAATGGTTACATGTCCTTTTTTATACACAGCGAGAAAAGTTGCCTCCCTCCTATGGACCTATCAGCAATAAGCAAAAACCTCATGAGTTAAACAAAAAATAAATTCTAACAGGTTTTTTGACTTCTGCAAAAGCGGTCAGTTAACATACGTCAATTGTGGTCAAACTAGACATGTTCTGACATTTGAAACAGGAAGATAAGAAACGCCAGATGTCAGTGCGGTCAACCTGTCAGTTAAAAAGCAGAAGTGAGATAAACTTTTTCCCGGAAAAGGCCTAACCACAAAGTCACATTTCAACCTAAATATACACAGAAGAAAGATTAGCTTGACCACAAAAGTCACATCTTGTTCACACTCATGTCAGAGAAACATTATTGTAAAATATATATATATTTGAGGAGAACTCTAACCATGAATATTGGTTCATGATCTTCTTATACCTTACAACCCTTATCCCCCATTGTTTGGTAGCTTAGTAATACTAGGCACTATTGTGCGGAATTACCATTTATGAACATTTTTATTAGCTGTTAAATACGGCTGCGATCCCCCTTCCCCCATTTATATTGTTAATCACTTCTCATCAGAAAAGCGGTCAGCTTTAGCTGCCACCTCTGACCATCGTCTCCCCTCGTCCCACAGAGTGTGTCTTGCGGAGTTAATTGGTCACCTCAAGATACACTGCAAACGACCTTATTGATAGTTTAACTATTTTAAGGTGTGAAACTAATAACTTCTTCCTTTTTCTTATACTTCATACTCTCTCTATTCATTTGTTCTTCCTACACTGGTAGCTATATACATTTAACTGGATATCAGTAAGTGTTGTTTAAACTGACTCTTAAGATCTTTTTTCTTAGTATTGTTTACAGGTTTTGGCTCTCTGAATCTGCACCATGGCGTACTCCTCTCTAGGTCACAATCCTACAGTGATATCCCACAACGTCCAGGGATTGAATATCCTGGAGAAGAGGTCAACCCTTCTACGGGAACTTAAAAAAGGTAGGCCCAATTTTGCCTTCCTTCAGGAAACACATTTTAAATCTCACAAGGTACCCAAGCTGACTGATTCATTTTTCACTGAGGCCCACCATGCAACCAATGACCAGGCAAAATCGAAGGGGGTATCAATACTAATCAGTAGGGAGGCTCCCTTCGAACTCACTGACAAAATGACAGACCCAGATGGGAGGTTTCTCATACTTAAAGGGAAATACAATGGTAATCCCATTACATTAGCCAATGTTTACTTTCCCAACAAGTCCCACTTGGCTTTTTGTACACAACTGGTACGGGAACTGGAAGGCTTTAGCTCAGGATGCATAATCCTGGGAGGAGATTTTAATCTCCCTCTAAATCCACTGACCGACACATCTACGGGCCAATCACACATCCTAAAAAATCTTAAAAAGTAATTGAATTCCCTGCACCTCATGGATTTGTGGCAGTTCCTCCATCCAGAGGACCGGGACTTTACATTTTATTCCGCCCCTCACGCTAAATATTCTAGGATTGACTACCTATTCATCTCACATAGAGACCTAGATCTTGTCTCTGAAGCAGAAATAGGGATTCAGTCTTTATCCGACCACGCACCCATCTCACTTCCGCTGATCCCCAAGGTCCCCACAAAAAATCTTCTACGTGGCGATTAAATTATTTTCTGTTAACTTACCCCATGCTTCTACCTAAAATCACGTCTCTCCTAAGGGAATTTTTTGCACACAATACATGTCAGGGCGTTGATCCCCTGATGGTGTGGGAAGCTCATAAATGTTCTATTAGGGGAGAGCTGATTAACCACTTCCATACAGGGCACTTATACACCTTCCTGCCCAGACCAATTTTCAGCTTTCTGCGCTGTTGCACTTTGAATGACAATTGCGTGGTCATGCTACACTGTACCCAAACAAAATTTTTATCATTTTTCCCCACAAATAGAGCTTTCTTTTGGTGATATTTTATCACCTCTGCGATTTTTATTTTCTGCTAAAAAAAATAAAGAAAGACCAAAAATGTTGAAAAAAAATTTTTTTTTGTTTCAGTTACAAATCTTTTTAAATAAGTATGTTTTCTCCTTCACTGATGGGGCTGCACTGACGGGCACTGATGAGGTGGCACCAATGAGGTGGCACTGATGAGGTGGCATTGATGGGCACTGATGATGGGCACTAATATGCGTCACTGATAGGTGGAACGGATAATCGGCACGGATGGGCACGGATAGGCGGCACAGATGGGCACGGATAGGCGGCACAGATGGGCACGGATAGGCGGCACAGATGGGCACTGATAGGCGGCACGTATGGGCACTTATAGGCGGCACTGATAGGAGGCACGGATGGGCACTGATAGGCGACACGGATGGGCACTGATAGGCAGCATGGATGGGCACTGATAGGCGGCATGGATGGGCATGGATGGGCACTGATAGGTGGCACGGATGTGCATGGATGGGCACTGATAGGTGGCACGGGTGGGCACTGATAGGCGGCACTGATGTACTGTAATGGATGCCAATCAGTGCCAAACAATAATGCCTGCCAATCAGTGATGCCCATTGTGGGCACTGATTGGCATACATTGTGGGCACTGATTGGCATCCATTAGGGGGCACTAACTGGCATCCCTGGTGGTCTAGGGTGGCATACCTGGTGCTGGCATCCCTGGTGGTCCAGTGGCATCCCTGGTGGTTCAGTGTGGGCATCCTCGGGGGGGGTGTGCTGATAATCTATCAGCACAAACCCCCCCTGTCAGAGGAGCAGCCGATCGGCTCTCCTCTACTCGCGTCTGATAGACGCGAGTGAGGAAAAGCCGATGACCGGCTTTTCCTGTTTACACTGTGATCAGCCGTGATTGGACATGGCTGATCACGTGGTAAAGTGTCTCCGTCGCAGACTCTTTACCTAGATCGGTGTTGCGGGGTGTCAGACTGACACCCCGCAGCAACGATCGCCGCGATGCGCGCCCTGTCAGGATTTTGAAACCACTTTGCCGCCGTCAATCCACTATAGGGCGGGCGGCAAGTGGTTAAGATGGGAGCACAACGCAAGAGGGAAAGAGAAAAAGAAGTCATCAAACTGACAGATAAAATATCTAAACTTGAGACCCTATTTCTTTGATATCTGTATCAAGTATGGGCTGTCCAGATGTGGGGAAGGCAAGCAGTTTTTCAGCACAGTTATTATTAACAGGTGGCTGGTCAAAATCAGGAAGTGAACTACTGGCATGTTCACCTGAGGGGGAAATCCTTCTTCTTTGTCTCTGAGGTCCAATATTTTCCTCCCCCATGTCAGGGTCAGTCACATATCTGCTGTTTTCAGTGTTACCAAGCTCACTGTCTCTGTCACTGAGGCATGCTGGTTGCTGTCTTCCCTTTTCCCATTGTGACACGCTATTACTCCAGATATTCCAGTATCTTTTTGTGCCCTCAATACCTCTTTTAGTTGCCATGTGCCGCTTCAGGGAAAGTCAGTGCTGCAGAGCTCTGCTAGATAGCAGCCATCTTCCTCCACTGCCGGCCACGCCCCCTTTTGTCTAATTTTTTTACATCACAGAAACCTAACATTTCAATAGGGGTATACTTTTTATATCCACTGTATGTATCTCATATATGTTTTTTTATAATAGGATATTGCTGGAGTGCTTCCAACGTGATTTTGGAGGGTGATTGCATCTTGTCAGACTGTCTCTCTAAGAATAGGATGATGTTTTGCAAATTTCCCTTTCTGACTTAATTGTTCATTGATTACCTAACTGATTCCTGGTGTGTGTAATGTGGTGATATAAAAGAGATATGGAATTATTTGTCATTTTAATTTTGTTCCACCCTGAAGAAGGGTGCAAGCTTTACAGCCCAAAACTGCTGAATTGGAACTGGTATGATATGCAATTCACTTGTATGTGATTATTTTTGAATAAATTATTTTAAGTACAACAATCCCTTGACTGGTTTCTATATTTGGCCAAATGGGAAGGCCTGATTGCATGCACTAGGCAACCTCGGCTCTCCAGCTGTTTTAAAAACTACAAGTCCCATGAAACATTGCAGGATCCTAACAGTCACAGGCATGACTCCTAGAGGCAGAGGCATGATGGGATTTGTAGTTTCACCACAGCTGGAGGGCAGAGGTTGCCGATCCCTGCACTAGAAGATTGCTGTGTGCTGTTTACCTTACCTTGAAGATATATATATAGATATCTATATCTATAGATATAGATATCTATATCTATATATATATTTATGGTCATCACCGAGAGAGATGTGGATCACATAAACACGCGACAAGACTTACCGTATATACTCGAGTATAAGCCGTCTCGAGTATAAGCCGAGGTACCTAATGTTGCCCAAAAAACTGGGAAACCTTACTGACTCGAGTATAAGCCGATGCCCCACTGTTCCCTAGCTCGCTGTTCCCTGTAAATAGAAATTTTTACATTGTAAATATTACCTGTAAAGAAGTTGCGGCTGCGGCGTCCATCGTTCGAATTCCGCGGCGTCCATCGTTCAAAATTCCGCGGTCTCTTCCTGTTCCTTACTTGATAGGCGAGTCTCAGCAGACACTCTCCGCCTATCACAATCATTCTCTCATCCTTAGTTTTCCCAGCAGACACTGTGTTGGGTGTTCCGCCAATCACAGACGTCTGCTGGAAAACTGAGGATGAGAGAACGTTCGTGATAGGCGGAGAGTGTCTGCTGAGACTCGCCTATCAAGGAAGGAACAGGAAGAGACCGCGGAATTTGAACGATGGACGCCGTGGAATTTGAACGATGGACGCCGCAGCCGCAACTTCTTTACAGGTAATATTTACAATGTAAACATTTCTATGACTCGAGTATAAGCCGAGGGGGGGGACTTTCAGCCCCAAAAAAAGGGCTGAAAATCTCGGCTTATACTCGAGTATATACGGTACAACATAAATAGACCTGAAGTGTGGCTTGGTGGTCTTGTCGGTATGCCAAGAAAAGGGGGCATACCCAAGGTAAGTAATAGGTAGTTAATTGAAGAAGGATATGCTGAGAAGTGCCTTAAAAAAGGGAAGGGCGGGAGGGTATCGAATGCGATTGAATGCGCAGACTCACAAACATGAGGTGAGCTGGGATGAGTCGGCTCAGTGACGTGTAGTATCGTGCACTGAACCGACAAAGAGCATGGGTGAGTGGGCTGCTCAAATACCCTCCGGGCTCCTCCCATAAATTCAGGCCACCACACTGGCCTTCTTATTTATGGTCATGGCCCTCTGACCGAGAGAGATGTGGATCACATAAACACGCGACAAGACTTACAACATAGATAGAGATACCTCAATGTTTTTTTAAAGTTATGAAAACAATAATTTTGAAGTACATTTGGCAGAACAGAAAAGCCAGAGTAAGTTACGTGCTCCTGTCTAGGAAAAAAAAAGGGGGGTTGACGGTCCCTGATAGTAAAAGATATTATATGGCGGTAATAATGGCAAGGCTATTAGAATGGGCAAACATAAACACAAATAAGAGATGGGTAAAAATGGAAAATACATTGTACACGACACTACTAGGGAAAGGTATTTGGATTCCACCGAAATATAGAGTGCACAGTTTGGAAACACATGATTTAACAAAAATGTTATTTAAAGTATGGGATAAAATATATAGACGGGAAAATTGGGAAAATAATTTCCTATTAATCCCGTTGGCAGGAACAAGTTTTTTACTCCAGGTAATGGGACACGGATGGGAAGGCATATAGGGGAAGCACAATTAAAAGACATAATGACACAAGGAAAAATAAGGACAAGAGCAGAATTAATCACAATGTACGGGTGGCAGTCGGTAAGTGAGTGGGAATATACACAACTTAAACACTTTGTAAGCACAATTCCCCAACCAGTTAGAGAGGCGAAGACACTGAACCCAATTGAAAAGCTTTGCAATATCAAAACGCCTATGAAACATGGAATTTCTCAAATGTATGATATATTAACAGACTTAGAAGGAAGTGGGGCCCTCCCCTTCATAGAAAAATGGGAACAAGACCTTGTAATAAAGTTAGATGAAAAACAAATGATAGGAGCAGTATATGATTATGCAACAGATATTACTACGATAGAAGTTAATTATAAGTGTTTGGTAAGGTGGCACCTGACCCCGGAGAGAATTAATCAATTTCAGCCAAATAAATCTCCCAGTGTTGGAGGGAGTGTGGACAAAAGGGAACAACAATACACATTTGGTGGGAGTGTCAAAAAATAAAAGAGTATTGGCATAGCATTTTAGACTACATCAAGGAAATAACCGGGGAAAGGATCCCTCAAAATGCTTGGAACGTGTTGTTCCAGGGGACAAATAAACCAAAAAACAATATAAAGAAGTGTTGGTTCCTCCCCTGCTCAATGCTGCAAAGGCTCTGATCCCAAAAAATGGCTTCAAGTAGAGAAGCCATCTTTAAAATAATGGATACAGAGTAGATTATGTGTGTGAGATGTAGGGATGGGCCCGGTGCTCGATTCGAACCCATGTTCGAATCGAGCATCGGGCGTTCGCTCGCTCGTCGAGCCCAGAACTATTTGGGCCGTTCGCATCACATTCGTGTGATGCGAGCGGCCCCGCAATGCATTGCGGCCGGCGCGGCCGGCGCAGTGCATTGCTGGCTGATGATTGGCCAAGCATGCACTGTGACCCCGCATGCTTGGCCAATCACAGCGCCCGAAACTCGGAGAGCAATAATTGGCTACAGGCAGGACGCCTGTAGCCAATTACAGCTCAGGGGCTTTAGTACACGCCCCACCATTTAAAAGGCCGCCACGCCATCGGCCCCGGTCACATGAGTTCCGGATTTAGGAGAGATTAGTCTGCTGATTCTGTCTTTGCTTGATACTGAAAGATTTGCTCTTCTTTGCTAAACCATTGGCTATTTCTTTGCTAAACCATTGCTACCTAAGTCATTGATCGTTCATTGCTGCTGATTGCACAGTTAGTGTGTTATTAGCTGCTGCTGGGGATTAGTCTGGTGCGTGCTTACTGTTAGTACAGTATTGCAGTAGTACCAACCGCAGTGCTGTTAGCACAGCATTGCACCCCAACAGCACCCATAGGACTTCTAGTGTGTTAGTGGCAGCAAACAGAGCTCCTATATTTTCTTCTCAGCAGCACCCATAGGACTTCTAGTGTGTTAGTGGCAGCAAACAGAGCTCCTATATTTTCTTCTCAGCAGCACCCATAGGACTTCTAGTGTGTTAGTGGCATCACACAGAGCTCCTATATTTTCTTCTCAGCAGCACCCATAGGACTTCTAGTGTGTTAGTGGCATCACACAGAGCTCCTATATTTTCTTCTCAGCAGCACCCATAGGACTTCTAGTGTGTTAGTGGCAGCAAACAGAGTTCCTATATTTTCTTCTCAGCAGCACCCATAGGACTTCTAGTGTGTTAGTGGCAGCAAACAGAGCTCCTATATTTTCTTCTCAGCAGCACCCATAGGACTTCTAGTGTGTTAGTGGCATCACACAGAGCTCCTATATTTTCTTCTCAGCAGCACCCATAGGACTTCTAGTGTGTTAGTGGCAGCAAACAGAGCTCCTATATTTTCTTCTCAGCAGCACCCATAGGACTTCTAGTGTGTTAGTGGCAGCAAACAGAGCTCCTATATTTTCTTCTCAGCAGCACCCATAGGACTTCTAGTGTGTTAGTGGCATCACACAGAGCTCCTATATTTTCTTCTCAGCAGCACCCATAGGACTTCTAGTGTGTTAGTGGCAGCAAACAGAGCTCCTATATTTTCTTCTCAGCAGCACCCATAGGACTTCTAGTGTGTTAGTGGCAGCAAACAGAGCTCCTATATTTTCTTCTCAGCAGCACCCATAGGACTTCTAGTGTGTTAGTGGCATCACACAGAGCTCCTATATTTTCTTCTCAGCAGCACCCATAGGACTTCTAGTGTGTTAGTGGCAGCAAACAGAGCTCCTATATTTTCTTCTCAGCAGCACCCATAGGACTTCTAGTGTGTTAGTGGCAGCAAACAGAGCTCCTATATTTTCTTCTCAGCAGCACCCATAGGACTTCTAGTGTGTTAGTGGCATCACACAGAGCTCCTATATTTTCTTCTCAGCAGCACCCATAGGACTTCTAGTGTGTTAGTGGCAGCAAATAGAGCTCCTATATTTTCTTCTCAGCAGCACCCATAGGACTTCTAGCGTGTTAGTGGCAGCAAACAGAGCTCCTATATTTTCTTCTCAGCAGCACCCATAGGACTTCTAGTGTGTTAGTGGCATCACACAGAGCTCCTATATTTTCTTCTCAGCAGCACCCATAGGACTTCTAGTGTGTTAGTGGCAGCAAACAGAGCTCCTATATTTTCTTCTCAGCAGCACCCATAGGACTTCTAGTGTGTTAGTGGCAGCAAACAGAGCTCCTATATTTTCTTCTCAGCAGCACCCATAGGACTTCTAGTGTGTTAGTGGCAGCAAACAGAGCTCCTATATTTTCTTCTCAGCAGCACCCATAGGACTTCTAGTGTGTTAGTGGCAGCAAACAGAGCTCCTATATTTTCTTCTCAGCAGCACCCATAGGACTTCTAGTGTGTTAGTGGCAGCAAACAGAGCTCCTATATTTTCTTCTCAGCAGCACCCATAGGACTTCTAGTGTGTTAGTGGCAGCAAACAGAGCTCCTATATTTTCTTCTCAGCAGCACCCATAGGACTTCTAGTGTGTTAGTGGCAGCAAACAGAGCTCCTATATTTTCTTCTCAGCAGCACCCATAGGACTTCTAGTGTGTTAGTGGCAGCAAACAGAGCTCCTATATTTTCTTCTCAGCAGCACCCATAGGACTTCTAGTGTGTTAGTGGCATCACACAGAGCTCCTATATTTTCTTCTCAGCAGCACCCATAGGACTTCTAGTGTGTTAGTGGCAGCAAACAGAGCTCCTATATTTTCTTCTCAGCAGCACCCATAGGACTTCTAGTGTGTTAGTGGCAGCAAACAGAGCTCCTATATTTTCTTCTCAGCAGCACCCATAGGACTTCTAGTGTGTTAGTGGCATCACACAGAGCTCCTATATTTTCTTCTCAGCAGCACCCATAGGACTTCTAGTGTGTTAGTGGCAGCAAACAGAGCTCCTATATTTTCTTCTCAGCAGCACCCATAGGACTTCTAGTGTGTTAGTGGCATCACACAGAGCTCCTATATTTTCTTCTCAGCAGCACCCATAGGACTTCTAGTGTGTTAGTGGCAGCAAACAGAGCTCCTATATTTTCTTCTCAGCAGCACCCATAGGACTTCTAGTGTGTTAGTGGCAGCAAACAGAGCTCCTATATTTTCTTGTCAGCAGCACACATAGTACCTATAGTGTGTTAGTGTCAGCACCCATAGGACCTACAGTGTGTTGTGAGCACACATAGGAGTTCTATTTTTTATACTATATACACTACCGACTACAATGGCTGGAAGACCGCCAAGGAGAGGCAGAGCGTGCCGAGGCAAGAACACAGGGCAGGCAGGCTCTGTTTCTAGAGACAACAGTGCTGGCCGTGGACGTGGTCGTGCATCGTCATCAGCACGTGGCCATGGGACACGCTTGTCTTTGTTTTCGGCAGCTGGACATGTGGAGCCGCATCATGCCGAAGGCTTGGTAGAATGGATGACCAAGCCCTCCTCATCCTCCTCATCCTCTCTCACCCAGGCTCAGGGTACTGGCAGAGCAGCTGCCAACGCGTACTCAATGGCATCATCAGCCACCCCTTCCCTAGACCCACCATGTCCTCCTGAGGAGTCCCCCGAACTGTTTGAGCACAGTGTTGGGTACATGCTCCAGGAGGATGCCCAACGATTCGAAGGCTCGGATGATGATACCCAGCTTGAGGAAGTCAGTAGTGTGCGCGCAGAGAGAAGGGATGCTGAAGGACAGCAATCTGGCAGTAGTGTTCCACCAGCTGCAGCTTACTGCCAGGTTTGCTCTTGTGGTGAAGAGGGAGGGGATGATGAGGTCACTGACTCCACGTGGGTGCCTGAAGGGAGAGAGGAGGAGGAGGAGGAGGATGCAGCGTCACATGTCCAACGAGGCAGGATGCCCCCTGGAGGCCAGCTAGAGGCCAGCACAGCAACTGTACCACACCGCAGAGCTCCGCCTGTGCAGGGCGCTGCCTCTGCACGTTATCACAAAAGTTCTTTGGTGTGGGCCTTTTTTGAGACGAGTGCATCAGATCGCACCACTGCTATTTGCAATATTTGTCTCAAGCGTATCTCGCGTGGCCAAAACATCAGCCGCTTGGGCACCACAAGCATGAGCAGACATATGTCGACCTGCCATGCAGCTCGTTGGCAAGCACACATAAAAGACCCACACCAAAGAACAAAGCAGACCTCTCCTTGCTCCTCATCAGCTGGGATCTCCATCCCCACTATATCTTCAGTCCTCTCTGAAAGCTGCTCTGAGAGGACTGAAGGTGTAGAATTAGGTGTGTCACAACCAAGTACTTGCAGTACACCGACGTCCGATTGTAGCAGGCAAATTTCCCTGCCCCAGCTGCTGGACCGTCGAAAGAAGTATACTCCCAGCCATCCACATGCCCAGCGGTTGAATGCTAGCTTGGCTAAATTGCTAGCACTTCAACTGCTGCCTTTTCAGTTGATAGACTCGGCCCCCTTCCGTGAGTTTGTTCAATGTGCGGTTCCTCAGTGGCAGGTTCCCAAACGCCACTTTTTCTCACGGAAGGCGATTCCGTCTCTCTACTGGCATGTGGAAGGCAATGTCCATGCCTCGCTGGACAGGGCGGTCAGCGGTAAGGTGCATATTACCGCTGACTCATGGTCCAGCAGGCATGGACAGGGACGTTATCTTTCTTTCACGGCCCATTGGGTCACTCTATTGGTAGCTGGGAGGGATGCAGGACAAGGTGCAGTAGTGTTGGAGGTTGTTCCGCCACCACGCCTCCAAAATGCTACTACTGGTTGTGACACACCTCTCTCCTCTACCCCCTCCTCTTCTTCTTCCTCCATGTCCTCTTCGAGTGCTCTGTCCTCGGAACCAGCGGTGCTCCGTAGGCGTACAAGGGGCTACGCGAGTACGCAGGCAAAAAGATGCCATGCCGTGCTTGCGCTGGTGTGTTTGGGGGACAGGAGCCACACTGGGCCAGAGGTTCTGGCAGCTCTGCAGGGGCAGGCCGAGAGGTGGTTGACGCCACGCCAGCTTAAGCCAGGAATGGTCGTTTCTGATAATGGCACCAACCTCCTCTCCGCCCTGCGACAGGGGCAGCTCACCCATGTGCCCTGTATGGCTCACGTCCTCAACCTGGTGGTGCAGCGTTTCTTGGGCAGGTTCCCAGGCTTACAGGATGTCCTGAGGCAGGCCAGGAAAGTCTGTGTGCATTTCCGCCGATCTTATAATGCCAGTGCTCGGCTGACTGAGCTGCAAAAGGAGCTGAACCTGCCCAAGAACCGCCTAATATGTGACATGCCCACCAGGTGGAACTCAACGTTGGCCATGCTGCAGCGACTGCACACGCAGCAGAGGGCCATCAATGAGTACCTTTGCGACTACGGCACCAGGACAGGGTCAGGGGAGCTTGGCTTTTTTTCCCCACGCCAGTGGAGCATGATCAGGGATGCATGCACTGTCCTCTCACCATTTGAGGAGGCCACGAGGATGGTGAGCAGTGACAGTGCATGCATCAGTGACACTGTACCTCTTGTCCACCTGTTGGAGCATACGCTGCGTGGGATAATGGACAGGGCACTTGAGGCAGAACAGAGGCAGGAAGAGGAGGACTTCCTTGTCTCTCAAGGCCCCCTTTATCCAGACAATGTTCCTTCTGTCCCACCCATCACACAGGAAGAGGAGGAGGAGGAGGAGGAGGAGGAGGATTGTGTGAGCATGGAGGTGGAGCCTGGCACTCAGCATCAGCAGCAGCAGTCTTTTAGGGATGATGTACAGTCCCAACAAACCAGTGGACTTGTACGTGGCTGGGAGGAGGTGGCTGGCGATCATGTCATCCTCAGTGACCCAGAAGACTCCGGACCGAATGCCTCAGCTAACCTACGCTGCATGGCCTCCCTGATCCTGCAAAGCCTGCGGAAGGATCCTCGTGTTCTTCGGATCAAGGAGAGTGACCATTACTGGCTGGCCACTCTCCTTGATCCACGGTACAAGGGTAAGGTTGCGGACCTTATCTTGCCGTCGCAGAGGGAGCAGAGGATGAGACATCTCAGGGAGGCCTTGCAGAAAGGTCTGTGCAACGCGTTCCCAGAAACTGGGAGGTTACAAACTCCTGGTCCTGGACGACGAGTTGCTGAGGCTTCGGTCAGTAGCAGAAGGAGCGGTGGGGAAGGTGGACGTCTGACCGATGCGTTCAGACAATTTTTTAGTCCGCAGCCCCAAGGTATGATCGGTTCCAGCAACCATCGCCAGCGTCTGATATACATGGTGCAGGAATACCTAGGGGCAAGGTCAGACTTGGACACCTTTCCCACCGAAAATCCTCTGGCTTACTGGGTCCTGAGGATGGATCACTGGCCAGAGCTTGCACAGTATGCAATTGAGCTACTGGCCTGTCCTGCATCCAGCGTTCTTTCCGAACGCACATTCAGTGCTGCTGGAGGATTTGTCACCGATCATAGGGTGCGCCTGTCCACCGACTCGGTTGATCGACTGACCTTCATAAAAATGAATCAGTCTTGGATCACCACCAGCTACCAGACACCTGAAGCGGATATAACGGAATAATTTATAATGTCACATCCCTTCAAGACTGCCTATGCTGATGCTGAGTGACTGTCCTGTTATGTTCACTGACTATCCTCTTCCTCCTCCTCAATGATCCATGCCACCACACCAGTGCCTAAGGCACAATTTTTCAGCCCCTGTATAACAGGGGCGTGTAATTACAATTTTTTAAAAAGATGCTTCGCAACAGGTGTGACTGCTGTGCTCAGAGTACAGTATCTGTGAGGGGTTGCAGTGTTGTGGCACCAGCACCAGTGCCTAAGGCACAATTTTTCAGCCCCTGTTGGGGCGTGTAATTACAATTTTTAGGCAATGCTTTGCAACAGGTCTCATTGCTGTGCTCAGAGTACAGTATCTGTGAGGGGTTGCAGTGTTGTGGCACCAGCACCAGTGCCTAAGGCACAATTTTTCAGCCCCTGTATAACAGGGGCGTGTAATTACAATTTTTTAAAAAGATGCTTCGCAACAGGTGTGACTGCTGTGCTCAGAGTACAGTATCTGTGAGGGGTTGCAGTGTTGTGGCACCAGCACCAGTGCCTAAGGCACAATTTTTCAGCCCCTGTTGGGGCGTGTAATTACAATTTTTAGGCAATGCTTTGCAACAGGTCTCATTGCTGTGCTCAGAGTACAGTATCTGTGAGGGGTTGCAGTGTTGTGGCACCAGCACCAGTGCCTAAGGCACAATTTTTCAGCCCCTGTATAACAGGGGCGTGTAATTACAATTTTTTAAAAAGATGCTTCGCAACAGGTGTGACTGCTGTGCTCCAAGTACAGTATCTGTGAGGGGTTGCAGTGTTGTGGCACCAGCACCAATGCCTAAGGCACAATTTTTAAGCCCCTGTTTAACAGGGGCGTGTAATTACAAATCTTGATCTAATAGTTCACAGCAGGGCCCATTCCTGCGCCCACCAAGAGTAACTATGAGGGCCTACAGTCTTGTGGCAACACCGTCCACCACCACCACCACCACCAAAGGCCCAATTTTTCTGCCCTGTTCAACAGGTGCATGCAATTACAAATCTTGATCTAATAACTCACAGCAGGGCCCATTCCTGCACCCACCAAGAGTAACTGTGAGGGCTTACAGTCTTGTGGCAACACCGTCCACCACCACCACCACCACCACCAAAGGCCCAATTTTTCTGCCCGGTTCAACAGGTGCATGCAAGTACAAATCTTGATCTATTAACTCACAGCAGGGCCCATTCCTGTGCCCACCAGTCTTGTGGCTACACCAACATCTAATAGGGCAAATTTCTGCAGAGTATATACGGCAGGCCCCTACTTTCAAACATCCAACTTACAAACGACTCCTACTTGCAAACGGCAAGAGAAAACAGGAAGTGAGAGGAAATCTACCCCTAGGAAGGAAAATTCTATCCTGTTAGATTTAATTTGGGAAAAAGGTATCTCCTCTCTACTGATGCTTTATCACCAATCCTTGTTTCAATTAAAACCCCACTTTTCCAAAAACATTTGTCATTGGGACGGAAAGTGAGGTGACATGTTCTGAACAGATGTGCAAAGACAGCAAATGTTACAGGGGTGATAACCCCTCCCTATGTTCTCCAAAAAGCTTAAAAATTGATTTTTTTGGGATGTAGCTACACTTCATAATGTACCTGTTCAGATTCTACTTAAGAACAAACCTACAGTCCATGTCTTGTTTGCACCACCTATATACTGCTGTTCAGAGTATATAGGGTTGTAGGTATAGGGTTTTATTTTGGGTGCGGGGTCCCCCTTAGTATCCATACAAGACCCAAAGGGGCTGGGGTGGGGGGGGGGGGGTGATGGGGTAGCCATGCCATTTTTCTCAAGGATTTTCAGCCATATGGCGGCCAGGACAAGACATGACATTAAAGCCGCAAGTGGTTTTAAATGGCTTCTTTTTTTCCTTTACAAATGTCATTTTGTGCAAGGACAGTTCTAAACACGGGAAACACATGCCACTTCACAGGCATACTTTAGACACCCCCCAGGTACCGTATTTAAAGGAAAATTTCCCTTTTTTTTTTTTCACTTTATGCATCATTAAAATGACTGCTCCCGAAAAAACTTTAGTTTTTAAAATTTCTTTTTGCATTGATATATGTCCCCTGGGGCAGGACCCGGGTCCCCAAACCTGTTTTATAACATTAACATGCATATTGGCCGTTGTAATTAGCAATTTTGATTTCGAACGTTCGCGTCCATTATAACGAATAGGGTTCGAAAATTCGCGCAAACTTTCGGTCCGTTCGAAGGTTCTGGTGCGAACCGAACCCGGGGGTGTTCGGCTCATCCCTAGTGAGATGGAGTACTTGTGCAGCAGGGAGCAGGGAATGGAGAAAAGACATAGAACAACTTGGATGAAATGGAGTGAGTTTAAGCGAACAGAGAAATACGCAGTAGCTATGATAGAAACGGACGGACCCAAGATAATCTAAGATGGCGAAAATAACAGATCGAGGGGGTGGAGGGGTGGGTGGGGATGGGTTAGGTTTAATTAAATACAGGAGGTATGTAAGATTTTAAAATGTACATGTATTTTGTAATGTATGCTCAAATATGTCCTAAATAAAATAAAGTCTAAATTAAAAAAAGAAAAAAAAGACTTACAACATAAATAGACCTGAAGTGTGCCTTGGTGGTCTGGTCGGTATGCCAAGAAAAGGGAGCAAACGACTCAGATAGGGGAATAACTCTTAATTGATTCTTGTGGTTATTGATCCTGCTTGGTGAAGGCTTGTGCCATTTCTTCCTGAGGATTTGGGATGTATGTGGCAAAACAAGCAGACGTCCATTGGCCTAGTTTCTTGATTACGTGGTCTGGTACTCCCCGTTGGGAGGCAGCTGAGAGTGCTCTAATTTGGAAGGAATGTCCAGAGAACTGACTGGGGTTTGAAGCCCAAGTTGATTGATCCTGACCTGCTTGACAAACTGGCTGCCACTCAGGGGGCTGGTTAGAAAGGGTAGCAATGAGCTACCATCAGATTGGCTGGGTAGATGGGACAGTAGTCGGTAGACATGTGCAATTCGTTTCGTTCCGAATTAGTTTTTTAACGAATTTCGACAAATTCGTTAATTCGGAAATATCCGAATTAACGAAAACTCATTTAACGAATTTTAACGAATATTCGTAAATTCAAATTTACGAATGTACGAATTTACGAATATACGAATTTACCAATGCACGAATTTACGAATGTACAACTATCCGGATATTCGTAAATTTGAATTTACGAATTTCCGAATATTCGTACATTCGTAAATTTGTACATTCGTACAATCGTAAATTAGTAAATTCGGAAATCTGAAATAATAATTAACTAATAACTTAACTATTACTAACTATTCAATTATAGGTATTGTAATTTCCTTTCAAATTTGGCTGTTAGTGAACTTAACGAAGTTACGAATTGTTTTCCGACATAATGAATGCCGTATCTAAACGAATGGAACGTAATGAATTAATAATAATAATAAATAACAATAATAATAATAAAAACGTTTTATTATTATTATTATTAATTTGTTCCGTTCCATTTGTTTAGATGCGGCATTTGTTATTTCAGGTTATGCGTAACTTCAGATAAATTTGTATTCGTTACGTTCACTAACAGCCAAATTTGAAAGGAAATTACAACTATAATTTAATAGTTATTTTTTCAGATTTTCAAATTTTCGGGTTTTCGAAAATATCGAATTTCCAAATTTCCGAAATTACGAATGTATAAATTTACGAATGTACGAATGTACGAATTTACGAATGTATAAATTTACGAATGTACAAATTTACGAATGTACAAATTTACGAATGTATAAATTTACGAATGTACAAATTTACGAATGTACAAATTTACGAATGTATAAATTTACGAATGTACAAATTTACGAATTTACGAATTGCGATCATAACGAATGACCCGAAAAACGAAAAAAAAACAAAAACGAATGAAACGAAAACGAAAACTAACGAATTTTTTGGCAGTGCACATGTCTAGTAGTCGGTCGAGCCCCTTCACTGGGCGTCAGGCGTTGTTAGTCTGAAACAGGTTGATGTCAACCCCGGGGCCGGTTTGTTGCATTTGCAGACTGTGAGAGTGTAGTGGTTCAAAAGCGAGTCGGGTGGCGTCGGAGCAGTGTCTGACTGCCGGAGCCGCTGACAGTAAATTCACTAGGTCATAGGGAACCGTAGAAGGCCTGGTAGATGGCTGTTTGGATGACTAGGCTAGGCAAAGCCCCAAACGGAGAACGAGTAAGGATTTGAGACATGTCCCTAAAGATGGCACTCTTGAAAGGTAGGCATTTGCCACTGACTACGGGATGGTGCTTCTGTATGCCCTGTAGGAGGGACTTTACTGCATGGGCCGAGAATACTGACGGTTTACTGGGGTCCTGCAAGGACAGGAAATGCTGGACGCCGTCTAGGTATAGCGTGATAGTATTGTGAGAAAGGGCCAGCTGCGTGTGGCAATACGAAGGCTAGGACGTCTCTAACGTTGCCTATAGATGCTCTGGGGCAAGAGGCCAAAAAATTGTGGCTAGTGTTCCAAGCAGTGCGATAGGCCTTCGGTGTGTTGCGTGCCGAGTGGTTAATAAGCTGGGTTGGGTTGGCGAGATGCGACTTCAGTCCATCGTCAGCAACGACCAGGGTGGGACAGGAATAGTTGTTTGGTCGGCTCCAGGCTCTTGCTGGAAAAAAAAAGTAAGGTTGAAACGGGACAGTGCATCAGCTGCGATTTTGCATTTGCCTGGAATATGTCTACAGAAGATATTAAACTGGTGACGGAGTGACAGCTGCAAAGGAAGGACATGATGGGGAGTGACTTAGATCTACCTTTATTGATGATGTCGGCAGTGGCCTGATTGTCCATGGTAAAGACACTGTCTGTCCTGTTCAAGTGTGGCCCCAGACCTGGGCTGCTGCCACGATGGGATACAGCTCGAAAGAGTGATGAAGACTCGCGAAGCAGAAATTTAAGAGAATTTCTGGGGCCAAGGTTCGGTGAACCAGTGGCGGGCGAAAAATGGCTGCCAAACCGTGGAGGCTGCAGCATCAGTGACCACCCGTGGTAGTTCGGATGTACATTGAAATGCCATTCTGGCAAGTGAGGAACTTGTCCCACAGCTAAGTTTGCTACTGCTGCTTGGACTAGTTTGAGAACTTGGTCTGGATCTTGCACTAGCGTGAGAAAATAAAGACAATACACAGGTACTTAACAAGACAATACACGTGCACTCGCTGACCAACGTGCTCTCGCAACGTGCACTCGCTGACCAACGCGCACTCGCTGACCAACGTGCACTCGCCAACCAGCGTGCACTCGCCGACCAGCGTGCACTGGCTGATCAATGGGATGCCGGGATGAACATTGAAATGCCATTCATGCAGGTGAGGAATTTGTCCCACATAGCTAATCTGCTACTGCTGCTTGGACTAGTTTGAGATCTTGGTCTGAATTAGGGATGAGCCGAACACCCCCCCGGTTCAGTTCTCAGCAGAACATGCGAACAGGCAAAAAAA
Organism: Rana muscosa; assembly: GCA_029206835.1. NCBI lineage: Eukaryota > Metazoa > Chordata > Amphibia > Anura > Ranidae > Rana > Rana muscosa. The sequence continues at coordinate 1,174,831,684 of CM055122.1, forward strand.
TTGTTCAAACACGCGAACACCGTTAAAGTCTATGGGACACGAACATGAACATGAAAAAGTGCTAATTTTAAAGGCTAATATGCAAGTTATTGTCATAAAAAGTGTTTGGGTACCCGGGTCCTGCCCCAGGGGACTTGTATCAATGCAAAAAAAAAGTTTTAAAAACTGCAGTTTTTTCGGGAGCAGTGATTTTAATAATGCTTAAAGTGAAACAATAAAAGTGAAACATTCCTTTAAATTTCGTACCTGGGGGTGTCTATAGTATGCCTGTAAAGTAGCGCATGTTTCCCGTGCTTAGAAAAGTCCATGCACAAAATGACATTTCTAAAGGAAAAAAAGTAATTCAAAACTGAATTGTCATGTCCCAGCAATACAGCTAAAAGTAATTGAAAAAAAAACAGCATGGGTTCCCCCTTAGTCCATTACCAGGCCCTTTGAGTCTGGTATGAATATTAAGGGAAAAAATGGAATGAATGTATGGACAGCCGCACTCCAAAAACCATTCAGGCAGTGGCGTCACTAGGGTTGGTGTCACCCGGTGCAAAAAAAAATGGTGTCACCCCCCAACAACTATAGTCCCCCCTCAGTACAGACCCCCCTCCACTAACTACAGACCCCCCTCCCACAGTATAGATCCCCTCCCTCAGTACAAACCCGCTCCACTAAGTACAGACTCCCCGCCATCAATATAGACCCGCCTCCCTCAGTATGAACCTCCCCCTCAGTACAGACACCCCCACCTCAGTGCAGACTGCTCCATAAGTACAGACACCCCCACCTCAGTGCAGACCGCTCCATCAGTACAGACACCCCCACCTCAGTGCAGACCCCCTCAGTTACAGACACCCCCTCAGTTACAGACCCCCCTCGTACAGACACCCCCCTCAGTACAGACACCCCCCTCAGTAACAGACCCCCCTCAGTAACAGACACCCCCTCAGTTACAGATCCCCCCTCAGTTACAGACCCCCCCTCAGTTACAGACCCCCCCCCCTCAGTACCAGACCCCCCCTCAGTACAGACACCCCCCTCAGTACAGACACCCCCCTCAGTACCAGACCCCCCCCTCAGTACAGACACCCCCCTCAGTACCAATCCCCCCTCAGTACAGACACCCCCTCAGTACAGACACCTCCCTCAGTAACAGACCCCCCTCAGTAACAGACACCCCCTCAGTTACAGATCCCCCTCAGTTACAGATCCCCCCTCAGTTACAGACCCCCCCTCAGTACCAGACCCCCCCTCAGTACCAGACCCCCCCCTCAGTACAGACACCCCCCTCAGTACCAGACCCCCCCCTCAGTAACAGACCCCCCCCCTCAGTACAGACACCCCCCTCAGTACCAGACCCCCCTCAGTACAGACACCCCCCTCAGTACCAGACCCCCCTCAGTACAGACACCCCCTCAGTACAGATACCCCCCTCAGTACAGACACCCCCCTCAGTACCAGACCCCCCTCAGTACAGACACCCCCCTCAGTACCAGACACCCCCCTCAGTACAGACACCCCCCTCAGTACCAGACCCCCCTCAGTACAGACACCCCCCTCAGTTACAGCCCCCCCCTGGTGCAAACTCCCTCTTGTGCAGACCCCAGCAGTACAGACACCCCCTCCCCCCATTAGTAAAGATGCCCCCCTTACCTTTCAGACCTCAGAACAGAGCAGCAGATACACACAGCGGTGTGTCTCTCGAGCGCGGGCTCCTCCTCCCCCTCTGTGGATGTAAACATAGAGGAGGCAGAGGGGGCGGCAGCTTCCTTCCGCTCCGCTGAGGGACACAGCCGCAGCGTGAGCCTAAGGCACAGGGCAGCGGGCGGGCGATGTCAGTGTGGCCGCTGCGCTACCCACGGGTGTCACCCCTCTGGTGGGTGTCACCCGGGTGCGGCCCGCCCCCCCCGCACCTGGCTAGCAACGCTAGTGCATTCAGGTAGCCTTTAATTAAAAAATGCAAAGGACTACAAGTCACAGCAGACAAAAGGGGGTACAACTAAGTTGTACCCCCTTTTGTCTGCTGTGACTTGTAGTGCTTTGCATTTTTAATTAAAGGCTACCTGAACGGTTTTTGGAGTGCGGCTGTCCATACATTCATTCCATTTTTTTCTTCGTGCATTGCCTGCACCCATGGTTTCTGAGGAGACATTGATTGCCTGATTGCACCTACCTGGAGCGGTATCTCTCCCCTTCATGAATATTAAGGGGAACCCCGAACCAATTTTTTTTTTTTTAAATGTGGAGGTCCCCCCCAGATTCCATATCAGGCCCTTCAGGTCTGGTATGGATATTAAGGGTAACCCTGTGCCATTTTTAAAAAAAAAATGGCGTGGGGTCCCCCCCAAAAATCCATACCAGACCCTTCAGGAACATCCATGTTGAGGGCATGTGGCCTGGTACGGTTCAGGAGGGGGGCGCTCTCCGCTTGGAGGACTAGAGAAACATCTTTTGGCTGGCGATCTTCCAGGGTGCTGCACAGTGGCATATACTGTGAAAGCTGTATACCCCAATAGGGAGTGGAAACTCTGGTGAGTGCAGGCCTTATAGGAGCACAGATTTTTTTTTTTTTTTTTTTTTTTTTATTATACAATTTACAGTTTAAACATAGTTCTGCAGGTTATAAAGCAATACTGAGGAAATGCATATAACAAGGATATGTGGCTTATGTACATGTAAATACAACAAGTCAGGAACTCATACAGGTTTAACCATGTGCTCAGCGAATCTCAATTGGGTGGAAACCTTCTGTCTATGCTAATCATGGGGTTCCACGTTGGGAGGGGTTATGGCTTTATGAACCACCAGTACATGTGTCCGTGGACGTAAGCCACCTGTCCCAGATTTTGTTGTACTTATCTGGACAACCTCTGTTAATGTATATGAACTTCTTGTAGGGCAGTGTGTTATTTATATCTATTTTCCAGTCATTGAAGCGGCGGGGAATGGGTCTCATCCACTGTCTGGCTATAATTTTTCTTGCAGAAAATAGCGTTTCATGTAGGAATGTTTTAGTGAAGTTGTCTATCTCAGAATCAGGGAATATCCCTAGTAGACATTGTTTGGGGTGTAGGGTCAAACGGGATCCCATGTCATCATGGAGGAAGTCCACAATCTACTTCCATAGACTCCGAAGGTCCGGGCACGCCCAAATTCTATGGAAAATTTTGCCCGTTGCCTGTTTACACATTGTGCATGAGGTAGAAGATTGTTGCCTAAAGCAGGCTACTCTTAGGGGGGTAAGATATGCTCGGTGCACAATATACAACTGGGTCAGCCTGTCAGAGAGTTTGGGGGATACAGTCTTGCATGAGTCAAGCGCTTCACTCCACTCCTCATTCTCCAGCGGACCCACCTCTCTTTCCCATCTTGGTTTAAGGTTGTAGGCTAGCACGGTGGATGATGGGGTTAGGAGCATGACATAGATATCAGAAATCAGCCTCCGTGGATCCTCACCCTTAACTATTGCCATAATGACATTAGGAGCAGACTGTGGCAAGGGTTGGGTGAACTGAGCTTGAGCTGCATGGTGTACCTGAAAGAATCTAAAGAGTAGTGAATTGGGTAGTAGGAACTCGTTTTGGAGTTTTTAAGTGTGCCATCTGAGAATATGTGGTGCAAGTAATATATCCCATGTTCACTCCATATCTCTGTGTCAGGGATTGAAGAAACTCTGGGAGTAATTTATTGTGCCATAGAGGGGTATAATCGTTGTGCTTAGGGGTCTCCAACATTTTGGTGGCAATGTCCCATATGCGCCTATATTGGTAGAGTCTCTTTTGGAGTTATTCCCGCTGTGACCCACTACGATTGCAGTAAGTGGATTTGTGGTTAGCTGCACCCACTGTAGGCAAAGGAGCGTGAGGAATCTGAGTCTGTCGCTTTTGTAGATGTGGTATAGCTGAGACAGTTGGGATGCAAGGTAATAAAGATTCAGGTCCGGGAAGGCCGTTCCACCCAGGTCAGTGGGGTTCTTAAGGACTCTCCAGGCCAGCTTGTGTCTATTGGTGCCCCAGATAAATGTCCTGAGTATGGCCTCCATTGATTTAAAAAGTTTTAAGGGCAAGTATACAGGCGTATGCCAGAGTATATACAATATTTTGGGAAGTAGTATCATTTTAATGATATTAATGCAGGAGCACGGATTTAATCACGTATCCTGTGGTCACCTTTCCAGGAGGAGAATAAGAATAGGGAGATTTTTTTCACAAGCACCAAGCACTTTTTATTGGAATTTATAAGACTTTATTTAGCACTTTATTGGAATTTTAAAGACTTTGTTTTGCACTTTATCTATCAAGGTTCAAAGTTGGTTACACTAATTATTTGCACGGTATTGCATATAAGTTGTGCCATTTTATATCGGATTAATTTTATATTAGACATACATGTGTATTTATTAATTGCTAACTGCTTGTATTATCAGTAAAAGAAAAGCAATAGTCTGCGGTGAGATTTACGTGCACACTGTGGCCAGTATACACTACACTGACTTAAGAAACTGCAGGTTAGCTCAATCAACTCCTTGTATTATCAGTAATAGAAAAACAATAGTCTGCAGTGAGCTTTACGTGGACACTGTGGCCAGACTACACTACACTGACTTAAGAAACTGCAGGTTAGCTCAATCAACTGCTTGTATTATCAGTAATAGAAAAGCAATAATCTGCAGTGAGCTTTACGTGCACACAGTGGCCAGACTACACTACACTGACTTAAGAAACTGCAGATTAGCTCAATCAACTGCTTGTATTATCAGTAATAGAAAAGCAATAGTCTGCGGTGAGCTTTACGTGCACACTGTGGCCAGTATACACTACACTGACTTAAAAAACTGCAGGTTAGCTCAATCAACTGCTTGTATTATCAGTAATAGAAAAGCAATAGTCTGCGGTGAGATTTACGTGCACACCGTGGCCAGTATACACTACACTGACTTAAGAAACTGAAGGTTAGCTCAATAAACTGCTTGTATTATCAGTAATAGAAAAGCAATAGTCTGCAGCCAGCTTTACGTGCACACTGTGGCCACACTACACCACACTGACTTAAGAAACTGCAGGTTAGCTCAATCAACTGCTTGTATTATCAGTAATAGAAAAGCAATAGTCTGCAGTCAGCTTTAAATGCACACTGAGCCCAGTATACACTACACTGACTTAATATATTGCAGCGAGAATAACACAGGAACACTCTGAAGTGAAATCTAGCTAAACTGAATACAGTGTATATATGTATATATATATACTGTGTATGTATATATATATATATATATATATATATATATATATATATATACAACTCCTAGGATGTATATATATATAGTAAATACACTGACTAAAGCTAACTCAATCGCCTGCCTGCTCTATCTAACTGAAATGAAATGACACTCTGACTCTCTATCTATCTCTCTCACACGCCGCAACACACTACACAAGGCCGACGCGCAGGCGGCTCTATATAGTGTGGGGCGTGTGCCTACTCCCTTAAGCCATGATTGGCCAAAGGCACCCTTCCTTTGGCCATTTACGGCTCTCTGTACTGACGGCGCTGTGATTGGCCGAGCATGCGGGTCATAGTGCATAGTGCATGCTTGGCCAATCATCATCCAGCAATCGACTGCAATGATGCAGTGAATTATGGGCCATGACGCGCCACTCAAATTTGGTGTGTGAACGGCCTATATTGTTCGAAATTCGGTGAACGGCCGAACAGACGATGTTGGAGTCGAACATGAGTTTGACTCGAACACCAAGCTCATCTCTAATTAGGAATGAGCGGAGTGATTTAGAATCTGATTTACTATCTATGAAAAAATAACCTACTGAATCTTTTGTAGGAACTTTCTGATTTCATAAGTGGTATATAATTTTCATAATTATGTTTGCATACTGCAGTGTAGACTCTGTTAAAATGTTTGTACGGCCAAAGCTAAGTATAAATATTTATATATATATATATATATATATATATATATATATATACTGTATACAGTATTTCTGCAGTATGTCAGCAGAGTGAAACAATCAGTGAGGTTGATTTACTAAAAAAGTAGAAACATTTACTGTGAAAAGTGAATATTCACTGTGAAAGAGAATTTATGCTTAGCTCCTCTATGCTGCTGGACCGGTCCCTGCAGGCTTGTCTTTCCTGTACTCTAAAATCTAAAGTCCTCTGATGTTAGACCAATGTGGGGACCATAGCCCTGAAATGAATGTGAGGACAACGAAGGACAGTTTTTTGTTAATTCTACTAGCATACGACCATCTTTACAGGTCCTATTCTTTCCTCCAGGCTTGGCTGTACATAGAAAGAAACAGCACAATGAAAAGTTCATCTCGCTCTCTGTCACTCGTTTCTCTCTTATCGGTACTGATTGGCTCCTTATGTTGCTTCTACCGCTTTGAATCCTGTTGTGACTACAAATAGGCTGTTACCAAATCGAATGTGACTTACATTGCAAGCATTAAAAATACATTTAGGGATGTATTAACGAATACATTGCTGCATTCATTTATTTATTTTATGTCTTCTCATGTTACATTCGTAAAGGCCTTAAAACCACATTTTGCTGATTTGTATATTTCCAGGGTAGATATTATTCAAAGGAGAGAGTTTTGTCTCTGATTTGCTTGAATTGACAGTGGGTGAATTTTTTGCTATGTAGAATTTTCTTTTTACATTTTTGTTAAACTACCTTTGAGACTGCATGGTTATCATGTTCAAAAAAAAATCATTAAATATGGTTTCCTGATAACAGGCAGTAATGCTGGTAGTTTGCTTTGTAGAGTAAAAATATGACAGCCTCTAGTTTGTGGTAACAGCTTGCAGTTTGACTTCCTGTGGCTCAAATGATTTATTTTAGCTTTTTATTCCCACATTCTGCTGTTTTAGTGTGGTTTTATCTCACTGTTGTACACATTCCGCTACAACATATTTATTACACTAATTCTTTCATTTTCTCTCCTCTAACCCCTACTGCACTTCCCAGACATCTGGCAAGTAGATTACAGTGGATCTGTTCATATATATGTCATCTTTATTTTGTTGGCAGTCTTTACTTCAGGGCATGTTTGTACTTGAAAACATTCAAGCATTTTATCAATTTATTAATTTTGTGAAAAAAATTGCTGAAACAATTGGATATAATGCCAAGTTCTGTATTAGTTTATTGCTGCAAAGCAGCTTTCAGATATTTTTTTTTATTTTAAACAAGGGGAATCTATTGTTTTCAAATAGTTTGAAAGTTATGTTTCAATTTATATTGTTTGTAGTACAGTACCTAGTTATTTGTATAATACTAATAATATTCATACCAATCTCCTAGGATCTGTAGCAAATATCTGAACACTGGAGCAAATATCTGAAGACTGTTTTGAGTGTTAGGCACAAAGGATGTAAAGATAGACAAAATAAGTTTCCTGAAATCCTATTATAATGGGTGCCAACCATGTGTACCTCTGTGCATATATGTGACAGCTACCCCTTTAACCACTTAAGTCCCGGACCATTTTGTAGCTAAAGGACCAGAGGTGTTTTCAGAATTTTGCACTGCGCTGCTTTAACTAGAAATTGTGCGGACATGCAATGTTGTACCGAAACAAAATTTGCGTCCTTTTCTTCCCACAAATAGAGCTTTCTTTTAATGGTATTTGATTGCCTCTGCGATTTTTATTTTTTGCAATATAAACGGAAAAAGACTGATTTTTTTTTTTTTAAATTATATTTTCTACTTTTTGTTATAAGAAAAATCGAATAAACTCAATTGTAGTCATACATTTAGGCCAAAATGTATTCAGCCACGTGTCTTTAATAAAAAAAAATGTCAATAAGCGTATATTTATTGGTTTGTGCAAACGTTATAGCGTCTACAAACTAGGGTACATTTTCTGGAATTTACACAGCTTTTAATTTATGACTGCCTATCTCATTTCTTGAGGTGCTAAAATGGCAGGGCAGTACAAAACCCCCCCAAATGACCCCATTTTGGAAAGTAGACATTCCAAGGAAATTGCTGAGAGGCATGTTGAGCCCATTGAATATTTTTTTTTTGTCCCAAGTGATTGAATAATGACAAAAAAAATAAAAAATTACAAAAAGTTGTCACTAAATGATATATTGCTCACACATGCCATGGTTATATGTGGAATTGCACCCCAAAATAGATTTTGCTGCTTCTCTTGAGTACAGGGATACCACATGTGTGGGACTTTTTGGGAGCCTAGCCGCGTACGGGGACCCCGAAAACCAAGCACCGCCTTCAGGATTTCTAAGGGCACAAATCTTTGATTTCACTCCTCACTACCTATCACAGTTTCGAAGGCCATAAAATGCCAAAATAGCACAAAACCCCCCCAAATGACCCCATTTTGTAAAGTAGACACCCCAAGCTATTTTCTGAGAGGCATGGTGAGTATTTTACAGCTCTCATTTGTTTTTGAAAATGAAGAAAGACATTTTTTTTTTCAAAACTTTGTGACAAAAATCGAGATCTGCAAAATACTCACCATACCTCTCAGCAAATAGCTTGGGGTGTCTACTTTCCAAAATGTGGTCATTTGGGGGGTTTTGTGCCATCTGGGCATTCCATGGCCTCCAAAACTGTGATAGGCAGTGAGGAGTGAAATCAAAAATGTACACCCTTAGAAAGCCTGAAGGCGGTGCTTGGTTTTTGGGGTCCCGTATGCGGCTAGGCTCCCAAAAAGTCTCACACATGTGGTATCCCCGTACTCAGGAGAAGCAACAGAATGTATTTTGGGGTGTAATTCCACATATGCCCATGGCATGTTTGAGCAATATATCATTTAGTGACAACTTTGTGCAAAAAAATAAAAATATATTGTCTTTTTTCCGCAACTTGTGTCAACATATAAAATATTCAATGGACTCGACATGCCTCTCAGTATATAGCTTGGGGTGTCTACTTTCCAAAATGGGGTCATTTGGGGGGTTTTGAACTGTTCTGGCATTTTATACACAACATTAGGAAGCTTACATCCACTCTTCTAACCACTTATAGACAAAGCCCTTTCTGACACTTTTTGTTTACATGAAAACATTTTTTTTTTGCAAGAAAATTAAATTGAACCCCAAAACATTATATATTTTTTTAAAGCAAAGGCCCTACAGATTAAAATGGTGGTTGTTGCATTTTTTTTTCCACACAGTATTTACGCAGCGATTTTTCAAACGCATTTTTTGGGAAAAAATACACTTTTTTAAATTTTAATGCACTAAAACACACTATATTGCCCAAATGTTTGATGAAATAAAAAAGATGATCTTAGGCCGAGTACATAGATACCAATCACGACATGCTTTAAATTTTTGCACAAACGCGCAGTGGCGACAAACTACATACATTTTTAAAAGCCTTTAAAAGCCTTTACAGGTTACCATGTTAGATTTACAGAGGAGGTCTACTGCTAAAATTACTGCCCACGATCTGACCTTTGCGGTGATACCTCACATGCATGGTGCAATTGCTGTTTACATATGACGCCAGACCGACGCTTGCGTTCGCCATTGCGCAAGAGCAGGGCAGGACAGGGGTGCTTTTTTTTTATTATTATTAATTTTGCTTTTTTATTTTATTTTTAAACTGTTCCTTCCATATATTTTATTTTTTTGATCATTTTTATTGTTATCTCAGGGAATGTAAGTATCCCCTATGTTAGCAATAGGTAGTGACAGGTACTCTTTTTTTGAAAAAACTGGGGTCTATTAGACCCTAGATCTTTCCTCTGCCCTCAAAGCATCTGACCACACCAAGATCAGTGTGATAAAATGCTTTCCCAATTTCCCAATGGCACTTTTTATATCTGGGGGGGACATTCCCTCCCACTGCTTGTTGTAAAAGGAGTCCAGAGGCTAATTAGCCACTAGGATTGCTTTTACATGAAAGCCGGCCGCTGGCTGAAAAGAATGATACCAAGTAGGGATGAGCTCGGTGTTCGAGTCGAACATACGTTCGACTCGAACATTGGCTGTTCGACCATTCGGCGAACATCGAACGATTTGGGCCGTTCGCGCCAAATAGGAGTGACGCGAACGGTCCACAATACACTGCGCTATCGCAGTGCAATCCCGGCGCTGTGATTGACCAAGCATACACTATAAAAGGCCGCCAGCGCGGCGGCCTTATGTAGTGTGTTCCGGCGCAGGGAAAGAGAAGGATAGGCAGGGACAGTGTTGATATTCTTTGTGCTATTCTTGTGTGCAGGGAGAGAGAAGGATAGGCAGGGAGAGTGTCAGTTTCATATTCTTTGCTAAACCTTGTGTGCAGGGAGAGAGAAGGATAAGCAGGGGACAGTGTCCGTGTCATATTCTTTGCTAAACCTTGTGTGCAGGGAGAGAGATTGATAGGCAGGGAGAGTGTCAGTGTCATATTCTTTGCTAAACCTTGTGTGCAGAGAGAGAGAAGGATAGGCAGGGGACAGTGTCAGTGTCATATTCTTTGCTAAACCTTGTGTGCAGGGAGAGAGAAGGATAGGCAGGGGACAGTGTCAGTGTCATATTCTTTACTAAGCCTTGTGTGCAGGGAGAGAGAAGGATAGGCAGGGAGAGTGTCAGTGTCATATTCTTTGATAAACCTTGTGTGCAGGGAGAGAGAAGGATAGGCAGGGGACAGTGTCAGTGTCATTGTTGCTAAGCCTCCTGCACATTATACACCTGAAGTTAGCCTGTATTGCTGTGTTTTCCTGGTGTGTTACACCAACAGGCATTTGCAGCACTTACAGCGGGCGGAGTGTGCCTCCTGCACATTATACACCTGAAGTTAGCCCGTATTGCTGTGTTTTCCTGGTGTGTTACACCAACAGGCATTTGCAGCACTTACAGCGGGCGGAGTGTGCCTCCTGATCATATTACACCTGAAGTTAGCCCGTATTGCTGTGTTTTCCTGGTGTGTTACACCAACAGGCATTTGCAGCACTTACAGCAGGCGGAGTGTGCCTCCTGCACACTATACACCTGAAGTTAGCCTGTATTGCTGTGTTTTCCTGGTGTGTTACACCAACAGGCATTTGCAGCACTTACAGCGGGCGGAGTGTGCCTCCTGCACATTATACACCTGAAGTTAGCCTGTATTGCTGTGTTTTCCTGGTGTGTTACACCAACAGGCATTTGCAGCACTTACAGCGGGCGGAGTGTGCCTCCTGCACATTATACACCTGAAGTTAGCCTGTATTGCTGTGTTTTCCTGGTGTGTTACACCAACAGGCGTTTGCAGCACTTTCAGCGGGCGGAGTGTGCCTCCTGATCATATTACACCTGAAGTTGGCTCCCCTTCAGTCCACCTGTCCTCATCTAACCTTCAGAATGCATGTGCCTCCATTGTGGGGACACTCACAGTTAGTGTAGGACCACAGACTCCAGGGGGCCTTGGCGTGGCTCTGTGGCTCACGCATGCGTTTGCAAATGCGTGCGGACAAACCCCTGTTTTTAACGCATACTGTTAGACAGGTTAATTGGTTGTCAGCTAGCTGGTCGGTAAGTATGCTTGGTTTTTTCCTGGGCATTCCCCAGGCCTTTGTTGTTATCTGCTTTAGCCTTCCAATGCTGCTTACTGTTATGGCCAGCTATAGATGAGGGCAGTGGACATGTTTGTTTTATCACCTTGGTGTTTGTATTGGTCCAGCAGCGCACCAACACCTTTGCTGCCATTGTGCTACTCTGGGTGTTTGGTGTGCTCCTGTACCTTTAAGGAGGGGTGGCTCTCCTTCAGTCACATGTCCTCATCTAACCATCAGAAAGCATGTGCCTCCATTGTGGGGACACTCACAGTTAGTGTAGGACCACAGACTCCAGGGGGCCTTGGCGTGGCTCTGTGGCTCACGCATGCGTTTGCAAATGCGTGCGGACAAACCCCTGTTTTTAACGCATACTGTTAGACGGGTTAATTGGTTGTCAGCTAGCTGGTTGGTAAGTATGCTTGGTTTTTTCCTGGGCATTCCCCAGGCCTTTGTTTTTACACCTGAAGTTAGCCCGTATTGCTGTGTTTTCCTGGTGTGTTACACCAAAAGGCATTTGCAGCACTTACAGCAGGCGTAGTGTGATTCCTGCAAAATATACTCCTGAAGCTAGGCCTTATTGCTGGTTTTCCCATTCCCCGCAGGCAATTAGAATGTCTGGAAGGCAAACAAGGAGAGGCAGACAGTCAGGAGCCAATAAAAGAGGGCAAGCAGGCTCTGTGTCTAGAGACAACAGTGCTGGTCGTGGACGCGGTGCATCGCCATCAGCACGTGGCCATGGGACACGCTTGTACTTCTTTTCGGCAGCTGGACGTGTTGAGCCGCATCATGCCGAAGACTTGGTAGAGTGGATGACCAAGCCGTCCTCATCCTCCTCATCCTTTCTCACCCAGGCTCCGGGTACTGGCAAAGCAGCTGCCAAAGCGTCCTCTTCCCTGGTATCAATGTCATCATCAGTCACTCCTTCCCTAGACCAACCATGTCCTCCTGAGGAGTCCCCCGAACTGTTTGAGCACAGTGTTGGGTACATGCTCCAGGAGGATGCCCAGCGTTTCGAAGGGTCTGATGATGATACCCAGCTAGAGGAAGGCAGTAGCGTGAGAGCAGAGAGAGGGGATGCTCAAGAAGGACACCAATCTGGCAGTCATGTTCCAGCAGCTGCAGCATACTGCCAGATTGGCTCCAGTGATGAGGAGGGAGGGGATGATGAGGTCACTGACTCCATGTGGGTGCCTAATAGGAGAGAGGAGGAGGAGGAGGAGGATGAGGAGGAGGCAGATCTCCAATGATGCAGGATGCCCTGGGGGGGCCAGCGTAAGGGCAGCACACTGACGGAATCACACCGCAGAGCTCCGCCTGTGCAGGGCGCTGCCTCTGCCCGTTATTCAAAAAGTTCTTTGGTGTGGTCCTTTTTTGAGTCAACTGCATCAGATCGCACAGCTGCTGTTTGCAACATATGTCTCAAGCGTATATCACGTGGCCAAAACATCACCCGCTTGGGCACCACATGCTTGACCAGACATATGTTGACCTGCCATGCAGCTCGTTGGCAAGCCTACCTTAAAGACCCACACCAAAGAACAAAGCGGACCTCTCCTTGCACCGCATCAGCTGGGATCTCCAACCCCACTATACCTTCAGTCCTCTCTGAAACCTGCACTGAGAGGAATGAAGGTGTAGAATTAGGTGTGTCACAGCCAAGTACTTGCGGGCACTCTGCTAGCAGTACACCGACGTCCGATTCTAGCAGGCAAATTTCCCTTTCAGGTGCCCCAGGAAGAAGTAAACTGTTACGAAACGGACGTAGGGCGGAGCGGAGCGCTGTCGTCACCTCTGATACTTCCAATAAGGACGGGTGTCTGTTGTATGTGCTACGGCCGGCACACCAGACGTAATCAGGCGATTTTTTAACTGCATACATGAACCTCATGTGCTGTGTGCTGCGGTGACCTGTGGGAGAAACTACTCAATGCATATATTGACCCTCTGTAATAGGGGGTCGTGTACAGCTGGTAAGGAGAAATCCTGCTTTTTGGTGGTGGAATGTCACAGATGTATGTGGACACAGCATTTTTGTATGATTTTTACATGAAGCACTGGTGTTAATACTTTGGATTTTATTTAAACAAACTTTTTTCTGATGGACTATTATTTATAAATTTATATTTGATGTTCATATATTTATAGTTTGTTATATATACACACCTCTTTTTCACTTATCAGTTCATTTGATCTGTGGTTTATGGGGTAACTGTTAATTTTTAATATACTTTATTACTGTCACAGTGATTGGTCACGGGGTAGCGCGATTTCCACCAATTTTTTTCTTAAATTTCCCTGCCCCAGCTGCTGGACCATCAAAAGAAGTTCACTCCCAGCCATCCACATGCCCAGCGGTTGAATGCTAGCTTGGCTAAATTGCTAGCGCTTCAACTGCTGCCTTTTCAGTTGGTAGACTCGGCCCCCTTCCGTGAGTTTGTGCAATGTGCGGTTCCTCAGTGGCAGGTTCCCAAACGCCACTTTTTCTCACGGAAGGCGATTCCGGCTCTCTACCGGCATGTGGAAGGCAATGTCTTGGCCTCGCTGGACAGGGCAGTCAGCGGTAAGGTGAATATTACCGCTGACTCATGGTCCAGCAGGCATGGACAGGGACGTTACCTTTCTTTCACGGCCCATTGGGTCACTCTTTTGGCAGCTGGGAAGGATGCAGGACAAGGTGAAGTAGTGTTGGAGGTTGTTCCGCCGCCACGCCTCCAAAATGCTACTACTGGTTGTGACACACCTCTCTCCTCCACCCCCTCCTCTTCTTCCTCCATGGCCTCTTCCTGTGCTTTGTCCTCGGAACCAGCGGTGCTCTGTAGGCGTTCAAGGGGCTACGCAAGTACGCAGGCAAAAAGATGCCATGCCGTGCTTGTGGTGGTGTGTTTGGGGGACAGGAGCCACACTGGCTTAGAGGTTCTGTCTGCTCTGCAGGGGCAGGCCGAGAGGTGGTTGACGCCACGCCAGCTTAAGCCAGGAATGGTGGTTTGCGACAATGGCACCAACCTCCTCTCCGCCCTCCGACAGGGACAACTGATCCATGTGCCCTGTGTGGCTCACGTCCTTAACCTGGTGGTGCAGCGGTTCTTGGGCAGGTACCCGGGCTTACAGGATGTACTGAGGCAGGCCAGAAAAGTCTGTGTGCATTTCCGCAGATCTTATAAAGCCAGTGCTCGCCTGGCTGAGCTGCAAAAGGAGTTGAACCTGCCCAAGAACCGCCTTATATGTGACATGCCCACCAGGTGGAACTCAACGTTGGCCATGCTGCAGCGGCTGCACACGCAGCAGAGGGCCATCAATGAGTACCTGTGCGACTACGGCACCAGGACAGGGTCAGGGGAGCTCAGGTTTTTTCACCACGACAGTGGGGCATGATCAGGGATGCATGAACTGTCCTGGCACCATTTGAGGAGGCCACGAGGATGGTGAGCAGTGACAGTGCATGCATCAGTGACACTGTACCTCTTGTCCACCTGAATGGAACATACGCTGCATGGAATAATGGACAGGGCACTTGAGGCAGAACAGAGGCAGGAAGAGGAGGACTTCCTTGCCTCTCAAGGCCCCCTTTACCCAGACAGTGTTCCTTCTGTCCCACCCATCGCACAGGAAGAGGAGGAGGAGGAGGAGGAGGATTGTGTCAGCATGGAGGTGGAGCCTGGCACTCAGCATCATCAGCAGCAGTCTTTTAGGGATGTTTTACAGTCCCAAGAAACCAGTGGACTTGTACGTGGCTGGGAGGAGGTGGCTGCGGATCATGTCGTCCTTAGTGACCCAGAGGACTCCGGACCGAATGCCTCAGCTAACCTACGCTGCATGGCCTCCCTGATCCTGCAAAGTCTGCGGAAGGATCCTCGTATTCTTCGGATCAAGGAGAGGGACCCTTTCACTCCATTTTGCCAGTGTCACTAAGCGATCGTTTTTCTGATTGCTGTCTTAGTGTCGGTGATGCCGATAGGTAGCCAGTTATTTTTTTTAGGTTCGCCGCAGGTTTTTATATAGCATCAGGTACCCCCATATATTACCTAATAAAGGTTTTAACCCCCTGATTGCCCCTAGTTAACCCTTTCACCATGATCACCGTATAAGTGTTACGGGTGACGCTGGTTAGTTTGCTTTTTATAGTGTCAGGGCACCCGCCGTATATAACACAATAAAGGTTTAACCCCTTGATCGCCCAGCGGGTGATATCAATTAGGTTTTAGCATCAGAGAGGGTCTGCGTCGCCCCAGGCAACGTCAGGTTAGTGCCAGTAACGCTAACACCCACGTGTGAAGCATACACCTCCCTTAGTGGTATAGTATCTGAACAGATCAATATCTGATCTGATCAGATCTATACTAGCGTCCCCAGCAGTTTAAGGTTCCCACAAACGCAGTGTTAGCGGGATCAGCCCAGATACCTGCTAGCACCTGCGTTTTGCCCCTCCGTCCAGCCCAGGCCACCCAAGTGCAGTATCGATCGATCACTGTCACTTACAAAACACAACACACATAACTGCAGCGTTCTCAGAGACAGGCCTGATCCCTGCGACTCCAGTGCTGTAGGAGGTGATTTCACCACCACAGTTAAAAAAAAAGCATATATGCTGAAGCATGGGGGCAGCAGAGGCGGAGGAGTGATTTTGCTCCCAATGCCGCCTACATACGGTCAAAATTCCGATGGAGGCTTGCCCATGAAAAAGTCTGACCGTGTATACGCAGCATAACTTTTGCGGGAGGATGCCCCCATGCTTCGGCATATGTAAATGGTGCATGTATGCCCATCATTAGAAGTGGGTGAATGAAGGGAGGTATTCTAATGGTGGGCATACCCACCGATCAATCTCTTTTTTTTGTTTAGCCAACAGGCTGCATGAAAAAAAGATTACAATACATGTCCAACAAGGACCAGCAGCGTACTGGTATGTTGCTGGACTTTGAATGGTTATACCAGAATAATGCCTACGGGTTTAGGTATCATCTTGGTATCATTCTTTTCAGCCAGCGGCCGGCTTTCATGTGAAAGCAATCCTAGTGGCTAATTAGCCTCTGGACTGCTTTTACAAGCAGTGGGAGGGAATGCCCCCCCCCCGGATATAAAAAGCGCCATTGGGAAATTGGGAAAGTATTTTATCACACCGATCTTGGTGTGGTCAGATGCTTTGAGGGCAGAGGAAAGATCTAGGGTCTAATAGACCCCAGTTTTTTTTCAAAAAAAGAGTACCTGTCACTACACATTGCTATCATAGGGGATATTTACATTCCCTGAGATAACAATAAAAATGATAAAAAATAATATGGAAGGAACAGTTTAAAAAACAAAAAAAAAAAAAAAAAAAAGTAAAATTAATAGTTAAAAGAAAAAAAAAAAAAAAAAAAGCACCCCTGTCCCGCCCTGCTCTTGCGCAAAGGTGAACACAAGCGTCGGTCTGGCGTCATATGTAAACAGCAATTGAACCATGCATGTGAGGTATCACAGCGAAGGTCAGATCGAGGGCAGTAATTTTAGCAGTAGACCACCTCTGTAAATCGAATGTGGTAACCTGTAAAGGCTTTTAAAGGCTTTTAAAAATGTATGTAGTTTGTCGCCACTGCGCATTTGTGTGAAATTTTAAAGCATGTCGTGTTTGGTATCCATGTACTCGGCCTAAGATCATCTTTTTTATTTTATCAAACATTTGGGCAATATACTGTGTTTTAGTGCATTAAAATTAAAAAAAGTGTATTTTTATAAATACTGTGTGGGAAAAAAATGCAACACCCACCATTTTAATCTGTAGGGCCCTTGCTTTAAAAAAAATATATAATGTTTGGGGGTTCAACTTAATTTTCTTGCAAAAAAAAATGTGTTCATGTAAACAAAGTGTCAGAAAGGGCTTTGTCTTCAAGTGGTTAGAGTGGATGATGTGTGACATAAGCTTCCTAATGTTGTGCATAAAATGCCAGGACAGTTCAAAACCCCCCCAAATGACCTCATTTTGTAAAGTAGACACCACAAGCTATTTGCTAAGAGGCATGTCGAGTCCATGGAATATTTTATATGTTGACACAAGTTGCGGAAATAATACTATTTTTTTTTTTGCACAAAGTTGTCACTAAATGATATATTGCTCAATGGGTATATGTGGAATTACACCCCAAAATACATTCTGTTGCTTCTCCTGAGTACGGGGATACCACATATGTGGGACTTTTTGGGAGCCTAGCCGTGTACAGGACCCCAAAAACCAAGCACCGCCTTCAAGATTTCAGGCTTTCTAAGGGTGTAAATTTTTGACACAAACCCCCCCCCCAAATGACCCCATTTTGGAAAGTAGACACCCCAAGCTATTTTCGGAGAGGTATGGTGATTTTTTTCAAGATCTCGCTTTTTGTCACAAAGTTTTGAAAATTGCAAAAATAAAATAAATAAAAATTATTTTCTTTCTTAATTTTCAAAAACAAATGAGAGCTTTAAAATACTCACCATGCCTCTCAGCAAATAGCTTGGGGTGTCTACTTTCCAAAATGGGGTCATTTGGGGGGGGGGGTTTGTGCTATTTTGGCATTTTTTGGCCTTCGAAACTGTGATAGGTAGTGAGGAGTGAAATCAAAAATTTGCGCCCGTAGAAATCCTGAAAGCGGTGCTTGGTTTTCGGGGTCCCGTACGCGGCTAGGCTCCAAAAAAGTCCCACACATGTGGTATCCCCGTACTCAGGAGAAGCATCAAAATGTATTTTGGGGTGCAATTCCACATATAACCATGGCATGTGTGAGCAATATATAATTTAGTGACAACTTTTTGTAATTTTATTTTTGTCATTATTCAATCACTTGGGACAAAAAAAAAATATTCAATGGTCTCAACATGCCTCTCAGCAATTTCCTTGGGGTGTCTACTTTCCAAAATGGAGTAATTTGGGGGAGGGGGTTGTGCTATTTTGGCATTTTATGGCCTTTGAAACTGTGATAGGTAGTGAGGAGTAAAATGAAAAATTTGCGTACTTAGAAATCCTGAAGGCGGTGCTTGGTTTTTTGGGGTGCAATTCCACATACAGTATAACCATGGCATGTGTGAGCAATATATAATTTAGTGACAACTATTTGTAATTTTTAAAAAAAATATTGTAATTATTCAATCACTTGGGACAAAAAAAAATATTCAATGGGCTAAACATGCAATTTCCTTAGGGTGTCTACTTTCCAAAATGGGGTCATTTTGGGGGGGGGGGTTTGTACTGCCCTGCCATTTTAGCACCTCAAGAAATGAGATCGGCAGTCATAAATTAAAAGCTGTGTAAATTCCAGAAAATGTACCCTAGTTTGTAGACGCTATAACTTTTGCACAAACCAATAAATATACGCCCATTGACATTTATTTTACTAAAGACATGTGGCTGAATAAATTTTGTACAAAATGTATGACTAAAATTGAGTTTATTCAATTTTTCTTATAACAAAAAGTAGAAAATTTCATTTTTTTTCAAAATTTTCGGTCTTTTTACGTTTATATCGCAAAAAAAATAGCAGAGGCAATCAAATACCATTAAAAGAAAACTCTATTTGTGGGAAGAAAAGGACGCAAATTTTGTTTGGGTACAACATTGCATGTCCGCACAATTTCCAGTTAAATCAGCGCAGTGCCAAATTGTAAAATCACCTCTGGTCTTTATGCTGCGTATTGGTCCGGGGCTTAAGTGGTTAATGTAAGAGCATATTTTATTTTATTTTATACTTTTAGGATTTAATTTTAATAAGCGGTATTGCACGATCATCCAGCAATGGGATCACTAATGTGCCATGGGCCTAAAACAAATAACACATTTTTAAAATAGCTTATAATATAAAATCATAGATGCACCCTCCAGGGTCACAGATTTTAGGTCATGTACTTAATATTATTATAATGTAACAAATAGCTATTAACAATCCAAGCAATATCGTGGCTTCTTTTACCATATCATCCTCCTTAAAACTGTAAAGCTATAAACAACCTTGTTGAGTGTCTAAATAGTCTTCTCACAACTTCAAATGTTTATAGTGATTTGTTATATTATATTTAATTAATACATAATGTTTTTATTTACCATGTTTGTTATAATATAGTATGAATATACTAATGCATGACCTAAAATCAGTTTAAGGTATTTTAAAGGCTCAATAATATCTTCATGCTGCAGTAATGTGTAATATAATGCCTGTTTTACTGCACATTGACACAATGCATGTATAATTCATATAATACTGCACTGCACAAGTTGCCATGTGTTGCAGTAACTTGCACTGTACCACAAGTTACTGCAACACATGTTGATTTAAACACATTCCTTTACCCCCAAAAAAGCACCCTAATCACAATAAACAGAGTTGTTATTGGTATGCAAATTTAGATGTTGTGCTACAAGTTAAAAACTAAGCCAAAATCTCTATCTCTAGACATTCCCTGGACACTGACAAGTAGCTATTGCCATGAAGAAATCATGACACATAACTTTCATGGTTTTACATGATCTATAGGCAAAATAGTGGAACCCAAAGCAGAATATTTGGATAATAGAGGAGAGAGTAGAGTAGAATATTTTTTTTTTAATCTACTTATTATACACCAGTGAAGTTTTCCAAAGATGAATAATTGTTCACACGGTTATACAAAGTTTGCTTTACTCATCTTTCCTATTTTTCCAGTATGAGTCCTCATGTTCCATGCATTGTGCCCCCAGACCACTGACCCCCGACACGCCTCCACTCATTGGTATCACCATGACCCTGAAATTTCTTTCCCTTATTATAAAGGGCCTCAACCACCCTGCCAAGAGGTTCTCCCTCTAGAAAGAGGCTAACAAGGCCAAGGCAGACATTGTTTGTATACATGAGACTCATTTCCATAACACAGCTTCTCCTAACTGCTCACACAGAGACTATCCACACATCTTCATGGCATGCACTCCAGAGAAAAAACGGGATGTCTTGGTAGCCATCAACAAGTCAGTGTCCTTTCAACTCAAGCAATCCCACCTAGACTTTGATGGCAGATGTATTATCATTACGGGCGACCTTAACTCCAAGCCGTATACATTGGTCAACACATACGTATGCCCCAAACTCACATCAACTCAGGTTTCTGAGAAAAGTCTTTAAGACCATTGCTTCATGTAGGTATGGCCAACTATTGATGTGTGGGGATTTCAATCTCACAGTGGACCCACATATGGACTCCAGATCTCCCACCAAAAGACATTCCCCCTCATTGAGGGACATATTCCACAAAGAGGAGGTCTATGATGTCTGGAGGTGTCAACACGCCAACGAGAGAGACTATATGTTTTTCTCCTCTAGACCTGTTTGTATCAGACAAGTGTCTACTCCAGAGAATTTCCTCCTCTTCCATCCTAGATATAACATGGTCAGACTATGCTGCTATTGTGGTTATGATAGTAGAGAACAAACCTACTCACAGGTCCTTAATTTAGCGCTGTAATGTGAAAACTTTGCAAGATGATGTTTCATCCATAGCCATCCTTCAGCATCTCAGGGAATCCACCAATGTAAACTCAGTCTCAGACTCTTTCATCTTATGGGTGGCACACAAGGCCTTTATATGGGGAATATTTATTCAGCAAAGCTCCAGAGCCAAGAAACAATACAACTTTGCCCTTACTAAACGCCTGACAAACACGACTTGGAAGTCAGTAATAAATCCCCATCCTCCCACATCGCCTCTTCCTCCCTTACTAAATTATGGGGGGAGTTACGTTCCCACCTCGCTGAACAGTATGATAAACATCTTATGCCTCGTACACATGACCGGTTTTCCCGTCAGATAAAAAACTGATGGTTTTCCAGACGGAATTCCGCCCAAGCTTGTCTTGCGTACACACGGTCAGACCAAATTCCGCCCGTCCAAAGCACGGTGACGTACAACGGCACTTTAAAGGGAAAGTTCCATTCCAACGGCGCCACCCTTTGTGCTGTTTTTGCTGATCCTCGTGTTAGTAAAAGTTTGGTGAGAAACGATTTGCGCTTTTCATTCTTCGTGCTTTTCAGATCATTTTCTGCTGTTCAGTAGGTGCTTGTGGGTTCGTATCTGTCTTTCAGTGCATGTAGTGAGTTCTGTTTTTCAGTGCGTTCTTGTCTGCTCGTTTCTGATTTTCAGGTCGTTCTTCATAGACCTTGCTGTTCTTCAGTGCGTTCTGTTAGTTAGTTCTGACCAGCCGACCGTTTCCTAGCTTTGTTGCTGGTACGTACTCGTCGTCGAGTTTGTGCTGTGCATGGGCTTGGTGTTGGGGTTCTTGCTTTAACCCAACCTCAGTCCATGAACAGGGTGAGGAGGAGTTCATGGATGAATTGGTTGCTTCAGCGTCACCAATTCTGTCACATGCCTTTGCTGCGGGAGATCCAGGAGAATAATCCTGATGATTTTAGGAATTATCTCCGGATGACAGCCCCTGTTTTTCACCGTCTGTTGGCTTTGCTGTCCCCTTATATCACAAAGCAGGACACCTGAATGTGGCAAGCCATCACTGCCGAGCAAAGGCTAGTCGCCACGTTGAGATACCTGGCGACTGGGAGAAATCTGCAGGACCTCCTGTTCTCGACAGGCATCTCCCCCCAGGCTCTGGGGATCTGGGGATTATTATCCCAGAGACCTGTTCTGCCATCATCCAAGTCCTGCAGAAGGACTATATTAAGGTAAGTTTTCTCCTTTAACGTCACATTTTATGTATTTAATGTATGCTAATGTATTGTATTTCTTTCCTCATTTTCTAATTACCATGATTGTAATATGCTGTGAATGTCCTTATGCATGCTGTAAGCTTTTAATGCTCCTTTTTTGGCCTACATGCATAATTTGCCTTCACTAACCTCTCCAGCATGCTATCTTTGGCCCATACACACCTAGCCTAGTCACTTTCCAATGCATTTTGTCCATTGTAGTGCTTTACCATAAACACCCCTTAAAATGTGTACAAAGGTTTTTGTTCTCATTAAATTCAGACAGAGTGGCAGAGGCTTTTTTTTAGGGCCCAAACTCAGCTAGATCCCTCCCCCCCAAAAAAAATGTGTACAAATGTTTTTGTTCTCATTACATGCAGAGAGAGTGGCAGAGTCTTTTTTTTGAGGGCCAAACTCAGTTAGAACCCCTAAAAAAAATTCAATGGGCCATCAGAGGGGTTGAGGAATCTGATAAGTGGGCCTTATATTTTTGTCTTTAACCACTTGCTTACTGGGCACTTAAACCCCCTTCCTGCCCAGGCCAATTTTCAGCTTTCAGCGCTGTCACGCTTTGAATGACAATTGCGCGGTCGTGCGACGTGGCTCTCAAACAAAATTGGCGTCCTTTTTTTCCCACAAATATAGCTTTCTTTTGGTGGTATTTGATCATCTCTGCGGTTTTTATTTTTTGCGCTATAAACAAAAATAGAGCGACGATTTTGAAAAAAACACAATATTTTTTACTTTTTGCTATAATAAATATCCCAATTTAAAAAAAAAAAAAAAAAAAATTTCTCAGTTTAGGCCGATACGTATAGTTTTATAGCATTTTTATTAATATTTTTTTTTTACTAGTAATGGCGGCGATCAGCGATTTTTATTGTGACTGCGACATTATGGCGGACACATCGGACACTTTTGACACCATTTTGGGACCATTGTCATTTTTACAGCGAGCAGTGCTATAAAAATGCACTGGTTATTGTAAAAATGACACTGGCAGTGAAGGGGTTAACACTAGGGGGGCAAGGAAGGGGTTAAATGTGTAACCTGGGAGTGATTACTACTGTGGGGGGAGGGGACTGAGTGGGGGAGGTGACCGATCTGTGGCCCTATGTACAAGGGACACAGCATTGGTCCCCTCTCCCTGACAAGACGTGGATCTCTGTGTTTACACACAGAGATCCACATCCTTGTGTGCATACACGCTGATCGGCATGTCAGTGATGCGCCGGGCGCACGCGCGCCCCCCAGTGGCCGAAGGAGCCGAGGACGTCTATTGACGGCCTCCCGGATATCTAGAGCCACCTTGAGGCCGTCAATAGTCTATGGCCCGGGCTCCAGGTAGTTAAATACTCCTTCAAATAATTTTTATACTGATGTTGGCCAAGAATGTTTTTGTATAATCTGGTTGCAATGTTATGTGCAAAAGTACTAATATTCTTTTTTTCTGGTTTGTCTCCACAGTTTCCTTCAACACCACAGGAATGGCAGACTGTGGCTTCCCAATTTGCCATGCGGTGGGACTTTCCCAACTGTGGAGGGGCAATAGATAGGAAGCATGTCTGCATCATCCCACCAGCCAATTCAGGGTGATACTATTTCAAATACAAGGGGTTCCATAGTATTGTGATAATGGCAGTGGTGAGGGCGACGTATGATTTTTTATATGTGGACGTGGGGAAAAATGGTCGGATGTCGGATGGTGGAGTGTTTTCCAAGACCGACGTCTCCAGACTGGTGGATTGGGATTGCCTCCTGCGGAAGACAACGTGGAAGGACTCACATTTGTGTTTGTCGCTGATGAAGCGTTTGGGCTTGGAAATCATCTGATGAGGCCATTTCCCCATTTCCCCAGAGGTGTTTAATTACCGGCTGGCCAGAGCCAGCCGGTGGCCGAGAATGCCTTTGGCATGATGGCCAGCCGGTTCCGCCTATTTCATATATCTATAAATATGGCAGAGTACAAACTAAACCACATTGTCATGGCGTGCTGTGTTTTGCACAATTTTCTCTGAATAAATACTCCTAATTATATGGCCTCAGTTGGGCCTGAGGCCGCAATTCAGGACCTAAATGCAACCCCGACCCTGGAAGCTGGCTGTACTGGCTTGCCCCCCCCAAAGCGCCCGTAATGTGCACCAAAAATATGTGGACTATTTTATTGCCTTTATTAAATAACCCCCATTGTCACTGTAGACACCAACTTACTACAAAAACTGGTATTGAGCATTGAAAGAAGAAGCCACACATGTAGATTTTTAAAACTTTTACTCTGTGCATATTCACAGAGTAAAAATGTTTTATAAAGCGTTATAAATAGACTTGTGCACAACGGAAAAATTTGTTTCGTTTTGGTTCGTTTCTTGTGCACACCGGAAAAATTTGTTTAATTTCGGTTCGTTTCTTTTCGGTCCTGTTGATTCGTAATCGTTCGTAATTTTGCTGGATGGGATTTTTCGTGTTCGGACTAATTCGTACTTTCGGTAGAGTACATTGATTTTCATTGATTCTGCCTATTATGCCTAATGTGCTTCGAATGGATTTGTACATTTCTAAATACATAGCGGTTATTTGTAACGATTCGAAATCTCATATTTTACTTTTGTTTTTTACATGCGGCTATAGCCTCCGCCCCTGTACACCATTTTGAGAGGGAGTTCAGCAGGTGAGGGAGAAGCAGAGAGCAGAACAGAGTGTTTATTGTGCTTTGAATGGATTCGAAATCTTGTATTTTACTTTCGTTTTTTACATGCGGCTATAGCCTCCGCCCCTGTACACCATTTTGAGAGGGAGTTCAGCACGGTGAGGGAGAAGCAGAGAGCAGAGCAGAGTGTTATTGTGCCTCGAATGGATTCGTACATTTGTAACTTTTTTCATAATGAATTATGCCGAAGACATTCGGGCATTCGCTATTTGAGATATAATTTATTTCGGATTCAGTTTTATTCGTAATTGCTTTGTTCGGAAATTCGAATGTCCGAAAGTTGCTAAATTCAGACGAATTTTGATTCGTTATGAAAGGAATTGCACAAGCCTAGTTATAAAACATTATTTCCAAAAATATACATCTGTGTTTAATTAACTTTGTTTTTTTGGTTTATTTTGCTTTAACAGGCATGTTTAAAAACATAACAAACAAAACTATGGAACTTACAAAGTTCAACGTACAAAATGTGAGGGTAATATCAGACATTATAGTGTGTCAACAATGTGTTGCTGTTGTCTTCATTAGATGGGGGGGTGATGTCACCCCTGTAAAAGCCAAATTTAGAAGATGCACACAAATACGGTTTCAAAATGGGGATTTCCTTCCTGATCCCATGCCTAATGCTTATGTGCTATCTCCCATCATGGCGGATCAATGGACGTGTTTTGGGGGTGCAACCCCTTCCTCTCACCTACTTGAGTTGCGAGGAAGGGGTTGCACCCAAAACACGTACATTGATTACCCCTGATGGCAGACAGCACATGTTGACACACTGTGCATCTTCAAAATTTGGCTTTAAAAATATCTTAAATCTTTAGAAAATTGACAAACAAAAAAACAAAATGGTGGCATTTTGGGGTTATTTAGATTCTTCCTAATATATCAATCATGTTTTTCAGTTTTTGTTCAACATCCT
This sequence comes from Rana muscosa, assembly GCA_029206835.1. Taxonomy (NCBI): domain Eukaryota; kingdom Metazoa; phylum Chordata; class Amphibia; order Anura; family Ranidae; genus Rana; species Rana muscosa. Next base: position 1,174,857,484 of record CM055122.1, read on the forward strand.
TGCTTTTTTGATTAATCATTTCTAAATCCCGACTACACACCATGATTTCCTGAATTAATATTTGTGCATTTGTGAAATGAGGAGATTGTTGCTCCACAACCAGCACATCACCTAAAATCAAAAAACACACCAAGTATTATAAATATGCAGGCCTATTACCTGAAGCTGTGGGGACTTACACTGACCTGTTGTGGTGACAATTTTGCCCACTTCCTCCACCTCGCCGTCCTTCACATCCTCAGGTTGGGGTTCTCTCTGTTCTTTAGGAGATGTGGGGTTCCTGGTGTCCTCTGAGTGGTGTCCTCCGAGTCTTCGCTCCCCTTTGAGAATGAAACAAAAGGTATACTTAGCACTAGGGATGAGCTTCGAGTTAGAGTCAAACTCATGTTCGACTCGAACAATTTGGGTTGTTCGCGGGAAATTCGAAAAGCCGCGGAACACCCTGTAAAAGTCTATGTGAGAAATCTAAAGTGCTAATTTTAAAGGCTTATATGCAATTTATTGTTATAAAAAGTGTTTGGGGACCCGGGTCCTGCCCCAGGGGACATGTATCAATGCAAAAAAAAGTTTTAAAATGGACGTTTTTTCGGGAGCAGTGATTTTAATAATGCTTAAAGTGAAATAATAAAAGTGAAATATTCCTTAAAATTTCATACCTAGGGGGTGTGTATAGTATGCCTGTAAAGTAGCGCTTGTTTCCCGTGATTAGAACTGTCCCTGCACAAAGTGTCATTTCTGAAGGAAAAAAAGTCATTTAAAAGTACTCGCGGTTATATTGAATTGTCGGCTCCCGGCAATAAAGAGAAAAGTAATTGAAAGTCATTGATAAAAAAAAATGCGTGGGGGTCCCCCAAAATTCAATTACCAGGCCCATCAGGTCTGGTATGGATATTAAGGGGAACCCTGCGTCAAATTTAAAAAAAAATTACGTGGGGTTCCCCCCAAATATCCACAACAGACCATTCAGGTCTGGTATGCATTTTAAGGGGAACTCCACCCCAAATGTAAAAAAAAAAAATGGCGTGGAGTTCCCCCCAAAAATCCATACCAGACCCTTTATCCGAGCACGCAACCTGGCAGGCCGCAGGAAAAGAGGGGGGAGTGAGAGAGTGCCCCCCCTCCTGAACTGTACCAGGCCACATGCCCTCAACATGGGGGGGATGCTTTCAAAGCACCATGTCCCCATGTTGATGGGGACAAGGGCCTCATCCCCACAATCCCCCCATGTGAATTGGTAAGGGGTACATTGTACCCATACCATTTCACAAAGAAAGTGTAAAAAAAAACAAAAAAAAACACACAGACACTGTTGGGATAAGTCCTTTATTAAAAATAAAAATAAAAAAAATATTCCAGCGGTGGTAATCCACTCTTGGTCTCCACTCCAACGCTGTTGGTATCCTGTGATGGATGCTCTCCTCTCCGGGGTCCAGCGGTGGATGATCTCCTCTCCATCCAGGTCGAGGCTCCAGCGATGAGATGTCCAGTGCAGCGCATCCTGTCTCCACCGGAGATACCCCGGGAATATTGTCACCGCAGCCTGACAGGTCTTATGTAGCTGAGGATGGGGTTTCCGTTGCATCAGAGGGGGGCAGGGTCACGTGACGGGTGGCCCCGTCCTCAGCTTCATAAGACCTGTCAGGCTGCAGCGACGATATTCCCGGGGGTGTCTCCAGCGGAGACAGGATGCGCTGCGCTGGACATCTCATCCCTGGAGCCTGGACCTGGATGGAGAGGAGATCATCCACTGCTGGACCCTGGAGAGGAGAGCAATCAACGCAGGATACCGACAGCGTTGGAGTGGAGACCGAGAGTGGATTACCACCGCTGGAATATTTTTTTTATTTATTTTATTTATTTTTTAATAAAGGACTTATCCCAATGGTGTCTGTGTGTTTTTTTTTTTTTTTGCACTTTCTTTGTGAAATGGTAGGGGTACAATGTACCCTTTACCAATTCACATAGGGGGGGCCGGGATCTGGGGGTTCCCTTTGTTAAAGGGGTCTTCCAGATTCCGATAAGCCCCCCCGCCCACAGACCCCCACAGACCCCCACAACCACCGGGCAAGGGTTGTGGTGATGAGGCCCTTGTCCCCATCAACATGGGGACATGGTGCTTTGAGGGGTCACAGACTCCCAAAGCATCCTCCCCATGTTGAGGGCATGTGGCCTGGTACGGTTAAGGAGGGGGGCACTCTCTCGTCCCCCCTCTTTTCCTGTGGCCTGCAAGGTTGCGTGCTCGGATAAAGGGTCTGTTATGGATTTTTGGGGGGAACTCCACACCATTTTTTTTTAAAATTTGTCGCAGGGTTCCCCTTAATATCCATACCAGACCTGAAGGGCCTGGTAATTGAATTTGGGGGGACCCCCGCGCATTTTTTTTTTTTTTTATCAATGACTTTCAATGACTTTTCTCTGTATTGCCGGGAGCGAACAATTCATTATAGCCGCAAGTACTTTTAAATGACTTTTTTTCCTTCAGAAATGACACTTTGTGCAGGGACATTTCTAAGCACGGGAAACAAGTGCTACTTTACAGGCATACTATACACACCCCCTAGGTACAAACTTTTAAGGAATATTTCACTTTCATTGTTTCACTTTGAGCATTATTAAAATCACTCCTCCCGAAAAAACTGCCGTTTTTAAAACTTTTTTTTGCATTGATACATGTCCCCTGGGGCAGGACCCGAGTCCCCAAACACTTTTTAAGACAATGACTTGCATATAAGCCTTTAAAATTAGCACTTTCGATTTTTCATGTTCGAGTCCAATAGACTTTAATGGTGTTCGGATGTTCGAATTAATTTATTGCCTGTTCGCATGTTTTGATGCGAACCAAACTTGGGGGTGTTCGGCTCATCCCTACTTAGCACACAGATATTTGAGGCCAGAAATTGGAATATGAAACATTGCTTGGAAGTGGGGTGTGTTTTGGAAGAGTTCCAAGCTGAAGGCATGTTTTTTTTCCCTTACCAAAGCTGGAATATTTACCTTTTTTGGCCAAGTTTCACACGTGTAGACACCCCAAGTATCCACTGGAGCACCTGTGTGGGACACCCTAAAAAGTTTGTTATGGAGTCCCACACTAGTGCTCCAGAGTCCAGATGTGTAAACAGCTGCTGAGCGTCCTCTCCTTTACACTGAATCAAGTTTGCATTTCATTCTAGTTACAAACACATCTAGACAACAATGTAATAAACAATTTTTTATACAAATAGGCATGACCAAATGTAGTTAACCCTGTATCTACCAAAAACATTGTATGTAGTGGGCGAACAATGTTTACTACCACCAATTACTGTGCCCACTAACATGAAAGTTGCCATTTTAAACTGTCCAACAGTAAAGAAAAGCACATGGAGCAACTTGCAAGTAATAATAATAATAATATGAACACAGGACAAATACTTACTTTTTTTAAGCATTTTCTTGATCCTTCTGTACTGGTCGTGCTCCCTCAATTTCAGGTCTGACCAGCATTTCCTCAATTGCTACTTGGATCGTTGTACCCCAAAATTCTTGTGCAGACTTCTCACAACTTTAGACATGATCTTGGCCTTTCTCACATTTGGGTTGGTGTACGGTCCATGCTTCCCATCATAGTCGGTCCTCCTCAAGATGTCCACCATCTCTGCAAAGGACATATTTGAGGCCTTATATCTCCTCCTGGATCGGGACGTTTCTGGCTCCGGCCTTTCCTCCTCGTTAGTGCTTTTATCATGCACCTGCTGTGTCTCCGCCATGACTCTCCCACTGTGAACCGAAAGAGAAGGGGCGGGGAATATACTAGAAAGAACATCAGGGGCAGGCGACGTGTGCTGAGTTTCATGCATGCGCAGTGTATATAAAGCTAACACACATGTGTCGTACCTACATTCTGTGTTGCGGAGGAAGGAGTAAGCGCCGAACGTGAGACCGAAGATAAAATTTTAACTTGGGTCATCAGTGGCCTATACTGCTTCGAGATTGTGGCTATATGGGGATAAGATTAGTAGAGTTGAGGAGCTAGATGAACATGGGTGGTGTATCCCCCTATCTCTCTCTATCCCCCCCTCCCGGGCTGGGGGAGGGGAGGGGAATGCAACCTACTAGAGATTGAAATAGGGGGACAGGGTAGTGGAAGAATATGGAAGGGGGAGAGGGATGGGGAGACAGGATAGGAATGAGGTGTCTGCTAGGGATGATACAGAGTAAGAATAAGGAGAATAATGATAAGACGGGGGACGAGAGGAGGAGCAGAGCCCTCCACCTAACCCGGACTAAACCCCCATATAGGCCAGCGCCCATAGGAGGTCGAGGAGTGGGCGCCTTCCTTTTTAGGATTTAGAAAGGGGGAGGGAGGTAAAGGGGAGGAGGGAGGGGGGTTTAGGGAGGGGGTTCCCTTTTTTTTTTTTTCTTGCTTCCGCCCTTCGCGACAGAGATGGAGGGGGTGAAAGTAACTTCCTTAAATGCGAAAGGACTGAATGTCCCTGAAAAAAGGAGGATGCTTTTGCATGAACTGAAACAAACTGGTACGGATGTTGCATTTGTACAGGAAACGCTTTTCAGAGCCGGTGGACTTCCGTTTCTTCAGAATAGATTCTTCCCCTGTGTCTACCATGCATCTAACCAAAAAACAAAATCTAAAGGGGTATCGATCTTGATATCCAATTGGATACCGTGGTCCCTGACGGGCAAATGTTTGGACATAAACGGCCGTTATCTTTTTCTGAAAGGTCATGTTGGAAGTATTAAAGTGACTCTTGCCACTATATATGGTCCGAATGTACATCAAGACTCCTTTTTGAGCAAAGTGCTACTAAAACTTATGGAATTTGCAGAGGGGAGGCTGATACTAGGGGGGGATTTCAATATCCCATTAGACCCCGGAGTAGACACCTCCTCTGGGACTTCCTCAGTCCCAAGTGGAACCAGGAAGGGGATAATGCGGAAATTTCACGAATTGCAGTTGGTGGATGCATGGAGGATCTTACATGCAGGAGAGAGAGACTACACCTTTTTCTCCAATCCACATCAGGTATATTCACGCATAGACCTATTCCTGGTTCCACATTATTTGTTAGCTTCAGTAGTAGAGATATCCATAGGAAGTATAACGTGGTCAGACCACGCCCCGGTCACAATGTGCCTCTCCCAGCAGGGCGCGGCTCCCTCCCAGGAATGGCAATGGCGCTTAAATGAGAGCTTGCTGCAGGGACCTGACATTCGGGAAAATGTAGCCAAAGAAATTATGGAATACTTTCATACAAACGACACTCCTGGGAGTGACCCGGCCATGGTATGGGAGGCACACAAGGCAGTGATCAGGGGAATTTTGATTAGTCATGGATTGAGGCTGAAGAGAAAGCGAGAAAAACAGATAATGGAATTGCTAAAGGAAATACAATTTTTAGAGCTTCAGCATAAGAGGACACAGAGACAGGCAGATGGAAGGGAACTGATGCATCTGAGGCGGCAGATTACGGATATCCTCCGATATAAGGCGAAGGCAGTGATACAATCAGGCAGAAAGACGACATATGAGTTAGGATATAAATGTAGTAAAATATTGGTGGGAAACTTAAAGAGAGAAGGATGACGACATATATACCGCAAATAAAAGGGGGAAATGGAAAATGAATATCACTACCAAAGGAAATTGTTCAGAGGTTTGGAGAGTACTACTCCTCCTTATATAATTTGGCTCCAATGTCATCACCCCTCCCTATATTGGAGGAATATATCTCCTCAGCACGGCTTCCTCGGTTATCCTCTTTAACTCGGCATAATATTTCAAACGTGGAACTTAACACTGTATTAAAAATGATCAAACCTGGGAAGGCACCGGGACCCGATGGATTTTCCATACAGTACTATAAATGTTTTAGTACACTGCTGTGCAATCAGATGGTGAAGGTATTCAATGAGCTGGGCCGGGCCGCCACACTACCGCCGGAGGCGCTTATGGCGCATATATCAGTAATACCAAAGAAGGGGAAGGATCCGTCGGAGTGTGGTAGCTACCGGCCCATATCATTGTTGAATGTGGATTTAAAATTATTCATTAAAATTCTTGCCACCCGTCTTCAACCATCTCTTTGCCAGTTAGTGGAGTTAGATCAAGTAGGGTTCATCCCGACCCGTGAGGCAAGGGATAATACCATTAAGGTACTGAACTTAGTCCATTATGCCAATAAAATAAATATCCCTTGTATCTTTTTAAGTACAGATGCAGAGAAAGCTTTTGATAGAATAAACTGGCACTTTATGCTGGAGACTCTTAAGCAGATGGGCTTGGGAGACCGAATGACCCGATGGATAGCCGGGGTTTATACTACACCACAAGCATCGGTTAAAGCGAATGGAGTTTTTTCGAAACCTTTCAAGATCACAAACGGTACACGACAGGGATGCCCCTTGTCGCCATTACTGTTTGCCCTTTCGCTTGAGCCCTTATTAAATAAGATACGGCAAAACCCGGATATCCAGGGGTTGTGTCTGGGAGATAAGAACTATAAAGTCTCAGCATACGCAGATGATCTGTTGTTCTCCATGTCTGGCCCGCACACCTCACTCCCTAATCTTATGAAGGAAATTGAGAAGTATGGAGCCCTATCGAATTTTAAAATCAACTATGCTAAGTCGGAAGCAATGGGGGTAAGTTTGCCCCTCTCAATTCGAGAAGCTATACAACCAAATTTCAACTTTAAATGGGTATCCACTGCATTGAGTTACCTGGGCACACAAATACCATCAGATATAAGAAATACCTTCTCAGCAAACTTTCCACAATTATATAATTCAGTACGAGCCTTATTGGAGAAATGGCAACATGATTACACTCGTGGTTTGGTCGCTGTAAAACTATAAAAATGTGTATTCTACCAAAATTCTTATATCTTTTTCAAGCGTTACCCATTGAGATACCAGCAACTTTCTTTCACCAGATAGATACTCTTTGCACAAAATTTATTTGGGCAAGGAAAAGACCTAGGATCAGTAGAGGACTTCTGGTGATGCCTAAACGGTATGGGGGAGTGGCGGCCCCTGATGTGCGCGGGTATTACCAAGCAGCACATTTAGGAAGAGTGGTGGACTGGTGCAGACATGCGGAACTTAAGCAATGGATAGACCTGGAACAACAGCTGAGCCCAGTACCTCTTCGTAGAGCACCCTGGTGCTATACAGTGTTACCGTCCTCTCTTAAAAAGCATCCGATTTTGGGGGTTACTTTACGAATTGGTGCTAAGATATGTGGTAGTACTGGAAATGCCCCGACACAATCACCTTTTATATCCTATATTAGGAAATCCCATCTTCCAACCAGGTATGGAAAAGGGTGCTTTTAAGAAACTGGAAGAGAAGGGATGCTATCAGGCATCACACTTCTTGAAAGCGGAAGCTTGGCCAACAACGGCAACACTGACACAACTAGGAGGAGACTATGAATTAAGTCCCTGGCAAGCAATACAATTAAGAAATTTTTTGGGAACTCTAGGCCAACCAATTGACTATAGACGTCAACTTACTGCATTTGAAGTATATTGTGATGAGAAAGAACCTCTTCCGCGAGTGATTTCTAGGATGTATAGGCTTCTAAATACCCCCTCAGAGGAATTTGTGATGCCATCTATTAGTAAATGGGAGAGAGACCTAAATAAGACCTTTAGTCCAACACAGCTTAGGAATATTATTTACTTAGCCTTAAATACATCAATATGCACGTGAATACAGGAACTAAACTATAAACTGATGACCCGGTGGTATTAAAACCCAGTGAGGCTTCGTAAATTCTCGGCCGAGTCCTCAGACCGGTGTTGGCGATGTGGAAAAGAGGAAGGAACTCTGTTTCATATTTTTTGGTCCTGTGCTGAGATCAGGAAATATTGGCTAGAGGTCCAGAAGATCTCCCAAAAATTTACTGATTTTGTAATACCAGATGATCCCGCTTTTTTTTACTTAATTTTACACACATCCCTGCACAGACATATAGAAAGTCTGTGCTGTGCAATTTGGTAAATGCTGCTAAGGCATGTATTACAATGCACTGGAGAGACTATAGACCACCCTCTATTGCAAGGTGGCTTAATAAGGTCAGAGAGATTGGGGCCATGGAAGACTTGGTACATTCGGCTCACAATAGAAAGGAACAATATGCCCAGACGTGGTCAGTATGGGACCGGTTTGTACACTCAGAGGATGGGAAGAGAAAGATGGATGGTGGAATGGGAGAAGGAAGTCCACCGGCGTAGGAAGTGCAAAGAACCCCTGCACCTTGTTGCGAGGGGCGGAGGGATGGGGAGATGGTAGGGGGTGAAATTTTCTTTTTATTTTCTTTTTTTTGTTGATTTTGTTAATTTGTAGGGTTTGGGGGATATAGAGAAAAAATAGAATTAAAGGTGGATTAGAGAATTAGGAGTGATAATTTGGGAATAGAGTTAAAGCAGGCAATATTTAGATTCCAATTTGGGTAAACTATAATGCCCCATACACACGATCGTTTTTCATGCCGTTAAAAATGCCATTTTAAAAAATGGCCATTAAAAATGATCGTGTGTATGCTCCAGAGCATTTTTAACGACGTGAAAAACGGGCATTAAAAATTTTGAAGATGCTCTCTTTTTTCACGTCGTTTTTCATGTAGTTTTTTTTAACGACGTGAAAAACTATAGTGTGTATGCTTTAACGACGTGAAAAAAACCACGCATGCTCAGAATCAAGTATGAGACGGGAGCGCTCGTTTTGGTAAAGCTAGCATTGGAACTAGATATGGCACATTTGTCACGGTGGAATTAATTGCATCGTTTTAATGCTGCGCATTCCGTTCTTCTTTTGATAATGCTTAAACAATTACCTTCTTTTGCTAATGACATTGAGAGTTATGCCAAACTTGTTTCTAAAGTAATTCCTAATTGATTTAATGATAGAAAAATATTCTTTTCAAGCCACATCTCCCTCATAAATTCATGAATAAATGTAAAGATCAATTTTTATTTTTTTTAATGTTTTTTCAGTTTATTTTAGTAATTAAGTTAGCTTATTTATTTTTTTGGTCCTTTTTTTTTTTTTGTTTTTTTGCTTAAATTATTCTTGTGTAAAGTTACCATACCAACCTTCAAAATTTGTCTAATTTTGCCTCAAGGAGGTTTGTGTCCCTTGTTAATACCAATAATATTATTTTAAATGTCCCTGCCTACTCCCTAGCAAAGTCTCTTTTGAAATACAAATCACATAGTCAAGTATTTTAAGCCAAAAAAAAGTATCCTTTATTTAGGAACATAACAAATTAAAGGGGAAGGCAGCACTGGAGAGCCTGCTTGCATTTGTGCATCCTTTGGACCCCACAACAACCATACAAGATGTGAAAACCAAACTATTGATTGAAAGAAATCAAAAAGGAGCCCAATATTGGCTTGAACTCCCAGAGGTCAGGAACCGCAGCAGATAAGTCATATATGTCCCCAGTCTATGGTACTATAGCAGGCATTATTTTTTCCTCTTCCTTGTAGCCTTCTCTCCAGCCTTCACTGCAGCCTTCTCTGCAGCCTTGGTTGGTTTCTTCCTCGGAGGCTGGGGATCAGGAGGAGAGGTTGTGGCAGGAGGAGTAGTAGGAGGAGGAGGAGGAGGTGGAGGAGTAGGGACAACCTTTGTGATGTCGGTGAACTTGGTGAGTTCACCGAGCAATCCCTTGTTAATTACCTTCAGGAGAAGGGTCTCACTATAGAGCTTTTGACGAAGGTCCATTTGGGCTAGCTTATGTGCGAGGACTGCGGCAAAGCCCTCCTCAGCAGAGGGTGCCTCTCTGAGGGCCGCAGTAGCCTCTTTGATGAAGGCTCTTGTTTCCTCCTCCACCTGCCTACCTCTCCTTGGCCCTCGTGGTTTCATTATCAGGGGAGGCATCTGGGCTCTTGTGCTGGGCCCAGCCTGCTCCTGGGTGCCACTGGGCCCTGCCTCCTCCTGGTCCCCAACATCACCCTCTTCCTGGCTCTGCTCTGGTTGTAAAAAAAGAAAGGGACTTTATTTATTTTTTTCCACCATCAATCACACACATTGTTCACCTCCAGACATTTTTGAATAGAATGTGAAAAATTAGTAAATTTTCAGAGATTCCGCCTCCTGATATTGTTGCCTTGTCCACATCAAATTTGACCACTACTGTATCTTGCTCTTTAAATCCTTTTTTTTTCGAACATTAAATACCTAACAATACTAACATCAATTTAAATTCATCACTTTTGTAACATATAAATGTAGATATCAATACTTTACCTGGCTCCATATATCCAAATCTGCCTCCTCAAGGACCTGATCTTGATCCTCAGAGGAAGCCAGAGCAGGGTTGCCAGGAAGGCTGGAGGGCTGGCTGCAAGGAAGGCTGGAGGTTTGGCTACAAGGAAGGCTGGATTGACCTCTGGGGGGAAGGGTGGACAGAGATTCCCGCACTTCCAGCTGGTCATCCAGAAAAGATAGCTTGCTGTAGTACCACAGAGTGGGTTTATAAACCTTATCTGCTGCAGCACCTGACCTCTGGGACTTCAGGACCATATTCCTCTGGGTCCTGTATGTCCCCCTGATGGTAGCAATTTTGGTTTTCACATCTTAGAGAGTTGTTGTGGGTATCTGGGTTTAAACAAATGCAAGCAGGCTCTCCAGTGCTTACATGCAGGAGAGAGAGACTACACCTTTTTCTCCAATCCACATCAGGTATATTCACGCATAGACCTATTCCTGGTTCCACATTATTTGTTAGCTTCAGTAGTAGAGATATCCATAGGAAGTATAACGTGGTCAGACCACGCCCCGGTCACAATGTGCCTCTCCCAGCAGGGCGCGGCTCCCTCCCAGGAATGGCAATGGCGCTTAAATGAGAGCTTGCTGCAGGGACCTGACATTCGGGAAAATGTAGCCAAAGAAATTATGGAATACTTTCATACAAACGACACTCCTGGGAGTGACCCGGCCATGGTATGGGAGGCACACAAGGCAGTGATCAGGGGAATTTTGATTAGTCATGGATTGAGGCTGAAGAGAAAGCGAGAAAAACAGATAATGGAATTGCTAAAGGAAATACAATTTTTAGAGCTTCAGCATAAGAGGACACAGAGACAGGCAGATGGAAGGGAACTGATGCATCTGAGGCGGCAGATTACGGATATCCTCCGATATAAGGCGAAGGCAGTGATACAATCAGGCAGAAAGACGACATATGAGTTAGGATATAAATGTAGTAAAATATTGGTGGGAAACTTAAAGAGAGAAGGATGACGACATATATACCGCAAATAAAAGGGGGAAATGGAAAATGAATATCACTACCAAAGGAAATTGTTCAGAGGTTTGGAGAGTACTACTCCTCCTTATATAATTTGGCTCCAATGTCATCACCCCTCCCTATATTGGAGGAATATATCTCCTCAGCACGGCTTCCTCGGTTATCCTCTTTAACTCGGCATAATATTTCAAACGTGGAACTTAACACTGTATTAAAAATGATCAAACCTGGGAAGGCACCGGGACCCGATGGATTTTCCATACAGTACTATAAATGTTTTAGTACACTGCTGTGCAATCAGATGGTGAAGGTATTCAATGAGCTGGGCCGGGCCGCCACACTACCGCCGGAGGCGCTTATGGCGCATATATCAGTAATACCAAAGAAGGGGAAGGATCCGTCGGAGTGTGGTAGCTACCGGCCCATATCATTGTTGAATGTGGATTTAAAATTATTCATTAAAATTCTTGCCACCCGTCTTCAACCATCTCTTTGCCAGTTAGTGGAGTTAGATCAAGTAGGGTTCATCCCGACCCGTGAGGCAAGGGATAATACCATTAAGGTACTGAACTTAGTCCATTATGCCAATAAAATAAATATCCCTTGTATCTTTTTAAGTACAGATGCAGAGAAAGCTTTTGATAGAATAAACTGGCACTTTATGCTGGAGACTCTTAAGCAGATGGGCTTGGGAGACCGAATGACCCGATGGATAGCCGGGGTTTATACTACACCACAAGCATCGGTTAAAGCGAATGGAGTTTTTTCGAAACCTTTCAAGATCACAAACGGTACACGACAGGGATGCCCCTTGTCGCCATTACTGTTTGCCCTTTCGCTTGAGCCCTTATTAAATAAGATACGGCAAAACCCGGATATCCAGGGGTTGTGTCTGGGAGATAAGAACTATAAAGTCTCAGCATACGCAGATGATCTGTTGTTCTCCATGTCTGGCCCGCACACCTCACTCCCTAATCTTATGAAGGAAATTGAGAAGTATGGAGCCCTATCGAATTTTAAAATCAACTATGCTAAGTCGGAAGCAATGGGGGTAAGTTTGCCCCTCTCAATTCGAGAAGCTATACAACCAAATTTCAACTTTAAATGGGTATCCACTGCATTGAGTTACCTGGGCACACAAATACCATCAGATATAAGAAATACCTTCTCAGCAAACTTTCCACAATTATATAATTCAGTACGAGCCTTATTGGAGAAATGGCAACATGATTACACTCGTGGTTTGGTCGCTGTAAAACTATAAAAATGTGTATTCTACCAAAATTCTTATATCTTTTTCAAGCGTTACCCATTGAGATACCAGCAACTTTCTTTCACCAGATAGATACTCTTTGCACAAAATTTATTTGGGCAAGGAAAAGACCTAGGATCAGTAGAGGACTTCTGGTGATGCCTAAACGGTATGGGGGAGTGGCGGCCCCTGATGTGCGCGGGTATTACCAAGCAGCACATTTAGGAAGAGTGGTGGACTGGTGCAGACATGCGGAACTTAAGCAATGGATAGACCTGGAACAACAGCTGAGCCCAGTACCTCTTCGTAGAGCACCCTGGTGCTATACAGTGTTACCGTCCTCTCTTAAAAAGCATCCGATTTTGGGGGTTACTTTACGAATTGGTGCTAAGATATGTGGTAGTACTGGAAATGCCCCGACACAATCACCTTTTATATCCTATATTAGGAAATCCCATCTTCCAACCAGGTATGGAAAAGGGTGCTTTTAAGAAACTGGAAGAGAAGGGATGCTATCAGGCATCACACTTCTTGAAAGCGGAAGCTTGGCCAACAACGGCAACACTGACACAACTAGGAGGAGACTATGAATTAAGTCCCTGGCAAGCAATACAATTAAGAAATTTTTTGGGAACTCTAGGCCAACCAATTGACTATAGACGTCAACTTACTGCATTTGAAGTATATTGTGATGAGAAAGAACCTCTTCCGCGAGTGATTTCTAGGATGTATAGGCTTCTAAATACCCCCTCAGAGGAATTTGTGATGCCATCTATTAGTAAATGGGAGAGAGACCTAAATAAGACCTTTAGTCCAACACAGCTTAGGAATATTATTTACTTAGCCTTAAATACATCAATATGCACGTGAATACAGGAACTAAACTATAAACTGATGACCCGGTGGTATTAAAACCCAGTGAGGCTTCGTAAATTCTCGGCCGAGTCCTCAGACCGGTGTTGGCGATGTGGAAAAGAGGAAGGAACTCTGTTTCATATTTTTTGGTCCTGTGCTGAGATCAGGAAATATTGGCTAGAGGTCCAGAAGATCTCCCAAAAATTTACTGATTTTGTAATACCAGATGATCCCGCTTTTTTTTACTTAATTTTACACACATCCCTGCACAGACATATAGAAAGTCTGTGCTGTGCAATTTGGTAAATGCTGCTAAGGCATGTATTACAATGCACTGGAGAGACTATAGACCACCCTCTATTGCAAGGTGGCTTAATAAGGTCAGAGAGATTGGGGCCATGGAAGACTTGGTACATTCGGCTCACAATAGAAAGGAACAATATGCCCAGACGTGGTCAGTATGGGACCGGTTTGTACACTCAGAGGATGGGAAGAGAAAGATGGATGGTGGAATGGGAGAAGGAAGTCCACCGGCGTAGGAAGTGCAAAGAACCCCTGCACCTTGTTGCGAGGGGCGGAGGGATGGGGAGATGGTAGGGGGTGAAATTTTCTTTTTATTTTCTTTTTTTTGTTGATTTTGTTAATTTGTAGGGTTTGGGGGATATAGAGAAAAAATAGAATTAAAGGTGGATTAGAGAATTAGGAGTGATAATTTGGGAATAGAGTTAAAGCAGGCAATATTTAGATTCCAATTTGGGTAAACTATAATGCCCCATACACACGATCGTTTTTCATGCCGTTAAAAATGCCATTTTAAAAAATGGCCATTAAAAATGATCGTGTGTATGCTCCAGAGCATTTTTAACGACGTGAAAAACGGGCATTAAAAATTTTGAAGATGCTCTCTTTTTTCACGTCGTTTTTCATGTAGTTTTTTTTAACGACGTGAAAAACTATAGTGTGTATGCTTTAACGACGTGAAAAAAACCACGCATGCTCAGAATCAAGTATGAGACGGGAGCGCTCGTTTTGGTAAAGCTAGCATTGGAACTAGATATGGCACATTTGTCACGGTGGAATTAATTGCATCGTTTTAATGCTGCGCATTCCGTTCTTCTTTTGATAATGCTTATACAATTACCTTCTTTTGCTAATGACATTGAGAGTTATGCCAAACTTGTTTCTAAAGTAATTCCTAATTGATTTAATGATAGAAAAATATTCTTTTCAAGCCACATCTCCCTCATAAATTCATGAATAAATGTAAAGATCAATTTTTATTTTTTTTAATGTTTTTTCAGTTTATTTTAGTAATTAAGTTAGCTTATTTATTTTTTTGGTCCTTTTTTTTTTTTGTTTTTTTGCTTAAATTATTCTTGTGTAAAGTTACCATACCAACCTTCAAAATTTGTCTAATTTTGCCTCAAGGAGGTTTGTGTCCCTTGTTAATACCAATAATATTATTTTAAATGTCCCTGCCTACTCCCTAGCAAAGTCTCTTTTGAAATACAAATCACATAGTCAAGTATTTTAAGCCAAAAAAAAGTATCCTTTATTTAGGAACATAACAAATTAAAGGGGAAGGCAGCACTGGAGAGCCTGCTTGCATTTGTGCATCCTTTGGACCCCACAACAACCATACAAGATGTGAAAACCAAACTATTGATTGAAAGAAATCAAAAAGGAGCCCAATATTGGCTTGAACTCCCAGAGGTCAGGAACCGCAGCAGATAAGTCATATATGTCCCCAGTCTATGGTACTATAGCAGGCATTATTTTTTCCTCTTCCTTGTAGCCTTCTCTCCAGCCTTCACTGCAGCCTTCTCTGCAGCCTTGGTTGGTTTCTTCCTCGGAGGCTGGGGATCAGGAGGAGAGGTTGTGGCAGGAGGAGTAGTAGGAGGAGGAGGAGGAGGTGGAGGAGTAGGGACAACCTTTGTGATGTCGGTGAACTTGGTGAGTTCACCGAGCAATCCCTTGTTAATTACCTTCAGGAGAAGGGTCTCACTATAGAGCTTTTGACGAAGGTCCATTTGGGCTAGCTTATGTGCGAGGACTGCGGCAAAGCCCTCCTCAGCAGAGGGTGCCTCTCTGAGGGCCGCAGTAGCCTCTTTGATGAAGGCTCTTGTTTCCTCCTCCACCTGCCTACCTCTCCTTGGCCCTCGTGGTTTCATTATCAGGGGAGGCATCTGGGCTCTTGTGCTGGGCCCAGCCTGCTCCTGGGTGCCACTGGGCCCTGCCTCCTCCTGGTCCCCAACATCACCCTCTTCCTGGCTCTGCTCTGGTTGTAAAAAAAGAAAGGGACTTTATTTATTTTTTTCCACCATCAATCACACACATTGTTCACCTCCAGACATTTTTGAATAGAATGTGAAAAATTAGTAAATTTTCAGAGATTCCGCCTCCTGATATTGTTGCCTTGTCCACATCAAATTTGACCACTACTGTATCTTGCTCTTTAAATCCTTTTTTTTTCGAACATTAAATACCTAACAATACTAACATCAATTTAAATTCATCACTTTTGTAACATATAAATGTAGATATCAATACTTTACCTGGCTCCATATATCCAAATCTGCCTCCTCAAGGACCTGATCTTGATCCTCAGAGGAAGCCAGAGCAGGGTTGCCAGGAAGGCTGGAGGGCTGGCTGCAAGGAAGGCTGGAGGTTTGGCTACAAGGAAGGCTGGATTGACCTCTGGGGGGAAGGGTGGACAGAGATTCCCGCACTTCCAGCTGGTCATCCAGAAAAGATAGCTTGCTGTAGTACCACAGAGTGGGTTTATAAACCTTATCTGCTGCAGCACCTGACCTCTGGGACTTCAGGACCATATTCCTCTGGGTCCTGTATGTCCCCCTGATGGTAGCAATTTTGGTTTTCACATCTTAGAGAGTTGTTGTGGGTATCTGGGTTTAAACAAATGCAAGCAGGCTCTCCAGTGCTGCTGTCCTGGCCGTTTTGTTTTTATTGGAACCACTTTTGGTCTGCCACAGGATAGGGAGTTCCTTCCATTTATCAATGAACTCCCCCATAAACTCAGGGGTTTTGAATGTATTCATTTTCTCTGTAAAATCAAGAACCAAGAAAATACATATGTTTCAGGCACCATTCATCAAATCAACATTTTGGACAGATATAAAAGCCCCAAATCTCCTCCTCTGCGGAAACCCAAATCCTTAAAATGTTATTTACCTTGGTCAACACGTTCGTTGCGAACTCCCTCTCCCGCCAAATGAACGTATTTTCGACACATGGATCTTCACTTGATATACACTGTGCATGCGTGAAACTCCACACGCTTTCCCCGCCCCTGACGTTCGATATTGTACTTTCCCCGCCCCTTCTCGCTCGTCGTAGTGCTTAGTAACATGGCGGAGACACAGGTGGCTGAGATTACCTCTACAGAGGATGAAATTCCTGAGGAGCCCAAATCCCGATCCAGGAGATATAAGGCATCCAACATGTCATTCGAGGAAATGGTGGAGATGGTCGCCATTTTGAAGAGGGAGGATTATGATGCCAAGCATGGGCTGTATAAAAGGCCTAATCTGGTCAAGTCAAAAATTATGGGCAAAGTGGTCAAAAGTCTTCACCAAAAATTCGGGGTGTGCAGAACGAAGGAACAGCTCAGAAAACGATGGTCTGATCTGATCTGAAGTTGCGGGAGCCCGACCAATACAAAAGAATCAAGAAAGTTATAGGAAAAAGTAAGTACTTTTTGGCTATTATCCCTGCTAAAGATTATTACTTGTATTATGTCGTGTATTTTTCTCTTTGATATAGTACAGTTAAAGATACCATCTTTCAGGTTTGTCCGCACAGTAAACGGACATATTAAACCTCTTTCTCCGTCCAGTGCATAAAACTATGTTTTGGGATCATCCAGTGTGAACACCCATTTAGTTAATTTTATTTGGGGGAGCAAATTTGGTAACCAATTAGTTTTTGGGATCAAATCCAAAGGACAATTTTATTTTAAAAAAAGGATATGCATGGTAATGTTAAGGGAGAGAATGCTCAGCAGCTGATGAAACATCTGAACACAGTAGTACAAGTGTGGGCCGAAAGCCCCAAAGTTTGAGGGTGTCACACACAGGTGATCCTGTGTATATACTTTGGGGTGTTACAATGTGTCAAACTTTGGTTCAAAAAGTATATGCTATGGTTTTCGCTATGTATCCAATCATGTGTTCCGGTTGTCACTGGGGGTACATTTAAAAATGGACCACACTTCCAAATAATGTTTACAAATTATTTGTTCATGGTTTAATTTTCTCAAAAATATATTCGTTACTAATGAAAGTATACCTTTTCTTGCAATCTCCATAGGGCTTCAAAAAGCTACGTCAGATGAGCCTCTAAATCCAAGACCTTCAACAATACCCCCAGAACCACATGATGGAGAGGAACGTGAGGTTGTGGAAGTGGAAAGTGGCACCACAACAGGTCAGTGTCAAACCAGACAGATGCAGGTTAATAGATGTAGGCCTACATATTTTATACTGCTTTTTTTTTATTTAGGTGCAGTTCTGGCCGAAGACCCCGAAAAGTTTACACATCACAGTGCCCAGATCCTGATCCAATACCTCATGGTCTGCTGTCGTGACCTTAAAAAATTAAAGGGAGACTTGATAGAGATCAGGGAAAATACCAAGCGGGTGGAGGAAAGGCTACAAAAGATCATGGCTGTGCTTGGGCGTGTATAATGTTTTTCCACAAAATAACGTTGAACTTGCTGTGTTTTGGCAGGTTTGTTTTTCTTTTAACCTTTAAGGACTAGTACATGTTTAATTATTCACAATATTTTTAAAGATCTTTTTTGTATGCATGGCTGTTCATGCGTTTTAATAAACAAAAAATGTTTTGGACATCTACATTTAAAAGGAATAGTCCTAAAAAATAATAAAAAATTGTATTTTCTTATCAAGAAATTGTGGCTTCATTATGTAAATGTTGTGCAAAGTGAACTAATCAATGTTTTGTGTTTACACTGACAATGAAGGCTAATTAAGAATGCAAAATACACATGGCAATACTAGTGCACTAAGTAAACCTACAAGAAACATAAAACATTATTAAATTAAAACACCAAACCAATCTTTGATAAAAAAATTGTTTTATTTTTCCAAATAATAAGGTTAAAAGTCATCAGGCATTTCAATGGCCCCCCTACCCACAAAATAATCCACATATTTGTCACGGACCTCACGTCCGGTTTGGGGGGCCAAGCCTGGACGGCCAGCTTCCAGGGCCACAAGATGTTCTGCTTCCAATAATGAGGCCTCAGGCCCAGTCAAAGTCAGATAATTTGTTGAATGCACCCGGAGATAATTATGGAGCACACAACACGCCATTACAACATGGTTCCAATTGTAAGGGGCAAGGTGGATGGAGGTGAGGAACAGGCGGAAGCGGCTGGCCATGATGCCAAAGGCATTTTCAACCACCCTTCTTGCTCTGGCCAGCCGATAGTTGTACACCCTCCTCTCAGGGGTGAGGGTGCGTTGCGGGAATGGCCTCTTCAAATGGGGACCCAGGCCAAACGCCTCATCCGCCACAAACACAAATGGGAGTCCCTGCACATTCTGCTCCGCTGGTGGCAAGGCCAGCTGATCCAAAAGGAGCCGTTCCTCAAACTCCGTCTGTGCAAAGACTCCTCCATCAGACATCCTGCCATTCTTGCCAACGTCCACATAGAGGAATTCGTAGGTGGCCGACACAACTGCCATCATCACGATGCTGTGGAACCCCTTATAATTGTAATAAAAGGATCCCGAATGGGGTGGTGGGACAACCCGAACATGTTTGCCGTCGATGGCCCCTCCACAGTTCGGAAAGTTCCATCGTTGGGCAAACTCCGATGCCACATTCTGCCATTCATGTGGCGTAGAAGGGAACTGTGGAATTAAATGAAAAAAAATAATAATACTTTGAGACAGAAACATTGAAAGCAGATTTAAGAAAATAATTCATGGCCAACATTGGGAGAAACCGAAAAATTAAAACATTATTAGTAAGCAACAACAAACCCAACCAAAAAAAATGGGGGGGGGGGGTTGAAGATGAGTTGGGGAGATCACAAATGAAGGCTGTAGCACTCTGTATGATTTAGTTAAAAATGTAACATTCCTAGGCAATCTTTAGGGGGCGTTTAGGGTAAAGCACTACGATGGAGCATAGATTAAAATACATGGAAATGACTAGGCAAGGTGGGTATGGCTCCAGGATAGCATGCTGGAGAGGTTAGGTAAGGCAAATTTAAATGTAGGCCTATTAAAAAATAAAAAAATTACCATGTGGAGAAAGGGGACATTCCCTGCAGCTAAGAATCATGGGAATTAGGGACTGCTAATAAATCCAAAATAACAATTAAAACAAATAATTACATACAATGTGATGTTTGAAATAAGAACACTTACCTTAATATAGTCCTCCTGCAAAACTTGGAGGATGGCAGAACACGTCTCTGGTATAATGATACCCAGAGCCTGGGGGGATATGCCTGTGGAGAACTTTAAGTCCTGCAGGCTTCTCCCAGTCGCCAGGTATCGCAACGTGGCAATGATCCTATGCTCAGCACTGATGGCTTCACGCATAACGGTGTCCTGCCTGGTAATGTAGGGGGACACCAAAGCCAACAGATGCTAAAATACGGGGTCAGACCTCCGGAGAAAATTCCTGTAGTCATCAGGATTATTCTCCCTGATCTCCCGCAACAAAGGCATATGACAGAACTGGTGCCGCTGGAGCAACCAATTCTTGGTCCATGAACTCCTGACCCTGCTCATGGCATGGAGTCGGGATACAGCATGAACCCCTGCACCAACTACAGCACAAACTCTACGACGAGTACGTAGCCGCAACATGGCTAGATAACAGTCGGCAGCTCAGAACGAACTAGAAGAACGAACGGAAGAACAGCAAGGCCTATGAAGAACAAGCTGAAAAACAGGAACGAGCAGACAAGAACGCACTGAATAAACAGATACGAACTGACTACAAGCACTGCAAGACAGATATGAACCCACAGGCACAAACTGGACTCCACAAAACGATCTTCAAAGCACGAAGACTGAAAAGCGCGAATCGTCTCTCACCAAACTTTTACTAACACGCGGTAACACGAAATTAGCAAAAGCGTCCCAAAGGGTGGCGTCATTAGAACGGAACTTCCCCTTTATAGTGCTGTCGTATGTGGTGTACGTCACTGCGCTTTGCTTGAACGTTTTTTAAAATGATCGTGTGTACGCAAGACAGGCTTGACAGGAAACATGAAAAAAAACAACGTGAAAAACGTCGGTAAAAAAAATGGCATGAAAAACGATTGTGTGTACGCCGCATAAGAGTATAATAGGTGATTACCTATGTAAAGAGGAAGAAGGAATCTCAAATTAACGAAAAGGGAAAAAAAAAAAGAGGAAGAAAAGTGTAATGTAGAATAATGGATTTGTAATGCCGCGTACACACGATCGATTTTTTTGACGGTGAAAACACCGTCGAGAAAATCGACGTGAAAAACGAGGAACAGCTTGTTCCCCCCACACACGGCCGTTTTAAATGTCATTTTTTTTTTGGTCGAAAAAAACGACCGTGTCTGGGCTCCGCGGCAGTGTTTCCCTATGGGAAACACTGCTGCGTAAAACATGTTGAAAAAAACGACGAGAAAAATTAGAACATGTTCTAATTTTTCTCGTCGTTTTTAATGCCGTTTTTCTCGTCGAAAAAAACGGTAGAAAGCCCACAGACGATCGTTTTTCTCGTCGAAAGGAAAAAAAATTGTTTTTCTCGATGAGAAAAACGGCCGTGTGTACGCGGCATAAGAGTGGAAATGCGATGTAATTATGTATTCTCTACCACCTTTTGAATAAATAAAGAATAAAAAATAAAATAAAAAGATTAGTAGAGTTTAGACTGACATTAGTATTTTTGGCTTATGTTTTGTCTTGCAGAAAGAATGAATGCTTTCAAAAATCAGATACAGGGAGCTGCCTGCTTTGTGGGAAACCAAAAACCCCATCCATAAAAATAAACCAGCAAGGAGGGCAGCCCTGGAGAAACTTCTGCAATTTGTAAAGACCCAGCTCCCCGAAGCAACCATTGAGTTTGTGGACACTAAAATTTGGGAACTTGGGGGGCACATCAAGGAAGGAGCACACTAAAGTCCTGGAATCACTGAGGTCAGGAGCAGCAGCAGAGGATGTTTATGTACCCAGTCTGTGGTACTACAATAAATTGCGCTTTTTAGACGACCAGCTTGAAGTGAGACCATCACTTTCTACCCTTCCCTCCACCCTTCCCTCCAGGCTTCCCTCCACCCCAGCTGAGGCTTCCGAGGAGCAACCTGAGCCTTCCATCCTGGAAGAAGTGAATGTGCCCAGCTGGAGCCAGGTATAGTATTTTTCGAAAAATTTATTGTTATAAAATTAATGATGTAAAATAGATGTTAATATTGAAAAGAAATTAATGTTTGAAAAAAAAGTGTTTTACATATCAATAGACAGTAGTGGCCAAAAATGATTGGGACAAGATTGAAAACTGATGGGGTCAGAATGATAATCTTTTAGATTTTTTAACATTCAATTTGCAACAGTCATAAGCTGAAAATTGTGTGTGATTGATGAACCAAAAACTAAAACTATTGTCACGTACCTGGTGGAAGAGTCTGGTATGCAGAGGGAGGCCTCTCTTACACCTCTGACTCGAGGCCCCTGGTAGGGAAAACAGGAGGCGCAGGAGTGCAGAGACGCACGAGAGCCTGGCAAGGTTGCTGGTAGACGAGCTGGACTGGAACTGGCCCAGGAACAGCTTTCAGACTGGGAACTGGAGCTCAGGCCGGTGTGGGCAGATGGACTGGAAGGGAAGACACACAAGTCCAAAGCAGGTGAACACTGGAGCAGGGTCAGATACAAGTAGGCAACTGGCTGGCGGCAGGTTAGCAGAAGGAGCAGGGAGGAATGTGGTCTCAGGTACAGGCAGGTTCGGCAACAGGCTGGCAGCAAGGTAGCAGGAGGAGCAGGCAGGAACGTATGCAACACAGGCCGAGGTCAGATGCAGGCAGATAAGCAGGGATAGTCAAGAGCAAGCCAGGTAGGGTCAACTGGAGCAGAATACAGGTAAACGACAATCAGAGGTCTCAGGTAATGCTGTAGACCAGACAGCATTGATCCAAGATAGTAAGGCAGTTTAAATAGTCTATTCACGCCACAACGTCACTGGACATGCCCGCCCGCGTGCGCCCTCGCGTTTCGTGTGGCACTAGTGTGCGAACGTACCTGCGCAGCCCTTCTATGCAGAACAGGGGAACGTCCATAGTCGCCATCTTGGTTTCTGGCGTGCCCTTCCTGACATTGCCCCCTCCCAATGGGCAGCCTCCGGTGCCCAATTGGGCGAACTTCAAAGGATGGGATCGCTTGAATTCCTGAACAAGACTTTCAGCGTGGACATCATCCTCGGGTTCCCATGAATTCTCCTCCGGGCCATCCCCTTTCCACTTAATGAGATACTGGATCTGATTTCTTCTTTTCCTACAGTCCAGAATTGCCTCGACTTAAAACTCTTCTGTCCCGTCGATTAATATTTGTTCAGGTGGGCCCGTATCCAGGTCAGGGAATGGATCTGTTGTCACAGGTTTTAATAAAGCCACGTGAAAGACAAGATGTATCTTAAAGAAATCTGGCAGTTCTAGCTCGTAGGCCACATCGTTGATCCTCCTCCTTACCGGGAAGGGTCCCATGAATTTAGGGCCTAACTTCTTAGAGGGGCACGTTAGTTTTAGGTTTGCTGTGGACAGCCAAACCCGATCACCAGGTTCCAGTATTAAAGTGGATGTAAACCCACTCTCATCCTTTCTAAACAACTGCCATAGTGCTGATCTATAAGGATATAGATGCCTCCTGCATGTATCGAAAAGGAAAAGAAAGTGACTTCTGGAAGCAGCACTCCGATTAAAAAGCCTTTATTCCAAAAGGTTCAGGAAACAAAACACACTGCACGACACAGCAAACTGATCACATCTGGCTAACGCGTTTCACACTATTGTAGTGCTTACAATGCTATGGGTAAGCACTACAATAGTGTGAAACGCGTTAGCCAGATGTGATCAGTTTGCTGTGTCGTGCAGTGTGTTTTGTTTCCTGAACCTTTTGGAATAAAGGCTTTTTAATCGGAGTGCTGCTTCCAGAAGTCACTTTCTTTTCCTTTTGATTGCAATTGCATTTGCCTGCACCCTTGGCTGCTGGGAGGAGGTATTTTCAGGGATTCCCACACCTGAGTAGGGATGAGCTCGGTGTTCGAGTCGAACATACGTTCGACTCGAACATCGGCTGTTCGATCGTTCGACGAAGATCGAACGATTTGGGCCGTTCGCGCCTAATTCGAGTGACGCGAACGGCCCACAATGCACTACGCCATCGCAGTGTCATCCAGGCGCTGTGATTGGCCAAGCATGCACTGTGACCCCGCATGCTTGGCCAATCACAGCGCCGGCAGCGAGGAGAGCAATGATTGGCCACAGGCAGGATGCCTGTGGCCAATTATTGCTGAGGGTGTTTAGTACACGCCCCACACTATAAAAGGCCGCCAGCACGGCGGCCTAGTGTAGTGTGTTCCGGAGCAGGGAAAGAGAAGCATAGGCAGGGACAGTGACATTTATTTTTTCTTGCTTAACCTGGATTCCTTTAGTTTAGGGAAAGAGAAGGATAGGTAGGGAGAGTGTCAGTGTGTTTTACTGTGCGAATCCTTGTTTCTAGGGACAGGGAAGGACAGTGAGGGAAATTCTCCTTGTGCTATAGTGTGCTTTAAAAAAACATTTTTTCTAGGGACAGAAAACTATAGGTAGGAAGAGTGTCAGTTTCTTTCACTGTGATAATCCTTGTTTCTAGGGACAGGGAAGGACAGTGAGGGAAATTCTCCTTGTGCTATAGTGTGCTAAAGCATTGATCATCAATCAGCTTTAAAAAAACATTTTTTCTAGGGACAGAAAACTATAGGTAGGAAGAGTGTCAGTTTGTTTCACTGTGATAATCCTTGTTTCTAGGGACAGGGAAGGACAGTGAGGGAAATTCTACTTGTGCTATAGTGTGCTAAAGCATTGATCATCAATCAGCTTTAAAAAAACATTTTTTCTAGGGACAGAAAACTATAGGTAGGAAGAGTGTCAGTTTCTTTCACTGTGATAATCCTTGTTTCTAGGGACAGGGAAGGACAGTGAGGGAAATTCTCCTTGTGCTATAGTGTGCTTTAAAAAACATTTTTTCTAGGGACAGAAAACTATAGGTAGGAAGAGTGTCAGTTTCTTTCACTGTGATAATCCTTGTTTCTAGGGACAGGGAAGGACAGTGAGGGAAATTCTCCTTGTGCTATAGTGTGCTTTAAAAAAACATTTTTTCTAGGGACAGAAAACTATAGGTAGGAAGAGTGTCAGTTTCTTTCACTGTGATAATCCTTGTTTCTAGGGACAGGGAAGGACAGTGAGGGAAATTCTCCTTGTGCTATAGTGTGCTAAAGCATTGATCATCAATCAGCTTTAAAAAAAACATTTTTTCTAGGGACAGAAAACTATAGGTAGGAAGAGTGTCAGTTTCTTTCACTGTGATAATCCTTGTTTCTAGGGACAGGGAAGGACAGTGAGGGAAATTCTCCTTGTGCTATAGTGTGCTAAAGCATTGATCATCAATCAGCTTTAAAAAAACATTTTTTCTAGGGACAGAAAACTATAGGTAGGAAGAGTGTCAGTTTCTTTCACTGTGATAATCCTTGTTTCTAGGGACAGGGAAGGACAGTGAGGGAAATTCTCTTTGTGCTATAGTGTGCTAAAGCATTGATCATCAATCAGCTTTAAAAAAACATTTTTTCTAGGGACAGAAAACTATAGGTAGGAAGAGTGTCAGTTTGTTTCACTGTGATAATCCTTGTTTCTAGGGACAGGGAAGGACAGTGAGGGAAATTCTACTTGTTCTATAGTGTGCTAAAGCATTGATCATCAATCAGCTTTAAAAAAACATTTTTTCTAGGGACAGAAAACTATAGGTAGGAAGAGTGTCAGTTTCTTTCACTGTGATAATCCTTGTTTCTAGGGACAGGGAAGGACAGTGAGGGAAATTCTCCTTGTGCTATAGTGTGCTTTAAAAAAATAGGATTTTTTACTCACCGTAAAATCCTTTTCTCTGAGTCCATGGACCGACACAGCTTCTCTATTGACAAAGTGGGTATTATCCGTTAATTAGGAGTGACTAGGCAGAAAAACTTGTAAAAAGTGTTGCATCACACCTTCTACAGTACCGCCCAGGGGGCGGACCCTCTGGGTATACCCTCTCAGTCTGCACATCGCAGATCAGTTCGTCAAAAAGCAGTACAAACTTAAAAGGAGGGGTGGGTGCTGTGTCGGTCCATGGACTCAGAGAAAAGGATTTTACGGTGAGTAAAAAATCATATTTACTCTTTCGTCCATGGACCGACACAGCTTCTCTATTGACAAAGTGGGACGTCCCAAAGCAGTGTCAGAGAAAAAAACGAGGGGTGGTAACAGCATAAAAACAAACTTCACCCCAAACACAAAACAGCACTCCTCCAACGGAGGAGTTGCAACTCTAAACAGCCGCCTGCAAAACCTTGCGGCCGAAAGAGGCATCCGAAGATGCACCTACATCAATTTTGTAGAATTTTGTGAAAGTGTGAGCGGACGACCAAGTCGCCGCTTTACATAGTTGGGAAACAGACGCTTGATGTCGGAAAGCCCAAGAGGCACCTATTGCCCTGGTCGAATGCGCCGTGACAGGAAAGGGGGGCGCCTGACCCTTTAAGGCGTAAGCCTGGATTACTATCTGTCGGATCCACCTAGAGATGGTGGCCGATGAGACTGCTTGGCCCTTCTTGGGACCAGCCACCGAAACAAACAGTGAGTATGACTTCCGGAACAGGGAAGTAGCAGATAGGTATACTCTCAAAGCTCGGACAACGTCCAAGGAATGCAACGCCGACTCCTTAGGATTCGACGGCTGAGGACACAAGGATGGAAGTACAATGTCTTCGTTGAGATGAAAAGCCGAAACGACCTTCGGAAGAAAGGAAGGCTGCGGCCGCAGCACCACCTTATCCTTGTGGAAAATCAAATAGGGAGCCTTGCAGGACAAGGCTGCCAGCTCAGAGACTCGTCTAACTGACGTAACAGCCACCAAAAAGACCACCTTCTGAGAAAGTGTCAACAGGGGAATATCTCTAATATTCTCAAACGGTGCCTTCTGAAGCACCGAGAGGACCAGGTTCAAGTCCCACGGAGGTAACGGGGGGGCGGACCGGAGGGGCCACATGTCGAACCCCCTGCACAAATGTACTCACGAGAGAGTGAGTCGCCAGGGGTCGCTGAAAAAAGACAGCCAGGGCAGATATCTGTCCCTTAATCGTACTTAGGGCAAGCCTATGGTCTACCCCATGCTGTAAAAACAGCAGGATTCTGGAAACCAAATAGGTACGCGGATGCCATTTCATTTCCTCACACATGGAGATGTAGGCCCTCCAAGTGCGGTGATAGACCTTCCTAGAGGACGGTTTCCGAGCACTTCTCATAGTAGAAATTACTGAGTCTGACAGGCCCCGGTCTCTCAGTACCTGGTTCTCAACAGCCATGCCGTTAAAGCCAATGACTGTAAAGCAGGATGGAATATGGGACCTTGCGACAGCAGGTCCTTCCGTAGTGGTAGGCGCCAGGGGACGTCTGCTACCAGACGTACTAGATCGGCGTACCAAGGACGCTGAGGCCAATCTGGAGCGATTAGGATCATTGGAATTCCCTCTGCCTCCACTCTGCGGAGCAGAAGAGGAAGAAGCCTTAAGGGAGGGAAGGCATAGATTAGCCGATACTGGCCCCACGATGCTACCAACGCGTCCGTTGCGTCTGCCCATGGGTCTCTTGACCGGGCCACAAACCTCAATACCTTCCGATTGAGTCGGGAAGCCAGAAGATCTACGTCTGGTGTGCCCCATCTTTGGCAGAGGAGTTGGAACACCTCCGGGTGTAAGGACCATTCTCCCTGGTCCAGCATCTGGCGGCTCAGGTAGTCCGCCTGCCAGTTTTCCACACCCGGAATGTACACGGCCGACAGTGCCGGTACGCTCCTCTCTGCCCACTTCAGGATGCGAGCGATCTCCGATGCTGCAGCTGAGCTTCTTGTTCCTCCTTGATGATTGACATATGCCACTGCTGTGGCGTTGTCTGACTGGATCCTGACTGGACGCCCTTGCAGTCTCTGAGACCATTTGAAGAGGCACAGCTTGATCGCCCGGATCTCCAGGACATTGATCGGCAGGAGGGCTTCCTCTGGGGTCCAGCGACCTTGCGCCGACTGGACACCCCAGACTCCCCCCCAACCTGTAAGGCTGGCGTCCGTCGTGATCACTATCCAGTAAACCGGAAGAAATGACTTCCCGGCCATTAGAGCCGGTGCTGTCAGCCACCATACCAGGGATCTCCTGACTAGGTGGCTCACTCGGATTTGATAATCCAGAGATGAAGGGCATCTGTTCCATCTGGACAGAACTTCCCTCTGTAACACTCGAGTGTGGTATTGAGCATATGGGACCGCCTCGAAGGAGGCTACCATGAGGCCCAACACTCGCATGCAAAAACGGAGTGACGACCAATTCCTGGAAGTCAGCTGCCGTACTGCAGCCCGGAGGGTCTGCAACTTCTCCACAGGGAGGAATACCTTTGCCTCTGAGGAATCCAGAATCAACCCCAGGTACACTAGGCGTTGAGTGGGCACCAATACTGACTTTTGCGTGTTTAGTATCCAACCACAGTCTCGAAGAGTCTGACAGGTAATGGACACGCTTACCTCTAATTCTGAGCTTGAAGGGCCCTTCAGCAGAAGGTCGTCCAAGTAACCTGTGATAGCGATACCCCGCTGTCTTAGAAGTGCCAGAATCGGAGCGAGCACCTTGGTGAACGTCCTGGGTGCTGAGGCAAGGCCAAACGGGAGGGCCACAAACTGGTAGTGGTTCTTCCCGATAGCAAATCGCAGAAACCTCTGGTGTCTGGAGTATATGGGGACATGCAGGTATGCGTCCTTGATGTCCAAGGAGGCCAGAAAGTCCCCCGGATGGAGAGCCGTGACTACGGATCGAACCGACTCCATCCGAAAACTTTGTACCTTCACAAAGCAATTGAGGGCTCTGAGATCCAAGCTTGGACGAACCCCCTCCTTCTTCGGCACAATGAACAGATTTGAGTAAAAACCCCGTTCCAGTTCTGGAACTGGAATAACTACCCCGCGTTCCAGTAGACCCTGGACCGCCCCATACAGGGCCTCCCGACGGGTCGGTAGTAGCTGGAGATTGGAGGTGTTGAATCTGTCCGGTGGACAAGAGAGAAACTATCTTGTAGCCTGAGGAGATTACTTCGCAAACACACCTGTCGGAGATTAGTGCTGTCCACTGAATCGCGAATTTGCGAAGACGTCTCCCCACCCGAGAGCTGGGTGGGGGTGGACCTTCATGCGGACGCAAATTTGTCCGCAGGCTTATTGGGTATGCGGGACCAGGGACGCTTTTGTCCTTGGGCAGGCGCTTTATCGGCCTGGGGTCTTTTCCCTGTCGCCCTAGGGGGACGAAAAAACCACTTGTGTGCAGTAAAGGAGGGCCCTTGCCCTTGGCGTGGCCCCTTACCCTTGCTAATTTGGGGAAGCAAAGTGCTTTTACTTCCTGTGGCATCCTTGATGATGTCATCCAGAGAAGCCCCAAAAAGTCTGTCGCCCTTAAAAGGCAGATCCAACAGGGCTTTCTTGGAAGTCTGGTCCGCAGACCAGCCTTTTAGCCAGATCAGGTGGCGTATTGCTACTGCATAAACCGAAGTTTTAGACAGCAGGGGAATAGTATTCATGTCTGACTCGCAGACAAACCTAAGGCCCTGGACCAACAGGTCGGCCAATGTTATCTCATCAGGAGGAGCATCTCGCTCCTTAACCCCTGGAGTAGCAATCTTGCCCATTCAGTAAGTGTGTGAGACACTAGGGCCCCCGCCAATGCCGGGCGTACTGCCGAGCCTACCACTGAGTATAGGTAGCAAGCGAGTGCTTCAGCCTTCTTAACCACAGGGTCCTAGAAAACAGGAGCCCCTTCTACAGGAATTGTGGTGGCTCTATTAAGTCTGGACACCGGAGGGTCCACTATCGGGGGGAGAGGTCCATTTCTTCAGAAAACTCTCCTCAAAAGGGGTACCGTACCGCAAACCTCTTTGGGGCTGTAAAGACCCTCAGTGGGTTCTCCCATTCCTTGTATAAGAGTTTATCAAAAGACACACAAGGGAACACCTTAGCAGTGCGGGCAGGTCTATGAAACCCAAGTGGACCGGAGTCTCTGCTGCTTCTGCAGTATTTTCCAATTTTAGCATATCCCACACTGCAGTAATAAGGTCAGATACCAAAGCCGTCTCGCGTACTGACCTGGACTTTGAGTCATTCTCACTGTCCGGTCACGGTCTGCAGTCTCTGGTGCGTCAGAATCTGGGCCCCGAGCCATAGCTGGACCTGGTTCTGCACCAGAATTATCCCCAGAAGCTTGCAGGGGATGGGGCGTTTACTACCCCTTGTATTCCCGTGTGCTGCTTCCACCCTGGCAGCAAACGCCTCTAGGATTGCCGACATAGCGTCCATAGACACCTCAGGGACACCAGCTGCTAAATCTGGTGTTTCAGGGGAGAAGACATCTGGCTCAGATGCCATGCTGACCACACGCTGACACTCACAGGGCTCCAGGCAAGATATCAATAGGCCACCCTCCTGCGCTGCAGAGATGCTGGGTCACCCAGAGGACTCACCACCCTGGATAGGTACTGCTATGCTGCGCCTATGATGCTGTCCTCTTGCTGCTGTGTCAGTCTGCTTCTTTTATCAGCACTTCCTGTGTGAATTTTCGCGCCAGTGTAATGCACCCTAGAGGCCGGAGGCTCTCGCAAAATGGTTGCCAAAACCGTCTGTATGGAAGATAATGTGGGCTCTAAGAAAATGGCCGCCGACAGAAGATAGAGGTCAGGCAGCCATAGCCCACAAAAAAGATGGCCGCCGAACGGCAATATCTGCATACAGGGTGGACAAACATGGCCGCCGATCACCTGATAGGGGCCAGTGGGTGTGGCCGAACTACAGGAAGATGGCCGCCAGGCAGTTACAAGAGGCCAAACTTGGCATGGACCACCTCAAAATGGCCGCCAACAGCATGGAGACACAGAAACACAGGTAAGCAAAAATGACATTTCTTTTAAATGTTAGTTACAGCCAGCCCCGCTCCAGTGGGACCCCCTAGGTGACCCCCAGCACCCAGCAACCTTTAGCTAGAAGCCCAGGGAGGAGGGAAAGGCAGGGAGAGAGGGAAGAAAGGGGCCACAACCACTTACTTGATCTCTCCAGGAATGTCCAGCTAAATCACCCAGCCGAGGCAGGGGAGTTTTACTTACCTATCCTGCATGTATTCTGCTGGAAGACATTCCAAACAGATCATCGTCCGCGCACGGAAGGTGACTGTTGGCCAGGCATGCTGTGATTGGACCCAGAAGGGACGATCATATGTATGCCCTGGAGCATGACGCTCACCGGACAGGCTGCTGCGACTCGGCCGTAAGGTCAGCCGAAGCTGAGCGGTCCGATGCAAGCCTTGGAGCGTAAGCTCACCGGCCAGGCTGCTGCGACTCGGCCGTAAGGTCAGCCGAAGCTGAGCGGTCCGAAGCAGGCCCTGGAGCGTAGGCTCACCGGCCACCCGTGGAGCGACGGGCATGTCGTGGAAAACCCAGCGCGTAGCTAGGGTCGGCACACGCTCGATGGCCGAAACTGGGGAGACTACAAGGATCGAGGATCCAGCCTGTCACCCAGTCGGCAGTTGATCGAAGATCGCAGGAAACAACAAATGTAGCAAAAAAATAAAAATATATATATCTTTTTTCCCCGGACCAATGAGCCCGAAGGGAGCCATGTCCTACTCCTTGCTAGACAGAAAAAAACTGATCTGCGATGTGCAGACTGAGAGGGTATACCCAGAGGGTCCGCCCCCTGGGCGGTACTGTAGAAGGTGTGATGCAACACTTTTTACAAGTTTTTCTGCCTAGTCACTCCTAATTAACGGATAATACCCACTTTGTCAATAGAGAAGCTGTGTCGGTCCATGGACGAAAGAGTAACATTTTTTCTAGGGACAGAAAACTATAGGTAGGAAGAGTGTCAGTTTCTTTCACTGTGATAATCCTTGTTTCTAGGGACAGGGAAGGACAGTGAGGGAAATTCTCCTTGTGCTATAGTGTGCTTTAAAAAAACATTTTTTCTAGGGACAGAAAACTATAGGTAGGAAGAGTGCCAGTTTCTTTCACTGTGATAATCCTTGTTTCTAGGGACAGGGAAGGACAGTGAGGGAAATTCTCCTTGTGCTATAGTGTGCTAAAGCATTGATCATCAATCAGCTTTAAAAAAACATTTCTTCTAGGGACAGAAAACTATAGGTAGGAAGAGTGTCAGTTTCTTTCACTGTGATAATCCTTGTTTCTAGGGACAGGGAAGGACAGTGAGGGAAATTCTCCTTGTGCTATAGTGTGCTAAAGCATTGATCATCAATCAGCTTTAAAAAAACATTTTTTCTAGGGACAGAAAACTATAGGTAGGAAGAGTGTCAGTTTCTTTCACTGTGATAATCCTTGTTTCTAGGGACAGGGAAGGACAGTGAGGGAAATTCTCCTTGTGCTATAGTGTGCTTTAACCACTTAACAACCACCTGCCGACAAATAACGTCGACAAGGTGGTTGCTTAACTCTGGGAGGACGTTATATAACGTCCTCCCAGAATCGCGCTCCCGCGCGCCCCCTGGGGCGCGCACACGGGAAACTCCGTGACCGGATCACGAATCGCGGTAAATCGCCGCTGATAGCGGCCGTTTACCACGTGATCGCTCCGTCAAATGACGGAGCAATCACTTGTAAACAGACCGGCGTCATTTGATGACGCCGGTTCCTCCCTCCCCTCTCTGTACCGATCGGTACAGTGTGAGAGGGGAGGGGGAGGGAGCGGATGGCAGCAGCAGCACTGTGGGCTGGATCTGTGACAATTGCAGTCACAGATCCAGCCATCCATCCATCCCTGCTCAGCCATCCCTGTGCTATACCCTGCCAATACTCTGCAATACACCCTGCCAATACTCTACAAAATACCCTGGTGCAATACTCTGCAATACCCTGGTGCAATACTCTGCAATACCCTGGTGCAATACTCTGCAATACCCTGGTGCAATACTCTGCAACACCCTGCGAAATACTCTGCAATACCCTGCGAAATACTCTGCAATACCCTGCGAAATACTCTGCAATACCCTGGTGCAATGCTCTGCAATACCCTGGTGCAATACTCTGCAATACCCTGGTGCAATACTCTGCAATACCCTGCACAATACTCTGCAATACCCTGCACAATACTCTGCAATACCCTGCAAAATACTCTGCAATACCCTGCAAAATACTCTGCAATACCCTGCGCAATACTCTGCAAAATACTCTGCAATACCCTGCACAATACTCTGCAATACCCTGCACAATACTCTGCAATACCCTCCACAATACTCTGCAATACCCTCCACAATACCCTGTGCAATACCCTCCACAATACCCTGTGCAATACCCGTGCAATACCCTGCCATACACCGCAATACCCTGCCATACACCGCAATACCCTGCCATAGTCCGCAATACTCCGCAATGCCCTGCAATACTCCGCAATGCCCGGCAATACTCCGCAATGCCCGGCAATGCTCCGCAATGCCCGGCAATACTCCGCAATGCCCAGCAATACTCCGCAATGCCCAGCAATACTCCGCAATGCCCGGCAATACTCTGCAATAACCACTTCCCGCCCTCCGGCCGTCATATGACGTCCTTGACTTTGTGCGGGGATATCTGAATGATGGGAGCAGCTACAGGCATCATTCAGATATTAGCTTTTTCAGCCGGCGATTCCCTACACCATAAGAACAATCATAGCGGCTGTTCCGCCGCTTGATCATTCTTACGGGAGGCGAGAGGGGATGTCCCCCCCCCCCGCCGCCCTCCGGTGCTTCTACCGACTCACCGCTACGATCAAAGCCAGGATTGTTGTTTTTTTTTTTGTATTTTTTTCAGGCTTCCCAGCCTAGAGGTGAGATGTGGGGTCTTATTGACACCCCCCCCCCATATCTCACTGTAAAGAGGACCTGTCATGCCATATTCCTATTACAAGGGATGTTTACGTTCCTTGTAATAGGTATAAAAATGATCAAAAAAATGTTTAGGGCGGAAAAACATGTCAAACTAAAATAAATAAAGTAAAATGAAGAATAATTTTTTTTTTTTTTTTAAAGCGCCCCTGTCCCCGTGAGCTCGCATACAGAAGCGAACGCATACGTAAGTCCCGCCCACATATGAAAACGGTTTTCAAACCACACATGTGAGGTATCTCTGCGAACGTTAGAGCGAGAGCAATCATTTTGGCCCTAGACCTCCTCTGTAACTCAAAACATGTAACCAGTAAAAATATTTAAAGCGTCGCCTATGGGGATTTTTTAAGTAGCGAAGTTTGGCGCCATTCCACGAGTGTGTGCAATTTTTAAGGGCGACATGTTAGGTATCTATTTACTCGGCGTAACTTCATATTTCACATTATGCAAAAACATTGGGCTAACTTTACTGTTTTTTTTTTTTTTTAAGCACAAAACATTTTTTTTCCGTAAAAAACGCGTTAAAAAAATTGCTGTGCAAATATCGTGCGAGATAAAAAGTTGCAACAACCACCATTATATTCTCTAAGGTCTTTGCTAAAAAAACATATATAATGTTTTGGGGTTCTATGTAATTTTCTAGCAAATAAATGATGATTTTTACATGTAGGAGAGAAATGTCAGAATTGGCCTTGGTGCTCCAGAACGCCTGAAGGTGCTCCCTGCATGTTGGGCCTCTGTATGTGGCCACGCTGTGTAAAAGTCTCACACATGTGGTATCGCCATACTCGGGAGTAATAGCAGAATGTGTTTTGGGGTGTAATTTGTGGAATGCATATGCTGTGTGTGAGAAATAACCTGCTAATATGACAATTTTGTGAAAAAAAAAAAGAGAAAAAAAAAATCTTGATTTTGCAAAGAATTGTGGGAAAAAATGACAACTTCAAAAAACTCACAATGCCTCTTTCTGAATACCTTGGAATGTCTTCTTTCCAAAAAGGGGTCATTTGGGGGGTATTTGTACTTTTCTGGCATGTTAGGGTCTCAAGAATTGAGATAG
This sequence comes from Rana muscosa, assembly GCA_029206835.1. NCBI lineage: Eukaryota > Metazoa > Chordata > Amphibia > Anura > Ranidae > Rana > Rana muscosa. The sequence continues at coordinate 1,174,892,119 of CM055122.1, forward strand.
GCCGTCAGTACTTCAGGTGTGATCAATTTTCAGATATTGGCACCATAGCTTGTGGACTCTATAACTTTCACAAAGACCAAATAATATACACCAATTTGTACTTATTTTTACCAAAGATATGTAGCAGTATAAATTTTGGCCAAAATTTATAAAGAAAAAATAGTAATTTGCAAAATTTTATAACAGAAACGAAAAAAAAATCATTTTTTTACAAAATTTTCAGTCTTTTTTCTCTTATAGCGCAAAAAATAAAAAACCCAACAGTGATTAAATACCACCAAAAGAAAGCTCTATTTGTGTGAAAAAAAGGACAACAATTTCATATGGGTACAGTGTTGTATGACTGAGTAATTGTCATTCAAAATGTGAGAGCACCGAAAGCTGAAAATTGGTCTGGTTATTAAGGGGGTTTAAGTGCCCAGTGGTCAAGTGGTTAAAAAAACATTTTTTCTAGGGACAGAAAACTATAGGTAGGAAGAGTGTCAGTTTCTTTCACTGTGATAATCCTTGTTTCTAGGGACAGGGAAGGACAGTGAGGGAAATTCTCCTTGTGCTATAGTGTGCTTTAAAAAAAAAAAAAATTTTCTAGGGACAGAAAACTATAGGTAGGAAGAGTGTCAGTTTCTTTCACTGTGATAATCCTTGTTTCTAGGGACAGGGAAGGACAGTGAGGGAAATTCTCCTTGTGCTATAGTGTGCTAAAGCATTGATCATCAATCAGCTTTAAAAAAAACATTTTTTCTAGGGACAGAAAACTATAGGTAGGAAGAGTGTCAGTTTCTTTCACTGTGATAATCCTTGTTTCTAGGGACAGGGAAGGACAGTGAGGGAAATTCTCCTTGTGCTATAGTGTGCTTTAAAAAAACATTTTTTCTAGGGACAGAAAACTATAGGTAGGAAGAGTGTCAGTTTCTTTCACTGTGATAATCCTTGTTTCTAGGGACAGGGAAGGACAGTGAGGGAAATTCTACTTGTGCTATAGTGTGCTAAAGCATTGATCATCAATCAGCTTTAAAAAAACATTTTTTCTAGGGACAGAAAACTATAGGTAGGAAGAGTGTCAGTTTCTTTCACTGTGATAATCCTTGTTTCTAGGGACAGGGAAGGACAGTGAGGGAAATTCTCCTTGTGCTATAGTGTGCTTTAAAAAAACATTTTTTCTAGGGACAGAAAACTATAGGTAGGAAGAGTGTCAGTTTCTTTCACTGTGATAATCCTTGTTTCTAGGGACAGGGAAGGACAGTGAGGGAAATTATCCTTGTGCTATAGTGTGCTTTAAAAAAACATTTTTTCTAGGGACAGAAAACTATAGGTAGGAAAAGTGTCAGTTTCTTTCACTGTGATAATCCTTGTTTCTAGGGACAGGGAAGGACAGTGAGGGAAATTCTCCTTGTGCTATAGTGTGCTAAAGCATTGATCATCAATCAGCTTTAAAAAAACATTTTTTCTAGGGACAGAAAACTATAGGTAGGAAGAGTGTCAGTTTCTTTCACTGTGATAATCCTTGTTTCTAGGGACAGGGAAGGACAGTGAGGGAAATTCTCCTTGTGCTATAGTGTGCTAAAGCATTGATCATCAATCAGCTTTAAAAAAAACATTTTTTCTAGGGACAGAAAACTATAGGTAGGAAGAGTGTCAGTTTCTTTCACTGTGATAATCCTTGTTTCTAGGGACAGGGAAGGACAGTGAGGGAAATTCTCCTTGTGCTATAGTGTGCTTTAAAAAAACATTTTTTCTAGGGACAGAAAACTATAGGTAGGAAGAGTGTCAGTTTCTTTCACTGTGATAATCCTTGTTTCTAGGGACAGGGAAGGACAGTGAGGGAAATTCTACTTGTGCTATAGTGTGCTAAAGCATTGATCATCAATCAGCTTTAAAAAAACATTTTTTCTAGGGACAGAAAACTATAGGTAGGAAGAGTGTCAGTTTCTTTCACTGTGATAATCCTTGTTTCTAGGGACAGGGAAGGACAGTGAGGGAAATTCTCCTTGTGCTATAGTGTGCTTTAAAAAACATTTTTTCTAGGGACAGAAAACTATAGGTAGGAAGAGTGTCAGTTTCTTTCACTGTGATAATCCTTGTTTCTAGGGACAGGGAAGGACAGTGAGGGAAATTCTCCTTGTGCTATAGTGTGCTTTAAAAAAACATTTTTTCTAGGGACAGAAAACTATAGGTAGGAAAAGTGTCAGTTTCTTTCACTGTGATAATCCTTGTTTCTAGGGACAGGGAAGGACAGTGAGGGAAATTCTCCTTGTGCTATAGTGTGCTTTAAAAAAACATTTTTTCTAGGGACAGAAAACTATAGGTAGGAAGAGTGTCAGTTTCTTTCACTGTGATAATCCTTTTTTCTAGGGACAGGGAAGGACAGTGAGGGAAATTCTGCTTGTGCTATAGTGTGCTAAAGCATTGATCATCAATCAGCTTTAAAAAAACATTTTTTCTAGGGACAGAAAACTATAGGTAGGAAGAGTGTCAGTTTCTTTCACTGTGATAATCCTTGTTTCTAGGGACAGGGAAGGACAGTGAGGGAAATTCTACTTGTGCTATAGTGTGCTAAAGCATTGATCATCAATCAGCTTTAAAAAAACATTTTTTCTAGGGACAGAAAACTATAGGTAGGAAGAGTGTCAGTTTCTTTCACTGTGATAATCCTTGTTTCTAGGGACAGGGAAGGACAGTGAGGGAAATTCTACTTGTGCTATAGTGTGCTAAAGCATTGATCATCAATCAGCTTTAAAAAAACATTTTTTCTAGGGACAGAAAACTATAGGTAGGAAGAGTGTCAGTTTCTTTCACTGTGATAATCCTTGTTTCTAGGGACAGGGAAGGACAGTGAGGGAAATTCTCCTTGTGCTATAGTGTGCTTTAAAAAAACATTTTTTCTAGGGACAGAAAACTATAGGTAGGAAGAGTGTCAGTTTCTTTCACTGTGATAATCCTTGTTTCTAGGGACAGGGAAGGACAGTGAGGGAAATTATCTGTGTGCTATAGTGTGCTAAAGCATTGATCATCAATCAGCTTTAAAAAAACATTTTTTCTAGGGACAGAAAACTATAGGTAGGAAGAGTGTCAGTTTCTTTCACTGTGATAATCCTTGTTTCTAGGGACAGGGAAGGACAGTGAGGGAAATTCTACTTGTGCTATAGTGTGCTAAAGCATTGATCATCAATCAGCTTTAAAAAAACATTTTTTCTAGGGACAGAAAACTATAGGTAGGAAGAGTGTCAGTTTCTTTCACTGTGATAATCCTTGTTTCTAGGGACAGGGAAGGACAGTGAGGGAAATTCTACTTGTGCTATAGTGTGCTAAAGCATTGATCATCAATCAGCTTTAAAAAAACATTTTTTCTAGGGACAGAAAACTATAGGTAGGAAGAGTGTCAGTTTCTTTCACTGTGATAATCCTTGTTTCTAGGGACAGGGAAGGACAGTGAGGGAAATTCTACTTGTGCTATAGTGTGCTAAAGCATTGATCATCAATCAGCTTTAAAAACCATTTTTTCTAGGGACAGAAAACTATAGGTAGGAAGAGTGTCAGTTTCTTTCACTGTGATAATCCTTGTTTCTAGGGACAGGGAAGGACAGTGAGGGAAATTCTACTTGTGCTATAGTGTGCTAAAGCATTGATCATCAATCAGCTTTAAAAAAACATTTTTTCTAGGGACAGAAAACTATAGGTAGGAAGAGTACCAGTTTCTTTCACTGTGATAATCCTTGTTTCTAGGGACAGGGAAGGACAGTGAGGGAAATTCTACTTGTGCTATAGTGTGCTAAAGCATTGATCATCAATCAGCTTTAAAAAAACATTTTTTCTAGGGACAGAAAACTATAGGTAGGAAGAGTGTCAGTTTCTTTCACTGTGATAATCCTTGTTTCTAGGGACAGGGAAGGACAGTGAGGGAAATTCTCCTTGTGCTATAGTGTGCTTTAAAAAAAATATTTTTTCTAGGGACAGAAAACTATAGGTAGGAAGAGTGTCAGTTTCTTTCACTGTGATAATCCTTGTTTCTAGGGACAGGGAAGGACAGTGAGGGAAATTCTCCTTGTGCTATAGTGTGCTAAAGCATTGATCATCAATCAGCTTTAAAAAAACATTTTTTCTAGGGACAGAAAACTATAGGTAGGAAGAGTGTCAGTTTCTTTCACTGTGATAATCCTTGTTTCTAGGGACAGGGAAGGACAGTGAGGGAAATTTTACTTGTGCTATAGTGTGCTAAAGCATTGATCATCAATCAGCTTTAAAAAAACATTTTTTCTAGGGACAGAAAACTATAGGTAGGAAGAGTGTCAGTTTCTTTCACTGTGATAATCCTTGTTTCTAGGGACAGGGAAGGACAGTGAGGGAAATTCTACTTGTGCTATAGTGTGCTAAAGCATTGATCATCAATCAGCTTTAAAAAAACATTTTTTCTAGGGACAGAAAACTATAGGTAGGAAGAGTGTCAGTTTCTTTCACTGTGATAATCCTTGTTTCTAGGGACAGGGAAGGACAGTGAGGGAAATTCTACTTGTGCTATAGTGTGCTAAAGCATTGATCATCAATCAGCTTTAAAAAAAACATTTTTTCTAGGGACAGAAAACTATAGGTAGGAAGAGTGTCAGTTTCTTTCACTGTGATAATCCTTGTTTCTAGGGACAGGGAAGGACAGTGAGGGAAATTCTCCTTGTGCTATAGTGTGCTTTAAAAAAACATTTTTTCTAGGGACAGAAAACTATAGGTAGGAAGAGTGTCAGTTTCTTTCACTGTGATAATCCTTGTTTCTAGGGACAGGGAAGGACAGTGAGGGAAATTCTCCTTGTGCTATAGTGTGCTAAAGCATTCCTCATCAACCATCTTTGAAATCCTTGTTTTTTGGACAGTCAGGGAAATTGTCGTTGTGCTATTCTGTGCAAAAGCAATCATCCTCAACCATATTTAGAAATCCTTAAGTAAAGGGACAGAGAAGGACACCTGAAGGTAGCCCTTATTGCTTTTTTTCCCATCTCCCTGCAGGCCATCTATTAGAATGTCTGGAAGGCAAACAAGGAGAGGCAGACAGTCAGGAGGCAATAAAAGAGGGCAAGCAGGCTCTGTGTCTGGGGGCAACAGTGCTGGTCGTGGACGCGGTGCATTGTCATCAGCACATGGCCATGGGACACGCTTGTCCTTCTTTTCGGCAGCTGGACATGTTGAGCCACATCATGCCGAAGACTTGGTAGAGTGGATGACCAAGCCCTCCTCCTCCTCCTCATCCTCTCTCACCCAGGCTCAGGGTACTGGCAAAGCAGCTGCCAAAGCGTCCTCTTCCCTGGTATCAATGTCAGACTCATCATCAGTCACTCCTTCCCTAGACCCACCATGTCCTCCTCCTGAGGAGTCCCCCGAACTGTTTGAGCACAGTGTTGGGTACATGCTCCAGGAGGATGCCCAGCGTTTCGAAGGGTCTGATGATGAAACCCAGCTACAGGAAGGCAGTAGCGTGAGAGCAGACAGAGGGGATGCTCAAGAAGGACACCAATCTGGCAGTCATGTTCCAGCAGCTGCAGCATACTGCCAGATTGGCTCCAGTGATGAGGAGGGAGGGGATGATGGGGTCACTGACTCCACGTGGGTGCCTAATAGGAGAGAGGAGGAGGAGGAGGATGAGGAGGAGGCACATCTCCAACGAGGCAGGATGCCCTTTGGTGGCCAGCGTAAGGGCAGTACACCGACGGAATCACACCGCAGAGCTCCGCCTGTGCAGGGCGCTGCCTCTGCCCGTCATTCAAAAAGTTCTTTGGTGTGGGCCTTTTTTGAGGCTAGTGCATCAGATCGCACAGCTGCTGTTTGCAACATATGTCTCAAGCGTATATCGCGTGGCCAAAACATCAGCCGCTTGGGTACCACATGCCTGACCAGACATATGTTGACCTGCCATGCAGCTCGTTGGCAAGCCTACCTCAAAGACCCACACCAAAGAACAAAGCGGACCTCTCCTTGCACCGCATCAGCTGGGATCTCCAACCCCACTATAACTTCAGTCCTCTCTGAAACATGCACTGAGAGGAATGAAGGTGTAGAATTAGGTGTGTCACAGCCAAGTACTTGCGGCCACTCTGCTAGCAGTACACCGACGTCCGATTCTAGCAGGCAAATTTCCCTGCCCCAGCTGCTGGACCGTTGAAAGAAGTTCACTCCCAGCCATCCACATGCCCAGCGGTTGAATGCTAGCTTGGCTAAATTGCTAGCGCTTCAACTGCTGCCTTTTCAGTTGGTAGACTCAGCCCCCTTCCGTGAGTTTGTGCAATGTGCGGTTCCTCAGTGGCAGGTTCCCAAACGCCACTTTTTCTCACGGAAGGCTATTCCGGCTCTCTACCGGCATGTGGAAGGCAATGTCTTGGCCTCGCTGGACAGGGCGGTCAGCGGTAAGGTGCATATTACCGCTGACTCATGGTCCAGCAGGCATGGACAGGGACGTTACCTTTCTTTCACGGCCCATTGGGTCACTCTTTTGGCAGCTGGGAAGGATGCAGGACAAGGTGCAGTAGTGTTGGAGGTTGTTCCACCGCCACGCCTCCAAAATGCTACTACTGGTTGTGACACACCTCTCTCCTCCACCCCCTCCTCTTCTTCTTCCTCCATGGCTTCTTCCTGTGGTTTGTCCTCTGAACCAGCGGTGCTCCGTAGCCGTTCAAGGGGCTACGCAAGTACGCAGGCAAAAAGATGCCATGCCGTGCTTGCGCTGGTGTGTTTGGGGGACAGAAGCCACACTGGGGCAGAGGTCCTGTCTGCTCTGCAGGGCCAGGCCGAGAGGTGGTTGACGCCACGCCAGCTTAAGCCAGGAATGGTGGTTTGCGACAATGGCACCAACCTGCTCTCCGCCCTCCGACAGGGACAACTGACCCATGTGCCCTGTGTGGCTCACGTCCTTAACCTGGTGGTGCAGCGGTTCTTGGGCAGGTACCCGGGCTTACAGGATGTCCTGAGGCAGGCCAGGAAAGTCTGTGTGCATTTCCGCAGATCTTATAATGCCAGTGCTCGCCTGGCTGAGCTGCAAAAGGAGTTGAACCTGCCCAAGAACCGCCTTATATGTGACATGCCCACCAGGTGGAACTCAACGTTGGCCATGCTGCAGCGGCTGCACACGCAGCAGAGGGCCATCAATGAGTACCTGTGCGACTACGGCACCAGGACAGGGTCAGGGGAGCTTGGTTTTTTTTCTCCACGCCAGTGGGGCATGATCAGGGATGCATGCACTGTCCTGGCACCATTTGAGGAGGCCACGAGGATGGTGAGCAGTGACAGTGCATGCATCAGTGACACTGTACCTCTTGTCCACCTGTTGGAGCACACGCTGCGTGGAATAATGGACAGGGCACTTGAGGCAGAACAGAGGCAGGAAGAGGAGGACTTCCTTGCCTCTCAAGGCCCCCTTTACCCAGACAGTGTTCCTTCTGTCCCACCCATCGCACAGGAAGAGGAGGAGGAGGAGGAGGAGGAGGAGGATTGTGTCAGCATGGAGGTGGAGGCTGGCACTCAGCATCATCAGCAGCAGTCTTTTAGGGATGATTTACAGTCCCAAGAAACCAGTGGACTTGTACGTGGCTGGGAGGAGGTGGCTGCAGATCATGTCGTCCTTAGTGACCCAGAGGACTCCGGAGCGAATGCCTCAGCAAACCTACGCTGCATGGCCTCCCTGATCCTGCAAAGTCTGCGGAAGGATCCTCGTATTCTTCGGATCAAGGAGAGGGACCATTACTGGCTGGCCACTCTCCTTGATCCACGGTACAAGGGTAAGGTTGCGGACCTTATGTTACCGTCGCAGAGGGAGCAGAGGATGAGACAACTCCGGGAGGCCTTGCAGAAAGGTCTGTGCAACGCGTTCCCAGAGACTGGGAGGTTACAAACTCCTGGTCCTGGACAACGAGTTGCTGAGGCTTCGGCCAGTCAAAGAAGGAGCGGTGGGGAAGGTGGCCGTCTGACCGATGCGTTCAGACAATTCTTTAGTCCGCAGCCCCAAAGTATGATCGGTTCCAGCAACCATCGCCAGCGTCTGATAAACATGGTGCAGGAATATCTAGGGGCAAGGTCAGACTTGGACACCTTCCCCACCGAAAATCCTCTGGCTTACTGGGTCTTGAGGATGGATCACTGGCCAGAGCTTGCACAGTATGCAATTGAGCTACTGGCCTGTCCTGCATCCAGCGTTCTTTCGGAACGCACATTCAGTGCTGCTGGAGGATTTGTCACGGATCACAGGGTGCGCCTGTCCACCAACTCGGTTGATCGACTGACTTTCATCAAGATGAACCAGTCTTGGATCACCACCAGCTACCACACACCTGATGCTGATATAACAGACTAATTGATTTTAACATGTCACATCCCTTCAAGACTGATGCTGATGCTGAGTGCCTGTGCTGTTATGTTGACTGGCTATCCGAGTCCTCCGAGTCCTCAATGATACGATTGATGATGATAGCTTGGAAGATCATTTTTTTTATGGGTGCCGCCACCAGTGGCTAAGGCCCAATTTTTCAGCCCCTGTTTTACAGGGGCGTGTAATTACAATTTTTTTAGCAATAATTTGCCATAGGGCTCATTGCTGTGCTCCAAGTACAGTATCTGTGAGGGGTTGGAGTGTTGTGGCACCAGTGCCTAAGGCCCAATTTTTCAGCCCCTGTTTAACAGGGGCGTGTCATTACAATTTTTGAAGCAATACTTTGCAACAGGGCACATTGCTGTGCTCCAAGTACAGTATCTGTGAGGGGTTGTAGTGTTGTGCCACCAGTGCATAAGGCCCAATTTTTCAGCCCCTGTTCAACAGGGGCATGTAATTACAATTCTTGATCTAATAATTCACAGCAGGGCCCATTGCTGCACCCACCAAGAGTAACTCTGAGGGCTTACAGTGTTGTGGCAACGCCACCACCACCACCACCACGAAGGCCCAATTTTTCAGCCCCTGTTCAAAAGGGGCATGTAATTACAATTCTTGATCTAATAATTCACAGCAGGGCCCATTCCTGCACCCACCAAGAGTAACTCTGAGGGCTTACAGTGTTGTGGCAACACCACCACCACCACCACCACCACGAAAGGCCCAATTTTTCAGCCCCTGTTCAACAGGGGCATGCAATTACAATTCTTGATCTAATAATTCACAGCAGGGCCCATTCCTGCACCCACCAAGAGTAACTCTGAGGGCTTACAGTGTTGTGGCAACACCACCACCACCACCACGAAAGGCCCAATTTTTCAGCCCCTGTTCAACAGGGGCATGCAATTACAATTCTTGATCTAATAATTCACAGCAGGGCCCATTCCTGCACCCACCAAGAGTAACTCTGAGGGCTTACAGTGTTGTGGCAACACCACCACCACCACCACCACGAAAGGCCCAATTTTTCAGCCCCTGTTCAACAGGGGCATGCAATTACAATTCTTGATCTAATAATTCACAGCAGGGCCCATTGCTGCACCCACCAAGAGTAACTGTCAGGGCTTACAGTGTTGTGGCACCAGCACCACCATCAAAGGCCCAATTTTTACTACCACTGTTCAACAATTATATGTAATTAAAATTCCTGATATAATAGTTGACAGCAGGGCGTTCCAGCACCAACCAAGAGTAACTGTGAGTGCTTACAGTGTTGTGCCAACACCAACAACTAAGGGGCCTATTTCTGCAGAGTATATACGGCAGGTCCCTACTTTCAAACATCCAACTTACAAACGACTCCTACTTGCAAACGCAAGAAGACAACAGGAAGTGAGAGGAAATCTACCCCTTGGAAGGAAAATTCTCTCCTGTAAGAATTAATATGGGAGAAAGGTGTCTCCTCTGTACTGATGCTTTATCAGCAATCCTTGTTTCAAGAAAAACACCACATTTCAAAAACAGTTGTCATTGGGACGGAAAGTGAGGTGAAATGTTCTGAACAGGGGCACAGACAGCAAAACAAATGTTACAGGGGTGATAACCCTTACCTATGTTTTCCAAAAAGTTTAAAAATAGATTTTTGGGCTGGAGCTACACTTAAACAATGTACCTGTTCAAAATTACAAACAGATTCTACATAAGAACAAACCTACAGTCCCTGTCTTGTATGCACCACCTGTATACGGGTGTTCAGAGTATATAGGGCCTTTTTTATTTTATGTGCGGGGTTCCCCTTAATATCCATACAAGACCCAAAGGGGCTGGTAATGGGCTGGGGTAGGGGGGGGGGTCATGGGGTAGCTATGCCATTTTTCTTAAAGATTTTCATCCATATTACCGGGACCAGACATTACATTAAAGCCGCAAGCAGTTTTAAATGGCTTTTTTTTCCTTTAGAAGTGTCATTTTGTGCAGGGACAGTTCTAAACACGGGAAACACGTGGCACTTCACAGGCATACTTTAGACACCCCCCAGGTACGATATTTAAAGGAATATTTGACTTTTTTTTTTCACTTTATGCATCATTAAAATGACTGCTCCCGAAAAACGACCGTTTTTAAAACTTCTTTTTGCATTGATACATGTCCCCTGGTGCAGAACCCGGGTTCCCAAACCCTTTTTAGGACAATAACATGCATAATAGTTGTTATAATTAGCACTTTAGAATTCGAACGTTCGCATCCATTGTATTTAATAGGGTTCTAATGTTCGTACGAACTTTCGGTCCGTTCGCGGGTTCTGGTGCGAACCGAACCCGGGGGTGTTCGGCTCATCACTACACCTGAGCGACTCCCTCTCTCCCGTCTCCTGCATGTATCCTTACCTGTCAAATGTCTCCCCTCTGTCTGTTATGAGACTGGAAAAACTGCAGATTCTGTGGGTGGATCTGTTGTCTGGAGCTCGGTGGGTGGAGTCGTAATATCAGTAGACTCCCCACCCACCTCTACACTCCCCTTGTCAACATGCATTTTCTCCTGTGAATTCCTTCTGCTATGATCACTAACATCCAGTCAAAATCCAGAAAAGTAACCACATGACTTTAGAATAGGAGTGGGAGTGGGAATTAAAAAATAATGCCTGTCTAAATCTAGTGCACGAGATATGTAAATAACCTGCCACTCAAAGAAAGGGGGCGGAAAGGACAAAGGTAACTCTGTTTGTCCATTTTATCTCACGGAACAATAAAAGAGGATTGTTCAGAGCTGGATTAACTCTTTGTGGCAAGACTGGGCACAAATGATAGGAAATCTTATACTCTACAATGTGACAGCAAAAAAAAACAAAAAAAAAAACGGGTTTACTACCACTTTAACTCTCCCCGCCTCTTCTTATCAAAGACCTGTTTGTTATGTTCTTGAGCATTAGCCATAGTTGCCTGTAGTAGTTTGTTTTTGGTATCAAAGAAATTGATGGTTTCAATAACAGCAGGTACTGAACATTCCGGAAAAGTTATGGTCAGAAATGATAGGTTAAATACGTAATTAGCAAAAAATGGGGACTGTTTTGTGGCAGAGTGGATGCAGTTGTTATAAGCGAATTCCGCTAACAGGAGTAATGTGGCCAAGACATCTTGTGAGAATGAGGAAAAGCACCGTAAATATTGCCCGAGAGTTCTATTAGTTCTCTCTGTTTGCCCATTCGTTTGGGGGTGGTATGCAGAAGAAAACGATAACTTGATTCCCAAGGTTTCACATAGTGACCTCCAAAACCTTGAGGTAAACTGTACCCGTGGAGTCTAACAATTTCTTTCACAAAAATTTGGGCTGTTTCCGGGGCAGATGGTGTGCCTTTCATGGGCAGGAAGTGGGCCATTTTGGATAATCAGTCTACCACCACAAAGATGGTGGAAAAAACGTCTGATGGAGGAAGTTCCACGATAAAATCGATTGAAATATTCTTCCAGGGTCTTTTCGGGACTGGTAGCGGCTTCAGCAAACCCCATGCTTTGGTTTTATTGTTCTTATTTTGTATGCAAATGGTACAGGACTCTACACCAGAATGTGCGTTGCACAAGTTCTACGGATCCCGAAATGTCCGGCTAACCTGTAATCATGACATAATCCCAAGACAGAAACACGTCAATTTTCTGGTATGAATATTTTGTCCTTGTGCCAAAGCAGACCATCCCTGGCCTGCAACGTTATTTCCAGAGATGAAGGGACATTCACAGAAGCCTGTTTAATTTGAGAGAGCAGGTCTCCCTGAAGTAGCAGAAAGTTCTCAGAAGACAGGATAGTGTCAGGCGGTGCGGATTCCCTGGTATCACAGAACATCCGAGAGAGTGCATCAGGTTTGGTGTTCTTAGTTCCTGGCCTGTACATGAGATGGAAAGAGAACCTGGAAAAGAGTGCCCATCTAGCCTGGCATGGTTTGAGTCTCCTGGCAGTCCTCAGTTATTCCAGGTTCTTGTGATCTGTATAGATTAGGATCGGGTGCGCTGCGCCTTCTAAGAGGTATCTCCACTCCTCCAACGCATTCTTAATGGCCAGAAGTTCTCCATCACGATGTCATAATTCCTTTCAGAGTTTGACAATTTGCAGAAGAAAAAGGCGACTGGGTGTAACAAAGCCTTGGGTCCCCGTCTTTGGGATAGTACTGCTCCGACTGCCATTTCTGACGCGTCTACTTCCAATACATAGGGTAATGCCGGGTCATGATGCTTCAGAACTGGTGCCGGAGTGAATAGCTTTTTAAGAGTTTCGAAAGCATTTTGAGCTTCAGGGACCACTGAAAATGGATGCCTTGTTTGGTCAGTTGCGTGATAGGTGATATGATGGCTGAAAATCCCCTGATGAATTTTCGGTAAAAGTTTGAGAACCCGACAAAGCGTTGAATGCCCTTTTTGTCCACTGGGGCTTGCCAATCTAGAATGGCAGTGACCTTTGGTGGGTCCATCTTGACACCTTCGATGGAGAGAATTAGTCCCAAAAATGTTATGCTTTGTCGCTCGAACTTGCACTTCTCTGGCTTAGCGTATAGCCCGTGTTGTTGTAGTCTGCTCAATACGTTCTTAACATGCCTGCGATGGTCATTAAGGGAAGAAGAGAAAATTAAGATACACTACAACGAACAAGTCTAGGTAATCACAAAAAATATTGTTAATGAAGTTCTGGAATGTGGCTGGGGAATTGCATAGGCCGAGCGTCATCACCAGATATTCGAGATGCCCGAATCAGGAGCGAAAAGCCGTCTTCCACTCGTTCCCCTCCTGGATCTGCACCAAATTGTAAGCCCCTCGGAGATCCAGTTTTGTAAATATGGTTGCTGCTCCCAACCTCTGGAACAATTCTGACACCAAGGGCAGGGGATAACGGTTCTTGACCGCAACTTTATTGAGTTCACGATAATCTTTACATGGACTAAGGGAATGATCTTTCTTCTCCACAAAAAAAATACCCGCTCCTGCCGGAGAGGTGGAGGGGCGAATGAAGCCTTTCTTTAGATTATCGTCTATATAGTCCTTTAGGGCAACAAGCTCCAATTCTGATGGAGGAAAAATCTTTCCAAAAGGGACCTCAACCCCCCAGGATGAGGTCGATTGGGCAATCGTATGGCTGATGTGGAGGGAGAGTTTCAGCTCCCTTTTTGCTAAACCCATCTAAAAAGTCATGGTATGCAACTGGTACCGATAAGCAGGTTTCAGAATCAGAGTCCAATCATAACAAGGATGGCAGATCAGGAGAGAATTCTGGAAAGCAGTGTTGGAGGGAGTATGAAGAATGAAACTTGACTTCCCCTTCGATCCAGTTGATAAGAGGGTTATGTGCCTGGAGCCACAGCATGCCAGGGATTACGGGGAACAGAGGAGATGCGATGGCATCCAGGCATAGCAGTCCCTGGGTCCTGGGTTGCAAAGGAATTTGATGTTTTGTAATGAAAGATAAGTCCATAAAGCAGCTACAGGCACCGGAGTCAATTATAGCGGAGACAGAAATACATCTTCCCGGAAGCTCTAATACAATGGGAAGAGCCAGGTGAGTTGGCAGGATAGGTGTGCTGGCAGAGAAGATAGTTTGGCCCTTGCGGATCTTGGCTGGACATGATCTCACATAATGTCCTGGTTTTCCACAATACAGGCAGAGATTTTCGTGTCGCCAGCGTTGACGTTCCTCAGGGGAAAGTGAGGGAAGGAGCATGCCGAGCTGCTTAGGTTCAGGAATGTCAGATGTGGGTGCAGCAGGGGTAGAAGACGTCATGCTGCTGGAGTTGGAGGCTCGGGGCAATTTCAAGGCTGGACAGGATGGCTTCATCTCTCTTTCTGATCTCCGTTCTCGTAATCGGCAATCAATTTGGATTGCCAGATTAATTAAAGTGTCCAGAGAATGGGGCCAATTCGTCTTTCAAAAGTTCAGAAAGGCCAATGTGGAATTGATGGCGAAGAGCAGCATTGTTCCAGCTGGTATCGGAACTCCAGCACCTGAAATCAGAAGCATAGTCCTCGGCTGCTCTGCGACCTTGCTGGAGGGTGTGTAATGCTGCTTCCACAGTTGCAGCCAGCTGAGGATCCTCGTAGAGTTGGGCCATGGAGTCAAAAAAGTCACTTAGGCAGGTTAGAGAATCAGCTCCTTGTTCCATCAGGCGGTGAGCCCATGACTGGGGTTCGCCCTGTAGTAGGGAGATGATGAACCCAACATTGGTGACTTCCAGGGAGAAAGTGCGTGGCTGCAGGGTAAAATAGAGTTCGCCGGCATTGTGAAATGTCCGAAATTTACTGCGGTCACCAGTGAATCTTTCAGGCGCAGGAACCCTGGGTGCTGAAGGTAACATTGCCATTGCTGAAGTAACTCCTTGCCGGGCCATAATAGGCGAGGAAAGAGCCTGGACAAGTTCTTCCAGTCGGGTGTATGCCTCTTGTGCGATTTTAACAGTCTGGATGAGGTCTGCGAGATGTAAGTAGAATTCCTCCATGGAAGAGGCTCCCTGCACAGACTCTGACATGGCTGTCTGGTACTATCACGTACCTGGTGGAAGAGTCTGGTATGCAGAGGGAGGCCTCTCTTACACCTCTGACTCGAGGCCCCTGGTAGGGAAAACAGGAGGCGCAGGAGTGCATGGTCACACGAGAGCCTGGCAAGGTTGCTGGTAGATGAGCTGGACCGGAACTGGAGCAGGAACTAGAACGGACCCAGGAACAGCTGTCAGACTGGGAACTGGAGCTCAGGCAGGTGCAGGCAGATGGACTGGAAGAGTAGACACACAAGTTCAAAGCAGGTGAACACTGGAGAAGGGTCAGATACAAGTAGGTTCGGCAACTGGCTGGCGGCAGGGTAGCAGAAGGAACAGGCAGGAACGTGGTTTCAGGTATAGGCAGGTTCGGCAACAGGCTGACAGCAAGGTAGAAGGAGTCAACACAGGCCAAGGTCAGATGCAGGCAGATAAGCAGGGATAGTCAAGAGCAAGCCAGGTAGGGTCAACTGGAGCAGGATACAGGTAAACGACAATCAGAGGTCTCAGGTAATACTGTAGACCAGACAGCACTTATCCAAGGAAGTAAGGCAATTTAAATAGTCAATTAGCTCAACAATGTCACTGGACGCGAGCGCGTGTGCGCCTGTGCGTGGCGGTGCCGGCGTTTCGTGTGGCAAACGTGCCAGTGCAGCCCTTCTATGCAGAACAGGGGAACATCCATAGTCGCCATCTTGGTTGCTTGCATGCCCTTCCTGACAACTATTTCCATTTTTTATACACAGGATGAGCTCAGCCAGAATGAGGGTGTGGAAAGTGGCAGACAGGAGGAGGCAGGGGTCAATGTCAGCCAGGAGGTGACCGGGCCCAGTGGCAGCCAGGAGGTGGCCGGGCCCAGTGGCATCACACAATCCCAGGTGCCTCCCCTCCACCTTCAAACAAGAAGGGCCAAGAGGGGTAGGAACCTGGATGAGGCAGCACTTGCCCTCATTCGAGATGCACATGCGACCCTCAGAGACCCCCCCCCACCGCTCAAGAGGGCTATGCCTGCCTAGTCGCAGCCAAATTGCAGGAAATGGAGAGGGACCAACGCCTCCTCTGTGAGATTTTCAAGGCCCTAAATAAGGGGTTGATGGGTGAACTAACACCAAATGCTGACCTTTTATGAGTTCGCCCATCCTCCTCCACCTCCTGCCACAAGTCCACCTCTAGAGCCACAGGCTCCAAGGAAGCGTGGAGTGAAGGCTGCAGGGAAGGCTTCAAAGAAGACAAAAAGGTGATGGCCTGGGTTCAGTCTGGTCTGACAGAAGACGCAGGCTGTTGTAGTACCACAGTCTGGGGACATATATGTCATCTGCTGCTGTTCCTGATCTCTGGGAGTCCAGGACGATATTGTGCTCCCTATATGTACTTCTCAAGCTCCCAATTTTCTTTTTCAAATACTTGATGTCTGCCCTGGGGTCCAAAGGCTTCACAAATTGTAGCAGTTTCTCCAGCGTTGCCTTCCTCTTTATTTTGTTATCAGCCAGAATAAATGGAATTTATTTTTACAGTAAATACTTGCCTATGTGTTTTGATAAAAAAAGGACAGTTTGTTTGTGAGTAGGCAGGTACATTTAAAAAAATACAATGTCAAATTAATAAGGGACACCAACCAACCTCCTTGTGGTTACAAAATGCAAGATAATAATGTTGTTGTGGTAACTTGACACACCAAAAAAAAAAAAATATGGAGATCACTAGAAAATATTATTTAAATAAGCCCAAAACATGGAGATCTTGATTAAAATTTTACCAAAAAAAGACAAAAAAAAATAAACATTATTATGGAGATCTGGTTTTAAAAAAACAAAAAACTATATTCATGAGATCACGAGAAATAATAAAGAAACAAGTTTGTCAGAACTCTGTGTGAATATCAGCAAGCAAAACAATTATTTTAATATTTATTATTTAATATTACATTATAAAGAAGCAAAGACAGCTTCCCGACCGCTGCACGAAGATATACGTCGACAGAATGGCACGGCTGCACAAATGGGCGTATATCTACGTCCCCTTTAATTTGTGAGCTGTGTGGTCGTGCGCGTGCCGCCGGTGGCGCGCTCGCAATCCTGTCGCAAGCTCCGGGACCGCGCCCGCAGGACCCACGGACCCGATCACCGCCGGTGTCCCGCGATCGGGTCACAGAGCTGAAGAATGGGGAGATGTTAGTGTAAACACAACATCTCCCCGTTCTGCTTAGTGACACTGTCACTGATCGTGTTCCCTGTCATCAGTGATGTGCCACGGCAAGCCACGCCCTCTAAAAGTTAGAAGCAATCCCTAGGTCACACTTAACCCCTTCAGCGCCCCTACAGGTTAACCACTTCACTGCCAGTGTAATTTTTACAGTAATCAGTGCATTTTTATAGCACTGATCGCTGTATAAATGACAATGGTCCCAAAATGGTGTCAAAAGTGTCCGATGTGTTTGCCATAATATCACAGTCACAATAAAAATCGCTGATCACCGCCATTACTAGTAAAAAAAAAATATTAATAAAAATGCCATAAAACTATCCCCTATTTTGTAGACGCTATAACTTTTGCGCAAACCAATCAATAAACGCTTATTGTGATTTTTTTTTTTACCAAAAATATGCAGAAGAATACGTATTGGCCTAAACTGAGGAAAAAAAATGTTTTTTTTATATATTTTTGGGGGATATTTAAAAAGTAAAAAATATTGCATCTTTTTCAAAATTGTTGCTCTATTTTTGTTTATAGCGCAAAAAATAAAAACCGCAGATGTGATCAAATACCACCAAAGGAAAGCTCTATTTGTGGGAAAAAAAGGACGTTAATTTTGTTTGGGAGCCACGTCGCACGACTGCGCAAATGTCAGTTAAAACGATGCAGTGCTGAATCGCAAAAAGTAGCCTGGTCTTTGGCCAGCAAAATGGTCGGGGGCTGAAGTGGTTAAACGATGCAATAATTTGCAGCGTGACGAATGTGCTATCTCCATCGCGAATGCTAGTTTTACCAGAATGAGCGCTCACGTCTCATACTTGATTCTGAGCATGCGTGTTTTTTTACCCGTTGAAATTGCATACAGACGAACGGTTTTCCCGCTAGGATTTTTTCCTGACAGGAAAAAAGAGATCCTGCTCTTTTTTTTCCTGGCAGTTTTCCCGTCGGAAAAACGCAGATGGAGCATACAGTGACCTAGTCTGGTGTACACCCTTGGGCGTCCGTATGGGACAACGGGCCCCCGGAACAAGGCCAAACCGTAATGCACCCAGCTGTGGAGATGTGAAACCTGGCCACCCAGGTAACTCCTAAGTTCATCCTCCCTTACGGGATCTGTGGCTATCTGGGACGAGACCGACCGCATTTGTGCCCTGTGGCTGTGATTCCGATCATTCAGGTTTCCGTGCTCATGAGGTATGGAATTCATAGTGGGGTTCTTGCCTGGATGACTGTATTCTGCGTGCCTTCATTGGATTTGGGCAACATATATGTGTGTGCCGTGCCTGAGTGTGCCTGACACCTATTAAGCTGTGTGTATTAAATATGTATATTAATTTCTTTTTCTTTTTCTTTACACCCCAAAGCTGGATTATTTTTCTAAATTCTATTAAAATTGTTATTGCCGTCTATTCCTGATGAAGCCTTATAGGCGAAACTGTAGAGAAACCCAATAGACGCTTCTTTCAACTGAACACATTTTTGTGACCACCTAGCGATTGGTAATAGGTGTATACCTGTGATGGTCACAAGCATGTATATGTATCAGTTTTTTAACATGTATAAATAAATATATTTCTATTTTTTATATAATTTTGTCGTGTAATTTTGCTTCAGAATCCTCTCAAGGCTGCAGTTATCCCTGTTGCTTGTGCACCTTTTCTACCACATGTTTCCCTTCCACTCAACTTTCCATTGATATGCTTTGATGAAGCACTCTGTGAACAGCCAGATTCTTTAGCAATGACCTTTTTTTACTTACCCTCTTTGTGAAGGGTGTCAATGACTGTCTTCTGGACAACTGTCAAGTCAGTGGTCTTCTCCATGATTGTGTAACCTACTGAATAAGACTGAGAGACCATTTTAAAGCCTCAGGAAACCTTTACTGGTGTTTTGAGTTAAATAGCTGATTGGTGTGACACCATGAGTCTACAATATTGAACTTTTTGTTCATTTGGGGTTTTCATTTGCTGTAAGGCATAATCATCAAAATTAAAGGAAAGAAATGCTTGAATTCATCATCCATTGAATTAACTATCTTTTCTGGTGCCATTAAATGATGATTTCTAAATGACTACTGTAAGTATGAAAAAATAAAGAATTATACAAGTTATTAATTATTGCACAACAGTTGCTTTACATTTAGTCTCTTTGCTGTCAAAATCTTCAGGGCACTATGTCTTCAGCTCTTAGCATGGCAGATATAAACAACTCCAAAATAGGAGGTAAATGCTTCCTTCCTAATGGAACAGATAACACATCTTCTGACATGAATAAACTGTAAAAAAAAAAAAAAAAAAAATAATAATATAAAGAAACATTTTCAAGAATACAGATTTCAAAATAAAGTGCATAAATAACTAAGGGTTGCTAAACAATCCAATTAAATATACTGTAATACTTCTGGAAGCTTTATCATCTTCATTTCTCTGTTATGATATTTAACAAAGCGTTCCAGATTACATCAAAACAGTTTCATGATAAGGACTTTTTTTTTAATATGTCTTCCCATACTAATTTCTTGAGTGATCGAGAGGGGGTGGCCGGAATCGAACGGCCGTCCCCTCATGCCTGATCGCTCCCGGCGAATGAGAGAGCTTCCCTGCCTGTGTAATGTTTACACAGGCAGAGGAAGTGATGTCATCTCTCCTGCGGCGCTCACATATAACGAGCGCCGTACAGGAGAAGCTGCCAGGTTAGTGCACAAAACACTACACTGACACCAGGACACATAGGTACATAAATCGCCCCCCCAGGCCCCCCCAGACACCCCCAGATCACCCCCCAGCCCCCAGCCACAGTGTCACTGATTGCAGTGACCATTTATTTACTGATCACTGCAATCAGTGACATTTGTGACTGTAAAAGTGTCACCAAAGTTTAGTTTTAGGTCCAGTGTAGCCCCCTAACCCCCCCTAATAAAGGTTCAACCCCCTGATCGCCCCCCAGATAACCCTTTCACCCCCTATCACCACTGTCGCTAAGCGATCATTTTTCTGATCGCCGTCTTATTGTCGGTGATGCCGATCGGTAGCCAGTTATTTTTTTTAGGTTCGCCGCAGGTTTTTATAGCGTCAGGTACCCCAATATATTACCTAATAAAGGTTTAACCCCTTGATCGCCCCCCAGGTAACCCTTTCACCCCCTATCACCACTGTCGCTAAGCGATCGTTTTTCTGATCGCTGTCTTAGTGTCAGTGATGCAGATCGGTAGCCAGTAATTTTTTTTAGGTTCGCTGCAGGTTTTTATAGCGTCAGGCACCCCCATAAATTATCTAATAAAGGTTTAACCCCCTTGATCCCCCCCCAGGTAACCCTTTCACCCCCTATCACCACTGTCGCTAAGCGATCATTTTTCTCATCGCTGTCTTAGCGTCGGTGATGCAGATTGGTAGCCAGTAATTTTTTTTAGGTTTGCCGCAGGTTTTTATAGCGTCAGGTGCCCCCATATATTATCTAATAAAGGTTTTAACCCCCTAATTGCCCCTAGTTAACCCTTTCACCAGTGATCACCATATAAGTGTTACGGGTGACGCTGGTTAGTTAGTTTGCTTTTTATAGTGTCAGGGCACCCGCCGTGTATATAACCCAATAAAGGTTTAACCCCCTGATCGCCCGGCGGGTGATATCAATTAGGTTTTAGCGTCAGAGAGGGTCTGCGTCACACCCCAGGCAGCGTCAGGTTAGTGCCAGTAACGCTAACACCCATGCGTGAAGCATATACCCCCCTTAGTGGTATAGTATCTGATCAGATCTATACTAGCGTCCCCAGCAGTTTAGGGTTCCCAAAAACGCAGTGTTAGCGGGATCAGCCCAGATACCTGCTAGCACCTGCGTTTTGCCCCTTCGTCCAGCCCAGGCCACCCAAGTGCAGTATCAATCGATCACTGTCACTTACAAAACACAACACACATAACTGCAGCGTTCGCAGAGACAGGCCTGATCCCTGCGACTCCAGTGCTGTAGGAAGTGATTTCACCACCACAGTTAAAAAAAAAAAGCATATATGCCGAAGCATTGGGGCAGCAGGGGCGGAGGAGCGATTTTGCTCCTAATGCCGTGTACATACGGTCGAAATTCCGACGGAGGCTTGCCCGTGGAAAAGTCCGACCATGTGTGTGCGGCATAACTTTTTTGCGGGAGGATGCCCCCATGCTTCGGCATATATAAATGGTGCATGTATGCCCATCATTAGAAGTGGGTGGATGAAGGGCGGTATTATAATGGTGGGCATACCCACCGATCAATCTCTTTTTTCGTTCATCCAACTGGCTGCATGAAAAAAAAAAGATTACAATACATGTCCAACAAGGACCAGCAACGTACTGGTATGTTGCTGGACTTTGAATGTTTATACCAGAATGATGCCTGCGGGTTTAGGTATCATCTTGGTATCATTCTTTTCAGCCAGCGGCCGGCTTTCATGTAAAAGCAATCCTAGTGGCTAATTAGCCTCTGGACTGCTTTTACAAGCAGTGGGAGGGAATGTCCCCCCGGATATAAAAAGCGCCATTGGGAAATTGGGAAAGCATTTTATCACACTGATCTTGGTGTGGTCAGATGCTTTGAGGGCAGAGGAAAGATCTAGGGTCTGGAAGACCCCAGTTTTTTCAAAAAATAGTACCTGTCACTACCTATTGCTATCATAGGGGATATTTACATTCCCTGAGATAACAATAAAAATGATAAAAAAAAAAAAATATGGAAGGAACAATTTAAAAAAAAAAAAAAAAAAAAGCAAAATTAATAATAAAAAAAAAAAAAGCACCCCTGTCCTGCCCTGCTCTTGCCCAATGGCGAACGCAAGCATCGGTCTGGCGTCATATGTAAACAGCAATTGCACCATGCATGTGAGGTATCACCGCGAAGGTCAGATCAAGGGCAGTAATTTTAGCAGTAGACCTCCTCTGTAAATCTAACGGGGTAACCTGTAAAGGCTTTTAAAGGCTTTTAAAAATGTATGTAGTTTGTCGCCAATGCGCGTTTGTGCGAAATTTTAAAGCATGTCGTGTTTGGTATCTATGTACTCGGCCTAAGATCATCTTTTTTATTTCATCAAACATTTGGGCAATATAGTGTGTTTTAGTGCATTAAAATTAAAAAAAGTGTATTTTCCCCCCAAAAAATGCGTTTGAAAAATCGCTGCGCAAATACTGTGTAGAAAAAAAAATGCAACACCCACCCATTTTAATCTGTAGGGCCTTTGCTTTAAAAATATATATAATGTTTGGGGGTTCAACATAATTGTCTTGCAAAAAAATAAATATGTTTTCATGTAAACAAAAAGTGTCAAAAAGGGCTTTGTCTTCAAGTGGTTAGAAGAGTGGATGTAAGCTTCCTAATGTTGTGTATAAAATGCCAGAACAGTTCAAACCCCCCCAAATGACCCCATTTTGGAAAGTAGACACCCCAAGCTATATACTGAGAGGCATGTCGAGTCCATGGAATATTTTATATGTTGACACAAGTTGCGGAAAAAATAATTTTTTTTTTTTTTTTTTTTTGCACAAAGTTGTCACTAAATGATATATTGCTCAAACATGCCATGGGTATATGTGGAATTACACCCCAAAATACATTCTGCTGCTTCTCCTGAGTACGGGGATACCACATGTGTGAGACTTTTTGGTAGCCTAGCCGCGTACGGGACCCCAAAAACCAAGCACCGCCTTCAGGCTTTCTAAGGGTGTAAATTTTTGATTTCACTTCTCACTACCTATCACAGTTTCGGAGGCCATGGAATGCCCAGATGGCACAAAATCCCCTAAATGACCCCATTTTGGAAAGTAGACACCCCAAGCTATTTGCTTAGAGGTATTGTGAGTATTTTGCAGATCTCGCTTTTTGTCACAAAGTTTTGAAAATTTAAAAAATATATATATTTTCTTTCTTCATTTTCAAAAACAAATGAGAGCTGTAAAATACTCACCATGCCTCTCAGCAAATAGCTTGGGGTGTCTACTTTCCAAAATGGGGTCATTTGGGGGGGTTTTGTGCTATTTTGGCATTTTATGGCCTTCGAAACTGTGATAGGTAGTGAGGAGTGAAATCAAAAATTTGTGCCTAGAAATCCTGAAGGCGGTGCTTGGTTTTCGGGGTCCCGTATGCGGCTAGGCTCCTAAAAAGTCCCACACATGTGGTATTCCCGTACTCAGGAGAAGCAGCAAAATGTATTTTGGGGTGTAATTCCACCTATAACCATGGCATGTGTGAGCAATATATCATTTAGTGACAACTTTTTGTAATTTTTTATTTTTTTTTGTCATTATTCAATCACTTGGGACAAAAAAAAAATATTCAATGGGCTCAACAGGCCTCTCAGCAATTTCCTTGGGGTGTCTACTTTCTAAAATGGGGTCATTTGGGGGGGGGGGTTTGTGCTATTTTGGCATTTTATGGCCTTCAAAACTGTGATAGGTAGTGAGGAGTGAAATCAAAAATTTGCGCCCTTAGAAATCCTGAAGGCGGTGCTTGGTTTCCGGGGGCCCGTACGCGGCTAGGCTCCCAAAAAGTCCCACACATGTGGTATCCTCGTACTCAGGAGAAGCAGCAAAATGTATTTTGGGGTGCAATTCCACATATAACCATGGCATGTGTGAGCAATATATAATTTAGTGACAACTTTTTGTAATTTTTTTTTTTTGTCATTATTCAATCACTTGAGAAAAAAATAAAATATTCAATGGGCTCAACATGCCTCTCAGCAATTTCCTTGGGATGTCTACTTTCCAAAATGGGGTCATTTGGGGGGGTTTTGTTCTGCCCTGCCATTTTAGCACCTCAAGAAATGAGATGGGCAGTCATAAACTAAAAGCTGTGTAAATTCCAGAAAATGTACCCTAGTTTGTAGACGCTATAACTTTTGCGCAAACCAATAAATATACGCTTATTGACCTTTTTTTTACTAAAGACATGTGGCTGAATACATTTTGGCCTAAATGTATGACTAAAATTGAGTTTATTCGATTTTTCTTATAACAAAAAGTAGGAAATATCATTTTTTTTCAAAATTTTCGGTCTATTTCCGTTTATATCGCAAAAAATAAAAATCGCAGAGGCAATCAAATACCATTAAAAGAAAGCTCTATTTGTGGGAAGAAAAGGACGCAAATTTCGTTTGGGTACAACATTGCATGTCCGCACAATTTACAGTTAAAGCAGCACAGTGCAAAATTCTGAAATCACCTCTGGTCCTCTACCTACCAAATGGTCCGGGGCTTAAGTGGTTAAGCTGTATGTATTAAATATGTATATTAATTTCTTTTCCTTTTTCTTTACACCCCAAAGCTGGATTATTTTTCTAAACTCTATTAAAATTGTTATTGCCGTCTATTCCTGATGAAGCCTTATAGGCGAAACTGTAGAGAAACCCAATAGACGCTTCTTTCAACTGAACACATTTTTGTGACCACCTAGCGATTGGTAATAGGTGTATACCTGTGATGGTCACAAGCATGTATATGTATCAGTTTTTTAACATGTATAAATAAATATATTTCTATTTTTTATATAATTTTGTCATGTAATTTTGTGTAATTAGTTACCGCACCTTTAAAATCCCACATCCTGTTCAATATTTCCCTTACATTTAGTAAAACCAAAGCTATTCTACTATGGGAACGAGACTTCTATATCCCTATCACTCCCTCTCAATGGCGAACCACCATAAAATCTATTTTTAAAGCCTTGCATTGCACTAACCACTCTGAGTTAGCTCTAAAAATCACCAATAGATGGTATTATACCCCAGCTAGAGTGGCCAACTTCTCTCCTTCCTTATCCCTCTTATGCTTACATAGTTGTGGACAGGTAGGCAACCTATTACACACCATCTGGGGATGCCCCAATTTCACCAGCTTTTGGAAACAAATCTTCCAATTACTCGCCCATTGTATGGGATCCTTAAAAAAAACAACCCTGCCTCAGCCATTATCAATATTGGAATAGATCTATATCCAGCAGAGTTCTGATCTGTGTCTACCCATATTTCGCTCGCAGCCTGTCTCTTTGATAACTGCCTTGGTACGAAATTGGAAATCTAATCTCACCCCCAACCTCTCTGACGTGGTGAAGATGGTGGACCAAAATTATAACTTTGAACGCCTCCTGGCAATCAATACCCTGCAATACGCCACATTTGCCAAGTCATGGAGTATATGGAAAAGGAATAAGTTAAGTTTTTACACTAGATTATACAATGAAGTTGTTTCTAAGCTGTACTGGAATTATTTGTCTTTTGTACTCTGTACTTTGTGTTTTGTTTTTCTTGTTTTTCTTTGTTTTTCTTATTTTTCTTAAAATGTTTGTTATTCCATACAATTTTTGATAAACCAATAAAGATTATTGGAAAGCAAAGATGAATATTCAAAAAATATTTTTAATACAGAAATGTTGGCTTACTCAAAAGTATGTCCATGTACAGAGTAGTATACACTCAATACTTGGTTGGGGCTTTTTTCTTTGCATAAATTATTGCATCGATGTGGTATGGCATATAGGCGATGAGCCTGTGGCACTGCTAAGGTGTTCTGAAAGCCCAGGTTACTTTGATAACTGCCTTAAGCTAGTCTGCATTGTTTGAATTGGTGTCTCTCATCTTCCTGTTGACAATACCCCACAGATTCTCTATGGGCTTTAGATCAGGCAAGGCCAATCAAGCACAGTGATACCATGATAATTAAACCAGGTATTAATACTTTTGGCAGTGTGAGCAGGTGCCAAGTGCTGCTGAAAAATGAAATTAGCATCTCCATAAAGCTGGTCAGCTGAGGGCAGAAGTGCTCTAGAATTTTCTGGTAGAGGAATGCGCTGACTTAGGACTCGGTAAAACACAGTGGACCAACACCAGCAGATGACATGGGTCCCCAAATCATCACTGACTGAAATGAAACTCCACACTAGACCTCATGCTACTTGGATTCTGTGTCTTTCCACTCTTCCTCCAGACTCTGGGACCTTGATTTCCAAATTAAATGCAAAATTTACTTTCATCCGAAAAGAGGACTTTGGACCACTGAGAAACAGTCCAGTCCTATTTTTCCTCAGTTCGGGTAAGACGCTTCTGATTGACACAAGAGTTGCAACAGTTGTAGCCCATGTCCTGCATACATCTGTGTGTGATGTCTCTTGAAGCACTGACACCAGCCGTAGTCCACTCCTTGTGAATCTCCTTCAAATTATTGAATGGCCTTTGCTTCAGAATCCTCTCAAGGCTGCAGTTATCCCTGTTGCTTGTGCACCTTTTCTACCACATGTTTCCCTTCCACTCAACTTTCCATTGATATGCTTTGATGAAGCACTCTGTGAACAGCCAGATTCTTTAGCAATGACCTTTTTTTACTTACCCTCTTTGTGAAGGGTGTCAATGACTGTCTTCTGGACAACTGTCAAGTCAGTGGTCTTCCCCATGATTGTGTAACCTACTGAATAAGACTGAGAGACCATTTAAAGGCTCAGGAAACCTTTACTGGTGTTTTGAGTTAAATAGCTGATTGGTGTGACACCATGAGTCTACAATATTGAACTTTTTGTTCATTTGGGGTTTTCACTTGCTGTAAGGCATAATCATCAAAATTAAAGGAAAGAAATGCTTGAATTCCTCATCCATTGAATTCACTATCTTTTCTGGTGCCATTAAATGATGATTTCTAAATGACTACTGTAAGTATGAAAAAATAAAGAATTATACAAGTTATTTATTATTGCACAACAGTTGCTTTACATTTAGTCTCTTTGCTGTCAAAATCTTCAGGGCACTATGTCTTCAGCTCTTAGCATGGCAGATATAAACAACTCCAAAATAGGAGGTAAATGCTTCCTTCCTAATGGAACAGATAACACATCTTTTGACATGAATAAACTGTAAAAAATAAATAAATAAATAATAATAATATAAAGAAACTTTTTCAAGAATACAGATTTCAAAATAAAGTGCATAAATAACTAAGGGTTGCTAAACAATCCAATTAAATATACTGTAATACTTCTGGAAGCTTTATCATCTTCATTTCTCTGTTATGATATTTAACAAAGCATTCCAGATTACATCAAAACAGTTTCATGATAAGGACTTTTTTTTTAATATGTCTTCCCAATCTAATTTCTTGAAAGAATTGGCAGAACCCATGGTTCATGGGACTACATTTCCTGCAGTGACGATTGGTGTTAGGTACTTCAACATAGTACCAGGGAGCTTCATAATAAATCACCTAATGTGTTTCCTAATTCATAAAAAAAAAATCAATGTAAACCTATGTGAATTGTATGCAAGTTCATAAACCAATGCAACTGAGTAAACTTTGTAAGCCACCTTCCCATTCCTTCTCTGGATGGTGAATAGGAATTTGGGATACATGTGGCATATCAGTCCTCAGCTTCAGACTGAACTGCAGCCCTTGCAGGATGGAGAGAGGTGAAGGGAAATTTTCTGGTCAATCCCCATCTAACCTACTCGCTAGTCAATTGAGAGGAGGCACAGGTTAAAGAAGAGTCTTTGTAGATCTCATCCTACACCTCTGGCTGACCCAATAGTTGAACCATCTCTTACATATTGGGCACATGGTGGCCCCAGCATGTGCATAGTAATCCAGGGAGTGCCTTGTGCCTTGAACCCCCTGCTGAGCAAACAAGAGTTTGGCAGCCTGATACATACAGTATGTAATTTTAGCCTACGTGCTATGCTATGAATCTCTCCAAAATGTATTGGGTTGTCCTGATGTTTTCTGTTCAGATTGATCAAGTCGGATTCTACTGGTTAGACAAAGAAGGGTATCCCAGATCGCCATTGTAATGTGTTGTACTTATGTAGCAAGAACAAATACTGTAGTTTTTATTGATCTTAAACTGGTTTTGTAATAAAGATTGTCAGGAACAGCCTTTTAATTATACATGCTTGTATTTGCCTGTAAAGTCCCATGGGGGGGGGGGGGGGGTTTCTTTGGAATTTTTGTCTCAGTTGTTGACAGTAACTCTCTAAATACCACCTTCCCTCCATGTATTCATAGGTCTCAACCTTAGGTTATGCTAATGGGTGTGCATAGGTCCCATCCAAGTTTTCAGTCTCAAGGCACAAGCAATGAATAGGAATGATAGAGCCAGGAGGGGGGCTCACCTCTTTGATAACAATGTCTTCCATACTACAGTCTTCCAACAAAATCAACATGTTAGAGCCAGGTTTCTCCAGGAAGGGGCCAAGCAGTCCCAAACCGGATCTTGGATAGATAGACTTTTTTGGAGCAGGTGTTGCGGTGGTAATAAACTTTTGATTGGTAGATGATTCAGATGGCAGCTCTCTAACAGTGTAAAAGTCAGATGCAGCTTGCTCAGTAGGGGGCTATTTGACTCTACCAGCTGCAGTTTGATTCAAGTAACATTTCTTGATGAAATTAGGCAATATCCAGTCATGTTTCTGATGTCTGCCGGTGTCCCGCGATCGTGTCACAGAGCTGCAGAACGGGGGGATGCCTGTGTAAACAAGGCATCTCCCTGTTCTGCCTAGTGACAGGACACTGATCGTCTGCTCCCTCTCATCGGGAGCAGTGATCAGTGTCATGTCACAGTAATCCCAGCCCCCACACAGTTAGAATCACTCCCTAGGACACACTTAATCCCTTCCTAGCCCCCTAGTGGTTAACCCCTTCCCTGCCAGTCACATTTATACAGTAATCGGTGCATTTTTATAGCACTGATCGCTGTATAAATGACAATGGTCCCAAAATGGTGTCAAAAGTGTCTGATGTGTTTGCCATAATATCGCAGTCACAATAAAAATCGCTGATCACTGCCATTACTAGTAAAAAAATATATGAATAAAAATGCCATAAAACTATTCCCTATTATGTAGACGCTATAACTTTTGCGCAAACCAATCAATAAACGCTTATTGTGATTTTTTTTACCAAAAATATGCAGAAGAATACGTATTGGCCTATACTGAGGAAAACATATTTTTTTTATATATTTTTGGGGGATATTTAAAAAGTTAAAAATATTGCATCTTTTTCAAAATTGTTGCTCTATTTTTGTTTATAGCGCAAAAAATAAAAACCGCAGAGGTGATCAAATACCACCAAAGGAAAGCTCTATTTGTGGGAAAAAAAGGACGTTAATTTTGTTTGGGAGCCACGTCGCACGACTGCGCAATTGTCAGTTAAAGCGATGCAGTGCTGAATCGCAAAAAGTGGCCTGGTCTTTGGCCAACAAAATGGTCGGGGGCTGAAGTGGTTAAGGATGCAATAATTTGCAGCGTGATGAATGTGCTATCTCCATCGCGAATGCTAGTTTTACCAGAATGAGCGCTCACGTCTCATACTTGATTCTGAGCATGCGTGTTTTTTTACCCGTTGAAATTGTATACAGACGAACGGTTTTCCCTCTAGAATTTTTTCCTGACAGGAAAAAAGAGATCCTGCTCTCTTTTTTTACCTGGCAGTTTTCCCGTCGGAAAAACGCAGATCGAGCATACAGTGACCTAGTCTGGTGTACACCCTTGAGCGTCTGTACGGGACAACGGGCCCCGGAACAAGGCCAAACCGTAATGCACCCAGCTGTGGAGATGTGAAACCTGGCCACCCAGGTAACTCCTAAGTTCATCCTCCCTTACGGGATCTGTGGCTATCTGGGGCGAGACCGACCGCATTTGTGCCCTGTGCCTGTGATTCCGATCATTCAGGATTCCGTGCTCATGAGGTATGGAATTCATAGTGGGGTTCTTGCCTGCATGACAGTATTCTGGGTGCCTTCATTGGATTTGGGCAACATATATGTGTGTGCCATGCCTGAGTGTGCCTGACACCTATTAACCACTTAACGACCGCCCACTGTAAATATATGTCGGCAGAATGGCACCGACAGGCAGAATCACGTATATCTACGTGACTGCCTTTGTATAGTTGGGGGGTCCGATCGGACCCCCCTTCTTTACAGTGAGCGGTGGTTAACTGATCGGGAGCGATCAGGCATGAGGGGACGGCCGTTCGATTCCGGCCACCCCCTCTCGATCGCTCCCGGCGAATGAGAGAGCTTCCCTGCCTGTGTAATGTTTACACAGGCAGAGGAAGTGATGTCATCTCTCCTGCGGCGCTCACATATACCGAGCGCCGTACAGGAGAAGATGCCAGGTTAGTGCACAAAACACTACACTGACACCAGGACACATAGGTACATAAATCGCCCCCCAGGCCCCCCCAGACACCCCCAGATCACCCCCCCAGATCACCCCCCAGCCACAGTGTCACTGATTGCAGTGACCATTTATTTACTGATCACTGCAATCAGTGACATTTGTGACTGTAAAAGTGTCACCAAAGTTTAGTTTTAGGTCCAGTGTAGCCCCCTAACCCCCCTAATAAAGGTTCAACCCCCTGATCGCCCCCCAGATAAACCTTTCACCCCCTATCACCACTGTCGCTAAGCGATCATTTTTCTGATCGCCGTCTTAGCGTCGGTGATGCCGATCGGTAGCCAGTAAATTTTTTTAGGTTCGCCGCAGGTTTTTATAGCGTCGAATACCCCCATATATTACCTAATAAAGGTTTAACCCCCTTGATTGCCCCCCCAGGGTAACCCTTTCACCCCCTAGCACCGCTGTCACTAAGCGATCGTTTTTCTGATCGCTGTTTTATTGTCGGTGATGCCGATCGGTAGCCAGTTTTTATTAGGTTCGCCGCAGGTTTTTATAGCGTCAGGTACCCCCATATATTATCTAATGAAGGTTTAACCCCCTTGATCGCCCCCCAGGTAACCCTTTCACCCCCTATCACCACTGTCGCTAAGCGATCGTTTTTCTGATCGCTGTCTTATTGTCGGTGATGCCGATAGGTAGCCAGTTATTTTTTTTAGGTTCGCCGCAGGTTTTTTAAAGCGTCAGGTACCCCCATATATTACCTAATAAAGGTTTAACCCCCTTGATCGCCCCCCAGGTAACCCTTTCACCCCCTATCACCACTGTCGCTAAGCAATCGTTTTTCTGATCGCTGTCTTAGTGTCGGTGATGCAGATCGGTAGCCAGTAATTTTTTTTAGGTTCGCCGCAGGTTTTTATAGCGTCAGGTACCCCCATAAATTATCTAATAAAGGTTTAACCCCCTTGATCGCCCCCCAGGTAACCCTTTCACCCCCTATCACCACTGTCGCTAAGCGATCATTTTTCTGATCGCTGTCTTAGCGTCGGTGATGCAGATCGGTAGCCAGTAATTTTTTTTAGGTTTGCCGCAGGTTTTTATAGCGTCAGGTACCCCCATATATTATCTAATAAAGGTTTTAACCCCCTAATTGCCCCTAGTTAACCCTTTCACCAGTGATCACCATATAAGTGTTACGGGTGACGCTGGTTAGTTAGTTTGCTTTTTATAGTGTCAGGGCACCCGCCGTATATATAACCCAATAAAGGTTTAACCCCCTGATCGCCCGGCAGGTGATATCAATTAGGTTTTAGCATCAGAGAGGGTCTGCGTCACACCCCAGGCAGCGTCAGGTTAGTGCCAGTAACGCTAACACCCACGTGTGAAGCATACACCCCCCTTAGTGGTATAGTATCTGATCAGATCAATATCTGATCTGATCAGATCTATACTAGCGTCCCCGGCAGTTTAGGGTTCCCAAAAACGCAGTGTTAGCGGGATCAGCCCAGATACCTGCTAGCACCTGCGTTTTGCCCCTTCGTCCAGCCCAGGCCACCCAAGTGCAGTATCAATTGATCACTGTCACTTACAAAACACAACACACATAACTGCAGCGTTCGCAGAGACAGGCCTGATCCCTGTGACTCCAGTGCTGTAGGAGGTGATTTCACCACCACAGTTAAAAAAAAAAAGCATATATGCCAAAGCATTGGGGCAGCAGGGGCGGAGGAGCGGAGGAGCGATTTTGCTCCTAATGCCGCGTACATACGGTCGAAATTCCGACGGAGGCTTGCCCGTGGAAAAGTCCGACCATGTGTGTGCGGCATAACTTTTTTGCGGGAGGATGCCCCCATGCTTCGGCATATATAAATGGTGCATGTATGCCCATCATTAGAAGTGGGTGGATGAAGGGCGGTATTCTAATGGTGGGCATACCCACCGATCAATCTCTTTTTTCGTTCAGCCAACTGGCTGCTTGAAAAAAAAAGATTACAATACATGTCCAACAAGGACCAGCAACGTACTGGTATGTTGCTGGACTTTGAATGTTTATACCAGAATGATGCCTGTGGGTTTAGGTATCATCTTGGTATCATTCTTTTCAGCCAGCGGCCGGCTTTCATGTAAAAGCAATCCTAGTGGCTAATTAGCCTCTGGACTGCTTTTACAAGCAGTGGGAGGGAATGTCCCCCCGGATATAAAAAGCGCCATTGGGAAATTGGGAAAGCATTTTATCACACCGATCTTGGTGTGGTCAGATGCTTTGAGGGCAGAGGAAAGATCTAGGGTCTAGAAGACCCCAGTTTTTTTCAAAAAAGAGTACCTGTCACTACCTATTGCTATCATAGGGGATATTTACATTCCCTGAGATAACAATAAAAATGATAAAAGAAAAAAAATATGGAAGGAACAATTTAAAAATAAAATAAAAAAGCAAAATTAAAAAAAAAAAAAAAAAGCACCCCTGTCCTGCCCTGCTCTTGCCCAATGGCGAACGCAAGCGTCGGTCTGGCGTCATATGTAAACAGCAATTGCACCATGCATGTGAGGTATCACCGCGAAGGTCAGATCGAGGGCAGTAATTTTAGCAGTAGACCTCCTCTGTAAATCTAACGGGGTAACCTGTAAAGGCTTTTAAAGGCTTTTAAAAATGTATGTAGTTTGTCGCCAATGCGTGTTTGTGCGAAATTTTAAAGCATGTCGTGTTTGATATCTATGTACTCGGCCTAAGATCATCTTTTTTATTTCATCAAACATTTGGGCAATATAGTGTGTTTTAGTGCATTAAAATTTAAAAAAGTCTATTTTTTCCCCAAAAAATGCGTTTGAAAAATCGCTGCGCAAATACTGTGTAGGAAAAAAAATGCAACACCCACCATTTTAATCTGTAGGGCCTTTGCTTTAAAAATATATATAATGTTTGGGGGTTCAACATAATTTTCTTGCAAAAAAAATAAAACATTTTCATGTAAACAAAAAGTGTCAAAAAGGGCTTTGTCTTCAAGTGGTTAGAAGAGTGGATGTAAGCTTCCTAATGTTGTGTATAAAATGCCAGAACAGTTCAAAACCCCCCCAAATGACCCCATTTTGGAAAGTAGACACCCCAAGCTATATACTGAGAGGCATGTCGAATCCATGGAATATTTTATATGTTGACACAAGTTGCGCAAAAAAGACAATTTTTTTTTTTTGCACAAAGTTGTCACTAAATAAAATATTGCTCAAACATGCCATAGGTATATGTGGAATTACACCCCAAAATACATTCTGCTGCTTCTCCTGAGTACGGGGATACCACATGTGTGAGACTTTTTGGGAGCCTAGCCGCGTACGGGACCCCAAAAACCAAGCACCGCCTTCAGGCTTTCTAAGGGTGTACATTTTTGATTTCACTTCTCACTACCTATCACAGTTTCGGAGGCCATGGAATGCCCAGATGGCACAAAACCCCCCCAAATGACCCCATTTTGAAAAGTAGACACCCCAAGCTATTTGCTTAGAGGTATTGTGAGTATTTTGCAGATCTCGCTTTTTGTCACAAAGTTTTGAAAATTGAAAATAAAAAAAATAAAAAATATATTTTCTTTCTTCATTTTCAAAAACAAATGAGAGCTGTAAAATACTCACCATGCCTCTCAGCAAATATCTTGGGGTGTCTACTTTCCAAAATGGGGTCATTTGGGGGGGTTTGTGCTATTTTGGCATTTTATGGCCTTTGAAACTGTGATAGGTAGTGAGGAGTGAAATCAAAAATTTGTGCTTAGAAATCCTGAAGGCGGTGCTTGGTTTTCGGGGTCCCGTACGCGGCTAGGCTCCTAAAAAGTCCCACACATGTGGTATTCCCATACTCAGGAGAAGCAGCAAAATGTATTTTGGGGTGTAATTCCACATATAACCATGGCATGTGTGAGCAATATATCATTTAGTGACAACTTTTTGTAATTTTTATTTTTTTTGTCATTATTCAATCACTTGGGACAAAAAAAAAAATATTCAATGGGCTCAACAGGCCTCTCAGCAATTTCCTTGGGGTGTCTACTTTCTAAAATGGGGTCATTTGGGCGGGTTTTGTGCTATTTTGGCATTTTATGGCCTTCAAAACTGTGATAGGTAGTGAGGAGTGAAATCAAAAATTTGCGCCCTTAGAAATCCTGAAGGCGGTGCTTGGTTTCCGGGGGCCCGTACGCGGCTAGGCTCCCAAAAAGTCCCACACATGTGGTATCCCCGTACTCAGGAGAAGCAGCAAAATGTATTTTGGGGTGCAATTCCACATATAACCATGGCATGTGTGAACAATATATCATTTAGTGACAACTTTTTGTAATTTTTTTTTTTTTTGTCATTATTCAATCACTTGAGAAAAAAATAAATATTCAATGGGCTCAACATGCCTCTCAGCAATTTCCTTGGGATGTCTACTTTCCAAAATGGGATCATTTGGGGGGGGGGGTTGTACTGCCCTGCCATTTTAGCATCTCAAGAAATTAGATAGGCAGTCATAAACTAAAAGCTGTGTAAATTCCAGAAAATGTACCCTAGTTTGTAGACGCTATAACTTTTGCGCAAACCAATAAATATACGCTTATTGACATTTTTTTACTAAAGACATGTGGCTGAATACATTTTGGCCTAAATGTATGACTAAAATTGAGTTTATTCGATTTTTCTTATAACAAAAAGTAGAAAATATCATTTTTTTTCAAAATTTTCGGTCTATTTCCGTTTATATCGCAAAAAATAAAAATCGCAGAGGCAATCAAATACCATTAAAAGAAAGCTCTATTTGTGGGAATAAAAGTACGCAAATTTCGTTTGGGTACAACATTGCATGTCCGCACAATTTACAGTTAAAGCAGCACAGTTCAAAATTCTGAAATCACCTCTGGTCCTCTAGCTACCAAATGGTCCGGGGCTTAAGTGGTTAAGCTGTATGTATTAAATATGTATATTAATTTATTTTCCTTTTTCTTTACACCCCAAAGCTGGATTATTTTTCTAAACTCTATTAAAATTGTTATTAGCGTCTATTCCTGATGAAGCCTTATAGGCGAAACTGTAGAGAAACCCAATAGACGCTTCTTTCAAGTGAACACATTTTTGTAACCACCTAGCGATTGGTAATAGGTGTATACCTGTGATGGTCACAAGCATGTATATGTATCAGTTTTTTAACATGTATAAATAAATATATTTCTATTTTTTATATAATTTTGTCATGTAATTTTGTGTAATTAGTTACCGCACCTTTAAAATCCCACATCCTGTTCAATATTTCCCTTACATTTAGTAAAACCAAAGCTATTCTACTATGGGAACGAGACTTCTATATCCCTATCACTCCCTCTCAATAGCGAACCACCATAAAATCTATTTTTAAAGCCTTGCATTGCACTAACCACTCTGAGTTAGCTCTAAAAATCACCAATAGATGGTATTATACCCCAGCTAGAGTGGCCAACTTCTCTCCTTCCTTATCCCTCTTATGCTGGCATAGTTGTGGACAGGTAGGCAACCTATTACACACCATCTGGGGATGCCCCAATTTCACCAGCTTTTGGAAACAAATCTTCCAATTACTCGCCCATTGTATGGGATCCTTAAAAAAAACAACCCTGCCTCAGCCATTATCAATATTGGAATAGATCTATATCCAGCAGAGTTCTGATCTGTGGCTACCCATATTTCGCTCGCAGCCTGTCTCTTTGATAACTGCCTTGGTACGAAATTGGAAATCTAATCTCAACCCCAACCTCTCTGACGTGGTGAAGATGGTGGACCAAAATTATAACTTTGAACGCCTCCTGGCAATCAATACCCTGCAATACGCCACATTTGCCAAGTCATGGAGTATATGGAAAAGGAATAAGTTAAGTTTTCACACTAGATTATACAATGAAGTTGTTTCTAAGCTGTACTGGAATTCTTTGTCGTTTGTACTCTGTACTTTGTATTTTGTTTTTCTTGTTTTTCTTTGTTTTTCTTATTTTTCTTCAAATGTTTGTTATTCCATACAATTTTTGATAAACCAATAAAAATTATTGGAAAGCAAAGATGAATATTCAAAAAATATTTTTAATACAGAAATGTTGGCTTACTCAAAAGTATGTCCATGTACAGAGTAGAAAACACTCAATACTTGGTTGGGCCTTTTTCTTTGCATAAATTATTGCATCGATGTGGTATGGCATATAGGCGATGAGCCTGTGGCACTGCTAAGGTGTTCTTAAAGCCCAGGTTACTTTGATAACTGCCTTAAGCTAGTCTGCATTGTTTGGATTGGTGTCTCTCATCTTCCTGTTGACAATACCCCACATATTCTCTATGGGGTTTAGATCAGGCAAGGCCAATCAAGCACAGTGATACCATGATAATTAAACCAGGTATTAATACTTTTGGCAGTGTGAGCAGGTGCCAAGTGCTGCTGAAAAATGAAATTAGCATCTCCATAAAGCTGGTCAGCTGAGGGCAGATTGAAGTGCTCTAGAATTTTCTGGTAGAGGAATGCGCTGACTTAGGACTCGGTAAAACACAGTGGACCAACACCAGCAGATGACATGGGTCCCCAAATCATCACTGACTGAAACAAAACTCCACACTAGACCTCATGCAACTTGGATTCTGTGCCTTTCCACTCTTCCTCCAGACTCTGGGACCTTGATTTCCAAATTAAATGCAAAATTTACTTTCATCCGAAAAGAGGACTTTGGACCACTGAGAAACAGTCCAGTCCTATTTTTCCTTAGTTCGGGTAAGACGCTTCTGATTGACACAAGAGTTGCAACAGTTGTAGCCCATGTCCTGCATACATCTGTGTGTGATGTCTCTTGAAGCACTGACACCAGCCGTAGTCCACTCCTTGTGAATCTCCTTCAAATTATTGAATGGCATTTGCTTCAGAATCCTCTCAAGGCTGCAGTTATCCCTGTTGCTTGTGCACCTTTTCTACCACATGTTTCCCTTCCACTCAACTTTCCATTTATATGCTTTGATGCAGCACTCTGTGAACAGCCAGATTCTTTAGCAATGACCTTTTTTTACTTACCCTCTTTGTGAAGGGTGTCAATGACTGTCTTCTGGACAACTGTCAAGTCAGTGGTCTTCCCCATGATTGTGTAACCTACTGAATAAGACTGAGAGACCATTTAAAGGCTCATGAAACATTTACTGTTGTTTTGAGTTAAATAGCTGATTGGTGTGAAACCATGAGTCTACAATATTGAACTTTTTGTTCATTTGGGGTTTTCACTTGCTGTAAGGCATAATCATCAATATTAAAGGAAAGAAATGCTTGAATTCCTCATCCATTGAATTCACTATCTTTTCTGGTGCCATTAAATGATGATTTCTAAATGACTACTGTAAGTATGAAAAAATAAAGAATTATACAAGTTATTTATTATTGCACAACAGTTGATTTACATTTAGTCTCTTTGCTGTCAAAATCTTCAGGGCACTATGTCTTCAGCTCTTAGCATGGCAGATATAAACAACTCCAAAATAGGAGGTAAATGCTTCCTTCCTAATGGAACAGATAACACGTCTTCTGACATGAATAAACTGTAAAAAAATAAAAATAATAATATAAAAAAACATTTTCAAGAATACAGATTTCAAAATAAAGTGCATAAATAACTAAGGGTTGCTAAACAGTCCAATTAAATATACTGTAATACTTCTGGAAGCGTTATCATCTTAATTTCTCTGTTATGATATTTAACAAAGCGTTCCAGATTACATCAAAACAGTTTCATGATAAGGACTTTTTTTTTTATATGTCTTCCCAATCTAATTTCTTGAAAGAATTGGCAGAACCCATGGTTCATGGGACTACCTTTCCTGCAGTGACGATTGGTGTTAGATACTTCAACATAGTACCAGGTAGCTTCATAATAAATCACCTAATGTGTTTCCTAATTCATAAAAAGAAATCAATGGAAACCTATGTGAATTGTATGCAAGTTTATGAACCAATGCAACTGAGTAAACTTTGTAAGCCACCTTCCCATTCCTTCTCTGGATGGTGAATAGGAATTTTGGATACATGTGGCATATCAGTCCTCAGCTTCAGACTGAACTGCAGCCCTTGCAGGATGGAGAGAGGTGAAGGGAAATTTTCTGGTCAATCCCCATCTAACCTACTCGCTAGTTGATTGAGAGGTGGCACAGGTTAAAGAAGAGTCTTTGTAGATCTCAACCTACACCTCTGGCTGACCCAATAGTTGAACCATCTCTTACATATTGGGCACATGGTGGCCCCAGCATGTGCACAGTAATCCAGGGAGTGCCTTGTGCCTTGAACCCCCTGCTGAGCAAACAAGAGTTTGGCAGCCTGATACATACAGTATGTAATTTTAGCCTACGTGCTATGCTATGAATCTCTCCAAAATGTATTGGGTTGTCCTGATGTTTTCTGTTCAGATTGATCAAGTCGGATTCTACTGGTTAGACAAAGAAGGGTATCACAAATCGCCATTGTAATGTGTTGTACTTATGTAGCAAGAACAAATACTGTAGTTTTTAATAAAGATTGTCAGGAACAGCCTTTTAATTATACATGCTTGTATTTGCCTGTAAAGTCCCATGGGGGGGTTTCTTTGGAATTTTTGTCTCAGTTTGCAGTGTTGACAGTAGCTCTCTAAATACCACCTTCCCTCCATGTATGCATAGGTCTCAACCTTAGGTTATGCTAATGGATGTGCATAGGTCCCATCCAAGTTTTCAGTCTCAAGGCACAAGGAATGAATAGGAATGATAGAGCCAGGAGGGGGCTCACCTCTTTGATAACAATGTCTTCCATACTACCGTCTTCCAACAAAATCAACATGTTAGAGCCAGGTTTCTCCAGGAAGCAAGCAGTCCCAAACCGGATCTTGGACAGATAGACTTTTTTGGAGCAGGTGTTGAGGTGGTAATAAACTTTTGATTGGTAGATGATTCAGATGGCAGCTCTCTAACAGTATGAAATAAAACCAATAGCGCTGCGTGAATTAATAACTGATAACAATATAACATAACACTCTGTAATGTGACCTATAGTAAATGACCATAGGATGTAAAATTATTAGCGTGCTTGAAATAAATAAGCTCAAAACCTCTGTGATGACTAACCCCGACGTATAGTCATTACAATCTTCAAAAAAATGAAAAAAACTCAAACAAACTGAAATGACATGTAATTCTTCTCATAAAATGTCCAAACCGAGATTAGAAAATGACATATCCCAAAGTAATGAAAGTTCCAAGATATCGTTAGTTCAAGACTGTTCAATGCAGGTAAATGAGTATTGGTGACTTCACACTAAAACACCCAAGAAGAAGTGAAGCATTGGAAAAGACAAAGATCCTCCACCTTCAGTCTCAAATCTCCTTACCAGCTCATGTGGATCCCTGATAAAGAGATCATATATGCTTGTGGCTATTTCCCCCGCCTAGGGTCTCTCTGCAGTGTATCACACAAAAATATTCTTTTTCCTCCGCATTAAGGGATTCTCAGCTTAGTCTCCAGATGCATGATTTCAAAAGAGACATAAGAGCCACCATGGTGAAGTACTTCATAACAGTTTTAATATAAAAATTAAAGATACACTTACACAAACGTAGTACTTTAAAAGCATTGGTAAAATTCGTTCATAAGCCGGCCGGCTTCAAACATCCGCCCGTCCTTCCGGGATAGCGCTGTTTGTTCGTGGTGACGTCAGCATGCCGCTACTCCCTACGCCGTTTCGTCAAAGAATGATGTCTTCCAGGGGCACGAGCGGCGTGCTGACTCACCGCTTTTTATAATACAAAATGTAATGGACACGCCTGGCTCTGACCTCCAGGACGCACCTCCACAAATCCACCATCTTTGATGAGGGATTCCTGCCCATGCCTTGCAATGCTCCTTACTACACAATGATGTGCAAGAGCGGCATAACACTACAAATGGGCAAATATTATTTAAAATATAAAATTACAAATAGTGAAAGATTATAAAATATGTAATTAACATAAAATCAAGTATATGCTGAGATAACCTAACTAGACAGAATTGGATAAGAGAATAAACTATTCGTACAAAAGAAATTTGGTTGCCTTTAACATGTCACCACACTGGTGTCCGTACTCCCGGATGGCTATGAGAGACAAGCACCATATGGGGCGCCAAAACGGCATACAAAAACATATTATATCAGATAAAACCAAATGATGCACCAGATGTCTTACTCTATCCTCTTAACCCCATCACGGATCATACCGATCCTGACATATCGGGAAAAGAGAACAATGCAACATGCATTACACCAGACATAGAGTGAAAATGCAAGTGAAAGATAATGATATAATAAATTCCATCCAGCCGCTGTCCTTTGTGAACAGGACAGTGCTAGAAGGAAGGAATCAATTATCTCACAATGCGTAACACTACATGAAGGAAGCCTACTGATGATTACACATATTGGCCATGTGTGATTAATGCCAATCTTCTTACTAAAGTCATCATTACTGTATGTATAAGGGCTGATAGTAAAAAAGGGAGAGAAACAAGAGAAATTAACTATATAAATTTGGTGGACTCAGAAATCAGAGCCGGTTCACAACCAATATGCCATATCCCATACTTACAAATGATTAAATAAATGATGTTAAATGTCATGTCATCCATTATCAATAAACGCATTGACATCTGTGTCAATATTCAAGCCAAAGGGGCTATAACACCGAACCCGGTATATCAAGGCCATTTCTAACCTTGATAGCTCCCTCACCAGAGAGCTACCCCTCCAGTGAGGCTCGAATTTGTCTATCCCTAAAAATAAGGTATTTGCTGGATTGCGATCATGATGAGTGTCATAATGTTTTGAAACCGAATGATTTTGAAAGCCTGTTTTTATATTGGTGATATGCTCACCTAATCTAACCTGCATTGATCTTTTTGTCCTGCCTATATATTGGAGCCCGCATGGACATTGTAATAAATGAACTATGCCAGTTGAGCTACATGTGATAAAGGGCTCAATAGAATGCTCCTTCAACGTGCTGGTAGAACAAAAGGATTCTGTTTTCTTAGTTTTAGTCTTATTCAGACTGCATACTTGACACCTCCGACATTGGTGGTATCCTGATAACCCTTTTTGAAAAAAAGATACCTTTTTAGTCGGAGGATCCACCACATTGGGAGCCACCCTATCCCGAAGGGAGGGTACTCCCCTAAAGACTACCTAAAGTTTAGGTGGTAAAAATTGGCTGACGATTCTGTCATTACCCAACAAATGCCAATGCTTTTGAAGGATTTTCTTGATGGCATAGTGCTGCGTGGAAAAAGTAGTGACAAAAGGTATTATAGGTCTATCTCTCACTACCTTGGAGCGATCCTCCAATAGTAGTGATCTATCCAAACCAGCAACCTCCTCTATTGTCTATTCTAGAGATTCCAAATTGTAGCCTTTCTCACAAAGTCTTGATTTCAGGATAGCAGACTGAGATCTATATTTCTCCAAAGAGGTACAGTTTCGCCTCATCCTGACGAACTGGCCTCTAGGCACTGATTTCAGCCAAGAATCATTGTGACAACTTCCGATAGGGATGAATGAGTTGCGATCAGTCTTTTTGAAAAAAGATTTAGTAACCAAAAGGCCATCTTCCTTCATTATGGTGAGGTCAAGGAAATCAATGGTCTCCTGATTCGCTTCATGAACGAATCTAATTCCCCTCTCATTATCGTTCAAAGCTGAAAAATAACTGTCCAATTGATCCTTGGTTCCATCCCATAGGAGGAGGACGTCATCAATGTACCTGGCCCAGAGTACCAGGTGTGGACTCCGATCCCCAAAGATGACGTCCTCCTCCCATTTGGCCATAAAAAGGTTGGCCAAGCTGGGGGCATACTTAGCCCCCATCGCAACACCACATGTTTGGCGATAATACTGACCATCAAACCAAAAGTTATTGTGACCTGCTGCATATTCCAACAGGTCTAAAATGTAATCCATTTGGAGGTAAATGCTTCCTTCCTAATGGAACAGATAACACGTCTTCTGACATGAATAAACTGTAAAAAAAAATAAAAATAATAATATAAAAAAACATTTTCAAGAATACAGATTTCAAAATAAAGTGCATAAATAACTATGGGTTGCTAAACAGTCCAATTAAATATACTGTAATACTTCTGGAAGCGTTATCATCTTAATTTCTCTGTTATGATATTTAACAAAGCGTTCCAGATTACATCAAAACAGTTTCATGATAAGGACTTTTTTTTTTTAATATGTCTTCCCAATCTAATTTCTTGAAAGAATTGTCAGAACCCATGGTTCATGGGACTACCTTTCCTGCAGTGACGATTGGTGTTAGGTACTTCAACATAGTACCAGGTAGCTTCATAATAAATCACCTAATGTGTTTCCTAATTCATAAAAAGAAATCAATGGAAACCTATGTGAATTGTATGCAAGTTTATGAACCAATGCAACTGAGTAAACTTTGTAAGCCACCTTCCCATTCCTTCTCTGGATGGTAAATAGGAATTTTGGATACATGTGGCATATCAGTCCTCAGCTTCAGACTGAACTGCAGCCCTTGCAGGATGGAGAGAGGTGAAGGGAAATTTTCTGGTCAATCCCCATCTAACCTACTCGCTAGTTGATTGAGAGGTGGCACAGGTTAAAGAAGAGTCTTTGTAGATCTCAACCTACACCTCTGGCTGACCCAATAGTTGAACCATCTCTTACATATTGGGCACATGGTGGCCCCAGCATGTGCATAGTAATCCAGGGAGTGCCTTGTGCCTTGAACCCCCTGCTGAGCAAACAAGAGTTTGGCAGCCTGATACATACAGTATGTAATTTTAGCCTACGTGCTATGCTATGAATCTCTCCAAAATGTATTGGGTTGTCCTGATGTTTTCTGTTCAGATTGATCAAGTCGGATTCTACTGGTTAGACAAAGAAGGGTATCCCAAATCGCCATTGTAATGTGTAATGTGTGCCTGGTCATTTGGCAGCAAAATCCTCCGGGGCTTAAGTGGTTAAAGTAGGATTATAGGCTAAACTTTTTTTCTTCATTTTTGATAGAATAAGGGAGGATTATAACCCCTGTCAGATTTTTTTTCACCATCTTTGTCCTATTGCAGGGATTTTCACTCACTTCCTGTCCCATAACGAAACAGGAAGTGAGTGAAAATCCCTGCAAATTAAGGGAATTTCTTGGGGACACCCAGGTCACAATAAACAGTGTCCCCATTGGAATATATCCCCACTATTATTTTTCTGGGGACACTCCAAAATGTGGTATTTTCTATTACCGTACTTTCAATGATAATAGAAAACAGGACAAATAGAGAGGGTGAATCTCCTTAACCACTACCCTACCCAGCCATAGTCAAATGACGTCCACAGATGGGATCTCCCATCCTGGGTGGATGTCATATGACGTCCTGGGCTTTGTAGGGGGATATCTGAATGATGCCTGCAGCTAGAGGCATCATTCAGATATCCTTTTGTTGTGCCAGCGATTCTGTGCACCATAAGAATGATCATAGCGGCGGTTCCACCGCTTGATCGTTCTTATAGGCGGCGGGAGGGGACATCCCCCCCCCCTCCCACCACCATCCAGTGCTTCTCCGGGCTCTCCCGTGCCATCGGGGACCCGGAGAGAATCGTCCGGCGCCGGTGGTGGGTCACGTGACGAGCATAGAGATGACTGGTGACCAGATGGTCACCAGTCATCTCTCTGACCGTCGGAGGCACGGGTGCGATGTGATGCCATCACACCCGGTTCCTCAGATGTAAACAAAGCCGCCATTGCGGCTAGTAAACATGAGATCAGTGAATTTTTTTTCGTGATCTCTTGCTTTCCAGCCTGGAGGAGAGATGTGGGGTCTTATTGACCCCGCATCTCTCAATAAAGAAGACCAGTCACACATATTCCTATTACAAGGGATGTTTACATTCATTGTAATAGGAATAAAAGTGATCAAAAAAAAAATAAGTAAAATAAGTGTAAAAATTTAAAAAATAAGTAAAATAAAAATAAAAAATAATAAAAAAACGTAAGTCCCGCCCACA
Organism: Rana muscosa; assembly: GCA_029206835.1. Lineage (NCBI taxonomy): Eukaryota > Metazoa > Chordata > Amphibia > Anura > Ranidae > Rana > Rana muscosa. Next base: position 1,174,936,323 of record CM055122.1, read on the forward strand.
TATGTAAACACAGTTCAAACCACATATGTGAGGTATGGCCGGGTGCGTTAGAGCGCGTGCAACAATTCTAACACTAGACCTCCTCCGTAACTCTAACCTGGTAACCTGTAAAAAAAAAATAAAGCGTCGCCTATGGAGATTTTTAAGTACCGAAGTTTGGCGCCATTCCATGAGTGTGTGCAATTTTAAAGCGTGACATGTTAGGTATATATTTACTCGGCGTAACATCATCTTTCATATTTTCCCCAAAAATTGGGCTAACTTTGCTGTTTTGTTATTTTTTAATTCATGAAACCATTTTTTTCCAAAAAAGACGTTTGAAAAATTATTGCGCAAATACCGTGCAAGAAAAAAAGTTGCAATGACCGTAATTTTATTCCCTAGGGTGTCTGCTAAAAAAAAATATATAATGTTTGGGGGTTCTGAGTAATTTTCTAGCAAAATAATGATGATTTGTACATGTAGGAGAGAAGTGCCAGAATAGGCCCGGTATTGAGGTGGTAAAAAAAGCCTGGGGTTGAAGTGGTTAACAGGGACACAGACAGCAATAACAAACTGGCAAGCATTCTAATACCTCTGCACTCTAACCAAAATTTAAAAAACGAATTTGCCTTTAGTTATACTTTTATTTTTGACTCCTACTTGCAGGCTCAGCTTGCTGTATAAAGGGCTAAAAAGACTCAAGGCATCTTTCAATCAGCACCATTTTGTTTTTGATATCAAATTAAATAAAGGGTGGACTTTGTAAATCCAAAAGTATGTGGTTCGAATACAGATAGGGACATTTCTTTTTTTAGTGTCACACTCTAGGCAGTATACCAAAACCAGGATTCTTCTGGTTTCTAAAAGACATATTTGCCACTTCTTTAGTTTAGTGTCTCCCCAGCTTGCATTCCTACCAATTACAGGATGCTAACTTGGTCCAGGGACAGGGCATAACAAGGAAGCAGTCTTACCACGGATGCAATTATAAACATATCCAGAATACAGGCAGCACAGAACTTCTAATTCCTCACAGAGGTCCCAAGGTGACTATAAATTCCAATAAAAGAAAGTGACCAGATCTGGTCAACTGCATCCCAGATTGCTCTAACCTTACTGTATGTTTTTTTTTTTTTACAGATAACAACAGTCTGCATTTTTTCTCTCTCTCTAAGGTCACTGTCACCTGTCATCCCCTTTTCAACAGATCCCAGTTTTACCTATGACAGGTCCTTATTTAGTTCTATGTCCATGGACTCAACTTTACTTCTCTCCATGTGAGTGGATATTGTTTTTTCAATACATTTGTTTATGATATATACTCAGAGGCGCCCCTTTCCTTGTTTCTTTCCTAGTTTTACTGGAACCTGCTTCTGGTCTTCTTGGTGGCAGCCCTGACAGACTCACCTATATATATATATATATATATATATATATATATATATATATATATATATTCATTTTTTTTCCACTGATTCCTGCCCTTTGGACTATTAAGGACTACATATTATCATATTGAGGTATCTGAGCATTGCGCCTTTTTACTTGTTAATAGCGTAAAGAAGTTCCACACTAACGTATTTATGAAAACATTACAGCTCTGTCAACTTTGTGGTAAAACAGCTGGTTTAAATTGCAGGTACAATCTCTCTGTTATGCTCCTTGTAAAATATAGACACGTTCCCCCCATATTTCTCCATGGGGTGGGGAGTAATTTGTTACCCTGGGTAAACACAGCTGATGATACTGTGTTCCCTCAGGGTTGAGGCACACTAATTAGTGATTTTATGCAGTCCTCTCCTCAGAACATAGAATATCCACTTCTCTCCCAGCCACCACAAGCGTCCAGCTGTCAAATTTCCCTCTCTCATGTGCTTTCTTTCCTGAATGAAGCAGAGGTCTCCAACAAGAAGACTTCTGATCCTTCAGTGACTACTATCATGTCAAGGTTAAATGATACAGCCATCACATTTTATGAAATTTTAAAACTGGCAGGAACTGGGGTTGATTTACTAAAACTGAAGAGTGCAAAATGTGGTGCAACTCTGCATAGAAACCAAACAACTTTGAGTTTTTTTGTCATAGCTTAACCGGTTCCTGACCGGCTCATGTACTTTTACTGCGGCACAATGGCATCACTGCGTTAAACCCAGCACAGGTACGAGGTTCCCTTTAAGAGCCGCCAGAGGGCGCGCACACGTACCGGCTGCACGGTGGGGGGCACAATGCGCGTGGCCGGCGGGCACGATCACGTGCACGAGAGCCAGCATGGGGCTTTGTGTGTGTGTGTAAACACACAAATCCCTGTTCTGTCAGGGGAGAGGAGACATATTGTTTGTTCCTACTAAGTAGGAACAATGATATGTCTCCTCCCCCAGTCAGTTCTATGCCCATACAGTTAGAACACATCTAGGGAACACACATTTAACCCCTTCCCTACCAGTGACATTTACACAGTAATCAGTGCATATTTATAGCACTGATCGCTGTATAAGTGTCAATGATCCCAAAAATGTGTTTAAAGTGTCCGATCTGTCTGTCACAATGTCGCAGTACCGCTAAAAATCACAGATCACCACCGTAACTAGATAATAATGCCATACATCTTTCCCATAGTTTGGAGATGCTATAACTTTTGCGCAAATCAATCAATATACGCTTATTGCATTTTTTTTACCAAAAGTATGTAGAAGAATACATATTGGCCTAAACTGATGAAGAATTTTTTTTTTTTTTTTTGGGGGGGGGGGGGGGGTATTTATTATAGCAAAAGTAAAAAATATATATTTTTTTTTTTTGTTTATAGAGCAAAAAATAAAAACCGCAGAGGTAATCAAATACCACCAAAAGAAAGCTCTATTTGTGGGAAAATAAAATAATTTTGCTTGGGTACAGCATTGCATGCTTACGCAAATGTCAGTTAAATCAACGCAGTGCCAAATTGTACAAACTGCTCTGGTCAGGAAGAGGGTAAAATCTTACGGGGCCGAAGTGGTTAACTGAACAAGCTGAAGTTAGAAGCTGATTGGCTACCATGCACAGCTGCAGCTGCACCAGATTTTGCACTCTTCCGTTTTAGTAAACCAACCTCACTATGTTTCTGCAGCGCATTTCAGATTGTGATGTTGGCATTTATTTATTTTAATTGAAAAGGACACAAAACACATTATGTATTTACATTAAATTAAATTATAGCTTGTAAAAGTGAGGGAACATAAAGCATTTAAACTCATAGTCAACCCTGTAGTCTTTGGATTGCAAGTATGTAATCCAGAGATAGGTAAAAAAATTGTCAGGAAACAAAGTTAGGTCAGGGTAGGAGGATTAAAGCAAGGAGTACAAGCAAGATTACAGCAAAAGTAAATCTGAGAAACAGCAAAGAGTCATACCCACAAGCTGAAAAACTATATGTAGCAATACCCCCGAAGGGGGCGCTGGTTTAGATTTGGGCCTGCCGTTACCTTTCTGTTCACCACACTCGTCTTAGGGGTCCCTCTTGAAGAGCTTTCATGAATGTCCACACCGACACTTGGTTACTTTTTCTTCAAGAGTTTTATTAAACAGTTCCAACAGAGGGTTAGAGGGATAGGGGAGGTTCAGGTACCTTGCTTTGCTAGGATAGGCCTACTCTCACTGGCCTAGCAACCGGTGTGAAGCTTGTTCAAAGTCTCTGCCACAGACTTGATGAGTGCCATCGAGTCATTTCACAATCTTCCGCCACAAGATCGTGCAACCACACTGACACTTTGCAAAAGTTTCTTCAGGAAGTACACAGCTCACGGTGCCAGAATCTTTCAGCCAGCCGGCAGCACCACGAGGTAAACTGGCCAGGATGCGTCCATCAATTGAATCCCCAATTGTTCTGCTTCTTCCCGCAGGTAAGACCGCGTAGGACCATCCCTGGACTAGTAGGCCCCAGAAACTCCTGGGACTACTCTCAGTTGCAGAGCCTCGGGCCAGCAGGCCCCGAGGCCGAGAAACAGCTCGCACATCCCTGAGGCCAGGAGGGCCCTCAGGTCCGGATCCGGAAAACGAACCCCAATAGCACGGTCTCTGTCCCTTAAGTACCCCTTCCCAGAATGCACAGCGTGTTGACCATGCCCCCTGAGCGACTTCTGGGAAAGGAATACCCAATACACCCAGCCCGCTGCATTTCCAACCTTGACCCGTGGTGACAGTGACACCTACTGTCAAGGGGAAAATCATGCAACCCAGCTGGATTGAAACAGAGCCAACAATTTAGCTTAATCCTTTCTGAGCTAAACTACAGCTCAAATACCTAAATTTAACACATAACTTCCCCCACCGCAAAAAGACGATGTCCTCATCATCGAGAAAAAAATATGACTCTCACTCCTGAGAGTCAGTTCCTGAACCCCACAAAAAACTTGGACGGGAAGGGAGGGGAACAAAACAGTACAAGAAAACATAAGTTTGACATGCATACGTAATAAAATACATTACAGTATTCCTAACTCTCTATCTAACCCACCCACTCTCCGGTGGTTTGATAGAAGGTTCCAATGCACCTGAAAGAGAACAAAACAAATAGGGATGAGCTTTGAGTTCGAGTCAAACCCATGTTCGACTCGAACATCGTCTGTTTGGCCTTTCGCCGAATTTCGAACAAATTCGAGTGGCGCGTCATGTCCCATAATTCACTGCGGCATTGCAGTGCATTGCTGGCTGATGATTGGCCAAGAATGCACTATGACCCGCATGCTCTGGCCAATCACAGTGCGGAAAAAACGGAGAGCCTTAATTGGCCAAAGCCAGGGGGTTTAGTACACGCCCCACACTATATAAGGCCACCTGCGTGGCGGCCTTGTGTAGTGTGTTTTGCGGCGGTGGTTAAAGACAGAGAGAGAGAGAGCGAGATAGTGTCATTTAATTTGAGTTAGATAGAGCAGGCAGGCGAGTCAGGTATCTGCAGTTACAGTGTGGATATATATATATATATATATATATATATATATATATATATATATATATATTATGTGACAGCAGGAAGGTAAAGTCAACTGGTTGCATCCAGGGGGGTAGGTATATTTCTCCCAGATTCAGGCTTTATGCCGACTTATACAACTAGGGAGAGAGTTGATGAAGCCCAGCTGAGGCTAGTGGGCTCATGGATGATTCATACCTCTAGGGAGAGTGCTGGGCGTCGTGCAGGCAGGGAGTTGATGAGACCAGCTGAAGCTTGTCAGCTCGTTTAAGGCCTCTATAAAAACTCCCAGCTTCATTAGGTGTTTGCTCATGCCTGGAACCAGACCTGTGTGGACTGTCTAGGGAGAGTGAACCCCTGTGCGGTGAGACAAAGCCTGTGTGGCTATTTGTTTGGACATTTACTAAACCAGGGACTTAGGGACTAGGACAGCACCAGGCTGATCCCAGTTGTTAGTTAGGAAAACCTGCATGTTTAGTCAGAGGTCAAGCTGACCAGGATTTATTTTGTTTATGTTTCTTTTTGCTTTGCTGTGTTTTTGTCACTGTAAATAGAGAAATAAACCGCACCTTTTGATCTTGAAAACCACAACCTCCGTCTGCTGGGCCTGTTTTTGTGTGGGGAGCCCATCCAGGGGGTCACACACACCCGCTACCGAGCTAACCCCCTCACAGTTGGTGGAGAACCAGTGGCAGTTTTTTTTTAAGCCAGCATGGAGGAGATACTGAAACAGCTGGCTCTAGCAAATGCCAATCAACAGCAGACAAATGCAGGTTTGCAAAAGAGCTTCGCAGCCCAGCAACGAGCCCAGCAGCAATCTGAGGCCCGCTTCATAGACCTGTTGCAGAAGCAAGAGCAGAGACTACAACAACAGATGGAAGCAGTAATGCAGCAACGTCCGCAGACCAGTGAGGAAAGCCGTCCCACTAATACCGCGTCCTTTGGGGTGAGTCGTTTATTGACAAAAATGACTGGAGAGGATGATCCAGAGGTATTTTTGACCACATTTGAAAGGACTGCTGAAAGAGAAAAGTGGCCTGAGGAGCAGTGGGCTGGACTGGTGGCTCCTCTGTTAACTGGTGAATCGCAGAAAGCTTACTATGACCTAGAGCCTGACCAAGCAAAAGACTATGTGATGCTAAAAGCTGAAATATTGGCAAGGCTGGGTGTCACCCTGGCTGTCCGGGCTCAGCGTGTGCATAACTGGACTTTCCAGCTTGGAAAACCCCCCAGGTCTCAAATGTATGATCTCATTCACCTGAGCAGGAAGTGGCTACAGCCAGAGACTTTGTCCGCACCGGAGATTGTGGAACGTGTTGTGATGGATCGTTTCTTGAGAGCTCTTCCTACCGCCATTCAAAAGTGGGTAAGCCATGGAGACCCAGAAACGGCCGGTAAACTTGTGGATCGTGTAGAGAGATACTTGGCTGCAGAGAACCTGACGGCCTCTTCCAGAGACTCTCGGACTTTCCACCCTAAGACCAGACCATCCCCAGGGGCGGATAAGATGATTCCAAGGGGTAAGGGTGGAGAGAGTGAGAGGGTGGGAGCTCTGCCCAGGGTTTGGCGAGAACAGCCTGGGAAGTCGGGGGCTCAAGAGGCAGCCAAAAGGATTGTTTGCTACCGCTGCCGGCAAACGGGACATATTGCAGCAAATTGCCCGGTTGTGGAGGAACCCATGCAATGTGACTTTCTGACGGACAGACGTCAGTCGCTGTGTGCGACAGTCGCATGCACTGCCATTCGGGGAACTGAGAAACATTTATGCAAAATGTGTATTAATGGTAGAAATGTTGTGGTATTACTGGATTCAGGTAGCCTTGTGACCCTGATAAAGGCTGAATTAGTTAAAACAGAGGTCTCTGGGAATAGCAAGGTAGCTGTTATTTGTGTGCATGGGGACACCCGAGAGTATCCAGTGACTACAGTGTGTTTCAAGACCCCCAAAGGTACCCTCTCTCATCCAGTGGGGTTAGTATCTCAATTACCGCATGATGCCATTGTGGGAAGGGATTTTCCGAAGTTCTGGGAACTGTGGGATGATCCTGAGCCCCCCACTGGTGCCCCTATGTACCAGGAAGGTGATAGCCAGAACTCCTCTGAGAGTGGTGAGGACTCTCCAGAATTTCCCTTGTCAGTATTGGCAGGCGAGACTCAAGAAACTGGAGAGGAGCCCACCTCCTCAGACGAAAACCTACCGTCTGTGGAGTTTTCTGATCTTGAGGTTCACAGGGAAAATTTTGCCACAGAACAGTTAAAAGACCCCGCCCTAATAAAGGCACGGGAAAACGTAGTGGAAATAGATGGCGAGTTAGTGAACCCAGATAATACCTGCACTTACCCATACTTCAGCGTAGAGAAGGACCTACTGTATCGGGTGGCAAAAAGGGCAGAAGAAACCGTTGAGCAGCTTGTGGTGCCCAAACCTTACAGGAAGTTGGTGTTGGAGTTGGCCCATGGGCACATTCTTGGAGGTCATCTGGGGACAGAGAAAACCCGAGAGAGGGTATTACAGAGATTCTATTGGCCTGGGGTGATGAAGGACATAGAAAATTATTGTTCCTCCTGCCCTGTGTGTCAGAGGTCGGCCCCGATGCCACATTTCCGTAGCCCGCTGGTCCCTCTACCCATCATTGAGGTCCCGTTTGAGAGGATCGCAATGGATTTGGTAGGTCCTATAATCAAGTCCGCTAGGGGGCACCAGTACATATTAGTTATAATGGACTATGCCACCCGTTATCCAGAAGCGATCCCTCTCCGAAATACCTTGGCCAAAACCATAGCCAAAGAGCTATCTCTTGTTTTTAGCCGGGTGGGTATTTGTAAAGAACTGCTTACGGACCAAGGTACACCCTTTATGTCCCGGGTTATGAAAGAGCTGTGTAAATTGTTCAAAGTGACGCAATTGCGTACGTCTGTGTATCACCCCCAAACCGATGGGCTGGTTGAAAGATTCAACAAAACCCTAAAACAAATGTTGAAGAAAGTGGTGGATAGAGATGGAAAGGATTGGGACTGTCTACTTCCTTATTTGATGTTTGCTATTAGGGAGGTGCCCCAATCCTCTACGGGATTCTCCCCCTTTGAGTTACTGTATGGGAGACACCCAAGAGGGCTGTTGGATATTGCCAAGGAAACTTGGGAAAGTGAGAGTTCTCCCCACAGGAGTGTGATTGAGCATGTCGCCCTGCTGCAAGATCGAATTGCACAGGTAATGCCCATCGTGAAGGAACATTTGGCCCAAGCGCAGTTGGCACAGCAGAGAGTGTACAACCGTGGAGCCAAGACCCGTACCTTTTCCCCGGGGGATAGGATATTGGTACTTGTCCCTACGGTTGAAAGTAAATTCCTTGCCAAATGGCAAGGCCCCTACGAGATAATGGAAAAAGTGAGCGAAGTGAATTACAAGGTCAGACAACCAGGAAGGCGAAAGCCCGAACAGATCTATCACGTTAATCTGTTGAAAGCCTGGAGGGATAGAGAGTCCCTAGTCGCAGAAACTTGGTCACCAGCTCAAACTGGTTGCGTGATTCCGGAGGTTGGAATAGCAGCCACCTTGTCACAACCCCAACAACAGGAGGTTAAGGAGTTTGTGCTTCGCAACAAGGAGGTGTTCTCTGAGCTGCCGGGACAAACATCTGGGGTAGAGCATGATATTATTACCCCGCCCGGTGAAAGGGTGAAGTTAAAACCCTATCGGATCCCAGAGGCCCGACGGGAGGCAATACGGGAGGAAGTACAGAAAATGCTGAACTTAGGGGTGATAGAGGAGTCCCAAAGTGATTGGTCTAGTCCCATTGTGTTGGTGCCTAAACCGGATGGGAGCTGGCGATTTTGTAACGATTTTCGTCAGTTGAACAAAGTTACAAAATTTGACACCTACCCCATGCCACGTATAGATGAGTTGATCGACCGGCTGGGAACAGCCCGATACATGACGACTCTTGACCTCACAAAAGGGTATTGGCAAATTCCCCTGGCCAAGTCGGCCAAAGAGAAAACCGCATTTGTAACCCCAGACGGGGCGTTCCAATATAAGAGAATGCCGTTCGGGTTACAGAATGCGCCGGCCACATTCCAGCGGAAAATGGACCAGATACTGAGGCCCCATCGGAAGTATGCTGCGGCTTACCTGGATGACGTAATTGTCCATAGCACAGATTGGGCCTCACATCTGCCAAAAGTGCAAGCAGTCCTAGACTCTATCCGGGAAGCGGGGTTTACGGCTAACCCCAAGAAGTGTACCATTGGGCAGGAGGAGGCCAAATATCTTGGGTACACCATTGGCAGGGGAGTAATAAAACCCCAACTCAACAAAGTCGAGGCCATCCAGAGTTGGCCACGTCCCAACAGCAAGAAGCAGGTACGAGCCTTTCTGGGAATCGCGGGTTATTATCGGCGCTTCATTCCCCACTTTGCTTCTAAGGCTGTGCCCCTAACCAACCTGACGAAAGGGAAAGGGTCGGTCATGATTAAATGGAACCCCGAGGCTGAGGCAGCATTCCAATTCTTGAAACAAGCCTTATGTAGCCAGCCAGTGTTGTACTCACCCGACTTCTCTAAAGACTTTGTCGTACAAAGTGATGCGTCAGATGTGGGGTTAGGAGCAGTATTGTCCCAGGTCTGGAACGGGGAAGAGCACCCAGTAATTTACCTCAGCAGGAAGTTGAAGTCCCATGAGGTAAATTACGCCACGGTTGAAAAGGAGTGTTTAGCGGTGAAGTGGGCTCTAGATTCCCTTCGGTACTATCTGCTAGGTAGGCACTTTGACATGGTTACGGATCACGCTCCGTTAAAGTGGATGGCTCAAAACAAGGAGACAAATAGAAGAGTAAATAGGTGGTTCCTGGCCCTACAGGAATTCAACTTCACAGTAAAGCATCGCCCTGGCGTTCAAATGGGGAATGTGGATGCTTTGTCTCGAGTACATGAATGCCTGATTGCTGGTGTTCCAACCCCAAGGTTAAAACAAGAGGGGGGGTATGTGACAGCAGGAAGGTAAAGTCAACTGGTTGCATCCAGGGGGGTAGGTATATTTCTCCCAGATTCAGGCTTTATGCCGACTTATACAACTAGGGAGAGAGTTGATGAAGCCCAGCTGAGGCTAGTGGGCTCATGGATGATTCATACCTCTAGGGAGAGTGCTGGGCGTCGTGCAGGCAGGGAGTTGATGAGACCAGCTGAAGCTTGTCAGCTCGTTTAAGGCCTCTATAAAAACTCCCAGCTTCATTAGGTGTTTGCTCATGCCTGGAACCAGACCTGTGTGGACTGTCTAGGGAGAGTGAACCCCTGTGCGGTGAGACAAAGCCTGTGTGGCTATTTGTTTGGACATTTACTAAACCAGGGACTTAGGGACTAGGACAGCACCAGGCTGATCCCAGTTGTTAGTTAGGGAAACCTGCATGTTTAGTCAGAGGTCAAGCTGACCAGGATTTATTTTGTTTATGTTTCTTTTTGCTTTGCTGTGTTTTTGTCACTGTAAATAGAGAAATAAACCGCACCTTTTGATCTTGAAAACCACAACCTCCGTCTGCTGGGCCTGTTTTTGTGTGGGGAGCCCATCCAGGGGGTCACACACACCCGCTACCGAGCTAACCCCCTCACAATATATATATATATATATGCATCCTAGGTGTTGTATATATATTTACACACTGTATTCAGTTTAGCTAGATCTGTTCCTGTTATTCTCTTCCTAATATACTGACAGGCAGGCAGGTAGGTGATTGTGCTAGCTGCAGTATTTTCACTTAGTGTACTGTGTCCTTTGCACAGTGTGCACCTAAAGCTTACCTGAATACAATTGCTGGTGTTCTCATACTAATACAGGCAGGGAGCTGCAGTATTTTCATTTAGTGTCCTTTGCACAGTGTGCACCTAAAGCTTACCTGAATACAATTGCTGGTGTTCTCATACTAATACAGGCAGAGAGCTGCAGTATTTTCATTTAGTGTCCTTTGTACAGTGTGCATCTAAAGCTTACCTGAATACAATTGCTGGTGTTCTCATAGTAATACAGGCAGGGAGCTGCAGTATTTTCATTTAGTGTCCTTTGCACAGTGTGCACCTAAAGCTTACCTGAATTCAATTGCTGGTGTTCTCATACTAATACAGGCAGGGAGCTGCAGTATTTTCATTTAGTGTCCTTTGCACAGTGTGCACCTAAAGCTTACCTGAATACAATTGCTGGTGTTCTCATACTAATACAGGCAGTGAGCTGCAGTATTTTCATTTAGTGTCCTTTGCACAGTGTGCATCTAAAGCTTTCCTGAATACAATTGCTGGTTTTATCATACTAATACAGGCAGGGAGCTGCAGTATTTTCATTTAGTGTCCTTTGCACAGTGTGCACCTAAAGCTTACCTGAATACAATTGCTGGTGTTCTCATACTATTACAGGCAGTGAGCTGCAGTATTTTCATTTAGTGTCCTTTGCACAGTGTTCTTGATCTAATATTTCACAGCTGGCCCATTCCTGTGCCCACCAAGAGTAACTGTGAGGACTTACAGTGTTGTGGCACCAGCACCACCACCACCCCCAAAGGCCCAATTTTTCTACCACTGTTCAACAATGGCATGTAATTACAATTCTTGATATAATAGTTTACAACAGGGTGTTCCAGCGCCCACCAAGAGTAACTGTGAGGGCTTACAGTGTTGTGGCAACACCAACACCTAAGGGCCAAATTTCTGCAGAGTATATACGGCAGGCCCCTACTTTCAAACATCCGACTTACAAACGACTCCTACTTGCAAACAGAAGGAGACAACAGGAAGTGAGAGGAAATCTACCCCTAGGAAGGGAAATTCTCTCCTGTAAGAGTTAATATGGGAAAAACGTGTCTCCCCTCCACTGATGCTTTATCACCAATCCTTGTTTCACTAAAAAAAACAAATTTTCAAAAAACATTTGTCATTGGGACAGAAAGTGAGGTGAAATGTTCTGAATAGGTGCACAGACAGCAAAACAAATGTTACAGGGGTGATAACCCTTCCCTACGTTTTCCAAAAAGCTTAAAAATAGATTTTTTGGCTGGAGCTACACTTTAAAAATGTACCAGTTCAAAATTACAAACAGATTCTACGTAACAACAAACCTATAGTCCCTGTCTTGTTTGCACCGCCTGTATACTGCTGTTCAGAGTATATAGGGCCTGGGGGCCCCACGCCTTTTTTTTATTTGGGTGCAGGGTTCCCCTTAATATCCATTACAAGACCCAAAGGGGCTGGTAATGGGCTGGGGGGGGGGTACCCATGCCATTTTTCTCAATGATTTTCATCCATATTGCCGGGACCAAACATTACATTAAAGCCGCAAGCAGTTTTAAATGACTTTAGAAATGTCATTTTGTGCAGGGACACTTCACAGGCATACTATAGACACCCCCAAGGTATGATATTTAAAGGAATATTTCATTTTTTTTTCTCTTTAAGCATCATTAAAATCACTGCTCCCGAAAAAACTGCAGTTTTTAAAACTTATTTTTGCATTGATACATGTCCCCTGGGGCAGGACCCGGGTCTCCAAACCCTTTTTAGGACAATAACTTGCATATTAGCCTTTAAAATTATCACTTTTGATTCCGAACGTTCGAGTCCCATAGACTTTAACGGAGTTCTAAAGTTTGCGCAAACTTTCGGTCCGTTCGCAGGTTCTGGTGCGAACGGAACCGGGGGGTGTTCGGCTCATCCCTAAAAACAAACGGACATAGGCAATAATATAAAATATATTTGGGAAGCAAAGCCTCACTTCCTGGAGAAATGAGCCTCTCTTTCTCCACATATATACATTATTAGGAGTAGGTAGCTAAGGATAAAAATACAAGAGTCCAGTTTTACTGAGTAAACTTCCACCACCTAGTGGCAGAAATATAACATGACAAAGTCCTCAGTTGACAGTAATGGACCCATAGAAGAGATCTTGACTCCAACATCTTCCGGTAACCTAGCACTACCTAGCTACATACCCACAGTCCTTTTAGAAAGAGAAAAAAAAAGAATCTTCCTCTCTTTTTGGCAAAGTGGAAAACAAAAAAAACCAGGACAGTCACCGTAACTAATCACCAGTAAAACTGAGGATCAGATAAGGTCAGAGTTTTTCCCTGCTTATCAAGGGTAATAACAAAATAGACCACATCGTCCTTCCCTGGTCAGCAAATGACCACCTTGTCTGCGTGGATATGTCTACCATCACAGCAGACACCCCTTGAAACGATCATCCATGGCAAAGGAATAGCCTATTTTCCGGAACGGTTTTGGCACTGAAAGATAGTCCCAAACAGCCTCTTTGTACCATTGTTCTCTGTGAGACTCAATTTCTTGCATAATTTCCCTGGGAATATAGGGGAATTCCAGTCCATATTCTCTGGCCACTCACTTGTTAAGCAGCCTCTGTGACCAGGCAAGCCTTGGCAGGGACCCAGTACTTCCATACCCAGGAGGTACACACAAATTTGTAGACTTGTTCACCATAACATTTGCAGAAAGTTTTCCTGAACCCAGCGAACTGGTACCGCGGGCCAGGATTTCATCAGTAACAATTTGAGGTTCCACCCTGGGTGTTGTCTCCCCCGAGTCCATAGCTGCATAATCGGAGAAAGTAAAAGCTGAGGCGACATCATCGCAATTTGCCCATAACAGTTCCTGTGACATAGTCTCCCATATATTCCCACAGGCATCTGACAAAGAGTCTATCTCCGAATCTCCCAGCTCCTCCGCCGGCAGATAATTACACACAGTCCCCAGCATATTCCCCTTAGATCTCTCACCCGTTCCTGTCATGGACTTCTCGTAAATTAGACTTTTCTCTGGATCCGGTTTGGGTAGTCTCTGGGGTAGCCCTTGACCACGGTCGCGGGAGGCCTTCACCTATCCCACCTTCCTTTGGGCAGGTGCAGCGGAGGTAGATACGGTTGAGATAACAACAGCGGCGATGCCCGCTGATGACTTTCCCATAGCGGTAACAGCGCCATCCCCCTCGGGATTACTCACGACAGCAGATGCGTTGGATGTAGGCCTAACCACTGGATCGAAGGCAGCAACTTCCTCTGTTAAGTTGCCCATGGCCCAGTCCACTCTGTAGGCATGAGGTGGCATGGTTGGTTGCTCCATAGCAAACAGGTACTCCCCGCAATGTAGACACCGGACAAATGGACGGGGGTGTGTAACCAGTCCTTCGCACCTGTTGCACAGCATGCCCAAGGCCTCCACATCTCCGTTTGTGTAGAGTACAAACCGCCCATGCGGTCTCAAATGAATACCAGTGTCCTTCAGCACAGTCCCTGGCAGTATGAAGAATTTAAGACATGGTGGTGTTCCGTTTCTTCCTGAACGTTGGACACACACGCAGCGTCCTCTCGCTTGTTCTTTTTGGCGCGTAGCTTGCGGGCTTTCCTACTTTCTTGGCTCCACCCACAGCCAACGCTGCTTAGAAATGATCGCAAAGCTCTCCCCTCTTTTCTCTAACAAAAATTGACACGGTCCAGGGCCCTCTGTAACATAAGTCCCAAATGAACAGTTTACTTTGAGTTGCGAGAGGTAACGGCAAATCCCGGACTCGAGCCTAACGTGTAGCAATACCCCCGAAGGGCCCGCTGGTTTAGATTTGGGCCTGCCGTTACCTTTCTGCTCACCACACTCATTTATGGGTCCCTCTTGAAGAGCTTTCATGAATGTCCACACCAACACTTGGTTACTTTTTCTTCAAGAGTTTTTACTAAACAGTTCCAACAGAGGCAAAAAGAAAACTGGACATTTGGGGTAAAAATATACCCTGGGCCAATTTTGTCCAATTTTCTTTTTGCTTTTCATTAAACGGGATGAGGTGTTCCTGATTTGAGTGAGTCGGCCCCTTCTATCTAATTTGAGTTCCAACAGAGGGTTAGTTAGATAGGGGAGGTTCAGGTACCTTGCTTTGTGGATCAGGCACAATCTTAGATCCAGAGGACAAATCGGTTCCACACTGGATTCAGCAACCACCGGATAGGCCTACTCTCACTGGCCTAGAAACCGGTGCGAAGCTCGTTCAAAGTCTCTGCCGCAGACTTGATGAGTGCCATCTAGTCGTTTCACAATCATCCACCTCAAGATCGTGCAACCACACTGACACTCTGCATTTCCAACCTTGACTCATGGCGACAGTGACACCTACTGTCAAGGGGAAAACCATGCAACCCAGCTGGACTGAAACAGAGCCAACAATTTAGCTTAATCCTTTCTAAATCAACCTACAGCTCAGATAGCTAAATTTAACACATAGCACCTACCCAACAGGAGCAGGGCGCTACATATACAACAGGAAAACTGAGAGTGAAACTTATGCCCCCAAAAAAGTCAGTCGGGAATCCCGACGGGAAAAAAGAGAACCAGCTCTCTATCTTTTGCCAGCCGTTTTTGGCCGTTTTCCTGTTGGAAAAAGTCAGATGGAGCATACACACGGACGGGATCCCCGACCAAAAGCTCTCATTGGACTTTTTTCAACAGGAAAACCGATCGTGTGTACAGGGCAAAAGAGTCTTTGACTATTACTAGTAGTTGCTTCAACTGGATTAGTGCTGAAATACACAGAGGAGGGACCTTTACAAATTGACATTGTTATTGAGGTTTCCAAACAATGAGGAGTGGAGACAACTTGTCCATTAAAGTCAAGGAGGTGATAGTCTGCTTCCTGAGTTATATAGAGGCAACTAGAGAATCAGTGACAATAAAAAACAGGTACAGGTGTGATCATAAGTTTACATACCCTGGCATAATTTATGATTTCTTGGCAATTTTTCAGAGAATATGAATGATAACACAAAATCGTTTCTTTCACTTATGGTTAAGTGTTTGGCTGAAGCCATTTATTATCAATCCACTGTGTTTACTCTTTTTAAATCATAATGGCAACAGAAACTACCCAATTGACCCTGATCAAAACTTTACATACCCCAGTTCTTAATACTGTGTATTGCCCCCTTTAACATCAATGACAGCTTGAAGTTTTTTGTGGTGTTTGTGGATGAGGCTCTTGATCTTCTCAGATGGTAAAGTTGCCCATTCCTCTTGGCAAAAAGCCTCCAGTTCCTGTAAATTCTTGGGCTGTCTTTCATGAACTGCACTTTTGAGATCTCCCCAGAGTGGCTCAATGATATTGAGGTCAGAAGAATGAGATGGCAACTTCAGAACCTTCACTTTATTCTGCTGTAGCCAATGACAGGTCGACTTGGCCTTGTGTTTTGGATCATTGTCATGTTGGAATGTCAAAGTACGTCCCATGCACAGCTTCCTGGCTGATGAATGCAAAAGTTCCTCCAGTATTTACTGATAACATACTGCATTCATTTTGCCAACAAATTTCCTGTGCCTTTGTAGCTCACACATCCCCAAAACATCAGTGATCCACCTATGTGTTTCACAGTAGAAATTGTGTACCTTTCATCATAGGCCTTGTTGACTCCTCTCCAAATGTAGCGTTTATGGTTGTGGCCAAAAACTAAAATTTTGGTCTAATCACTCCAAATGACTTTGTGCCAGAAGGTTTGAGGATTGTGTCTGTGCTGTTTGGCATATTGTAAGCGGGATACTTTGTGGCATTTGCGTAGTAATGGCTTTCTTCTGGCGACTCGACCATGCAGCCCATCTTTCTTCAAGTGCCTCCTTATTGTGCATCTTAAAACAGCCACACCACACGTTTTCAGAGAGTCCTGTATTTCACCTGAAGTTATGTATGGGTTTCTCTTTGCATCCTGAACAATTTTCCTGGCAGTTGTGGCTTAAATTTTAGTTGGTCTACCTGACCGTGGTTTGGTTTCAACAGAACCCCTCATTTTCCACTTCTTGATTAGAATTTGAACACTGCTGATTGGCATTCTCAATTCCTTGGATATCTTTTTATATCCCTTTCCTGTTTTATACAGTTCAATGACCCTTTCCCAGATATTCTTTGACAATTCTTTTGCTTTCCCCATGACTCAGAATCCAGAAACGTCAGTGCAACACTGGACGAAAGATGCAAGGGTCTGTCAGGAGTCCAGAAACTCATTGACCTTTTATACACACACACTAATTACAAGCAAACAGATCACAGGTGAGGATGGTTACCTTTAATAGCCATTCAAACCCCGTTGTGTCAACTTGTGTGCATGTTATCAGGCCAAAATCACCAGGGTATGTAAACTTTTGATCAGGGTCATTTGGGTAGTTTCTGTTGCCATTATAATTTAAAAAGAGTAAACACAGTTGACTGATAATAAATGGCTTCAGCCAAACACTAACCATGAGTGAAAGAAATGCTTTTGTGTTATCATTCATATGCTCTGAAAAATGGCCAAGAAATCATAAATTATGCCAGGGTATGTAAACTTATGCACACAACTGTATATATCAAAGAGTCAGTGACCTGGGGATGGGGCATTGTGGAGGCTATAGAGGTAAATTAACTGTAAAGTTTGTAGTGTAGAAAAGCTGACTTTAGATGCACAAGATAATCATGATAATATAATAATAATAATAATAATAAAAATATTTAAACCATGACATGTTAGACATCTATTTACTTACGGTTTTAAATATCTATTTACTTAGCATAACATCATGTTTTATATTTTACCAAGAAAATTGGGTATTAAATTGTACGCATGAACTAAAATTCAGTAAAGTAAAAAAAAATCCTGAAAATTTGCATTTGACAAACCATTGCACAAAACATCATGTAATCTACAAAATTGCAATAACCACCATTTTATTTCCCAATGCCTCTGCTATTATGTTGGAAGGTTCTAAGTAATTTTTCAGCAAAAAATGCGGATTTTTACATGAATGTGAGAAATGTCAATATTGGCCTGATAGTCAAGTGGTTAATACATTTCAGTTTCTCTAGACAATTGTACATTGAGTGTTTGGTTTGCAGGAAGAAACTGGTGTTAGGTGCAGTATGAATGCATTGAAGGAAAAAGGAGAGTGGCACAGATTGGTGTAATGAAAAATAGAGAAAAAATGTCTGTGGTTGCCTCTAAAAATCAAAACAATTTGTGCAGCACAGTAAAGTAATATTTTCCGCAAACATTAATAGTAAAGGTACATGAACACTTTTTTTTTTGCCATATCTGCTGTCTATCAGAGATACTGTTGGGCTTTAGAATCAGTACCTGAATTGAGCTGTGATCTGATTAAAAATACAACCACCAAAAGGCCCATTTGGAGAAACCATTAGGGATTTTTAGATGTTCTCTTCTGGAATTTCCACCACTGTAAAAATCTACAAATTGTCTTTGTTCCTGAGGAGGTTGGACAGCTGTGTTTGCCATAATTAACCCTCACTGTACTGTGCAGGCAGTTCTTAGTTTTCAGTTGTGAAATATATGTGAACATTGTCTGCTTTAACAAAGGGATAAAGTTATAGAAGCTAGGCTAATTGTATTGTGTGTCAAAAGATAAGTCCCCCTTATTAAAAAATAAATCAATAAGTGCACATTTTTTCTTCAGGTAAAAAAATTTGCATTTCTAATTTTTTTCTAAGAAGCCTGCTGAGCATTGCACCCACGATCAGCAGTCTCAGATTCCTGCAGACTTTCAGCATAGCTGTCTGCTTGTAGCATGTATGGGAAGGCAGTTACCAGAAAGCAGGAAGATCAATGGACTGCAAGAACGCTCACCAGTACCCTCACAACTCAATGAGAATTACAAGCTATCAGTCACAATGTTTGATGCTACTTGTACTTTTATTCACTTGAAACTGAATGAAAGAGGTGGCCATGTGGGCAGAGGCCCATATGGCTGAACTGTTTTTAAATTTTTGCAGCAGGTGCGGGAAAAGGATCCCTTTCCTGCTGTCACAGGGAGGGGGGATGGGGGGAGAGGCTGAAAATACTGGATTATGTTACATGCTCCGCCATAAAAATAGGTGGAACATGTAACATGTTCCAAGGGTGAGCTTATCTTTTAATGAAAGGAGTCTCAGCCTGTTGTCACGAAAGTTTCCATCTGCTGGTGATATTTATTATTTGGCTTGCAGTACTGTGGTCCACCAGCAGGTGTCTCCTGGCAGTGTGGAACTGTCAGGAGAATTTCTCCCTGCTGGTATTATATTATCCTTTGGATGCAGTACTGGTCTCCACCAGCGGATGGATCCTGGCAGTGTGGAGCGAACTGCTCTTCCTGAGCTCATGTGTGACTTGAAGCCAATTACAGGCATTCCTATTTATACCCGGCAAGTACAAACACACCTTGCCCTGGTATCTCTCATCCTGAGCCTGCATCTGAACCTGAGCCTGCATCTGAACCTGATCCTGCATCTGACCCTGAGCCTGCATCTGACCCGACCCGACCTGATCCGTTCTGATCCCTATCCCTGCCCTGCAGCCTGTCCATCCATCCTCTCCCTGTCCTGTTGTTCTCCCATCCATACCCATCTGCTGATATCCCTTGGTGTATGACCTCGGCCTGGCTTGTTTACGATTACGGTATCTCCCCTTTATTTGTTGTTGATTGTTGCACTGGTTGTTTTCACTTGTTTGTCACCTTTTTAATAAATTAGATTTTCACCTACATCCGTTTGGTCTCCTCTGTGCAGTCATACAGTCTGGTCTACTAGTTCCGTGACACCTGTCCTTAGGACAGACTTAAGCAGGGTATACACTGTGAGGTTTTTTTTTTTTCATTCAACCAAAATCTCACAGATCCCTGCATCAACACAAGCAACATTGATACAGGGATCTCTCCTGTTGTTCTAAAGTATTCTGACAGGGGGGATTCCCCCCTCAGAATACATAGATCAGCACTGCAGCTATTGGCATCAAGAGCTGATCTAATGCTGGTTTTCCAGCATGAAAGTTCGACAGAAACTGGACTTTAGATTGGCCTCTATTGAACAGGCAGTGTCACAGATGTTGAACCTGCTGATTTTTGGTATGTGTATACCCAGCATTACTCTGACATTTTTCAAACATCAGTGAGCTTTAAGGCCTTCTGAGAAACAAGTGAAAGGTAACAAAAAGTTTTAAAAAATGTGACTGCTGTGTGAATGTGAAAAATAAACATATTGGGGTAGATTTACAAAAACTGGTGCAAATATCACAATTAGAGATGGACCAACCCCCCCCCCCCCCTGTTTGGTTTGCACCAGAACTTCCAAACAGAGAAAAAGTTCTGACCCAAATGGCAAACCCTATTAAAGTCTACGGGTCCTGAACTTGAAAAAATACAAAGTTCCCATTTTTAAGGCTGATATGCAAGTATTTGGCCATAAAAATGGTATGGGGGTCTGGGTACTGCTCTGAGGAACGTGTATCAATGCAATTTTTTTTTTAAAAAGGTTGTTTTTTCAGGAGCAGTGATTTTATGTATGCTTAAAGTGCAATAATAAAAAAAATCCTTTAAATATAGTGCCCTGGGGTCCCTTTAGTTTGTCTGTAAAGTGGCATATCTGTACCTTGGATAGAACCTACTGCAGCAAAATAGATTTCTAAAGAAAAATAAAATGAACGAAAAAACATTTACAATTCCGGCAATACAATACCATTGCCAGCAATAAAAAAAATGTAAAAAAAGTGGCCAATCCATACCAGGCTCTTTGCATCTGGTGTGGATTTTAAAGGGTACCCCACACTAAAAAAACGTAAAAATACCACATGGGGTCCCCCTAAAATCCATACCAGACCCTTACCTAAGCATGCAGCCTGGCAGGTGGGAAGGAGTAAAGAGCGAGCACCCCCCTCCTGAACCATACCAGACCAAATGTCCTCAACATGGGGGGTAGATGCATTGGGGAAGGGGGTCTCTACTCCCCACCCCAAAGCACCTTGTCCTCATGTTGATTGGGACAAGGGCCTCATCCCTACAACCCTGGCGGTGGTTGTGGGGGTCTGCGGGCAGGGTGCTTATTGGAATCTGGAAGCCCCCTTTAAAAAAGGGGCCCCCAGATCCCTGCCACCCCCCATGTGAATGAGTATGGGGTATACAGTACACCTACAAATTCATCTAAAAATGGTAAAAATAAATAAAAACAGGAAGCAGTTTTTCACAATTCCTTTATTAAAAAAAAAATCAGTGTCCCCGGATGTAGATCCATCGTTAATCACGACACCACCGCTATCACCGGACCTGAAAAAAAAGAAAATTCACTTGTTGTGACATTACAAGGGGGTGGTGCCACGAGGGGATGTTGCCAGGTGGCTCCGCCCCTTACATATATAAGAACTGTCAGACAGCAAGCCAGGATTTTGGCAGATTGCCTTAGTTGACGGTGGAGCATTTTTTTTCTTTAAAGGGTCCGTCGATGGCGGCAGCGTCATGATTGATGATGGATTTATACTGGGGGACACTGTTTTTTATTTTTTTTTCACTTTTTTGGTGAATGGGTAGGGTACAATGTACCCCATACTCATTCACATGGGGGGCAGGATCTGGGGGCCCCCTTGTTAAAGGGGGTTTCCAGATTCTGATAAGCCCCCTGCCTGCAGACCCCCACAACCACCGGCCAGGGTTGTGGAGATGAGACCACATAAACATGGGGCAAAGTGCTTTGGGGTGGGGGGAACCCCCATGTTGAGGGCATATGGCCTGGTATTGTTTAGGGGCACTCGCTTGTCTGGTATGGACTTTGGGGGATCCCACACCCTTTTTATTTATTTTTCCGCGGGGTTCCCCTTAAAATCCACACTGTGCCGAAGGGCCTGGTATGGTTTGGGGGGATCCCTTGTTTTTTTTTTATTGCTGGCAATGTTTTTTTTTTCTTTTATTCAGCTGTCAGTGGGGAAGTCCATTGACAGCTGATGTCTTATCGGTTGTTAAGGATGCGGCAGCTGGCATCCTGGCCCCGCTCCTTAGCAGCCAGCTATTCACTGCGCTCTGATTGAGCAAAGTTTTGCCCAATCAGGGCTTAGAATTCACTGTGCAGCATGCTGTGCATTGCAGGGCATTCAGCAGGGTGAACACCCACTAAACGCCCTGCAAATTTGGGTGTTCGCAGCACGGGTGAACAGGCAATGTTTGGGTCGAACTTTTGCTTGGCCCAAATCATTCGCCCAACTCTAGTCACAATTGTATTATATTACAAAACTGAAAAAATATATATATTAAAACCATTATATGGCTTGAAAAGATTGTCACAGTATACAAAACTGTCCTAAATGACATAAATAAATGTGCCTCCATTCATCCAACACATTTCAGAGGTTTCCAATTCTTTCTTCAGGGGTGTGAGGGGGGTGGGTGTTATTACAGTGATTATTGAGGCCAGAGATACTAGTCCTACAAGGTACATATTTAGAATATTTAATTGATAAGCAAAAAGAAAATGTATGTGTGTGCAATATAAAGAATGTCAGAAAAGCAAAGGTTTAGCCAGCTTAGAGTTCCTACCCTTAATGCATGTATGACTTTGTTTGCATGAGGGACTTCAAAGTTTTCAACCACCAGAAGACATGGAAAAGTGCCTAAAAAGGTAATAAATAAGCATGAGGAGTATCTAATCAAAGTATACTGTGTGATCATACAAAGCAGCTAAATTTGGGGCCATAAAAAAACATATTGTGGTTGCTTAACTACTTCCCACCCGGCCACTGTACATATACGGTCAGGTGGGCGCTCTCTCCTTCTAAAAGGACGTTCAGAAACATAATAAATCTTTATATATTTACTTTCATCTGCGTTGTGTACATTGGATATTATGCCGGGTAACTCACAATCATTGTTGTTGCCGCTTCGTTACATAACACTTTAAAACAAATACATTGATTTTGTCTCATTGTTCACTGTGAACATTGGCTAAACCTCTCTCACCTCATTTAAAGTCCCAGGGCTACCTCTTTTGTCTTCTTGTGTTCAGAAGGAGGGGGATCGCGATGTGCTCGTGTCACCCGGACACGGCGCATCTCCGATTGGCAGGAGGGCTCTGTGATTGGCCCTCCTGATCACATTACAGGCCGTGTCCAATCACAGCCATCATGTGATGTAAATAGAGAGCCGGTTGCTAGGCGATCAGCAATCGGCTCTCCTCGCCTCACACAGAAGTTGTCGGCTGGTGATCAGTGAGTATGAGCTGTTTTTTACAGCTTTTTACTCACTGATCATCAGTCTAGTGTCCCCTCAGTGTAAACACACAAAGTTAACACATGTCCCCAAAACACATGTCCCCACACATGTCCCCACATAGTAAAAACACCTGTCCCCCACATATGTAACAGTAAAATCACATGTTCCAATGATCATCTGCACACATCTGTACATGATCATCTGCGCACATCTATACATGATCATTTGCGTACATATGTCCGTGATCACACAAACCAATTATTATACACTTAACAGAATTTTTTTTACCAAAAACATGTAGCAGAATAAATTTTGGCTTACATTTATGACAAAATTAGATTGTATTGGATTTCTTTTAAAATAGAAAGAAGAAAATATAGTTTTTTTCTCAAATTTCCACACTTTTTTTGCTTATATTGCAAAAAAGAAAAAACAAAGCCGTGAATAAATACCACCAAAAAAAAGCTCTATTTGTACGAACAAAATGCTAAAAACGTCATTTGAGTTCAGCGTAGCATGACCGCGCAATTTTCATTGAAAGTGCGAGAGCGCTGAAAGCTGAAAATCGGTCTGGGAAGGAAGGGTGCGAAAGTGCCCAGTATTGATGTGGTTAAAAAGAGGGCCTGAAAGTGCATAGTATACAGGCTGCCACAACATAAAAATAGCTATATAATCTATAACGGTCAATAGCTATCATATACAAGCTGCCACAGACACAAAAATAGCTAGATAATCTATGACTGTCAACAGGTACCAAACCCCAAAGCCAGATGCTCCATCGTCTTACCTAGGTTATAAAGTGTTGGCAGACTGACTCCAAGATGTAAAGAGGCTGTGGTCAGCAACAAACATACAGTATAGTGGGGTTTTCTCAAATGTGACTGCAACAGTGGAAACACACTTTAACCACTTCAGCCCTGGACCATTTGTCTGCCAAATGACTGGCCCACTTTTTGCGTCGCTTTAACTGACAATTGCGCGGTCGTGCGTGGTCGTGGCTCCCAAACAAAATTGATGTCCCTTTTTTCCCCCAAATTTAGCTTTCTTTTGGTGGTATTTGATCACCTCTGCGGTTTTTATTTTTTGCGCTATAAACAAAAATAGACCGACAATTTTGAAAAAAAAGCAATATTTTTAACTTTTTGCTATAATAAATATCCGCATTTTTTTTTAAAAAAAAGCTATTTTTTCTCTGTTTAGGCCGATACGCGTTCTTCTACATATTTTTGGTAAAAAAATCGCAATAAGCCTATATTGATTGGTTTGCGCAAAAGTTATAGCGTCTACAAAATAGGGGATAGTTTTATGGCATTTTTGTTATTTTTTTTTTCTTTACTAGTAATGGTGGCGATCTGCGATTTTTATCGTGACTGCAACATTATGGCGGACACATCGGACACTTTTGACACATTTTTGGGACCATTGTCATTTTTACAGCCATCAGTGCTATAAAAATCCACTGATTACTGTAAAAATTACACTGACAGTGAAGGGGTTAACCACTAGGGGGCGCTGAAGGGGTTAAGTGTGTCCTAGGGAGTGATTCTAACTGTTAGAGGGAGGAGCTACCAGTGAGATGTCAGCGATCGCTGTTCAAGATCACTGTAGATCCCTGACATGTCACTAGGCAGAACAGAGGAATGCCTTGTTTACAAAGGCATCCCCCTGTTCTGCCTTTTCCATCCAACATCGAGTTCCCGGGACCCGCGGGCACACTCACGAGACACGCGGCGGACGCTCACGCGCCCGCTGGGCGCCTAATTTAAAGGGACGTACAGGTGCGGCCATTTGCCTGCCCGTGCCATTGTGTTGGCGTACATCGTCGTGCGGCGCTCGGCAAGTGGTTAAGTACTGTGGAAATGTCCCTTATGAATGCTGTATTCAGGCTGTGCAGACATACAGTATACATGTAAGCTCTTGTGACTATTTAGCAAGTTTAACTGCCACCTCTTTTTTATAAATTTCCAGTGAATTTGGAGACTATTCGTTTCAATTAAAACTTTTTAAATCTATATTATTTTTCAAGTAAACTGTCTAGAACAAAAACCCTGTTTTTATGAGAGTTCCTCTCACTTCGGTCCCAGAGATGGAGGAAAATCTCCTCATTGAGACACATTCAGCAAAAAATAAGCTGACAGGGGTTTTAATGCTTAAACTATTCTAACCAAAAAAAAAAAGAAAAAAGAAAAGTAAAAAGAAAAACTAGTTTAAAATTGTTCATATTTAATAAAATAGGAAGTATGAAAAAATAACCTTGCATGAAGTTCATTCTCTCCCCTCAACTGCTGCCCATATCTGCCTTCCTTCTCCTCACCAGAACCTTCTTAGCCTAGAAACATTATTTTCTTACTTCCAGGTCAATATAGTCATTGAGTATTATGTCAGCATAACAACTTTTTGGTGTGGACTATAAGGTTGGGTTCACACTAGTGCAAATTGGATGTGGATTTCCCCGCATCCAATTCTCATGAAAGGAGATTGTGACCGTCGCTTAATTGAGCCGGTTCACATATCTCCGTGGCGGCTGTGGATCGAATTGCACAGGGGTCCTTCCTGTGCGTCTTTGGCTCTGTTTCAGTTCCAAATTCAGGCAAAAATTCGGGCCTGATTCGTCCCTGATGCCACGTACACATGACCGTTTTTAATGTCATTGAAAAAAACAAAGTTTTTCTCGACGTGATTCTTCTCAAGCCTGCCTTGCCTACACACTATCGTTGAAAAAAATGCTCAAGTAAAGCGCGGTGACGTACAACACGTACAACGGCACTATAAAGGGGAAGTTCCATTCAGATGGCGCCACCCTTCATGTTAGTAAAGTTTGTTGAGAGACGATTCGCGCTTTTCAGCCTTGTGCTTTTCAGTCCGTTACAGCGTGATGAATGTGCTATCTCCATTACAAATGCTAGTTTTACCAGAACGAGCGCTACCGTCTCATACTTGATTCTGAGCATGCGCATTTTTTTTCACGTCGTTAAAGCCTACACACGGCCGTTTTTCATGATGAGAAAAACGATGGGGTGAAAAACGACGAGAAAAATTTGAGCATGTTCCAATTTTTTCATGGCCATTTTTCACGTCATGAAAAATGCTCTGAAGCCCACACACGGTTATTTTTAATGACCATTTTAAAAAATTGCATTTTTCTCGTCATTAAAAACGGTCGTGTGTACGCGGCATTAGAACAGTGACACACCGGACCCCTGCTGTGAGGCACATCGGTATTAGCTGTGAACCCAGCCTCACTGAAGCTGGGCTTGTAAAAAGCCACATGCACAGGAAAGAGGCAGCTTATCAAGTTAATACTGTAAAGTTGATATACAGATCATACAATAGTTTGGAACTGGAACTGCAAACTGTTACTAATAGACCATTTCCCAACAATTTTATTTTTTATTTTTTTAGTGTGTGTGAGAAAAAGAATGTCTGGTATTAAATTGTTTAGGGTGGGCATATACCATACCATATGAGTTTGCAGTGTAGTGCAAGAGCAAATTATTTGAGATCTATAGATATATATATTGTGATAAAGACTGATTACTGCATGTACATGCATTTTGACAAGCATTTATGTGTAACATAGAGTAATAAGTGATAATTTCTATAAAATACTCATGTTGGAAGAGCTAATTATCTCAAACTGTTTAACACGGTAAAGCCTCTGGGCAGAATAATATCTGGAATTATTTTTACAGAGTATTCACTGAATAATTATTTCACTTCACAGTTAAATCCTACACAAGGCCTCAGTATGCAAAGATAAACACTCCTTGCGTCTTAATTATACCTATGCATGGTACAAATGATTAGTCTCAGTCCACACAAATGCATTTCAAATACAGGTTCAAAAACTAAACTAAACTTCTGAAGCAATTAAGAATCAAAAAAGTTTAATTTAAAAGAGGCATTTAAAAATGTTAAATAATGTTAAAAAAAAATAAAAAAACTGTTCTGATACGAAAGCCAACTAAACATCTGAGGCAATTTTAATTTAAAAACAAACAAATGTAGAATAATGATTAATATCTAATATTGTTGTATCTTAAGGGCGTTTCTGAATGAATAGTATTCATAGTCAGGTTGACTTAAAAAGAAAGCAAGTTTATTTTCTCACAGGTGGCATCATAAATACAATGAAAAAATAGTATAACAGTTCAGTTCAGTGTAGGTAAATATATATAAAATAGAATAGATTGCTGTAGCAAGCTTATGAAAGCATGTGTGCTTCATGTGTGCTAGTTGCAGACTCCATCTTCCATGCTGTTCTCTGAGTGTTCCCAAAGTGAAGCCGGAAATGACGTTCTTAGACTTCTGGTAATTCAGCTGTTCTTCTTGTCAATCTTAGTGTAAATGTGTCCGTTTTATCTCTCTAAAGTGGGAGTGAGTGAGTCTTCATGTGTGTTTGTGTCAGTATGTCGTGTAAGTGTGTTGTGTGTGTGTCGTGTAAGTGTGTTGTGCTCCCTCCCATCTCAAACTATAGGCTTATATATATATCTTTACATATGTCGTCACCTCATACAAACTTAGAACCTTGTATTGCACACATTAATTTCTGCTAACTTCAGCAGCAATATGTTATACCAAAAGAAGTTATTAACTCAGAGAGTCATATGGAGTTTGATTGACAGGCACACATGTGGCACTCTATACTTGGGGTGGAGAGCTGATTATGTAATGTCATAACCAAGCATCTCCTATATGAACATATATTACTATAAATAAAATAACTATTAACTAATACATACTAGTATGACTAAAGCCTCGTACACACGGTCGGACTTCCATCTGACTTTTCCGTGGTTTTTTGTCTGAACGGAGTTGGTTGGGAACACCCATAGCATACACACACTCGGACTTTTCTGCAAACTTTCTTAAAACTTCTTAAAACATCACATGTTTTTTCTGCTCTTTTCTGATCTTTACTGCCACCCTTTGGTCAACTTATGCTATTGTTGGTTGATTTTAACATTAGCTGTTTTGTCCATCGGACTAAAGTCCGATGGTTATCTGTACACACGGTCGGACTTTGCTCCATCTGACTTTTGTTGGGCAAAAGTTTGTCCGTTTGCAGACCCAACTTTTGTTCGATGAAATCCAAAACCAAACAAAAAAAGTTTGTCCGATGGAGCGTACACACGGTCGGATTGTTGGTTCAACTTGCTCAAAAGGAAGTTTGTTGGGCAAAAGTCCGACCGTGTGTACTAGGCTTAAGACTTAACTTAAACAAACTTAACAAGAGATATAAAGAAATATATTATTTATCTCACTACGTAAATACTGATCTATTCTGAAGATCTATTCTTGTCACCCTACACCAGATACCTTATATGTCATTCTCAAATTGGCTAAGCCAGAAATATCCAGCAATACTCAGCTTTAGATTGAAGAATCATGTCATATCAATTGATCAAGGTCATTCACTCATACCTAATTTACTATGATTAATCATAAAACCAAATATGTTTTGCAAGCTTGCCATGAATTAATATAACACCTATAAGTGGCAAATTATGAATTTGAAATAATATTCTAACAACAAACACTAATTTTAACCCTTTTACTGCTAAAGACGTTTTTAAGCTATCACACACATGCTTAAGTGTACATTTTTAAGTAAGTAATTGCACGTAAAACCCCAAAATTGACATACATTTTGAAAGCAGAGGACTAAAATGAATAAAAAGATGCTGCAGTTTTTGCAAGTATATCAATTATTATGAGTGCAGCTGTTTATCAAACAGTAAAACATACATGCAGACAATGAATATAATCTCCAAATGTTCTATAAAATGTAAAATATTAGACTAAGAATAAATTGATACCAAATATGTCAAAACTTTAAATTGCGTGTGTCTGTGAAAGGGCGACAAACTGCAATACCCAAAATTTTCCAAAGGAAAGGGGAAGATGACTTATAATAATTTCTATTGCAGAGCCTTAATCACTTCTGATAGAGAACATGAAGCTGGCTCTGGCTAGATCTGAGTTTGTTTACATTATGTTACTGCCATGCTGTAATTCTATGGTCACAGGTAAAGGGTTAAATAGATCTTTTATTAGTAGCTACACCAGCATTTTTAGATAAAGTACTTTTTAACACTGTTTAACCTGGCCTGTTTATACCATAATGACAGCATTTAAGGGAGCAGGGTTCTACTAGACACCTCTAGACACTAAATTGAATAAATGAACTATAGAAAGAAAAATTCATAGGATATGTTAAGACTAGCAGAAGACTCACAGAGGCCTGATTTACACCTATGCATTTTTAGTGATTTTTGCATTTTGCAGATTTGCACTACAGTTGGTGTTCCATAGGAAACCATGTTAAATCTGCAAATCTGAAAAATGCAATAAGCACTAAAAATGCATAGGTGTGAATCAGGCCTTAAATTCACACTAAAGGAAAATAGTAGCTAATCATTAGCAACTGTTATTTGGAGATGAGTGATGTGATTTTGGTGAGCTTGAAATTTTGTCAAAATGAACAGTATTGCATGTTCACCAACATTTTGCCAAAAATGGACAATTAAAAATGTTCCCATTTAGGCTGGATTCACACCTATGCATTTTTAGTGCTTTTTGCATTTTGCATATTTGCAGCACAGAACATGTTCCATAGGAAACCATGTTAAATGGACTGTAGTGCAAATCTGCAAAATGCAGAAAGCACTAAAACTGCATAGGTGCGAATCCAGCCTTAAAGTTCAGAGGCCTACAGTGCTGCTAACTTTTAGGTCTGTTTTTTGTTCAATAAAGACCATGCCCTTTCTCTGTATTACATGACTTTGTTTATCAACAAAGTCATATCACGCCATTTCACAATGCAACATGGTCTTGTTGATAAACAAACCATGAGATTAAAATTGAATAGCTAATAATGATCAATAGGTCATTCAGAAAATACATAATTATTACATGGCTCCATTATTAAATTAATGAACAGATAGAGCAAATGGCATACTTGTCAAATTACTAAACGAAAAGATAATATTTGTGTGCTTGCAAAAAAACTGTAAACCTTAGTGACAAAAAACGAAGTAAAAGAAATACAATAAAAAATCAATTAGATTGAATGTTCAGCAGCATCTAAATCACCAATCCGAGTTGGATGTGTAACAAGCTCCAACCAAACAATAAAAAGTCTGCTAGGTATAAGTTAATAAATCACATAACAGACACAATAAAAGTGCACTAAAAGTGAACTCATCATAAACTGACATACCTGTGCAAATAAAGTCCATATAAAATGTGCAAACACTTAGCAAAATTTTTTTTACTAAAAAATATATATACAAGGTGCAAAAGGTGATCACATTTTCTAAACTTCAATAGACTTCAGTCCCTCTTTCTTTGCCGTGAAGGAATGATAATGTGCACCATAGAAAAAAGAATGCTCCCAAAACGTCCCAGCGGGATATGAGGCTCCTAACCCCAGATGACGCTGGTTACAGAGACAGGCTGAGTTTGAAGGGCCTCACACGTGACGTTATTCCGCAAGTCGGCCTGACAGCTTGGACCTGTTGGTTGTTTCTAATACATATAATGTGAACAAAGCTGCGCTAATACAGTGAATTGAAACCACTATATTGTAGGGAATTAAACAATAAACATGTGACCCAATATCATATATTATGACAAATATGATAAGTGCTCTGAATGAAAGTCTTTTAAGGAATTGGTGAAAAAAACAAATAAGGAAATCCAAGATTAGTGTATAGATGACACGCTTGAGGGGGACGACAGAAAAGAATCCCAATCAATCACCACAACAACGACGTGATCCACCACCACATAGATAACCTGCTTACCAGAAGCAGGCTAAACACCAGCCTGTAGGATGTTATTACAGATCCAGCCGCACTCCACCAACCAGGATAGGTATGTAGACTAGGAGTACTCCAATACTCAAGGGGATTATACTCCAACCGTGTCCCAAAACTATATAAGAGACATTCGATAGTGTAATACAGTACCATACACGTTTTTTTATTGATTAAAATTGCACTTACAGTGTAAAAGGATTAAGACAGCCTCCAAGTAAAAAGGGGGCGTCTATCGGATAAAAAGCCGGCCGGCCTGCAATCGCCTGTCCACTTGCAATGACGTCAGCACGTAACCCTCCCGACGTACGTTTTGTCTCAGATAGACGTCGTCACTGGGGAACGGACGACGCACTGACGCATCGCAATGAATACAACACGGAACCACGCCTCGATGTGAGTCTCCTGGACGCAGAACCATGTTGCTTACAGGCAAAAATGGCCATACCTAACGAAACTAATAAAACGGAGGACAGAGATCTAAAACTAGGACTAATATGAGGAGGTACAGTAATTAAATTCCAAGATGCATAATACATAGCACCTAGAAAGAAGCAGCAAAGCTTTAGCCATACTATGCCGTATATAGGCAAGAAGCACCGGGCGGATAAACTCAATATACCCATGAGCCTGCTAGGCACAAAACATCCGTGGGGGTTCATACTCATTAATTCCTGAGGCAAATGTACCAGAAATTTGAACCGGAAATTGGCAACTAGGAAAATGTGCTATTCTAATGTAATAAAAATCCATGGGGATACCACCAGAGACTCCCATCAAGTGCACATAGTGACTGCTCTTACATAATAATGGTTGCGGATATAGGTAACCCAATCACAGAACCAGTTATATGGAACTTATTTGTTAGACCTAAATACCATATACTTACATATTATTTCTAATTATATATAACTACATAATTAAAATAAATAGGAATGATGAAAAATATTGTTAAAACTAATCACCATATTATGTGATTACACATGTGAATCACTCAAAAATTAATAATAAATCATAATTTATGAAATTACATCACACCAAGAAATTACCAAAAACACAAAAATATATATAAAAAAAATATATATAAAAAACCTAAAAAATTATTTAAAAATGATATAAATGAATATAACGTGAAATATAATTAAGAACTATTTTACATGAATGTGAGATAT
The DNA here is from genome assembly GCA_029206835.1 of Rana muscosa. Classification (NCBI taxonomy): domain Eukaryota; kingdom Metazoa; phylum Chordata; class Amphibia; order Anura; family Ranidae; genus Rana; species Rana muscosa. The sequence goes on from CM055122.1 coordinate 1,174,968,254, forward strand.
ATTAAGGAATCTATATAAGAAATATATAAGTCACCATGATTAAGTAGACAGTTCCCCAAATGAACCCTAGATGGCTCACCATTAAGAATTATCTACAAAGGCATTAAGTTTAGGGATGAGCTCCGTGTTCTAGTCGAACCCATGTTCGACTCGAACATAGCCTGTTCGGTTGTTCACCAAATTGCGAACATTATGGGCCGTTCGTGCCAAATTCGAGTGGCGCGTCACGGCCCATAATTCACTGCGCCATCGCAGTGCATTGCTGGCTGATGATTGGCCAAGCATGCATGTGATTTGTGATTTGGCCAATCACAGCACGGCTTTGGCCAATTATGTCTCAGGGGGTTTAGTACACGCCCCACACTATATAAGGCCGTCTGCGTGGCAGCCTTGTGTAGTGTGTTGCGGCAGTGGTTAAAGACAGAGAGAGAGAGAGATAGTGTCATTTAATTTGAGTTAGATAGAGCAGGCAGGCGAGTCAGTTAGCTGAAGTTACAGTGTGTAGAGGATATATATGCATCCTAGGTGTTGTATATATATTTATACACTGTATTCAGTTTAGCTAGATCCGTTCCTGTTATTCTTTATACTGTGACAGGCAGGCAGGTGATTGTGCCAGCTGCAGTCAGTGTTTCACTTAGTGTACTGTGTGCTTTGCATAGCGTTCACCTAAAGCTTACCTGAATACAGTTTTTTTTTTGTTTATTATCTTTTTTATAAATTTTCCAACAACATATAACACACATTACAATACATAAAACACATATACAGTCTCAATATTTCCTATTACAGAAAAAATAAAAAAAGAGTAATAATGATATTAATAATAATAATCAATAGTCTACACTCCCATATAAAAAGCCCAGCCATGAAGCCCCACATTCCATAGTGACTAGGGGAGTCAGGGCTGGGCGGGAGAGAGGAAGAAGAGTGCATAAGAGAGAAAGAAAAAGGAGGAAAAGAGGGAGAGATGGGGAGAAGGAGAGGGAGAGAGAAAAAAAAAAGGAGGGGAAGATTTGAGGGAGGGGGAGAGGATGGGGGAATAAAGTCCCCCCTACTCTCCTCCAGGTATATTATGTGGAAGTATTCTAGTGTTGGTGCCCTTTAAGGTGAGAGTACATAATAAGAAGTGAAAAAAAGTGATTCCAAAAACTACAACAAACTGAAAAACAAGTGTTAAAATCTGAAAGTAAACTATATAGAGGACTGGGGGATAAGTTTGCGGGTGGCGTATTGATGGAGTGACAAAACATGTATATAGAGAGAAAAAAAAATGAAAGGGAAAAGTGACCTCACCTGAGTGTAAGAAAAAAAAAAAGGGGGGGGGGAGGAAAAAATCCCCCTTCCCTCTGTGTGTTAATTCTACGATATGTGTCTCTTATCACATAATTGGTAAACGCTAGTGCCCTGTGAGTAATTTATCCTAAGTTCATTAAGATCCATCTCTTAGTGTATCTATATATTTAAAAAAAAGGGGGGGAAGGGGAGGGAGCCCCAAGAAGAGCAGGTCTAACCCCATCTCTCACTCTCTGAAGAAGAAAGAAAAAAAAAGATGGGGGAATAGGGAGGGAAAAGAAGGAAAGGCCGGCATGCATGGTGTCCAGTAGAATATATGTCACAGTACATCTTAGTCTCTTAAGGGATAAGCCAAACAATAACCACAAGGGATCAGCCTTAAGAAATAGATAACTTATTCAATAGATATAGACTGGGTCTCAGTGGGATTGTACAAGTATCTCCCTATAGGTTGTGGTGTCCTTGAACTCTATCCACGGAGTCCAAGTTAGGGTGTGTCATTGTAAAGTGTCCTTGTTACGATGAGTGATGTCTTCCATAAGATGGACCTCTGAAATTTTTTGAAACCACTTTTTCACGGATGGAGTCTCAGGCTGACCCCAAAGGGTAGGTATAAGTGCTTTAGCCGTGTTAAGCAGATGTGGGACTAAAGAACATTTGTATTTTCTAACAGGTTCCTTGGTAGCATGGAAGAGAATGGTCCATGCATCTGCAGGGAGATTAATATTGGATATTTGTTGGACGATTCGGATAATGCTAGACCAAAAGGGGCGGATGAGTGGGCACGACCACCATATGTGAGCGTGAGTTGCTCTGTTCCCACAATTCCTCCAACACAACGGGGAGTTGGCGGGGAGCATCTGATGAAGCTTTGATGGGGTATAACCATCTGGTTAGCAGTTTGTAATTAACCTCAGCCATCTTTGATGCAATTGAAGAGATGTGAGTCAACTGTAGGACTTTATTTTTTTTGCTGTCTGAGAGGCAGGATTCCAGATCTGCCTTCCACTTAGCGAGAAAGGGAGGGTAAGTATCTCCTTGGAGCTTGATGAGTGATTTGTAGAATACCGAGATACAATGTTCAGGTGGATCCATTGACTTAAAAACTTCCTCAATACTGTTTAAGTCCTGTATCCCTCTAAGCGGCTGAGGCAAAGTTCTGAGGAAACCTTGCAGTTGGTTATATCTCCATTTGTCAAGAAACGTAATTGGCTTGGGGCCGAGAATTTCCTTAAGAGGCTTGAGAGCATTTGCTCGAAGAACCTGATGTAGTAGGAGGGGTCCTTCTGGTGACCATGTCCTATATCCGGGGTCTAATAGACGAGGTAAAAAATAATCGTGGTCCAGAAGCGGTATCAGAGGAGAAGCATATGACCACGAGAGCTTCCTATGTAGGGCATCCCATACATCAAGGGTGGAAGTGGTTAAAGTGGAGGCACTTGGGGCAAGATGCCTGTGTAAACGTGGCAGCCAGGGTGTAGTTGCTAGGTCTGAGTTACTTAGAGCATGTTTTAAACTCACCCAAAGTTTGGAATTAGCGGCATATTTCCATTCGGAAATTCTAGATAGAATCACTGCATTATAATAAGCCTTAAAATTTGGAAGGGCCAGTCCCCCAGCATCCTTGGAGCGAAATAGTACTTCCTTGGATACTCTGGGGTGACTGTTCCTCCAAATGAAGCGGGAGACCATGGTCTGTAATAGGGAAAAAAACCCTATGGGCACTCCCAATGGGATCATTTGAAAGAAAAAGAGAACTCTAGGCAGAATGTTAATTTTAACTATACTCACTTTACCCAGCCATGAGTGTGTCAGCGTTTTCCACTTTTGTAGATCCTTTCTAATATTATTCAATAATGGGATGTAGTTATATTTAAAAAGGGACTGAATATGAGGCGTAAGATTCACTCCCAGATATTTCATGCTTCGTTGAACCCATCTAAAAGGGAAGAGGGGTTTTAAACTTTCCACCTCCCTTCCAGGTAGATTAATATTTAAAATTTCTGACTAGGGATGGGCCCGGTGCTCGATTCGAACCCATGTTCGAATCGAGCATCGGGCGTTCGCTCGCTCGTCGAGCCCAGAACTATTTGGGCCGTTCGCATCACATTCGTGTGATGCGAGCGGCCCCGCAATGCATTGCGGCCGGCGCGGCCGGCGCAGTGCATTGCTGGCTGATGATTGGCCAAGCATGCACTGTGACCCCGCATGCTTGGCCAATCACAGCGCCCGAAACTCGGAGAGCAATAATTGGCTACAGGCAGGACGGCTGTAGCCAATTACAGCTCAGGGGCTTTAGTACACGCCCCACCATTTAAAAGGCCGCCACGCCATCGGCCCCGGTCACATGAGTTCCGGCTTTAGGAGAGATTAGTCTGCTGATTCTGTCTTTGCTTGATACTGAAAGATTTGCTCTTCTTTGCTAAACCATTGGCTATTTCTTTGCTAAACCATTGCTACCTAAGTCATTGATCGTTCATTGCTGCTGATTGCACAGTTAGTGTGTTATTAGCTGCTGCTGGGGATTAGTCTGGTGCGTGCTTACTGTTAGTACAGTATTGCAGTAGTACCAACCGCAGTGCTGTTAGCACAGCATTGCACCCCAACAGCACCCATAGGACTTCTAGTGTGTTAGTGGCAGCAAACAGAGCTCCTATATTTTCTTCTCAGCAGCACCCATAGGACTTCTAGTGTGTTAGTGGCAGCAAACAGAGCTCCTATATTTTCTTCTCAGCAGCACCCATAGGACTTCTAGTGTGTTAGTGGCAGCAAACAGAGCTCCTATATTTTCTTCTCAGCAGCACCCATAGGACTTCTAGTGTGTTAGTGGCAGCAAACAGAGCTCCTATATTTTCTTCTCAGCAGCACCCATAGGACTTCTAGTGTGTTAGTGGCAGCAAACAGAGCTCCTATATTTTCTTCTCAGCAGCACCCATAGGACTTCTAGTGTGTTAGTGGCAGCAAACAGAGCTCCTATATTTTCTTCTCAGCAGCACCCATAGGACTTCTAGTGTGTTAGTGGCAGCAAACAGAGCTCCTATATTTTCTTCTCAGCAGCACCCATAGGACTTCTAGTGTGTTAGTAGCATCAAACAGAGCTCCTATATTTTCTTCTCAGCAGCACCCATAGGACTTCTAGTGTGTTAGTGGCAGCAAACAGAGCTCCTATATTTTCTTCTCAGCAGCACCCATAGGACTTCTAGTGTGTTAGTGGCAGCAAACAGAGCTCCTATATTTTCTTCTCAGCAGCACCCATAGGACTTCTAGTGTGTTAGTGGCAGCAAACAGAGCTCCTATATTTTCTTCTCAGCAGCACCCATAGGACTTCTAGTGTGTTAGTGGCATCACACAGAGCTCCTATATTTTCTTCTCAGCAGCACCCATAGGACTTCTAGTGTGTTAGTGGCAGCAAACAGAGCTCCTATATTTTCTTCTCAGCAGCACCCATAGGACTTCTAGTGTGTTAGTGGCAGCAAACAGAGCTCCTATATTTTCTTCTCAGCAGCACCCATAGGACTTCTAGTGTGTTAGTGGCAGCAAACAGAGCTCCTATATTTTCTTCTCAGCAGCACCCATAGGACTTCTAGTGTGTTAGTGGCATCACACAGAGCTCCTATATTTTCTTCTCAGCAGCACCCATAGGACTTCTAGTGTGTTAGTGGCAGCAAACAGAGCTCCTATATTTTCTTCTCAGCAGCACCCATAGGACTTCTAGTGTGTTAGTGGCATCACACAGAGCTCCTATATTTTCTTCTCAGCAGCACCCATAGGACTTCTAGTGTGTTAGTGGCAGCAAACAGAGCTCCTATATTTTCTTCTCAGCAGCACCCATAGGACTTCTAGTGTGTTAGTGGCAGCAAACAGAGCTCCTATATTTTCTTCTCAGCAGCACCCATAGGACTTCTAGTGTGTTAGTGGCAGCAAACAGAGCTCCTATATTTTCTTCTCAGCAGCACCCATAGGACTTCTAGTGTGTTAGTGGCATCACACAGAGCTCCTATATTTTCTTCTCAGCAGCACCCATAGGACTTCTAGTTTGTTAGTGGCAGCAAACAGAGCTCCTATATTTTCTTCTCAGCAGCACCCATAGGACTTCTAGTGTGTTAGTGGCAGCAAACAGAGCTCCTATATTTTCTTCTCAGCAGCACCCATAGGACTTCTAGTGTGTTAGTGGCAGCAAACAGAGCTCCTATATTTTCTTCTCAGCAGCACCCATAGGACTTCTAGTGTGTTAGTGGCAGCAAACAGAGCTCCTATATTTTCTTCTCAGCAGCACCCATAGGACTTCTAGTGTGTTAGTGGCAGCAAACAGAGCTCCTATATTTTCTTCTCAGCAGCACCCATAGGACTTCTAGTGTGTTAGTGGCATCACACAGAGCTCCTATATTTTCTTCTCAGCAGCACCCATAGGACTTCTAGTGTGTTAGTGGCAGCAAACAGAGCTCCTATATTTTCTTCTCAGCAGCACCCATAGGACTTCTAGTGTGTTAGTGGCAGCAAACAGAGCTCCTATATTTTCTTCTCAGCAGCACCCATAGGACTTCTAGTGTGTTAGTGGCAGCAAACAGAGCTCCTATATTTTCTTCTCAGCAGCACCCATAGGACTTCTAGTGTGTTAGTGGCATCACACAGAGCTCCTATATTTTCTTCTCAGCAGCACCCATAGGACTTCTAGTGTGTTAGTGGCAGCAAACAGAGCTCCTATATTTTCTTCTCAGCAGCACCCATAGGACTTCTAGTGTGTTAGTGGCAGCAAACAGAGCTCCTATATTTTCTTCTCAGCAGCACCCATAGGACTTCTAGTGTGTTAGTGGCAGCAAACAGAGCTCCTATATTTTCTTCTCAGCAGCACCCATAGGACTTCTAGTGTGTTAGTGGCAGCAAACAGAGCTCCTATATTTTCTTCTCAGCAGCACCCATAGGACTTCTAGTGTGTTAGTGGCAGCAAACAGAGCTCCTATATTTTCTTGTCAGCAGCACACATAGTACCTATAGTGTGTTAGTGTCAGCACCCATAGGACCTACAGTGTGTTGTGAGCACACATAGGAGTTCTATTTTTTATACTATATACACTACCGACTACAATGGCTGGAAGACCGCCAAGGAGAGGCAGAGCGTGCCGAGGCAAGAACACAGGGCAGGCAGGCTCTGTTTCTAGAGACAACAGTGCTGGCCGTGGACGTGGTCGTGCATCGTCATCAGCACGTGGCCATGGGACACGCTTGTCTTTGTTTTCGGCAGCTGGACATGTGGAGCCGCATCATGCCGAAGGCTTGGTAGAATGGATGACCAAGCCCTCCTCATCCTCCTCATCCTCTCTCACCCAGGCTCAGGGTACTGGCAGAGCAGCTGCCAACGCGTACTCAATGGCATCATCAGCCACCCCTTCCCTAGACCCACCATGTCCTCCTGAGGAGTCCCCCGAACTGTTTGAGCACAGTGTTGGGTACATGCTCCAGGAGGATGCCCAACGATTCGAAGGCTCGGATGATGATACCCAGCTTGAGGAAGTCAGTAGTGTGCGCGCAGAGAGAGGGGATGCTGAAGGACAGCAATCTGGCAGTAGTGTTCCACCAGCTGCAGCTTACTGCCAGGTTTGCTCTAGTGGTGAAGAGGGAGGGGATGATGAGGTCACTGACTCCACGTGGGTGCCTGAAGGGAGAGAGGAGGAGGAGGAGGAGGATGCAGCGTCACATGTCCAACGAGGCAGGATGCCCCCTGGAGGCCAGCTAGAGGCCAGCACAGCAACTGTACCACACCGCAGAGCTCCGCCTGTGCAGGGCGCTGCCTCTGCACGTTATCACAAAAGTTCTTTGGTGTGGGCCTTTTTTGAGACGAGTGCATCAGATCGCACCACTGCTATTTGCAATATTTGTCTCAAGCGTATCTCGCGTGGCCAAAACATCAGCCGCTTGGGCACCACAAGCATGAGCAGACATATGTCGACCTGCCATGCAGCTCGTTGGCAAGCACACATAAAAGACCCACACCAAAGAACAAAGCGGACCTCTCCTTGCTCCTCATCAGCTGGGATCTCCATCCCCACTATATCTTCAGTCCTCTCTGAAAGCTGCTCTGAGAGGACTGAAGGTGTAGAATTAGGTGTGTCACAACCAAGTACTTGCAGTACACCGACGTCCGATTGTAGCAGGCAAATTTCCCTGCCCCAGCTGCTGGACCGTCGAAAGAAGTATACTCCCAGCCATCCACATGCCCAGCGGATGAATGCTAGCTTGGCTAAATTGCTAGCACTTCAACTGCTGCCTTTTCAGTTGATAGACTCGGCCCCCTTCCGTGAGTTTGTTCAATGTGCGGTTCCTCAGTGGCAGGTTCCCAAACGCCACTTTTTCTCACGGAAGGCGATTCCGTCTCTCTACTGGCATGTGGAAGGCAATGTCCATGCCTCGCTGGACAGGGCGGTCAGCGGTAAGGTGCATATTACCGCTGACTCATGGTCCAGCAGGCATGGACAGGGACGTTATCTTTCTTTCACGGCCCATTGGGTCACTCTATTGGTAGCTGGGAGGGATGCAGGACAAGGTGCAGTAGTGTTGGAGGTTGTTCCGCCACCACGCCTCCAAAATGCTACTACTGGTTGTGACACACCTCTCTCCTCCACCCCCTCCTCTTCTTCTTCCTCCATGTCCTCTTCGAGTGCTCTGTCCTCGGAACCAGTGGTGCTCCGTAGGCGTACAAGGGGCTACGCGAGTACGCAGGCAAAAAGATGCCATGCCGTGCTTGCGCTGGTGTGTTTGGGGGACAGGAGCCACACTGGGCCAGAGGTTCTGGCAGCTCTGCAGGGGCAGGCCGAGAGGTGGTTGACGCCACGCCAGCTTAAGCCAGGAATGGTCGTTTCTGATAATGGCACCAACCTCCTCTCCGCCCTGCGACAGGGGCAGCTCACCCATGTGCCCTGTATGGCTCACGTCCTCAACCTGGTGGTGCAGCGGTTCTTGGGCAGGTTCCCAGGCTTACAGGATGTCCTGAGGCAGGCCAGGAAAGTCTGTGTGCATTTCCGCCGATCTTATAATGCCAGTGCTCGGCTGACTGAGCTGCAAAAGGAGCTGAACCTGCCCAAGAACCGCCTAATATGTGACATGCCCACCAGGTGGAACTCAACGTTGGCCATGCTGCAGCGACTGCACACGCAGCAGAGGGCCATCAATGAGTACCTTTGCGACTACGGCACCAGGACAGGGTCAGGGGAGCTTGGCTTTTTTTCCCCACGCCAGTGGAGCATGATCAGGGATGCATGCACTGTCCTCTCACCATTTGAGGAGGCCACGAGGATGGTGAGCAGTGACAGTGCATGCATCAGTGACACTGTACCTCTTGTCCACCTGTTGGAGCATACGCTGCGTGGGATAATGGACAGGGCACTTGAGGCAGAACAGAGGCAGGAAGAGGAGGACTTCCTTGTCTCTCAAGGCCCCCTTTATCCAGACAATGTTCCTTCTGTCCCACCCATCACACAGGAAGAGGAGGAGGAGGAGGAGGAGGAGGAGGATTGTGTGAGCATGGAGGTGGAGCCTGGCACTCAGCATCAGCAGCAGCAGTCTTTTAGGGATGATGTACAGTCCCAACAAACCAGTGGACTTGTACGTGGCTGGGAGGAGGTGGCTGGCGATCATGTCATCCTCAGTGACCCAGAAGACTCCGGACCGAATGCCTCAGCTAACCTACGCTGCATGGCCTCCCTGATCCTGCAAAGCCTGCGGAAGGATCCTCGTGTTCTTCGGATCAAGGAGAGTGACCATTACTGGCTGGCCACTCTCCTTGATCCACGGTACAAGGGTAAGGTTGCGGACCTTATCTTGCCGTCGCAGAGGGAGCAGAGGATGAGACATCTCAGGGAGGCCTTGCAGAAAGGTCTGTGCAACGCGTTCCCAGAAACTGGGAGGTTACAAACTCCTGGTCCTGGACGACGTTGCTGAGGCTTCGGTCAGTAGCAGAAGGAGCGGTGGGGAAGGTGGACGTCTGACCGATGCGTTCAGACAATTTTTTAGTCCGCAGCCCCAAGGTATGATCGGTTCCAGCAACCATCGCCAGCGTCTGATATACATGGTGCAGGAATACCTAGGGGCAAGGTCAGACTTGGACACCTTTCCCACCGAAAATCCTCTGGCTTACTGGGTCCTGAGGATGGATCACTGGCCAGAGCTTGCACAGTATGCAATTGAGCTACTGGCCTGTCCTGCATCCAGCGTTCTTTCCGAACGCACATTCAGTGCTGCTGGAGGATTTGTCACCGATCATAGGGTGCGCCTGTCCACCGACTCGGTTGATCGACTGACCTTCATAAAAATGAATCAGTCTTGGATCACCACCAGCTACCAGACACCTGAAGCGGATATAACGGAATAATTTATAATGTCACATCCCTTCAAGACTGCCTATGCTGATGCTGAGTGACTGTCCTGTTATGTTCACTGACTATCCTCTTCCTCCTCCTCAATGATCCATGCCACCACACCAGTGCCTAAGGCACAATTTTTCAGCCCCTGTATAACAGGGGCGTGTAATTACAATTTTTTAAAAAGATGCTTCGCAACAGGTGTGACTGCTGTGCTCAGAGTACAGTATCTGTGAGGGGTTGCAGTGTTGTGGCACCAGCACCAGTGCCTAAGGCACAATTTTTCAGCCCCTGTTGGGGCGTGTAATTACAATTTTTAGGCAATGCTTTGCAACAGGTCTCATTGCTGTGCTCAGAGTACAGTATCTGTGAGGGGTTGCAGTGTTGTGGCACCAGCACCAGTGCCTAAGGCACAATTTTTCAGCCCCTGTATAACAGGGGCGTGTAATTAATTTTTTTTAAAAAGATGCTTCGCAACAGGTGTGACTGCTGTGCTCAGAGTACAGTATCTGTGAGGGGTTGCAGTGTTGTGGCACCAGCACCAGTGCCTAAGGCACAATTTTTCAGCCCCTGTTGGGGCGTGTAATTACAATTTTTAGGCAATGCTTTGCAACAGGTCTCATTGCTGTGCTCAGAGTACAGTATCTGTGAGGGGTTGCAGTGTTGTGGCACCAGCACCAGTGCCTAAGGCACAATTTTTCAGCCCCTGTATAACAGGGGCGTGTAATTACAATTTTTTAAAAAGATGCTTCGCAACAGGTGTGACTGCTGTGCTCCAAGTACAGTATCTGTGAGGGGTTGCAGTGTTGTGGCACCAGCACCAATGCCTAAGGCACAATTTTTCAGCCCCTGTTTAACAGGGGCGTGTAATTACAAATCTTGATCTAATAGTTCACAGCAGGGCCCATTCCTGCGCCCACCAAGAGTAACTATGAGGGCCTACAGTCTTGTGGCAACACCGTCCACCACCACCACCACCACCAAAGGCCCAATTTTTCTGCCCTGTTCAACAGGTGCATGCAATTACAAATCTTGATCTAATAACTCACAGCAGGGCCCATTCCTGCACCCACCAAGAGTAACTGTGAGGGCTTACAGTCTTGTGGCAACACCGTCCACCACCACCACCACCACCACCAAAGGCCCAATTTTTCTGCCCGGTTCAACAGGTGCATGCAAGTACAAATCTTGATCTATTAACTCACAGCAGGGCCCATTCCTGTGCCCACCAGTCTTGTGGCTACACCAACATCTAATAGGGCAAATTTCTGCAGAGTATATACGGCAGGCCCCTACTTTCAAACATCCAACTTACAAACGACTCCTACTTGCAAACGGCAAGAGAAAACAGGAAGTGAGAGGAAATCTACCCCTAGGAAGGAAAATTCTATCCTGTTAGATTTAATTTGGGAAAAAGGTATCTCCTCTCTACTGATGCTTTATCACCAATCCTTGTTTCAATTAAAACCCCACTTTTCCAAAAACATTTGTCATTGGGACGGAAAGTGAGGTGACATGTTCTGAACAGATGTGCAAAGACAGCAAATGTTACAGGGGTGATAACCCCTCCCTATGTTCTCCAAAAAGCTTAAAAATTGATTTTTTTGGGGATGTAGCTACACTTCATAATGTACCTGTTCAGATTCTACTTAAGAACAAACCTACAGTCCATGTCTTGTTTGCACCACCTATATACTGCTGTTCAGAGTATATAGGGTTGTAGGTATAGGGTTTTATTTTGGGTGCGGGGTCCCCCTTAGTATCCATACAAGACCCAAAGGGGCTGGGGTGGGGGGGGGGGGTGATGGGGTAGCCATGCCATTTTTCTCAAGGATTTTCAGCCATATGGCGGCCAGGACAAGACATGACATTAAAGCCGCAAGTGGTTTTAAATGGCTTCTTTTTTTCCTTTACAAATGTCATTTTGTGCAAGGACAGTTCTAAACACGGGAAACACATGCCACTTCACAGGCATACTTTAGACACCCCCCAGGTACCATATTTAAAGGAAAATTTCACTTTTTTTTTTTCACTTTATGCATCATTAAAATGACTGCTCCCGAAAAAACTTTAGTTTTTAAAATTTCTTTTTGCATTGCTATATGTCCCCTGGGGCAGGACCCGGGTCCCCAAACCTGTTTTATAACATTAACATGCATATTGGCCGTTGTAATTAGCAATTTTGATTTCGAACGTTCGCGTCCATTATAACGAATAGGGTTCGAAAATTCGCGCGAACTTTCGGTCCGTTCGAAGGTTCTGGTGCGAACCGAACCCGGGGGTGTTCGGCTCATCCCTATTTCTGACTTAGAATAGTTGATTTTGAAGTTGGAGAGTGTCTGAAAAGTAGAAAACGCTGACATTAAGTTAGGGAGCGAAATACAGGGCTGCTGGATAAAAAATCAAATATCGTCCGGATATGCCGCATATTTGTGAGTTTTATTACCTACTTGAATCCCATGTATATTTAAATTACGTCTTATGGTTGCCAGAAAGGGTTCGAGGGTAAGGGCAAATAAAAGGGGAGAAAGGGGGCAGCCCTGTCTAGTCCCATTAAATAGTTGGAATGAGTCACTCAAAATGCCGTTTATGCGAATTTGTGCCGTGGGATTGGAATAAAGGGAAGTAATGCGATAAAGCATTTTGGGTCCCAGCCCAAGATGTCGCAGGGTCAATTTTAAGTAATCCCAGTCCACCCTATCGAACGCTTTTTCAGCGTCTGTGGATATGAGTAGGGTGGGCTGGGAAGACCTTTGGGCATATTGTATAAGAGATATCGCCCGGAGAGAATTATCCTTGGCTTCTCTATGTGGCATAAAGCCCGTCTGATCTGTAGAGACCCAACTAGGTATAAGGGGGAGTAGTCTGTTAGCCATTACCTTAGAATATAATTTAATATCGACATTTAATAGGGAAATTGGCCTGTAATCCAGAGGTCTGTGAGATTGAATTGGCATAAGCCGTAAGATGGGGCATGAGAACATCACTAAATGTTTTATAGTACCGGCTAGTGTAACCGTCCGAGCCGGGGGCTTTACCTGTCGGTGAAGATTTCAGGGCTACCTGAAATTCCTCAACTGAAAGTTCAGATTCAAGTTCCCTGAGAGTCAAGTTTGAAAGTTTAGGCAAATGAGCTTCTTTTAAGTATGTGAGCATGAGGCTACGTCTCTCCTTCACAGTCAGAGACGAAGAGTCACACTGCACTTTGTACAGATCTGCATAATAATCCCTGAAAGCTTTAGCAATATGAGGAGTCGCATGGACGAAATTTCCGTTGGATAGTTTTATTTTAGGGATAAACGATCTAGTCTGTTTTTCTTTAAGGGATCTTGCTAACTGTCTGCTAGGTTTGTCCCCCCACTCATATAGTTTTTGCGAGTAACGTTGGAATTTCCGAGCTGTATCGAGATTAAGAAGATTTTTTAGTTCTTCTCGTTTCAACGTGAGAGCTTCTAGATGGGATATGTGTAAGGTGAGTTTATGTTGTTTATCAAGTTCTGTTATTTGGTGAAGGACCTGCTCAAGTTGTTGACCATGCTCTCTTTTTTTCCTTGCCCCGAGTTCAATGAATCGGCCTCTCATAGTTGCCTTGTGAGCTTCCCATACAATAGCCGGGGATGTCTCAGAAGCTTTGTTGTCTTTAAAATATTGCGATATATGAGAGGCAAACATAGAAACTTCTGTTGGGTTAGAAAGAAGAGAATCGTTAAGTTTCCAATTATTGGAGCGATGAGCCAAAGTGGGCATGGTCATACTCATCGACACAGGTGTATGGTCTGATAATGTCGCAGTACCTATGTTCGCGGATTGTAGTAGTGGGAGGTGGTGGTGGTCTAGGAAAATATTATCTATACGGGAATAGGACTGATGGGTCTTCGAAAAGTGGGAGAAATCTTTTTCTTTTGGGTGTAGGATACGCCATACGTCTATCAATTGCCGGTCTATGAGTCTCTTTTTAACAAAGGACAGGCGTTTAAAAGAAATGTTGGAGCGACCATAGGATGTATCCAAAACAGGATCTAGAGGCATATTTATGTCCCCTGCCAGTATGACTAAACCCTCAGCAAAGTGTGATAGGTCAGTAAGAATTTGAGAAAAAAAAGTAGGTTGATTTTGGTTCGGGCAGTATACGTTTGCTAGAGTACATTGAGTGCTACCTAGAAAGCCCTTTAAAAAGAGAAAACGACCATGGTCATCCGCTTGCATATCTAAAAGACGAAAGGGTACACTACCACTGAAACCAATGGCCACACCTTTAGCTTTATTCGTATCTGAGAGGCTATAGTACTACTGGGGAAAGTAAGGCGAGGTCAATTTGACCTGTGTAGTATGGGTTAAATGTGTTTCCTGAAGAAACACAATAGAGGAGGCAAGTTTCCGTAATTCACGGGTGACCTGATGCCGCTTAGCCACCACATTTAAACCCCTAACATTATAGGAGGTGATTTTAAGTGTGGTCATTATCGCAGTGGAGCGTGACCCTTATACCTACATAACCATGCATGCCAGCCTTGGTGAGAGAAGTAAGATGAGAAAAAATCGGGTAAGTATTGAGAGAATAAAAAAGACAAATTTACATACACAACAACAACGTCCATCCGGACACATATGGGAAACCTTAACTTGTCACGCACATTTCTGCGGTGGTCCCTGTGGGGGGAGAGAGAATGGGCAGCTGTCCAGAACTCCCGTAGGAGAACGGATAGGAAAACCCGAGGGCTACCCGCTCTCACCACCCCCCCAAAAAAAAAAGGGGAGGGGAACGTGCCGTGTAGAAGGCACATGGGAGCATTGTGCTCCACCAGCATTCAGCTGTGCATCAGATAATGTACGAAAAGATACTTTTTGCTCCAACAATAAACAATAAACCTTTTTAGAACAAATATACTTTGACGACCGAGTCACATCTCATTAAATATAGTAGCTTACAGGGATACTCAACCAGAGAGAGAGAAGCCCATAGGCATAATCACCCTTTGCTCATCCATGTTGTTGTGCAGGACCTGACGCAGAAGAGCACCCTTTTTTAGTAGGAGATTTTTGCCAATGGGGGTCCTGAGTATGCGAGAACTTAGGAACCGTGTCATGCCAGCCTGGGAGATCCACTGGGGGCAGATTAAGGTCCTTTAAAAATTGTGACAATTCCTCGGGGAACCGGAGGGTGTGGGAGCGACCATTTTTGGTGGCAACAAGGCACGCCGGGAAACCCCATCTATAAGTAATCCCATTAGAGCGTAACTGCTCCAAAAGTGGTTTAAGGGCTCTGCGGCGATCCAAGGTTTCTTTGGACAAATCAGAGAAAATATTAAGAGTCGCTCCGTCAAAGTCAATGTTGGGGGTACTCCTCAACTTGACCATGATTGCGTTCTTATCTGTGAAGTAGTGCAGACGGCATATTACGTCTCTGGGTTGCTCAGTAGTGATGTTACGAGGCCTGAAAGCCCGATGAACTCGGTCAAAACGCAGCGGATCAGAGGGTACATTTCCCAACACTGAATTAAATATACCGCTGATCGATGGCTCCAAGTCAATATCGCCAGACGCTTCGGGCAGACCTCTAATTCACAGGTTGTTTCTGCGATTTCTGTTCTCGAGGTCCTCGAGCTTATATAGTGAGGCACGGTGAGCAAAGGCTAGCTGTGTGACAGTCTCTTGTAGTTTTCTTATGGCCGTTTCATGAGTGTCTTGTCTCTGTTCTGTGCCCTCCACCCTATCAAGAATATGCGCCATATCTGTTCTTACCCCCGTTATTTCCTTTTTTATTGATTTTTCAAGTCCATGGAACATCCCGGCTAACTCCTTTCTGATGCCGCTCAACAGAGACGACATGTCTGAGCCTGTGGGAGACTCGGGTTCTTCCATGAGGTCTGAGCAGTAAGATGATGCAGGCGAACTTTCTCTCACAGAGGTTGCTAATGAAGCGAGGGATGCGTTATGTCTCTTGCATCTAACTTGACTGCTACCTGCGCCAAGACCGGTTCCACTGGCAACCAGGAAGCGCTGTATAGAGCCAGTGACGGCTTGGTTAATCGCTGTTCCTTTACTATATTTCTTGGAAATTGTATAGCGGGTTTTGGGTGTCTTTGCTGGCATAGTTGGAGCTTCAGAGCTGAATGCTGGGTGGAGCACCCCTCAGTCTCATTCGCTTAACAACATGTGTACAGCGTAGTATAGAACATGTGGTTTATTCAGGTCCATATCAGACATACAGTCTTTCTAATCAAAGATGGTATAGTAGCAGAGGGTGGTGGCTGTAATTCTGGGCAGTAGGCAAGAAAGGAATAGCCAAATTCAAGTTTATTAGGGATTGCAAGCAGGGCTGGGTGCAGTGGGTGTAGCAAGATGGCATCCACGCTCCGGGAGTAGTTAGTTTGGCTCTCCTGACTCCACCTAGGGCCTACTGCCAACTTTTGGGAGTGCTCTGGGGGTAGATGATAGCAGGGTGGGGTGATAGATAGGCAGGAGATTTGTCTAGCGATATCCCTTACTAGCCCCCGCTTCCCCCGGCACTCACCCCTCTCAGGCCCGTGGACGTAGAGGTCGATCGGTGGCTGTAGTGGTTGTAATCGCGTCTTCCAGGGACGTATCCGGTATCTTAAACCCCCTGTTGGGCTGTTGATTGCGGCCCTCCGACCCTCTGTGTGTTCCGGGTGGGTCCGGCGGCTTTCCGAAGCGGTGTAGGCCGCAAGAATGAAGGCTGGAGGCCTGTAATGCCGGCCTCCACATATGTCTCTGCTGGGTGTAGCGTCGGGCTGGATGCCTCAGCAACGCTATGTAGAAGTGGGCCAGATAGCCTATACGTTTCCCCACACAGCCAGGGGATTGCTGTGTGATATTTGGCCGAGGATGGCTCTAGATTAGGCCAGATGGTGAGGAGCTCTGGCACAGCACGTCTGCTCCCTCTGACATGGATTGTAGTTCTCCACCTGAATACAGTTAGTGACTAATAGTGGTGTTCTCATAATAAAACCACAGGCAGAGAGCTGCAAGTATTTTCAGTTAGTGTACTGTGGCCTCTGCACAGTTTTCACCTAAAACTAACTGAAGACAATTGCTGCTTTTCCCATACTAATACCACAGCAGGCAGTTGATTCTGATAGCTGCATTATCAGTACAGATATATATATATATATATATATATATATATATATATATATATACCACCTTTGTGCAGCTACATCTCACTGCAGGCCATTAGTATGTCTGGAAGGCAAACAAGGAGAGGCAGACAGTCACGAGGCAATTAAAGAGGGCAAGCAGGCTCTGTGTCTAGAGGCAACAGTGCTGGTCGTGGACACGGTGCATCCTTATCAGCATGTGGCCGTGGGACACTCTTGTCCTTCTTTTCGGCAGCTGGCCATGTTGAGCCGCAACATGCCCAAGACTTGGTAGAGTGGATGACCAAGCCGTCCTCATCCTCCTCATCCTCTCTCACTCAGGCTCAGGGTACTTTGTCTGGCAAAGCAGCTGCCAAAGCGGCCTCTTCCCTTGGCTCAATGGCATCAGTCACTCCTTCCCTAGCCCCACCATGTCCTCCTGAGGAGTCCCCCGAACTGTTTGAGCACAGTGTTGGGTACATGCTCCAGGAGGATGCCCAGCATTTTGAAGGCTCCGATGATGGAACCCAGCTGGAGGAAGGCAGTAACGTGAGCCCAGAGAGAGGGGGTGCCCAACAAGGACAGCTATCTGGCAGTCATGTTCCCCCAGGTGCAGCATACTGACAGATTTGCTCCAGTGATGAGGAGGGAGGGGATGATGAGGTCACTGACTCCACGTGGGTGCCCGATAGTAAAGAGGAGGAGGAGGAGGAGGAGGCACATCTCCAATGAGGCAGGATGCCCTCTAGGGGCCAGCTTAAGGGCAGCACACCGACTGCATCACACCGCAGAGCTCTGCATGTGCAGGATAAGGGGGGTGACCTGTCCCATCCTGAAACTCTACACCGACAAGCCTCCATCCCTAAATATATATGTATATGGAAAAACCAAAAAGGGGTTGGGTTGAGACTTTGAGTGAGACCTGTGGGTGTTTGTAATAATAGGTTTGTAGCATGAAAATAACCTGAGTGTCAAAAACCCCTAGGGGTGATTCATGTTAGTGATATAAGTAAACATAATTGAGCAATATAATCAGGCATTTATGATATAAAAATACAGTCATAAAATTCAACAAAATTTGATATAATCATTCATAATACATTTATTGATAAGGAAATTGATCACTAAAACATGATATGTGACAAACAGTAAAATTCATAGCAGATAAAAAGTATATATAATTTAAACATATATGATGTATAGGGATGAGCTTCGAGTTCGAGTCAAACTCATGTTCGACTCGAACATTGCCTGTTCGCCCGTTCGCCGAACAGCGAACAAATTGGGGTGTTCGCGGCAAATTCGAAAAATCTATGGGAGAAATCTAAAGTGCTAATTATAAAGGCTTATATGCAAGTTATTGTCCTAAAAAGTGTTTGGGGACCCGGGTCCTGCCCCAGGGGACATGTATCAATGCAAAAAGAAGTTTTAAAAACGTCCGTTTTTTCGGGAGCAGTGATTTTAATAATGCTTAAAATGAAAAAATAAAAGTGAAATATTCCTTTTAATTTCGTGCCTGGGGGGTGTGTATGATATGCATGTAAAGTGGCGCATGTTTCCCGTGCTTAGAACTGTCCCTGCAAAAAATGTCATTTTTGAAAGAAAAAAAGTTAAATTATATAAAAGTTGTGGAATAGACAGTGATCAACTATTCGTGAGCACAGCCATAAATAATGGAGATCCAAGGGCCACCCAAATAATCAAACTGATAAACACAAAATGGGCGGTAATGACCTCAGATAGATTCATAGCTGACCTAAAGGAGAGGGCATCCTCAGGCGTATTTAACACCAAAGGAGGGTTGTTCACCTCTATTACAGAAGAAAATCCAAACATAGCTATGGTTAGTGGACCAAGTTCAGGAGCCATACCTAGAAGGAGTTATCCTCCCCATAATCAGGATCAGGGTTGTTTTAATTGTGGGGATCCAAACCACTGGAAATCAGAATGTCCCCAAAGAAAGGGAGCCAGGAATAACTTCCCGAGGGGAGGTAGGGGAGGCTACAGAGTGAGATCTCAACCAAGATCTCAGTATCCGCCCCGACCAAGATATGACACACAACAGCAGCCACAACATAGATCCCAGTCAGTTCCAGTACAACAGAGATCCCAGTCAGTACAAGTACACCCCCAATATAGGCAACAGCAGCAGCCATACCAAACAAGATCCCCCAGAAACACCACAGAAAAGATACAGGTACATTGGCCAGGATATCAGGACGAAAACCCCCAATAGGGATGCCCGGGGCAGTACCCATCCTTGGTGATGCATTTTTTCTCCTCACACTGGAAAACCCTGCCTCAAGTGGTTTTAAAAGTAGAAGGCAGGGTGGTCAAACTATTGCTAGACACAGGGGCATCAACCTCGTGTCTTAAGGACCCCCACTTTGAAAGTAAAGAATGCACCGAGGGATGCTCTATGGGAATAAATGGGACAAGCGTCAACCACAAAATCACACCGCCACTGCTAATAACGGACATGCAAGATAATTACCTTACTGAAATGTCCTTTGCAGTTTTACCAGACTGTCCCCTGTCCCTCATGGGAAGGGATTTCATGTCTGCATTATAAAATATTGTAAAATTTGACCAACGAGGGGGCATCATAGCCAAATCGGCTAAATGTGACCTCACTATGCCAAAAAGGAAAGACCTTTTGGGTTACTTAATGTCACTGCCAGCCATATTAGAAAACAATGACATCTGGGCAGGCACTAAAACGGAAGTAGGACACATACCCTGTACACCTTATGTGCCCACTATGCGGCCTAATACACTCCCCTATTATCAGAAACAATACCCATTGTCTACTGAAAAGGTATATGGAATACAGCCCCAAATAGAGGAATATAAAAAGTTGGGAATCCTCAGGGAAATTGTCAGTCCCTGGAATACTCCCATTAATCCAGTTAGGAAAGCGGATGGTACCTGGAGGTTGGTTCAGGATCTGAGAGGGGTAAACAAGCGTGTGATTCCTCTTCCCCCATTGGTATCTGATATTACCTACATTTTTACCAATATACCTGCAAACTCCAAGTGCTACACCGTATTGGATCTTTCAAATGCATTTTTTAGTATTGATGTTGATCCACAATTCCAACACCTATTTGCATTTGTCTGGGGAGGGGGTCAGCTGACCTGGACACGCCTCCCTCAAGGGTTTATTGATAGCCCCGCGGCTTTTAGCATAGTTTTGAAAAAAACTATGGACGATTGGACGCCCTCTGAAGGCTCCACAATCCTGTTGTACGTAGATGACCTACTTGTTTGTAGTGAGAGCAGGGCACAGTGTGAGAAGGACACAGTAAGCCTGATGAATCACCTCGCCCTAAAAGGTCACTTGGCGTCTAGGAAAAAGATCCAGTGGTGTAGGGACAGAGTTGAATATCTTGGCTGTATTATCACAGATGGGACCAGATTGATATCCCCGGCACGAGTCCAAGCTCTCCGCTCTCTCGGCCCACCAAAGGACAAAGCTGCATTGCTTTCCTTTTTAGGCTCAATCGTCTACTGTCGACAGTGGATACCTGACTGTTCTTTATGGGATTCCATTTTACGTCCTGCTACAGCTGCGGGTGCCCCTAAAATAATTGAATATACAGAGGATATGAAAGAGGCCTTCCTCGCTCTTCTGACTTCCCTCTCGCGGGCTCCTGCTTTAGGTCTCCCTTCCTATGACAAACCGTTCTCACTTTACTGTGTGGTGCGAGGGCCTACGTTTGCAGCAGTATTGGCCCAACCCCATGGGACAAACTTAAGACCAGTGGCATACCTATCAAAGAAACTGCCACTCCAGGTACAGGGAATGCCAGGATGCCTGCAAACTCTTGCAGCAAATGCAATGGCAGTTAAGGAAGCTTCTAAAATCACTCTGGGCACACCCACTATTCTCTATACCACACATTCATTAGCACAATTGTTACAAAATATGCATACCCAGCATATGACAGCCCAAAGGTCCAGTGGGTATGAAATTTTACTTCTGAATACAACACATTTGGAAGTAAAATCCTGTTCAGAAACCACTCCCACAATACGATTGCTACAGGCACTATTGCAGCTTCCATATGCTGAACCAGAAATAAACCATAATTGTAATGACAATTTACTTCAACAAACATTGCCAAGAGTGGATTTAACTGATAAACCAAACCCAGATTTCCTGGATGTATTTGTGGATGGCAGTTGTTCCAGGCCTAATGATAACACATATAAGACAGGCTATGCAGTAGTGATGCTACCTGATGTTGTGATTGAGGCTTCTCCTTTAGGGGCCAATTCAGCACAACAAGCTGAGCTCAATGCACTCATCAGAGCATGTCAACTATTTAAAGATAAAGATGTAAATATATATACTGACAGCAGATACGCTTTCGGAGTAATTTTCGATTATGCACTCATTTGGGAAAAACGAGGATTTAAAACTGCAGACAACAAACAAATTGCCAATAAGGAATTGTTCTTACCCTACTCGCAGCCCTACAGATGCCCAGAAAAATCAATGTTATAAAAGTAAAGGGACATTCATTTGACAAGTCCAAAGAAGCTCAGGGCAATGCCTTGGCAGACAGAGTTGCTAAAACAGCAGCCAATTCGGCACACGGGGCCCAGCCCTATCTAACACTGTTTGCTACAGATTTAAGTTCACCAGAATTCCCAAATACTGTGAGAATGTTACAGGACAAAGCATCAAGAGAGGACATAGCTTTCTGGGAAGGTCAGAACTTGACCAGCGTGCCAAGTGGCATCTGGTCAAGCAAGGAGGGAGTAATAGGTATACCAGAGTCAGCTGCCCCTCTTTTGATTTCTTACTTACATGGTCCAGGTCACCTAGGAAGAAAAACAGTTTTGACAATGTACAGACAGTCTTTCAGCACGGTCAATGATACACACCTCGTTGCCCAGTTGATAGATTCATGTCTTACTTGTGCACAAAACAATGTACAGTGCAAGAAGCAGGGTATACATGGAAACTTGCCCCCCCCCCTATAGGCCCCAATCCAAGATCTACAAATAGACTTTACACATATGCCAAAACAGAAAGGAAATATAAAATATCTTTTAGCTATAGCGGACAAGTTTAGTTCTTGGGTTGAGGCTATCCCAACTACAGGAGAGACAGCCAAAATAGCATCAAGAGCACTAATAAATCACTGGATTTCGAGGTATGGGTTACCAGCCAAAATCTGGTCAGACCAAGGTCCAGCTTTTACAGCTGCTCTTACCCAGGATCTTGCAAAACTCCTGGGCATTCAATGGAAATTACATATTCCATATCATCCACAAAGCGCAGGAATAGTGGAAAGAATGAACAGAAATATAAAGGATAAACTTAAAAAGGCAACAGGAGGAACCATGAAAGGGTGGATTGATTACCTCCCAGCAGTTTTGTTTCAAATTAGGACAGCCCCTAATTCTAGAACAGGATTGTCACCATTTGAAATACTTATGGGTAGGCCAGCACAGAGGAAACCTGATGAGGGAGAGGAGGTTAATCTTTATTCTTTACAGGAAGAGTACGTGAAACATCTGGTAAGTAGCCTTAGTGAAACAGAGGACAAGGTTGCTGTCACTTTCTTCCTCTCTCCACAGAGCCTACACATCCGTATATCCCAGGAGACAAAGTACTGATAAAACAACTTGCTGTCCGGAAACAACCAGGCCCTATCTTCCAAGGACCATTTGAAATTCTGAAGGTTGCCAGAACAGCCGGTCTTACAGATCAAGGACCACAATGGATCCATGCATCCAGACTAAAGACATTTCCGAAGGGAAACTGGAAGAAGGTGAAGGAGAAGACAAAGACCTCTGTTCTGGAGAGTATTCCAGAAAAGGATCCGGAAAATACTCCCTAGTGGACTATAAAAAACAAGAAACTCAGAGTTCCATACGCATAGACACTAATGGTCCAAAAGGAGGGATCACTTCGGGGAAACTTTTTCTTTTTTTCCTTAATGACCACATTGTTTATTTTAATGCTCATAATCATAGGACACTGTTGGTCAGATAATTCTAACAGAGCAAAAAGAAGTATGGAAGACAATTTTAGTGGTAAAATGCTGCTGCTTAAATTTAAATATGCTTAAAAATCAGGATATGAAAAATGTTGGATATGTAGTAAACTCCATCCTAGCACTGCTAGGATCCCCCTAATGGCAGTACCTCTAAACTTCACCCCTCTCCTAAACGGCACACCACCTGTCGTCCTTACAAATGTCACAAGAACGTTTTCAGATAATAACCTTACTTTCCAAATTATTGGTAGAAGTCATTCCCCAGACTGGTGTTTTAGGTTGGGAAACTCCACAAAGGGAGCTGAAGTATGCCAACAAGCTACAATTAACTTTTCAATGACTTCAATTGAAAGCCCTTTCTTTCACACTTCAGAACCTGCCCTAAACACCACTCTAATAAACTTTCTTAACTCCAGTTCCACTTCCACAGTAGGAAAATTATTGTCAAGTTTAACCTTTTCTGTTTTTTCTGATGAAATGATGACAATATTCAACAAACGACCTTTAGCTCTAGGAGACAGTATTTATATTTGTTGTGGAAAAAGTTGTCACCCTTGGATCCCCACTGAACCCCAAGGATGGTGTTATCTTGCATCCCTAGTCCCCATTATGGACATAGTAGGAGATAGCAAGGGAACACACCTCCTTGAAGCTAGCATGCATCCTAGGTACCCCCTCAAACACCTAAATAAAAGGGAGTTATTTTTCAAAAAAGATATGGCTTGGGCCTGGTTCCCTTCCTGGACAGGTTGGGGGATAGATTTAATGAAAAGGCTTAATAATTATACAAATATTATAGATGATGTATTGGTAAAGAATTCTGATGATATTACTAGTTTAAACATTGAAACTAGAGCAATCAGAAAACAATTAGAACTTCATGATCTTGCTATTGAAAGCATGAGTGCTGCACTCACTGGCCTGTGTGAAGTTACTGAAGACTATGAGTGCTGCACTTGGATCCAAAACACATCTGTTGAGATTCCTGATTACTATGATGTAATTGCCCAACATACCTGTAGGAAAGAGGTAAATAAATTGCAACAGGAGGCGAGGGATATTGCGAAAACATGGAGCCCCTTTGGAGTGGGAGGATTCGGGGGCACAGGTATTTTCTCATTTCTCAGACAAATGGCTATAAAAGTAGTAATGGTGTTAATCTTCATTCTACTGTTATATTTAGTATTTAAATTAATTGTCTGGATAATTGGAAAGATCACTAGTAAAAAGAGACAGAGTTCTAAGGAAATAATCTTGATGATGTCCACGGTACATACTAAACAAAAATGGTATAATGAATAATCTAATGATCTATGGGCTTCAATTCTTGAAGCCATGATCATAAGGAGGGGTTGTAAGGTATGAACCAATATGAACTAATATTCATGATTAAAGTTCTCCTTAAATATATATGTTGAAATATATGTATTAGTACAGAATATGTTTTTCTGAAGTGTAAAGCAGGATGTGACTTTTTGGTCAAGCCTATCTCCTGCATTAACTGTCAGGCATATATATTTAGGTTGAAATGTGACTTTGTGGTTAAGCTTTTTCCGGGAAAAAGCTTATCTCCTTTCTGCTTTAACTGCCAGGTTGACCACACTAACATATGGTGTTTCTTATCTTCCTGTTTCAAATGTCAGACACATGTTTAGTTTGACCGCAATTGACGTATGTTAACTGACCACTTCTGTTAGAATCTATTTTTCGTTAACTCATGATGTTTTTCCTTATTGCTGATTGGTTCACACGAGGGAGGCAACACTTCTTGCTGTGCATAAAAAGGACATATTGCCAATATATGATATATTCTTGTATACCCATTCACTTTGTATTGGTGTCTTGAATATCCGACCGGTCAGAGAGACAATTCCACAGATCCTGAGTCCAGCTCAAGCCAAGAAGGTCCAACAGAACCAAACAGAACCAGAACCTCTCAGAAGCAGTCTCTGCGAGCGGACATTTATGGTCAAATGCTCCACCCATAGGCTATAGAAGAATTCTAATTTTGGTTGACTAGTAATAATAATTAATAAATATAATTATTACTAGTCATACAACATTAGAATTCTACTATAGCTTGTGGGCGGAGCATTCAACCAGAAACGTACGATTGCAGCGTCGTACAGTTTAGCTGCTTCATCGAATCTCTTTGGAACATTCCACAAAATTAAGGTCAAATCTGTCAATTGAAGGCTGGTGTCTGTCGAATGTTCTAAGAAGATTAGACGAAGCAGCTAAACTGTACGACGCCGCAATCATACATTTCTAGTCGAATGCTCTGCCCACAAGCTAAAGTAGAATTCTATTGTTGGTTGACTAGTAATAATAATTAATAAATATAATTATTACTAGTCATACAACTAGACAGACACCATAAGCCATAAACAAAATAAATAAAAACAAATTTCGGGAGTAACTAAATAAATATATTTTTCGGACGAAAACGAAATTCCAAAACAAAATATTTCAGTGTGCACATGTCTACTCTTTACCAGGTTAACTACACTCTTTTCCTATGCAATCGGCTTGAGGAACTAGAGATTATCTCCAAGCTCACACTCTCCTGGTCAGGTAGATTGGCAGCATTTAAAATGCTCAAGTTACCTCCGTTTTTATACCTATTTAAATTGCTTCCTATTACAGTCCCTCTATCTCTCTTTACCTCCTTACAAATGACCTTGGGGCAGTTTGTGTCAAAACTTGAAGGCTAGAAGGTCTTGGTACATCCTAATTAAACACAGGTCTCTGGTGTTTTAATTAAACACAGGTCAACTTCAGGGATTATTACAATGCTAACATATTAGCACAACTCAAAAGCTGGTTAATTTCCTTGTCCATGGCATGACATTGAATCCCTACAGACTCCTGGTCATAACTTAAGCGATTGGCTTCTTAGTGCACCTCGAGTGAAAAAGTGTAATTTGCCGATCTCCCACACCATTACCGCCACAGTGGCAGCCTTTAACTATTTCCTTACCAAAGCCAATCTTTATAAATGATTCCTTCCAATCTCCATACTTCCTCTACTTATCCCTAATCTATCCTTACAAACATGGCAAGAGAGGGGCATAACAAGAGTATAAATTTAGATATCTAACAACCTCCTTAAACCATATACAATGCTACAGAAATACCTCTTTCTCCCGCCTGCAGATTATTATAAGTATACTCAAGTAACTCATTGATTATTGCACAACCCCAAACTGCACAAACATGTGCATGGAAATACTTATCAAATGCAACTGTCTCGACCAAAGTTATCACTCTATCTTACAATCTGTTGCAGGACAAAACATCCTATGGTGAAATGGTAACGAGACATGGACTTCAGTGAGTCTCAGTGGCTAACTGCCTTATATTTTAGCTATACAGCAACCCATTCCTTTAACTTGTTGCGACTTACATTAAAAGTTAATCCCTGCTGGTATATTACCCCATCCCATTTTTACACATATGCCCCAGCCAATTCACCTTCCTGCTGGAGTAACTGTGGGGGAATAGGGTCCCTTCTTTTCCTTTTTTTTTGGACTTGCAATAAGATATCACCCATCTGGGAAGATGTATTCCAACTTCTAAATGAAGTCATTGGAATCCCCATAATCCCATCTCCAGAATTTGTTCTACCGAGCATTGGCATTGACAATATTCTCTTCCAACTTCGTTACATAATCAGCCATATTCTTCTAGCAGCAAGGTTAGCTATTGTCCATTATTGGAATACCCCTCACCACATTTCCAGAAGCCATATCTTTGGTGCACACCCATGGTTCATATGAGCGCATGTTTGCTGTCTATGAAAGAAGTATGGCTTCTGCTAGGGTAAATTGGTCACAATGGCTTAGTTACTACCAACAAATGTTCTACAACCCAAACTTTTTTATTGCTCCATCTAAAGGGTTCTGCTATTTACTTACTTCTGACACTTCCATGTACCGTATACTGAAATTGTTCTCTGTTTATATATTACAATTGTGCTATAAGACTATGGAAATCTTAAATATGTGCCTTACCTATAAAGAAAATAAAAATTCTGTTTGTATCTGTTAAAACTTCAATAAAAACTTATTAAAAGTAAAAAAATAATATTTAGGTGGGAGCAGCCCCTTAAAGACAAATCTTGGAGAAAACATATGAGTGTATGGAAATACTGAATGTCTATCATTTGTGCTTTTAGTATCTAGTTCCTCTTATAGCTTCAGCTGGCTGACAAACTTTCATCTACTTAGGAACATCTGCATATAGCGATAAATCAGTGTGAATGTCACTCTGCGTGACTGGATTCTTGGAGTTGGGTATCAGATTATAGTGATTAAGCATTCAAAACTGAGACAGAGCCAACAAGTAAAGCAATGCTTTTTCTATTTTTTCCATCTTTATTTCTTTCTGGTTACAAATTAGTCTGAAAATTCAAAAGAGTTTAAATTGAATCTCTGGCATAATATCATTAAAACTTCATGTTTGCTAATGGATGCAAATGATAATGGTAACAAGCATTTTTAGTAAACACAAATCGATGTATATATTATATGTTTCAGGGTCTTAACTGGATCATAGCCAATAAAACTGTTTACTTGTTCTTTAAAATGTGGATTCACTATCATTTAACATATACTGTATATATCAGTAGATGTGATGGCTGTATTAGGCTTTTTAGGCATTCTATCTTCTATTTTTATCTGGTGATCCAGCCAGCAAGTCTGTTCTTTTTCATAAGCTCAAGCTGTCCAGCAGAATGTATCAGTTTACTTGGATGAGAAAAGCCACTTAACACTGGCAGATGTGGTAAAAATGATCAGCTGTTGGGGGCGTGGCTCAGCCGCAGGAGAAGATGGCCACTTAATCCCCAGGCTCTGCTCCTCCACACTCCCATCCAGTTTTACCAGCCTGTATAAAGCCGCTCTCTGCCCTCCATCTGTGCCACCTGCCAGTCTATGTCCCAAAAAAAATACCAGCTAAAGGGATCTCGCCGCCTGCTGGATTTCTACTTGCGGTCCCCGCATTACACCAGCCAAGATGGCGCCGGTCGGGAATGAGGAGACTTGGGGCAGCTGCCCGAACAACCAGCAACAACTGTACCCTCGAAGAACCGATTCCCTCACCAGGAAACAGAGGTAAGCGCTCTGATGACTCCCCCAACTTGTCTCCTACTAAGCAGCCTTCAGTGAAGAAGCACACTGAGGCTGGGTCCTGTAGTCTCACAGCACTGGCTACATTTCCCATTACTGACAACCCAGCCTCTGAGCACTCCCTCAAATCCATGTTGCTCACCCTGCAGGCTGATCTCCAATGTAGGTTTAACATACTGTATCTATTAAACATTTACATGAAAAAGTCACTTCCCTGGAGGAATGCACTGATCATATTAAACAGCACCTCTATGACGCCACCAAAGCCCACAATGCCATTGTAGACATTCAGGATAATCAAGCTGCAACCATACACATGCCTAAAAGTTGCAGATTTGAAGTACTGCTCCAGGCATGGCTTTTAACATTTTTTACAAATAAATATTTGAAAATTGTGGCGTGCATTTGTATTCAGCCCCCTTTACTCTGATACCCCTAACTAAACTCTAGTACAACCAATTGCCTTCAGAAGTCACCTAATTAGTAAATAGATTCCACCTGTGTGTAATTTACTCTCAGTATAAATACATCTGTTCTGTAAAACCCTCAGAGGTTTGTTAGAGAACCTTAGTGAACAAACAGCATCATGAAGGCCAAGGAACACACCAGACAGGTCAGGGATGAAGTTGTGGAGACGTTTAAAGCAGGGTTAGGTTATAAAAGAACTATCCCAAGCTTTGAACATCTCACGGAAAACACTGTTCAATCCATCATCTGAAAATGGAAAGAGTATGGCATAACTGCAAACCTACCAAGACATGGCCATCCACCTAAACTGACAGGCCGGGCAAGGAGAGCATTAATCAGAGATGCAGCAAAGAGGCCCATGGTAACTCTGGAGGAGCTGCAGAGATCCACAGCTCAGGTGGTAGAATCTGTCCACAGGACAACTATTAGTTGTGCACTCCACAAATCTGGTCTTTATGGAAGAGTGGCAAGAAGAAAGCCATTGTTGAAAGAAAGCCATAAGAAGTCCTGTTTGCAGTTTGCGAGATGCCATGTGGGGGACACAGAAAACATGTGTAAAAAGGTGCTCTGGTCAGATGAGACCAAAATGTAACTTTTTGGAATGGTATGGAATTTTGGGGAGGACCCCACGCCATTTTTTTTTTTACATTTTGGTGCGGGGTTCCCCTTAATATCCATACCAGACCTGAAGGGCTGATATGGAATTCGGGGGAGACCCCCACGCTTTTTTTTGGTTCAGGTTTCCCCTTAATATTCATACCAGACCCAAAGGGCCTGGTATGAATCATGGCCCTGGACTGTGGGGGGAACCCCAGCCATTTTTTTCAATGACTTTGATCTGTATTGCTGGGACCCGACAATTCATGAATAGCCGCGAGTAGTTTTAAATGATTTTTTTCCTTTAGAAATTACATTTTGTGCAGGGACAGTTCTAAACACGGGAAACATGCGCTACTTTACAGGCATACTATACACACCCCCAGGTACGAAATTTAAAGGAATATTTCACTTTTATTGTTTCGCTTTAAGCATGAATAAAATCACTGCTCCTGAAAAAACTGCAGTTTTTAAAACTTTGTTTTGCATTGATACATGTCCCCTGGGGCAGGACCCAGGTCCCCAAACACTTTTTATGACAATAACTTGCATATTAACCTTTAAAATTAGCACTTTTGATTTTTCATGTTCGTGTCCCATAGACTTTAACGGTGTTCGAACAAATTTTTTGCCTGTTCGCATGTTCTGGTGCGAACCGAACCGAGGGGTGTTCGGCTACTCTACAACCTTGCTCTCTCTCCCTCTGAGCCTCAACCTTCCCCTCCAACAAATACAATTCTTCCTATTTCCCCTCCAACTCCCTTCCATCTCCCAAGAGCAACTAGAATCCCGCTTCCAACCATTTTCCCACCAAGAGATCACTGAAGCCATCAATGGTCTCCCGTTCCATAAAGCCCTAGGACCGGTTTCTTAATGACCATTATAAAACCTACGCAGCCCAAATCACACCTCATCTATGTAATACCTTCAACAATTTTCTAACTACTGAAGAGATCCCGTCCGAATCTCTAGAATCTGAAATAGTAATACTAACCATTCAAAAACCAGGTAAACCTTCTCATGACCCTGCCAGCTATTGCCCCATATTTTTCCTAAACACAGATCTCAAACAAAATTTTACCCACTTATCTGCCTAAACTCAGCCACTCTGATCAGGGAGGCTTTATCCCTAACCGCCAAGCCTCATATGGAACTTGTAGGTTCTTAGACCTTATCCACTGGGCAGAACATCACCAAACACCTTCTCTGCTGATTTCCCTAGACGCAGAGAAGGCGTTTGACAGAGTTCACTGGCAATACCTCAAATCGGTACTTCAAAAATTTGGCATACATACATGGCCCCTTTAGGGTTGCCACCTTTTCTTCAAGTCAAACCCGAACACTTTAAAGGCGCACAGAATTTTTTTTTTATTGTATAAACCATACATATATTTTGCTATTAAATAACAATTGTAATCATATGAAGTTAATAACAAGAGTCCCCCTTTATATCAGAGTCCACAGAGTTCCCCTTTTACTTCTGAATCCGTAGAGTTCCCATTTTACTTTTTAACCTTTAAGGGGGATCTCTGCAGACTCTGATGTATGGGAGAGCTCTGGGGCCTCTGACATAAGGGATGCTTTGGGAAACCTGATTTAAGGGGGAACACTAAGAACTAATGTACGGAGATGACTCTGATGTAAGTGGACACACTGTGGCCTTTGGTGTAAAGGGGAACTCTGATATAAGGAGTGTTCTGAGAAAACTGATTTGCCTCAGTGCACTTACTCAGAGGCGAAGAGAGAGAAGGGGGGGAGACTTCAATCACAGACAGGGATGGATGGTGAGCTCACTCACCCCTTGACAGTCAGGACCTCTCAACCAGATGTATCTGAGGCTGCTGGAGTTCAAATTTCTGGCCCCAACTTTCCTTTTCTAAATGTACGAAACTAGAGATTGGAGTGTGGGCAGACACAGAGGGGTAAGGCGGGAGGAAGAGGAGCAGATTGAGCCCTCTCTCCTCTTCCATCTTTATGTGGTGGGAACTATTAGTGCTGGCTTTGGGCAGTGTGAAGGAGTGTAACAAACACTCTCAGCTTAGACAACTGCAGCTAGCAACCCTGCTTGGAAGCCATACTCCATTCTGAATAATGTGTCCGGGTTTCAGGCAGTCTGAAACGCGGACACATGATTCCAAACCCGAACTGTCCTGGTGAATCCTGGACAGGTGGCAACCCTAGGCCCCTTCCTTCACGCTATCTTAGGCCTTGATTCCACCCCCACAGATAAAGTCCTTACTTCAGATATGCTCTCCACTTTCTTCCCAATCACAAATGGAACCCATCAGGGATGTCCACTATCACACTTAATATTTGCGCTCTTAATCGAACCTTTAGCCAAAGCTATACATTCCCACACACATATTACTGGCCTAACTGTCGCTCAAGACTCCCATAAAATTGGCCTCTATGCCAATGACATAATCATCTGGCTCACCGACCCATTGAATTCCTTACCCCACCTGTTCGATCTTTTAGACCACTTTAGTCAATTATCCATGTACAAATTAAATTACTCACAATCAGCCATGTTGGGAATATCACTCTCCCCATGTCTTAAATCAGCCATAACCAAGGCCCCCCTTCTCCTGGGCCCCCAATTCAGGCATGACATATTTGGGCATTCATTTGACTTCTCCCTCTGCTATGCGCTTCCGTACCAACTTCAAAATTTTATGTCAGCAACCTCAGG
The DNA here is from genome assembly GCA_029206835.1 of Rana muscosa. Taxonomy (NCBI): domain Eukaryota; kingdom Metazoa; phylum Chordata; class Amphibia; order Anura; family Ranidae; genus Rana; species Rana muscosa. The sequence continues at coordinate 1,174,999,901 of CM055122.1, forward strand.
ACATTTCTAAAAACCTGCTCTTGGTCAGAGCATCTTGGGCAGGCTGAATAGCCCTCTGCTGCGACATAAACTGTATATTTTCAGAACTCTTCCCCTCCCAATTCTACAGTCTGACCTCGCCAAACTACAGCAACTCCTCAACAAGTTTATCTGGGCATCACACAAACCCTGCATAAAAGCAGCCCTCCTTAACATCCCGAGAGCATATGCTGGTCTTCGAGTTCCAATTCTTAAAACATACCACAAAGCGACGATCCTGGACCAAGCAAAAAAATTGGTGGTCCTGGCCTCCAACTCAACCTTGGCACCAAATTGAAGCCTTTGCACTTGTTCAGCACCCCTCATCAACTTTGGCAGAAACTTGGAGGGACTACATCTGCCACACTTCTTTCTTCCGACCATTAATGCAACCATATCATCGTTGATATATATACTTCAAGTCTCCAAGGGAATTCACCAACACGCACTAACCCAACTTCCACTCTCAGCTCTGCAACTACTCTCTCTGGACCTTTTACAAAAATGGATTTCTGCAGGTATTAAAACAATGGGGGATCTATATGACCAACATCAGCTCTGAACCTTCCAACACATCTCAGAACTGTATAACATCCCCAATAAAGACTTCTTTATTTACCTAAGAATTTGCCACATCCTATCATCTTCAGCATCCTCCCCTGCTCCAGAGACATAATCACCTTTTTCAATTCGACCCCCACCAAGCCCCGGGGTATATCCTTCATCTATGACTTACTCTCAAGACCAAAGATGGAGGAGAAAACTATGGCTATGACCCACATTTAATCTCCCCTGGGAATTCAGATATCTCCCTCCTTATGGTATTTAACATTTTGTCCCTCATTCTTGTTCTCCAGAAACATCACCCATTGTGAAACATAAATGAAAATCTTCCATCGCTGAAATTATACCCCTGTAAAATTAGCTCACATATTCCCAACCCAGGGAGTGCTGGAAAAAATGTTCTATAGACATTGGAATGCCCTGTCATTTCCCCATTTTGGAGAGACTCCCCCAACCTCATGAAGGAACTGACTAATGTCTCTAATGTATTATCCCCGCAGATGGCTCTATTTGGACTAGACCTCTCATCATGGCCTTCAAAATTCCACTCAGTTGTCCCCTATGTCCTAATTGTCGCTCGTCTTTCCATTGTTTGCCTCTCAAAACATGCCTCCTCACCTACTCTAGGTATGACCATTGACATACTCAATGACCACATGAGTATGGAATTCCTTTTCATCAAAATCTTAAGCTGAACAAGTTTCATAACCAATAGCAATATTGGCAGTTGGACCCTAGAGCAACATCTTGTTCCTAATCCCTACATAGACGACAGCATATGTCAGCTCCTACCACTCAGTGTTTGGCCCTTGTTTGAAACACACTACTTAGCCTCTCCCTCTCTGGTCCAAATCGATCCATCCGGGAATGACTTCTCTAGTATTTCCATAATGGTATATGCTCCTTGATATGAACCTGCTTTTCCCCTGCTCTTCCCCTCTCCTCCCCCCCATTCTCTCTTCTATGGTACCCCTTTTTCCTCCAAAAAAATTGATACTGCATTATATACTTACTCATTTGACATTTGCATTGTACTTTTTATTTTGTTACTACTGTACATACTGTAGCTGTTTTCATATCTGTAACATTACTAGAGTGTGCCTTCCCTGCTATAGATTGCAGTATGTCTCCTTTTTGTAAACTGTTTGCCATTCTCTCATATGTTTCAATAAAAATATTGAAACAAAAAAATTATCAACTTTTTTTTATTCATACAAAGCCTCCATCCCAAAAAGAAAGAAAAGCAGTTTGCTTTAACTGATTATAAACTGTGAACTGGAGTTTGGCTTCAATTTGTTAGTGTATCAAAATATGCTAATGCATTTAACACTACCCTCACCCCCTCCCCAGTCTGACAATTCTGCTGTCTTTTGTGCATCCTGTGTTCATTCCTTCAGAGTTGTGTCTCACCAACACAGGAGGTGTGTAACTGGCCAGATCACCAGGTAAAAACAGAAGGTAAAAACCAAAGAAAAGAAAACTTATACAATCATCTAATTGGTAACCTGAAAAGTATAATATAATACACTTTTGATCTTGGGTTTTATACCACTTTAAAACAAATTGCTGTAGAAAAGAGTAAAGTATTTTAATTAGCAGTTATTTTTTTTTTATAACCCCTTGTTAAATTTTACTCAAAGATGACTGAATGAAAACTTGAGAACCCTGGTCAGAGTATACTTTCAGCAGGCTTATTTTTTTTTAAGAAAGCAACATACATTACATTTCTGGCAGAAGTAGAAGAGTAATGATGTACCAAAACTTTCTACAGCTCCTTCTATGGTTAACACTCAGCACACAGAAACTCCTCCCATGTTATAAAAATCTAATATGGACAAGGGGCTTTGTCCTTTAGATAGATAGAGAGGACAAAAATTTGTTTAGGAACCACAGTCAAAGTCAGAGACTTTAATGATTGCTAATGTTGCTCAAATTAATATAATAATAAATATAACTTATTGGCTGTTGTGGAAAATCAAAATATTAGTGTATAAAAGATGCTATATCATGAAAACATTGTACAAGTCAAAGCAATAGCACATAATACTATCAGCATGAAATCTGATAGAACTGAAATTATAAATATATCCATTTAATTGCAATAATATATACATTTTGCACTTGCAATATGTTTGTATATTTAAAATTATTATTTATGGATTTTTTTTTAAATGTACTGATATCCATTAAAGCATTATTATCTCACAATACTTGACATTAGTGAGTCAATATTTTTGTGTTTTCTTTGTCAGATGTGAATATTAATGTTTTGGTGTGTATAGTACGTCCAAAAGTCGTTTTCTTTTTTTTTTTGGTGAACAACCAATTATTGGTAGCGCTCAAACAGCTGTAAAAAGAAAACTCTTTTATTTGCAGTGTTACACAACTCGGTTTATAACTAATGCCGCGTATACACGTACGTTTTTAATGCCATTTTTTAAGCCGACGTTTTTCTCGTAGTTTTTTTTCTTGTTTCCTCTCAAGCCTGTCTTGCATCCACACGATCATTAAAAAAAACGCTCGAGCAAAGCGCAGTGACGTACAACACGTACGACGGCACTATAAAGGGGAAGTTCCGTTCGAATGGCGCCACCCTTCATGTTAGTAAACTTTGTTGAGCGGCGATTCGCGCTTTTCAGCCTCGTGCTTTTCAGTCCGTTACAGCTTGACAAATGTGCTATCTCCATTACGAACGCTAGTTTTACCAGAACGAGCGCTCCCGTCTCATACTTGATTCTGAGCATGCGCGTTTTTTTTCCCTCGTAAAAGCATACACACTATCGTTTTTCACGTCGTTAAAAAAAACGACATGAAAAACGGCGTGAAAAAATAGAGCATGTTCGAAATTTTTAATGGCCGTTTTTCACGCCGATCGGTTTTAATGGCCATTTTTAAAAATGGCATTTTTAACGGCATGAAAAACGATTGTGTGTATGCGGCATAAGGGTCCAATCATCAAATAAGAGTACTTGACCAGTGGTAGGGCCAAACTGGCTCCTTCTTAACTAAAAGATAGATTTTTAGAAAGTGTCTTGCGGGTGTCCTAAAAGTGACACAGCCTGCGCCAAAGTCATGTACTTGTCTAGAACTCATACTTAAATTTGACGCAATGCTTTTGTAACTGTTGCATTTGAGAACTGGTGGTCTAAACTTGCTATTAAAGAAAACTTCTCATGGCAACATCTTTAAGTTACAGTACCCAAATCATTAAAACTGTTTTCTGATATTGCAATGCAGGTGAAGTGTATGCACAATACATAGAAAGAAATTGCAGTTTAATAAAAAATAAATAAAACACTGGTGTCGTGGTTATGGTTGCTGTCATGGTTTGTTATCGTTTTTTTTTTTTTTTCAGTATTGCATTTTATCATTTTTAGGCTCCATAGCTCACATTTCAAGAATGTACAGGACTCATACACATTCAGGACCCTAGAAATAAAGTGCTTTACTTTGTAAAGAATACCCAATCAGGTGCAAGGAAAAAAAAAAATTGTTGCTTGTGCATGATTGAATGATGGAAATCAGTGCAACTCCACTTACAGAGTACAACTGTACTTGCAACATGCACAGTCCCTTTGCCTTTAGTAAATCCACTCCTATGTCTAATACATGGCAGTAACAAGTAAGATTTTTATAGAATACTACAGGTTGCTTTTTTTATTTTAGGTCTAGGCTAGAGAGTTGAGCACAAATGTATGTATACACATCTTTCTGGGTCCATTCTGTCCTCTATCTCTCTGTATGCCAAAAGAGAATCAGTCTGGATTAGCTCCACTTTCATAAGATACAAACTTTTGGTCTTTAATTTTGAATTTGATGCAGGAGTTGCACCACAATGTAGAAGTGATGCACACTGGTACTTCCTGAATTTGGCACAATTCTGTCACTCTCATAACCAAAACTGTGGCAGATGTGTCTTGAATTAGGTGCACCACATTACAAGATTAACACCAGAAAAGTCTCAGACCTTTCTGGATGGAAATCAGGAATATAATTGGCAGGGTCACCCAATCCCATATAGCAGATGCTCAGCTTCCTATGTTATTTCATGACACGCATATGTCCATAGGGTCTTACAAGTGCTCATTGTTGCCTCACCACTTACATGGGAAAATGCCTTATTCTTATACACTGGAAGTCTTCGGTGGTCCCTACAGTGAAGGGATGGCTATTGAAGGTGCAAGATATAATGGAGACCGAGGAGTGGAGACACCAATGTACTGGCAATTATACAAAGTTCTATGCTATTTGGGCTTTATGGATAGATTTCACGTCCTCTGACTTGTACAAACAACTGATACTATTGTGAAATTTTGCTTGTTGCCATTTAAAGTCCCATACATGAGGTTTTTTCTATCTACATATATTTAATGAATGTTGGCAAACACCAGCTACAATTCATATTTCAAGTTAAGTTCGGGTAGCAAATATCCTTCCTTCGCTCTATATAGTAGCTGTCCTTTATAGTAATATTACTTTAAATAATGCTCCATAATACCACACATTTGGAGACCTGTTGTTGACACTATAACAACTGTTCCTTTTTATCCCCCTTTTTTTCCAATGACTATCATGGGAAAGAAAGGGATACACTCATGTCCCAGTTCTATAAAAACTTCCGACAGAAAGAACAAAAGGTCACTGAATTGATATCCCTGTTTGCACAATTAAAGAAAATACTGGAGAGGATGTCATCCTACTTTTGGCATATTAAATCTCTTGATAATTACCCTAACCACTTAAGGACCGGAAAGACCAGGCCATTTTTTGTGATACGGCACTGCGCCACATTAACTGACAATTGCAATGCTGTACCCCAAAAAAAAAATGATGTCCTTTTTTCCCCACAAATAGAACTTGTCTTTGGCGGTATTTGATCGCCTCTGCGTTTTTTTTTGTTTTTTTTGCGCTATAAACAAAAAAGGAACATTTTGAAAAAAAACTATATATTTTACTTTTTGCCATAATAAATAGCCCCCCCCCCCCCTAAAAATGTAAAAAACTAATTTCTTCATCAGTTTGGGCCGATATGTATTCTTCTACATATTTTTGATTTAAAAAAAAATCACAAAAAGTGTATACTGATTGGTTTGCGCAAAAGTTATAGCATCTACAAATTAGGGGATAGATTTATTGCATTTTCATTATACATATTTTTTTACTAGTAATGGCGGTGATCAGTGATTTTAGCGGGACAGTGGGACTGCGACAGCGGATAGATTGGACACTTTTGACACTTTTTTGAGACCATTGACATCTATACAGTGATCAGTGCTAAAAATAGCCACTGATTACTGTATGTCACTGGCAGGGAAGGGGTTAACACTAGGGGGTGATCAAGGGGTTAAGTGTTTCCAAGGGAGGTTTTTCTAACTGTGAGAGCAGTGTAGTGACTGGGGGAGGAGACAGATCACTGTTCCTAATCACTAGACAGATCCCTATTCTGTCTCTCTCAGGAGAGATTGCGGGTGGCTGGCGCACATTGCGGCTGCTGGCCACGCGCCTCGGCTCTGATGTCACACGCCCCCTGGTGGTCTTAAAGTGGCTGACGTACCATGACGGTGATTCGCCCAGGAGAGCCAACCTGACGCAGTACAACTGCGGTGGCTAGTCTAAGAAAAAATTAACCCATTTGGTTTAAGAGTACAAATTTCCCCTGTCCTAGACAATCTCGACCCTACTTTTGAACAACAATGTGAAGAGATTCAGCAAAAATGTTCCAAGGGTATGATGAACCTCCTGATTGAAGAATATATTAAGCAAATTGTCAGATTTGATAAAGAGATTGACAAAATCTTTTCTCAGCTGTCATCTCACAAATCACATCCTACATATTCGCTACAAGAAACCACGTTAAAAGAACATTTTGAAAAAACATAATAGATATTAATTAAAAAATAAAAGAAATTCTGTTGAGATAAGACAGCATTTCAAGAGAACAGGGCCTATAAATGGCAAAAATGAATATGCACAACACAGAATGAAAAGAAATAAAAACACTGTTTTTGATAATACAAACTCTATCTTGTCACAGACCTCATCTCACTCTTCAACTTCTTCTTCCTTATAATGATCTTCAAAATTCACAGGTTTTTGGAAAAACAAAAGAACAGAAGTTCTCATGGAGACAATCCGCTGGACCAAATGCACAAAAGAAGCACAACTGAACAATCATTACCAGCACCTTCACAAGTTGATTGGTGGTTAGGGATGAGCTCGGTGTTCGACTCGAACATCGGCTGTTTGCTCGTTCAGCGAACAACGAACAATTTGGGCCGTTCGTGCCAAATTCGAGTGACGCGAACGGCCCACAATACACTGCGCCATCGCAGTGCAATCCCGGCGCTGTGATTGGCCAAGCATGCACTGTGACCCTGCATGCTTGGCCAATCACAGCGACGGCAGCGAGGAGAGCAATGATTGGCCACAGGCAGGATGCCTGTGGCCAATTATAGCTGAGGGGGTTTAGTACACGCCCCACACTATAAAAGGCCGCCAGCGCGGCGGCCTCGTGTAGTGTGTTCCGGAGCAGGGAAAGAGAAGGATAGGCAGGGACAGTGTCATATCTATTCTTTGCTAAACCTTGTGTGTAGGGACAGAGAAGGATAGGCAGGGAGAGTGTCAGTGTCATATTCTTTGCTAAACCTTGTGTGTAGGGAGAGAGAAGGATAGGCAGGGAGAGTGTCAGTGTCATATTCTTTTCTAAACCTTGTGTGTAGGGAGAGAGAAGGATAGGCAGGGAGAGTGTCAGTGTCATATTCTTTGCTAAACCTTGTGTGTAGGGAGAGAGAAGGATAGGCAGGGAGAGTGTCAGTGTCATATTCTTTGCTAAACCTTTGTGCAGGGAGAGAGAAGGATAGGCAGGGGACAGTGTCAGTGTCATTGTTGCTAAGCCTCCTGCACATTATACACCTGAAGCTAGCCCGTATTGCTGTGTTTTCCTGGTGTGTTACACTACCAGGCATTTGCAGCACTTACAGCGGACATAGTGTGCCTCCTGCACATTATACACCTGAAGCTAGCCCGCATTGCTGTGTTTTCCTGGTGTGTTACACTACCAGGCATTTGCAGCACTTACAGCGGACGTAGTGTGCCTCCTGCACATTAAACACCTGAAGCTAGCCCGTATTGCTGTGTTTTCCTGGTGTGTTACACTACCAGGCATTTGCAGCACTTACAGCGGACGTAGTGTGCCTCCTGCACATTAAACACCTGAAGCTAGCCCGTATTGCTGTGTTTTCCTGGTGTGTTACACTACCAGGCATTTGCAGCACTTACAGCGGACGTAGTGTGCCTCCTGCACATTATACACCTGAAGCTAGCCCGTATTGCTGTGTTTTCCTGGTGTGTTACACTACTAGGCATTTGCAGCACTTACAGCGGACGTAGTGTGCCTCCTGCACATTATACACCTGAAGCTAGCCCGTATTGCTGTGTTTTCCTGGTGTGTTACACTACCAGGCATTTGCATCACTTACAAGGGACGTAGTGTGCCTCCTGCACATTATACACCTGAAGCTAGCCCGTATTGCTGTGTTTTCCTGGTGTGTTACACTACCAGGCATTTGAAGCACTTACAGTGGACGTAGTGTGCCTCCTGCACATTATACACCTGAAGCTAGCCCGTATTGCTGTGTTTTCCTGGTGTGTTACACTACCAGGCATTTGCAGCACTTACAGCAGGCGCAGTGTGATTCCTGCAAAATATACTCCTGAAGCTAGGCCGTATTGCTGTGTTTTCCTAATGTGTGACACCAACAGGCATTTGCAGCACTTACAGCAGGCGTAGTGTGATTCCTGCAAAATATACTCCTGAAGCTAGGCCGTATTGCTGTGTTTTCCTAGTGTGTTACACCAGCAGGCATTTGCAGCACTTACAGCAGGCGTAGTGTGATTCCTGCAAAATATACTTCTGAAGCTAGGCCGTATTGCTGTGTTTTCCTAGTGTGTTACACCAACAGGCATTTGCAGCACTTACAGCAGGCGTAGTGTGATTCCTGCAAAATATACTCCTGAAGCTAGGCCGTATTGCTGTGTTTTCCTAGTGTGTTACACCAACAGGCATTTGCAGCACTTACAGCAGGCGTAGTGTGATTCCTGCAAAATATACTCCTGAAGCTAGGCCGTATTGCTGTGTTTTCCTAGTGTGTTACACCAACAGGCATTTGCAGCACTTACAGCAGGCATAGTGTGATTCCTGCAAAATATACTCCTGAAGCTAGGCCATATTGCTGGTTTTCCTATCTCCCTGCAGGCCATTAGAATGTCTGGAAGGCAAACAATGAGAGGCAGACAGTCAGGAGCCAATAAAAGAGGGCAAGCAGGCTCTGTGTCTAGAGACAACAGTGCTGGTTGTGGACGCGGTGCATCGCCATCAGCACGTGGCCATGGGACACGCTTGTCCTTCTTTTCGGCAGCTGGGGGTGTTGAGTAGTGATGAGCCGAACACCCCCGGGTTCGGTTCGCACCAGAACCCGCGAACGGACCGAAAGTTCGTACGAACATTAGAACCCTATTAAATACAATGGATGCGAACGTTCGAATTTTAAAGTGCTAATTATAACAACTATTATGCATGTTATTGTCCTAAAAAGGGTTTGGGAACCCGGGTTCTGCACCAGGGGACATGTATCAATGCAAAAAGAAGTTTTAAAAACGGTCGTTTTTCGGGAGCAGTCATTTTAATGATGCATAAAGTGAAAAAAAAAAAGTCAAATATTCCTTTAAATATCGTACCTGGGGGGTGTCTAAAGTATGCCTGTGAAGTGCCACGTGTTTCCCGTGTTTAGAACTGTCCCTGCACAAAATGACACTTCTAAAGGAAAAAAAAGCCATTTAAAATTGCTTGCGGCTTTAATGTAATGTCTGGTCCCGGTAATATGGATGAAAATCTTTAAGAAAAATGGCATAGCTACCCCATGACCCCCCCCCCCCTACCCCAGCCCATTACCAGCCCCTTTGGGTCTTGTATGGATATTAAGGGGAACCCCGCACATAAAATAAAAAAGGCCCTATATACTCTGAACAGCCGTATACAGGCGGTGCATACAAGACAGGGACTGTAGGTTTGTTCTTATGTAGAATCTGTTTGTAATTTTGAACAGGTACATTGTTTAAGTGTAGCTCCAGCCCAAAAATCTATTTTTAAACTTTTTGGAAAACATAGGTAAGGGTTATCACCCCTGTAACATTTGTTTTGCTGTCTGTGCCCCTGTTCAGAACATTTCACCTCACTTTCCGTCCCAATGACAACTGTTTTTGAAATGTGGTGTTTTTCTTGAAACAAGGATTGCTGATAAAGCATCAGTACAGAGGAGACACCTTTCTCCCATATTAATTCTTACAGGAGAGAATTTTCCTTCCTAGGGGTAGATTTCCTCTCACTTCCTGTTGTCTTCTTGCGTTTGCAAGTAGGAGTCGTTTGTAAGTTGGATGTTTGAAAGTAGGGACCTGCCGTAGATACTCTGCAGAAATAGGCCCCTTAGTTGTTGGTGTTGGCACAACACTGTAAGCACTCACAGTTACTCTTGGTTGGTGCTGGAACGCCCTGCTGTCAACTATTATATCAGGAATTGTAATTACATATAATTGTTGAACAGTGGTAGTAAAAATTGGGCCTTTGATGGTGGTGCTGGTGCCACAACACTGTAAGCCCTGACAGTTACTCTTGGTGGGTGCAGCAATGGGCCCTGCTGTGAATTATTAGATCAAGAATTGTAATTGCATGCCCCTGTTGAACAGGGGCTGAAAAATTGGGCCTTTGGTGGTGGTGGTGGTGTTGACACAACACTGTAAGCCCTCAGAGTTACTCTTGGTGGGTGCAGGAATGGGCCCTGATGTGAATTATTAGATCAAGAATTGTAATTACATGCCCCTGTTGAACAGGGGCTGAAAAATTGGGCCTTAGGCACTGGTGGCACAACACTACAACCCCTCACAGATACTGTACTTGGAGCACAGCAATGAGCCCTGTTGCAAAGTATTGCTTCAAAAATTGTAATGACACGCCCCTGTTAAACAGGGGCTGAAAAATTGGGCCTTAGGCACTGGTGCCACAACACTCCAACCCCTCACAGATACTGTACTTGGAGCACAGCAATGAGCCCTATGGCAAATTATTGCTAACAAAATAGTAATTACACGCCCCTGTAAAACAGGGGCTGAAAAATTGGGCCTTAGCCACTGGTGGCGGCACCCATAAACAAAAATGATCTTCCAAGCTATCATCATCAATCGTATCATTGAGGACTCGGAGGAGGAGGATAGCCAGTCAACATAACAGCACAGACACTCAGCATCAGCATCAGTCTTGAAGGGATGTGACATGTTAAAATCAATTAGTCTGTTATATCAGCATCAGGTGTGTGGTAGCTGGTGGTGATCCAAGACTGGTTCATCTTGATGAAAGTCAGTCGATCAACCGAGTCGGTGGACAGGCGCACACTGTGATCTGTGACAAATCCTCCAGCAGCACTGAATGTGCGTTCCGAAAGAACGCTGGATGCAGGACAGGCCAGTAGCTCAATTGCATACTGTGCAAGCTCTGGCCAGTGATCCATCCTCAAGACCCAGTAAGCCAGAGGATTTTCGGTGGGGAAGGTGTCCAAGTCTGACCTTGCCCCTAGATATTCCTGCACCATGTTTATCAGACGCTGGCGATGGTTGCTGGAACCAATCATACTTTGGGGCTGCGGACTAAAGAATTGTCTGAACGCATCGGTCAGACGGCCACCTTCCCCACCGCTCCTTCTTTGACTGGCCGAAGCCTCAGCAACTCGTTGTCCTGGACCAGGAGTTTGTAACCTCCCAGTCTCTGGGAACGCATTGCACAGACCTTTCTGCAAGGCCTCCCGGAGTTGTCTCATCCTCTGCTCCCTCTGCGACGGTAACATAAGGTCCGCAACCTTACCCTTGTACCGTGGATCAAGGAGAGTGGCCAGCCAGTAATGGTCCCTCTCCTTGATCCGAAGAATACGAGGATCCTTCCGCAGACTTTGCAGAATCAGGGAGGCCATGCAGCGTAGGTTTGCTGAGGCATTCGCTCCGGAGTCCTCTGGGTCACTAAGGACGACATGATCCGCAGTCACCTCCTCCCAGCCACGTACAAGTCCACTGGTTTCTTGGGACTGTAAATCATCCCTAAAAGACTGCTGCTGATGATGCTGAGTGCCAGCCTCCACCTCCATGCTGACACAATCCTCCTCCTCCTCCTCCTCCTCCTCCTCTTCCTCTTCCTGTGCGATGGGTGGGACAGAAGGAACACTGTCTGGGTAAAGGGGGCCTTGAGAGGCAAGGAAGTCCTCCTCTTCCTGCCTCTGTTCTGCCTCAAGTGCCCTGTCCATTATTCCACGCAGCGTGTGCTCCAACAGGTGGACAAGAGGTACAGTGTCACTGATGCATGCACTGTCACTGCTCACCATCCTCGTGGCCTCCTCAAATGGTGCCAGGACAGTGCATGCATCCCTGATCATGCCCCACTGGCGTGGAGAAAAAAACCAAGCTCCCCTGACCCTGTCCTGGTGCCGTAGTCGCACAGGTACTCATTGATGGCCCTCTGCTGCGTGTGCAGCTGCTGCAGCATGGCCAACGTTGAGTTCCACCTGGTGGGCATGTCACATATAAGGCGGTTCTTGGGCAGGTTCAACTCCTTTTGCAGCTCAGCCAGGCGAGCACTGGCATTATAAGATCTGCGGAAATGCACACAGACTTTCCTGGCCTGCCTCAGGACATCCTGTAAGCCCGGGTACCTGCCCAAGAACCGCTGCACCACCAGGTTAAGGACGTGAGCCACACAGGGCACATGGGTCAGTTGTCCCTGTCGGAGGGCGGAGAGGAGGTTGGTGCCATTGTCGCAAACCACCATTCCTGGCTTAAGCTGGCGTGGCGTCAACCACCTCTCGGCCTGGCCCTGCAGAGCAGACAGGACCTCTGCCCCAGTGTGGCTTCTGTCCCCCAAACACACCAGCGCAAGCACGGCATGGCATCTTTTTGCCTGCGTACTTGCGTAGCCCCGTGAACGGCTACGGAGCACCGCTGGTTCATAGGACAAACCACAGGAAGAGGCCATGGAGGAAGAAGAAGAGGAGGGGGTGGAGGAGAGAGGTGTGTCACAACCAGTAGTAGCATTTTGGAGGCGTGGCGGTGGGACAACCTCCAACACTACTGCACCTTGTCCTGCATCCTTCCCAGCTGCCAAAAGAGTGACCCAATGGGCCGTGAAAGAAAGGTAACGTCCCTGTCCATGCCTGCTGGACCATGAGTCAGCGGTAATATGCACCTTACCGCTGACCGCCCTGTCCAGCGAGGCCAAGACATTGCCTTCCACATGCCGGTAGAGAGCCGGAATAGCCTTCCGTGAGAAAAAGTGGCGTTTGGGAACCTGCCACTGAGGAACCGCACATTGCACAAACTCACGGAAGGGGGCCGAGTCTACCAACTGAAAAGGCAGCAGTTGAAGCGCTAGCAATTTAGCCAAGCTAGCATTCAACCGCTGGGCATGTGGATGGCTGGGAGTGAACTTCTTTCGACGGTCCAGCAGCTGGGGCAGGGAAATTTGCCTGCTAGAATCGGACGTCGGTGTACTGCTAGCAGAGTGGCCGCAAGTACTTGGCTGTGACACACCTAATTCTACACCTTCATTCCTCTCAGTGCATGTTTCAGAGAGGACTGAAGTTATAGTGGGGTTGGAAATCCCAGCTGATGCGGTGCAAGGAGAGGTCCGCTTTGTTCTTTGGTGTGGGTCTTTGAGGTAGGCTTGCCGACGAGCTGCATGGCAGGTCAACATATGTCTGGTCAGGCATGTGGTACCCAAGCGGCTGATGTTTTGGCCACGCGATATACGCTTGAGACATATGTTGCAAACAGCAGCTGTGCGATCTGATGCACTAGCCTCAAAAAAGGCCCACACCAAGGAACTTTTTGAATGACGGGCAGAGGCAGCGCCCTGCACAGGCGGAGCTCTGCGGTGTGATTCCGTCGGTGTACTGCCCTTACGCTGGCCACCAAAGGGCATCCTGTCTCGTTGGAGATGTGCCTCCTCCTCATCCTCCTCCTCCTCTCTCCTATTAGGCACCCACGTGGAGTCAGTGACCTCATCATCCCCTCCCTCCTCATCACTGGAGCCAATCTGGCAGTATGCTGCAGCTGCTGGAACATGACTGCCAGATTGGTGTCCTTCTTGAGCATCCCCTCTGTCTGCTCTCACCCTACTGCCTTCCTGTAGCTGGGTTTCATCATCAGACCCTTCGAAACGCTGGGCATCCTCCTGGAGCATGTACCCAACACTGTGCTCAAACAGTTCGGGGGACTCCTCAGGAGGAGGACATGGTGGGTCTAGGGAAGGAGTGACTGATGATGAGTCTGACATTGATACCAGGGAAGAGGACGCTTTGGCAGCTGCTTTGCCAGTACCCTGAGCCTGGGTGAGAGAGGATGAGGAGGAGGAGGAGGGCTTGGTCATCCACTCTACCAAGTCTTCGGCATGATGTGGCTCAACATGTCCAGCTGCGGAAAAGAAGGACAAGCGTGTCCCATGGCCATGTGCTGATGACAATGCACCGCGTCCACGACCAGCACTGTTGCCCCCAGACACAGAGCCTGCTTGCCCTCTTTTATTGCCTCCTGACTGTCTGCCTCTCCTTGTTTGCCTTCCAGACATTCTAATAGATGGCCTGCAGGGAGATGGGAAAAAAGCAATAAGGGCTACCTTCAGGTGTCCTTCTCTGTCCCTTGAAACAAGGACTTGCACAGTGAAAGAAACTGACACTCTCCCTACCTACAGTTTTCTGTCCCTAGAAAAAATGTTTTTTTTAAGCACAATATAGCACAAGGAGAATTCACTCACTGTCCTTCCAGGTCCCTAGAAACAAGGACTTGCACAGTGAAAGAAACTGACACTCTCCCTACCTACAGTTTTCTGTCCCTAGAAAAAATGTTTTTTTTAAGCACAATATAGCACAAGGAGAATTCACTCACTGTCCTTCCAGGTCCCTAGAAACAAGGACTTGCACAGTGAAAGAAACTGACACTCTCCCTACCTACAGTTTTCTGTCCCTAGAAAAAATGTTTTTTTTTAAGCACAATATAGCACAAGGAGAATTCACTCACTGTCCTTCCAGGTCCCTAGAAACAAGGACTTGCACAGTGAAAGAAACTGACACTCTCCCTACCTACAGTTTTCTGTCCCTAGAAAAAATGTTTTTTTTAAGCACAATATAGCACAAGGAGAATTCACTCACTGTCCTTCCAGGTCCCTAGAAACAAGGACTTGCACAGTGAAAGAAACTGACACTCTCCCTACCTACAGTTTTCTGTCCCTAGAAAAAATGTTTTTTTTAAGCACAATATAGCACAAGGAGAATTCACTCACTGTCCTTCCAGGTCCCTAGAAACAAGGACCTGCACAGTGAAAGAAACTGACACTCTCCCTACCTACAGTTTTCTGTCCCTAGAAAAAATGTTTTTTTTAAGCACAATATAGCACAAGGAGAATGCACTCACTGTCCTTCCAGGTCCCTAGAAACAAGGACTTGCACAGTGAAAGAAACTGACACTCTCCCTACCTACAGTTTTCTGTCCCTAGAAAAAATGTTTGTTTTAAGCACAATATAGCACAAGGAGAATTCACTCACTGTCCTTCCAGGTCCCTAGAAACAAGGACTTACACAGTGAAAGAAACTGACACTCTCCCTACCTACAGTTTTCTGTCCCTAGAAAAAATGTTTTTTTTAAGCACAATATAGCACAAGGAGAATTCACTCACTGTCCTTCCAGGTCCCTAGAAACAAGGACTTGCACAGTGAAAGAAACTGACACTCTCCCTACCTACAGTTTTCTGTCCCTAGAAAAAATGTTTTTTTTAAGCACAATATAGCACAAGGAGAATTCACTCACTGTCCTTCCAGGTCCCTGGAAACAAGGACTTGCACAGTGAAAGAAACTGACACTCTCCCTACCTACAGTTTTCTGTCCCTAGAAAAAATGTTTTTTTTAAGCACAATATAGCACAAGGAGAATTCACTCACTGTCCTTCCAGGTCCCTAGAAACAAGGACTTACACAGTGAAAGAAACTGACACTCTCCCTACCTACAGTTTTCTGTCCCTAGAAAAAATGTTTTTTTTAAGCACAATATAGCACAAGGAGAATTCACTCACTGTCCTTCCAGGTCCCTAGAAACAAGGACTTGCACAGTGAAAGAAACTGACACTCTCCCTACCTACAGTTTTCTGTCCCTAGAAAAAATGTTTTTTTTAAGCACAATATAGCACAAGGAGAATTCACTCACTGTCCTTCCAGGTCCCTAGAAACAAGGACTTACACAGTGAAAGAAACTGACACTCTCCCTACCTACAGTTTTCTGTCCCTAGAAAAAATGTTTTTTTTAAGCACAATATAGCACAAGGAGAATTCACTCACTGTCCTTCCAGGTCCCTAGAAACAAGGACTTGCACAGTGAAAGAAACTGACACTCTCCCTACCTACAGTTTTCTGTCCCTAGAAAAAATGTTTTTTTTAAGCACAATATAGCACAAGGAGAATTCACTCACTGTCCTTCCAGGTCCCTAGAAACAAGGACTTACACAGTGAAAGAAACTGACACTCTCCCTACCTACAGTTTTCTGTCCCTAGAAAAAATGTTTTTTTTAAGCACAATATAGCACAAGGAGAATTCACTCACTGTCCTTCCAGGTCCCTAGAAACAAGGACTTACACAGTGAAAGAAACTGACACTCTCCCTACCTACAGTTTTCTGTCCCTAGAAAAAATGTTTTTTTTAAGCACACTATAGCACAAGCACAAAACACACTGACACTCTCCCTACCTATCCTTCTCTTTCCCTAAACTAAAGGAATCCAGGTTAAGCAAGAAAGAAATAAAAGTCACTGTCCCTGCCTATGCTGCTCTATCCCTGCTCCGGAACACACTACACTAGGCCGCCGTGCTGGCGGCCTTTTATAGTGTGGGGCGTGTACTAAACACCCTCAGCAATAATTGGCCACAGGCATCCTGCCTGTGGCCAATCATTGCTCTCCTCGCTGCCGGCGCTGTGATTGGCCAAGCATGCGGGGTCACAGAGCATGCTTGGCCAATCACAGCGCCTGGATGACACTGCGATGGCGTAGTGCATTGTGGGCCGTTCGCGTCACTCGAATTTGGCACGAACGGCCCAAATCGTTCGATCTTCGTCGAACGATCGAACAGCCGATGTTCGAGTCGAACGTATGTTCGATTCGAACACGAAGCTCATCCCTAGTGTTGAGCCGCATCATGCTGAAGACTTGGTAGAGTGGATGACCAAGCCCTCCTCATCCCCCTCATCCTCTCTCACCCAGGCTCAGGGTACTGGCAAAGCAGCTGCCAAAGCGTCCTCATCCCTGGTATCAATGTCATCATCAGTCACTCCTTCCCTAGACCCACCATGTCCTCCTGAGAAGTCCCCCGAACTGTTTGAGCACAGTGTTGGGTACATGCTCCAGGAGGATGTCCAGCGTTTTGAAGGGTCTGATGATGATACCCAGCTAGAGGAAGGCAGTAGCGTGAGAGCAGAGAGAGGGGATGCTCAAGAAGGACACCAATCTGGCAGTCATGTTCCAGCAGCTGCAGCATACTGCCAGATTGGCTCCAGTGATGAGGAGGGAGGGGATGATGAGGTCACTGACTCCACGTGGGTGCCTAATAGGAGAGAGGAGGAGGAGGAGGATGAGGAGGAGGCACATCTCCAACGAGGCAGGATGCCCTTGGGGGCCAGCGTAAGGGCAGCACACCGACGGAATCACACCACAGAGCTCCGCCTGTGCAGGGCGCTGCCTCTGCCCGTTATTCAAAAAGTTCTTTGGTGTGGGCCTTTTTTGAGTCGAGTGCATCAGATCGCACAGCTGCTGTTTGCAACATATGTCTCAAGCGTATATCGCGTGGCCAAAACATCAGCCGCTTGGGCATCACATGCTTGACCAGACATATGTTGACCTGCCATGCAGCTCGTTGGCAAGCCTACCTTAAAGACCCACACCAAAGAACAAAGCGGACCTCTCCTTGCACCGCATCAGCTGGGATCTCCAACCCCACTATACCTTCAGTCCTCTCTGAAACCTGCACTGAGAGGAATGAAGGTGTAGAATTAGGTGTGTCACAGCCAAGTACTTGCGGGCACTCTGCTAGCAGTACACCAACGTCCGATTGTAGCAGGCAAATTTCCCTGCCCCAGCTGCTGGACCGTCAAAAGAAGTTCACTCCCAGCCATCCACATGCCCAGCGGTTGAATGCTAGCTTGGCTAAATTGCTAGCGCTTCAACTGCTGCCTTTTCAGTTGGTAGACTCGGCCCTCTTCCGTGAGTTTGTGCAATGTGCGGTTCCTCAGTGGCAGGTTCCCAAACGCCACTTTTTCTCACGGAAGGCGATTCCGGCTCTCTACCGGCATGTGGAAGGCAATGTCTTGGCCTCGCTGGACAGGGCGGTCAGCGGTAAGGTGCATATTACCGCTGACTCATGGTCCAGTAGGCATGGACAGGGATGGTACCTTTCTTTCACGGCCCATTGAGTCACTCTTTTGGCAGCTGGGAAGGATGCAGGACAAGGTGCAGTAGTGTTGGAGGTTGTTCTGCCGCCACGCCTCCAAAATGCTACTACTGGTTGTGACACACCTCTCTCCTCCACCCCCTCCTCTTCTTCTTCCACGGTCTCTTCCTGTGCTTTGTCCTTGGAACCAGCGGTGCTCTGTAGGCGTTCAAGGGGCTACGCAAGTACGCAGGCAAAAAGATGCCATGCCGTGCTTGCGCTGGTGTGTTTGGGGGACAGGAGCCACACTGGGGCAGAGGTTCTGTCTGCTCTGCAGGGGCAGGCCGAGAGGTGGTTGACGCCACGCCAGCTTAAGTCAGGAATGGTGGTTTGCGACAATGGCACCAACCTCCTCTCCGCCCTCCGACAGGGACAACTGACCCATGTGCCCTGTGTGGCTCACGTCCTTAACCTGGTTGTGCAGCGGTTCTTGGGCAGGTACCTGGGCTTACAGGATGTCCTGAGGCAGGCCAGGAAAGTCTGTGTGCATTTCCGCAGATCTTATAATGCCAGTGCTCGCCTGGCTGAGCTGCAAAAGGAGTTGAACCTGCCCAAGAACTGCCTTATATGTGACATGCCCACCAGGTGGAACTAAACATTGGCCATGTTGCAGTGGCTGCACACGCAGCAGAGGGCCATCAATGAGTACCTGTGCGACTACGGCACCAGGACAGGGTCAGGGGAGCTCAGGTTTTTTTCACCACGCCAGTGGGGCATGATCAGGGATGCATGCACTGTCCTGGCACCATTTGAGGAGGCCACGAGGATGGTGAGCAGTGACAGTGCATGCATCAGTGACACTGTACCTCTTGTCCACCTGTTGGAACATACGCTGCATGGAATAATGGACAGGGCACTTGAGGCAGAACAGAGGCAGGAAGAGGAGGACTTCCTTGCCTCTCCAGGCCCCTTTTACCCAGACAGTGTTCCTTTTGTCCGACCCATCGCACAGGAAGAGGAGGAGGAGGAGGATTGCGTCAGCATGGAGGTGGAGCCTGGCACTCAGCATCATCAGCAGCAGTCTTTTAGGGATGATTTACAGTCCCAAGAAACCCGTGGACTTGTACGTGGCTGGGAGGAGGTGGCTGCGGATCATGTCGTCCTTAGTGACCCAGAGGACTCCGGACCGAATGCCTCAGCTAACCTACGCTGCATGGCCTCCCTGATCCTGCAAAGTCTGCGGAAGGATCCTCGTATTCTTCGGATCAAGGAGAGGGACCATTACTGGCTGGCCACTCTCCTTGATCCACGGTACAAGAGTAAGGTTGCGGACCTTATCTTTCCGTCGCAGAGGGAGCAGAGGATGAGACAACTCCGGGAGGCCTTGCAGAAAGGTCTGTGCAACGCGTTCCCAGAGACTGGGAGGTTACAAACTCCTGGTCCTGGACAACGAGTTGCTGAGGCTTCGGTCAGTCAAAGAAGGAGCGGTGGGGAAGGTGGCCGTATGACCGATGCGTTCAGACAATTCTTTAGTCCGCAGCCCCAAGGTATGATCGGTTCCAGCAACCATCGCCAGCGTCTGATATACATGGTGCAGGAATACCTAGGGGCAAGGTCAGAGTTGGACACCTTCCCCACCGAAAATCCTCTGGCTTACTGGGTCTTGAGGATGGATCACTGGCCAGAGCTTGCACAGTATGCAATTGAGCTACTGGCCTGTCCTGCATCCAGTGTTCTTTCAGAACGCACATTCAGTGCTGCTGGAGGATTTTTCACGGATCACAGGGTGCGCCTGTCCACCGATTTGGTTGATCGACTGACCTTCATAAAGATGAACCAGTCTTGGATCACCACCAGCTACCAAACACCTGAAGCTGATATAACAGACTAATTTATTTTCAAATGTCACATCCCTTCAAGACTGATGCTGATGCTGAGTGACTGTCCTGTTATGTTTACTGACTATCCTCCTCCTCCTCAATGATCCGATTGATGATGATAGCTTGGAAGAACATTTTTATTTCTGGGTTCCGCCACCAGTGCCTAAGGCCCAATTTTTCAGCCCCTATTTAACAGGGGTACGTAATTAAAAAAAATTATGCAATGCTTTGCAGCAGGGCTCATTCCTGCACTCCAACTAGAGTATCTGGGAGAGGTTGCAGTGTCGTGGCACCAGCACCAGTGGCTAAGGCCCAATTTTTCAGCCCCTGTTTAACAGGGGCGTGTAATTAAAATTTTTGATGCAATACTTTGCAACAGGGCTCATTGCTGTGCTCCAAGTACAGTATCTGTGAGGGGTTGCAGTGTTGTGGCACCAGTGCCTAAGGCCCAATTTTTCTGCCCCTGTTTAACAGGGGCATGTAATTACAATTCTTGATCTAATAATTCACAGCAGGGCCCATTCCTGCGCCCACCAAGAGTAACTGTGAGGGCTTACAGTGTTGTGTCAACACCACCACCATCACCACCAAAGGCCCAATTTTTCAGCCCCTGTTCAACAGGGGCATGCAATTACAATTCTTGATCTAATAATTCACAGCAGGGCACATTCATGCGCCCACCAAGAGTAACTGTGAGGGCTTACAGTGTTGTGTCAACACCACCACCATCACCACCAAAGGCCCAATTTTTCAGCCCCTGTTCAACAGGGGCATGAAATTACAATTCTTGATCTAATAATTCACAGCAGGGCCCATTCATGCGCCCACCAAGAGTAACTGTGAGGGCTTACAGTGTTGTGTCAACACCACCACCACCAAAGGCCCAATTTTTAGCCCCTGTTCATTAGGGGCATGGAATTACAATTCTTGATCTAATAATTCACAGCAGGGCCCATTCATGCGCCCACCAAGAGTAACTGTGAGGGCTTACAGTGTTGTGGCAACACCAACATGTAAGGGGCAAATTTCAGCAGAGTATATAGGGCAGGCCCCTACTTTCAAACATCCAACTTACAAACGACTCCTACTTGCAAACGGAAGGAGACAACAGGAAGTGAGAGGAAATCTACCCCTAGGAAGGGAAATTCTCTCCTGTAAGAGTTAATATGGGAAAAAGGTGTCTCCTCTCTACTGATGCTTTATCACCAATCCTTGTTTCAATAAAAACCCCACTTTTCAAAAACATTTGTCATTGGGACGGAAAGTGAGGTGAAATGTTCTGAACAGGGGCACAGACAGCAAAACAAATGTTACAGGGGTGATAACCCTTCCCTATGTTTTCCAAAAAGCTTAAAAATAGATTTTTTGGCTGGAGCTACACTTAAACAATGTACCTGTTCAAAATTACAAACAGATTCTACATAAGAACAAACCTACAGTCCCTGTCTTGTATGCACCACCTGTATACGGCTGTTCAGAGTATATAGGGCCTTTTTTATTTTGTGTGTGGGGTTCCCCTTAATATCCATACAAGACCCAAAGGGGCTGGTAATGGGCTGGGGTTGGGGGGGGGTGATGGGGTAGCTATGCCATTTTTCTCAAAGATTTTCATCCATATTACCGGGACCAGACATGACATTAAAGCCGCAATCAGTTTTAAATGGCTTTTTTTTCCTTTAGAAATGTCATTTTGTGCAGGGACAGTTCTAAACACGGGAAACACGTGGCACTTCACAGGCATACTTTAGACACCCCCCAGGTACGATATTTAAAGGAATATTTGACTTTTTTTTTTCACTTTATGCATCATTAAAATGACTGCTCCCGAAAAACGGCTGTTTTTAAAACTTATTTTTGCATTGATACATGTCCCCTGGTGAAGAACCCGGGTTCCCAAACC
This sequence comes from Rana muscosa, assembly GCA_029206835.1. Taxonomy (NCBI): domain Eukaryota; kingdom Metazoa; phylum Chordata; class Amphibia; order Anura; family Ranidae; genus Rana; species Rana muscosa. Next base: position 1,175,021,758 of record CM055122.1, read on the forward strand.
CTTTTTAGGACAATAACATGCATAATAGTTGTTATAATTAGCACTTTAGATTTCGAACGTTCGCATCCATTGTATTTAATAGGGTTCTAAAGTTCGTGCAAACTTTCGGTCCGTTCGCGGGTTCTGGTGCGAACCGAACCCGGGGGTGTTCGGCTCATCCCTATTGGTGGTAGGTAACACACATGAAGGTGAGCAACTTCAGGCTATATCCACGAGTGATAGTCTACCCAATCTTTCTACCACACACACCAAAGTCCCTTCACAATGACACACAAATTCAGGCTTTTTTATTTACATTTTATAAAATTTCACATTATACAAAATATAAAATACTTTGTTCAAAATTCTCATTCATAAAAATATATAGTTTTTCCCTATCCCCCCTCCCCTCGCCTTCCCCATCCCACTTTCCTTAACCACTTGTCCTCCGCCCACTGTCAATTGACGGCGGGCGGAGGATACTCTCGTTCTGGGAGGACGTCATATGATGTCCTCCCTTTAAAACGAGCTAGGAGGCGCGCGCTTGAAGCCAGCGGCGCGCGCGCGCCCGCCGCGTTCACGAGGCCCCGGTGCGCGTGCCCGGCAGCCGCAATTGCCGCCGGGCACCCGCGATTGCCCGGGAAACGAGCAGGAAAGTGGGTCTCTGTGTGTAAACACACAGATCCACGTCCTGTGAGGGAGAGGGGACCGATGGCATGTCCCTTGTACATAGGGACAACCATCGGTCACCTCCCCCAGTCAGTCCCCTCCCCCCACAGTAAGAACACATTGAGGAAACATATTTAACCCCTTCCCGCCCCCTAGTGGTTAACCCCTTCCCTGCCAATCACATTTATACAGTAATCAATGCATTTTTATAGCAGGGATCGCTGTATAAACGTGAATGGTCCCAAAAATGTGTCAAAAGTGTCCGATGTGTCCGCCGCAATATCGCAGTCACAATAAAAAATCGTAGATCACCGCCATTACTAATAAAAAAATAAAAAAATAAAAATGCTATAAATCTATCCCCTATTTTGTACACGCTATAACTTTTGCGCAAACCAATCAATACGCGCTTATTGCGATTTTTTTTTTACCAAAAATATGTAGAAGAATATGTATTGGCCTAAACTGAGGAAAATTTTATTTAAAAAAAAAAAAATGGATATTTATTATAGCAAAAATTTAAAAATAGTGTTTTTTTCCAAACTGGACGCTCTTCTTTTGTTTATAACGCAAAAAATAAAAACCGCAGAGGTGATCAAATACCACCAAAAGAAAGCTCTATTTGTGGGAAAAAAAGGACGCAAATTTCGTTTGGGAGCCACGTTGCACGACCGCGCAATTGTCATTCAAAGTGTGACAGCGCTGAAAGCTGAAAAATGGCTTGGGCAGGAAGGGGGTTTTCGTGCACAGTAGGGAGGTGGTTAAACATGTGTTATAATCTTCCTTCATTTATTCCCTCTACCTCTCTTTTTTCAGATTCACATTATCTCAGAGTATTTCTTTGTTTTCTTGAACTCTTTCCATCCTTTCCAAGTATTTAAGAATTTTTTTACTCTATCTTCTCTGTAATGACACAATTCTTCCATGTTATATATAAATTTGACCCTTTGAACCTATTCTCTTAGGTTTGGGCTTTCCAATGCTTGTCAATGTTTTGAGATCAGGTGTTTTGCTGCATTTATTAAATGTGGTATTATTGTTCTCTTATATTGTTTTATTGTAGGTTTGGTATTATGTAATAAATAGATTTCTTGGTTTTTAGGCATATCTTCTCCCATACTTTCTTGGATCTGTTTTATAATTTCTTGCCAACATTTCTGTATTTTCAAACACCCCCACCATATATGTGTCATTGTTCCTCTTTTCCCACACCCTCTCCAGCAAAGCTATGTTTTTTCCTTTTGATATTTGTGTGCTTTGATAGGTGTTATATACCATCTTGACAGACATTTATAATTTGTTTCTATCGTGTTTATATTTATTGCTGTTCCGTCTGCTAATTTCAACCTTTTCTCTTTCTTTTGCTCACTCCAAGTTGCACCAAGTTCTCTGTCCCACCTATTCAAGAAAGGTGGTACCAATGGTTCTAACATTAAAGTAGGAATCTTATAAATCTAGAAAATTCTGTGCCTTGGTGCTTCCTGTAAGTTAAGACATTTTTTCAAAAGGTAATAAACTTTTTTTCTGATCTTATTGGATGTAGCAGTGTCTTTATAAAATGTCTTAACTGTTGGTATCTTCATCTATCACTAGTAACTATTTTTGTGTCTTAATTCCTGAATTGTGTATACCTCTCCCTCTTTCATAATATTTAATCGTGAATTTTTATCCTTTATCCGTGCCCCAAATAGTGTCTCATTCCCTGGAAAAAATAGTTTGTCCCTGTGAGTGGTATTAGTGGTGGATTATATTCCCATTTCCTTTTTCTGTGTATTAAACCCCATACCTTAATACCTTAATACGTTCATTGTTAATTCACTTGTGTCCTTCAAAAAATTACGATACTGTTGTGGTACCCATATCCCCATATTTAATTGTGTATTACTTAACGTGTTTTAAATTTTAACCCAGTTTTTCCCATGTGAATTAAATGTCCAATATATAATTTGTGATAACAAAACTGCATTGAAATATATTTTAAAATCTGGTAAAGCTAATCCTCTGCGTATTTTATCTTTTCTTAGTACTGCAAATTGTATTCTTGTTTTTTTGTGCTGAACTTAAGTATCATCTTCTTTAACCACTTAAGGACCGAGCCTCTTTCTGAGATTTGGTGTTTACAAGTTAAAAAAAAATTTTTTCTTTGCTGGAAAAGTACTTAGAAGCCACCAAACATTTTCTTTAAAAACACCCTAGAGAATAAAATGGCAGTCTTTGCAATACACACCGTATTTGTGCACCGGGCTTAAAAGCGCACTTTTTTTAGAAAAAAAATACACTTTTTTTTACGTAAAAAATAAGACAACAGTAAAGTTAGCCCATTTTTTTTATAGTGTGAAATATAATTTTACACCGAGTAAATTGATACCCAACATGTCACGCTTCAAAGTTGCACCCGCTCGTGGAATGGCGGCACACATTTACCCTTAAAAATCTCCAAAGACGATGTTTAAAAAATTCTACAGGTTGCATTTTTTGAGTTACAGAGGAGGTCTGGGCTAGAATTATTGCTCTCACTCTACCGATCGCGACAATGCCTCACATGTGTGGTTTGAACACCATTTATATATGCGGGCCTGTTCACGTATGCGTTCGCTTCTGCGCACGAGCTCGTCGGGATGGGGCACTTTGATTTTTTTATTATTATTTATTTTACTTTTATTTATTTTTACACTGTTTTAAAAAATAAATAAAAATTGTGTCACTTTTATTCCCTTGTAATAAAAAAAGCATGACAGGCCCTCTTAAATATGAGATCTAGGGTCAAAAAGACCTCAGATCTCATATTTGGACTAAAATGCAATAAAAAATAAATAAATTATGTCATTCTAAAAAAAAAAGTCCCTTTAAGGCCTATGGGCAGAAGTGACGTTTTGACGTCGCTTCCGCCCTGCAGTGATATGGAGACGGGTGGGGGCCATCTTCCCCTCACTCGTCTCCATACACAGCAAGGGACAGGACCAGATCGCCTCCACCGCTGACGATGCCTCCGGTAAGCTGCGGAGGGCACCGGAGAGCGACTGGAGGGGGGGGCCCTCTCCTGCCACCGATAAAAGTGATCTTGCGGCGTGTCCGCCACAGAGACTACTTTTATCTTGTAGCGGACCGCCCGCTGAAGAAGAGGATACCGGGGTTATGGTAGCTAGCTGCTACCATAACAATGGTATTCCTCTTCAAAGAGCCGATGTAAAACTGCAGCGGGCGGTCCGTAACTGGTTAACCACTTCAGCTCCTTAAAGATTTGCCCCCTTAATGACCAGGCCATTTTTTGTGATACGACACTGTGTCTATTTAACTGACAATTGCGCGGTTGTGCAATGCTGTACCCGACAAAATTTACATCCTTTTTTTCCCACAAATAGAGCTTTCTTTTGGTGGTATTTGATCACCTCTGCAGTTTTTATTTTTTGTGCTATAAACAAGCAAAGAGCGACAATTTTGAATTTTTTTTAATTTTTTTTACTTGTTGCTATAATACATATCCCCAAAAAATATAAAAAAAACTAATTTATTCATCAGTTTAGGCCGATATATGTTCTACATATTTTTGGTAAAAAAAATCACAATAGGCGTATATTGATTGGTTATCGTGTCTACAAACTATGGGATAGATTTAGGGACTTTTATCTTTTTTTATTGTTTTTATTAGTAATGGCGGTGATCTGCGATTTTTAGCGACACTGCGACATTGCGGTGGACAAATCTGCCCACAAATGACACTTTTTGGGGACCAGTGACATTATTACATTGATCAGTGCTATAAAAATGCAGTGATCAATGTAAAAATGACACTGGCAGGGAAGAGAGTAACAGTAGGGGGCGATGAAGGGAATAAGTGTGTTCCCTGGGTGTGTTCTAACTGTAGGGGGGTTGGGCTGGCAGGGACATGATGATCTGCCGTGGAGCTACAGCGATTTGCGCAGGAGAGCTTACCTGCAGCGGTATAACGACATTGGCTGATCGGCAAATGGTTAATGTCTTAAAATACACCTGTGGCACATGTATAGGTAGCATCTGAAATTTATAGAGAAATTTTGGTAAGATTCCCATCACCTATCCATTATAACAATTTTTTGACAGCCCTAATCAATTCTAAACCTATTGCATCTAAGTATGTGAATCAAACTAAACAGGTACCGTATATACATTTATATATCCTTTTGAGGTCTGTATACTCATGTCTATTCCACTAAACCTGTAACGTATGGTTATTGGTCGATACTCTATTTTTTGTTATAGATGGTGGAACATTTACTCCATTAGAGTGACACTCCCTAATTTTTGGTGAATGTAAAATGGAGAATGCTTGAAATTTTCTGATACTGCATGGATCAGGGTTGTGGATGGAACCAGGATTGGGATCAGGGGGATGGCTGGAGCTGGGATAAGATCAGGGGGATGACTGGAGCTGGGATGGAATCGGGGTGGTGGATGGAGCTGTGAGTGGATCGGGGTGGTGGATGGAGCTGGGATGGGATCAGGGGGATGGAGTCAGGATGAGATCGGGGTGGTGGATCGAGCTGGGATGGGATCAGGGGGATGGATGGAGACTAATTGGGATCGGGTGGTGGATGGAGCTGGGATGGGATCAGGGGGATGGATGGAGACAAGATGGGATTGGGGTGGTGGATGGAGCTGGGATGGGATTGGGGTGGTGGATGGAGCCAGGATGGGATCGGGGTGGTGGATGGAGTTGGGATGGGATTGGGAGGATGGATGGAGCCTGTATGGGCTCAGGTGGTGGATGGAGCTGGGATGGGATCGGGGGATGGATGGAGACAGGATGGAATCGGGGTGGTGGATGGAGCTAGGGATGGAAACTTTGATTTGAGGGGGGTGAGAGTTAGAGGATATGTGCTAATGGGGTGCTTTGGGAGGTGAGAGGAATTGTGCTGGGGGGGTCAAACTTCAAATCTGCTCCTTCTAGCACAATTCCTCTCTAACCCAAAACAAAGCACCCTGCAAGCACATATCCTTTAACCACCACCCTCTCCCTAAAATAACTCCTGGCAGCATAATTGTTACGAGCCCCCCCCCCCCAAAACCCCCCTTCCCAATCACCATGTTTCCCTAGAATCCTGTTATTATAGACCTCAACCCCAGCCCCCAGGCAGGTGCTGTAGCGTGGTGTTCCTCCTCCTCGGCTCTTCCTCCCCACCCACGTACTTGTCATGTCAGAGCCGAGGAGGAGACGGCTATAATCCAGTGTGCAGTGAGTGCAGCTGGTGGGGAGAGCAATGCGTGTGTGTGGGTGGGTGGGACTGTGATGATCAGACCTCGGGCACCTTGCCTGCATGTCTCTGCCTCACTCCCTCCTGCCCGCATATCACGTGGAGCTAAAGAGATCCGGGAGGGAAGGAGGAAGAGGAGAAAGCTATGGCGACCCCTCTCAATGCGGCACCAGTGCCAGTCTGGACCTGGTGTCACCCTCTGTGGTGATTTTATTTTATTTTAACCTTGGCTATTTGTCTAATGGCTAACCACCTTTACGCCTGTATTAATGAGATATGAATACGATAATAAAGTTGTTCATAAGACTGTATTATATGCAATTTGTGCAAAATTTCTACTATTATGTTCTCATTAACTATTTGCTTATTGGGCACTTAAACCCCCCTCCTGCCCAGACCAATTTTCAGCTTTCAGCGCTGATGCACTTTGAATGACGATTGCGCGGTCATACAACACTGTACCCAAATGAGCTTTCTTTTGGTGGTATTCGATCACCTCTGCGGTTTTTATTTCTTGTTTAAAAATAATAAAAAAGACCGATTTTTTTTAAAACAAATTATATTTCTTTATTATAAAATTTTGCAAACAGGTAATTTTTCTCCTTCATTGATGTATGCTGATGAGGCTGCACTAATGGGCACCGATAGCCTGCCCTGATGAGCACCGATGGGCTACACTGATTGGCACCGATGTGCTGCACTGATGGCCACCGATGGGCTGCATTGATGGGCACCGATAAGGTGGCAAGGGTGGGCCCTGATAGGCGGCACTGGTGGGCACTGATAGGTGGCAATGGTGGGCACTGAGAGGTGGCACTGATGGGTGGCACTGAAGGGCATTTATAGGTGGCACTGGTGGGCACTGAAAAGTGGCACTAATAGGTGGCACTGATAACTGGCAGTGATGGGCACTGGTGGGTGGCAGTGATGGGCACTGATGGGTGGCAATGATGGGCACTGATCAGCACTGGTAGGTTACACTGATAGGCAGTACTGCTAGGTGGCACTGTTGAGGCACTGATTGGCACCACTGGTGGGCATTGATAGGTGGAACTCATGGGCATTGATAGGTAGCACTCGTGGGCATTGATAAGTGGCACTCATGGTCATTGATAGGTGGCACTGGTGGGCACTGTGGGCACTGGTAGGTGACACTGGCAGGCGGTAATTGTGGGCACATCTGCCTCCTTCCTCTTCGGGACTGATGTCTCTTGCACATAAGCCGGTGATCGGCTTTTTTTCTTCTCACGCTGTCAGCGTGAGGAAAAAAAAATTATTACCTGGCTTTGTTTTCATCACGTGATCAGCTGTCATTGGCTGACAGCTGATCACGTGGTAAGGGGCCGGGATCGGCCCCTTATTTGGATCTGTGATCACCCGAGTCTCAGTGACTCGTAAACACAGCGCGCGCTGCGCGCGCCCTGTAGGGCGTGGTGGAACGAGAGAAGGGGAGGACGTCTACTGACGGCCTCCCGGAAATTCAGGTCATTCGGCTATAGCGCGGACGCCAAGTGGTTAAAGAAAGTAACGAATTTTCCTAATGTCTTTGCACCCCAGAAGATTAAAAAAGTAGTGAATTTCGAAATGCGTTGGGTGTTCACTATCTGAATTTTCTGTTTAGTGATTTCAAATGGTTATTTGAGTATACGGTAAAAATATAAGGAACTTTGTAATAACCATTTTATCATTGTGAAATGTGTCTTTTATACTTTGTGATAACAATAAAGACTTTTGTATAATTTTAGATTTCACTTTAAGTCACAATTCATTGTGCAATTTTGTTTGTTGCCGTTTAAAGTCCCATACATGAGGGTTTTTCTATCTACATATTTTTCGGAATGTTTACTTTGCCACTATTTAGCGCGTGAATGGTTGACCAGGGAATTAATTTAATACTCATTTGTTACTGTTCCCATCTCTGTTTTTTCTAGCAATAGGGGTTGGCTGTTTTGCTTTCCTTATTCCTTCTGTTAATGTCTTTCCCTTCCCTTTCTCTCCCCTCTCTTTGGGTCTCCCCCACCTTCTTTTCTTCTATTTTCATTCTATAAATATGTTTCCTGAGGTCTTTTATTTTCAAGTGTGCCTCCTACAATGTCCAATACTTTTGCTTGTATGATGCTATTTCAGTTTGTTGGATTGCACGCCTTTTGTTGGTTTTGTACCATGGATGGGTTTACACCCATATGTTGGGAATGTGTATGCTGTCTTATTTTTCTGCAAAAATGTAAAATAAAGATTTTACAAACACCAGAAAAGTTGTGCAACAGCTTTATTAATCTCCCTCATTATCTTTAATCAGAAATTATGTAGGCCACAGCATTATACAAATAAAAGTGAATTTTATATTAAAAAAATCAGTTTACAAATGAACATACTTACTTAAATAATACCATTAAATAAAAAAGCTATTATTCCTCTGGGTCTCAACGATAAAAAATAGTTTTGTTCCTTTTTTTGTATAGTGTCTTATATACATATTGAGATACCAAATATTTTCAGTATGGGTTACATGATTGATTTGTGGTTTTTAATTGTAATTAATTTGCAAGTAAATTTTAAACAAAATGTATTTGGTTTTTTAAATTAATAAAAGTCTATTTATACTCATTTAATGTCTCCCTCGGTATGGAGTATATCTGATGGTGCAATAATCCTTCCCCAGTGTACTGTATATCCATATCCCTGGGTATTCCATCCTAGACCCTGCCAATACTTACACTGAGCTTGCTTACCATAGGCCTACCCCTTTTGTAGGATATTGGGATCGGGAGTAAGATGGGGAGGGTTGGGAAAATGGAGGGGGAAGATATATTTTGCGCTTCATGTTGAAACCACCCACCTCATACTACCTATTTCCCATAAACATAAGCTTCCCATCTAATGTCACCATTGGCCCTCATCTGCCCATGCCTACAGGGAGTTGCATATCACTTACAACAATGTGGTTAACTATTTTGCCTCATTAAACAGTATGTGAAATATTATAACAATTAGCTGAAACCTTTTTGGCTACTGAAACTGAAACTTCATAACCAAGCATACAAACGCCCAATTCAGATTTGTTTTTTTTTCTCCACAATGTTCTCCTCTTCCTTTTTTCCTCATTTTACATTTCTATCCTTTATATCTGTTTTCTTCACTATGTTCTGTGTTTGTCTTATTTTTACATGTAGCCTGTAACTGCAAACTTCATAAGAACTATGACGTTTTTGGATTTTAGTAAACCAGAAGAGGAGGTGACACTAATTTTGTACATCCGTTTTTAGCTTTGGGAGCTCAACCATGGACATTTGGCTGTAGAGATTTCTCCACCCTTAAAATTAATTACCCAATCGTTAAAAATAACATTTAACAATAAACCTAATTCTAATACAGGATTTCACCCAAAAATGACCATCTACACTAGCTCATGTAACAATAGAAGATTGATTGAATTGAATACACTCTAAAAACATATACCGTATATACTCGAGTATAAGCCGACCCGAGTATAAGCCGAGGTACCTAATGTTACCACAAGAACCTGGGAAAACGTACTGACTTGAGTATAAGCCGAGGGTCAACAATGCCCACCCATTGCAACTTCACTAAGCCCATTGCCACCTTACTGTTCCCATCCTCACATGTTCCCATCCTCACATGTTCCCGTCCTCACATGTTCCCGTCCTCACATATTCCCGTCCTCACATGTTCCCGTCCTCACTGTGCCCATCCTCACTGTGCCCATCCTCACTGTTTCCCTAGAATTCAAATTAAACATTGTAAATTGTAAATTGTACCTGAAGGCTGCGGCGTCCATCGTTTAAAACTCGCAGTCTCTTCCTGGTCTCTTCCGTGATAGGCGGAACTGTGTTCAGTTTCTGCCAATCACGGACGTCTGCTGGGAAACTGAGGATGAGAGAACGTTTGTTATAGGCGATTCTCAGCAGACACAGTTCCGCCTATCACGGAAGGGACCAGGAAGAGACTGCAAGTTTTAAACGATGGACGCCGCAGCCTTCAGGTACAATTTACAATGTTAAATTTCACTGACTCGAGTATAAGCCGAGGGGAGGACTTTCAGCCCAAAAAAAGGGCTGAAAATCTCGGCTTATACTCGAGTATATACGGTATGTGGTGCCTAATTTAACAGGAATAAACCCCTTAAAGAATTTATTTTAGAGAAAATGTTCTTTAAAGATTTCTCCCCTGTGTTACCCTAATAGTAAAATTGCTACCTTCAGCCTTGCTCCAGACACCTTCACTGTGCGACACTGTCAGAAGCACAGCCTTTGCACAAAACCAAATCTTGATTTTGCCCTGCACTTACTACATGTGTGCAGTGGCCTCATTTATTCCTAAGAATTTCCCACAATAATGTTAGTCTGAGCATTTTGAAGGAGTACAGATTAGCCCTAAAAAAAGGGGGGGGGGGTTTGGGACTTTAAATGAGGTGAGCATTAGTGGCTGAAAGATGAGTCAATGTTGTAAAACATGTTTTTATTTAAAATACATGCAGATGTAAATAACTTATTGATCACAATGTTACACAATAACTATGCAAAAAAGCAATGCAAGCATTGAAGCACAACCATGACATTGTATGGAATCATTATCCTTATGTATAAAAACACTAAAATATGGTGAGTGCATCCAATAAGTCTGATGCATTTTGTGGAAGTAACCACTCTTCAGGGACATATGCACTGCATTCTACAAAGAGAAAAAAATATATATGTATATGTGTGGACTAGTGTTGTACCCACATAGTGGGAGACTATATACATAAGGAAAAGGGGGGATAAATGAATCCCTATTGAATACCTACATAGAAGTGAGGTCTGCAGCATGTGAGAACAAAGATATTGGAGCCACTGAAAATATCTGTCCCAGGAACTGAGTAAGGGACACGCAAAGGAAAACTGAGCGTACAACATAGTCCCCATAACAGGAGGAAATAGGTATAAGAACATCAGTGTATATGGACTCAATTTATAGGATATAAATGAATAAGGTATACTAAGAATATTTTTTTTTATATAATATTATGGGATAAACTGGAGTCCAACACCAAAAATAAGGGAAAGGTGCAGTGCAGCAGAAAATAATGTGTCCTAATGGCCAAAACCTCAATCATGAAAAGGGAGACCATAAAATGAACTTGAGTAAGGATAGGAAAGAAAAAATAAGAATTAAGATGAAATTAGAAGGCTGAAGAATGTGAACAGAGAGGAATAGAAATAGTGGTTACAGTGTAGGTCCTATAGAAAAACATGATCCAAGGTGAGAGCAGTGTGCGCACAGTGTGCTGCTTGGCTGGCCTAACTGGCATTAAATGGGGGTGTTAAATACGCTCCAAGTGACCCGCAGGCCCCTCCCAGCATCACACTGGTACAACAACTAGGGGATGAATCTATCTCCGCCACAGTGGCAAATGCCGCCTGTATAGGCTTGAGACGCCCGACTGCGTATTGATCAAGATGGAATGTCAAACACATCAGTCCCCATTTTGTTTTATACAGATTAGCCATAGACCACAGTGCGTATTTTTTTTTTTTTTGGGTGAACAACCCACCAGGGACTTTATTTGTGTAAACAATGTGCATTGAAATGGATTCAAAATAGTGCAGTGCTGCAATTCAAATACAAAGAAATGGCTACAGACCGTAGCTCAAATATGTGATAAACTGAAAACCACAGTGAATATATAAATCAATACATAGAGTTCATGAACAGTCCATTCCAATGGGTGATCTCTGATATGAGCTATCCTCCATGGGAACTGAGGAACATACCCCTATGAGTGAATATAGAGTGAATGCAAGATTAAACATAAAAATAGTCCAAAATATGTTGAAGAGGATGTCTATTCATGGATAACACCGTCACAGCATGGAAGGACCATGGGACCCAAATGTTGATGGTGGAAACACAAAAGAAGAGCACAGTAGATACAGTCGGGTACTCTTACCGGAAACGGTGGACCCACCTGTCATATGACAGTGGGTCGATCAAGCTTAATGGTCGCCGTGACCAGAAGATGGAACCGCTGTACCCCACATTGCTTTTATTACTTTTACCATTTTTATCACGTGATATTTTTTATTTGTCTTTATGCTTGTTAAGACAAAATGTATTCAATAAACCTTGATCGGTTATATTGACCTGCACTATCTGGAGTTTTCCTTTTCTCCCACCCTTGTGTCCATTTTTGGAACGATTTGGAACCTGTACGATCGGAGGGACCACCATCGTGTGAGCTGACCATTCATCATCCTGCTGGAATCGGTCGTAGGCACCCAGGATATCCAGTTCCATCTTCTGGTCATGGCGACCATTAAGCTTGATCGACCCACTGTCATATGACAGGTGGGTCCACCGTTTCCGGTAAGAGTACCCGACTGTATCTACTGTGCTCTTCTTTTGTGTTTCCACCATCAACATTTGGGTCCTATGGTCCTTCCATGCTGTGACGGTGTTATCCATGAATAGACATCCTCTTCAACATATTTTGGACTATTTTTATGTTTAATCTTGCATTCACTCTATATTCACTCATAGGGGTATGTTCCTCAGTTCCCATGGAGGATAGCTCATATCAGAGATCACCCATTGGAATGGACTGTTCATGAACTCTATGTATTGATTTATATATTCACTGTGGTTTTCAGTTTATCACATATTTGAGCTACGGTCTGTAGCCATTTCTTTGTATTTGAATTGCAGCGCTGCACTATTTTGAATCCATTTTGTCTTTTGCTTTGTTTGTTTGAGTGCCAGCATCTTCTATCACCACTTTTGGTTTAGCACAGTCTTTTCACTTATATATAATGTGCATTGAAAGACATGGACACACAGTTAAGCTTTCTGGGAGTCTGATAGTAGGCTTATTGCTTGAGGGGGAAGGGGGGAAGTTTTTTTTCTACAAAGTGAGGAAGATTTAAAATTCCTGTCAATCTTTACTTTTTGTCTGTTACCCCTATTAAAGAAAGTTTACCTCATTTACTGTTCATGTGACACCATATAAAAAACAGTTGTAATGCTTGTCACTAGGACAGTAAATCACAGACAGCAGCAAAAACATTGTTAGACGTTTGAACCCTTTCCTACAAAAATACGCTTTTGTCTGTGTCTCCAAGAAATGTTGAATTACAAGGGCTTAGGCAGAGTTACAAAATAGGACTATAAGTGGCTGGAAAGAGATACAGCACCACACCACTCATAAAAGGTCCAAACATGATTTATTACATGATCAACAGAGTGTATTCAACAAGGATAAAATCTATTGCATTTTGGGAACTAAAGGGATCCATTCACCTGGGCTCTGTTTACCAGTTAAAAATACTTTTTTTTTCTTTGTCACCAAAATCAAAATAGGTGAATCATTCATTTTTTGCGCTGAACTAAATATTTTTCCTGAATTTTCCTACCATACAAGGATCTTATCATCAAGAATCATATTTAAACTTTACACAATATGTATATTTACATACAGAATTTTGGAAATTATTCATCTACGTGGTAGGAGTATTTTTTTTTCTATATTTGGCCTCAGGAACATTCCTTTTAAAGGTCAAGCAAAATTCAGCAAGCAACTTTACTTGCCTTAATATAGTTTTTCCATATAAGAAATATCCAGATGAAACCATTGCGGATTTTCCCTTAGGAAACATTTCAGTTGAGAAAGCAAAAATACTATTTTAAAGACTGTCTAGTAGTTGTCTGCCTTATAATTTCCCAGGAAAGTTCTGAAAATACTCTTAACAAACTGCCATGCGGCATATTCAACTTGGTTCAACTGGTCATCAAATTTCTCATCTTGATTAAATTGCCTAAACTGAAATTCGCATAAAAGCACATAAAAAATATCCCTTGATTGTTCTTTGACAAACTTTGATGACCAGAATGATTCATAGAAGCAAAGTTGACTCAAAAGTAATGACATTTTAAGAAATACTTTGTAATGCTGGCCATACACTATACGAAAAATCGGCCGAACCCATTTTCGAAAATCGAACATTCGGCCGTGAGCGCAAACGATAGTGCCATCATGTAATGACTGATAAATCGTTCAGTGGACATAAATTAATCAATTTTTTGTTTTGTTTTTTTACATATACCTAGTGCAGACAGTTTGGACGGGAAACACATTAACCTTTCAATTTATCGATCATTCGGGAGAAAATTTCCAAACTTGTTCTTTTTTCGGCTCAAAAACGTCCCAACGATTATCGATTTTGTGCCCATTAACTGGCTGAAAAACGAACAAACTGTCTAAATGACCGAATTTCGGACGATTTTTCATATAGTGTATGGCCAGCACAATGCCGCGTCAGAATTTCCGAGCAAAAAAGTCAGACAGAATTGGTTCATTGGATATCCCGACCGTGTGTGTGCCCCATCGGACATTTCCGTTGGAAATGCCGACAGAGTTAGAAAGAGAACATGTTCTCTTTTTTTCCGACGGATACATTTTCTATCGGAAATTCCGTTCGTCTGTATGGAACTCCGACGGAGAAAAAAACACGCATGATCAGAATCAAGTCGACACATGCTCGGAAGCATTGAACTTCATTTTTCTCGGTTTGTTGTATTGTTGTACGTCACCGTGTTCTTGACGGTCGGAATTTGGTGTGACAGTGTGTATGCAAGACAGCTTGAACGGAATTCCGTCTGAAAAATCCATCAGAGTTTATCCCGACGAAAAATCCGATCATGTGTACAAGGCATTAGAGTGATAAGAAAGCTGAACACGTCCAAAAATCCACAAACTGCAACTAACTGTTACTAAACCCACAACAGTAAAATCAGTCTGTATATTCAGTTATGCATGCTTGTTATACTCACTGTGGAACCTAAGGGGAAAATCCTTTGCATTGTGTAAAGAGGATGTTTTATCCTGTCTTTTCTGATCCTCCCATTCTTTTACTGACCCCAATCCATCTGCTGAAAGAACAGAGCCCTAGAAGGCACTCTGCACATGCTCAGTTTGGTGTGTATTGCTAGAGTTTTTTTTGGGGAGAGTGCATGTGATCAGCACAGGGCCAATCAGCACTGTCCAGACAAAAAGTCAGGGGTCATGCAGCTTCATAGGACAGTCAGAGGCGAATGAAAACCCCTTCTACAAGTTGTAACCAGTGTTCGGCCGGACACTGACAGAAGTCACAAGCCTGCTGTACATTGCCTTGAAAAAGTATTCAAGTCCTTTGAAATTCTCCACATTTTGTCATGTTATAACCCAAAAATGTATTTTATTGGATTTTATGTGATGGACCAACACAAAGTGTCACATAATTGTGAAGTGGAAGGAAAATAATAAATGGCTTTCAAACCTTTTTGCAAATAAATATGTGAAAAGTGTAGTGTGCAGTTGTATTCAGCCCCCTTTACCCTGATACCCCTAACTAAAATGTGCCACTTATTGTTGGTCTAACACATAAAATCCCAGTAAAATACATTTATGTTTTTGGTTGTAAAATGACAAATGCACTTTATACTGCTGATGTAGTGACTTTAAAGTCTATTGAAGCCAATGGAAGGTGAACTTTGAAAGCCAGATCTCTCCAGTTTTAAGGCTTAAGCAAGTGGTTATCAAACAAAGCAAATGGGGTTCGGGACACTTTTTTTTTTTTGGGGGGGGGGTGTATGCAAACCAAATGTTTTCAAATGTCTTTTTTTGGGAGGGGATCAGCTCATTTAACCACTTACGGACCGCCCGTCGTTGTTGTACGTCCACACTTTAAAGAGGGATATCATCGTTATGACAGCAGCTAGCTGCTATAACCTCGGTATCCTCTTCTTTAGCGGGCCGTCCACTTTCAGATAAAAGTGGTCTCTGCTGCGGATTTGCCACAAGATAACTTTTATCAGTGGCATGGGATGGCAGGGTATGGTGCCCTCCATACCGCCGTGCTCCCATGCCTTCCACTGTGCTCCGGTGCCCTCCATACCGCCTGCTATCCTCTGTGGTATGGGGCTGAGTGAGGGGAAGATGGCCCCCACCAGGCTCCATACCATTGCAGGGTGAAAACTGTGTCAAAAATGTCACTTACGCCCATAGCTCCTAAAGAGACATTTTTTATTTATTTATTTCCATTTTTTTATTGCATTGTAGTGTAAATATGAGATTTGAGGTCTTTTTGACCCCAGATCTCATATTTAAGAGGTCCTGTCATGCTTTTTTCTATTACAAGGGATGTTTACTAGGAATAAAAGTGACACAAAAAAAAAGTGACGCGTGCAGAAGTGAACTCATACGTGAGTAGCGGACGCATATAAAAATGGTGTTCAAACCACACATGTAAGGTGTCGCTGTGATCGTTAGAGTGAGAGCAATAATTCTATCCCTTAAAACATGCAACCTGTAGAATTTTTTAAATGTCGCATATGGAGATTTTTAAGGGGAAAACTTTGTCGCAATTCTACGAGTGGGCGCAACTTTGAAGCGTTACATGTTGGGTATAAATGTACTCAGCGTAACATCATCTTTCACAGTATAAAAAAAAAAAAATGGGCTAACTTTACTGTTGTCTTATTTTTTATTTAAAAAAAGTGTATTTTTTCCCCAAAAAATGTGCTTGTAAGACCGCTGCGCAAATACGGTGTTATAAAGAGGATTGCATTGACCGCCATTCTATTCTCTAGGGTGTTAGAAAATATATATATATATATATCATCTTTGGGGGGTTGTAAATAATTTTCTAGCAAAAAAATTATTTTAACTTGTAAACAACAAGTTTGAAAAATAGGCCGGTCCTTTAGTGGTTAAAAAGGCTTAAAGGGCAACATTAAAACCGCATAATTCATTTAAATAACATGCTTGTTAGATGCCTTAACCACTTATCTACCAGTGCAATCTTTAAATGTAGCGCACCCACCCCAGCCCTTACCTGCTTTTCTTATAGTTGGCTCCTTCACAGGAAAAGACTGAGGCACACCACACCACAAGCCCGTACCCTCCTGGATGGGGAGGTCGTGCGGTGTTAGTTTCTCGGGCCTGCCTGCAGCTAGTGTTTGAAAACCTCCAGAGCTGACCTTGTTTCTGGGGTAGCCAGAAACAAGTCCTTAGTTCTCCCAAGTAAGCAACTGTCCACACCAAATGAAAAGTCCAACTTTTTATTTATTCTTAAGGGCAATAAATAGTCTCTTTGAGAGCAGACAGGTTGAGACAAATACGAGTCAGATAAGGTGGGAGGAGGTCCAGGCACAAACTTAATTTAGGGTTTCTCCTGTTCTGGTTTGCACGAACAGGCTTGGCGCATGGTCCCTGCCACAGACCATGAGGTTGGTCACTGCCACTGACCTGGTGAATAGTTGCAAGTCACTGCCACTGACCTGGTGTGCGTAGAGTCACCGCCACCATGACATAAAGAACCCGCACTTCCTTCTTTGAGTAACTTGGCCCCCTTTTAGGATAAGAACATCCCTCCGGAGAGTTACCAGAGGCCCCCTCTGTCACCAAGACTCTGCGCTGGGTCTTCAGAATGGGCCACCTCCCTGGCCTCCCCGATCCTGGATACGGGTCCCCTCACAAGGCAGATCCCCGGCAGCCTCGATCCCTAGCGGACCCCAGCTGAAGGTTGCTGGGCTCCAGGCCCTCGCCAAAGCACCTCACCCCAGACTGAAGGTGTCTGGGATGGAAACAGCAGCTCTGTCTCCGGGCCTAGGGCACCCGGAGACAACACGCTCGCCCAGGCCTCCGGGCCTAGGGCACCCGGAGGCGACACCCACACCCAGGCCTAAGGTGCCTGGGCGTGGAACCAACGACAACGAACCCCCCTGGAAGATGGCCGCCCCCTTTTATATCCTCTCCCGACAGGCACAGCAGGTTCCCCGCCCCGCCGTACTGCTGCCGAGAGGGGACAAGAAAAGGCACAACCCCGTGCCACCGTTCAACCTGGGCCCATGGCAACAGCGCCACCTATAGGCCCCAGGGAACTGCACACCAGTACTATCT
This sequence comes from Rana muscosa, assembly GCA_029206835.1. Lineage (NCBI taxonomy): Eukaryota > Metazoa > Chordata > Amphibia > Anura > Ranidae > Rana > Rana muscosa. The sequence goes on from CM055122.1 coordinate 1,175,039,572, forward strand.
CCCAGGGACAGGAATGGTCCATGAAACCTAACAATTAGTGCATCTGAGCCTAGTTGCCACTCAGATGCTCCCCCTAAATATGACACCCGCTACATAAATATTTTGCATACATTGTAAAAATTTGAATTGTTTGCTAGAAAGTACTGTAAACCCCCAAACAGAACTACTACTCTGGGGAGGAGATCAGGGCCCCGATGTTCGAGTCAAACGTAAGTTCGACTCTATCATCAGGTGTTCGGTCATTCACGGAATATCGAACATTATGGGGCGTTTGCAGCAAATGCAACCACCCCATAATGCACTGCAAGATCGCAGTGCATGGACATCTGATAATTGGCCAAAGCATGCACCTGACCTGCATTCTTTGGCCAATCACAGCGCGCTCCACACTATGTAAGGTTGCTTACACAGTGGCCGTATATAGGTATACGTTTATCAAACATTGATAATTTATCTCATTGCCGTTCTCAGAAAAAAAATCTTCTCCTCCTATACCCTGTTTATGAAGTGGAAAACATTTGTTCTCAGAAGGAGATGAGGAAAAGTTTTTCCTCTGATAACACCTGAGATCTGAGTAGAAGAGGGAGGGCTGCCTGTGATCTCCTGATACACCTGTGTGATTACAGAGCAGCTGAGTTTTAAAAGTGAAACCAAAGTTAAAATTACATGAAAATAATAAGCACTGGCGCTTTTTTTAACTCATAGTTTTTTTAAGCTGGGTTCACACTTGTGCGACACGACAGCCGTCCTACTTTGGATCCGACTTTGCCCTGCGACATGAAGCCGACATATGTCCGACTTTCAATGAACGGTGGATCCGACTTGGATCCCCACCAATACCAGGCACTGTGTTTGGTATGAATCTTGAGGGGGAACTCCACGCAAAATTTTTAATAAAAAAACGGCATGGGTTCCCCTCCAGGAGCATACCAGGCCCTTCGGTCTGGTATGGATTTTAAGGGGAACCCCTACGCTGAAAAAACGGCGTGGGGGTCCCCCCAAAATCCAAACCAGACCCTTATCCGAGCACGCAACCTGGCAGGCCGCAGGAAAAGAGGGGGGACGAGAGAGCGGCCCCCTCCCTCCTGAACCGTACCAGGCCGCATGCCCTCAACATAGTGTTTCTTTTATTGACATTTTTTTCCACCAGGTGAATGGGTAGGGGTACGATGTACCCCATACTCATTCACATAGGGTGGGGGGCCGGGATCTGGGAGCCCCCTTATTAAAGGGGTGCTCCCGGATTCCGATAAGCCCCCGCCCCCAGCCCCCGACAACCAACGGCCAGGGTTGTCGGGAGGAGGCCCTGTCCTCATTAACATGGGGGCAGGGTGCTTTGGGGTGGGGGGGCCGCAGGTTGCCCCCCTGCCCCAAAGCACCAAACCCCCCATGTTGAGGGCATGTGGCCTGGTACGGTTCAGGAGGGAGGGGGGCCGCTCTCTCGTCCCCCCTCTTCTCCTGCGGCCTGCCAGGTTGCGTGCTCGGATAAGGATCTGGTTTGGATTTTGGGGGGACCCCCACGCCGTTTTTTTCGGCTTAGGGGGTTCCCCTTAAAATCCATACCAGACCGAAGGGCCTGGTATGCTCCTGGAGGGGAACCCATGCCGGTTTTTTTATTTAAAATTTGGCATGGAGTTCCCCCTCAAGATCAGCAGAGCACAAGTCGCATGCCAAATTCGGATCATGCAAGACTGCGGTCCGACTTTGATCCGACTTCAATGATAGTCAATGGGCTGAAGTCGGATCAAAGTCGGACCAAAGTAGTACAGGGAGCATTTTCAAAGTCGGACCGACATGTGTCGGACCAGTTAAGACGGCTCCCATAGGGAAACATTGATTTTCACACGTCATGCGACATGAATTCCCAATGTCGGAGCATTTGTCGCCCCAGTGTGAACCCGGCCTTAAACACATTTTGGCACATACTTTAAGGCTGGGTTCACACTTGTGCAGTGCGAATTCCAGCTCTGTTTTCTCTGCGAAGAGAAAAAACAGCTGTTCAGCGCTTCGTCTGCATTGTAGCTGCGGATTAGCTGACCTGGGAGAGGGAAGGGAGAGGGGGGAGGTGTAGTGAGCAGGGAGAGAATTTGTGTTCAGAACAGAACACATCTGCAAATTCAGATGCGTTCCCATAGAAGATAATGTGCAGACAATTTGCACTGCAATGCCTAGAAAACGCACACGTTTTTTGTGCAATGCGCAGTGTGAATGCCCCGTAGATATGTGAACCAGCCTCATTAACATGAATATATTTTAAAATATTATGCGAATTGGATGCGGTGTAATCCGCATCCAATTCGCATAGGTGTGAACCCAGCCTTAATGTTTGTTTTGGCCCTTTTTGGCCCGTCAAATGTAGGGCTTTAAGGACACCGCCACTCACTTTGTTTGCCCATTTTTATTAAAAGCAAGTTCAGCAAACAAAGATAGGTTTCCCTCGCAGGGGTTTCCAGCATTCATTTGTCTATCAACAAAATGACATTCAGCCTAGTTGGCTCTCACTTGCAACACTTCTGCTCTGGCCTTACACTAGGCCTTGTCTGTCTCCTACAGACGGTTTCACCGACCACCTTGGTGCATCTAGCTAGCAGCCACTTGCTGCACTGGCTCCCCCGTTGAGCCCTCCTGACTCCTGGTACTCAGACCTTCTATCTGCCGGGGTGGACCCCAAAACTATGGTCAGGTTACTACTAAAAGCCCAGCACACACCTGACCAATCAGTATGCTGGCTGTTCTCAAAATCAGGACCCAGGACTGGGGATTTCATCCCACCCGGATCTCTCAGAAATCCCAGGGCTCCAGGTCCCAAAGTGGATTTTTCTAAGAAAGGAGGAAAGTGAAAAGCCAGTTTCCTCTTTATGTTACAAGCTCCCTGGAAACCCTCAAACCCGTCTAGTTGAGAATTCTGGGTCACAAGCTCCTTCTAGGGCAATGCTCTGCCACAATATATATATATATATATATATATATATATTTATATTGTGACAAGACAGAGCTGTGTCAAGATATCAGAAGGGTTAGATGTCACCCAAGGTTCTCATCCATGCAGGTTAAGGGGCTCTCTGATGTTTATTTTTAGAGAAGGCCAACCCCCCCCCCCCGTTCGGTTCACACCAGAACTCCTGAACACTGAAAAAGAGCTGACCCAAATGGCGAGCCCTATTAACCACTTGCTTACTGGGCACATATACCCCCTTCCTTCCCAGGGCAACTTTCAGCGCTGTCACTATTTGAATGACAATTTCACGGTCATGCTACACTGTACCCATATTCAATATAAATTTTTGCACACAAATAGAGCTTTCTTTTTGTGGTATTTAATCACCACTGTGTTTTTTATTTTTTGCTAAGCAAACAAAAAATGGCCAAAAAATTTGAAAAAAAACAAACAAACAGTCTATGGGACCCGAACTTGAAAAATCAAAAGTCCCCACTTTGAAGGCTCATATGCAAGTAATTGGCCATAAAAATGATATAGGGGTCCGGGTATTGCCCTGGGGGACATGTATCAATGCAAACATTTTTTTTTAAAGATTGTTTTTACAGAAGCAGTGATTTTAATGATGTTTAAAGTGCAACAATAAAAATGAAAAATCCCTCTAAATATAGTGCATGGGGGGTTCACGTAACCTGCCTGTAAAGTGGCACATCTGTAGCATGTATAGAACATGCTGCAGCAAAAAAATTATTTCTAAAGAAAAAGAAATGCATGAAATTACATTTACATTTCCGGCAATACAATACGATTGTCGGCAATATAATTTTTTTTTTTAATTGTTGATGGGGACAAGGGCCTCATCCAAACAACCCTGGGCTGTGGTTGTGGGGGGTCATCAGATCATGCCCCCTCTATGTGAATGAGTATGGGGTACATAGTACCCATACCCATTCACCAAAAAAGTGTCAAAAAGTAACAAAAACACAGAGACAGTTTTTAATAATTTTATTTTTTAATAATGGAATTATTAAATAATAAAAAAAACTGTGTCCTACGATGTAAATCCATCATCAATCACGATGCCTGCTGCACCGCCGGACCCAAAAATGAAGGAAACCCGCTGAATGCCTAGCTTGACGTTTCATATATAGGTAAGGGTGGGGCCATCTGGCTACACCCCCTTGTGACATCACCAACCCAACATGCACTGGTTCGTTGCTGCCCCGTGCCCACAGACCTCTACAACCACAGCCCAGGGTTGTAGTGATGAGGCCCTTGTCCGGCTTCCCTACCTGCTCTTTAACAACCAGTTATTCACTGTGCCCTGATGCTCAGTGAACCCTGTACAGTGCATTCCAGGGTGTTCCGCAGGGTGAACACCAGCCGAACGCCCTGCAAATTTGGGTGTTCGGGCCAAACTTTTGCTCGGCCCAAACCGTTCACCCAATTTATTTTAATTGAAGAAAACTGTTTTTGCTGTTTTCCCTAGGTTTGGTACAGGGCGGAATGAAGTCTCCAGCCCTGGGTCCATGGTTTGCCAGCAAGCAGCATTCTGCCAGAAACCAGCAGGTGTACACTGCCTTTTAAGTTTGACCATCTTAAGAAGACTATTGTTGTACAGCCAGGGAATAGTAGGTATATCGTTAAACTAGGTATGTGTTTCTGTCTGCACTGACCAGGCCGACACCTGGAGATACAGTTGCTGAAGGAGCAACTTGTGAATGCTGTCATGTTCTGGACTAAGAGACTGCATTCTATAAGGCTGAGAGCCAGTGTGGCTCGGGGTGGGATGCTTTTAGCCAGGAGTTTGTATAAATACTTTAAATGTTGGATGATACTGAGACCCTATGTGGGTATCCTGCTGTAAGGAACCTTTACTTTTAAATAAAAGTGGGCAAAGAAAGCCCTGAAACATACTTCACTGTTTGGACTGAAGTTCATGAAAAGCACTACACTTGAGCTGAACCCTCACAATATCTAAGTTCACATGCATTTTTGCTGTTGGTGCGGCAGTGCATGCTACATCTTCAAATAGAAATCACTATATGTTGTTTAAATGCATTACCTACCATGAAAGTAGTTGGTTGTGTTTGCCTTCCAGGCCGAAAAGTACCAGTCCTTCCCTGGTTGTATATATGGTGATGCACATTTACTTAGTGCTTCTATGTACTCTGCCTGTATTGTACAAATTCTGTGCATCATCTCTAACATTTCTTTCACCTTTTTACTCCATATAAGGTTTCTGTGCCTAATTTACCTGAACCACTATGTGAAAGTTTTCTTCTCGTGTGGCAATGTAGTGCATTCATTCCCTGATCACACTAGCCTGCAGTAGATAAGCTGAGCCCATTTATTTTAACAGTTGTTCTCACTTTTTTTCCCATTCTTGGCCTCATGTAAAATGGCCTCTGAGGAGGAAAATATGGAAAAAATAGGAGGTAAGCCCATGAGGACCTAGTAGACAAGTAATAACTACTGTAATTATAAATACTGTAAAGACTTCTGTAGTCCTCTTGAACATGCCAAAATCAGTAAATGTAAAGAACTCAATCATGTGTTATCATTGCCAACATATTATAATATATAATGCCACAAGATAATAATTATATAAAACACAATACATTCCCCTCTAAGCTTTTCTGTCTATAAATATATGCCAACTACTGTAGCTGACCAAGCTGATTCTATTTCTGCAAATACATTCACATCCAGAAATATATTACAAAATAGGTTATTCTAACAAGCTCAAATAAAAGAGAAAGAAGATGAATTAGCAGCTAATTAATTCAAATCTGTGAGAGTTTTTCAATCCAACAAAAGGATGAAGAATGAAAAGCCTGCAGTTGTTTGTGCAATCTTTTCTGCCTGGCTGGCACTGTCTGTCTGCATCTAAAATTTCTTTTTCTTTTTTAAGGTAGATAAATGGTTTGTTCTTTCTACAGTAACTTTTGTTATCTAAAGATATTTAAGATAGTCCTGATGCCTACCTTTCTATGTCTCTTTACTGTGTTTGTTTATCTATTTACTTGTAAATTGGTAAAGTTCATTACTCACTGTGTGAAAATTACTGTACTGGAATAAATGATCCCAAGATTCAGCAAATCTGCACTACTGCATCGAATGCCTTGTACACATGGTCGGATTTTCCGCCGGAATAAACTCTGACGTGTTTTTCCGATGGAATTCCGTTCAAGCTGTCTTGCATACACACTGTCACACCAAATTCCGACCGTCAAGAACGCAGTGACTTACAACACTATGACGAGCCGGGAAAAATTAAGTTCAATGCTTCCGAGCATGCGTCGACTTGATTCTGAGCATGCATGGTTTTTTGTCCGTCGGAGTTCCAGACAGAAGAATGGAATTTCCGGAAAAAAACACGTTCTCTTTCTAACTCCGTCTGAATTTTCTATGAAAAAAGTCTGATGGGGCATACACACGGTCGGAATATCCGTTGAAAAAATTCCGTCTGACTTTTTTCCTCGGAAATTCCGACCGTGTGTACGCGGCATTAGAGTTAGCTATGCATTTAGCAGGTGCACATAACCTTGCTATGTTTTAAAGCTACAAAGAGTAATGCGATGGGCTGATACACAGCTGTGGGTCCTATTTGAGTTTTTATAAGTGTTGGGCAGGGATGAGCCGAACACCCCCCTGTTCGGTTCGCACCAGAACCTGCGAACAGACAGAATTTTCGCATTAACTTTAGAACCCTATTAAATAAAATGGACTTGAATGTTCGAAATCTAAAGTGCTAATTATAAAGGCTAATATGCAATTTATTGTCCTAAAAAGTGTTTGGGGACCCGGGTCCTGCCCCAGGGGACATGCATCAATGCAAAAAAAAGTTTAAAAAATAGAAGTTTTTACGGGAGCGGTGATTTTAATAATGCTTAAAAAGAAAAAAGAAAAGTGAAATTTTCCTTTTAAATTTCGTACCTGGGGGGTGTGTATGATATGCATGTAAAGTCGCTCATGTTTCCCGTGCTTAGAACTGTCCCTGCACAAAGTGTCATTTTTGAAGGAAAAAAAGTCATTTAAAACTCACTCGCGGCTATTAATGAATTGTCGGCTTTTATCAATACATAGAAAAGTCATTGATAAAAATAAAAAAAAAGCGTGGGGGTTCCCCTAAATTCAATTACCAGGCCCTTCAGGTCTGGAATGAATATTAAGAGGAACCCCGCCGCAAATTAAAAAAAAAATGGCGTGCGGTTCCCCCTAAATATCCATACCAGGCCCTTCAGATCTGGCATGGATTTTAAGGGGAACTCCACCCCCAATTTAAAAAAAAATGGCGTGGAGTCCCCCCAAAAATCCATACCAGACCCTTATCCGAGCACGCAACCTGGCCGGCCGCAGGGGAAGAGGGGTGACGAGAGAGCGGCCCCCCTCCCTCCTGAACCGTACCAGGCCACATGCCCTTAACATGGGGAGGATGTCCCCATGTTGATGGGGCCAAGGGCCTCATCCCCACAACCCTTGCCCGGTGGTTGTGGGGTCTGCGGACAGGGGGCTTATCGGAATCTGGAAGACCCCTTTAACAAAGGGGACCCCCAGATCCCGGCCCCCCCTATGTGAATTGGTAAGGGGTACATTGTACCCCTACCATTTCACGAAGAAAGTGTAAAAAATTTAAATAAAAACACACAAACACCTTGGAAAAGTCCTTTATTAAAAAAAAAAAAAAAACATTCCAGCGATGAAATCCAGTGTCCCGCGGTGATCCCGATGTCCAGCGCTGTCCGTCATTGGTTGTGCCTGAGCGGACCTGATGGTGAACTTCCTCCGCAGTGTTTTAAATGTATAGACCCGCCCCTTCTAAAGTTCCCCATCAGGTCCGCTCAGCGGACCAGATGCGGAACGCGAGAAGGGGTGGGTCTATTCATGTATTACACAGTGAAGGAAGTTCCCCATCAGGTCCACTCTACGAACTTCCTTCACTGTGTAATACATGAATAGACCCGCCCCTTCTCGCGTTCCGCATCTGGTCCGCTGAGCGGACCTGATGGGGAACTTTAGAAGGGGCGGGTCTATACATTTAAAACACTGCGGAGGAAGTTCCCCATCAGGTCCGCTCAGGCACAACCAATGACGGACAGCGCTGGACATCGGGATCGCCGCGGGACACTGGATTTCATCGCTGGAATGTTTTTTTTTTTAATAAAGGACTTTTCCAAGGTGTTTGTGTGTTTTTATTTACATTTTTTTACACTTTCTTCGTGAAATGGTAGGGGTACAATGTACCCCTTACCAATTCACATGGGGGGGGCCGGGATCTGGGGGTCCCCTTTGTTAAAGGGGTCTTTCAGATTCCGATAAGCCCCCCGCCCGCAGACCCCCACAACCACCGGGCAAGGGTTGTGGGGATGAGGCCCTTGTCCCCATCAACATGGGGACATCCTCCCTATGTTGAGGGCATGTGGCCTGGTACGGTTCAGGAGGGGGGGCGCTCTCTCGTCCCCCCTCTTTTCCTGCGGCCTGCCAGGTTGCGTGCTCTGATAAGGGTCTGGTATGTATTTTTGGGGGGACTCCACGCCTTTTTTTTTATTTGGGGTGGAGTTCCCCTTAAAATCCATGCCAGATCTGAAGAGCCTGGTATGGATATTTGGGGGAACCGCACGCATTTTTTTTTAATTCGCGGCGGGGTTCCCCTTAATATCTATACCAGACCTGAAGGGCCTGGTAATTGAATTCTGGGGGACCCCCATGCTTTTTTTTTTTTTTATCAATAACTTTTGTATGTATTGCCGGGAGCCGACAATTCAATAATAGCCGCGAGTGAGTTTTAAATGACTTTTTTTCCTTCAAAAATGACGTTTTATGCAGGGACAGTTCTAAGCACTGGAAAAATGTGCCACTTTACATGCATATTATACACACCCCCCAGGTACGAAATTTAAAGGAATAATTCACTTTTATTGTTTCACTTTAAGCATTATTAAAATCACTGCTCCCGAAAAAACGGCCGTTTTTAAAACTTTTTTTTGCATTGATACATGTCCCCTGGGGCAGGACCAGGGTCCCCAAACATTTTTTATGACAATAACTTGCATATAAGCCTTTATAATTAGCACTTTATATTTCTCCCATAGACTTTTCAAATTTGCCGCGAACACCCCAATTTGTTCGCTGTTCGGCGAACGGGCGAACACGCAATGTTCGAGTCGAACATGAGTTCGTCTCGAACTCGAAGCTCATCCCTATTAGTGAGACAGAGAGGAGGGCTGAGGCTCTCGTGGAATGCAGCGGCATGTGATGTCACCAGAAGTGAGAATTATCAGAGTAGGGTAGAAAGTGTGCTATCTGCAGGATCACCAAGGGAAAATAAATGAAAAAGCCCAACAAAAGACAATGACTCCCACCATGTCTAAGAACTGCTAAGGTAAATATATAAAAACTAGACATGTGCAATTTGTTTCGTTCCGAATTCGTTTTTTAACGAATTTCGACAAATTCGTTAATTCGGAAATATCTGAATTAACGAAAACTCATTTAACGAATTTTAACGAATATTCATAAATTCGAATATCCGAAAATTCGTACATTCGTAAATTCGTACATTCGTAAATTTGTACATTCGTAAATTCGTACATTCGTAAATTCGTAAATTCGTACATTCGTAAATTCGTACATTCGTAAATTAGTAAATTAGTAAATTTGGAAATCTGAAATAATATTTAACTAATAATAACTTAACTATTACTAACTATTAAATTATAGGTATTGGAATTTCCTTTCAAATTTGGCTGTTAGTGAACTTAACAAAGTTACAAATTGTTTTCCGAAATAATGAATGCCGTATCTAAACGAATGGAACGTAATGAATTAATAATAATAATAAATAACAATAATAATACTAAAAACGTTTTATTATTATTATTAATTATTCATTTGTTCCGTTCCATTTGTTTAGATGTGGCATTTGTTATTTCAGGTTATGCGTAACTTCGGATAAATTTGTATTCGTTACGTTCGCTAACAGCAAAATTTGAAGGAAATTACAATACCTATAATTTAATAGTTATTTTTTCAAATTTTCGAATTTTCGGGCTTTCAGATTTTCGAAATTCGAATTTCCAAATTCCCGAATTTCCAAATTTCCGAATGTAGGAATGTATATATTTACGAATGTACGAATTTACGAATTGCGATCATAACGAATGACCCGAAAAACTAAAAAAAAAAACGAATGAAACTAAAACTAAAACTAACAAATTTTTTGGCAGTGCACATGTCTAAGAAAAACAATGGGATCACAGGCATCATGCGCACCACAAACATGCATAGAGAAATGAACACACAACAGCGTATATGTCATAATGACACTTTATTTAAAATACACATATATCCATCAATTTTTATTAATTTTTTGGAATAATATTGGCCATGGCCTGATTCATTGGTTTATAAATCTATCAATAAAACCCAATTTCATAAAACGCATACTCTTTAACCAAATATTTTTCAATAACCATTATACAGCCCAGCCACTGAGACTCGAGATGATTCAGCATTTGAACTTAAACTTTTCCTTAAATCTCCCAATCGACAGGAGGGTTGCCCACAGCAACCCTTCTGTCAACACACCCCCAGACCGCGGCCGACTCTATGCATGTTTGAAGATTCATATTAAAGATATCTAAACCTATATCTGATAAGTGTACACCGTCATCTCTATACAAACCCTGCACACCACCTTCAAGCTCAAAATGGCAAAATGACATACCCAACCCTGGAGTAAGAAATTTCTCCAAAGCTCTATTTATCCTTTTGCGAACCTTCTCCAGCGGTTTGAAAACCATAGACTCTAACCAACGCAAACGTGGTATTATTTCAGAAAAAACTATCACCGTGTCTGGAGAGGTTAATTTCAAAAATCTAAATGTATCCTTCATAACAGAAAGTAAATCAAATGTCTTCATTTTCCCAATATCATTACCACCAATGTGCAATGTCAATACATCTGAAGCATCATGGATTGCATATAATCTACCCAATTCGAAAACCAAATCCTCCCATAACATACCCCTATGTCCATACTAATGAACACAAAAGGCTGCAGGATCCAGGCCCAAATTCTCTAAATAGATTCTATTCTTTGCTCGCTTCTGTGCCCAAAAAATAAAAGAATGACCTACAATCCAAACTGTCCGGTCAGAACCTGAAACAAAACAATAATTAAAAAGGACGAATGTATAATTTATACGAATCTGACTTCCATCTTCCTATCTTCTTAATAGTGCTCTCTTCAAGACCAATCCTAGCGGCTTCAGTAACTGCTCCGATTCGAAATGAATGAGTTGTTATCTTGAGATGACTTAACTGAAGCTGCTCTAAGCACTTTTTTAGGACTGCTAAAAACTGGTAAATGGTTAATGGAACCCCGTCACTGTGAATAAATCATAAAGAGAAAATAGAGGGACGAATATCAAGGCAGGATTGGAGAGCTGCTACCAGGCAAATATTCTTGTCCCTACACCTTTTTAATTTCACCCAAACCCCTACACCCAAGGGGTCCGTTTTACTAATATTAAGAAAGAGACGTAGACCTTCTTTTAATACTATAATATTGGATAATGAAATACCCCCACTGCTTGCCCTAGTGGCAGGAAGAATTTCTGAAATTCTAAATGCACCAAAAAATGCTAGGGTAAATACAGAGTTAAACAGGACAGACTCATAACTAGAAGAGCATACTAGTGAAGTGACCCTGCAAATTTGTGACAAGATGGCTGGAGTAACAGGAGACCTAACATCCTTTTGTAAATTACCATTTCTATACCCCTTCAAAACTTGCAGCACAGAGAAAAAACTGCGTCAAGGGGGCAGATTGTAGAGGCGCAAGAAAAAGGAGAACCTGGACAATGTTTTACTAATGTAAGCCCAGGAATATTGCCTCTGATGTAATGACTGGAGAAAAAGAATTACTAGCTGCTCTGAATGATCTGCCACAGTCATCCGTAGGGACACTAGGAAAGTTGACCATAACAGCCATGAAGAAGTGTAATTCTTCCAGGTCGACAGGGCCACTGAATTTTAAATGTTCTGCAAAATCAAATTAGATCCCACAACTGGGAAGGGAAAGGTTCCCCAACTGGCTCCGCCCCCGGCAGTAACTTGAAAAACTGGTCCATTTGCAGGCGAGAGAGAGCATCAGCAATTAAATTACTCTTACCAGGGATATATTTTGCTTTCAGCCAAACGTTTCATTTCAAGCAGAGAAAAACTAGATGCCATAAATATGAAACCACTGCAGGAGATTTAGAAGATAGGCTATTGATTGCAAATGCTACGCCCTTGTTATCAGTACACACTAATAACCTTCTATTAGCAAAGAAATGGCCCCAGATTTCTAATGACACTATTACAGGAAACAACTCTAGTAACACAATATTTTTACAAAAATCATTGATGATCCACCTGATTGACCAACGGTTTCCCCAGACAGTGCCAAAACCAACTGAGCCAGCCACATCAGTTGCCAGTTGAAAATCACTGTCAAGAATAAACTCCTGCTGCCACATTGTCTTCCCATTATAGTGTTCCAAAAATTGTAACCAAACCACTAAATCCTGTTTGATATCTGCTGACAGTCTAATATGAGCAGAATTTTTTTTTAGACCAGATATCGATGAGTACAGATGCCTAGAAAAAACCCTGCCCATAGGTAATACCCTTGTTGCGAATGCCAACTGCCCCAACAGGGATTGCATTTCTTTTAGAGTCACTTTACTCTTCCTAATGAACAATTTTAACAACTGAGATAACCTATACATTTTTTCATCGGGCAACCAAAATTCCATAGCGACGGAATCCAAAGTAATTCCCAGAAATTCAATACAGGTTGTGGGAAAGATTGTCTTGTCCTCAGCCAACGGAATCCCAAAATACTCACAGACCAATCGGAATGAGGACAATAATTGAAAGAGCCAGAGCTTTCAGGACCCAAAAAAAGGAAATCATGAAGGTAATTTATAAAATAATTAGAACTTGACACCATACTCATGACCCACTCCAAAAAGGACGAGAATGCTTCAAAATAAAAACAAGAAAGTGAGCAAGCCATTGGTAAAGCTTTGTCAAAATAAAATTGGTGTTCAAAACAAATACCCAAAGAATTGAAACATTTTGGATTAAAAGGAAGTAGCCGAAATGCTGACTTAATATTCTGCTTTTGCCATTAAGCTATTCTTACCCAATAAACAAAACTTTTCTAACGCAGAATAAAATTACGTATATGACACCGATACCACATCGGTGTCAATTTGAGCATTAAGAGAGCTGCCAAAAGGAAATGATAAATGATGTATGAGCCGATATTCATTCGGCTCTTTTTGGGGACCAAACCCAATGGGGAAATTCTAAAATCTACAAAAGGTGGTTGGTCAAAAGGGCCCTTCATCCTACCGGCCTGAACCTCCCTAATTAATTTGTCCTTTACCAAGTGAAGTGCTTCTCTAACGCATTTTAAATTTCCCACCACTAAACAACCAGAACCCTGAAAACTAGGTAGCTGGAAACCTACAAAAAAACCTTAAATTAGGAGGGAAGCTATCCGCTGGTTTGGATAGATGTGTAACAATGGTAGCATTCTTGGGAGCATCACTGGTGTGGTTGCTTTTTGAAAAGCCATCCTTTGGGTGTGCTTGTAGCTTACGAAAACACTTAGAAATTGGGTGATTTCAAGAGCAAAAAGCACATTCATGCTTGTATTTACAAGCAGACATCCACTTACAGTGTGTATCATTATATGCAAAGCATAGCTCTTTTTTATAATTAGATACAGAGGAGATCTGAGATGGCGCCATTACCGGTGGGCGTCCAAACGGCTGTTTCTGAAGCAAAAATAAGTTCAGCCAACATCCTTGGAACCCCACTGTAATGGGGGTTGCACCGCCAATTTCTGTCTAAAAGCCTCGTCATATGTCAACCATGGCAGGCCACTAAAGCTCCTGTTAACTTCCAAGATTATATCAATATGTTGAAATAACAAAGGGCTTTGTTCAGGAAATTGTGCTTAAATCTACATATTCCTTTTTCCAAATGTTTTCTTTAACAGATATAGGTAAATGGAAACCTAATGGAGAAAGAAAACATGGCATGCACTCCTTATCAGTTCTTTCCATCCCACTCCTTGCTGTATCACTACTAGATTCTTTAGTGAAAGGGAAAGAGCTGAGGAATAGGTCTAGGGTCAGGTGACACTTCTGACCAAACCCCTGCTACATTGCTATCCCTAACCCCAGCCGTGCCCTGTTGGGGCAAAGATTGAGACCTTATAACAGAAAGTAATTGCTCTAAAGTTGCAGACAATACAGATAGCTGAGAGACTGTATTACACTCACCGTCCAGCCCCTGAGTTCTGCTCACTCCAGGGGCTGACATAGGCGATGTGCACCGCACAGGAATACTGCCGGCATGTTGCTCCTCATGGTGGGGTGACACCCTTGTCCTGCGTCCTTCCTCTCTGCCCCAATGAAAATCCGGCTGGTTAATGGGCAAGGCTGACTGCGGGGGGAACCTCTGGCCACTGCTGCTGTCCCCTGGGAATCTCGTCCTCGGCCCCTGTTCCCCAATACTGCGCATGCGTGCCGACCCCTAGAAGACAAAAATAACTTTTCCGGCCATCGTCGTTAGCCCTGGGGTGCGGAGTCGGGCTTGAGCTCTTCCTCATTGGACGCTTTCTCTTGCTCATTCTCCGCCCCTCTCCTGCTTCCTGAGCGAAGTCATTGCTCTCCACGACCTCCGGAAAAAAAATTGCTGGAGACTCCGCCTCTGCTTCCACCCCACATGGCTGCTGATAGTCGCTCGTACCGCTCGGCCCAGGTGCCGCGCTGACTTCATCCAAGACCGGGTCAGAAGGTAAGGTGAGGCAATGCCGAATCCAGTCCTCTCCTCCCGCTGCCTCTGCTCTCTCCAACAACTGATGGATTAGGGTCTTCATATTGCTGTTATATACGCACGGGGAGCTTCTCCTGCTGATTCTCTTCTGGTACTGGCACTGACCCACTCAGATCTGACCCATAAATAGGCCAGTACTGACTTCTAGAACAATCTGTCGGCTGACCTTACTAACCAATTCCTGCTTGACCCTTCAACTTTCCAGAACTCTCTAAAAGCACCTGAACTGACTGACCAATCCTTAACCGGGCTGCTACGCTTCCAGAAACTTCACCTCTTTCTGACCTCAAATGACCCACTAACCTCTATAGCCCTTACTGACAACCGACCTCTCTTAACCAATCCTAGCTAACCTATAACCCATCCCTTAACTATCAATTTACTGCCGATGCCGTAATCCCATGAGGAAAGGGGGGCCTAAATGGCTATCCCCCTTTTCTTCCCCATTCTTGGGTTAGTGATACACTTTAAAAGTTTAGCTTTTGCTTTGACCTCTGCACATTTGCCAAGTTTTTTTTTTTTTTGAGACTCCATTTTCAGGAAATGAAGGTTTAATATGTCCTCAATGCCTATAGTGATAATTCTTGTTTCATATAGGTTTTAGTGGAATAAAAAAACAGTTAGAGAAAGTGACCTGCTTAGAGGTGTGTTCAGTTTGTGGTGTGTGATCTGTTTTTTTTTTTTTTTTGGGGGGGGGGGTGATTTCTGTGGTGATTGTTGCTATATTTTTGCTCTATTTTGCTGGTTACAGACCTATTTATAACAATTTCATGATTCCTAGACTATCATATGTCTGATGCTCAGCTTGATACAGTTGAATGGAACAACCCAATGGAAGTAGGAAAGGGCATTGCGCTAGTACTGTGTACCTCCAATTGTCTCCTAAATACGTATGCAAGGGCACTTTCACACCCTATACCATGAGTTGCACGGTAATCTCCAGAAGGTTTATGATTATGGCCACATGAAAGTGCCAAGTTTTGATACTTTTACCACGGTTAAAATCATCAGGAACCAATATAAAGAATGTCTCCCAGTAACACTGTGAATAGTCATTTCAAATGTATTTATTATCTATTATCTACTAGACGTTTTTTTAAACACAGTTGTGCCATTTCAGCAATATCAGTTTAGCTAGGTTATGGAGATAATGAGAGGGGAAACAGATTTATAATGTTGTATTTTATTTAATTTTTTTGCAGATTTTGGGTAACAGGCAAATCATTCTGTTCCCCTCTTCATACATTTCCAATTCCTATTGGACACAATTATTATACACTGCACTGTGTATGATACCTTTGATTCAATTTGGAGCCTGTGATGCCAGAGTCAACAGAGGAACTGTAAAGGGAAACTAGGAAAGCATTTTAAAAGAAAAGAAGCTTCCTCCACTGTATTGAATCAAGCAAATTCACATCTAAATTCCCACAAATAGTGTTTCTAAATTTTATAATGTATAATACATATTTCTTCACTGTGTTGATGGCCTTGGATTGCAATTATAATATTGTTTCTATAGATTTGGTGCTTAGGGAAGTTTTTTGGAAAATGTCCTACTGGAAAAAGAATACTGTATATACTCGAGTATAAGCCGAGTTTTTCAGCACATTTTTTTGTGCTGAAAATGCCCCCCTCGGCTTATACTCAAGTCCTTTTTGCGCCTGATCTCCTGGATTTTGGGGACCCGGTACCAGCCGAACTTGGCACACATGTAGCCCCACTCTTTCTCTACAAGTGTGCAAAGTTTGTTGTCCGGGGGACCTATGTCCGGGGAGCACCGATTTTTCAAAGCCGGGCACCCCTTCCATAGACTCCCATGTTAAACGGTAATTTCTCTGGTGAATTTGGGGACCCGGTACCAGCCGGTCGTAGGTCCCCTGGACCCCCTGGACCCGAAACTTGGCACACATGTAGCCCCATTTCTTCTCTACAAGTGTGCAAATTTTGTTGTCTGGGGGACTTACGGCCGGGGAGCACCGATTTTTCAAAGCCGGGCACCCCTTTCATAGACTCCCATGTTAAATGTCAGTCTAGTCATGGACACAGTGAGGCATGGGCACAGTGAGGCATGGACACAGTGAGGCATGGACACAGTGAGGCATAGGCACAGTGAGGCATGGGCACAGTGAGGCATGGGCACAGTGAGGCATGGGCACAGTGAGGCATGCACATGGACACAGTGAGGCATGCACATGGACACAGCGAGGAAAAGTGAGGCACAGTGTGGCATGCAGATGGACACCCTAGGCTTATACTCGAGTCAATACGTTTTCCCATTTTTTTGTGGTAAAATTAGGTGCCTCGGCTTATATTCGGGTCGGCTTATACTCAGGTATACATGGTAATAGAAGGACAAATATAACATTCCAAGCGCAAGGCATTTAATTGGAATTGATGATCCTTTTCCTTATGTGATAGTGGCCAATGAAGCATTTGCCCTGTTGATATCTATAATGAAGCATTCTCTTAAATAAGGTCTGGATATGCAAATAAACATATTTTTAATTATAGTCTGACACAACAGCAGCGATTTGTAAACTGCACTTTTGGTATACTAGTCATTAAGTGGAGAATATTTAGAGGTGCTATTTAAATAGTCAAGAGTGCTTGTGCTCTCCACAGTTTTGTGCACCAGAGAGAGAGAGATAGATATGCCTTGTACACACAATCGGAATTTCCGATGGAAAAATTCCGACTGACTTTTTCCATCGGATATTCCGACCATGTGTATGCCCCATCTGACTTTTTCCATCGGAAATTCCGAGGAATTCCGTCGGAGTTAGAAAGAGAACATGTTCACTTTTTCTCCGACGGCAAAAAAAACACGCATGCTCAGAATCAAGTTGACGCATGCTCGGAAGCATTGAACTTCATTTTTCTTGGCTCGTCGTAGTGTTGTAAGTCACCGCGTTCTTGACGCTCAGAATTTGGTGTGACAGTGTGTATGCAAGACAGCTTGAACGGAATTCCGTCAAAAAAATCCATCTGAGTTTATCCCGACGGAAATTCTGATCGTTTGTACAGGGCAATAGAGTGATGTTGCCCTCTCTGCCTGTGCTCCGCTCTGTGAGCAGGCTTGCTGAGTTGCTAGCTCATATCTCCAAACACAGTTATTATTTCTGCTTTTTTTTTATAATATTTTTTCTCAGGCTCTTTTGTCCTGGATAGCTCACTGATGCTTGAGGTTGAGTGCAGAGGTGATGGCTGACCAGAAGGTATAGTCTCTGCATTTTCCATCTAATTTCTCATTTTCTTTGGAGACATGCATGCCACACATTTTAATGTACTAATATGTACATGTTGGATAGATTTTTGATTCCTTCCTCTCCTGAAAGAAGTAAAAAGGGAGTAAAAGAAACACTCCCCAATAGCAACTCAGACCACAATAAACCACAATAGATGCTAAGAAAATAGTAAAACACTCACAGCCTCATTCCCAGTATTCAATCCGTTTTTAACAGTCTTTTTACAATTCTCAGAGTAGATGTGTATTTTTACATTCCATGCCCCAGATATACAGTACTTGGCTGTTTAGGAATCACATATCACTTAAATTTGTTTCCCTGCAATTAAGCTTCCATTTGGAAGGAACGTTTGTCCATAAATACACATACACACCAGAAAACCTCTTCAAGGTAGTCTTTTTTTCTGTTTGTATCTTTGTAACTGGGATTATTGAACTCAAGGTGCTTCCCCACTGCATAAATAAGTAAAGCTACATTCATTGCAGCCATAGTGTCCTGCAACAATGGAAACAGGAAATGGCTGCAGCAACTCCTCTATCATCTGCTCTGTCATTTCCCAATTATTTTCAGGATACTTGGTTCCTGCAGAGTCCATAACTGGCACCCTGCCAAATGCATCCAAACGGCTTCTTAAATGATATAGGTGCACTTACGACACACTTCCATTGACATAAATTGAGAGGTTTTGGAAGATTGCCTATTCCTGTCAAGTATTGCTGACTGAAATCAAAATTCAGCTTTAACATCTGTACTGTCAGTGCCCAAACTGGTGTCAGTATGTTTATTTATCAATACACATTTCTAGTCTATAACTCTCATTGTATGAGATGTACTGTATATTACTCTGCAAAATTGCATAGCTTTTGTAACACTTCCTGGAATCCTTATTTAATAACTCCAATATTACCTTATTGTGGCAATTTGTGCAGCAATATTTCTGAATCTTCACATTAGGCACATTGTTTCAGAAATTATTACATTTAACAGAGCTCTACCTCTATTTGGTTCAGGCACAGCTTGTGTAAGGTAATTGTGTTGTACTTTGGATAATAACTAACTGTGCCCTTTACTGATTGAGCTGGAGGAAGGGAATATATCTCCTGAAGGTTTCTCTTGAAAAATGAACTGTTAGGGCAAATAAAAAAGTATCATGTACTTCAATGAGCGGTGCCCTTTACTAGAAACCTTTTCTTTGGTGTCCTAGTTGATATCTGGATAGCTTAAACCACTTTGTGTTTTCAATTTGTACCAACATTTTAACTTCAGAAGCTTTATTTATATTAGGTGTCTCAAAACTAACCCCAGCAAGCCCTTTACATTTATATGCTTTCCCATGTATATTTACATTAACATCGTATATATGAGCTTCACCCGCTATACATTGACATATACCAGTACTCCATGAACCAAACTTTTCAAGCAGAAAAACACCTGTCAGGAACACCATGTCAGCCATTAGACAAATCATGCCAGCCCTAAGGCTCATACTCATGCACGTGTACTAAGTGTGCAAGAATATGCATGCACATATAAGTGCACGCTGTCCATGTAGGCACACAGGCACATCTACCACAAATATTGGCACAAAGTGGCCTATTTAAACCTGGGTCCTGCATGAGATAATTTCTCGATGGTCCTTCAGCTTGTATCTCTGTTATCCTTGATCCTGAATCTGCTTGATTCTGTTTTTGACCCAGCTTTAATCTGATCCTGGATTACCCCTGCTTGTTTGAGTTTGCTGCTGCCTACCTGTGTTACCAACCTTGGTCTGAGCTATTGACCAATATTTTGTCTATAGATTCTGTACCTTGCTTCCTGAAGGTTTTCAATCCCTGCTGACCTTGATTTTGCTTGTGATTTGACTCCTTCCTGCTCAACTGTTATCAAATTCGGCCTGTGACCAAACTCTGCTCTATTGGACTTGGTGAAGTTGGGGTCTCAAGTTCAAGTCCTCTGTTATAGCTTCCTGGTCCCCCGGTCCTTTTCTCCACTTTTATGGGTGCTCAGACAGGAATTGTGCAAGAGGCCACATGCACAACTGTGTCAAGGTCACCTGTGGCCAGGTGACAGATGCACACCGTAGGGGGACAGGAGTGCACCGCAAGGTAGTGAACCCTATGGCTGACTGCTGCGGATAGGAAACTGGGTGGTTGTGGAAAGCGGGACCAGAGGAGCACAACCGGGATCCTAACGGAAGCTAGAGCCAAGATTCCCCAGGGCGCGGAGTCTAAGACCCAGCAGGTCTTCTCCAGGGCCTCTAGTGGTGAGGATGTTATGCTGCAGGCTGGGACCAGGTCGCGGCCCCTGGAGTTTCCTAGCTCACGCCCCGTAGGATAAGGGGAAAAAAGGGGAAGCAGCAGCACAAGATATGAGAGAACCGAATAACAAGCTGAAGGTCAGGGGCCACAAGCAGACAAGGATAACGAAAGAACGAGCCGAAGGTCAAGGGTCACGAGCAGACAGGGATAGTCGTGGACAAGCCAAATGTGTAACAGAGAGACAGACGTAGCACACGGCAGGCAGGAACCCAAACACACAATGCCTAACAAACACGTTGATCAGCAAAGCAGGCTTGCAGTGCACAGGTTAATATAGTGTTCTGTGATAGGGCCTGGGGTGGAGTCAGGCTGGGAGGAGATTATAAAGGAAGCCAGGTGAAAGGGTTCAGGCCTCTAAGATGAACACATGGGAAGGAAGGTAAGCTGACAGACAAACACTACTGCATATCCATGACAGTACCCTCCCTCTTATGGGCCCTCCCCCGCCTGGGCCCAGGCTTAAAGGGAAATCTCAGATGAAACCTCCTCAACAGATGAGGTGCAACGACATCAGATGCAGCGATCCAAGACGCCTCCTCAGGACCAAAACCTCTCCAATGCACAAGGTACTGAAGAATACCTCTGCAGAGCCGAGAATCCAGAACTTGTCTAACCTCGTACTTTAGATTATCCTCAGAGACCAGAACCGAGGTAGGGAGATGACAAGAAGATCTATTGAGGACCAAAGGCTCTCTAGGAATAAGCAAGGGCATGAGAGGATCAACAGAAATCTGAGGAGGGTCCCCTAGACCCTTAAAGATAAAGTGGTCATCTAGCACAGGACCATCAAACTGGGCAGATGTCAGTGGAACCCTGAAGTCAGGTTGGTTAGAGGGTGACATGTCACAGGAGTCAAGCTGAATAGCTGAAAGACAAGCAGAATGTCCTGAACAAGAAAAAGTAGGCGGCTCACTGGGCATGGGCTGGACTGGCATAACTAGTACAGAGGCCGAATGAATAGCAGAGTCAGGTGTAGCGACTACCTGAATCGCATCGCAAGACGTAGCGACTGCAGGACTTGTAGACAAGCTAGCCTGGCTGTGCGTCCAAGGGCGATTAGGGACAGAGAAATGTAAATGGTTATGCGACCTGGAATGAATGACCGGCTCAGGTTCACAGGGGGCAACCTTGGGTAAGCAGGACGAGGAACAGGAGGAACCCCAAGCCAGGATCTGTCCAGTAGTCCAGTCCACATGAGGAGAATGGAGCTGTAACCATGGGAGACCCAAAATTATAGGCGTTGAGGCCTTGGGTAAGATAAGGAAGGATATCCACTCCTGGTGGAGTGTCCCTACCGACATCTTAACAGGGAGGGTCTGGAAGCGGATAGGTCCCCCTGGGAGAACAGTACCATCAATCGCCAAGACCACCAATGGCGTGGTGAGGGGCAAAAGAGTAAGTCTCATGGACGACGCAATTTCCCAGTCCATGAAATTACCAGCGGCTCCGGAATCCAGATATGCTGAGACCGAATGAGAAGAAGCACCAACATGAAGGAACACAGAAAGCAGAAGACGAGAAGGGGAAGGTGATATTTCTGGGTCCAATACTCCACTTTCCAGATGAAGTGGACCCAAACGTTTTTCTGGACAAAGAGAGCAAGTGTCACGAAAATGACCTTTGCCCCCACAGTAGAGACACAGGCCTAGAGTTCTGCGCCTAGCACGTTCCTCTGGGGATAGCCTGGTCCTGCCCAGCTGCATGGGTTCCTCAGCTGGCAGGAGATGCTCCACGGGTCGAGGAGAGGGGAGCTCAGGCTGACTAAGGACCAAGGAGTGCTGGCGCCGCTTTTCTAGGGTCCTTTCCTGAAAGCGAATATCGATCTGGTTACACAAGGAGATAACTCCGTCCAGATCAGTGGGGATGGTTCTTCCTGCTAATTCATCCTTCACTCTATCAGAAAGGCCATGCAAAAAGGTTGCGACTAAGGTCTCATTGTTCCAGCTCAACTCAGCCGACAGTATGCGGAAATTAAGGGCGTACTGTCCCACTGAAGCAGACTCTTGGCGGAGACGTAGAAGGGCGCTGGCCGCTGAAGAGACACGAGCCGGTTCTTCAAAGATATTCCGAAAAAGTTTCAAGAAGCCAGACAGGCTAGAAACCACTGGATCATTCAGTTCCCACAGAGGGGCTGCCCAGGCTAAAGCTTCACCGGAGAGGAGGGAAATGATATAGGCTACCTTTGCCCTATCAGACAGAAAGTTTTGAGGCTGAAGCTCAAAATGAATCGTGCATTGGCTAAGGAACCCTCTGCAGGCCTTGGAGTCCCCAGAGAAACGGAACGGAGCTGGCAGTGTTAGTGAGTGTGTGGCTGCGACTGGTGCGATAGGTACCACCGCTGGTTGTACTTGAGGTTGCGGATTCGGGGTTCCCAAGGAGGCCTGAAGCTGCTCGAATCGAGCAGCCAGATCCTGGAGGAATCGCATCACCTGAGTCTGATTCGATTCCTGGGTTTCAAGTCTGTGGACTATGCCCCGCAATGGATCATCCGCGGGGATCGGGATGTCAGCCGGGTTCATGGCTGATCAAACTGTCAAGGTCCCCTGTGGCCAGGTGACAGATGCACACCGTAGGGGGACAGGAGTGCACCGCAAGGTAGTGAACCCTATGGCTGACTGCTGCGGATAGGAAACTGGGTGGTTGTGGAAAGCGGGACCAGAGGAGCACAACCGGGATCCTAACGGAAGCTAGAGCCAAGATTCCCCAGGGTGCGGAGTCTAAGACCCAGCAGGTCTTCTCCAGGGCCTCTAGTGGTGAGGATGTTATGCTGCAGGCTGGGACCAGGTCGCGGCCCCTGGAGTTTCCTAGCTCACGCCCCGTAGGATAAGGGGAAAAAAGGGGAAGCAGCAGCACAAGATATGAGAGAACCGAATAACAAGCTGAAGGTCAGGGGCCACAAGCAGACAAGGATAACGAAAGAACGAGCCGAAGGTCAAGGGTCACGAGCAGACAGGGATAGTCGGGGAAAAGCCAAATGTGTAACAGAGAGACAGACGTAGCACACGGCAGGCAGGAACCCAAACACACAATGCCTAACAAACACGTTGATCAGCAAAGCAGGCTTGCAGTGCACAGGTTAATATAGTGTTCTGTGATAGGGCCTGGGGTGGAGTCAGGCTGGGAGGAGATTATAAAGGAAGCCAGGTGAAAGGGTTCAGGCCTCTAAGATGAACACATGGGAAGGAAGGTAAGCTGACAGACAAACACTACTGCATATCCATGACAAACAGGTGGCTGCTGAAAGAAATGCAACCTAAGAATCCAGGTGAACATAATTTAGAAAAATTTCAATTGCAATAATCCAGTTTTATATAAAGTAAAAAATGTGCAACCCAAAAACTAGTGAAGAAAAAAAAAACAAACAGTAATTATTTCCATGAATTGCTTCTGGAAAAATATTATTGTGTACTCAAAAGAAGGAGATGTATAAACAAAACCTCAATGTGTGTATATCTAGTATAGGTAAGATTCAAACACGTATAATAAAAAAATGAAAAAATTCAAAAAGTGTGCAACATATAGTGTTCATAAAAATATAAAAATATACATAAAAAATGAAAAAAATTGTCCACACAAAAAAAAAAAAAATGGAAGCGAAGGTGCCAGTCCTCCTCACTTTCTTCTTTTAGCAGGTGATAAATGACTCAATCAGGTAATAAAGATGTCTGCTTACCAAATCCAGTGGACCCCCATTACAGGGATCAAACAGGCATGATAGACGTATACTCCGGACATCTGATGTAGGAAATCAGGTACTCCTCTAAATCCAATGCTCCGCTGCTGCACCGTGTTCAAACCAAATCCTCTCAGTGTAGGAAACCAATCAGAGGCACCGCTTATAATATGTTGGGGGTAAGAACAAAAAACTTCATGGTGCAGAGTGATTAAAAGGAAAAAAAAACATTATTGCATACTAAAGGCTGACATCCACAGAAGATAAAAAGATATATGGAGAGAGGGCGCACTGACTGCCCACAGTCTCTGACAACAGTTTAAAAAAGCAATCAGCTGTAGCTCACGCCTAACAGCTGGTGCGTGATGATCTTCAATTCCTGAGCTCCACCCGACGCTGCGTTTCTCCCTACAGGGCGTCCACTGGGAAAGGAGGCTCATTTTTTACTTTATATACATTTGTAGTTTATTATTCTGAACTGTTATTGCAGCACCATTTTTTCACTTTTTGGATTTGAATATCTGTTTATATATGTGTATTTTCACGGTGCACTTTATATATTTCACATGTTTATATGTATTTTGTTTATATATATGATTTTTTTATATATATATATACATATATAATTTTTTCACTTTGGTTGAATTTTGGCATTCTTTGTTAAAATATCTTTTCTGCCAAATAGGGATAGCGCGGATTGTCCTCTTTACAAACAATAATCCAGTTTTGCCCAGTGGTTTACTCATCATTAGGTTTCAAAGCCTCCCTCTGACACTTTCCTACTGACACCCAGGGTGTTGCTGTGATCTGAACATCTTGTTTGCCCTCTCAAAAGTACAGATACCATGTAGTCCTATAGAGAAACCATGAGGAGCCAGGAATAATATCAACACCTTCTTGTGGTCCGGATCCTCCTCTTCTCAGGTCCCACACCGGCGCTCCTGGATCCTCCCTCCTGTCGGGTGCCCCCACAGCAAACAGCTTGCTATGGGGCACCCGAGCCGAGCCACTGCTCTGTGTGTCCATTCACACATGGTGCTGGAAATTTGGCCCCGCTTCCTTCATCCCCTGATTGATTCAATGGCTGTGATTGACAGCAGTGGGAGCCAATGGCTCCCACTGCTGCCAATAGCCAATCAGGAGTGTGAGTCCCCAGAGAGGCAAGGCTCTTAATGCTTAGAATGCGATAAGGTAAAAAACCTTGTGCCTGTACAACCACTTTAAAACAGCTTAGGTTAGAGTTTTACTTTACAAATGATTTTGTTCTAATAGTTTAATGCTTCTGGTCTAATAATTGCATACATGTATTTATTTAAAAAGCTACAATGTACATAATTATAGGAAATAAATGCTTATACACTCTTACATCAATGTTTGGTCTTTTTTTTTCTGATTGTGGCATCTGTGAAGAATAGTGTATATCAATAGCTCTGTGTAATTTTCCACTCTACAGGAGATGAATCAAATCACTTCCTTTCAATTCCCCAAGGGAAGGAATAGTGTAGTGGTAATCTAACACTGGATTAGACACATTAAAAACTAAACATAAGTGAATACATTTATAATGATGACTGTGATCCCTGATGCCCTGATATAAATCTCTTAATATTTCATATAGTGATTACTTAAATTTAAGATCATGGGATATCTAAGCAGAAAAAAGTTCTGATTGCAAATCTTTACTGTGAAAAATATCTTCTCTAAGAATGTAATGAGTTCTCCAAGGCCTTGCTGTACAACAAACTAATTCACTTTATGACCACTGGACTTCTGTTAAAGAAGCACATTTTTATTCCATTTATTATGGAAAGAGTAATGGTTGGTAGCTGATCATTATTTTATGTGTCGATTTCACAAGATCTACAAAAAAATTACTTTCCCTGAAACATTTATTGCAGCAGTCAATTAAGAAGCATGTTCCTTGAGGCTATATGAGATCAATAACTCCAGGGAGTCAAATGTGTTGAGATAACTACACGAAGCGATTTGTTATATCATCGTATGATTAGCTGCCACCAGAAAGATAAAACATCTGCTCTCAGACTGCAGAAAAAAAAGTCTTGTGTAGCACATTTTGAATGCACTAGTTTTGTAGATCTTCTGCTTACATGCAATGTTGTGATTTTGGCATATTAGAGCATGGATACAAATAAAGCAGAACTCCAGGATTACCATTCACCTTACCACCTGCCCCTCCTCATGATATCAGGGGCAGCACAGTGGTGTAGTGGTTAGCACTTTCACCTAGCAGCAAAAGGGTCACTGGTTCGAATCCTGACCATGACACCATCTGCCTGGAGTTTGCATGTTCTCCCTGTGTCTGCGTGGGTTTTTTCCGGGTGCTCCGGTTTCCCCCGACACTCCAAAGACATGCTGGTAGGTTAATTGGATCTTGTCCAAATTGGCCCAGTATATAAGTGTGTCGAGATCCTACGGGGTAAAATGACTGCACCAGCCAAGCAGACACTGGCTGCAAAAAGCACCTAGAGGCGATTCAGTTCGCATGTGTAGTGCTATACAAGTCATTCATTCATATGGAGCCTCACATGTATTTTTTTTAAACTTTAATGCCTGTTTTCTTTAGGTCTTTTTGCTGGTCCTGTGACATCCTCCTGGTGCCTCTTCTGGCTCATAGGAAATGGAAAACAAGATAGGGTGTAGTTCTCCCGAGAAGATGACCTCTGGCGCTAGACTGAGCAGGGAGCCGGAACAATGCTAGAGCGTGGATAAGAGAGGGAAAATACAGTGCAATTTGCAACTGCTTGTAACAATATATATATATATATATATATATATATCCACTTAACAACCACCTGCCGACAAATAACGTCGACAAGGTGGTTGCTTAACTCTGGGAGGACGTTATATAACGTCCTCCCAGAATCGCGCTCCCGCGCGCCCCCTGGGGCGTGCACACGGGAAACTCCGTGACCTCTGGACCCGGCGGATCACGAATCGCGGTAAATCGCCGCTGATAGCGGCCGTTTACCACGTGATCGCTCCGTCAAATGACGGAGCAATCACTTGTAAACAGACCGGCGTCATTTGATGACGCCGGTTCCTCCCTCCCCTCTCTGTACCGATCGGTACAGTGTGAGAGGAGAGGGGAGGGTGCAGATCAAGGCAGCAGCGCTGTGGGCTGGATCTGTGACAATTGCAGTCACAGATCCAGCCATCCATCCATCCCTGCTCAGCCATCCCTGTGCTATACCCTGCCAATACTCTGCAATACACCCTGCCAATACTCTGCAAAATACCCTGCCAATACTCTGCAAAATACCCTGCCAATACTCTGCAAAATACCCTGCCAATACCCTGGTGCAATACTCTGCAATACCCTGGTGCAATACTCTGCAATACCCTGGTGCAATACTCTGCAATACCCTGGTGCAATACTCTGCAATACCCTGCGCAATACTCTGCAATACCCTGCAAAATACTCTGCAATACCCTGCAAAATACTCTGCAATACCCTGCGCAATACTCTGCAATACCCTGCGCAATACTCTGCAATACCCTGCACAATACTCTGCAATACCCTGCGCAATACCCTGCAAAATACTCTGCAATACCCTGCGCAATACCCTGCAAAATACTCTGCAATACCCTGGTGCAATACTCTGGTGCAATACTCTGCAATACCCTGCGCAATACTCTGCAATACCCTGCGCAATACTCTGCAATACCCTGCGCAATACCCTGCGCAATACTCTGCAATACCCTGCGCAATACTCTGCAAAATACTCTGCAATACCCTGCACAATACTCTGCAATACCCTGCACAATACTCTGCAATACCCTCCACAATACTCTGCAATACCCTCCACAATACTCTGCAATACCCTCCACAATACCCTGTGCAATACTCCGTGCAATACCCTGCCATACACCGCAATACCCTGCCATAGTCCGCAATACTCCGCAATGCCCTGCAATACTCCGCAATGCCCGGCAATACTCCGCAATGCCCGGCAATACTCCGCAATGCCCGGCAATACTCTGCAATAACCACTTCCCGCCCTCCGGCCGTCATATGACGTCCTTGACTTTGTGCGGGGATATCTGAATGATGGGAGCAGCTACAGGCATCATTCAGATATTAGCTTTTTCAGCCGGCGATTCCCTACACCATAACAACAATCATAGTGGCTGTTCCGCCGCTTGATCATTCTTACGGGAGGCGAGAGGGGATGTCCCCCCCCCCCTGCCGCCCTCCGGTGCTTCTACCGACTCACCGCTACGATCAAAGCCAGGATTGTTGTTTTTTTTTTGTATTTTTTTCAGGCTTCCCAGCCTAGAGGTGAGATGTGGGGTCTTATTGACACCCCCCCCCATATCTCACTGTAAAGAGGACCTGTCATGCCATATTCCTATTACAAGGGATGTTTACGTTCCTTGTAATAGGTATAAAAGTGATAAAAAAAAATGTTTGGGGCGGAAAAACATGTCAAACTAAAATAAATAAAGTAAAATGAAGAATAATTTTTTTTTTTTTTTAAAGCGCCCCTGTCCCCGTGAGCTCGCATACAGAAGCGAACGCATACGTAAGTCCCGCCCACATATGAAAACGGTTTTCAAACCACACATGAGAGGTATCTCTGCGAACGTTAGAGCGAGAGCAATCATTTTGGCCCTAGACCTCCTCTGTAACTCAAAACATGTAACCAGTAAAAATATTTAAAGCGTCGCCTATGGGGATTTTTTAAGTAGCGAAGTTTGGCGCCATTCCACGAGTGTGTGCAATTTTTAAGGGTGACATGTTAGGTATCTATTTACTCGGCGTAACTTCATCTTTCACATTATGCAAAAACATTGGGCTAACTTTACTGTTTTTTTTTTTTAAGCACAAAACATTTTTTTACGTAAAAAACGCGTTAAAAAAATTGCTGCGCAAATATCGTGCGAGATAAAAAGTTGCAACAACCACCATTATATTCTCTAAGGTCTTTGCTAAAAAAACATATATAATGTTTTGGGGTTCTATGTAATTTTCTAGCAAACAAATGATGATTTTTACATGTAGGAGAGAAATGTCAGAATTGGCCTGGGTGCTCCAGAACGCCTGAAGGTGCTCCCTGCATGTTGGGCCTCTGTATGTGGCCACGCTGTGTAAAAGTCTCACACATGTGGTATCGCCATACTCGGGAGGAATAGCAGAATGTGTTTTGGGGTGTAATTTGTGGTATGCATATGCTGTGTGTGAGAAATAACCTGCTAATATGACAATTTTGTGAAAAAAAAAAAAAGAGAAAAAAAAATCTTGATTTTGCAAAGAATTGTGGGAAAAAATGACAACTTCAAAAAACTCACAATGCCTCTTTCTGAATACCTTGGAATGTCTACTTTCCAAAAATGGGTCATTTGGGGGGTATTTGTACTTTTATGGCATGCTAGGGTCTCAAGAATTGAGATAGGCCGTCAGTACTTCAGGTGTGATCAATTTTCATATTGGCACCATAGCTTGTGGACTCTATAACTTTCACAAAGACCAAATAATATGCACCAATTTGTACTTATTTTTACCAAAGATATGTAGCAGTATAAATTTTGGCCAAAATTTATGAAGAAAAAATAGTAATTTGCAAAATTTTATAACAGAAACAAAAAAAAATCATTTTTTTACAAAATTTTCAGTCTTTTTTCTCTTATAGCGCAAAAAATAAAAAACCCAACAGTGATTAAATACCACCAAAAGAAAGCTCTATTTGTGTGAAAAAAAGGACAAAAATTTCATATGGGTACAGTGTTGTATGACTGAGTAATTGTCATTCAAAATGTGAGAGCACCGAAAGCTGAAAATTGGTCTGGTTATTAAGGGGGTTTAAGTGCCCAGTTGTCAAGTGGATATATATATATATATATTGTTTCTAAATAATAAATTTTTGCAAATCATTTGTGTGTAAACTATTTTGTATTCATTTATTCAATATATGATAAAATGCTCTTTGAAGATTAGACATATGCATGATGAAAATTGTGTTTTGTTTCGTTTAGATTTGTTAATCTAGTTAGTTATTTATTTTTCATTAAATTCAGTTGATTCGTTCAATTTGTATTCGGGATTCATATTCAGGATTTGAATTCGGAATTCATCCTTTTCGAATTTCAAATCTATACATTTCCAATCGGTTGAAAGTTTTAGATTTGTTTTATTTAATTCAAATGCAGAAAAGTGAACAAACAAAAGAAAAATCTTCATCAAATGATTACAATGACTCTTTAACCGCTTCCCGACCGCCGCACGAACTTATACGTCAACAGAATGGCACGGCTGCGCAAATGGGGGTGTATATACACACATCTCCTTTAATTTGCGAGCCTTGTGGTCGCGCGTGCGCATCACTGTGGGCGTGCTCGCAAGCTCCTTGACTGTGCCCGTGGGACCTGCGGACTCGATGTCCGCAGGTGTCCCGCGATCCGGTCACAGAGCTGAAGAACAGGGAGATGTTAGTGTAAACACAACATCTCCCTGTTCTGCCTAGTGACATGTCACTAATCGTCTGTTCCCTGTCATCGGGAACAGCGATCAGTGACGTATCAGGGCAAGCCACGCCCCCTAACAGTTAGAATCACTCCCTAGGTCACACTTAACCCCTGCAGCGCCCCCTACAGATTAACCCCTTCACTGCCAGTGTCATTTTTACAGTAATCAGTACATTTTTATAGCACTGATCCCTGTAAAAATTCCGTTGGTCCCAAAATGGTGTCAAAAGTGTCCGATGTGTCCGCCATAATGTCACAGTCACAATAAAAATCGCTGATCGCCGCCATTGCTAGTAAAAAAAAAATGTATTAATAAAAATGCCATAAAACTATCCTCTACTTTGTAGACGCTATAACTTTTGCGCAAACCAATCAATAAATGCTTATTGTGATTTTATTTTACCTAATATATGTAGAAGAATATGTATCAGCCTAAACTGAGGAAAAAAAAAATATTTTTGGGGGATATTTATTATAAAAGTAAAAAATATTGCATTTTTTTCAAAATTGTCACTCTATTTTTGTTTATAGCGCAAAAAATAAAAACCGCCGAGGTGAATAAATACCACCAAAAGAAATCTCTATTTGTGGGAAAAAAAGGACGTCAATTTTGTTTGGGAGCCACATCGCACGACCGCGCAATTGTCAGTTAAAGTGTGGCCTGGTCTAAGTGGCCTGGTCTTTGGCCAGCAAATTGGTCCGGGGCTTAAATCAACTTTGGCTTAACAAAAACAGCATTATTTCGAAATGGTACTAACATACATACTAATGGTAATAACACACACAGTCTTTGATTTCAGAAATATGTTTACAGTTCAAATTCGAATGGAATTTGATGTAAAATCTGATTCTAATTTCAATTTGAATTTCGGCAATTCGGACAATTTTTCTTTATTATTAGGAGCATATGAAGTGTATACTGTAATTCGGTTATTCGGATATATCTGAATCTCTGAATAACGACAAATTTGTCCGAATATTTATTCGGAACGAAAGGAACCGCTCATGTCTATTGAAAATGTTAAAGTCAGCAGTTACCAAGTTCTTAAATATATGATTTTAAAATAAATAGTATCTAAATAATGGAAATATTTCTAGATGGAGTTTTTATAAGTAGAAAATAAAATATTGTGCATTTTTTAACATCATACATGCTCAAAATAATGTATTCTAAATGAGTAGATAATATTCATATTGCATCACAATTAAAGTCAGGCTGTGTTCACTTTGAATATCATAACATGTGCAAGGACATTTAAAAAACAGGATTTTTCATTGCCCATGATATGATGATTAAAGTTTGTAAACAATCACCTTGTAAAACAACCCATTCAGTTTAAAATAGAAATAAAAGGCAAAACATTTTTGTATGGATATAAAAAAAAACATTATAAATATATTTTTTCCTTTTTTTAATAAATGATCACATTCCCTCTTTTCTCAGCTGCACAAGAACTGGGGGAGGAGAAGCAGCAGCAAACTGAGCTTTTTCGGTGAATGGCTGTGCAACGGGGGCATGTCAGGACAAGTCTGATCAGGAGGGTACACGGAGGTCACAGCATAGTTAGAGAACTGGCCATTATGTGCTCTAATGCTTAGCGTGGTTAGTTTTTAATAGGAAAGCAAAGGGACTAGCAGGAACACCACATAAAGGAAGCAATACAAAAATAACAAGATACTTTCTCATACAAGTACATGGTACAGTAGGCACATATCAGGAATATAACGTGTTGGGGTAACAAACTCTTTAGCTAAGTATTCAAATTCTGAAAATAGGCTGGTTCAGCAGGAGCCGTTGTCTAGCAACCGGCTTCTGTTAAAAGGCTATGCTAGAAAACCAGCATTCGATACACGCTTGCAGGCAATGTCTGCAGTGCTGATCTGTGTATTCTAATGGGGAGAGGGAGCCCCCGCTGTCAGAATACAAAGACACAGCAAGGGAGATCCCTGCAACAACATCGCTTTATGTTGATGTGGATACCATACTTAAGTGATCCTTCTTTACTGTTGCAGCAAATTAAATGCAAAGAATTAAACCATCTGCACTGAACAAATATATTTTGGTGAAGCCAACTAATTAAATAGTACAAAAACTTTTATAATGTCTCATCTATTTCTGTAAGAATATTAGACTGTAAAGGTTGTAGATAAATATTGGTTAATATTAACTCTCATGGTTAAATGTTCTTAAGGCTATTGATCTTATAGGATCAAATGTTAAGGAATGCCACATTTGCCTGGCGAAAGGCAGCAAAATATTATACACAAAAAAAGTTGAGACATTCATAGAGCTATTTTTTTTATAAATAGACCCGCTAGCGTCCAGCTGACTAAGGTTGACTGAGCCCTTCTCTTCTGTACTCTGCTACCAACGACCTCTATGACAAAATCTCACCCCTATCCTGCACTTACCTAGCCACTTCTGTCTACAACGCTTCACTACTAGCCTCACTGGACTCACAGGCCCCCCTCACTACACACAGAATCAGGCCCCGACCCTTCAAACTTGGCAAACAGATGATACTAGAAGTCTGAAAAAACATAGTCGCGCTCATGAGCGCCTGTGGCATAAGACTAAGGGGCTTGTTTACAAAAGGTATATCCACTTTGCACTACAAGTGCACTGCAATTGCACTTGGAGGTACACTGAAAGTGCACTTGGAAGTGCAGTCGCTGTAGATCTAAAGGGGAAGATCTAAAAAGGAGGGGAAGCTCTGCTGATTTTATCATCCAATCATGTGCAAGCTAAAATGCTGTTTTTTTTCCTTGCATGTCCCCCTCAGATCTACAGTGACTGCAATTCCAAGTGCGCTTTCAGTGTACTTGGAAGTGCACTTACAGTGCACTTGTAGTCTAAAGTGAATTTGCCTTTTGTAAATACAATAGGTGCCGCCGATTTTGTGTCAATCTCGCCTCTTCTAGCGGCAAGATTGACACCCTACGAGCCCCGTCGCAAGAGCCAGCGCAAAGCTGTCTCGTCATCGGGAAAAGAAAATTTTTGTTTTTCCTGTCGCAATGAGCGACACGCATTGCTGACAATGAGGCCGGTGGACGGAGATCCGACGTGGATTCCCGCCAATACCAGGCACTGTGTTTGGTGTGAATCCTGAGTGGGAACTCCACGCCAAATTTTAAATAAATAAAAAGATAAAAAAACGGCATGGGTTCCCCCTCCAGGAGCATACCAGGCCCTTCGGTCTGGTATGGATTTGAAGGGGAATCCCCTAAGCCGAAAAAACGGTGTGGGGGTCCCCCTCAAAATCCAAACCAGACCCTTATCCGAGCACGCAACCTGGCAGGCCGCAGGAAAAGAGGGGGGACGAGAGAGCGCCCCCCCCCCCTCCTGAACCGTACCAGACCACATGCCCTGAACATGGGGGGTTTGGTGCTTTGGGGCAGGGGGGCGAACTGCGGCCCCCCCCACCCCAAATCACCCTGTCCCCATGTTGATGGGGACAAGGGCCTCGTCCAGACAACCCTGGCCGTTGGTTGTCTGGGTCTGCGGGCAGGGGGCTTATCGGAATCCGGGAGCCCCCTTTAATAAGGGGGCCCCCAGATCCCGGCCCCCCCACCCTAAGGGAATGAGTATGGGGTACATTGTATCCCTTCCCATTCACCTGGTGGAAAAAAATGTCAATAAAAAAACACACACAGGTTTTTAAAGTAATTTATTACACAGCTCCGGGGGTCTTCTTCCGACTCCGGGGGTCTCTTCCGACTTTGGGAGCATGTGACTGTGACGTCATGGGAGCATGTGACTGTAACGTCATGAGAGGCCTATATAAATCGTTGCGGACAGAACACCCAGCATTACAGCGGGAGGAAGCGACGAGTGAACATCGAGGAGGAGAAGAGGGAAGAAGACGCCGACGGCGATGGGAAGACCGAGCCCCTCCACTAGCAAAAGAGCTGGAATAAGGTAGTGGAGCAGCCCGGCAGAAGGACAATGGAGAGCCAGATGAAACGACGGGGAAGACCGGGCCTCTCCGCTAGCAAAAGAGCTGGAAGAAGATAGCGGAAAAGCCCATCAGAAGGAAAAAGGCACCGGAGAGCAGAAGAAGACCCCCGAAGTCGGAAGAAGAGACCCCCGAAGTCGGAAAAGACCCCCGGAGCTGTGTAATAAATTACATTAAAAACCTGTGTGTGTTTTTTATTGACATTTTTTTTCCACCAGTTGAATGGGTAGGGGTACGATGTACCCCATACTCATTCACATAGGGTGAGGGGCCAGGATCTGGGGGCTCCCCTTATTAAAGGGGGCTCCCAGGTTCCAAAAATTCCCCCGCCCGCAGACCCCGACAACCAACGGACAGGGTTGTCGGGACGAGGCCCTTGTCCCCATCAACAAGGGGACAGGGTGCTTTGGGGTGGGGGGCCGCAGGTCGCCCCCCCTGCCCCAAAGCACCAAACCCCCATGTTGAAGGCATGTGGCCTGGTACGGTTCAGGAGGGAGGGGGGCCGCTCTCTCGTCCCCCCCTCTTTTCCTGCACCCTGCCAGGTTGCGTGCTCGGATAAGGGTCTGGTTTGGATTTTGAGGGGGACCCCCACGCCATTTTTTCGGCTTAGGGGATTCCCCTTCAAATCCATACCAGACCGAAGGGCCTGGTATGCTCCTGTAGGGGGAACCCATGCCATTTTTTATTTAAAATTTGGCGTGGAGTTCCCGCTCAGAATTCATACCAAACACAATGCCTGGTATTGGCAGGAATCCACGTCGGATCCCGTTCAATACAGTTTTGCTTCTCCTTCTCGCTATTGCAGCGAGCGCGAGATGTCGGCACCCTGTCGCCGAGATGTCAGCACCCTGTCGCCGAGAATCTCTGCAATGGGATCGCAATGGATATACAATGTCGACGGCACCTACTGTAACCCCCTAAGTTTTAGAAAGACTTCAACCAATATAAATCTGCCCTCCAAAAATACAATTCCAGCCTCCTCACTGCCAAGCAGACCCATTGTATCACTCTCAGTAACAATTTATCATTACGTCCCCGTCAACTCCTCTCTACCTTGAAGTCTCTACCTCGTCCTCCCCCTGCCTCCACCCACTAACTCACTCACCGCCCAGGAGATCGTCAATCACTTCAAACAGAAGATTGATACAATTCGCAAGGAGATCTCTACTGTTCAGATACCCTCCATGCTCTACACCTCATGCCCACAGGTACAATCCTTCCTTCCCACTTTCAACCCCACCACTATAGACGAGGTTGCTAAACTACTTGCTAACGTCCATCTTACCACCTGCCCTCTGGATCCTGTTCCTTTGCAAATGCTACGTTCACCCTCTGGCTCTATTCTACACTTTCTAACCCACATCTTCAATGTCTCCCTCTCTTCTGGCATCTTACTCAACTCCCTAAAACATGCACTTGTCAGCCCCATACTTAAAAATCCCTCACTGGACCCATCCATTCTTAACAACCTACGCCCCATCTCCTTGCTCCCCTTTTTTTCCAAACTCCTTGAACGTCTGGTCTACCTTGCTGATAATAGCCTTCTTGATCCCCTTCAGTCTGCATTTCGTCTCCAACACTCCACAGAAACTGCTCTCATAAAACAAACAAATGATCTACTAGCAGGCAAAACCAATGGACACTACTCTGTACCCCTACTCCTGGACCTCTCTGCTGCCTTTGATACGGTTGACCACCCCCTCATCATCAAAAAAACTCCATGCCTTTGGTCTCTGTGACTGTACTCTTCACTGGTTCTCCTCCTACCTATCCAACTGCACCTTTAGCATTACTTACAATTTTACTTCCTCCTCTCCTCTTCCTTTCTCTGTTGGGGTCCCCTAAGGTTCTGTTCTTGAACCTCTTCTATTTTCAATCTACACCTCCTCCCTGGGTCAGCTGATAGCCTCCCATGGCTTCCATTACCACCTCTATGCTGACGATACCCAAATATATTTCTCTACCCCTCAGCTCACTCCCTCCGTCTCCTGACGTATCACTGATTTACTAACAGATATATCAGTCTGGATATCACACCACTTCCTCAAACTCAATCTATTCAATACCAAACTTATAATTTTTCCTCCCCCATCTGCCCCTTCCCCTGACCTCTCTGTCAAAATTGATGGCACAACTATAATCCCATCCCCACTTCCCAAGGTCCTAGGTGTAGTCCTGGAATCTGATCCATCCTTTAAGCCCCACGTCCAATCACTGTCCAAATCTTGCCGCCTCAACCTTCGCAACATCTCCAAAATACGCCCCTTTCTAACCAATGACACAACAAAGCTCGTAATTCACTCCCTGGTCATCTCTCACCTTGACTACTGTAACTCCCTTCTCATTGGCTTACATAGTCTTTCCCCCCTTCAATACATCATGAATGCTGCTGCCAGACTCATCCACCTTACCAATCGCTCTGTGTCTGCTACTCCTCTCTGCCAATCCCTCCACTGGCTTCCGCTAACCCAACAAATTAAATTCAAAATACTAAAAACTTTTTACAAAGCCATCCACAACTTAGCCCCAGGTGTATCACTAGCCTAGTCCTTAAATACCAACCTATTCGTTCTCTTTGTTCCTCTCAAGACCTCCTGCTCTCTAGCTCCCTCATCATATTCTCCTATGCTTGTCTCCAGGACTTTTCCAGAGCCTCTCCAATCCTATGGAACGCCTTACCCCAATCTTTCCGATTATATCCTACTCTATTAGCTTTTATATGATCCCTGAAAACATTTCTCTTCAGAGAAGCTTATCCTACACACACCTAACAACTGCATTTTAATTTTCTGATATAAACAAGACCAAGGATAAATCCCAGGAAAGATCCAAGCTTTACTCACCGGCCAGCCCGCTGACAACCGAATCAACCTATTTAGCAGTATGCGTTAAAACAGGGGTTTAGTCTGCACACATTTGCAAATACATGCCTAAGCCACAGAGCTTCGTCACGGCACCCTGGTATCTGTGGTCTTATCTCTAGCTTATGAGAGACTCCACAATGGAAGCACATGCATTCTGATGCATAGGTGGAGGTCAGGTGGACTGAAGGGAGCCCACCCCTTCTTAAAAGGGGCACATTCCATCACCTCATCCCTCACAGCTATTACATTTTGTTCCACTCAACCTTCCCTTCTAGATTGTAAGCTCTAATGAGCAGGGCCCTCTAAATTCCTCCTGTATTGATTTGTATTGTAACTGTACTGTCTTGTCCCCACGTTGTAAAGCAATGCGTAAACTGTTGGCCCTATATAAATCCTGAATAATAATAATAATACTATTTTAAACCACAAATATTGTTTGTTAGGTGTGCATCAATATATTTGAACTTTTCATAAAGTAATGAATCGTTTAATTACCGGACTGCCTGTTATTTTACCCTCCAGTAGAGATTCATTTTAACTGGCTGATCTTCAGGCATTGTATGTTGCTGCGTTATTTCAGCTACCAATTCCTTATTACATTTGACAGTGGCAATGGAGAAAATATGACTACTGTGTGTTTCCCCTTAGCTAAGCCCTCACGTTATCTGAGTGGTATGATTTTATAATCTCTGCTATCTCCATTAGTTGTCCCAACAGTAGTGATGAGCCAAACACACCTGGGCTCAGTTTAAACAGGGTTCCATGAACATGAGTAAAGTTTGGGTGCTGAATCTGAACCCTATTCAAGTCAATAAAAGCCAAATGGTGAAAAATCAGTTCTGCTTATTCTCTGGGCTAACAGGCAAGGTATTGTCAAACAAATGGCATGGGGTCTGGGCACTGCCCGGCAAGGCATGTACTCAAGCAAAAAAAAAATTTGTTAAATAATTTTTTTGGCAATGGAGCAGCATTTTTAGTAATACTATTGTAGCGGGGTTCTACTGTAATAGACTATTGTTATATGGAATGTACCCCAAACTCCCTCTGGTGTTCCAGTTACAATCCTATAAAAACTGTTTGTTTACTTATGTTCAGTGATGCGTGTGGAACTTATGGTACAGGGAGAAAGGGACTCCATTGCCATGGATACCTAATAGACTATGGTACCCAGAGTGCAGCTGTACTCCCAGAATGCATTACAACCACCGCACAGCCTGCTGAGGGAGATTACTTAAGGAAGGGAAGGAGCCACGCTCAGTCTCTGTGGTTTTTGCC
Source organism: Rana muscosa (assembly GCA_029206835.1). Taxonomy (NCBI): domain Eukaryota; kingdom Metazoa; phylum Chordata; class Amphibia; order Anura; family Ranidae; genus Rana; species Rana muscosa. Next base: position 1,175,078,228 of record CM055122.1, read on the forward strand.
CTCAACCAAGCAGGAAGTCTGTGTGAGGCCTGCTGCCAGGGCGACTAGGCCCAAAGCCTGGGCCTGTAGTTTTGTGGAGGATCACCAAGCCAGAGAGGGATCTCTTTCCGTGTGACCAGCTTGCGCTCCTCAGAGACCGGAGTCACCCACCAACCGACATCTACGGCAGCTGTGAGAGGGAACGGAGACTGTATGTTGTGGAGAGGTCGCAGATTGAGGTACCAACAGCAGATCGTGTCAGGCGGACTAGGCCTGTTTGGGTGAGCGGGCACCTGCCCAAAATCTATAACTGTCTATTAGGCCTGTGACTCTTGAAGGCCCACCATCATCAGAGTAGTGCGCCGCACGTACACCAGGACATAGCGCAGCGTGTGGTAGCTGCGTAGTTAAAGTTTGGCGTTACACTGACTGAGAGTTTCACTCCCAAAAGCATTGTGGGAGTTTAGTTACATCTTTAATCTCCTTTTGGATTACAATTATAATGCGCACCAACGTTTGCTAGCGAAGACTCCCACCATTGAGGAATTTGTACAATAACCTTAGTCAGGCCTGACTGGAACTAACATTGACGGAACACAGGGTGATAATGCCCACTAGGGGGAGCTCGTGAGCATAGGACTGTTTATTCATAGAAAGTAGGCATTAACATTGTGTAATATTTTTTTGTCTTATTCATAATATTGACTCTTGCAGGGCCCTGCAGAGCCAACTGAAAGTACACAAATGTATTAACCTGTTTTCTTACCTCTTATTAAGTAAACTTTATATTTGGTTAAGTGTAAAGTCTGTGTGACGCATTTTTGTTAGCCTGAAGGACTACAACGAAGAAAGGCAACATATATGTGTAATCTACTGTTGTGATATATGCAGAATTGTGTTTCCCAATAGCAAGTGGATATTACAATTATTTTCTATACCCGTTGTGCCAAGGGAGGGTTCGAGACAGTTAAGGGGTTGAGAATCAGAGGGCAGACCCAAACAAAACCAGCAGCTCCTTCGGGGGTAGTGCTACACGATTATTTAATAATTCTAAGTGAAAAAATAAAAATGCATAACGTAATGTAAATAGCATGCCTGGGGTATGCCCTGACCTGCCTATGAAGTGGTGCATCTGTGCAATGTAAAAAACCTACTACAGATTTACTGACATTTATAAAGAAAATAAGTATGTTTAAATTCCCAGCAAAATTACAACTGCTTTATTCTGCTTGTAAACAAAGTAACTTAGGAATCTATTCATCTATATCATACTCTTATCCTAGATGAGGATCTGCTATAGAAGTTAATAGGGTAAACCCACACAAGAAAAAAAGTGTGGGATTCCCATAATTATTACCAGGTCCTTCAGGTCTGGCATGGATTTAGGTTTGAACCCCATGTAAAAAGCAGGAAAAATCCCTTCAAAAATCAATAACTAGACCTTTTATCCGAGTATGCAGCCTGGCTGACCATAAAAGGAGGTGGCGAGCATACAACCTTCCCTTCTGAAACATACCATGCCAAATGATCTCAACATGGGAGATCCTGCTTCTTTGTATTTATCAGCTGCCATCCACTGGAGCTGTCAGAAGCAGGTGACCAGTCATTGGTGCTTTTTTTGATGAGTTGATGGACGTCTGGCATTGTGATTGGTGTGGATCTACATCACTGGATGATGTGATTGATGGGGGATTATTGTGTTGTTTTTTTTTATTGTTTAATTTTTTTGTGAATGAGTCAGGGTAACATGTACCCCTTTTATTATTCTCTTAGGTGGGGGGCAAGATCTGGGGACCCTCCTATTGTTAAAGGGGGCTTTCAGATTCCAATTCCACCAGCCAGGGTTATAGGGAATAGGCCTTTGTCTAAATCAACATGGGACAAGGTTCCTTGTTTGGAGGGGATCTCCCTGGCAAGGTCTACCCATTATCAGGGAATATGGCCTAATATGATTCAGGAGGGGAGCAAATGCTCATCCCTGATTTTGTGGCCAACATGGCTGCATACTTAGAGAAGTGACTGGTATTTATTTTCTAGGTAGATGTTGTGCCCTTCTTTAATCGTTTTTTTTTAAATAAATTTAACCATAAAATCCATAGCAGACCCTAAAGGGTCAAGCGAACTGCTAGCTCATCCCTACTCAACAGTTATCTAGGGTGAGGGCCCATCTAAACAATTCATTCACATATATCCAGTCAAATAGACCACATTACATATTTGAGAAATCTAAACAAGATTTCAGATTCAGGTTATAACACAATCTGTATATATTATATATATATATATATATATATATATATATATAATCAGTTTTAGGTGAGAATGTGAGTTGCTGCAATTTAGAGACTCACAAATGAGCAATCAAATAATTGGCTAACATCTTTATATCTTCAATCTACAGTTTAATTTTCCCTTATAAAACATGCCCAAAAAAGAAACACTGTTGCTAGGTAACAGTTTAATGACAACTTGAAAAGCAACTACAAGAATTACATTATTTCTTAGTTTGTAAACATTAAAGATTTGAAATAGTTTAGCACAATTTCTTTTAACAGGAGAAGTCACAAAGTTTTTCTAAATTGTAAAATGTATTCATTTCTAAATGATAAAAAATTACATATGATTTCTTATTTATTACGACTATAAGGGCTTCTTTGAGTTTTTTCAATTGGTTGGTATTCATAAAAAGTCATTTAAAATATTGTATTCTTTGTATATCTCCTCTCTTTGCAAGCTGACTATACAAGATTTCAGCTTTTCAGACTGGGTTCACATTGCAGCATGCTCCGGCTCACAGCAGGGGACCGATGCGTCTCCATTCACCATTTCAGGTCAGATTTTAGTCCGAATTTGTGGCTGAATTTGAACCTGAAACAGACCCAAAGGGCTCCTGTGCAATTCACACTGTAGCCCCTGTGGAGATGTGTGAACCGCCTCCATAGAGAGACGGTCACAATCTCCGGCTATGCCAATTGGATGTGGAGGAAACCTGCATCCTATTTTCAATAGTGTGAACCCAGCCTTAATGTCTAGCTATTTATAAAACCCCTAAATAACTTAAGACCAGAAAGGGTCAGTGTAAAAACACATTAATATATTTCCATACTAGTACATTTTAAGTCCTAAGGACTCTTTACAAGCTTATCACAGCACATTATGAATGAAAAAAAGAGCCAGTTTACTTCAAAAACCAATGTTCACTTTTCAAAGCAGGTGTTCACTTTGCAAAGTGAATGACCACTGAGCTTATTGAATAAGATAAAGCTGTGTTGTTCAAACAACCAATCGAGTGCTGGCAAAAAAAAGTGCTTTCTTTTTTTTTTATTATTCCCCTCGCACATGTTTGGCTTGTCAAAGTGAACACAGTTTTACCTTATTTACTATACTTTGAAAAGTAAACATGCACTTTTAAAGTGAGCATCATTTTGCTAAATAAAGAGTCTTTACTCCTTCAGTAAATTAACCCTAGTGTTTTTTTTTATTATTATTTAGTTCTATTTTTATATATTATTATTTTATTATCATTTTTGCTTAGGTAATTTATTTTATCTCTTTAACTACAATCAAAAACTTAAAATGTATTTAAAGTGGTTGTAAACCCACTCTTACAACTTGCACCTACAGGTAAGCTTAGATTAAGGCTTACCTGTAGGTGCAAGAAATATCTCCTTAACCTACACTTACTCCCTGAAGTTTCCTTTCAAGTCTCCTTGTCCCCACCTGAGCCTACCCCCTATATTTGTTTAGTTCTCTCCCTTCTCCTACACTCCTCCCCATGGTATATCTCCTAGACACTACCCCTTCTTCCTTGTCCCTAACCCCTCTCATTGCTGATTATGATTTTGTTTTCTTGTATTTCATACTACTGCTGTACATGGCCTGACTCTCTTTGTTATTTTTGTTTGCCTTTATTATCTGTTGTTCTTTTTTGAGGTTGATATCAGTATGACTCTTTATAGCTATGATACAGCAACTTTTAATACCGCCTGAAAAACTTTAATAAACCTATAATTATTTAAAAGAAACACCTAGGTGTGTACCTATCAGATGACAACTGGGAATTCATAAAGGTCACCATTCACAAGGGTTCCCTAAGTACTAACACCAAAGGAAATGGCTACATGCTCTGTACACAATGGTATAAAACATTGTCCCTCTTTCATAAATTCTACCTTACAGTATCAAATCAATGTTAGTGGTGCAGAACAGAAAAAATAATCTTATCCACTCAGCTCAAGATAGGCTGAGTAAATTAAAACCTGAGCATGTTGGTTGTATTACAAATGAAAAACAGAATACATGTATACCATATCCCTTGAGGATGATTCTAATCAACTGTGATTTACATACTGGGGCAACTGTTTGATGTGGTTCAATTATGGGGTCCTGGCAGGTTGTGGAGGAAAAACAGACAGATTTTAGAACCCCCATAAAAAACCTTTATCCGCCCCTCTGACCATCACCTCTCCTTGCTTTTTCCTTTTTTTTTTCTTGCCTCTTCATCCTTTTAATCTTTATATTCACCATACCCCCATGCCTAAGGGTTAATTCCCATTGGCAGCCATCGCAGTCCCACTGAAAGCAATTGTGCCCATGCAGTGATCACATGTGAGTGACTAAAGATCATTATGCAAAGAGCCAGTGCAGAATCCAGGTTTACAAAACTGCTCATACATGTAAAAAATTATGTACATGCAGTCCATCTTCTTTGCTCATAGAAATGTGCATGCCTATGACTATAGGCACACACATTAGACAGTGCACCTTTTTTTTTTCCAATTTCTTTATTTTTCACTTTTTCAAATTATACAGGTTATTCCATCTCATATACATGCACATAAATGATTTAGTCATTCTTACATAATCTACACCTAGATTCTTATATCTCTCATTATCCTAATTCGGATGGTACTCTAACTTGCTTCCCACCAAATATTCTATACTCAGGGCCACATAGAACCTTTATGATTCTTATTCTAATTTCCCATATACTCCAAAACTGATGGGCTACCAATAGAGAGTAAAAAAAAAAAAAAATGAGCTGAAAGGAGGAAGCAAAGAGAGACTTTAAGAGGAATTGGGGCCAGAGAGCAATATTTGCTCCATTCATCCCCGCTTCCTTCAGCCTGGGGCGACGCTCCCCGCAGGTTCCCTCTTCTTAATCCTTATATCAAAAAAATTCTCAGTCCCCTCCTTCCCGTTCATCATTCCTTTAAACTCTCCTCCCACCCCCTCCCACCCCCCCGTTTCTCCTGGCCTCTCTCCCCTGTTCCCTCTCCTCTCTCTCCCCCCCATCCCCCCGCCGCCTATCTCCCACCTTCCGTAGCCTGGATAAAATCGTTCCATGTTGACCAGGTTTTTAAGTATATATCTCTTTTTTTCCTGCTTGTCCAGACTAAGTCTTCCATCCTATTCACTTCTTCTACTTTTTGTAGGCACATACTTATATTAGGCGCTTGTGTCTGCTTCCATTTTAATGGTATACAGGTTTTAGCAGCATTAACTAAATGCCCCAAGATTGAATTCCTATATTTATCTCCTGATATCTCTATTAAATGCAATAAGAAAAATCGTTGGATAGTCTCACGGACCTCCTTCCAAAATTCCTTTATTTTGGGGCATTCCCAGAATATGTGTAACATACTGCCCTGTTCTGACTGACATCTCCAGCACTCTTCCCCCACATTTGGGAACCATTTGTGGAGTCTCTCCGGGGTTCTATACCACTGTGAGATAATTTTGTAGTTTGTTTCCTGCATTTTTGTGCATGTTGCTGTCTTGAATATTGCATGAATCATTTTAGTTTTTTGAGACTCCCAGAAAGTCCTCCCCAAATCTAGCTCCCATCTATGAAAGAAGGGCAGCTGGAAATTCTCGGATGGTTTAGTCAACAGCCCATACATTCTAGACACTGTATGCATTATTGGTTCTTTTTCTGTACATAACTTCTCAAATACTGTTAAATCCCGGTCTACATAGCCTGGTACCACCTTCATACTTAAAAAATGTCTTAGTTGTGCTGCTTGCCAGAAGTCTAATTGAAAGGGCCCATCTTTTTGCATCAATTCCTGCATTGTTGGGCAATTACCCAAAGCCAGAAAATGCGAGGCCTGAAACTGGCCACGTTCGATTAACATCGCAAAGGGACCTTTTTGTATACCCGGTAAAAATTGGGGGTTTCCTAGTATAGGCATCAATGGTGAGCTACATGTCGATAACTCCTCCCTTATAAAGAGACTATTACATACTCAAAGTGTTGGCCCTATTGTTGGGTGCGTCTTGGTACTGATTATAATATTTTTATAACACCAAGGTGCTCTACTTAGTAGTTCTCTATATTGCACCTGTTCTAAGTTAGGCCATATTTTCATGTCCCTATGTTGGCACCAATCTAATACCCTTCCTAAGTGTACTGCTTGGTAATACTTATATACATTTGGGACCGCCATCCCCCCATATTGTTTTGGTAAGAAAAGTAATGTCCTCCTAACTCTTGGTTGTTTACCAGCCCAGATAAATTTCATAAATAATGTTTGAATACGACTAAAGAACAATCTTGGGATTGCAATCGGGATTGCCTGGAGAAGATACAGTATCTTTGGTAAGACGTTCATTTTGATTATATTAGCCCTTCCAAACCATGAAAACATTCCCTTATGCCATTTCTCCAATAATCCCCGTATTTTACTCAATATTGGTAAGAAATTTAATTCAAAGCTTTTAGCCGTATCAGCCGCAATTACAGTTCCTAAATACTTCAGCCCCTGATCTGGCCATCTAAATTTATAACTTAACCTCATTGATTCCATCTGCTTCTTCGGGATTGCTACCATCAAGGCTTCTGATTTTGCACAGTTTATCTTGAAATATGAGAGTTTGCCATACAGCTCAATTTCCTTAAACAGATTAGGGAGGGACACAATCGGATTTATCATTGAAAATAGCATATCGCCTGCATATGCTGCGACTTTATGCTGTGATCCCCCTATTTCAATTCCCCTGATATCCTTATTTGCCCGTATTCTGCACAAAAAAGGCTCCAAAGTCAGTACGAATATCAAAGGGGACAGTGGGCAACCCTGTCTTGTCCCATTTGATATCTCAAAAAGTGGGGACACCTCTCCGTTAACTTTCACTTGAGCTGTAGGTCTTTCATACATGCTGGCTATCCAATTAGTCATTTTCTCTCCAATTTTTATATGTCGTAGGACCGCAAACATAAACCCCCATCCCACCCGATTAAAGGCCTTCTCTGCGTCTGTTCCAAGAAAGACGCAGGGGGTCTTAGTCGAGTTTGCTATGTGTATCAAATTCACTGCCTTGATGGTATTGTCCCTTGCTTCTCTTGTTGGTATAAAGCCAACTTGATCTTGATGAATCAAAAAGGGAAGTTGTTGTTGTAATCTCAAGGCTATTATCTTGCTAAATACTTTTAAATCAGCGTTAAGCAAAGATATTGGCCTATAACTGCTGCATTGCTTCGGGTCCTTTCCTTCTTTTGGTAATACTGATATCATGGCTTTAACAGTCTCTGGATGGAAGGGGGTTGTTTCTCCTAATTCATTGAACATTCTAACCATAAAGGGTCCTAACTCCGAAAAAAATGTCTTATAATATTGGGCCGTATACCCGTCTGGCCCTGGTGCTTTACCTGTCTTTGACTCTCTTACTGCATTTTGGACTTCTTCCAATGTTATTGGCGACTGCAACTTCTCACTATCCTCTATCGCCAGACTCGGCATACCACTTGATGTTACATATTCCTCCATCTCGGCCGGATCTGATTCTCTCAGTCTTAAGTTGTACAATGAGGAGTAGTAGTCGCCAAATACCTCCGCTATTTGTCGTGGCAACTGCCCTTCTGTTCCATCTTTATTTTTAACCAAAGGTATGTATGTCCTTGTCTGTATTTCACGTAGGGCCCTTGCTAGTTGTCTTCCGCACTTATTGCCTGATTCATAGCTAGTTTTACATCCGATCTGTAATGCCATTTTTGTTCTATACTGTAATAGTTTGTTCGTTTGTCCACGTGTTTTCAATAATTCCCGTTCTACTTCTATAGTCTGAGCATGTTTATGTTGCGCCTCTAATCTTTGAATTTTTCCTAGTAAACCTTTTAATTTAGCTTCCCTCTCTTTCTTAATCCTTGCTCCATGTTTAATCAATACCCCTCTTATTACAGCCTTGTGAGTTTCCCAAATTACTCCTAATGAACTCTCTGAGTTATCATTCGCCCGAAGGAACCATCCCATCTCCTTTCTTATATCCTCTGTTACCTTCGGGTCCTGCAACAGACTTTCATTAAGTTTCCACATCATCGGAGCCGTCCGGTTTCTTTCTGCCAAATCATACCTCAGGAAGATCGGTGCATGGTCTGACCAAGTAATCAGACCAATAGTGGAATCCCTTACTGAATGTAGTTGTTTATGAGGGATAAAGAAAACATAAATTCTTGAGTATACTTTGTGAGGGTTAGAGAAAAATGAGTAATCTCTTTCCTTCGGGTGTAATAACCGCCATACATCCACCATTTTTGCCTCTACCAGTTCTTTTGTAATCCCCTTTCTTATTTTAGGTTGTATTAATGATACCCCTGATGACGTATCTTCATTAGGAATTAACGGGACATTAAGATCTCCTCCAAATATCATCTGCCCCTCTGTAAATGCTGTTAATTGTCTCATCATTTTTTTAACAAATATATCTTGTTGTATATTTGGAGCATAGTAGGACGCCAATGTCACTACCATCCCTCCAATAGTTCCCTTTATAAAAAGGTATCTTCCCTCCCTGTCTATCAGTGCATCTCTAAAAACTCAAGACACTTTATTAGAGATTAAAATCGAAACACCCTTTGTTTTAGCCTCTGAATTAATTGCATGGTATACCACTGGGTACTCTCTGTTCCTCAACATGTAGGGATTATTCTCTCTAAAGTGGGTTTCTTGAATAAAGGCAATATCAATATGCTGTCTCCTCAATTCCTGTAACAACATCCGTCGTTTCTCAGGGACATTCATTCCTCTTACATTGAATGACATGATTAGCAACGATTCCATTTCTCCAGATCTCTATTTCCCTGAAAGGGCGACCCACTAGGCGGCTGGGTACCCTCCAAAAAAAGGGGGGAAGTGAGAGGAGAAGGTAACAGCAGAAGAGAAAAAAAAAAAACCCCTAGTAATCCCTCTCTCCTAACCCCCTATCCTTAACCCTCCCCCTCCCCCCCATCTATCTAAGAACTCCCCGAAGGTCGGTTATTGGCCCCCCGGAAGTTCCCAAAGCAATCCTGCTTTATCACTCAATCACTCGTCTCTCCTATTCCTTGAGTGTTTGTCCTATTTGGGGACAGTGCACCTTAACCTGACAGCTGGCACTATGTTCCTGACACATTTGCCCAGGGAGCCCAGGAAGTGGGTTGTATGGTGGAATAAATCATTATTGGAATGGGGAGTAATGAATCTTCGGGGAAAGCGTGATAGTAGAGGTGAGTATTTTAGGTGTGTTTCTTTTTTAAATACACTAGGCCACTGATTATACACTGAGCTAATTCATAAATGCAACACATTTGTGTTTGCCCTCATTTATCATGAGCTGAACTCAAAGATATACGACTTTTTCTATGTACACAAAAGGCCTAATTCTCTCAAATATTGTTCACAAATCTGTCTAAATCTATGTTAGTGAACACTTCTCCTTTGCCGAGATAATCCATCCACCTCACAGGTATGGCATATCAAGATGCTGATTAGACAGCATGATTATTGCACAGGTGTGCCTTAGGCTGGCCACAATAAAAGGCCACTCTAAAATGTGCAGTTTTACTGTATTGGGGGGTCCGAAAACCAGTCAGTATCTGGTGTGACCACCATTTGCCTCATGCAGTGCAGAACATCTCCTTAGCATAGAGTTATAGAGGTTGTTGTTTGTGGCCTATGGAATGTTGGTACATTCCTCTTTAATGGCTGTGCGAAGTTGCTGGATATTGGAAATAACTGGAACACGCTGTTGTATATGTTGATCCAGAGCCTCCATAATAGGGATGAGCTCGATGTTCGAGTCGAACGCATGTTCGACTCGAACATCGGCTGTTCGCCTGTTTGGCGAAACCAGAACTTTGTGGGCTGTTCGCGCCAAATTCGTGTGACGCGAATGGCCCACAATACACTGCGCCATCGCAGTGCATTGCCGGCGCTGTGATTGGCCAAGCATGCACTGTGACCCCGCATGCTTGGCCAATCACAGCGCCGGCAGCGAGGAGAGCCATAATTGGCCACAGGTAGGATGCCTGTGGCCAATTATAGCTCAGGGGGGTTTAGTACACGCCCGCACTATAAAAGGCCGCCAGCGCGGCGGCCTTGTGTGGTGTGTTGGCATGCAGGGAGAGAGAAGGATAGGCAGGGACAGTGTCAGTGATATTCTTTGATAAACCTTGTGCATTTACAGTGTGTTGGCGTGCAGAGAGAGAGAAGGATAGGCAGGGACAGTTTCAGTGATATTCTTTGAAAAACCTTGTGCATTTACAGTGTGTTGGCGTGCAGGGAGAGAGAAGGCTAGGCAGGGACAGTGTCAGTGTTATTCTTTGCTAAACCTCCTGCACAGTATACACCTGAAGCTACCCCTTATTGCTCGTGGTGTTGTTCTGTTGTGTAACACAGACAGGCATCTGCAAGTAGTTACAGTGGGTGTAGGTGCCTCCTGCACAGTATACGCTACCCCTTATTGCTCATGATGTTGTTCTGTTGTGTGACACAGACAGGCATCTGCAAGCAGTTACAGTGGGTGTAGGTGCCTCCTGCACAGTATACGCTACCCCTTATTGCACGTGGTGTTGTTCTGTTGTGTAACACAAACAGGCATCTGCAAACAGTTACAGTGGGTGTAGGTGCCTCCTGCACAGTATACGCTACCCCTTATTGCGCGTGGTGTTGTTCTGTTGTGTAACACAAACAGGCATCTGCAAACAGTTACAGTGGGTGTAGGTGCCTCCTGCACAGTATAAGCTACCCCTTATTGCTCGTGGTGTTGTTCTGTTGTGTAACACAGACAGGCATCTGCAAACAGTTACAGTGGGTGTAGGTGCCTCCTGCATAGTATACTCTACCCCTTATTGCTCGTGGTGTTGTTCTGTTGTGTAACACAGACAGGCATCTGCAATTAGTTACAGTGGTTGTAGGTGCCTCCTGCACAGTATACACCTGAAGCTACCCCTTATTGCTCATGGTGTTGTTCTGTTGTGTAACACAGACAGGCATCTGCAAGCAGTTATAGTGGGTGTAGGTGCCTCCTGCACAGTATACGCTACCCCTTATTGCTCGTGGTTAGGGATGAGCTTCGTGTTCGAGTCGAACATACGTTCGACTCGAACATCGGCTGTTCGATCGTTCGACGAAGATCGAACGATTTGGGCCGTTCGCGCCAAAATCGAGTGACGCGAACGGCCCACAATGCACTATGCCATCGCAGTGTCATCCAGGCGCTGTGATTGGCCAAGCATGCACTGTGACCCCGCATGCTTGGCCAATCACAGCGCCGGCAGCGAGGAGAGCAATGATTGGCCACAGGCAGGATGCCTGTGGCCAATTATTGCTGAGGGTGTTTAGTACACGCCCCACACTATAAAAGGCCGCCAGCACGGCGGCCTAGTGTAGTGTGTTCCGGAGCAGGGATAGAGCAGCATAGGCAGGGACAGTGACTTTTATTTCTTTCTTGCTTAACCTGGATTCCTTTAGTTTAGGGAAAGAGAAGGATAGGTAGGGAGAGTGTCAGTGTGTTTTGTGCTTGTGCTATATTGTGCTTAAAAAAAACATTTTTTCTAGGGACAGAAAACTGTAGGTAGGGAGAGTGTGTCAGTTTCTTTCACTGTCAAAGTCCTTGTTTCCAGGGACCTGGAAGGACAGTGAGTGAATTCTCCTTGTGCTAAATTGTGCTTAAAAAAAACATTTTTTCTAGGGACAGAAAACTGTAGGTAGGGAGAGTGTGTCAGTTTCTTTCACTGTCAAAGTCCTTGTTTCCAGGGACCTGGAAGGACAGTGAGTGAATTCTCCTTGTGCTAAATTGTGCTTAAAAAAAACATTTTTTCTAGGGACAGAAAACTGTAGGTAGGGAGAGTGTGTCAGTTTCTTTCACTGTCAAAGTCCTTGTTTCCAGGGACCTGGAAGGACAGTGAGTGAATTCTCCTTGTGCTAAATTGTGCTTAAAAAAAACATTTTTTCTAGGGACAAAAAACTGTAGGTAGGGAGAGTGTGTCAGTTTCTTTCACTGTCAAAGTCCTTGTTTCCAGGGACCTGGAAGGACAGTGAGTGAATTCTCCTTGTGCTAAATTGTGCTTAAAAAAAACATTTTTTCTAGGGACAGAAAACTGTAGGTAGGGAGAGTGTGTCAGTTTCTTTCACTGTCAAAGTCCTTGTTTCCAGGGACCTGGAAGGACAGTGAGTGAATTCTCCTTGTGCTAAATTGTGCTTAAAAAAAACATTTTTTCTAGGGACAGAAAACTGTAGGTAGGGAGAGTGTGTCAGTTTCTTTCACTGTCAAAGTCCTTGTTTCCAGGGACCTGGAAGGACAGTGAGTGAATTCTCCTTGTGCTAAATTGTGCTTAAAAAAAACATTTTTTCTAGGGACAGAAAACTGTAGGTAGGGAGAGTGTGTCAGTTTCTTTCACTGTCAAAGTCCTTGTTTCCAGGGACCTGGAAGGACAGTGAGTGAATTCTCCTTGTGCTAAATTGTGCTTAAAAAAAACATTTTTTCTAGGGACAGAAAACTGTAGGTAGGGAGAGTGTGTCAGTTTCTTTCACTGTCAAAGTCCTTGTTTCCAGGGACCTGGAAGGACAGTGAGTGAATTCTCCTTGTGCTAAATTGTGCTTAAAAAAAACATTTTTTCTAGGGACAGAAAACTGTAGGTAGGGAGAGTGTGTCAGTTTCTTTCACTGTCAAAGTCCTTGTTTCCAGGGACCTGGAAGGACAGTGAGTTAATTCTCCTTGTGCTAAATTGTGCTTAAAAAAAAAAATTTTCTAGGGACAGAAAACTGTAGGTAGGGAGAGTGTGTCAGTTTCTTTCACTGTCAAAGTCCTTGTTTCCAGGGACCTGGAAGGACAGTGAGTGAATTCTCCTTGTGCTAAATTGTGCTTAAAAAAAACATTTTTTCTAGGGACAGAAAACTGTAGGTAGGGAGAGTGTGTCAGTTTCTTTCACTGTCAAAGTCCTTGTTTCCAGGGACCTGGAAGGACAGTGAGTGAATTCTCCTTGTGCTAAATTGTGCTTAAAAAAAACATTTTTTCTAGGGACAGAAAACTGTAGGTAGGGAGAGTGTGTCAGTTTCTTTCACTGTCAAAGTCCTTGTTTCCAGGGACCTGGAAGGACAGTGAGTGAATTCTCCTTGTGCTAAATTGTGCTTAAAAAAAACATTTTTTCTAGGGACAGAAAACTGTAGGTAGGGAGAGTGTGTCAGTTTCTTTCACTGTCAAAGTCCTTGTTTCCAGGGACCTGGAAGGACAGTGAGTGAATTCTCCTTGTGCTAAATTGTGCTTAAAAAAAACATTTTTTCTAGGGAAAGAAAACTGTAGGTAGGGAGAGTGTGTCAGTTTCTTTCACTGTCAAAGTCCTTGTTTCCAGGGACCTGGAAGGACAGTGAGTGAATTCTCCTTGTGCTAATTTGTGCTTAAAAAAAACATTTTTTCTAGGGACAGAAAACTGTAGGTAGGGAGAGTGTGTCAGTTTCTTTCACTGTCAAAGTCCTTGTTTCAAGGGACAGAGAAGGACACCTGAAGGTAGCCCTTATTGCTTTTTTCCCATCTCCCTGCAGGCCATCTATTAGAATGTCTGGAAGGCAAACAAGGAGAGGCAGACAGTCAGGAGGCAATAAAAGAGGGCAAGCAGGCTCTGTGTCTGGGGGCAACAGTGCTGGTCGTGGACGCGGTGCATTGTCATCAGCACATGGCCATGGGACACGCTTGTCCTTCTTTTCGGCAGCTGGACATGTTGAGCCACATCATGCCGAAGACTTGGTAGAGTGGATGACCAAGCCCTCCTCCTCCTCCTCATCCTCTCTCACCCAGGCTCAGGGTACTGGAAAAGCAGCTGCCAAAGCGTCCTCTTCCCTGGTATCAATGTCAGACTCATCATCAGTCACTCCTTCCCTAGACCCACCATGTCCTCCTCCTGAGGAGTCCCCCGAACTGTTTCAGCACAGTGTTGGGTACATGCTCCAGGAGGATGCCCAGCGTTTCGAAGGGTCTGATGATGAAACCCAGCTAGAGGAAGGCAGTAGCGTGAGAGCAGACAGAGGGGATGCTCAAGAAGGACACCAATCTGGCAGTCATGTTCCAGCAGCTGCAGCATACTGCCAGATTGGCTCCAGTGATGAGGAGGGAGGTGATGATGAGGTCACTGACTCCACGTGGGTGCCTAATAGGAGAGAGGAGGAGGAGGAGGATGAGGAGGAGGCACATCTCCAACGAGGCAGGATGCCCTTTGGTGGCCAGCGTAAGGGCAGTACACCGACGGAATCACACCGCAGAGCTCCGCCTGTGCAGGGCGCTGCCTCTGCCCGTCATTCAAAAAGTTCTTTGGTGTGGGCCTTTTTTGAGGCTAGTGCATCAGATCGCACAGCTGCTGTTTGCAACATATGTCTCAAGCGTATATCGCGTGGCCAAAACATCAGCCGCTTGGGTACCACATGCCTGACCAGACATATGTTGACCTGCCATGCAGCTCGTTGGCAAGCCTACCTCAAAGACCCACACCAAAGAACAAAGCGGACCTCTCCTTGCACCGCATCAGCTGGGATCTCCAACCCCACTATAACTTCAGTCCTCTCTGAAACATGCACTGAGAGGAATGAAGGTGTAGAATTAGGTGTGTCACAGCCAAGTACTTGCGGCCACTCTGCTAGCAGTACACCGACGTCCGATTCTAGCAGGCAAATTTCCCTGCCCCAGCTGCTGGACCGTCGAAAGAAGTTCACTCCCAGCCATCCACATGCCCAGCGGTTGAATGCTAGCTTGGCTAAATTGCTAGCGCTTCAACTGCTGCCTTTTCAGTTGGTAGACTCGGCCCCCTTCCGTGAGTTTGTGCAATGTGCGGTTCCTCAGTGGCAGGTTCCCAAACGCCACTTTTTCTCACGGAAGGCTATTCCGGCTCTCTACCGGCATGTGGAAGGCAATGTCTTGGCCTCGCTGGACAGGGCGGTCAGCGGTAAGGTGCATATTACCGCTGACTCATGGTCCAGCAGGCATGGACAGGGACGTTACCTTTCTTTCACGGCCCATTGGGTCACTCTTTTGGCAGCTGGGAAGGATGCAGGACAAGGTGCAGTAGTGTTGGAGGTTGTCCCACCGCCACGCCTCCAAAATGCTACTACTGGTTGTGACACACCTCTCTCCTCCACCCCCTCCTCTTCTTCTTCCTCCATGGCCTCTTCCTGTGGTTTGTCCTATGAACCAGCGGTTCTCCGTAGCCGTTCACGGGGCTACGCAAGTACGCAGGCAAAAAGATGCCATGCCGTGCTTGCGCTGGTGTGTTTGGGGGACAGAAGCCACACTGGGGCAGAGGTCCTGTCTGCTCTGCAGGGCCAGGCCGAGAGGTGGTTGACGCCACGCCAGCTTAAGCCAGGAATGGTGGTTTGCGACAATGGCACCAACCTCCTCTCCGCCCTCCGACAGGGACAACTGACCCATGTGCCCTGTGTGGCTCACGTCCTTAACCTGGTGGTGCAGCGGTTCTTGGGCAGGTACCCGGGCTTACAGGATGTCCTGAGGCAGGCCAGGAAAGTCTGTGTGCATTTCCGCAGATCTTATAATGCCAGTGCTCGCCTGGCTGAGCTGCAAAAGGAGTTGAACCTGCCCAAGAACCGCCTTATATGTGACATGCCCACCAGGTGGAACTCAACGTTGGCCATGCTGCAGCGGCTGCACACGCAGCAGAGGGCCATCAATGAGTACCTGTGCGACTACGGCACCAGGACAGGGTCAGGGGAGCTTGGTTTTTTTTCTCCACGCCAGTGGGGCATGATCAGGGATGCATGCACTGTCCTGGCACCATTTGAGGAGGCCACGAGGATGGTGAGCAGTGACAGTGCATGCATCAGTGACACTGTACCTCTTGTCCACCTGTTGGAGCACACGCTGCGTGGAATAATGGACAGGGCACTTGAGGCAGAACAGAGGCAGGAAGAGGAGGACTTCCTTGCCTCTCAAGGCCCCCTTTACCCAGACAGTGTTCCTTCTGTCCCACCCATCGCACAGGAAGAGGAGGAGGAGGAGGAGGAGGAGGAGGAGGATTGTGTCAGCATGGAGGTGGAGGCTGGCACTCAGCATCATCAGCAGCAGTCTTTTAGGGATGATTTACAGTCCCAAGAAACCAGTGGACTTGTACGTGGCTGGGAGGAGGTGGCTGCGGATCATGTCGTCCTTAGTGACCCAGAGGACTCCGGAGCGAATGCCTCAGCAAACCTACGCTGCATGGCCTCCCTGATCCTGCAAAGTCTGCGGAAGGATCCTCGTATTCTTTGGATCAAGGAGAGGGACCATTACTGGCTGGCCACTCTCCTTGATCCACGGTACAAGGTAAGGTTGCGGACCTTATGTTACCGTCGCAGAGGGAGCAGAGGATGAGACAACTCCGGGAGGCCTTGCAGAAAGGTCTGTGCAACGTGTTCCCAGAGACTGGGAGGTTACAAACTCCTGGTCCTGGACAACGAGTTGCTGAGGCTTCGGCCAGTCAAAGAAGGAGCGGTGGGGAAGGTGGCCGTCTGACCGATGCGTTCAGACAATTCTTTAGTCCGCAGCCCCAAAGTATGATCGGTTCCAGCAACCATCGCCAGCGTCTGATAAACATGGTGCAGGAATATCTAGGGGCAAGGTCAGACTTGGACACCTTCCCCACCGAAAATCCTCTAGCTTACTGGGTCTTGAGGATGGATCACTGGCCAGAGCTTGCACAGTATGCAATTGAGCTACTGGCCTGTCCTGCATCCAGCGTTCTTTCGGAACGCACATTCAGTGCTGCTGGAGGATTTGTCATGGATCACAGGGTGCGCCTGTCCACCGACTCGGTTGATCGACTGACTTTCATCAAGATGAACCAGTCTTGGATCACCACCAGCTACCACACACCTGATGCTGATATAACAGACTAATTGATTTTAACATGTCACATCCCTTCAAGACTGATGCTGATGCTGAGTGCCTGTGCTGTTATGTTGACTGGCTATCCTCCTCCTCCGAGTCCTCAATGATACGATTGATGATGATAGCTTGGAAGATCATTTTTGTTTATGGGTGCCGCCACCAGTGGCTAAGGCCCAATTTTTCAGCCCCTGTTTTACAGGGGCGTGTAATTACAATTTTTTTAGCAATAATTTGCCATAGGGCTCATTGCTGTGCTCCAAGTACAGTATCTGTGAGGGGTTGGAGTGTTGTGGCACCAGTGCCTAAGGCCCAATTTTTCAGCCCCTGTTTAACAGGGGCGTGTCATTACAATTTTTGAAGCAATACTTTGCAACAGGGCTCATTGCTGTGCTCCAAGTACAGTATCTGTGAGGGGTTGTAGTGTTGTGCCACCAGTGCCTAAGGCCCAATTTTTCAGCCCCTGTTCAACAGGGGCATGCAATTACAATTCTTGATCTAATAATTCACAGCAGGGTCCATTGCTGCACCCACCAAGAGTAACTCTGAGGGCTTACAGTCTTGTGGCAACGCCACCACCACCACCACCACGAAAGGCCCAATTTTTCAGCCCCTGTTCAAAAGGGGCATGTAATTACAATTCTTGATCTAATAATTCACAGCAGGGCCCATTGCTGCACCCACCAAGAGTAACTGTCAGGGCTTACAGTGTTGTGGCACCAGCACCACCATCAAAGCCCCAATTTTTACTACCACTGTTCAACAATTATATGTAATTAAAATTCCTGATATAATAGTTGACAGCAGGGCGTTCCAGCACCAACCAAGAGTAACTTAGTGCTTACAGTGTTGTGCCAACACCAACAACTAAGGGGCCTATTTCTGCAGAGTATATACGGCAGGTCCCTACTTTCAAACATCCAACTTACAAACGACTCCTACTTGCAAACGAAAGAAGACAACAGGAAGTGAGAGGAAATCTACCCCTAGAAAGGAAAATTCTCTCCTGTAAGAATAAATATGGGAGAAAGGGGTCTCATCTGTACTGATGCTTTATCAGCAATCCTTGTTTCAAGAAAAACACCACATTTCAAAAACAGTTGTCATTGGGACGGAAAGTGAGGTGAAATGTTCTGAACAGGGGCACAGACAGCAAAACAAATGTTACAGGGGTGATAACCCTTACCTATGTTTCCCAAAAAGTTTAAAAATAGATTTTTGGGCTGGAGCTACACTTCAACAATGTACCTGTTCAAAATTACAAACAGATTCTACATAAGAACAAACCTACAGTCCCTGTCTTGTATGCACCGCCTGTATACGGCTGTTCAGAGTATATAGGGCCTTTTTTATTTTATGTGCGGGGTTCCCCTTAATATCCATACAAGACCCAAAGGGGCTGGTAATGGGCTGGGGTAGGGGGGGGGGTCATGGGGTAGCTATGCCATTTTTCTTAAAGAATTTCATCCATATTACCGGGACCAGACATTACATTAAAGCCGCAAGCAGTTTTAAATGGCTTTTTTTTCCTTTAGAAGTGTCATTTTGTGCAGGGACAGTTCTAAACACGGGAAACACGTGGCACTTCACAGGCATACTTTAGACACCCCCCAGGTACGATATTTAAAGGAATATTTGACTTTTTTTTTTTCACTTTATGCATCATTAAAATGACTGCTCCCGAAAAACGACCGTTTTTAAAACTTCTTTTTGCATTGATACATGTCCCCTGGTGCAGAACCCGGGTTCCCAAACCCTATTTATGACAATAACATGCATAATAGTTGTTATAATTAGCACTTTAGAATTCGAACGTTCGCATCCATTGTATTTAATAGGGTTCTAATGTTCGTTCGAACTTTCGGTCCGTTCGCGGGTTCTGGTGCGAACCGAACCCGGGGGTGTTCGGCTCATCACTACTCGTGGTGTTGTTCTGTTGTGTAACACAGACAGGCATCTGCAAGCAGTTACAGTGAATGTAGGTGCCTCCTGCACAGTATACGCTACCCCTTATTGCTCGTGGTGTTGTTCTGTTGTGTAACACAGACAGGCATCTGCAAGTAGTTACAGTGGGTGTAGGTGCCTTCTGCACAGTATACACCTGAAGCTACCCCTTATTGCTCATGGTGTTGTTTTGTTGTGTAACACAGACAGGCATCTGCAAGCAGTTACAGTGGGTGTAGGTGCCTCCTGCACAGTATACGCTACCCCTTATTGCTCGTGGTGTTGTTCTGTTGTGTAACACAGACAGGCATCTGCAAGTAGTTACAGTGGGTGTAGGTGCCTCCTGCACAGTATACAACTGAAGCTACCCTGTATTGCTGGTTTTCACATCTCCCTGCAGGCCATTAGAATGTCTG
Organism: Rana muscosa; assembly: GCA_029206835.1. Taxonomy (NCBI): domain Eukaryota; kingdom Metazoa; phylum Chordata; class Amphibia; order Anura; family Ranidae; genus Rana; species Rana muscosa. The sequence goes on from CM055122.1 coordinate 1,175,097,688, forward strand.
GAAGGCCAACATGGAGAGGCAGACAGTCACGAGCCAATAAAAGAGGGCAAGCAGGCTCTGTGTCTGGGGGCAACAGTGCTGGTCGTGGACGCGGTGCATTGTCATCAGCACGTGGCCATGGGACACGCTTGTCCTTATTTTCGGCAGCTGGACGTGTTGAGCCGCATCATGCCGAAGACTTGGTAGAGTGGATGACCAAGCCCTCCTCATCCTCCTCATCCTCTCTCACCCAGGCTAAGGGTACTGGCAAAGCAGCTGCCAATGCGTCCTCTTACCTCGTATCAATGTCATCATCAGTCACTCCTTCCCTAGACCCACCATGTCCTCCTGAGGAGTCCCCCGAACTGTTTGAGCACAGTGTTGGGTACATGCTCCAGGAGGATGCCCAGCGTTTTGAAGGGTCTGATGATGATACCCAGCTAGAGGAAGGCAGTAGCGTGAGTGCAGAGAGAGGGGATGCTCAAGAAGGACAGCAATCTGGCAGTCATGTTCCAGCAGCTACAGCATACTGCCAGGTTTGCTCCAGTGATTAAGAGGGAGAGGATGATGAGGTCACTGACTCCACATGGGTGCCTGATAGGAGAGAGGAGGAGGAGGAGGATGAGGAGGAGGCACATCTCCAATGTGGCAGGGTGCCCTCCGGGGGCCAGCATAAGGGCAGCATATCGACTGAAATACACCGCAGAGTTCCGCCTGTGCAGGGCACTGCCTCTGCGCGTTATTCCAAAAGTTCTTTGGTGTGGTCCTTTTTTGAGTCGAGTGCATCAGATCGCACCACTGCTATTTGCAACATATGTCTCAAGCGTATCTCGCGTGGCCAAAACATCAGCCGCTTGGGCACCACATGCTTGACCAGACATATGTTGACCTGCCATGCAGCTCGTTGGCAATCGTACCTTAAAGACCCACACTAAAGAACAAAGCGGACCTCTCCTTGCTCCTCATCAGCTGGGATATCCAACCCCACTATACCTTCAGTCCTCTCTGAAACCTGCACTGAGAGGAATGAAGGTGTAGAATTAGGTGTGTCACAGCCAAGTACTTGCGGGCACTCTGCTAGCAGTACACCGACGTCCGATTGTAGCAGGCAAATTTCCCTGCCCCAGCTGCTGGACCGTCAAAAGAAGTTCACTCCCAGCCATCCACATGCCCAGCAGTTGAATGCTAGCTTGGCTAAATTGCTAGCACTTCAACTTCTGCCTTTTCAGTTGGTAGACTCGGCCCCCTTCCGTGAGTTTGTGCAATGTGCGGTTCCTCAGTGGCAGGTTCCCAAACGCCACTTTTTCTCACGGAAGGCGATTCCGGCTCTCTACCAGCATGTGGAAGGCAATGTCCATGCCTCGCTGGACAGGGCGGTCAGCGGTAAGGTGCATATTACCGCTGACTCATGGTCCAGCAGGCATGGACAGGGACGTTACCTTTCTTTCACGGCCCATTGGGTCACTCTTTTGGCAACTGGGAAGGTCCTCGGAACCAGCGGTGCTCCGTAGGCGTTCAAGGGTCTACGCAAGTACGCAGGCAAAAAGATGCCATGCCGTGCTTGCGCTGGTATGTTTGGTGGACAGGAGCCACACTGGGGCAGAGGCTCTGTCAGCTCTGCAGGGGCAGGCCGAGAAGTGGTTGACGCCACGCCAGCTTAAGCCAGAAATGGTGGTTTGCGACAATGGCACCAACCTCCTCTCCGCCCTCCGACAGGGACAACTGACCCATGTGCCCTGTGTGGCTCACGTCCTTAACCTGGTGGTGCATCGGTTCTTGGGCAGGTACCCGGGCTTATAGGATGTCCTGAGGCAGGCCGGGAAAGTCTGTGTGCATTTCCGCAGATCATATAATGCCAGTGCTCGGCTGGCTGAGCTGCAAAAGGAGTTGAACCTGCCCAAGAACCGCCTTATATGTGACATGCCCACCAGGTGGAACTCAACGTTGGCCATGCTTCAGCGGCTGCACACGCAGCAGAGGGCCATCAATGAGTACCTGTGCGACTACGGCACCAGGACAGGGTCAGGGGAGCACGGGTTTTTTTCACCACGCCAGTGGGGCATGATCAGGGATGCATGCACTGTCCTGGCACCATTTGAGGAGGCCACGAGGATGGTGAGCAGTGACAGTGCATGCATCTTGTCCACCTGTTGGAGCATATGCTGCGTGGAATAATGGACAGGGCACTTGAGGCAGAACAGAGGCAGGAAGAGGAGGACTTTCTTGCCTCTCAAGGCCACCTTTACCCAGACAGTGTTCCTTCTGTCCCACCCATCACACAGGAGGAGGAGGAGGAGGAGGAGGAGGATTGTGTCAGCATGAAGGTGGAGCCTGGCACTCAGAATCAACAGCAGCAGTCTTTTAGGGATGATTTACAGTCCCAAGAAACCCGTGGACTTGTACGTGGCTGGGAGGAGGTGGCTGTGGATCATGACGTCCTTAGTGACCCAGAGGACTCCGGACCGAATGCCTCAGCTAACCTATGCTGCATGGCCTCCCTGATCCTGCAAAGTCTGCAGAAGGAACCCCGTATTCTTCAGATCAAGGAGAGGGACCATTACTGGCTGGCCACTCTCCTTGATCCACGGTACAAGGGTAAGGTTGCGGACCTTATCTTGCCATCGCAGAGGGAGCAGAGGATGAGACATCTCTGGGAGGCCTTGCAGAAAGGTCTATGCAACGCGTTCCCAGAGACTGGGAAGTTACAAACTCCTGGTCCTGGACAATGAGTTGCTGAGGCTTCGGTCAGTAGCAGAAGGAGCGGTGGAGAAGGTGGCCGTCTGACCGATGCGTTCAGACAATTTTTTAGTCCGCAGCCCCAAGGTATGATCGGTTCCAGCAACCATTGCCAGCGTCTGATATACATGGTGCAGGAATACCTAGGGGCAAGGTCAGACTTGGACACCTTTCCCACCAAAAATCCCCTGCGTTACTGGGTCTTGAGGATGGATCACTGGCCAGAGCTTGCACAGTATGCAATTGAGCTACTGGCCTGTCCTGCATCCAGCGTTCTTTCGGAACGCACATTCAGTACTGCTGGAGGCTTTGTCACCGATCACAGGGTGCGCCTGTCCACCGACTCGCTTGATCGACTGACCTTCATAAAGATGAATCAGTCTTGGATCACCACCAGCTACCAGGCACCTGAAGTTGATGTAACAGAATCATTTATTTTGAAATGTCACATCCCTTCAAGACTGCCTATGCTGATGCTGAGTGACTGTCCTGTTATGTTGACTGACTATCCTCTTCCTCCTCAATGATCCTGATGATAGCTTGGAAGAACATTTTTGTTTCTAATTGCCGCTACCAGTGGCTAAGGCTCAATTTTTCAGCCCCTGTTTAACAGAGGCATGTAATTACAATTTTTTATGCAATGCTTTGCAGCAGGGCTTATTCCTGCACTCCAACTAGAGTATCTGGGAGAGGTTGCAGTGTCGTGGCACCAGCACCAGTGCCTAAGGCCCAATTTTTCAGCCCCTGTTTAACAGGGGCATGTAATTACAATTTTTGATGCAATACTTTGCAACAGGGCTCATTGCTGTGCTCCAAGTACAGTATCTGTGAGGGGTTGCAGTGTTGTGGCACCAGCACCAGTGCCTAAGGCCCAATTTTTCAGCCCCTGTTTAACAGGGGCGTGTAATTACAATTCTTGATCTAATAATTCACAGCAGGGCCCATTCCTGCGCCCACCAAGAGTAACTGTGAGGGCTTACAGTATTGTAGCACCAGCACCACCACCAAAGGTCCAATTTTTCCTAAAACTGTTCAACAATGGCATGTAATTACAATTCCTAATATAATAGTTCACAGCAGGGCGTTCCAGCGCCCACCAAGAGTAACTATGAGGGCTCACAGTGTTGTGGCAACACCAACACCTAAGGGGCAAATTTCTACAGAGTATATACGGCAGGCCCCTACTTTCAAACATCCAACTTACAAACGACTCCTACTTGCAAACGGAAGGAGACAACAGGAAGTGAGAGGAAATCTACCCCTAGGAAATTCTCTCCTGTAAGAGTTAATATGGGAAAAAGGTGTCTCCTCTCTACTGATGCTTTATCACCAATCCTTGTTTCAATAAAAACCCCACTTTTCCAAAAACATTTGTCATTGGGACAGAAAGTGAGGTGAAATGTTCTAAAGAGGTGCACAGACAGCAAAACACATGTTCCTTGGGTGATAACCCTTCCCTATGTTCTCCAAAAAGCTTAAAAATAGATTTTTTGGCTGCAGCTACACTTAAAAATTTACCTGTTTCAAATTACAATCAGATTCTACTTAAGAACAAACCTACATACCCTGTCTTGTTTGCACCGCCTGTATACTGCTGTCCAGAGTATATAGGGTTTTAGGTATAGGGTTTTATTTTGGGTGCAGGGTTCCTCTTAATATCCATACAAGACCCAAAGGGGCTGGTAATGGGCTGGGATGGGGGGGGGGGTGATTTTTTTCCTTTACAAATGTCATTTTGTGCAGGGACAGTTCTAAACACGGGAAACACATGCCACTTCACAGGCATACTTTAGACACCCCCCAGGTACGATATTTAAAGGAATATTTCACTTTTTTTTTTCACTTTATGCATCATTGAAATGACTGCTCCATAAAAAACTGCCGTTTTTAAAACTTCTTTTTGCATTGATACATGTCCCCTGGGGCAGAACCCGGGTCCTCAAACCCTTTTTAGGACAATAACATGCATATTAGCCATTATAATTAGCATTTTACATTTCGAACGTTCGCGTCTATTGTATTTAATAGGGTTCTAACGTTCGTGCGAACTTTCGGTCCGTTCGCAGGTTCTGGTGCGAACCGAACCGGGGGGTGTTCGGCTCATCCCTACTCCCAAACATGCTCAATGGCTTACATGTCCGGTGAGTATGCTGGACATGCAAGAACTGGGATGTTTTCAGCTTCCAGGAATTGTGTACAGATTCTTGTAACATGGGGCCGTGCATTATCATTCTGCAACATGAGGTTATGGTCGTGGATGAATGGCACAACAATGGGCCTCAGGATCTCATCATGGTATCTCGGTGCATTCAAAATGCCATCAATAAAATGCACCTGTGTTCATTGTCCATAGCATACGCCTTCCCATACCATAACGCCACCCCCAGCATGGGCCACTCGATCCACAATGTTGACATCAGCAAACATCTCACCCACTCAATGCCATACAGGCTGTCTGCCATCTGCCCTGTACAGTGGAAAACAGGATTCATCCGTGAAGAGAACACCTCTCTAAAGTGCCATACACCATTGAATCTGAGCATTTGCCCACTCAAGTCCGCTACGACAACGAACTGCAGTCAGGTTGAGACCCCAATGAGGACAACGAGCATGTAGATGAGCTTCCCTGAGATGGTTTCTGACAGTTTGTGCAGAAATTCTTTGGGTATGCAAACTGATTGTTGCAGCAGGTGTCCGGGTGGCTGGTCTCAGATGATCTTGGAGGTGAAGATGATGGATGTGGAGGTCCTGGGCTGGTGTGGTTACACATATTCTGCAGGTGTGAGGCCGGTTGGATGTACTGCCAAATTCTCTGAAACGCCTTTGGAGACGGCTTATGGTAGAGAAATTAACATTCAATTCAAGGGCAACAGCTCTGGTGGACATTCCTGCAGTCAGCATGCCAATTGCAGGCTCCCTCAAATCTTGTGATATCAAAGGGGAAGTGCTCACTAACACAGATTTAGACAGTTTTGTGAACAATTTTTGAAATAGGCCTTTTGTGTACATAGAAAAAGTTGTAGATCTTTGAGTTCAGCTCATGATAAATAGGTGCAAACACAAAAGTGTTGCGTTTATAATTTTGCTCAGTGTATATTACCTGAAATTCTGACAAAATATTCAGATTTGACTTTAGGTATGTGTGTTTGTGCTTTCTTTATTTGAAGAGATTAGTAGACGATTGCTTCACAGGTTTAATAAATGCAAAAATCACATTCAATATCATAATTTTGCAGTTTCAAGGTACTTTACAAAAAAAAAGCACATGTATCATAACAGGAGATTTTATGTTTGCGGAAGCAATAAAAAGCCACAAAAACAGGATGCTAAAACCTTAAAAGGGAGATATACTGTATTGTATATTGATTTACAGAAATCTTTTGTCAGCTTCTGAACATTATTTTCTAGAACACGCACAGTACATGTCAGTATAATATTTCTTTTATTAAATTAAAGCATTTTTAATTTTGACAATAATTCATTGGGACTTTTAACTTTCAATAAGAACATAAAGAATATTTCCTTGGCCATGCAGATTGTGAAGTTTTCCAACTTCCATACATATTAGCTTTCTAAATTCAACAATGAGACTACTGAAGGTTTTATAAACTGCTTACCCTCTTCTGTGACACAGCAGTATTGAAATTAGAGATGAGCTCGATGTTCGAGTCGAACCTAAGTTCGATTTGAACATCGGGTGTTGGCCCGTTCGATGAACAGCGAACAATATGGGGCATTCGCGGGAAATTCAAGCGCTGTGAAATGCCCTTTATTGCACTGTGATTAGTGTCTGATGACTGGCCAAAGCATGCACCTGACCTGCATGCTTTGGCCAATCACAGCGCGCTCTGCAGACAGAGCCATAATTGGCCAAAGGCAGGGTGCCTTTGGCCAATCATGGCTCAGGGGGACTAAGTCCAAGCCCCACACTATATAGGGCTGCTTACATAGTAGCCGTGTATAGTGTGTGTGACTGTGGACGGAGATAGATTGAGCTAGATTAGGCGGACAGGTTAGTTAGTTGCAGCTTATTTTATGTATACAGTCAGTCTATATATATATATATATATATATATATATATATACGTACATATATATATATATATATATATAGTAATATTGGGGTGATCAGACTCCAGCGGTAGGTGCATTTTTAGTGAGTACACCAGTCCAGAACTGAATTTTTAAGGGCCCGGTAGCCAACTTTTATTTAAAAGCACAAAAAGTTCACAAATACATCAGTAGCCCTCACAGGGGGGTTCCACCATTACTGTATCTTGCATATTCAATACCTTAGCCATCTGGCTTTCATTCTTGCCTTCTGGCTGTTTCAGGCCTTTAGCCTAGGCCTTAGGTCTGCTCTTCAGAACAAACAGAGTTTTCCTAGAGTTAAGCTCTCTCCTGGCTTACTCCTGATCGGTGCCTTGCTGCTCAATCACCAATGACATCTGCCTCCTGCAGACATGCATGCTCTGGCTGCACCCATTCAGCCTCTGGCTCCTCTCAGAGGGATAGGAGTCCACCTGACTCCTATGCAAAGACTTCCTGTCTGTTGGGTGGGGCCCTGAGCCATAGTCAGGTCAGAACTAAATAGCCCAACACACAGCTGTGCAATCAGGGTGTCTTACTCTACAAAATCTGGCGTAAACCAACAATCTTTAGGGTTGCACGGGGTCCCACCGCCACATATCCTCTCCCCCTGTTTCGAACCGGAGGGAGGAACACATAAACCCATCACCATGAATGGGACACCTCTGTGCCAGTCATTAGCTGCGTAGGCACATTTCTTTTTCCGGGTATGTTTCCACCAGCACTTCACCTTGGCGCCTCTGTGCCAACTATCAGCAGCCGGAGTCCTAATCTGCCCAACCTTTTCTCTAAAGGGGCACTCCACCCACATCTTCTTCTGGGTGAGCTTCCACCAGCACTTCTTCCTGAACCGTAGGCTCCCACTAATCTCTCTATCCCTTCTACCTTCTGGCCTCAGGATCCTTCTTTTTTCTCCCACAGACCTACTCCCCCGGGCAATGGCGTCCCTAGGGGGGGACCAGAGGGGGCCCTGGCCCCTCCAACATTATGCTGTGCCCCACCATGTGCCTTCCAAAATGTTTTTTTTTTGCTCGGGCTGCTGCTGGGGTAACATAGTCTCTCCTGATAGGGAGAGCGTCCCCAGAGTCAGCTCCTGCGGGGGATTCCTCCCCCTCCCTCTGCTCGCTGACACTGCATAATGCGAGCGCTCACACAACCACAGCTGCCCGATCTGCTCCTTTCCCTGCATCCTCATTGGCACGGAGAAGAGCGAGTTGCAGGAAGGACTCCACGAAGACTGTGGGAGGGGGGAGGGGGGCCCAAGCCTTCATCTCAGTTACTGAAAAAACAGACTGATTTCTCCCGTCCTTAGGACAGGAGAACCAGCCTGTAAATTCCGAGAATGGTGACTGCAAGCTGAGCCGAGTGTCAGTCTATGACACTCTTTCACAGCCCAGCGAATCCAGCCACCCCCTCACTCTCCTCACATACGAGCAGGGAGGGATACAGCTCCTCCTCCTCCTTCCAGTCCCGCCCACACTATCCCGGCATGCTGTATCTGAAGAGAGGGGATGTGTGGGCGGGAAATATGAAAATCAGCAGCATTCCTGGCTGTGTGTGAATGATGCCTGAGATTCTAGCCTGGACCGTGGGTAAGTGTGTGCACTGCAGACTGCAGTACACTGTAATCACTGAACTGCATTATCTCCATCCCTTCTCTCCCCCATCTGTCTCCCTCCCCCTCTCCTGTTCTTTCAAGACATTCACAATTTACTTTCACTTTCAGTTAGGCAGGTAATAGACCGTGCAAATTTCTTTCCTGTGTCCACAGATTGCAGGAAAGAAACTTGCATGATTCCCCCATCAAGACAGACAGTGCTGACAGGGGAATATCTCTCCTGCCCAGCAATTGTATTCTCCCGACAAACAGTGATTATCACTAGGGGCTATAGCAACCACTAGTGATAATCATAAGAGAATCTGCTCATTAATGGTACAAATCTCAGCCAGTTCCTGCTGAACCAGCTGAGATTTAAACTGTCTATGGCTGGTCTTAGCTCTTAGGCAGCCCATACATTTATCACTTTTTTTCATTCAACTATTAGGTTGAATGAAAAAAAAGGAAATGATCCAATTCCCCAATCTACACATTATAGGTGGATGGGGGAATGTTCCCAGTGTGGACCAGTGCTGTAACAACCAGAGTTGCTGTCCTGTCCTGGCTATTTACAGCGCTGGTCTCTGTCTCCATGGCAGGGGCGGCAGCACATTGGAACCCAGTGCTGGTTACTTTATGGGGCTGATGTACAGGAGGGCCAGCACAATTTGTTGTTAGAGATGGGCTGGGCATGTTCAAAATTCCACATGCCAGAGCCTGCCAGGAAGCCCACACTGCACAGCGCTTGGTGTGCTGGTGACATATATCTCTTGTTTTCTGCCACCCTGGTGGGGCCCCAGTATAGTAGGAAGGGAGCTCACTGCAGAACATGTAAAGGGCCCATTGTGGGATCGTAGTAAAGGGCCCCAGGATATATATATATATATATATATATATATATATATAAAATTGCATTTTATAGTTGGCCCCCCTACTTTTGTCCCTGTCCCCCCATGTGCCTTCCCTAAATATGAAAGCTAGAGAGGCCACTGCCCCCGGGACTGTTGGGGACCCACTTCCATGAAATCTGTCAGGGACTGGCCGCTCTCACTATCTGACGCAACATCACTACCCGACATCAGTACCTGGCCGCTCTCACTACCCGAACCAACATTAACCAACAACATTTGTTTCTTAGGTTCACTAACCCCTGTGTGGTTACCCTTGGCAACCAAATCATCTGAGATCAACACCATATCCTTCTGTTTAACTTCAATAGCAATGTTCCACAAGGGGTTATTCAACTTAATATTGTCATTGGGACCTCTTGTCCCCTTGTTTGCTAGGACAGTGTCTATGGAGGGACCACCTACAGGCAAGCAGTTACTCCTTATGGGACAGTCCCGCAGTTTCACATCGTCCCCTGTTGTCCAACACTCCAATGGCAATTGTCCTACCAACACACATTTTTCGCCACATTTTTCCACACCAATCTCTTTAACGATTTCTGTGTCCATTGGTACCTCAACCAACACCTCCGGGCTGTCCGACAGTGCTCTACAGTGCTTCTTATACACTTTTTCATTACAGTTACCATCACTGTTATTTCCTGTCAAAGTGTCTCCGGGTACCTCAAACTGCACCTCTCTGCGAGTGATGGACCCAATTCCCACTACTGCCACGTCCATTCTGGGCCCTTCCTCTACATTCTACATGAAGTCTAGCGGGTGAGACAGTACACGCGTCATGTACAGTACCAACCACTGCTCAGCCACACCTCGGAGCGCACCAGCAGGAATGCACCTCATCACACCAGCATACGGAGAGACTTCCACTATGTCTATCATTTCTGATTCCTCTAACAGTTCCCCTGAGCGCCTTCCGCACATAACTGCCGCTGGAAGCACTCTCGCAGAGAACTGTGAGACAACTTTCCACAAAAGTAACCAACAGTGCAGTAACCAATTTTTATCAACATTGCTTAACATCGCCTGTACCACCTGTCTCCACCGATTGGTACTATGCAGTACCAGGTCGCCCCTCTGCTGTGGATACATGCAGGTGTACATTGGAAAGATTTTCACCAATTCCAACAACATCTCCGTTATTTCTAGACATGCCACATCTAAACACAGAATTCTAGGAACTTTTTCTTTACTAACGACGTGGAGGGGCTCATTTGCTAAGGCGTGAGAGGCCGAGACACTTAAAGAAACCTCCACCTCAGAGGCCACTGACAAAACTTGTGACTCCCCCTGAGCACTGCAAATCGCATGTGTCACATTCATCCTCTCATTTTCAGCAACACTGAGCCCTTCCAAGTTGCCATTCATTACCCCATCAACCTGACGCTCAACATTACTCATCTCTTTTGCTGTGGACAAAACCTCTGCTATGTATGCACCCTTTTCAGATCCTTCCAACTGGAGAGGGTTAACTTCTGCTTTTGGAGCTGGTGTGGACTTCAGTGTTAGATAGCTCTTGGGTTGGAAGATGGATACAATACGGATGACGTCACTTAACGCTAGGGGGCTTAATATCCCCGAAAAGCATAAGATGCTACTGAATTAATTAAAACACCTAAATACTGATGTAGGATTTATACAGGAGACACACTTTAAGGAAGGTGCCTTCCCCTACCTCCAAAATTGATATTTTCCAAATGTATATCAAGCCTCGAATCAAGAAGCTAAAACTAAGGGAGTGGCGATTATGATTTCAAATAGAATACCTTGGACACTTACGGATAATTGTTTGGACTCTGGTGGAAGATATATTTTTCTTAAAGGTGCTATAGGCAGGTAGAAGATAACTCTAGCCACTATGTACATACCAAATGTACATCAAGATAATTTTTTGGCCAAAGTACTTTCAAAACTGACAGATTTTAGGGAGGGAAAGTTGATATGCTGAGGAGATTTAAATATGCCCCTAGATCCAAAAGTAGATACATCTGGAGGGGCCTCAATGGTACCTAGTGGAATTAGAAGACGTATCTTGCGGAAACTACACAAACTTCAACTGGTAGATGAGTGGCGTATTATACATCCAGAGGAGAGGGATTATACTTACTTCTCAAATCCCCACCAAAAATACTCTCGAATAGATCTTTTCTTGGTATCCCATCAGTTACTTCAGGCGATACAGGACATATCAATAGGGAATATAACATGGACAGACCACGCACCAGTCACGATGGAGTTAACTTTAAAGGAGGGGGCCCAATCAACAGAGTGGAGATGGCGCTTAACCACTTAACGACTGCTCACTGTATATATACGTCGGCAGAATGGCACCGACAGGCACAATCACGTAGAGCATACGTGATTGCCTTTGTATAGTTGGGGGGTCCAATCGGACCCCCCTCCTATACAGTGAGCGGTGGCTAAGTGTCCGGGAGCGTTCCGGGATGAGGGGGCAGCCATTCGTTTCCGGCCACCCCCTCGCGATCGCTCCCGGCGAATGGAAATGCCCCCTCTGTCTGTGTCAGACAGAGGAAGCAGGAGGAAGTGATGTCATCTCTGGTGCGGCGCTCACATATACCGAGCACCGTACAAGAGAAGACATCAGGTCAGTGCACACAACACTACACTGACACCAGGACACATAGGGACATAAATCGCCCCCCCAGGCCCCCCCAGACACCCCAGATCACCCCCCAGATCACCCCCCAGCCCCCAGTCACAGTGTCACTTGCAGTGACCATTTATTTAGTGATCACTGCAATCAGTGACATTTGTGACTGTAAAAGTGTCACCAAAGTTTAGTCTTAGGTCCAGTGTAGCCCCCTAACCCCCCTAATAAAGGTTTAACCCCCTGATCACCCCCCAGATAACCCTTTCACCCCCTATCACCACTGTCGCTAAGCGATCATTTTTCTGATCGCTGTCTTAGCGTCAGTGATGCCGATCGGCAGCCAGTAATTTTTTTTAGGTTCGCCGCATGTTTTTATAGCGTCAGGTACCCCAATATATTATCTAATAAAGGTTTAACCCCCTTGATCACCGCCCAGGTAACCCTTTCACCCCCTATCACCACTGTCACTAAGCGATCGTTTTTCTAAACGCTGTCTTAGTGTCTGTGATGCAGATCGGTAGCCGGTAATTTTTTTTAGGTTCGCCGCAGGTTTTTATAGCGTCAGGTACCCCAATATATTATCTAATAAAGGTTTAACCCCCTTGATCGCCCCCCAGGTAACCCTTTCACCCCCTATCACCACTGTCGCTAAGCAATTGTTTTTCTAAACGCTGTCTTAGTGTCGGTGATGCAGATCGGTAGCCAGTAATTTTTTTTAGGTTCGCCGCATGTTTTTATAGCGTCAGGTACCCCAATATATTATCTAATAAAGGTTTAACCCCCTTGATCGCCCCCCAGGTAACCCTTTCACCCCCATCACCACTGTCGCTAAGCGATCGTTTTTCTAAACGCTGTCTTAGTGTCGGTGATGCAGATCGGTAGCTGGTAATTTTTTTTAGGTTCGCCGCAGGTTTTTATAGCGTCAGGTACCCCAATATATTATCTAATAAAGGTTTAACCCCCTTGATCGCCCCCCAGGTAACCCTTTCACCCCCTATCACCACTGTCGCTAAGCGATCGTTTTTCTAAACGCTGTCTTAGTGTCGGTGATGCAGATCGGTAGCCAGTAATTTTTTTTAGGTTCGCCGCATGTTTTTATAGCGTCAGGTACCCCAATATATTATCTAATAAAGGTTTAACCCCCTTGATCGCCCCCCAGGTAACCCTTTGACCCCCATCACCACTGTCGCTAAGCGATCGTTTTTCTAAACGCTGTCTTAGTGTCGGTGATGCAGATCGGTAGCTGGTAATTTTTTTTAGGTTCGCCGCAGGTTTTTATAGCGTCAGGTACCCCCATATATTATCTAATAAAGGTTTTAACCCCCTGATTGCCCCTAGTTTACCCTTTCACCAGTGATCACCATATAAGTGTTACGGGTGACGCTGGTTAGTTAGTTTGCTTTTTATAGTGTCAGGGCACCCGCCGTATATAACCCAATAAAGGTTTAACCCCCTGATCGCCCGGCGGGTGATATCAATTAGGTTTTAGCGTCAGAGAGGGTCTGCGTCACACCCCAGGCAGCGTCAGGTTAGTGCCAGTAACTAGTGATGAGCCGAACACCCCCGGGTTCGGTTCGCACCAGAACCCGCGAACGGACCGAAAGTTCGTACGAACATTAGAACCCTATTAAATACAATGGATGCGAACGTTCGGAATCTAAAGTGCTAATTATAACAACTATTATGCATGTTATTGTCCTAAAAAGGGTTTGGGAACCCGGGTTCTGCACCAGGGGACATGTATCAATGCAAAAAGAAGTTTTAAAAACGGTCGTTTTTCGGGAGCAGTCATTTTAATGATACATAAAGTGAAAAAAAAAAAAAGTCAAATATTCCTTTAAATATCGTACCTGGGGGGTGTCTAAAGTATGCCTGTGAAGTGCCACGTGTTTCCCGTGTTTAGAACTGTCCCTGCACAAAATGACACTTCTAAAGGAAAAAAAAGCCATTTAAAACTGCTTGCGGCTTTAATGTAATGTCTGGTCCCGGTAATATGGATGAAAATCTTTAAGAAAAATGGCATAGCTACCCCATGACCCCCCCCCTACCCCAGCCCATTACCAGCCCCTTTGGGTCTTGTATGGATATTAAGGGGAACCCCGCACATAAAATAAAAAAGGCCCTATATACTCTGAACAGCCGTATACAGGCGGTGCATACAAGACAGGGACTGTAGGTTTGTTCTTATGTAGAATCTGTTTGTAATTTTGAACAGGTACATTGTTGAAGTGTAGCTCCAGCCCAAAAATCTATTTTTAAACTTTTTGGAAAACATAGGTAAGGGTTATCACCCCTGTAACATTTGTTTTGCTGTCTGTGCCCCTGTTCAGAACATTTCACCTCACTTTCCGTCCCAATGTCAACTGTTTTTGAAATGTGGTGTTTTTCTTGAAACAAGGATTGCTGATAAAGCATCAGTACAGAGGAGACACCTTTCTCCGATATTTATTCTTACAGGAGAGAATTTTCCTTCCTAGGGGTAGATTTCCTCTCACTTCCTGTTGTCTTCTTGCGTTTGCAAGTAGGAGTCGTTTGTAAGTTGGATGTTTGAAAGTAGGGACCTGCCGTATATACTCTGCAGAAATAGGCCCCTTAGTTGTTGGTGTTGGCACAACACTGTAAGCACTCACAGTTACTCTTGGTTGGTGCTGGAACGCCCTGCTGTCAACTATTATATCAGGAATTTTAATTACATATAATTGTTGAACAGTGGTAGTAAAAATTGGGCCTTTGATGGTGGTGCTGGTGCCACAACACTGTAAGCCCTGACAGTTACTCTTGGTGGGTGCAGCAATGGGCCCTGCTGTGAATTATTAGATCAAGAATTGTAATTGCATGCCCCTGTTGAACAGGGGCTGAAAAATTGGGCCTTTCGTGGTGGTGGTGGTGGTGGTGGTGTTGCCACAACACTGTAAGCCCTCAGAGTTACTCTTGGTGGGTGCAGGAATGGGCCCTGCTGTGAATTATTAGATCAAGAATTGTAATTGCATGCCCCTTTTGAACAGGGGCTGAAAAATTGGGCCTTTCGTGGTGGTGGTGGTGGTGGTGTTGCCACAACACTGTAAGCCCTCAGAGTTACTCTTGGTGGGTGCAGCAATGGGCCCTGCTGTGAATTATTAGATCAAGAATTGTAATTGCATGCCCCTGTTGAACAGGGGCTGAAAAATTGGGCCTTAGGCACTGGTGGCACAACACTACAACCCCTCACAGATACGTTACTTGGAGCACAGCAATGAGCCCTGTTGCAAAGTATTGCTTCAAAAATTGTAATGACACGCCCCTGTTAAACAGGGGCTGAAAAATTGGGCCTTAGGCACTGGTGGCACAACACTCCAACCCCTCACAGATACTGTACTTGGAGCACAGCAATGAGCCCTATGGCAAATTATTGCTAAAAAAATTGTAATTACACGCCCCTGTAAAACAGGGGCTGAAAAATTGGGCCTTAGCCACTGGTGGCGGCACCCATAAACAAAAATGATCTTCCAAGCTATCATCATCAATCGTATCATTGAGGACTCGGAGGAGGAGGATAGCCAGTCAACATAACAGCACAGGCACTCAGCATCAGCATCAGTTTTGAAGGGATGTGACATGTTAAAATCAATTAGTCTGTTATATCAGCATCAGGTGTGTGGTAGCTGGTGGTGATCCAAGACTGGTTCATCTTGATGAAAGTCAGTCGATCAACCGAGTCGGTGGACAGGCGCACCCTGTGATCCGTGACAAATCCTCCAGCAGCACTGAATGTGCGTTCCGAAAGAACGCTGGATGCAGGACAGGCCAGTAGCTCAATTGCATACTGTGCAAGCTCTGGCCAGTGATCCATCCTCAAGACCCAGTAAGCCAGAGGATTTTCGGTGGGGAAGGTGTCCAAGTCTGACCTTGCCCCTAGATATTCCTGCACCATGTTTATCAGACGCTGGCGATGGTTGCTGGAACCGATCATACTTTGGGGCTGCGGACTAAAGAATTGTCTGAACGCATCGGTCAGACGGCCACCTTCCCCACCGCTCCTTCTTTGACTGGCCGAAGCCTCAGCAACTCGTTGTCCAGGACCAGGAGTTTGTAACCTCCCAGTCTCTGGGAACGCGTTGCACAGACCTTTCTGCAAGGCCTCCCGGAGTTGTCTCATCCTCTGCTCCCTCTGCGAAGGTAACATAAGGTCCGCAACCTTACCCTTGTACCGTGGATCAAGGAGAGTGGCCAGCCAGTAATGGTCCCTCTCCTTGATCCGAAGAATACGAGGATCCTTCCGCAGACTTTGCAGGATCAGGGAGGCCATGCAGCGTAGGTTTGCTGAGGCATTCGCTCCGGAGTCCTCTGGGTCACTAAGGACGACATGATCCGCAGCCACCTCCTCCCAGCCACGTACAAGTCCACTGGTTTCTTGGGACTGTAAATCATCCCTAAAAGACTGCTGCTGATGATGCTGAGTGCCAGCCTCCACCTCCATGCTGACACAATCCTCCTCCTCCTCCTCCTCCTCTTCCTCTTCCTGTGCGATGGGTGGGACAGAAGGAACACTGTCTGGGTAAAGGGGGCCTTGAGAGGCAAGGAAGTCCTCCTCTTCCTGCCTCTGTTCTGCCTCAAGTGCCCTGTCCATTATTCCACGCAGCGTGTGCTCCAACAGGTGGACAAGAGGTACAGTGTCACTGATGCATGCACTGTCACTGCTCACCATCCTCGTGGCCTCCTCAAATGGTGCCAGGACAGTGCATGCATCCCTGATCATGCCCCACTGGCGTGGAGAAAAAAAACCAAGCTCCCCTGACCCTGTCCTGGTGCCGTAGTCGCACAGGTACTCATTGATGGCCCTCTGCTGCGTGTGCAGCCGCTGCAGCATGGCCAACGTTGAGTTCCACCTGGTGGGCATGTCACATATAAGGCGGTTCTTGGGCAGGTTCAACTCCTTTTGCAGCTCAGCCAGGCGAGCACTGGCATTATAAGATCTGCAGAAATGCACACAGACTTTCCTGGCCTGCCTCAGGACATCCTGTAAGCCCGGGTACCTGCCCAAGAACCGCTGCACCACCAGGTTAAGGACGTGAGCCACACAGGGCACATGGGTCAGTTGTCCCTGTCGGAGGGCGGAGAGGAGGTTGGTGCCATTGTCGCAAACCACCATTCCTGGCTTAAGCTGGCGTGGCGTCAACCACCTCTCGGCCTGGCCCTGCAGAGCAGACAGGACCTCTGCCCCAGTGTGGCTTCTGTCCCCCAAACACACCAGCGCAAGCACGGCATGGCATCTTTTTGCCTGCGTACTTGCGTAGCCCCGTGAACGGCTACGGAGCACCGCTGGTTCATAGGACAAACCACAGGAAGAGGCCATGGAGGAAGAAGAGGAGGAGGGGGTGGAGGAGAGAGGTGTGTCACAACCAGTAGTAGCATTTTGGAGGCGTGGCGGTGGAACAACCTCCAACACTACTGCACCTTGTCCTGCATCCTTCCCAGCTGCCAAAAGAGTGACCCAATGGGCCGTGAAAGAAAGGTAACGTCCCTGTCCATGCCTGCTGGACCATGAGTCAGCGGTAATATGCACCTTACCGCTGACCGCCCTGTCCAGCGAGGCCAAGACATTGCCTTCCACATGCCGGTAGAGAGCCGGAATAGCCTTCTGTGAGAAAAAGTGGCGTTTGGGAACCTGCCACTGAGGAACCGCACATTGCACAAACTCACGGAAGGGGGCCGAGTCTACCAACTGAAAAGGCAGCAGTTGAAGCGCTAGCAATTTAGCCAAGCTAGCATTCAACCGCTGGGCATGTGGATGGCTGGGAGTGAACTTCTTTCGATGGTCCAGCAGCTGGGGCAGGGAAATTTGCCTGCTAGAATCGGACGTCGGTGTACTGCTAGCAGAGTGGCCGCAAGTACTTGGCTGTGACACACCTAATTCTACACCTTCATTCCTCTCAGTGCATGTTTCAGAGAGGACTGAAGTTATAGTGGGGTTGGAGATCCCAGCTGATGCGGTGCAAGGAGAGGTCCGCTTTGTTCTTTGGTGTGGGTCTTTGAGGTAGGCTTGCCAACGAGCTGCATGGCAGGTCAACATATGTCTGGTCAGGCATGTGGTACCCAAGCGGCTGATGTTTTGGCCACGCGATATACGCTTGAGACATATGTTGCAAACAGCAGCTGTGCGATCTGATGCACTAGCCTCAAAAAAGGCCCACACCAAGGAACTTTTTGAATGACGGGCAGAGGCAGCGCCCTGCACAGGCGGAGCTCTGCGGTGTGATTCCGTCGGTGTACTGCCCTTACGCTGGCCACCAAAGGGCATCCTGCCTCGTTGGAGATGTGCCTCCTCCTCATCCTCCTCCTCTCTCCTATTAGGCACCCACGTGGAGTCAGTGACCTCATCATCCCCTCCCTCCTCATCACTGGAGCCAATCTGGCAGTATGCTGCAGCTGCTGGAACATGACTGCCAGATTGGTGTCCTTCTTGAGCATCCCCTCTGTCTGCTCTCACGCTACTGCCTTCCTGTAGCTGGGTTTCATCATCAGACCCTTCGAAACGCTGGGCATCCTCCTGGAGCATGTACCCAACACTGTGCTCAAACAGTTCGGGGGACTCCTCAGGAGGAGGACATGGTGGGTCTAGGGAAGGAGTGACTGATGATGAGTCTGACATTGATACCAGGGAAGAGGACGCTTTGGCAGCTGCTTTGCCAGTACCCTGAGCCTGGGTGAGAGAGGATGAGGAGGAGGAGGAGGGCTTGGTCATCCACTCTACCAAGTCTTCGGCATGATGTGGCTCAACATGTCCAGCTGCCGAAAAGAAGGACAAGCGTGTCCCATGGCCATGTGCTGATGACAATGCACCGCGTCCACGACCAGCACTGTTGCCCCCAGACACAGAGCCTGCTTGCCCTCTTTTATTGCCTCCTGACTGTCTGCCTCTCCTTGTTTGCCTTCCAGACATTCTAATAGATGGCCTGCAGGGAGATGGGAAAAAAGCAATAAGGGCTACCTTCAGGTGTCCTTCTCTGTCCCTTTACTTAAGGATTTCTAAATATGGTTGAGGATTATTGCTTTTGCACAGAATAGCACAACGACAATTTCCCTGACTGTCCAAAAAACAAGGATTTCAAAGATGGTTGATGAGGAATGCTTTGGCACACTATAGCACAAGGAGAATTCCCCTCACTTTCCTTCTTTGTCCCTAGAAACAAGGACTGGCACAGTGAAAGAAACTGACACTCTCCCTACCTACAGTTTTCTGTCCCTAGAAAAAATGTTTTTTTAAAGCACACTATAGCACAAGGAGAAATCCCCTCACTTTCCTTCTTTGTCCCTAGAAACAAGGACTGGACAGTGAAAGAAACTGACACTCTCCCTACCTACAGTTTTCTGTCCCTAGAAAAAATGTTTTTTTAAAGCACACTATAGCACAAGGAGAATTCCCCTCACTTTCCTTCTTTGTCCCTAGAAACAAGGACTGGCACAGTGAAAGAAACTGACACTCTCCCTACCTACAGTTTTCTGTCCCTAGAAAAAATGTTTTTTTAAAGCACACTATAGCACAAGGAGAAATCCCCTCACTTTCCATCTTTGTCCCTAGAAACAAGGACTGGCACAGTGAAAGAAACTGACACTCTCCCTACCTACAGTTTTCTGTCCCTAGAAAAAATGTTTTTTTAAAGCACACTATAGCACAAGGAGAATTCCCCTCACTTTCCTTCTTTGTCCCTAGAAACAAGGACTGGCACAGTGAAAGAAACTGACACTCTCCCTACCTACAGTTTTCTGTCCCTAGAAAAATTTTTTTTTAAAGCACACTATAGCACAAGGAGAAATCCCCTCACTTTCCATCTTTGTCCCTAGAAACAAGGACTGGCACAGTGAAAGAAACTGACACTCTCCCTACCTACAGTTTTCTGTCCCTAGAAAAAATGTTTTTTTAAAGCACACTATAGCACAAGGAGAAATCCCCTCACTTTCCTTCTTTGTCCCTAGAAACAAGGACTGGCACAGTGAAAGAAACTGACACTCTCCCTACCTACAGTTTTCTGTCCCTAGAAAAAATGTTTTTTTAAAGCACACTATAGCACAAGGAGAATTCCCCTCACTTTCCTTCTTTGTCCCTAGAAACAAGGACTGGCACAGTGAAAGAAACTGACACTCTCCCTACCTACAGTTTTCTGTCCCTAGAAAAAATGTTTTTTTAAAGCACACTATAGCACAAGGAGAAATCCCCTCACTTTCCTTCTTTGTCCCTAGAAACAAGGACTGGCACAGTGAAAGAAACTGACACTCTCCCTACCTACAGTTTTCTGTCCCTAGAAAAAATGTTTTTTTAAAGCACACTATAGCACAAGGAGAAATCCCCTCACTTTCCTTCTTTGTCCCTAGAAACAAGGACTGGCACAGTGAAAGAAACTGACACTCTCCCTACCTACAGTTTTCTGTCCCTAGAAAAAATGTTTTTTTAAAGCACACTATAGCACAAGGAGAATTCCCCTCACTTTCCTTCTTTGTCCCTAGAAACAAGGACTGGCACAGTGAAAGAAACTGACACTCTCCCTACCTACAGTTTTCTGTCCCTAGAAAAAAATGTTTTTTTAAAGCACACTATAGCACAAGGAGAAATCCCCTCACTTTCCTTCTTTGTCCCTAGAAACAAGGACTGGCACAGTGAAAGAAACTGACACTCTCCCTACCTACAGTTTTCTGTCCCTAGAAAAAATGTTTTTTTAAAGCACACTATAGCACAAGGAGAAATCCCCTCACTTTCCTTCTTTGTCCCTAGAAACAAGGACTGGCACAGTGAAAGAAACTGACACTCTCCCTACCTACAGTTTTCTGTCCCTAGAAAAAATGTTTTTTTAAAGCACACTATAGCACAAGGAGAAATCCCCTCACTTTCCTTCTTTGTCCCTAGAAACAAGGACTGGCACAGTGAAAGAAACTGACACTCTCCCTACCTACAGTTTTCTGTCCCTAGAAAGAATGTTTTTTTAAAGCACACTATAGCACAAGGAGAAATCCCCTCACTTTCCTTCTTTGTCCCTAGAAACAAGGACTGGCACAGTGAAAGAAACTGACACTCTCCCTACCTACAGTTTTCTGTCCCTAGAAAAAATGTTTTTTTAAAGCACACTATAGCACAAGGAGAATTCCCCTCACTTTCCTTCTTTGTCCCTAGAAACAAGGACTGGCACAGTGAAAGAAACTGACACTCTCCCTACCTACAGTTTTCTGTCCCTAGAAAAAATGTTTTTTTAAAGCACACTATAGCACAAGGAGAAATCCCCTCACTTTCCTTCTTTGTCCCTAGAAACAAGGACTGGCACAGTGAAAGAAACTGACACTCTCCCTACCTACAGTTTTCTGTCCCTAGAAAAAATGTTTTTTTAAAGCACACTATAGCACAAGGAGAAATCCCCTCACTTTCCTTCTTTGTCCCTAGAAACAAGGACTGGCACAGTGAAAGAAACTGACACTCTCCCTACCTACAGTTTTCTGTCCCTAGAAAAAATGTTTTTTTAAAGCACACTATAGCACAAGGAGAAATCCCCTCACTTTCCTTCTTTGTCCCTAGAAACAAGGACTGGCACAGTGAAAGAAACTGACACTCTCCCTACCTACAGTTTTCTGTCCCTAGAAAAAATGTTTTTTTAAAGCACACTATAGCACAAGGAGAAATCCCCTCACTTTCCTTCTTTGTCCCTAGAAACAAGGACTGGCACAGTGAAAGAAACTGACACTCTCCCTACCTACAGTTTTCTGTCCCTAGAAAAAATGTTTTTTTAAAACACACTATAGCACAAGGAGAAATCCCCTCACTTTCCTTCTTTGTCCCTAGAAACAAGGACTGGCACAGTGAAAGAAACTGACACTCTCCCTACCTACAGTTTTCTGTCCCTAGAAAAAATGTTTTTTTAAAGTACACTATAGCACAAGGAGAAATCCCCTCACTTTCCTTCTTTGTCCCTAGAAACAAGGACTGGCACAGTGAAAGAAACTGACACTCTCCCTACCTACAGTTTTCTGTCCCTAGAAAAAATGTTTTTTTAAAGCACACTATAGCACAAGGAGAATTCCCCTCACTTTCCTTCTTTGTCCCTAGAAACAAGGACTGGCACAGTGAAAGAAACTGACACTCTCCCTACCTACAGTTTTCTGTCCCTAGAAAAAATGTTTTTTTAAAGCACACTATAGCACAAGGAGAAATCCCCTCACTTTCCTTCTTTGTCCCTAGAAACAAGGACTGGCACAGTGAAAGAAACTGACACTCTCCCTACCTACAGTTTTCTGTCCCTAGAAAAAATGTTTTTTTAAAGCACACTATAGCACAAGGAGAAATCCCCTCACTTTCCTTCTTTGTCCCTAGAAACAAGGACTGGCACAGTGAAAGAAACTGACACTCTCCCTACCTACAGTTTTCTGTCCCTAGAAAAAATGTTTTTTTAAAGCACACTATAGCACAAGGAGAAATCCCCTCACTTTCCTTCTTTGTCCCTAGAAACAAGGACTGGCACAGTGAAAGAAACTGACACTCTCCCTACCTACAGTTTTCTGTCCCTAGAAAGAATGTTTTTTTAAAGCACACTATAGCACAAGGAGAAATCCCCTCACTTTCCTTCTTTGTCCCTAGAAACAAGGACTGGCACAGTGAAAGAAACTGACACTCTCCCTACCTACAGTTTTCTGTCCCTAGAAAAAATGTTTTTTTAAAGCACACTATAGCACAAGGAGAAATCCCCTCACTTTCCTTCTTTGTCCCTAGAAACAAGGACTGGCACAGTGAAAGAAACTGACACTCTCCCTACCTACAGTTTTCTGTCCCTAGAAAAAATGTTTTTTTAAAGCACACTATAGCACAAGGAGAAATCCCCTCACTTTCCTTCTTTGTCCCTAGAAACAAGGACTGGCACAGTGAAAGAAACTGACACTCTCCCTACCTACAGTTTTCTGTCCCTAGAAAAAATGTTTTTTTAAAGTACACTATAGCACAAGGAGAAATCCCCTCACTTTCCTTCTTTGTCCCTAGAAACAAGGACTGGCACAGTGAAAGAAACTGACACTCTCCCTACCTACAGTTTTCTGTCCCTAGAAAAAATGTTTTTTTAAAGCACACTATAGCACAAGGAGAATTCCCCTCACTTTCCTTCTTTGTCCCTAGAAACAAGGACTGGCACAGTGAAAGAAACTGACACTCTCCCTACCTACAGTTTTCTGTCCCTAGAAAAAATGTTTTTTTAAAGCACACTATAGCACAAGGAGAAATCCCCTCACTTTCCTTCTTTGTCCCTAGAAACAAGGACTGGCACAGTGAAAGAAACTGACACTCTCCCTACCTACAGTTTTCTGTCCCTAGAAAAAATGTTTTTTTAAAGCACACTATAGCACAAGGAGAAATCCCCTCACTTTCCTTCTTTGTCCCTAGAAACAAGGACTGGCACAGTGAAAGAAACTGACACTCTCCCTACCTACAGTTTTCTGTCCCTAGAAAAAATGTTTTTTTAAAGCACACTATAGCACAAGGAGAAATCCCCTCACTTTCCTTCTTTGTCCCTAGAAACAAGGACTGGCACAGTGAAAGAAACTGACACTCTCCCTACCTACAGTTTTCTGTCCCTAGAAAGAATGTTTTTTTAAAGCACACTATAGCACAAGGAGAAATCCCCTCACTTTCCTTCTTTGTCCCTAGAAACAAGGACTGGCACAGTGAAAGAAACTGACACTCTCCCTACCTACAGTTTTCTGTCCCTAGAAAAAATGTTTTTTTAAAGCACACTATAGCACAAGGAGAAATCCCCTCACTTTCCTTCTTTGTCCCTAGAAACAAGGACTGGCACAGTGAAAGAAACTGACACTCTCCCTACCTACAGTTTTCTGTCCCTAGAAAAAATGTTTTTTTAAAGCACACTATAGCACAAGGAGAAATCCCCTCACTTTCCTTCTTTGTCCCTAGAAACAAGGACTGGCACAGTGAAAGAAACTGACACTCTCCCTACCTACAGTTTTCTGTCCCTAGAAAAATGTTTTTTTAAAGCACACTATAGCACAAGGAGAATTCCCCTCACTTTCCTTCTTTGTCCCTAGAAACAAGGACTGGCACAGTGAAAGAAACTGACACTCTCCCTACCTACAGTTTTCTGTCCCTAGAAAAAAATGTTTTTTTAAAGCACACTATAGCACAAGGAGAAATCCCCTCACTTTCCTTCTTTGTCCCTAGAAACAAGGACTGGCACAGTGAAAGAAACTGACACTCTCCCTACCTACAGTTTTCTGTCCCTAGAAAAAATGTTTTTTTAAAGCACACTATAGCACAAGGAGAAATCCCCTCACTTTCCTTCTTTGTCCCTAGAAACAAGGACTGGCACAGTGAAAGAAACTGACACTCTCCCTACCTACAGTTTTCTGTCCCTAGAAAAAATGTTTTTTTAAAGCACACTATAGCACAAGGAGAAATCCCCTCACTTTCCTTCTTTGTCCCTAGAAACAAGGACTGGCACAGTGAAAGAAACTGACACTCTCCCTACCTACAGTTTTCTGTCCCTAGAAAAAATGTTTTTTTAAAGCACACTATAGCACAAGGAGAAATCCCCTCACTTTCCTTCTTTGTCCCTAGAAACAAGGACTGGCACAGTGAAAGAAACTGACACTCTCCCTACCTACAGTTTTCTGTCCCTAGAAAAAATGTTTTTTTAAAGCACACTATAGCACAAGGAGAATTCCCCTCACTTTCCTTCTTTGTCCCTAGAAACAAGGACTGGCACAGTGAAAGAAACTGACACTCTCCCTACCTACAGTTTTCTGTCCCTAGAAAAAATGTTTTTTTAAAGCACACTATAGCACAAGGAGAAATCCCCTCACTTTCCTTCTTTGTCCCTAGAAACAAGGACTGGCACAGTGAAAGAAACTGACACTCTCCCTACCTACAGTTTTCTGTCCCTAGAAAAAATGTTTTTTTAAAGCACACTATAGCACAAGGAGAAATCCCCTCACTTTCCTTCTTTGTCCCTAGAAACAAGGACTGGCACAGTGAAAGAAACTGACACTCTCCCTACCTACAGTTTTCTGTCCCTAGAAAAAATGTTTTTTTAAAGCACACTATAGCACAAGGAGAATTCCCCTCACTTTCCTTCTTTGTCCCTAGAAACAAGGACTGGCACAGTGAAAGAAACTGACACTCTCCCTACCTACAGTTTTCTGTCCCTAGAAAAAATGTTTTTTTAAAGCACACTATAGCACAAGGAGAAATCCCCTCACTTTCCTTCTTTGTCCCTAGAAACAAGGACTGGCACAGTGAAAGAAACTGACACTCTCCCTACCTACAGTTTTCTGTCCCTAGAAAAAATGTTTTTTTAAAGCACACTATAGCACAAGGAGAAATCCCCTCACTTTCCTTCTTTGTCCCTAGAAACAAGGACTGGCACAGTGAAAGAAACTGACACTCTCCCTACCTACAGTTTTCTGTCCCTAGAAAAAATGTTTTTTTAAAGCACACTATAGCACAAGGAGAAATCCCCTCACTTTCCTTCTTTGTCCCTAGAAACAAGGACTGGCACAGTGAAAGAAACTGACACTCTCCCTACCTACAGTTTTCTGTCCCTAGAAAAAATGTTTTTTTAAAGCACACTATAGCACAAGGAGAATTCCCCTCACTTTCCTTCTTTGTCCCTAGAAACAAGGACTGGCACAGTGAAAGAAACTGACACTCTCCCTACCTACAGTTTTCTGTCCCTAGAAAAAATGTTTTTTTAAAGCACACTATAGCACAAGGAGAAATCCCCTCACTTTCCTTCTTTGTCCCTAGAAACAAGGACTGGCACAGTGAAAGAAACTGACACTCTCCCTACCTACAGTTTTCTGTCCCTAGAAAAAATGTTTTTTTAAAGCACACTATAGCACAAGGAGAAATCCCCTCACTTTACTTCTTTGTCCCTAGAAACAAGGACTGGCACAGTGAAAGAAACTGACACTCTCCCTACCTAGAGTTTTCTGTCCCTAGAAAAAATGTTTTTTTAAAGCACACTATAGCACAAGGAGAAATCCCCTCACTTTCCTTCTTTGTCCCTAGAAACAAGGACTGGCACAGTGAAAGAAACTGACACTCTCCCTACCTACAGTTTTCTGTCCCTAGAAAAAATGTTTTTTTAAAGCACACTATAGCACAAGGAGAATTCCCCTCACTTTCCTTCTTTGTCCCTAGAAACAAGGACTGGCACAGTGAAAGAAACTGACACTCTCCCTACCTACAGTTTTCTGTCCCTAGAAAAAATGTTTTTTTAAAGCACACTATAGCACAAGGAGAAATCCCCTCACTTTCCTTCTTTGTCCCTAGAAACAAGGACTGGCACAGTGAAAGAAACTGACACTCTCCCTACCTACAGTTTTCTGTCCCTAGAAAAATTTTTTTTTTAAAGCACACTATAGCACAAGGAGAAATCCCCTCACTTTCCTTCTTTGTCCCTAGAAACAAGGACTGGCACAGTGAAAGAAACTGACACTCTCCCTACCTACAGTTTTCTGTCCCTAGAAAAAATGTTTTTTTAAAGCACACTATAGCACAAGGAGAAATCCCCTCACTTTCCTTCTTTGTCCCTAGAAACAAGGACTGGCACAGTGAAAGAAACTGACACTCTCCCTACCTACAGTTTTCTGTCCCTAGAAAGAATGTTTTTTTAAAGCACACTATAGCACAAGGAGAAATCCCCTCACTTTCCTTCTTTGTCCCTAGAAACAAGGACTGGCACAGTGAAAGAAACTGACACTCTCCCTACCTACAGTTTTCTGTTCCTAGAAAAAATGTTTTTTTAAAGCACACTATAGCACAAGGAGAAATCCCCTCACTTTCCTTCTTTGTCCCTAGAAACAAGGACTGGCACAGTGAAAGAAACTGACACTCTCCCTACCTACAGTTTTCTGTCCCTAGAAAAAATGTTTTTTTAAAGCACACTATAGCACAAGGAGAAATCCCCTCACTTTCCTTCTTTGTCCCTAGAAACAAGGACTGGCACAGTGAAAGAAACTGACACTCTCCCTACCTACAGTTTTCTGTCCCTAGAAAAATTGTTTTTTTAAAGCACACTATAGCACAAGGAGAATTCCCCTCACTTTCCTTCTTTGTCCCTAGAAACAAGGACTGGCACAGTGAAAGAAACTGACACTCTCCCTACCTACAGTTTTCTGTCCCTAGAAAAAATGTTTTTTTAAAGCACACTATAGCACAAGGAGAAATCCCCTCACTTTCCTTCTTTGTCCCTAGAAACAAGGACTGGCACAGTGAAAGAAACTGACACTCTCCCTACCTACAGTTTTCTGTCCCTAGAAAGAATGTTTTTTTAAAGCACACTATAGCACAAGGAGAAATCCCCTCACTTTCCTTCTTTGTCCCTAGAAACAAGGACTGGCACAGTGAAAGAAACTGACACTCTCCCTACCTACAGTTTTCTGTCCCTAGAAAAAATGTTTTTTTAAAGCACACTATAGCACAAGGAGAAATCCCCTCACTTTCCTTCTTTGTCCCTAGAAACAAGGACTGGCACAGTGAAAGAAACTGACACTCTCCCTACCTACAGTTTTCTGTCCCTAGAAAAAATGTTTTTTTAAAGCACACTATAGCACAAGGAGAAATCCCCTCACTTTCCTTCTTTGTCCCTAGAAACAAGGACTGGCACAGTGAAAGAAACTGACACTCTCCCTACCTACAGTTTTCTGTCCCTAGAAAAAATGTTTTTTTAAAGCACACTATAGCACAAGGAGAATTCCCCTCACTTTCCTTCTTTGTCCCTAGAAACAAGGACTGGCACAGTGAAAGAAACTGACACTCTCCCTACCTACAGTTTTCTGTCCCTAGAAAAAAATGTTTTTTTAAAGCACACTATAGCACAAGGAGAAATCCCCTCACTTTCCTTCTTTGTCCCTAGAAACAAGGACTGGCACAGTGAAAGAAACTGACACTCTCCCTACCTACAGTTTTCTGTCCCTAGAAAAAATGTTTTTTTAAAGCACACTATAGCACAAGGAGAAATCCCCTCACTTTCCTTCTTTGTCCCTAGAAACAAGGACTGGCACAGTGAAAGAAACTGACACTCTCCCTACCTACAGTTTTCTGTCCCTAGAAAAAATGTTTTTTTAAAGCACACTATAGCACAAGGAGAAATCCCCTCACTTTCCTTCTTTGTCCCTAGAAACAAGGACTGGCACAGTGAAAGAAACTGACACTCTCCCTACCTACAGTTTTCTGTCCCTAGAAAAAATGTTTTTTTAAAGCACACTATAGCACAAGGAGAAATCCCCTCACTTTCCTTCTTTGTCCCTAGAAACAAGGACTGGCACAGTGAAAGAAACTGACACTCTCCCTACCTACAGTTTTCTGTCCCTAGAAAAAATGTTTTTTTAAAGCACACTATAGCACAAGGAGAATTCCCCTCACTTTCCTTCTTTGTCCCTAGAAACAAGGACTGGCACAGTGAAAGAAACTGACACTCTCCCTACCTACAGTTTTCTGTCCCTAGAAAAAATGTTTTTTTAAAGCACACTATAGCACAAGGAGAAATCCCCTCACTTTCCTTCTTTGTCCCTAGAAACAAGGACTGGCACAGTGAAAGAAACTGACACTCTCCCTACCTACAGTTTTCTGTCCCTAGAAAAAATGTTTTTTTAAAGCACACTATAGCACAAGGAGAAATCCCCTCACTTTCCTTCTTTGTCCCTAGAAACAAGGACTGGCACAGTGAAAGAAACTGACACTCTCCCTACCTACAGTTTTCTGTCCCTAGAAAAAATGTTTTTTTAAAGCACACTATAGCACAAGGAGAATTCCCCTCACTTTCCTTCTTTGTCCCTAGAAACAAGGACTGGCACAGTGAAAGAAACTGACACTCTCCCTACCTACAGTTTTCTGTCCCTAGAAAAAATGTTTTTTTAAAGCACACTATAGCACAAGGAGAAATCCCCTCACTTTCCTTCTTTGTCCCTAGAAACAAGGACTGGCACAGTGAAAGAAACTGACACTCTCCCTACCTACAGTTTTCTGTCCCTAGAAAAAATGTTTTTTTAAAGCACACTATAGCACAAGGAGAAATCCCCTCACTTTCCTTCTTTGTCCCTAGAAACAAGGACTGGCACAGTGAAAGAAACTGACACTCTCCCTACCTACAGTTTTCTGTCCCTAGAAAAAATGTTTTTTTAAAGCACACTATAGCACAAGGAGAATTCCCCTCACTTTCCTTCTTTGTCCCTAGAAACAAGGACTGGCACAGTGAAAGAAACTGACACTCTCCCTACCTACAGTTTTCTGTCCCTAGAAAAAATGTTTTTTTAAAGCACACTATAGCACAAGGAGAAATCCCCTCACTTTCCTTCTTTGTCCCTAGAAACAAGGACTGGCACAGTGAAAGAAACTGACACTCTCCCTACCTACAGTTTTCTGTCCCTGGAAAAAATGTTTTTTTAAAGCACACTATAGCACAAGGAGAAATCCCCTCACTTTCCTTCTTTGTCCCTAGAAACAAGGACTGGCACAGTGAAAGAAACTGACACTCTCCCTACCTACAGTTTTCTGTCCCTAGAAAAAATGTTTTTTTAAAGCACACTATAGCACAAGGAGAAATCCCCTCACTTTCCTTCTTTGTCCCTAGAAACAAGGACTGGCACAGTGAAAGAAACTGACACTCTCCCTACCTACAGTTTTCTGTCCCTAGAAAAAATGTTTTTTTAAAGCACACTATAGCACAAGGAGAATTCCCCTCACTTTCCTTCTTTGTCCCTAGAAACAAGGACTGGCACAGTGAAAGAAACTGACACTCTCCCTACCTACAGTTTTCTGTCCCTAGAAAAAATGTTTTTTTAAAGCACACTATAGCACAAGGAGAAATCCCCTCACTTTCCTTCTTTGTCCCTAGAAACAAGGACTGGCACAGTGAAAGAAACTGACACTCTCCCTACCTACAGTTTTCTGTCCCTAGAAAAAATGTTTTTTTAAAGCACACTATAGCACAAGGAGAAATCCCCTCACTTTCCTTCTTTGTCCCTAGAAACAAGGACTCGCACAGTAAAACACACTGACACTCTCCCTACCTATCCTTCTCTTTCCCTAAACTAAAGGAATCCAGGTTAAGCAAGAAATAAATAAATGTCACTGTCCCTGCCTATGCTTGTCTTTCCCTGCTCCAGAACACACTACACTAGGCCGCCGTGCTGGCGGCCTTTTATAGTGTGGGGCGTGTACTAAACACCCTCAGCAATAATTGGCCACAGGCATCCTGCCTGTGGCCAATCATTGCTCTCCTCGCTGCCGGCGCTGTGATTGGCCAAGCATGCGGGGTCACAGTGCATGCTTGGCCAATCACCTCGCCTGGATGACACTGCGATGGCGTAGTGCATTGTGGGCCGTCCGCGTCACTCGAATTTGGCGCGAACGGCCCAAATCGTTCGATCTTCGTCGAACGATCGAACAGCCGATGTTCGAGTCGAACGTATGTTCGACTCGAACACGAAGCTCATCCCTACCAGTAACGCTAACACCCACGCGTGAAGCATACACCCCCCTTAGTGGTATAGTATCTGAACAGATCAATATCTGATCTGATCAGATCTATACTAGCGTCCCCAGCAGTTTAGGGTTCCCAAAAACGCAGTGTTAGCGGGATCAGCCCAGATACCTGCTGGCACCTGCGTTTTGCCCCTCCGTCCAGCCCAGGCCACCCAAGTGCAGTATCGATCGATCACTGTCACTTACAAAACAAAAACACACATAACTGCAGCATTCGCAGAGACAGGCCTGATCCCTGCGACTCCAGTGCTGTAGGAGGTGATTTCACCACCACAGTTAAAAAAAAAAAGCAAATATGCCGAAGCATTGGGGCAGCAGGGGCGGAGGAGCGATTTTGCTCCTAATGCCGCGTACATATGGTCGAAATTCCGACGGAGGCTTGCCCGTGGAAAAGTCCGACCATGTGTGTGCGGCATAACTTTTTTGCGGGAGGATGCCCCCATGCTTCGGCATATATAAATGGTGCGTGTATGCCCATCATTGGAAGTGGGTGGATGAAGGGCGGTATTCTAATGGTGGGCATACCCACCGATCAATCTCTTTTTTCGTTCAGCCAACTGGCTGCATAAAAAAAAAAAGATTACAATACATGTCCAACAAGGACCAGCAACGTACTGGTATGTTGCTGGACTTTGAATGTTTATACCAGAATGATGCCTGCGGGTTTAGGTATCATCTTGGTATCATTCTTTTCAGCCTGCGGCCGGCTTTCATGTAAAAGCAATCCTAGTGGCTAATTAGCCTCTGGACTGCTTTTACAAGCAGTGGGAGGGAATGCCCCCCCCGGATATAAAAAGCGCCATTGGGAAATTGGGAAAGCATTTTATCACACCGATCTTGGTGTGGTCAGATGCTTTGAGGGCAGAGGAAAAATCTAGGGTCTAGAAGACCCCAGTTTTTTCAAAAAAAGAGTACCTGTCACTACCTATTGCTATCATAGGGGATATTTACATTCCCTGAGATAACAATAAAAATGATAAAAAAAAAAATACTTGGAAGGAACAATTTAAAAATAAAATAAAAAAGCAAAATTAATAATAAAAAAAAAAGAAAAAAAAAAAGCACCCCTGTCCTGCCCTGCTCTTGCCCAATGGCGAACGCAAGCGTCGGTCTGGCGTCATATGTAAACAGCAATTGCACCATGCATGTGAGGTATCACCGCGAAGGTCAGATCGAGGGCAGTCATTTTAGCAGTAGACCTCCTCTGTAAATCTACTGGGGTAACCTGTAAAGGCTTTTAAAGGCTTTTAAAAATGTATGTAGTTTGTCGCCAATGCGCGTTTGTGCGAAATTTTAAAGCATGTCATGTTTGGTATCTATGTACTCGGCCTAAGATCATCTTTTTTATTCCATCAAACATTTGGGCAATATAGTGTGTTTTAGTGCATTAAAATTAAAAAAAGTGTATTTTTTAACCCAAAAAATGCGTTTGAAAAATCGCTGCGCAAATACTGTGTAGAAAAAAAAATGCAACACCCACCATTTTAATCTGTAGGGCCTTTGCTTTAAAAATATATATAATGTTTGGGGGTTCAACATAATTTTCTTGCAAAAAAAAAATGTTTTCATGTAAACAAAAAGTGTCAAAAAGGGCTTTGTCTTCAAGTGGTTAGAAGAGTGGATGTAAGCTTCCTAATGTTGTGTATAAAATGCCAGAACAGTTCAAAACCCCCCCAAATGACCCCATTTTGGAAAGTAGACACCCCAAGCTATATACTGAGAGGCATGTCGAGTCCATGGAATATTTTATATGTTGACACAAGTTGCGGAAAAACGACAATTTTTTTTTTTTTTTTTGCACAAAGTTGTCACTAAATGATATATTGCTCAAACATGCCATGGGCATATGTGGAATTACACCCCAGAATACATTCTGTTGCTTCTCCTGAGTACGGGGATACCACATGTGTGAGACTTTTTGGGAGCCTAGCCACGTACGGGACCCCAAAAACCAAGCACCGCCTTCAGGCTTTCTAAGGGTGTAAATTTTTGATTTCACTTCTCACTGCCTATCACAGTTTCGGAGGCCATGGAATGCCCAGATAGCACAAAACCCCCCCAAATTACCCCATTTTGGAAAGTAGACACCCCAAGCTATTTGCTGAGAGGTATTGTGAGTATTTCGCAGATCTCGCTTTTTGTCACAAAGTTTTAAAAATTGAAAAAAATATATATATATATATATTTTCTTTCTTCATTTTCAAAAACAAATGAGAGCTGTAAAATACTCGCCATTCCTCTCAGCAAATAGCTTGGGGTGTCTATATTCCAAAATGGGGTCATTTGGGGGGGTTTTGTGCGATTTTGGCATTTTATGGCCTTCGAAACTGTGATAGGTAGTGAGGAGTGAAATCAAAAATTTGTGCCTAGAAATCCTGAAGGCGGTGCTTGGTTTTCGGGGTCCCGTACGCGGCTAGGCTCCTAAAAAGTCCCACACATGTGGTATCCCCGTACTCAGGAGAAGCAGAAAAATGTATTTTGGGGTGTAATTCCACATATAACCATGGCATGTGTGAGCAATATATCATTTAGTGACAACTTTTTGTAATTTTTTTTTTTGTCATTATTCAATCACTTGGGACAAAAAAAATATATTCAATGGGCTCAACAGGCCTCTCAGCAATTTCTTTGGGGTGTCTACTTTCTAAAATGGGGTCATTTGGGGGGGTTTTGTGCTATTTTGGCATTTTATGGCCTTCGAAACTGTGATAGGTAGTGAGGAGTGAAATCAAAAATTTGCGCCCTTAGAAATCCTGAAGGCGGTGCTTGGTTTCCGGGGTCCCGTACGCGGCTAGGCTCCCAAAAAGTCCCACACATGTGGTATCCCCGTACTCAGGAGAAGCAGCAAAATTTATTTTGGGGTGAAATTCCACATATAACCATGGCATGTGTGAGCAATATATCATTTAGTGACAACTTTTTGTAATTTTTTTTTTTTTTAGTCATTATTCAATCACTTAAGACAAAAAAAAAAATTCAATGGGCTCAACATGCCTCTCAGCAATTTCCTTGGGGTGTCTACTTTCCAAAATGGGGTCATTTGGGGGGGTTTTGTACTGCCCTGTCATTTTAGCACCTCAAGAAATGAGATAGGCAGTCATAAATTTAAAGCTGTGTAAATTTCAGAAAATGTACCCTAGTTTGTAAACTCTATAACTTTTGCGCAAACCAATAAATATACGCTTATTGACATTTTTTTTACTAAAAACATGTGGCTGAATACATTTTGGCCTAAATGTATGACTACAATTGAGTTTATTCGATTTTTCTTATAACAAAAAGTAGAAAATATCATTTTTTTAAAAAAATTTCGGTCTTTTTCCGTTTATATCGCAAAAAATAAAAATCGCAGAGGCAATCAAATACCATTAAAAGAAAGCTCTATTTGTGGGAAGAAAAGGACGCAAATTTCGTTTGGGTACAACATTGCATGTCCGCACAATTTACAGTTAAAGCAGCGCAGTGCAAAATTCTGAATTCACCTCTGGTCCTTTAGCTACCAAATGGTCCGGGGCTTAAGTGGTTAAACGAAAGTTTATTACAGATTCCCCAAATTACAGAAGACCTGATCAATGAAATCAGGTGGTACTTCCAGACAAATGACAATGAAGAGAGTGATCCGGGTATAATATGGGAGGCCCATAAAGCAGTAATACGAGGTATTTTTATTAAACACGGATCCTGAGTGAAAAAGGTTAGAGAAGAAAAAATAAAAGATTTACTAGAAAAGGGACTTGAGTCACAACACAAAAAAAAACAAAACAGAAATAAGTGTAGGGATAGAATTAGCACACTTGAGAAGACAAATAGCAGACCTCCTCCGATATAAGGCCGAAGCGATCCTACAGTATGGGAGGAGGATAGAGTATGACTCAGGAGACAAATGTGGTAAACTATTAGCAAAAAAAAAAAAAACAGACAGGGTCATATATACCATTTATTTAAAAAAAAGCAGACCAAAAAATTTCACTTCCAAAAGAAATAGAGCAAGAATTTGAGGAATATTATTCTTCGTTATATAACCTGCCACAGACATTGATTCCCCCTTTGTCCCTTGAAAAATATGTGTCCTCCTCACGACTGTTAAGATTACCATTGCCGGTTCGTAGGGAATTAGAGAGACCAATCACTGTAGAGGAAGTGCAAACAATAATGAAAACAATAAAACATGGTAAAGCACCAGGCCCAGATGGGTTAACCATACAATATTACAAAAGTTTTATTACATATCTAGTGCCATATATGACTAAGGTGTTTAGCGAAGTTGGACGAACAGTGGTCCTACTGCCGGAGACCGTAACAGCGCATATCACAGTTATTCCAAAAGAGGGGAAGGATCCAGCGATCTGTAGTAGCTATAGACCAATATCCCTGTTAAATGTGGATTTAAAATTTTTGACAAAGATTCTAGCTTCCCGTATACAGTTTCAACTTTCAGAAATAGTGCATCTTGACCAGGTAGGATTTATCTCGGTAAGAGACAGCACTATAAAAGTGTTACATTTGATTCATAGGGTAAATCATAAGAAGATACTGAGTGTTTTTTTTTTAAATATGGATGCAGAAAGGGCATTCAACAGAGTAAATTGGAAGTTTATGCTGGAGGTCTTTAAACAGATGGGTCTAGGTGAGCGGATGGTCCAATGGATAGCAGGAGTGTATACGGGTCCTCGAGCACTGGTAAAAGTAAATGGGATCTACTCTAGGCCCTTTTCTGTTACAAATGGAACCCGGCAGGTCTGCCCCCTATTGCCTCTACTATTTGCTTTGACATTAGAACCATTCTTGAATAAGATTCAACAGAACCCGGATATTGTGGGTATTGATATATAAAGTATCGGCTTACGCGGATGACATGCTTTTCTCACTAGCAAGACCACAAATTTCGCTACCCAACTTAATGAAAGAAGTAAAATTATATGGAACTAAGTCAATCTTAAAAATAAATTATGGTAAGTCAGAGGCGATAGGGGTGGCACTTCTGGATTCCATTAAAAGTGGACTAGAACATAGTTTTAAGTTTAGATGGACAACTAACTCATTGTAAAAATGAGTGTGGTGCCAAAATTCCTTTATCTCTTTAAAGCACTGCCGGTCATAATCCCCATGTCTTACTTCAATCAAGTCCGTGGCGTGTTTATTAAATTTATCTGGGCCAGTAATTGGCCTAGGATAAGCAGAACATTGCTGACTTCACCTAAAAGGGCTGGAGAAATATCGGCACCAGATATGTATAAATACTACCAGGCGGTCCAACTTGGTAGGATAGTAGACTGGAGCAGACATGGGGATTATAAACTGTGGATTACTATGGAGCAGCAAATGAGTCCAGTTCCTCTAAATAGGGCATTATGGTGCCATCAGTAAAGAACCATCCTACTATAGGTGAAACTTTAAGAATAGGAAACAAAGTAAGCCAAAATACTAAATTCTCTACCAAAAACTCTCCCCTGTTTCCGATTTTAGGAAACCCAGAGTTCCCACCAAGCATGGATTCACAAATATTTAGGAAACTGAGGGAAAAGGCAAGTTTTCAAGCTTCACATTTTTTAGGAGACAGGGGATGGGTATCAATTGGCATGTTAACACAACGAGTAGGGCAATATGAAATTCCCATATGGCAAGCTCGAAAGGTTAGACACTATTTAGAAACCCTGGGACCTGCAGGAAGGTATAGGGGAACACAAACTAAGTTTGAGGAGTACTATGAGGGAGAAGAGCCTCTACCTGACGTAATCTCTAAAATATATATAATCCTGACTATACCTTCAGAGGATTTCAAAATGGATTGCTTTACCAAATGGGAACGTGACCTAGGCCAAACCTTCTCTCCAGCACAATGCCAGAATATTATAGACCTGTCTTTAAAATCTTCAAGGTGTACGAAAACGCAGGAATCAAATGACAAAATATTAACATGTTGGTATTATACGCCATCGGCCTTAAATACATTTTTTCCAGAAACAACTGACAGGTGCTGGAGAGGATGCGATGAAAAAGGGACAATAATACATATTTTCTGGGCATGCCCAGTAATTAGACAATTTTGGCAAACTGTACAGAGAATTACCCAAATATTCACCGAACATCAGATTGAAGAAGACCCAGTTCTCTTCTTGTTACACCATACACAAATCTCACCAAAATAAATAAATAAATTCAGTTCGGTGTCACCTAATAAATGCGGCAAAAAGTTGTATTGCAATGAATTGGAAAGACCCTAGTGCCCCTATGGTCACAAGATGGTTAAACAAAGTTAGAAGGGTGGGAATAATGGAGAAACTCCTACCAATAACGTTGGATGGAAAAAAACAAACACAAGAAATATGGGCACCATGGGAGCAATTTGTAAAATCAGAAGAAGGGAAGAGGTTATTAGGAGATTAAAAGACAAAAATTAGGCTGATAAGGAGCAAGGGGTCCCCGAGAAGTGCCACAGCCAGGTTTGTTTTTTTCTTTCTTGTGTGTGTTGATGATTGTTTAATGTACCACTGCGCAAGCAATGGTAAAAGAAAGGTGGAAATTGGGGGTCAAAGGAAAGGGAGGGGGGGGAGATTAGGGAAATAGGAAAGGGGAACAGGGATAAAGGAAGAGGGAGACTTTGAGGGGGAAAGAGAGAAAGGGGGGGTAATAGGAAGAAGAGGTTAGGAAGCGATAGCAAAATAATGAAAGTGTAATGATATGGTTTAAATTAGTTTTCTTTGTATGTTTTCTCTAAATGGCAATGACATATCTGTATACCCTGTTTTAAGAAAATTAAAATAAAGAATTAAAAAAAAAAAAAAACTTCTGCAAAAGCCAACGCAGCTGTGTCTATCGGCCCCGCAGCCTCTCCATTTAGCATAGCAGAAATTGTGTCCACTTCACTGTTACCCACTGAGCCTTCTTTCAATAAAGCTAACAAACTTGTTGCCAATCTGTCCCAGTCTACTTTCTCTGTGCTCCCATCAGAGGCACTCTGCAGTACCGCTCCAACTGCCAAAGGAGACACAGGACAGAGTGGACAGCAGACACATTGTACATATCGCTTTTGTTTAAATAAACTTGTGGCAAAACATTTTTAAACACAGCAGGCTGCAATAACATAACTTCACCACTTTGCTCGGGTGGCGCTTCAATAAACCCATGAGGACTTTTACTGTCAGCAGTGACAGACAGCAGTAACCCATTATCACCACAAACACTTTCAAACATTTGAGTTTTACCATTTTTCTCATCACCAAGGTCAAGTACCCTCTTATCCATCAGAGCGGCACCACAGTTGTCCCAGGCAACCTCTGGCTCCAACACACAGAGCTCCCTGGAGGTTTCTAATTACACCTCTGCAGCCTTATATACTGTTGCTAAGGGGAATCGCATATCCTGCTTAGCGATCACCCCTACCTCATTAAGCATCACATTATCAGCATTAGACAACTCAAAACCAGTATGATCATACTTCTCAATAAGTTTCACACTACAATTTTCAGTTTTTACACTTGCCTCCCTACTGGACAGGGCACTGCATTGAGGCAAGTGCTTTTCTGCACCAACAGTGGATCTCCCCTCTGGGATCACTTCCACTTCAGTGTGAGCAACCCCACAGTCAGTCTTTCCCATGATTTTAACAGGAACAGTTTTACCATTCTCTTTAGCAGGGGTTGAAAGCTTCAATTGAGGGCGTTGTCCCTTCTTTGCTGTGCTTTCACAAGCAGATGCCCCCTCATGGACACAAAATAACATTGCATCCTTCTTGGATTTTCCAACATCCCCTGCAGGCCAAACAAATTTTCTGTTGCCAGGGGTAACAGCAGACCCACATACCTGGTCATACCCCTTGCAGGATCCCGGATACGATGCCCTCTTCTCTGGGCCTGCAGGCAAAGCATTAAGCCCAGCAACAAGATCAGCAGCTGTATTCCACAAGCTTGGACAAGAAAATATCCCATGCCCCAGTTGACCACATTCCAGGCTTGGTATTTGGCGACTTTCTCCTGTTGCTAAGGGAGATGACACTCTCCCAACATGCATAATTTCACTGGTATCTCTATGGGGATGGTGGTATACCTCTTCCCTGTAGCTCCTTCTTTCTGAAAACATACTTTCTCCGGTTGCTATGGGAGACCACATTCTCCCCACTGACCTTTTCCAGCTCTCTCTAGATTGGATTGCTCCTAGGAAATTGTCGTAGTCATCTCGGTTACGATACATCCCACGGTACACCTCCTGGTACTCCTCCATCAGAAAAGGTTGCACCAACTCAACCCAGCGACTTTTGGGCCATCCTCTGTAGGAAGCAATCATCGCAAACTCATCCAAAAAGTCTTCAACATATTCAGAAGGAAACCTAGGCCGTATGAAGTCAGCTGTATGGATTTCTGCTTTGTTGCCACGGGCGACCGCACCCATCTGCTCACTCTTTGCAGTAAGTGACGGCTTGCTTTCCTTTTTCCTTTGCTCCAGTGCGGCCAAGTGCATCTTGCACCAGTCTGGGGCTTGTTCCGTCAGTAACAACCCCTCCAGCCACAAGGTTCTGTCTCTCATCTCAGCACACATTACTTCCTTTTTGTGTTTTGACCGCCCCACCTCTGCAGTCAGGCCAACAACGGTTTTTAACACAGTTCCTTTTAACACAGGAAAATTTGGCGTACTGTCTCCAAGACTTGCAA
Source organism: Rana muscosa (assembly GCA_029206835.1). Classification (NCBI taxonomy): domain Eukaryota; kingdom Metazoa; phylum Chordata; class Amphibia; order Anura; family Ranidae; genus Rana; species Rana muscosa. The sequence goes on from CM055122.1 coordinate 1,175,136,758, forward strand.
ACAGCACACTTTCACATGCAGACTTCACTCTTTGCTATTCCACTTGAACCATCCATTTACTGGGCCTTCCTAAGTGGATACATCTCCTCAGGCCACGCTGAACTCACTTCCACATGTACACCACCTGTATGCAACACAGTCCATCAATTGAACTCCTGTGCAATGCAGTTCGCCTGGCTGCCCATCACAACATTGCTGCAATACCTCCACCTTATATAATATTGGGGTGATCAGACTCCAGCGGTAGGTGCGTTTTTAGTGAGTACACAAGTCCAGATCTGAATTTTTAAGGGCCTGGTAGCCCACTTTTATTTAAAAGCACAAAAAGCTCACAAATACATCAGTAGCCCTCACAGGGGGGTTCCACCATTACTGTATCTTGCATACTCAATACCTTAGCCTCCTGGCTTTCATTCTTGCCTTCCGGCTGTTTCAGGCCTTTAGCCTAGGCCTTAGGTCTGCTTCTCAGAACAGAGTTTTCCTAGAGTTAGGCCTCGTACACACGACCGAGTTTCTCGTCGTAAAAAACACGTCGTTTTTTTCGACGAGATTCTTGTTAAGCTTGTCGATTTTCTCGTCAAGCTTTCTATGCGTACACACTGTCATTTCCCAATTTCCTCGTTGTTCTCCGCGCTCACGTCCAGCACGTACGACGGCACTATAAAGGGGAAGATCTTTTTTCTTGGCGCCACCCCTTGGGCTGCTTTTGCTGATCTCGTGTTACCGCGTGTGAAGTAAAAGTTTGGGAAGAGACGATTCGCGCTTTTCAGTCTTCGTACTTTTCAGATCGTTTTCTGCCGTTCAGTTTGTGCTTGTGGGTTCGTATCTTGACTTTCAGGGCGTCTAGGCAGGTCGTATCTGTTTTACAGTGCGTTCTTGCCTGTTCGTTTCTGATTTTCAGTTCGTTATTCATAGGCCTTGCTGTTCTAAAGTGCGTTCTGTTCTGTACGTTCTGATTAGACGACCGTTTCCTAGCCATGTCGCCTGGACGTTCTCGTCGTCGAGTTCGTGCTGTGCGTGCGCTTGGTGTTGGTCTGCTTGTTTTGGACCAAGACCAGTCCATGAATGGTGTGAGGAGGAGTTCATGGACCAAGAATTGGTTGCTCCAGCGGGACCAATTCTGCCACATGCCTCTGCTGCGGGAGATCGTCAAGAATAATCCTGAGGACTACAGGAATTTTCTGAGGATGTCTGACCCCGTTTTTCAGGAACTGTTGGCTTTGGTGTCCCCCTATATTACCAGGAAGGACACCATTATGCGGGAAGCCATCAGTGCTGAGCAGAGGCTCATCGCCACGTTGCGTTACCTGGCGACAGGGAGAAGTCTTCAGGACTTGAAGTTCACCACAGGCATCTCACCCCAGGCTCTGGGCCTCATAATCCCAGACACCTGTTCTGCCATCATCCAAGTCCTGCAGGAGGACTATATTAGGGTAAGTTTGCTCCCTTAACATCACATTTTAGGTATTACATGTATGCTAATGTATTGTATTTCTTTCATCCTTCCCTAATTACCATGATTGTAATATGCTGAGAATGTCCCCTTTGTCCCCATGCATGTTGGAAGCTTTAGATTGCCCCTTTTTTCTCCTCCCTAAATATTTCCCTTCACTAACTTTTCCAGCAGGGGCGCCTGTTGCTCCAAATGTTGGGGGGTTCAAACCCCAATTTAGGAAATAAACGTCCTCCTTTTTTGCTCTGTTGCCTATTAAACGCCCCCAGTTGTCCCCTCCAATGCAGCCATTTTGTTCCCTCAAATGCAGCCATTTAGTCCCCTCTAATGCAGCCAGTTTCCCCCCAGCCCTGCACTTACCTTCTTGTGGTCAGCGCCATCCTTCTTCTGTCCTTGATGTCTTCTCCTTCCCTTCATGTTGCATCAGCCAATCATGTTACCATTAAACAGACTTGGTGAACATGATTGGCAGAGCAGCCTGTCAGTGTTTACCCAAGGAATGCCCCCCCCCCCCCTGCGTCCCCGATTTTTCTTTTAGGAAGCCAATTACATCCCTCAGGTTGTAATTTGCAAGACTATTTTACTACCTGTTTCTGCTATGCAATTTTAACCCCCTAAATGCCGCAATGATTCATATGTCGGTCGCTTTACAAGAGGCCATCCACCTGAATAGTGTGCGGCATAGACAATACATAGGTTCATGCAACGCATGAACCTATGTATTGTTCTGAGTGATGGGCACAGGAGAGAGGGGGCCGTGCTCCAGCGCCCACTCTGGACGCACCGCCACTGCAATGCTATCCTGTGGCCAAACACATCTCCCCCCCCCAAAATAATTTAGTAATGGCCCATCAGAGGGGGTGATGAATATGATAAATGAGCCTTCCATTATCCTTTTTTTTACACACCTTAATAAACGTATAATTAGATTGATGTTGGCCTCTAATTTTTTGGGATAGAATTTCCTTGTAATGTATGACTTTGTTTTTCTAATATTATTTCATCTTGTTTCACTCCCCAGCTTCCTTCCACGCCACAGGAATGGCAGACTGTGGCATCAGAGTTTGCCACGCGGTGGGACTTCCCCAACTGCGGTGGTGCCATAGACAGGAAGCACGTCCGCATCGTGCCGCCACCCCGTTCTGGGTCCTACTACTACAACTACAAGGGGTTTCATAGCATTGTGCTGATGGCGGTGGTGTCAGCACGGTATGAATTCCTCTATGTTGATGTAGGGAAGAATGGCCGGATGTCCGATGGGGGATCCTTCATCCAGACGGAGTTTGCCCTCCGTCTCCAGAGTGACGACCTTGCATTGCCACCGGATGCAGGGAATATTGAAGGACTCCCCTTTGTTTTCTTGGCTGATGAAGCCTTCGGACTCGGACGGCATCTTATGAGGCCATTTCCACAGAGGACCCTGACCCCAGAGAAGAGGGTGTTCAATTACCGGCTGGCCAGGGGCCGAAGAGTCGTTGAAAATGCCTTCGGCATAATGGCCAGCCGGTTCCGCCTTTTTATGACTTCCATCCACTTGGCGGACTACAAAATAAACTATGTAGTGTTATGCTGCTGTGTGCTACACAATTTTCTTTGCCGCAAATCTAATTCATATATGGCCTCAGTTTTGCCAGAGGCTGGACTTTCCCCTGCAAATCCCCTTCCGGGCCTGGAATCTGCCCGTCTTGGCTTGCCCCCCCAAAATGCCCGTGTGGTTCGGGACAAATACATGGAGTATTTCACGGGTAGGGGGGCAATTCCTATGCCAGCCTATGTCTAAGTATCCCAATAAAAATCTTGTTTAAACCTTTAATTATTTGTTCTTTCCTGTCTCTTAGTTTGTCTTTGTGCATTTGTAGTGGCAAGTGTATTTTACTTTAGTAAATAACAACCATTTCACTATGTAACCTTACAAAAGAACCAAATAAGCTTAGAGGGTATTATAAAAAGAAGCTACACGTTGTTTGTGGTCAAATATTTTACTCTGTGCACATTCTCTTCATTTTTTTTTTTTTTTTTTTACTTTGGGGTTGGCCTGGCCCCAACCCGGCAATTTTTGGCTTATGAAAATACAAAAATAACAGTTGCATTTCAAAAATTACAACATTGGATACCTCTGAGCAATCGGAGACATTCACTTACACAAACTATGTCTCTATGTACCCGTCCTAATATGGGGTCCTGCCACCCCTTGCTCAGCCAAAAATTGAATATGCACACATTTTTTTTTTTCATATAGGAAGTTTACAATCCTGATCCCTATTGTCAACATGTGCTATCTGCCATCAGGGGTGATCAATGGACGTGTTTTGGGGGTGCATCCCCTTCCTCAGTTCACCGACTTTTGATACGAGGAAGGGGTTGCACCCACAAAAGACGTACATGGATATCCCCTGATGGCAGATAGCACATGTTGACACACTGTGTGCATATTCAATTTTTGGCTGGTTTGATAGTCAAAAAATTAGAAAAAATTATAAAAACAAACATGTAAAAACAAATGTGTTTGGATGGCTTATTGAATTCTCCCCAAAACATCGAGAATGTCTTTAAATGTTTGTTCCATCACATGGATTCTTTGTTTAATTAGGTCCAGTTCCGTGCTACATTCCATCACTTGCTGGATGAGGCGGAGGGCACTGTCAGCAGAGAACCGTGTACTATCCTTCACAACATTTACATCCCCTAAAAACCAAAAAAAAAAGTATTATAACTCTGCAGGCCTACCTCGCTTACCTGAAGCTGTGGTGTCAGATACTGACCTGTTGTGGTGACCAGATCCACAACGTCATCCACCTCTCCTTCCTGCACTTCTCCTTCCTCCACCTCAACTTCCTGCACATCTTTCGGTTGTGGGTCTTTGGGAGTTTGGGGTTGCTTGGAAGTTGTGGGGTGCATGTGCTCCCTGGAGTGTCCTCCTCCCAGTCTTCTCTCCCCTATGAGAATAAAACCAAAGGTCTATTTATCACACTGTAAATCTCATTGTTAAAATAAAAACAGGCTAAATTGCTTGGAAGTGGGCTACAAGTGTGTGTTTGTGCGGAATTTAAAGAAGAATGCATTATTTATGACCCCAAATATGTTTAGTATTCACATTTGGATGTAATTTTTTTGACATGGAGGCACCACAAAAATTCTCTGATGCACCTGTGTGGGACACCCAAAAAAGGCGGGTCTGGTGGCCCACACTATAGTGCTCCAAAGTACAGATGTGGAAGCAGCTGCTGAGTGTCCTCTCCTTTAAACTGATAAAAATTTGCATTTCATTCTCTTTACAAACACATCATCTAGACTACAAAATTATCCACAATAGTTGATCAAAAATGACAGATGTCTAATTACTTTTGTGGCTCTTAAATAAGCCAAAACCGCGGGTAGTGGCCGAACGAAGTGTCGGTAACGTAACGAACGATTACTGTGCCCAACCAAGTTCAAAATATTACATTTTGGAAGGGAGTCCAATATGATAAAAAAAAAATAACATGTCAGTTTATAAAAAGATTAATAGCAGAAACGTTGACATTTTACTTACTTTTAGCGAGCATCCTCTTTATGCTCCTCAACTGGTCTGGCTCCCTCAGTTTGAGGTCTGACCACCTCTTTCTGAGCTGCTCATTTGAGCGTTTCACCCCGAACTTCGCCCTCAGACTCTTCACAACTTTAGTGAGGATTTTGGCCTTCCTTCTATTTGGTTTGCTATACGGCCCATGCTTGGCATCATAATCAGCCTTGACCAAGATGTCCACCATCTCCGCCATCTCCGCCATCTCCGCCAAAGACATATTCGATGCCTTGAATCTCCTCCTTGATCGTGACGTGTCCTCGGTCTCCGGGCTTGTCTCCTTGCTAGTTGCGGAATTATCAGACACCTGCTGTAACTCCGCCATATCTGTCTGCGCGCCGAAAGAGAAGGGGCGGGGAAAAGATGTTAGTTAGAACGTCATGGGCGGGCGACGTGTGCGGAGCGACGTGTTCGAATTTTGACGCATGCGTGGTGTGTGTATATAGCAAACACACATGTGACTATAGTACGTTCGGTGTGCGGAGAGAGGAGTTCAAGTGACGGACGTGCGAACGAAGGTATGTGATTTTGTGACTTGTAAAAATTGTTGGCCTATACTGTCTTGAGATTGTTGGAGGATATATATGGTGACTAGGATGTTAAGGAGGTTAGACTGTTTGCCTCACATTAGTTAAATATAATTTATTTAACTTGCAGATACAATATGAATGTCTTTATTAGTGACAAAGAGTTCCTGGCGGAATTTATTGACCGGGTAAGGGAGCTGCCGGCTCTGTGGGAGACGAAAAACCCCATCCATAAAAAAAAAGGGGTGAGAAAAGCAGCGCTGGAGAAGCTGCTCCCATTTGTGCATACCAAGGTGCCCACAGCCACAGCAAAACAAGTGGACACTAAAATTGGGAGCTTGAGAGGTACCTACAGGACTGAACGCTCTAAGATGCTGGCTTCTCAGAGGTCAGGAGCAGCAGCAGATGATGTTTATGTCCCGATTTTGTGGTACTACAACAGGATGTCCTTCCTGGATGACCACATTGACACAAGGCCATCACTCTCCACTCTTCCCCCCAGACTTCCCTGCAGCCAACCTGAGCCTTCTCTGGAGCAAGAGGAGGCAGCCATCCTGGATGATCCAGATTTGGCCATCTGGAGCCAGGTATAGTATTAACTGAAAATGTATTGGGATAAAATTAATGTTTGACAAATATGTCAGGATGAGAAACATACATTATTTTGGATTCCACAAGTGAAATCAAGATCTGTAGACATTATTCTGCACTTAATTGGGTGCTAAATAGTCAATCTGATGTAGTGGTAAATTTAAAGCAAGGATTTATGCATTTACATTCTAATTGCTTCAATCAGGATTACAAAGTTTGATGCAAAGATTAAACCAACCTATTAAACTATGTTCCTTTTTCATACACAGGATGAAATCAGCCAGGAGGAGGGTCTGGAAACTGTCAGGCAGGAGGAGGAAGGGCCCAGTGGCAGCCAGGAGGTGGCAGGGCCCAGTGGCAGCCAGGAGGTGGCAGGGCCCAGTGGCAGCCAGGAGGTGGCAGGGCCCAGTGGCATACAGGAGGTGGCAGGGCAAAGGAGAAGCACCAGATCCCAGGTGCCTCCCATCCGGCTTCACAAAAGAGGCAGGAGGGACAGGACCACCAGTGAGGCAGCAATGGCCCTTATTAAAGAGGCCCATGCCACCCTCAAGGAGCCCACATCCCCTGAAGAGGCCATTGCCGGCCTAGTGGAGGCTAAGTTCAAGGTGATGAGCATGGAGCAACGCCTCCTATGCGAGCCCCTGCTCATCACCTTGCTCAACAAGGGGGTGATGGAGAAAATTACACCCAATACCGCCATATGTGAGGTGGCCCAACTGACCCAACCTCAACCTCCACCTCCACCTTCTTCTTCTGCCCCACCCCCTTCTGCTACACCTCCACCTTCTTCTTCTGCCCCACCCCCTTCTGCTACACCTCCACCTTCTTCTCCACCCCCTTCTGCTACACCTCCACCTTCTGCCCCACCCCCTTCTGCTACACCTCCACCTTCTGCCCCACCCCCTTCTGCTACACCTCCACCTTCTGCCCCACCCCCTTCTGCTACACCTCCACCTTCTTCTTCTGCCCCACCCCCTTCTGCTACACCTCCACCTTCTTCTTCTGCCCCACCCCCTTCTGCTACACCTCCACCTCCTCCTCCTGACAGGAGTACCCCTCCAGTGGGCCAGCCTCCAGCCAAGCGAAGAAGGAAGGCTGCAGGGAAGGCTTCAGGAAAGGCTGCAGGGAAGGCTTCAGGAAAGGCTGCAGGGAAGGTTGCCAGGAAGAAGAGGAAGTGATGGCCTTGCTTCATTGTGGTCAGACAGAAGGCAGCCTGTTGTAGTACCACACACTTGGGACATATATATCACCTGCTGCTGTTCCTGACCTCTGGGAGGCCAGCATCAGATTGTGTTCAGAAATGTTGGCCTTCTCAAGCTCCCAATTTTAGTGTCCACACAGGGTTGCTGTGTGCTCTGGGGTCCCTGGGATGCACAAATGGCAGCAGCTTCTCCAGCGCTGCCTTCTCTTTATTTAATTTATAAACATGAATAAATGTGTTTTTTGTTTAAGTTCATACTTGACTATGTGTATTTTTAAATAAACAAAATCAAGCTTTGGAGTAAGCAGATACATTTGACTGACAATAAAAGGCACAGATATCACCCCCCCCAAAAGAATAACTAAATCTGATTAGCACAAAAACATGGTGGGAAATTTAAATAATATAGATTCCAAAATTAAATGGGAGATCGCTATCAAAACATTGTGAAATTATAATTAACATCATTTTGAAAAATCTAACCATTTAAATTATTCCTAAAAACTTGCACGATATAATACACATAAATCTTATAAAGAGCAGCATGAAAAAGGTTAAAAATAAGGCATAACTCTGTGTGAATATCAGCAGTAAAAGAAGGTCACTCGTTTGGATTAATGTAACATTCTAACGAAGATTTCAATGCAGAACATTTAAACGATGAAATATTTTTGAGCGTGACGAATATGCTCTCTCCATTACGAAGGCTTGTTTTACCAGAAGATGCGCTCCCGTCTCATAGTTGCTTGTGAGCATGCGCGCTTTTGGAAGAGTCGTAAAAGCATACACACAAACCATTTTCTCGTCACAAAACAGGCCAACGAGAAACACGACGAGGAAATCTGGAATCCTGACGAGAAAATAGAGAGCAGGTTCTCTATTTTCTCGTCGAGATTCTCGGCAATTTTCTCGTCGTAAAACCATACACACGAACGTTTTTCTAGACAAAAAAACTCTTGCGGCACTTTTCTTGACTGTTTTGGACGAGAAAAACGGTTGTGTGTACGAGGCCTCAAGCTCTCTTCTGGCTTACTCCTGATCAGTGCCTTGCTGCTCAATCATCAATGACAGCTGCCTTGTGCAGACATGCATGCTCTGGCTGAACCCATGCAGCCTCTGACTCCTCTCAGAAGGATGGGAGTCCACCTGACTCCTATGCACAGACTTCCTGTCTGTTGGGTGGGGCCCTGAGCCATAGTCAGGTCAGAACTAAATAGCCAACACACAGCAATCAGGGTGTCTTACTCTTCAAAATCTGGCGTAAACCAACAATCTTTAGGGTCGCACGGGGTCCCACCGCTTCAATATATATACTCTGCATTTAGTGTAGACTATATATTCAGTGCATACTCTATATTCAGATGGTGTATTAATATATATATATATATATATATATATATATATATATATAATATATATATAATATATATATATATATATATACATATATATATATATATAATATAATATATATATATATATATATATATATATATATATATATATATATATATATATATATATATACAGTATGTATATATACAATGGGGGGAACAAGTATTTGATACACTGACGATTTTGCAAGTTTTCCTACTTACAAAGCATGAAGAGGTCTGTAATTTTTATCATAGGTACTCTTCAACTGTGAGAGACGGAATCTAAAACAAAAATCCAGAAAATCACATTGTATGATTTTTAATTAATTAATTTGCATTTTATTGTATGACATAAGTATTTGATCACCTACCAACCAGTAAGAATTCCGGCTCTCACAGACCTGTTATTTTTTTCTTTAAGAATCCCTCCTGTTCTCCACTCATTACCTGTATTAACTGCACCTGTTTGAACTCATACCTTTATAAAAGACACCTGTCCACACACTCAATCAAACAGACTCCAACCTCTCCACAATGGCCAAGACCAGAGAGCTGTGTAAGAACATCAGGGATAAAATTGTAGACCTGAACAAGGCTGGGATGGGCTATAGGACAATAGGCAAGCAGCTTGGTGAGAAGGCAACAACTGTTGGTACAATTATTGGAAAATGAAAGAAGTTCAAGATGACGGTTAATCTCCCTCGGTCTGGTGCTCCATGCAAGACCTCACCTCGTGGGGCATCAATGATCATGAGGAAGGTGAGGGATCAGCCCAGAGCTACACGGCAGGACCTGGTCAATGACCTGAAGAGAGCTGGGACCACAGGCTCAAAGAAAACCTTAACACACTACGCCATCATGGATTAAAATTCTGCAGCACACACCAGGTCCCCCTGCTCAAGCCAGCACATGTCCAGGCCCGTCTGATGTTTTCCAATGACCATCTGAATGATCCAGCATGGCCAGAACAGCAGCCGCTTGGGCACAACATACTGGACCAGACATATGACGACCTGCCATGCAGTCCGTTGGCAGCAGAACCTGAAAGATCCACACCATAGAAAAAGGCAGACTTCTCCTTGCTCCTCATCTGGGATCTCAAACCCTACTATACCTCCAGTCCTCTCAAAAACCTGCACTGAGAGGAATGAAGATATAGCAATAGGTGTCACAAGTACTTGCAGCCAATCTGCTAGCAGTACACCACCAGTTGAATTCAGCAGGCAAATTTCCCTACCCCAGATGCTGAACAATAAAAAGAAATTCGGTCCCAGCCATTCACATGCTCAGCGTCTAAATGGTAGCTTGGCCAAATTGCTAGCACTGCAACAGCTGCTTTTTGAGCTGGTAGACTCACCCCTCTTTCGTGAATTTGTGGAATGTACTGTACCACAGTGGCAGGTTCCAAAACGCCATTTCTTTTCACGCAAGGCCATTCCGGCTCTCTACTGCCATGTGAAAGGCAATGTTGTGGCCTCATTAGACAGGGAGGTCAGCAGTAAGGTTCATATTACCGCTGACTCATGGTCCAGCAGGCATGGGCAGGGACGTTACCTTTCCATCACGGCGCTCTGGGTAACTCTGCTGGCAGCTGGGAAGGATGTATGACAGGGTTCAGTGTTGGAGCTTGTTCCGCCACCACGCCTCCAAAAAGCTAGTGGTGGTTCTGCCACGACATCTGTATGCTCCCCTCTCTCCTCTTCTTGTTCCTCTATGGCCTCTTCTGCAGAATTTTCCTCTGAACCAGCAGTGCTCCCTAAACGCTCAAGGGGCTACGTAAGCAGTCAGGCAAAAAGATGTCATGCGGAGCTTGAGTTGGTCTGTCTAGGGGACAGGAGCCACACTGGGGCAGAGATTTTGTCATCTCTGCAGGGGCAGGCTCAGAGGTGGTTGACGCCATGCCAGCTTCAGCCAGGAATGGTTGTATCCGACAATGGCACCAACCTTCTCTACGTTTCTTTGACAGGGACACTTGACCCATGTTCCATGTTAGGCACACGTCCTGAATTTGGTGGTGCAGCGGTTCTTGACCAGGTACCCAGGCTTACAAGATCCCCTGAGGCAGGCCAGAAAAGTCTGTGGTCATTTCCGCCAGTCATATAATGCCAGTGCTAGGCTTGCTGACATTCAAAGGAAATGCAACCTGCCCATCAACGGCCTCATTTGTGGCATGCCCACCAGGTGGAACTCAATGTTGGTAATGCTGCAGAGGCTGCACACACAGCAGAGGGCCACCAATGAGTATATTTGCGAGTATGGCACCAGGACAGGATCAGGGGAGCTTGGCTTCTTTTCGCCACGCCAGTGGCTCATGATCAAGGATGCATGCACTGTCCTGTCACCATTTGAGGAGGCCACAAGGATGGTGAGCAGCGACAATGCATGAATCAGTGACACTGTCCCTCTAGTCTTCCTGCCGGAGCACATGCTTCGTGGAATCATGGACAGGGCACTTGAAGCAGAACAGCGGTAGGAAGAGGAGGACTTTTTTGTGTATACACCGCTCCTAAAGCGCTGCAAAGAAGCTGCTTGCAGGACTTTTCTTGATGTTCTGCCAGCGCAGCACCCCAGTGTGAAAGCACTCAGGCTTTCACACTGGGATTGCAGCTGAGGCTTTTTTCAGGCACATTACAGGCACTATATTTAGCGCTAAAGTGCCTGAAAAACACCTCCAGTGTGAAAGGGGTCTAAAGGTGGACATACATTGATCAAAATGTGGCTGGTTCAGCAACGAATGGACACATTTCATTCAGTGTAGGGAAGTATATGTTTGACAAAAGCTGATTGCCTGATCAACTTCTGTTAAAGGGACATGTTGGAAAACGTTATTTTGTTCAGCAGTTGCTGATGAGTGCATAAGTACACATGGGTTATTCCTCTATCCACTTTGATTGTTTGCATGGAAATATCTGTTTGTTTTTTCTTTTTTTTTTTTGCTCACTGGTCAACCTAGGACTGGAATCACTCTCACTTTGGGGACAATTCCTCATAGTTTCTGTTGTGTCTCTAAAACAGGAAGTGAAGTAAAAATTTGTAGAAAGTAGTTGTAAAGCCTCCACAAGAATCTCCTAATATCCTCTCTTTTTTTGCTACAGCATGTTTTTATAACATGACTAGATACCTTTTTTCAATAATGCTCCGGTGTGGTCACATAGTTTTCTTTGCTTTTACTCCGAGCAGCAGGGATTCCAGTGGAAGGGGCTGTTATTCCTCACTGACATATGTAAGATACACCAGAAGAGGCCTGAAGAGCAGCTATCAGGGAAAGCTCAGTCATACAAGCTAGAACTAGAGAGGAGGGGAGAGAAGAGAGAGGAGGGGAGGGGGAGGGGAGGTTATGGGCTTCACACAGACCAAAGAAATAGCAGGGAGGGAGGGGGAGAGAGGGAGATACAGACAAGCTACACAGGGATCCAGATGATGGCAAGAAGTAAACTGACCATGCTATCATGGATTAGCAGCAATGATTAGCATGGTCATTTTTCAGACATCAATACAGGAACAGGCTGGATCAACCAGGTATTGTACAACATAGAAAATACTACATAACATAGCAAGATCACTATACAGTTTATTGAGGCTCAGACCCCATCCACACTGACAACAGGCCGTGTTAGCGGTAAAGCGCAGCTAGTTTTATCTGCACTTTACAGCTGCTAGTGGGGTACTTTTAACCCCTGATAGTAGCTGAGGAAAGGGTTAATGATGCCCGAAAAGCACCGCTGCGGAAGCGCTTTGCAGGCGCTTTCGACAGCTCTGGCAATTTATTTCAATGGGCAGGGGCGGCGAAGAAGCGAAGTATACACCTCTCCCTCATGACCCCAAAGATGCTGCTTGCAGGACTTTTTTTCCCGTCCTGCAAGTGCACCGCCCCAGTGTGAAAGCACTCAGGCTTTTACACTGGGGCTGCTGGGGAGGCGTTTTTCAGGCGCTTTACGGGTTCTATTTTTAGCCCAAAAGCGCCTGAAAAACGCTTCAGTGTGAAAGGGGTCTTAAAAAGACAGGATTTTATTTTTATTTTTTTAAAGGGTTTACAAACACTTTCAATTTTCTCAGCAGGACACATATAGCAAACAAAAACCTTAAGGGGTTTCAATACTTGCCAAGTCTTGGCATTACATACTATTTATTAAAAAAAAAAATAAGTACAATCAGTTGTAAACTGTTATAGTGCACAGTAAGGAGTAAAAAAAAATGTGTGGAAAATATTTTAGAAATTCTGATGAGGGCCATTGGGTGCCTCGTGACATTTGACGTTAGTGGATTGTAATAACTTCATTCATTGGGTGTTACAGGTGTTTGCAATGGAGTTAAGGTGTTTAGGCAGAGTTCAGAAAAATGTATATACGGTAAGTATGTTTCAAAAGGCAAAGTAAAAACTTAACAGAAATAATTCTAGTTTGGTATCTATTAAAACCCATGAGCCATTTCTACAGAAAAATAATGGCTTTACTTAGGCTGTAAAAATAAGCTTGTACTGTATCTGTTTTTCCTGTTGTGTACACACTGTTTTTGTGTATTGCAATTTCAAAAAACTAAAAATAAATAAATAACCTAGTTAATAATTAATTTAAAAAAAAATCACCTAAAATGTGCGTAAAAATCAAATTCACCCCTTTTGACCTGCATTTTTTTTTAATTGGAGTAATTTGGTAAATAAACTGAGTGAACAGCTTTTCATCTGCACAGCACAACCCATGATTTTATGCTGTATTTGAAATTAATAAGCAAACATAAATAATTATTTTAATGTCTTAATGTTATTGTGTTCAGGTTTGGTTATAATTCTTGAATACATCAATATAGAAAAAGACATATTCAACAGTCTGGAAACAGAACAACCCAGAAACATTTAATTGTTAATCCTCTGTCATTGTCTATTCCCTTAGTTAAATGAACTCATGATACATTGGAAGAGCTCAAATAACCTGAATTGTTTTATAAAGTTATAGAAACGCTGCACTAGCATTTTATCAACTTATTCTAAGAAGACAAATGACTTGGAGCGAAATCAACTCCAGTGGATTCATCAAAATTCCAATTCAGTAACCTTATAATGTATTTTCTAGTGATGAACTGTAAACAAAAGCAGATGAGCTGTTAACCTTAAAACAGATTCTGCAATGTGTACAAAACACAAAAAAACAGGCCAATGCAAATGACTTGCTCTCGATTTTCTATAACAAAGGAAAATGATGTAACCTCATAGGATATTATAAGACAATCTCAATTATGTTATTGGTACTTGTGAAAAAGAGTGATTGAACTGTAAAAACATCCCTAATTCACATTATATACTATTGTTGTTCACTTTGAAAATATGCCATTATAATAATGCCCAGAAGTACAAAGAAAGAGGAATTGTACTGCTTTCAGTAACATGACATTCATATTACTGCAACACACAAAATATATACAAAATATGAGTTGTAAAATAGCTACTTTTTAAATTCATTTTTTATATTTAAAGAGAAAATCTGCTTTTCTCTAGAAAAACAAATTCCCCACGCCAGGCATATACATTCATAAGATTTTAGTAAACTTCTTTGCAGAGTCCTACCTGCATCTGTCTGAAGATGCTGCGAAAGGTCACTCAAGGTATTTCTCACTAGTGAGTAAAAGATGTGCTTATAACCTGATTAGCACTCCTGCAAATCTAAATACTGTCAACAAAGATGAAAGTTTCTTTGCAGTAAGACTACAGATATTGATAGGTAAACCCAAAATTTACTTCAAGCTTCATGCAGAGTTTCAGAACAGTGAGCCGATCCCACAAACAGAAAATATGATGGCATGACTCCAAGGAAGCAAAATTTGAATGATTTGACAGTTTTATAGCTGCCTGCAGATATTTTACATAGAAATCCATAATACAAATTTGTCACTGGATAATTTTTGCAGGAATTATATACAGTATACCGGTAATGCCTCGTACACACGACCGGTTTTCCCGTCGGAAAAAAACAATGGTTTTCCCAACGGAATTCCTCTCAAGCCTGCCTTGCATACACACAGTCACACCAAAGTCCGGTGAACTTTTGACTGCCAAGTACGCGGTGACGTAAAAGACTACGACGAGCCGACAAAATTAAGTTCTATGCTTCCGAGCATGCGTGTTTTTTTCCCGTCGGAAAAGCATACAGACAAACGTTTTTCCCGCTAGGATTTTTTCCTGACGGGAAAAAATAGATCCTGTTCTTTTTTTTTCCAGTAGTTTTCCTGTGGGAAAAATTCCTGTGGGATTCCCGACGAAAAGCTCTCATCGCAGTTTTTCCGACGGGGCATAACACTTTTAGTATACTGTATAGCTTTTTTTTGGCAACAAAGTGGATGTAAACCTGATTCATGAAATTTGATCTAAGCACATATATGTAGTGTTTTCTTCCAAAGCCCTGAGTCCCATGTCTTTCTGATGCTCAGTTCTTCTGTCATCAGCATAATAACTTCTGACTAGAGTTGAGCGGGCACCTGGATGTTCGGGTTCGACGGGTTCAGCCGAACTTCGGAAAAAAGTTAGAGTTCGGGACCGAACTTGACCCGAACTTGACCCTGAACCCGAACCCCATTGAAGTCAATGGGGACCCGAACTTCTGAGGACTATTCGCGCTTGTTTCCCGTGCTTAGAACTGTCCCTGCACAAAGTGTCATTTATGAAGGAAAAAAAGTCATTTAAAACTCACTCGCGGCTATAATGAATTGTTGGCTCCCGGCAATACATAGAAAGTCATTGCTAAAAAAAAAAAAAAAGCGTGGGGGTTCCCCCAAATTCAATTACTAGGCCCTTCAGGTCTGGTATGGATATTAAGGGGGACCCTGCCGCAAATTTAAAAAAAAATGTGTGCAGTTCCCCCAAATATCAATACCAGGCCCTTCAGGTCTGGTATGGATTTTAAGGGGAACTCCACCCCAAATTTTAAAAAAAATGGCATGGAGTACCCCCAAAAATCCAGACCAGACCCTTTATCTGAGCACACAACCTGGCAGGCCGCAGGAAAAGAGGGGGGGACAAGAGAGCGCCCCCCCTCCTGAACCGTACCAGGCCACATGTATTCATTTATTAGTAATAAATGAATAGACCCGCCCCTTCTAAAGTTCCCCATCAGGTCCGCTCAGCCAATGACATAGGTGTAATAGTGCATATTATATGTTTGTTTAGCACCCTCTTATTCTATATACAACCCATATGTTAGTGGTAAGCCAGGTCAGCAACGGATGATTAAACAGGATACAGGCAGGTCACAAGGAAACAGCTGAAGACCAGTCAGCATTGAGCAAGGGTCAGAACAGCCTTTAAATAGGCCGTCTGGCGCCAAAGGGAACTGTGGACGCGCTCCCGTGAGCACACACATTCCTTTGTGCATGCACATTGGAGCACCTGCTACAACAGTTCTCTTACACAAGGCCACAGAGCAAAAAACACCTGACAGGTTTTCTAATCCTTCTGCACTCTATCTAAAAAAAAAAAAAAAAAGTTTTCTCTTTAGTTATACTTTAAGTTAAAGTGTTTTGATTATGTTTACTGTTCAAAGGCTGCTACATTTTCCTGATCCACAGTCATGCTGTAATTAGGGTGAATGTGACTGTGGAACGCTAGGATAGCGTCCTCAGGCAAATGTCTTTGAAGAATAAACTGGGAAATTTGCTCACTGAAACCTTTACTGGCATTTTCCTTAAAGTGGATGTAAACCCTCACATATAGCCAGTGAAGTGAATAGCCTCAGATGATACACAGAGATGAGACAAATCTCCCTACATAAGTTTTACTTGTATAGCTGCTGTCTTCACCTTACTATACTCTTTAGAAAGTGCACATCGTGTTAGAGATTTTTTCTTCCTGTTTGGCACTGGGTGTGGATTCTTGGCATACACTATGTAAAGTCGCGCTTGTTTCCCGTGCTTAGAACTGTCCCTGCACAAAGTGTAATTTCTGAAGTGTAATTTCTGCATTGAACACAGTGCACGCCTGTCTCCTGTCTGCTGGAAGCTCTGGCAACCTGCATTTCCTGAAACTGCAAGCCTGGTGGAGTTCCCCTTTAATCTCCGTTGATCTACCCAGCATCATCCCAGTTATGGACTTGATGTTCTGCCTGAATCTCCGAGTCTACGACTTCTGCCACAAGCTCTGCAACTTACACCTACAGGCACTCGTGTTCCACCTGTCCCTTGGCACCTTCTGTCTCACTCTCAGTGGGGCCTGGGCTTGAGATACAAGGGAGGCCCAGTCACTTCAGACTCCGACCAGGTACATGAAAGTACCAGTCAGCCACAGATGGAGTCTGAAAGGGAGGCCTCGTCTTTAGAGGACATTTGTCGATCAATTTTTGCATTATACTATATCGTACAGAGTCTACAAGAGGACCTCGGCCGCATGGAAGGTCGGCTACCGGACCAGATGCATGCCTCACTTGCCTCTGTTTCCTATACAGTTGTGAACTCTTCTGTGCAAACTGACTTTGGCCTGTTCAGCGAGGCTGCTCTTCCTCCAGAACCCAGAGTGCCTTTGTCTGAACGTTTCTCAGGAGATCGTAAAAAGTTTCGAAACACCTGTGAACTTTATTTCTCCTTGTTACCCCAAACTTTCTCATCAGAGGACATTAAGGAGGGGTTCATTATCACACTTTTTCTAAATGAACCACTTTCCTGGGCTCATCATCTCCACGAGCAACATGATCCGGCCTTGGCAGCTACAGACTCCTTCTTCTCAGCCATGTCCCAGTTATATGCCGATCCCTTCCACCAGCAGACTGCAGAATCCATGCTTGGCAGACTGCAACAAGGCCTAAGGTCTGTTGAGGACTATGTGACAGATTTCCGTGTATGGAGTGTAGACACCCAGTGGAGTAAGGCTGCTCTCCACCATCAGTTTCGTCTAGGACTTTCAGATACGTTAAAAGACGAACTTTCCCGAGTGGGTGTACCAGCGTCCATGGAAGATCTGATCAACCTTGTCATCCAGATCGACCAACGGCTACGTGAAAGGCGATCTGAAAGGACTAATACAAATCTACCTGTATCCCCAAGAACTGTTTCTCCTGTTTCCTCAGCTACCACTAGGACGCCAAGGGCGCCCTCCAAGAAAAGAGAATATGATGAATCTCCCCGTAGGAGCTTCCCAAGAACATCTCTCGCTTCCGCTGAGTGCCTCCGGCGACAACGCTGCAATCTTTGCCTTTACTGCAGGGAGGCTGGCCACTTCATACAGACTTGTCCAGTAAAGTCTTACACGTCCGTTCCTCATCAGCCCCACATGATGCACCTCCCCCGGAGGCATCAGCTGCATGTCCCTCTTCCGATTCAGCTACAGTTATCTGGATTCAGCGGCTTGCAGTTGCTTTGTGGACTCTGCATTTGTCACACTACACCAGCTTTCATGTTCACCAAGAGGCAGGGATTTACTGTTCACCTAGCGGACGGCTCTGGTATCAAATCAGGGCCGGTTACACAAGAGACTGTACCCATTTTCTGTCGGACTTCCTCAGGTCATCAAGAACTTCTCCGTTTGGATGTTATAACCTTGCCTATGTTTCATATCATCCTTGGCCTACCATGGTTGAAGGCCCATAACCCTTATATTGACTGGCTTACTGGTGATACCTCATTTTTATCTAATTACTGTCAGGCACATTGTTTCCTGAAATGGACTAGTAACTCTGCTCTACTTCTCTCCTCAGAATTCCTTCTGATCCTGAAACTGTGAAGTTGGTTCCTGCTGCATATCACTGATTCTTGGATGTGTTCAACAAGAAAAATACAGATACGCTTCCTCCCCATAGGAACTTACGATTGTCCCATCAAACTCTTGCCAGGGGCCGAGATCCCATTCGGTCAAATCTACCCTCTCTCCAAACCTGAACTGAAAGCCTTGCGCAATTATATTGACAAAAGCCTGGAAAAAGGGTTTATCCGGCCCTCTACCTCACCAGCAGATGCCGGTATCTTCTTTGTGGAGACGAAGGATCCCCCTTTGAGACCCTGTATAGTCTACCAAGATCTTAATAAGATCACTATAAAAAATCGGTACCCACTTCTGTTGATTCCTGAACTGTTCCAGAGGTTGCGGTGAGCACGAGTATTGTCAAAACTAGATCTAAGAGGTCCTTATAATATAGTCAGGATCAGGGAGTGAGATGAATGGGAGACAGCTTTCAGGACACGCTTTGGACATTTTGAATACTTAGTCATGCCATTCGGAGTCTGCAATGCTCCAGCTACTTTCCAGCATTTTGTAAATTATATTTTTCAGGACTACCTTGATCTGTTTATCATTGTCTATCTAGATGATATTCTAATATTTTCTGACACTGTGGAAATACATCGTACCCAAATAATGAAGGTCTTGAGCAGACTTTGTGAACATCACCTCTATGCAAAGGCCGAGAAGTACGACTTTGAAAAACAGACTATTCAGTTTTTAGGACTTGTCATTTCCGCTGATGGTATTTCCATGGATCCACAGAAATTCGCTGCTGTCCTGGAATGGCCAGCCCAAAAAGCTGTACAAAGGTTTTTGGGGT
Source organism: Rana muscosa (assembly GCA_029206835.1). Classification (NCBI taxonomy): domain Eukaryota; kingdom Metazoa; phylum Chordata; class Amphibia; order Anura; family Ranidae; genus Rana; species Rana muscosa. The sequence continues at coordinate 1,175,155,982 of CM055122.1, forward strand.
TTGCCAATTTTTATAGGAAATTTATTAAGAACTTTTCTAGCATTATCACTCCCATTACGCAACTGACTAAACAGCATGTTCCCTTCCGATGGGTCCCAGAAGCACGAGCATCTTTCGAACAGTTAAAAGCCTTGTTCACCTCGGCCCCCATCCTGAAGCATCCCGACCATCCTTGGCCTATGTCTTAGAGGTAGACACCTCTGAAAGTGCAGTAGGGGCTATATTATCACAATGTCAGGACCCTAAATCGTTACTTCATCCTGTGGCCTTTTTCTCCAAGAAACTGAATCCATCTGAGAGGAACTACAATGTTGGAGATTGAGATTTGTTGGCCATTAAAGCTGCGCTTGAAGAATGGCATTATCTGTTGAAAGTTGCCTCTCACCCTATCCTTATCTTCACCGACCACAAGAAGTTAGAGTATTTGAGAACAGCTAGGCGACTAAGACCTCGGCAGGCAAGATGGGCACTATTTTTCTCCATTTCACGTTCCACATTACCTATCGCCCTGGATCTAAAAATGGTAAACCAGATGCACTGTCACGCATGTTCTATGGCCCAGTCCTACCCTCGGAACCTGACACTATCCTACCGGACAAGAATTTCCTTCTTCTTCAGTCAGACCTAATGTCCCAAACAAAGGCATATATGAGGTTAAGGGAGGTCTCTATTTCCATAACAAACAAATCTTTGTCCCAGAACAACCCAGGGTTGATGTCCTTAAACAATGTCATGATCACCCCTTGGCAGGTCACTTTGGAATCCACAAAACTACAGACTTAATTTCTCGTTCCTTCTGGTGGCCAGACTTAATTCAGGACTGTAATAAATATGTGAAATCCTGTTTAACATGCCTACGAAGCAAATCTGGGGTCTACTGGTATTTCATCCTGGGCCTAAGAAACTATGTAGTATGATATCTATAGATTTCATTGTAGAACTTCCCCTTCAGAGAACTATACTACTATATTTGTCGTGGTTAATCGCCTGCCCAAGATGGCAAATTTTTTACCTTTGTTAGGAACCCCTTCTGCCACTGAGACTGCCTCTACTTTCATTTTGGAGGGCTTTATGTGAAGCCTTAAACATCGAACTTCGTCTGTCCACTGCTTATCACCCTCAAACAAATGGACAGACGGAGAGAACTAACCAAACTCTGGAACAGTACTTGAGTTGCTTTTCTTCTTTCACACAGGATGATTGGTCGTCTCTACTCCCTTTGGCGGAGTTTGCATATAACAGCTCCATTAATTCAGCCACCAAACAGTCACCCTTTTTTGACAACTATGGGTATCATCCTTCCTTTTTGCCTGAGCTGTCTGTGGAATCTTCCGTACCTGCTGTACAAGACAGATTGAGTTTTTTCAGTTCCAACAATCAATTACTACAGGACACCATTGCTAAAGCCCAGGCAAACAATAAACAAATTGGACAAGAAGAAAAGGGGTAACTTGAGTCTAGAACCAGGGGACAAAGTATGGTTATCTACCACAAACTTGAAATTAAGATGTCCCTCAAAGAAACTTGGCCCAAGATACCTGGGGCCTTTTCAAGTCAAGAGGAAAATCAATACTGTGGCTTTTGAGCTAGTGTTACCAAAGAATCTGAAGATTCAGCCTGTATTCCACGTCTCTTTACTAAAACCGACTGTGCCTTATCCCTTTCCTAAATGGGATCCAGAAAACCCTTCTCCACTGCTCATCGAGGGCAATGAGGAATATGAAATTGAAGCTGTACTGGATTGTAAAACCAAAAATGGCCAAACACAATTCCTTATCAAGTGGAAGGGCTGTGACCCAGAAGAGAATTTGTGGGAGCCAGCTTCAAATGTGCATGCCCCACAAATGGTGCAAACCTTTTTCCAGTGTCATCCAGAAAAAAAAGCCCCTAAAGGGCATCTGGAGGCTGCCCATAAGGATGGGGCAAATCTCCCTAACCTTGTTAGGGAGATTTGCCCTCGTTATTTGTCCTATTTAGAATTATCACCAAATGGGAAAGTAAAAAAAACAACATTTTGAATTGTCCGCAGAACAGAAATAGAGGGGTAATCTTCCAATAGAGACACGTGTTCTGGTGATTTTCTTTTGCTTCCTGTTCACCGTTCCACTCCCTCCTGAGCACAGGTGTTGCCAAATATCCTGATGCCCAAAACATTGCCACCCAAGCTCTGAAAAAGAAAACACCTCTCATAAACACAAGTTTAGCATTCTTCATAGAAAAATATTGTTTATTCAGTAGAAGATGCAATGATTCAACACCTCAACCAGGCAGTGGCGGCCTGTCCATTAGGGGCACATGGTCACCGACCCCCTGTCCATTTGTCCAGCCCCCTTATCTACATGCAGGGATGCCAGACCATAGATTCCAATTTGGAGGTTTGAAGCATCTGATTAGAGCCAGAGGCTCCAATTGACTTAAAAAAAGGCTGGGCACTACGAAGAGCACTACACTCTGAGCCCACCCAATTGTGTGACAATAGCGAATGAATGTCCCAGAAGACCACAGGGAGGTGGGGGGAGAACTCCCACTCAGATCGCCTCAAAACAAGGTACCCACCCCCCTCAAAAAAAAAGTTCTATTTGTTATTGAGGAGTGAGGGAAGAGGCCTTAAAACCGAACTTCCCCATTTGGGTGAAGCTCTGCTTTAATTTGCAGGGATTTTCTGTTTTGACTATGGGACAGGAACTGAAGGGAAATCTCCCTAATGGGACACAGATGGCAAAAAAAAAAAAAAGAAGACTGAAAGGGGTTATAATCCTGCCTTACTCTATCCATGATAAATAAATTCTGCCTCAGGTTTTTTTTGGGCTCAGTGTGATTGCAAAGTGGATTTTTTTAAATTGCTTCCAATCTTTTTTTGCATAAAACTACCACTGACAATTTAGTCATGCATCTACTTACAAGTTTGACATGTAGCTTTTCATAATACTTTCTCATCAAGCCAAAATCTAACTCTATTTAAAATATTTATTAAAAAAAAGTTTGAGTGCCTATATTATGTCCAGTACTTCAGATGTACGCCTGCAGTGTTTGAAGCTATAATCCAAAGTTTAATAACATTCCTGATACAGTTATGTAACATTTTTCATGCGGTAACAGTTACTAAGAAAAAATGTTAAGTACTCACATTTAGACAAGATTTATGAACAACTATATATTTTGGATAGTGGGGCTCCACACTGAAGTTTTACAGTAATAATATGAACAGACATGCTGTTAAAAGTGCATAGTACAGTTTTAAAACAGTATTGGTTTAGTTTTTTCAGTTTCTGTGGTTGGAATGCTTTGTATTTTTTCTACAATGAATACAAATGGGAAGTACTGACACGTGATTTGTATTTTTTGAGTCTGGCAGCCATCTTTTAACTAGCGCAGGGTTTACCTAGTGCTGCAGCAATGGATCACTACACAAAGGGGTTTCCTGGTGCCTCCATGGCAGCATACCTGTGATAGAGCTCTGCCTCTACTCCTCCTTCAGGACTAGTGAATAGCATAAATTAAAGGCATAGTCCCTCCCCCAACATTCTCCTTTTTCTCCTCATACCTTCTTGTGCTGGTGAAGAGTAGCAGTATGTCCATACCTCTGCAGTCGGCAGCATCCGCCGGGTTTAGCCTTTCCCGTGCACAGTCCCTGTTTTTGGGCCGCTCACAGCGCTGATAAGACTGGGAACCCCTCTGTGGATCTTTTGGGGTCATTTTGCAGAGTTTCCTTACAGGAACGCAGTCTGCTAGTGTACACATGATGAATGCAGTGGAGTCGCAAAAGGATCAGCTCCATCTTCCCAGGCTGGTGGTTTCCATTTTTTTTACAGGCATTTGTTTTTCTCTCCTTTCTTTTCCCTTCTCTCCCCCCTCCCCTACCCTCTCCTTTACTTGTTAGGTTCCTTTAAAATGATGGTTGTCTTACTTTTGTTTTTTGTTTCTTTGGAACTGAGCAGCTGGATAGGGCAGGTGCCTCTCTGTGCAACAACAACCTGTGCTTATTTCCGGGTTCGGGGGGGCTACAGGTGCTCTGTACATCGCCAGGTAGGAGAGTGTCACAGCGCGGCATCCTCGCCGCCGTGATGGGCATGCACGATTCGGGAGCAATACAGAGCCGTGTTTTTTTCTCAGCTCCCTGTACTGGGCAACGCCGGATCTTCTGCGCATGCGCGGGCGCATGCGCGGTCGCTTGGCTCAACGGTGGCCATCTTGGATTCTGGAAAAAGGGCTAGATTTGCCCTTTTTTTCTAGAATCAGTTCCCAAGGGTGGTTTATGGGATTAGCCCACCCACCTTAACCCTTTTTAGGTTCAGATTCAGAGCTGGCTGTCAGAGTCTCCTCAGCTGTGCCCTGCTAGTTTTCTCTGACGCTGCTCTGTGGTAGGTACCTTTTTATTTTATAAAAAATATATAAAAATTAAGATAATTTTTTTTTATGTTTTTAAAAAAATGAAGATAAAAAATGTTTATGTTTAAAAAAAAAAAAAAAAAAGAAGTGACGCAAAAACTCCTGGTTCTTTTCCCTTTCTTACTATATTACTGCAGCTGATCCTTGTGCCCAACTCTGCAATGAGTCATTCATCTCATAACAAGGATCCTCACACTTCTATTAGGTCTGTGACTAACTATACGTGAGTACATAATAAAAAAAAGTGCGCTCACTGGTCTAACGTGAGTTCCTTACATCGTAGCCCTGCCCACTTCAAGAGGTCCAGAAAATCCTCAAGACACCGTGATGACGTCAGCACAGACCGCAGGTCTTCACGCCACCGGTCCTGCTCATCAGGACGTAGGTCCCATTCTTCACGTCATAGATCAGAGAGGTCAAGAGGACGTGATCGGTTTCCTTCTCAAAGGACCTATAGAAAGAAGAAATGCTGGACATGTGGGGCTACACCACTACCAGACAGAGTGGTCTGTAAGGACTGTTTTTCGGACTATGCGTCCAACCGCAAGGTAGAAAATTAGCACGCTGTGGATCTGCTTAAGCGAACAATGAAGGACTCCTTCTCTGAGCTTTTGGCTTCGGTCCCCGCTCAACCAGTTCAGCAGATATCCCAGGTTCAGGATACAGATCCTAATCTCCCTGGTCCATCAGCAGTCAGTGCACCTCTGCCACCATCAGGCAGATCAGCTAGAGATTCACCATCTGAAGACTCTTTAGAGGACTCTTCAGAGGGGTCAGAACCTTCCGGCTTCAGTCTCTCCTTGGTAAAGCCGTTCATCCAGGCAGTCAAATCTGCAATCACCTGGAAAGACGCAGAAGAGCCCCCCTAAAGATTCTACAAACGACTTTCCATTCCTCAAAAGGAAACAGGTTCTCTTCCCGTTGATGGGCGAGATTAGCCAAGTCATTCAGAGTGAATGGTCAAAGATGGATAGAAAGCTTTCATTGGGCCGGTTCAATAAACTATACCCCTTACCAGAGTCGGGAACGCAGTCACTAAACTCCTTGCCAGTGGTAGACGCGTCGGTGGTGCGACTCGCAAAAAATATTACGTTACCAATGGAGAATTCCGCTTCTTTCAAAGACCCTCTAGACAGGCGAATCGACCAGGACCTGAAGAAGAGCTACATAGCTGCGTGAGCAGTGTGTAAGCCAGCTATCGCCCTCACGTCGGTATCAAATGCCATAAGGTCTTGGACAGATAACATTGAGATGGCATTGCATCAGGATGTCCCCAAGAGGATATAATTAAAGCCTTGGAAGAGCTTAGACATTCGGCAGACTTTGTCGGGGTAGCGGCCATTGACACGATCAGGTGCTCGGCAAGATCCATGTTGCATTCAGTAATGGCGAAGAGGGCCTTGTGTCTGAAACCATGGACGGCTGACTTATCCTCCAAACAAAATTGGTGCAAAATCCTGTTCGATGGTAAAGCACTATTCTGAGACAAAATGGATATCTCCAGGCTGTCAGGAGGGAAGTCTGGTATGCTTCCACAGGACAGAAGGATGCAAAGATTCAGAGGCGGTTGCTTTAGATTCCGTCAGTCAAATCCAAGGGATTTTAGGCAGTTGAGACAGCCCAGAGACAACAAAAGACCTTGGAAAGGTACTCAGGGGTAGGGATGGGCCCGGTGCTCGATTCGAACCCATGTTCGAATCGAGCACCGGGCGTTCGCTCGCTCGTCGAGCCCAGAACTATTTGGGCCGTTCGCATCACATTCGTGTGATGCGAGCGGCCCCGCAATGCATTGCGGCCGGCGCGGCCGGCGCAGTGCATTGCTGGCTGATGATTGGCCAAGCATGCACTGTGACCCCGCATGCTTGGCCAATCACAGCGCCCGAAACTCGGAGAGAAATAATTGGCTACAGGCAGGACGCCTGTAGCCAATTACAGCTCAGGGGCTTTAGTACATGCCCCACCATTTAAAAGGCCGCCACGCCATCGGCCCCGGTCACATGAGTTCCGGCTTTAGGAGAGATCAGTCTGCTGATTCTGTCTTTGCTTGATACTGAAAGATTTGCTCTTCTTTGCTAAACCATTGGCTATTTCTTTGCTAAACCATTGCTACCTAAGTCATTGATCGTTCATTGCTGCTGATTGCACAGTTAGCGTGTTATTAGCTGCTGCTGGGGATTAGTCTGGTGCGTGCTTACTGTTAGTACAGTATTGCAGTAGTACCAACCGCAGTGCTGTTAGCACAGCATTGCACCCCAACAGCACCCATAGGACTTCTAGTGTGTTAGTGGCAGCAAACAGAGCTCCTATATTTTCTTCTCAGCAGCACCCATAGGACTTCTAGTGTGTTAGTGGCAGCAAACAGAGCTCCTATATTTTCTTCTCAGCAGCACCCATAGGACTTCTAGTGTGTTAGTGGCATCACACAGAGCTCCTATATTTTCTTCTCAGCAGCACCCATAGGACTTCTAGTGTGTTAGTGGCAGCAAACAGAGCTCCTATATTTTCTTCTCAGCAGCACCCATAGGACTTCTAGTGTGTTAGTGGCAGCAAACAGAGCTCCTATATTTTCTTCTCAGCAGCACCCATAGGACTTCTAGTGTGTTAGTGGCATCACACAGAGCTCCTATATTTTCTTCTCAGCAGCACCCATAGGACTTCTAGTGTGTTAGTGGCAGCAAACAGAGCTCCTATATTTTCTTCTCAGCAGCACCCATAGGACTTCTAATGTGTTAGTGGCATCACACAGAGTTCCTATATTTTCATCTCAGAAGCACCCATAGGACTTCTAGTGTGTTAGTGGCATCACACAGAGCTCCTATATTTTCTTCTCAGAAGCACCCATAGGACTTCTAGTGTGTTAGTGGCAGCAAACAGAGCTCCTATATTTTCTTCTTAGCAGCACCCATAGGACTTCTAATGTGTTAGTGGCATCACACAGAGTTCCTATATTTTCATCTCAGAAGCACCCATAGGACTTCTAGTGTGTTAGTGGCATCACACAGAGCTCCTATATTTTCTTCTCAGAAGCACCCATAGGACTTCTAGTGTGTTAGTGGCAGCAAACAGAGCTCCTATATTTTCTTCTCAGCAGCACCCATAGGACTTCTAGTGTGTTAGTGGCATCACACAGAGTTCCTATATTTTCATCTCAGAAGCACCCATAGGACTTCTAGTGTGTTAGTGGCATCACACAGAGCTCCTATATTTTCTTCTCAGCAGCACCCATAGGACTTCTAGTGTGTTAGTGGCATCACACAGAGCTCCTATATTTTCATCTCAGAAGCACCCATAGGACTTCTAGTGTGTTAGAGGCATCACACAGAGCTCCTATATTTTCTTCTCAGCAGCACCCATAGGACTTCTAGTGTGTTAGTGGCAGCAAACAGAGCTCCTATTTTTTCTTCTCAGCAGCACCCATAGGACTTCTAGTGTGTTAGTGGCATCACACAGAGCTCCTATATTTTCTTCTCAGCAGCACCCATAGGACTTCTAGTGTGTTAGTGGCAGCAAACAGAGCTCCTATATTTTCTTCTCAGCAGCACCCATAGGACTTCTAGTGTGTTAGTGGCATCACACAGAGCTCCTATATTTTCATCTCAGAAGCACCCATAGGACTTCTAGTGTGTTAGTGGCAGCAAACAGAGCTCCTATATTTTCTTCTCAGCAGCACCCATAGGACTTCTAGTGTGTTAGTGGCATCACACAGAGCTCCTATATGTTCTTCTCAGCAGCACCCATAGGACTTCTAGTGTGTTAGTGGCAGCAAACAGAGCTCCTATATTTTCTTCTCAGCAGCACCCATAGGACTTCTAATGTGTTAGTGGCATCACACAGAGTTCCTATATTTTCATCTCAGAAGCACCCATAGGACTTCTAGTGTGTTAGTGGCATCACACAGAGCTCCTATATTTTCTTCTCAGAAGCACCCATAGGACTTCTAGTGTGTTAGTGGCAGCAAACAGAGCTGCTATATTTTCTTCTTAGCAGCACCCATAGGACTTCTAATGTGTTAGTGGCATCACACAGAGTTCCTATATTTTCATCTCAGAAGCACCCATAGGACTTCTAGTGTGTTAGTGGCATCACACAGAGCTCCTATATTTTCTTCTCAGAAGCACCCATAGGACTTCTAGTGTGTTAGTGGCAGCAAACAGAGCTCCTATATTTTCTTCTCAGCAGCACCCATAGGACTTCTAGTGTGTTAGTGGCATCACACAGAGTTCCTATATTTTCATCTCAGAAGCACCCATAGGACTTCTAGTGTGTTAGTGGCATCACACAGAGCTCCTATATTTTCTTCTCAGCAGCACCCATAGGACTTCTAGTGTGTTAGTGGCATCACACAGAGCTCCTATATTTTCATCTCAGAAGCACCCATAGGACTTCTAGTGTGTTAGTGGCATCACACAGAGCTCCTATATTTTCTTCTCAGCAGCACCCATAGGACTTCTAGTGTGTTAGTGGCAGCAAACAGAGCTCCTATATTTTCTTCTCAGCAGCACCCATAGGACTTCTAGTGTGTTAGTGGCATCACACAGAGCTCCTATATTTTCTTCTCAGCAGCACCCATAGGACTTCTAGTGTGTTAGTGGCAGCAAACAGAGCTCCTATATTTTCTTCTCAGCAGCACCCATAGGACTTCTAGTGTGTTAGTGGCATCACACAGAGTTCCTATATTTTCATCTCAGAAGCACCCATAGGACTTCTAGTGTGTTAGTGGCATCACACAGAGCTCCTATATTTTCTTCTCAGCAGCACCCATAGGACTTCTAGTGTGTTAGTGGCATCACACAGAGCTCCTATATTTTCATCTCAGAAGCACCCATAGGACTTCTAGTGTGTTAGTGGCATCACACAGAGCTCCTATATTTTCTTCTCAGCAGCACCCATAGGACTTCTAGTGTGTTAGTGGCAGCAAACAGAGCTCCTATATTTTCTTCTCAGCAGCACCCATAGGACTTCTAGTGTGTTAGTGGCATCACACAGAGCTCCTATATTTTCTTCTCAGCAGCACCCATAGGACTTCTAGTGTGTTAGTGGCAGCAAACAGAGCTCCTATATTTTCTTCTCAGCAGCACCCATAGGACTTCTAGTGTGTTAGTGGCATCACACAGAGCTCCTATATTTTCATCTCAGAAGCACCCATAGGACTTCTAGTGTGTTAGTGGCATCACACAGAGCTCCTATATTTTCTTCTCAGCAGCACCCATAGGACTTCTAGTGTGTTAGTGGCAGCAAACAGAGCTCCTATATTTTCATCTCAGAAGCACCCATAGGACTTCTAGTGTGTTAGTGGCATCACACAGAGCTCCTATATTTTCATCTCAGAAGCACCCATAGGACTTCTAGTGTGTTAGTGGCATCACACATAGCTCCTATATTTTCTTCTCAGCAGCACCCATAGGACTTCTAGTGTGTTAGTGGCATCACACAGAGCTCCTATATTTTCTTCTCAGCAGCACCCATAGGACTTCTAGTGTGTTAGTGGCATCACACAGAGCTCCTATATTTTCATCTCAGAAGCACCCATAGGACTTCTAGTGTGTTAGTGGCATCACACAGAGCTCCTATATTTTCTTCTCAGCAGCACCCATAGGACTTCTAGTGTGTTAGTGGCATCACACAGAGCTCCTATATTTTCATCTCAGAAGCACCCATAGGACTTCTAGTGTGTTAGTGGCATCACACATAGCTCCTATATTTTCTTCTCAGCAGCACCCATAGGACTTCTAGTGTGTTAGTGGCAGCAAACAGAGCTCCTATATTTTCTTCTCAGCAGCACCCATAGGACTTCTAATGTGTTAGTGGCATCACACAGAGTTCCTATATTTTCATCTCAGAAGCACCCATAGGACTTCTAGTGTGTTAGTGGCATCACACAGAGCTCCTATATTTTCTTCTCAGAAGCACCCATAGGACTTCTAGTGTGTTAGTGGCAGCAAACAGAGCTGCTATATTTTCTTCTCAGCAGCACCCATAGGACTTCTAATGTGTTAGTGGCATCACACAGAGTTCCTATATTTTCATCTCAGAAGCACCCATAGGACTTCTAGTGTGTTAGTGGCATCACACAGAGCTCCTATATTTTCTTCTCAGAAGCACCCATAGGACTTCTAGTGTGTTAGTGGCAGCAAACAGAGCTCCTATATTTTCTTCTTAGCAGCACCCATAGGACTTCTAATGTGTTAGTGGCATCACACAGAGTTCCTATATTTTCATCTCAGAAGCACCCATAGGACTTCTAGTGTGTTAGTGGCATCACACAGAGCTCCTATATTTTCTTCTCAGAAGCACCCATAGGACTTCTAGTGTGTTAGTGGCAGCAAACAGAGCTCCTATATTTTCTTCTCAGCAGCACCCATAGGACTTCTAGTGTGTTAGTGGCATCACACAGAGTTCCTATATTTTCATCTCAGAAGCACCCATAGGACTTCTAGTGTGTTAGTGGCATCACACAGAGCTCCTATATTTTCTTCTCAGCAGCACCCATAGGACTTCTAGTGTGTTAGTGGCATCACACAGAGCTCCTATATTTTCATCTCAGAAGCACCCATAGGACTTCTAGTGTGTTAGTGGCATCACACAGAGCTCCTATATTTTCTTCTCAGCAGCACCCATAGGACTTCTAGTGTGTTAGTGGCAGCAAACAGAGCTCCTATATTTTCTTCTCAGCAGCACCCATAGGACTTCTAGTGTGTTAGTGGCATCACACAGAGCTCCTATATTTTCTTCCCAGCAGCACCCATAGGACTTCTAGTGTGTTAGTGGCAGCAAACAGAGCTCCTATATTTTCTTCTCAGCAGCACCCATAGGACTTCTAGTGTGTTAGTGGCATCACACAGAGCTCCTATATTTTCTTCTCAGCAGCACCCATAGGACTTCTAGTGTGTTAGTGGCAGCAAACAGAGCTCCTATATTTTCTTCTCAGCAGCACCCATAGGACTTCTAATGTGTTAGTGGCATCACACAGAGTTCCTATATTTTCATCTCAGAAGCACCCATAGGACTTCTAGTGTGTTAGTGGCATCACACAGAGCTCCTATATTTTCTTCTCAGAAGCACCCATAGGACTTCTAGTGTGTTAGTGGCAGCAAACAGAGCTCCTATATTTTCTTCTCAGCAGCACCCATAGGACTTCTAGTGTGTTAGTGGCATCACACAGAGTTCCTATATTTTCATCTCAGAAGCACCCATAGGACTTCTAGTGTGTTAGTGGCATCACACAGAGCTCCTATATTTTCTTCTCAGCAGCACCCATAGGACTTCTAGTGTGTTAGTGGCATCACACAGAGCTCCTATATTTTCATCTCAGAAGCACCCATAGGACTTCTAGTGTGTTAGTGGCATCACACAGAGCTCCTATATTTTCTTCTCAGCAGCACCCATAGGACTTCTAGTGTGTTAGTGGCAGCAAACAGAGCTCCTATATTTTCTTCTCAGCAGCACCCATAGGACTTCTAGTGTGTTAGTGGCATCACACAGAGCTCCTATATTTTCTTCTCAGCAGCACCCATAGGACTTCTAGTGTGTTAGTGGCAGCAAACAGAGCTCCTATATTTTCTTCTCAGCAGCACCCATAGGACTTCTAGTGTGTTAGTGGCATCACACAGAGTTCCTATATTTTCATCTCAGAAGCACCCATAGGACTTCTAGTGTGTTAGTGGCATCACACAGAGCTCCTATATTTTCTTCTCAGCAGCACCCATAGGACTTCTAGTGTGTTAGTGGCATCACACAGAGCTCCTATATTTTCATCTCAGAAGCACCCATAGGACTTCTAGTGTGTTAGTGGCATCACACAGAGCTCCTATATTTTCTTCTCAGCAGCACCCATAGGACTTCTAGTGTGTTAGTGGCAGCAAACAGAGCTCCTATATTTTCTTCTCAGCAGCACCCATAGGACTTCTAGTGTGTTAGTGGCATCACACAGAGCTCCTATATTTTCTTCTCAGCAGCACCCATAGGACTTCTAGTGTGTTAGTGGCAGCAAACAGAGCTCCTATATTTTCTTCTCAGCAGCACCCATAGGACTTCTAGTGTGTTAGTGGCATCACACAGAGCTCCTATATTTTCATCTCAGAAGCACCCATAGGACTTCTAGTGTGTTAGTGGCATCACACAGAGCTCCTATATTTTCTTCTCAGCAGCACCCATAGGACTTCTAGTGTGTTAGTGGCAGCAAACAGAGCTCCTATATTTTCATCTCAGAAGCACCCATAGGACTTCTAGTGTGTTAGTGGCATCACACAGAGCTCCTATATTTTCATCTCAGAAGCACCCATAGGACTTCTAGTGTGTTAGTGGCATCACACATAGCTCCTATATTTTCTTCTCAGCAGCACCCATAGGACTTCTAGTGTGTTAGTGGCATCACACAGAGCTCCTATATTTTCTTCTCAGCAGCACCCATAGGACTTCTAGTGTGTTAGTGGCATCACACAGAGCTCCTATATTTTCATCTCAGAAGCACCCATAGGACTTCTAGTGTGTTAGTGGCATCACACAGAGCTCCTATATTTTCTTCTCAGCAGCACCCATAGGACTTCTAGTGTGTTAGTGGCATCACACAGAGCTCCTATATTTTCATCTCAGAAGCACCCATAGGACTTCTAGTGTGTTAGTGGCATCACACATAGCTCCTATATTTTCTTCTCAGCAGCACCCATAGGACTTCTAGTGTGTTAGTGGCATCACACAGAGCTCCTATATTTTCTTCTCAGCAGCACCCATAGGACTTCTAGTGTGTTAGTGGCATCACACAGAGCTCCTATATTTTCATCTCAGAAGCACCCATAGGACTTCTAGTGTGTTAGTGGCATCACACAGAGCTCCTATATTTTCTTCTCAGCAGCACCCATAGGACTTCTAGTGTGTTAGTGGCAGCAAACAGAGCTCCTATATTTTCTTCTCAGCAGCACCCATAGGACTTCTAGTTTGTTAGTGGCATCACACAGAGCTCCTATATTTTCTTCTCAGCAGCACCCATAGGACTTCTAGTGTGTTAGTGGCATCACACAGAGCTCCTATATTTTCATCTCAGAAGCACCCATAGGACTTCTAGTGTGTTAGTGGCATCACACAGAGCTCCTATATTTTCTTCTCAGCAGCACCCATAGGACTTCTAGTGTGTTAGTGGCAGCAAACAGAGCTCCTATATTTTCTTCTCAGCAGCACCCATAGGACTTCTAGTGTGTTAGTGGCATCACACAGAGCTCCTATATTTTCTTCTCAGCAGCACCCATAGGACTTCTAGTGTGTTAGTGGCAGCAAACAGAGCTCCTATATTTTCTTCTCAGCAGCACCCATAGGACTTCTAGTGTGTTAGTGGCATCACACAGAGCTCCTATATTTTCATCTCAGAAGCACCCATAGGACTTCTAGTGTGTTAGTGGCATCACACAGAGCTCCTATATTTTCTTCTCAGCAGCACCCATAGGACTTCTAGTGTGTTAGTGGCAGCAAACAGAGCTCCTATATTTTCATCTCAGAAGCACCCATAGGACTTCTAGTGTGTTAGTGGCATCACACAGAGCTCCTATATTTTCATCTCAGAAGCACCCATAGGACTTCTAGTGTGTTAGTGGCATCACACATAGCTCCTATATTTTCTTCTCAGCAGCACCCATAGGACTTCTAGTGTGTTAGTGGCATCACACAGAGCTCCTATATTTTCATCTCAGAAGCACCCATAGGACTTCTAGTGTGTTAGTGGCATCACACAGAGCTCCTATATTTTCTTCTCAGCAGCACCCATAGGACTTCTAGTGTGTTAGTGGCAGCAAACAGAGCTCCTATATTTTCTTCTCAGAAGCACCCATAGGACTTCTAGTGTGTTAGTGGTATCACACAGAGTTCCTATATTTTCATCTCAGAAGCACCCATAGGACTTCTAGTGTGTTAGTGGCATCACACAGAGCTCCTATATTTTCTTCTCAGCAGCACCCATAGGACTTCTAGTGTGTTAGTGGCATCACACAGAGCTCCTATATTTTCATCTCAGAAGCACCAATAGGACTTCTAGTGTGTTAGTGGCAGCAAACAGAGCTCCTATATTTTCTTGTCAGCAGCACACATAGTACCTATAGTGTGTTAGTGTCAGCACCCATAGGACCTACAGTGTGTTGTGAGCACACATAGGAGTTCTATTTTTTATACTATATACACTACCGACTACAATGGCTGGAAGACCGCCAAGGAGAGGCAGAGCGTGCCGAGGCAAGAACACAGGGCAGGCAGGCTCTGTTTCTAGAGACAACAGTGCTGGCCGTGGACGTGGTCGTGCATCGTCATCAGCACGTGGCCATGGGACACGCTTGTCTTTGTTTTCGGCAGCTGGACATGTGGAGCCGCATCATGCCGAAGGCTTGGTAGAATGGATGACCAAGCCCTCCTCATCCTCCTCATCCTCTCTCACCCAGGCTCAGGGTACTGGCAGAGCAGCTGCCAACGCGTACTCAATGGCATCATCAGCCACCCCTTCCCTAGACCCACCATGTCCTCCTGAGGAGTCCCCCGAACTGTTTGAGCACAGTGTTGGGTACATGCTCCAGGAGGATGCCCAACGATTCGAAGGCTCGGATGATGATACCCAGCTTGAGGAAGTCAGTAGTGTGCGCGCAGAGAGAGGGGATGCTGAAGGACAGCAATCTGGCAGTAGTGTTCCACCAGCTGCAGCTTACTGCCAGGTTTGCTCTAGTGGTGAAGAGGGAGGGGATGATGAGGTCACTGACTCCACGTGGGTGCCTGAAGGGAGAGAGGAGGAGGAGGAGGAGGATGCAGCGTCACATGTCCAACGAGGCAGGATGCCCCCTGGAGGCCAGCTAGAGGCCAGCACAGCAACTGTACCACACCGCAGAGCTCCGCCTGTGCAGGGCGCTGCCTCTGCACGTTATCACAAAAGTTCTTTGGTGTGGGCCTTTTTTGAGACGAGTGCATCAGATCGCACCACTGCTATTTGCAATATTTGTCTCAAGCGTATCTCGCGTGGCCAAAACATCAGCCGCTTGGGCACCACAAGCATGAGCAGACATATGTCGACCTGCCATGCAGCTCGTTGGCAAGCACACATAAAAGACCCACACCAAAGAACAAAGCGGACCTCTCCTTGCTCCTCATCAGCTGGGATCTCCATCCCCACTATATCTTCAGTCCTCTCTGAAAGCTGCTCTGAGAGGACTGAAGGTGTAGAATTAGGTGTGTCACAACCAAGTACTTGCAGTACACCGACGTCCGATTGTAGCAGGCAAATTTCCCTGCCCCAGCTGCTGGACCGTCGAAAGAAGTATACTCCCAGCCATCCACATGCCCAGCGGTTGAATGCTAGCTTGGCTAAATTGCTAGCACTTCAACTGCTGCCTTTTCAGTTGATAGACTCGGCCCCCTTCCGTGAGTTTGTTCAATGTGCGGTTCCTTAGTGGCAGGTTCCCAAACGCCACTTTTTCTCACGGAAGGCGATTCCGTCTCTCTACTGGCATGTGGAAGGCAATGTCCATGCCTCGCTGGACAGGGCGGTCAGCGGTAAGGTGCATATTACCGCTGACTCATGGTCCAGCAGGCATGGACAGGGACGTTATCTTTCTTTCACGGCCCATTGGGTCACTCTATTGGCAGCTGGGAGGGATGCAGGACAAGGTGCAGTAGTGTTGGAGGTTGTTCCGCCACCACGCCTCCAAAATGCTACTACTGGTTGTGACACACCTCTCTCCTCCACCCCCTCCTCTTCTTCTTCCTCCATGTCCTCTTCGAGTGCTCTGTCCTCGGAACCAGCGGTGCTCCGTAGGCGTACAAGGGGCTACGCGAGTACGCAGGCAAAAAGATGCCATGCCGTGCTTGCGCTGGTGTGTTTGGGGGACAGGAGCCACACTGGGCCAGAGGTTCTGGCAGCTCTGCAGGGGCAGGCCGAGAGGTGGTTGACGCCACGCCAGCTTAAGCCAGGAATGGTCGTTTCTGATAATGGCACCAACCTCCTCTCCGCCCTGCGACAGGGGCAGCTCACCCATGTGCCCTGTATGGCTCACGTCCTCAACCTGGTGGTGCAGCGGTTCTTGGGCAGGTTCCCAGGCTTACAGGATGTCCTGAGGCAGGCCAGGAAAGTCTGTGTGCATTTCCGCCGATCTTATAATGCCAGTGCTCGGCTGACTGAGCTGCAAAAGGAGCTGAACCTGCCCAAGAACCGCCTAATATGTGACATGCCCACCAGGTGGAACTCAACGTTGGCCATGCTGCAGCGACTGCACACGCAGCAGAGGGCCATCAATGAGTACCTTTGCGACTACGGCACCAGGACAGGGTCAGGGGAGCTTGGCTTTTTTTCCCCACGCCAGTGGAGCATGATCAGGGATGCATGCACTGTCCTCTCACCATTTGAGGAGGCCACGAGGATGGTGAGCAGTGACAGTGCATGCATCAGTGACACTGTACCTCTTGTCCACCTGTTGGAGCATACGCTGCGTGGGATAATGGACAGGGCACTTGAGGCAGAACAGAGGCAGGAAGAGGAGGACTTCCTTGTCTCTCAAGGCCCCCTTTATCCAGACAATGTTCCTTCTGTCCCACCCATCACACAGGAAGAGGAGGAGGAGGAGGAGGAGGATTGTGTGAGCATGGAGGTGGAGCCTGGCACTCAGCATCAGCAGCAGCAGTCTTTTAGGGATGATGTACAGTCCCAACAAACCAGTGGACTTGTACGTGGCTGGGAGGAGGTGGCTGGCGATCATGTCATCCTCAGTGACCCAGAAGACTCCGGACCGAATGCCTCAGCTAACCTACGCTGCATGGCCTCCCTGATCCTGCAAAGCCTGCGGAAGGATCCTCGTGTTCTTCGGATCAAGGAGAGTGACCATTACTGGCTGGCCACTCTCCTTGATCCACGGTACAAGGGTAAGGTTGCGGACCTTATCTTGCCGTCGCAGAGGGAGCAGAGGATGAGACATCTCAGGGAGGCCTTGCAGAAAGGTCTGTGCAACGCGTTCCCAGAAACTGGGAGGTTACAAACTCCTGGTCCTGGACGACGAGTTGCTGAGGCTTCGGTCAGTAGCAGAAGGAGCGGTGGGGAAGGTGGACGTCTGACCGATGCGTTCAGACAATTTTTTAGTCCGCAGCCCCAAGGTATGATCGGTTCCAGCAACCATCGCCAGCGTCTGATATACATGGTGCAGGAATACCTAGGGGCAAGGTCAGACTTGGACACCTTTCCCACCGAAAATCCTCTGGCTTACTGGGTCCTGAGGATGGATCACTGGCCAGAGCTTGCACAGTATGCAATTGAGCTACTGGCCTGTCCTGCATCCAGCGTTCTTTCCGAACGCACATTCAGTGCTGCTGGAGGATTTGTCACCGATCATAGGGTGCGCCTGTCCACCGACTCGGTTGATCGACTGACCTTCATAAAAATGAATCAGTCTTGGATCACCACCAGCTACCAGACACCTGAAGCGGATATAACGGAATAATTTATAATGTCACATCCCTTCAAGACTGCCTATGCTGATGCTGAGTGACTGTCCTGTTATGTTCACTGACTATCCTCTTCCTCCTCCTCAATGATCCATGCCACCACACCAGTGCCTAAGGCACAATTTTTCAGCCCCTGTATAACAGGGGCGTGTAATTACAATTTTTTAAAAAGATGCTTCGCAACAGGTGTGACTGCTGTGCTCAGAGTACAGTATCTGTGAGGGGTTGCAGTGTTGTGGCACCAGCACCAGTGCCTAAGGCACAATTTTTCAGCCCCTGTTGGGGCGTGTAATTACAATTTTTAGGCAATGCTTTGCAACAGGTCTCATTGCTGTGCTCAGAGTACAGTATCTGTGAGGGGTTGCAGTGTTGTGGCACCAGCACCAGTGCCTAAGGCACAATTTTTCAGCCCCTGTATAACAGGGGCGTGTAATTACAATTTTTTAAAAAGATGCTTCGCAACAGGTGTGACTGCTGTGCTCAGAGTACAGTATCTGTGAGGGGTTGCAGTGTTGTGGCACCAGCACCAGTGCCTAAGGCACAATTTTTCAGCCCCTGTTGGGGCGTGTAATTACAATTTTTAGGCAATGCTTTGCAACAGGTCTCATTGCTGTGCTCAGAGTACAGTATCTGTGAGGGGTTGCAGTGTTGTGGCACCAGCACCAATGCCTAAGGCACAATTTTTCAGCCCCTGTTTAACAGGGGCGTGTAATTACAAATCTTGATCTAATAGTTCACAGCAGGGCCCATTCCTGCGCCCACCAAGAGTAACTATGAGGGCCTACAGTCTTGTGGCAACACCGTCCACCACCACCACCACCACCAAAGGCCCAATTTTTCTGCCCTGTTCAACAGGTGCATGCAATTACAAATCTTCATCTAATAACTCACAGCAGGGCCCATTCCTGCACCCACCAAGAGTAACTGTGAGGGCTTACAGTCTTGTGGCAACACCGTCCACCACCACCACCACCACCACCAAAGGCCCAATTTTTCTGCCCGGTTCAACAGGTGCATGCAAGTACAAATCTTGATCTATTAACTCACAGCAGGGCCCATTCCTGTGCCCACCAGTCTTGTGGCTACACCAACATCTAATAGGGCAAATTTCTGCAGAGTATATACGGCAGGCCCCTACTTTCAAACATCCAACTTACAAACGACTCCTACTTGCAAACGGCAAGAGAAAACAGGAAGTGAGAGGAAATCTACCCCTAGGAAGGAAAATTCTATCCTGTTAGATTTAATTTGGGAAAAAGGTATCTCCTCTCTACTGATGCTTTATCACCAATCCTTGTTTCAATTAAAACCCCACTTTTCCAAAAACATTTGTCATTGGGACGGAAAGTGAGGTGACATGTTCTGAACAGATGTGCAAAGACAGCAAATGTTACAGGGGTGATAACCCCTCCCTATGTTCTCCAAAAAGCTTAAAAATTGATTTTTTTGGGATGTAGCTACACTTCATAATGTACCTGTTCAGATTCTACTTAAGAACAAACCTACAGTCCATGTCTTGTTTGCACCACCTATATACTGCTGTTCAGAGTATATAGGGTTGTAGGTATAGGGTTTTATTTTGGGTGCGGGGTCCCCCTTAGTATCCATACAAGACCCAAAGGGGCTGGGGTGGGGGGGGGGGGGGTGATGGGGTAGCCATGCCATTTTTCTCAAGGATTTTCAGCTATATGGCGGCCAGGACAAGACATGACATTAAAGCCGCAAGTGGTTTTAAATGGCTTCTTTTTTTCCTTTACAAATGTCATTTTGTGCAAGGACAGTTCTAAACACGGGAAACACATGCCACTTCACAGGCATACTTTAGACACCCCCCAGGTACCATATTTAAAGGAAAATTTCACTTTTTTTTTTTTCACTTTATGCATCATTAAAATGACTGCTCCCGAAAAAACTTTAGTTTTTAAAATTTCTTTTTGCATTGATATATGTCCCCTGGGGCAGGACCCGGGTCCCCAAACCTGTTTTATGACATTAACATGCATATTGGCCATTGTAATTAGCAATTTTGATTTCGAACGTTCGCGTCCATTATAACGAATAGGGTTCGAAAATTTGCGCGAACTTTCGGTCCGTTCGAAGGTTCTGGTGCGAACCGAACCCGGGGGTGTTCGGCTCATCCCTACTCAGGGGTCCTTTTTGAACAGGAAGATGAAAGCCCTTCTGGCTCCACAGGAGCAGAAGCAGTCTTTTTGACACAAGAGTAACCCAGGCACTCCTGGGAGCCAGGCTAAAGTTTTTTACCCCAGTCTTGGCCACCCGCTGCCACGACCCCTGGGTTCTGTCAACAATTCAATGGGGTACTTTTGGAATTTTTCTCACCTCCCACCTCGGAACTCTTTCAAAGGAACAGAGATTCCATCCTCTCCACTGAAGGCTCAAGCTCTAAAAAACGTCCTAACATCACTACACCTTCAGGGGGTGGCTGTTCCGGTTCCCTTGGCAGTGCGCTTCGCAGGCTTTTACTCCACCCTATTTCTGGTCCCAAAGAGGACAGGTGGGTGGAGGCCTGTGATAGACCAAAAGAGGCTCAACCGGTATATCCGCCCAGAAAGCTTCAAAATGGAGTCCCTGCAGACGATTATTCAGGCAGTCCAGCCATCAGATTGGATGATTTTGGTCGATCTGCAGGATGCGTACCTACATGTTTCAATTCTACCGGCATTTCAAAAATATCTGAGATTTGCAGTGGGACGGACCCACCTACAGTTTCAAGCCCTGCCTTTCGGTCTGTGCACCTCTCCCAGGGTGTTCACCAAGATACTAATATTTGCTTTGGTTCCCCTGCGGGAGAGGGGCTTGAGGATATACCATTACCTGGACGACATCCTCCTCCTAGCAAGCAATCCGGATCAGTTGGTACGTCACCGGGAAATTCTTCTACAGACCCTAAAAGAGCTAGGGTGGCTGGTGAATTCCGACAAGAGTCAACTAACGCCAACACAGCAGATGATCTACGTGCAATGTTCAACACTCAGGAGGGGACAGTGTCATTACCACCGCCGAAGGCAAGGATTGTCATCCAGAGAATGATCAAAGTCATTCGGAGCCCGTATCTGACGGCTTCACAATGCCTGAGCCTAATTGGCACAATGTCTTCCTGTATACCCATGATTCCTTGGGCCCATTGGCACTTGAGGTATTTCCAGACTTTTTTCTTGGCGCAGTGGAAGAAACAACGACTATCTCAGAAGATCCTGCTGATGGGAAAAATGCGCCTTCACTGGTGGACAGTTCCGGAAAACCTCTCCAAGCCTCATCACCTGGGCTCCCTTCCTTGGATCACAATTACGTCCGATGCAAGCAGACAGGGCTGGGGAGCCCATTGCGGGCAAACCAGAATACAGGGGAGATGGTCATGCACCACCCAGGGAGTGGTATCCAACATCTTGGAGATGAGGGCAGCCTTCTTGGCACTGACCTCTTTGGCACCCCAAATCAGAGGCCAGAGAATCCTCCTATGCCTAGACAACAGGGCAGCTGTCGCTTATCTGCAGAGGCAGGGAGGCACTCACAGCAGGTCACTCCTCAAGAAGGTAGAGCCGATCATGCTCTGGGTGGAGCAGAACCTCCTGGACCTCAGAGCGATATATCTGCCAGGCAGGTTGAACACGGAAGCAGACACGAGTGGGCTCTCCACCCCCATGTCTTCTTTCAGATTGCCAACATATGGGATCCCCCTCAGGTAGATCTGTTCGCTTCCCCGAAGAACGCCAAGCTGGACAGGTTCTTC
This sequence comes from Rana muscosa, assembly GCA_029206835.1. NCBI lineage: Eukaryota > Metazoa > Chordata > Amphibia > Anura > Ranidae > Rana > Rana muscosa. Next base: position 1,175,177,577 of record CM055122.1, read on the forward strand.
TCTCGGCTGCCGCATCCACAAGCCGAGGCAGTGGATGCCCTGTCATGTCCCTGGAGGTTCACCACGGCATATGCATTTCCTCCCAGGCCATTAATATTCAAATTCCTCCTGGGGCTCCTCAGGGAGCCAGTCCAGGTGGTGGGAGTACTTCCGTATTGCGCCTCAGTGTGGGCTCTCCAATCAAGATCCCTCCTTTCCCTCAACTTCTGTCGCAGGGCAGTCTAGTTCATCCAAACCCTCAGAAGTTGAATGTTCGAATCTGGAGGTTGAGAGGCGAAGGTTTGAGTCCCTAGGGTGTTCCCCAGGAGTCATAACAACCCTTCTAAAAGCCAGGAAGCCTGCAACTAATGCCATATATTCAAAAATCTGGGACAAGTTCTTGTCATTTGCTTCCGGAAATGGATTTGATCCAATCCTTCCCTCTACTTCCCATGTTCTTGGATTCCTTCAGACAGGACTTGATTTGGTACTTGGTCTGAGCTCCCTCAAAGTGCAGGTAGCAGCAATCTCTGCCGCAACAAATAAGAGATGGACGGAGGATCCTTTAGTAGACACTTTCCTCAGAGGTGTATTGAAGATTCACCCTCCTGTCAGACGATCATTTCCTAAGTGGGATTTGTCCCTGGTCCTTGAAGTTCTATCTGACCATCACTTTGCTCCAGTGGAACAAGTAACAATATGGAACCTGACACTAAAAACAGCTTTTCTGCTAGCCATTACATCTGGCAGAAGGATCTCGGAAATTCACTCTTTAGGGATAGGTGACGACCACATCTCCTTCTTCCCCGACAGAGTGGAACTTCACCCCCTTCGGGGGTTTACACCAAAGGTCACTACTCCAAGCCACCTGTTGGAACCCTGGGCACTACCAGTGTTTACAGACACGGATTCAGAGTCTTGTCACGAGCTGGATGTATCCAGCGTGCTCAGGGCCTACCTAGAAGCCACCGGCCCCTTCAGAAATTCTGAGAGACTTTTCATCGTACCATTCGGTAAAAACAGGGGCAAAGAAGCTTCCATCAGAACTCTGGCATCTTGGGTTGTAAAGCTAATCCGGAAGGCCTACAGGGTGAAGAATATAGAGCCTCCATCCCGAGTGAATGCTCATTCTACAGGGGCAGTCTCAGCTTCCTGGGCAGCAAGGGCTAGTGTTTCGTTGAAGACGATGTGCAGGGCCGCCACCTGGTCTTCTCACCATACGTTCCTCAGACACTACCATATTGATCCAGGAGTGCTCACAACTGTTGAGTTTGGAAGAAGGGCAGTTCAGGCTGCTATGTCTTCTTCTAATTAAACATTTATTGTTAAGCATTATCCCACCCAAATCAGCTAGTTATTTATCACAGGTATGCTGGTGCCTATCCATGGCAGCATATGCTCCCACCCTCGGTATTCTATATTACGGAGAATGTTGGGGGAGGGACTATGCCTTTAATTTATGCTATTCACTAGTTATGAAGGAGGAGTAGAGGCAGAGCTCTATCACAGGTATGCTGCCATGGATAGGCACCAGGAAAGGAAAATTACTGGTAAGTATGATACAATTTTCCGTTTTATCGCTTGGCAAAAGTGAGAAATGAATCTCTGTTTCACGTGAACTATTTCTGCAGAGGTGTTTAGAAGCTAGAACTTGGAATTGCATCATGATTTTATGCACTGACGCTGGATTTTGGAACTTTTTTAGGCCCTAGCCCTGGTGGTACATTGCATTCTGTGCTCTCAGTTTCATATCAACAAATTGTTTACAAGATGTGTCAATATTCGTACCTAAAACTCTCTCACGATCAGAGGCCAACTAAGCATATGCCTCCTCCCCAATGTAAAACCTATGTGACTTTTTTCTTATAAGCATGCAAAAACGAAAAAGGTAAATATAAATGTATAATTACAAGATTAATTAGACAAATAGTTCCCTATTATTTTAACACACACTACCAGGCTGATTTATACAAGTTCCAACCTAACCACCTAAGAACAAATCCAAAATGAATGTATGATATAGAAAACAGGATTATATATATATATATATATATATATATATATATATATATATATATAAATACACACACTGGGGGTAATTTACTATAGCGCCGCAGCGCTAATTAGCGCTAATTGCTGCAAATTCGCGCTAATTAGCGCAATTTGCTGCAATTTGCGCTAATTAGCGCGATTTGCTGCAATTTGCGCTAATTAGTGCTAAAACGGTATTCGCTATAGCGCTGGAGAGAAAATACTCCCGAAATCAAATTTACTATAGCTCCCAGAATCCAAAGAGCGCCCAAATCCTTACTCTACTAAAAGCTGAAGAATTGCACATGGAAATAATGTTTAGAGCATGATATAATTGTCTAAATGGTACTGAAATATGCAGTATATTATTTAAAGATAATCTGCTTTTAGACTGTGTGAAAAAGTGATTTCTACACTGAAATATCTTTAAAAGTCTGAGAAGTGAAAAATTCCTTGTTTTTTGGACAAATAGGTGCAACACAACTGAGCATGCTCAGACCTGAAATAACTCAAATTTTAACACAAGTGTCTTTTTTCACAAGAGTTATAGTAAATACCAAAAAGAGAGCTAATTAAAGAGCATTTTTTGGAAGTGAAAATCTGCTCTATTTTAGTCCAATGCAAGTTTTAGCCATTGATTCTAAAGGTACAATTGTAACTTTCACAAATAAATCCTTTTAATGTTGAGATGAAATGTATCTTTCTCTGAAATAAATTTTCCTTTGCAACAATGTTGCTTCTAATTAAAATATTTTGTTTTTAAGAATGTGGAATGTGAAATGTTTTGATAAAATATATTTTTCTCTGTCACTTTCACTTGTTACTCTCCATCTCACAATAATCTTTACCCAGACTCACATAGATGTCTTTACAGAGCACAAACAATACCATTGCTGATGCAAATTTAAAATAAGTCACTTTTTTTGTGCTTTTTATTATTTCGAAATAATCATAATTTGAGACCCAAAAATTTGATATGTGTTCCAACATCAGAAATCAAAATGTAATTCCCCAAAATTTGAGGGTAATATCACTATTCTAAACTCACCCACAAAAAAACACCATATTTCACAGAATAAATCAAGAAGAATAACTCTTGAGTAATGTAATTCCATCACCTGTATGCTCAAAGAAATGCAGTATTTATGTGTATTTAGGTGCATGAGGATCTCATGCCCCGTACACACGATCGTTTTTCATGCCGTTAAAACTGCCATTTTAAAAAATGGCCCTGAAAAATGATCGTGTGTATGCTCCAGAGCATTTTTAACGACGTGAAAAACGGCCATTAAAAATTCCGGACATGCTCTCTTTTTTCACGTCGTTTTTCATGTCGTTTTTTTTAACGACGTGAAAAACGATAGTGTGTATGCTTTCATGACGTGAAAAAAAACGCGCATGCTCAGAAGCAACTATGAGACGGGAGCGCTCGTTTTGGTAAAGCTAATGTTGGAAATGGAGATGGCACATTCGTCACGGTGGAATTAATAGCATCGTTTTAATGCTGTGCATTCCGTTCTTCTTTTGATAATGCTTTAAAATTACCCTCTTTTGATAATGACATTGAGAGTTATGCCAAACTTGTTTCTAAAGTAATTCCAAATTGCTCTAATGATTGTAAAATATTATTTATAAGCCGCACCTCCCTCCTAAATAATACTAATAATAATAAAATAATGTAATTCTCCTTTTTTCTTAAAATTATATTTTACTATTGTGTTTTTTTTTGTGGCCTTTTTTTTATTATTTTGGCTTAAATTATTCTTGTGTAAAGTTACCACAACAACCTTCCAAATGTGTCTCATTTGGCCTCAGGGAGGTTTGTGTCCCCTGATAATAACAATAATATAATTTGAGATGTCCCTGCCTGCTCCCTAGCAAGCTCTCTTTTGAAATACAAATCACATAGTCAAGTTTTTTAAGGGCACTAATTTTTTTTTTATTTCAGAACATTAACAAATTAAAGTGGAAGGCAGCACTGGAGAGCCTGCTTGCATTTGTGCATCCCTTTGACCCCACAACAACCATCCAAGATGTCCAAACCAAAATAGAGATTAGATTCCCCCAAAAAAGGAGCCCAATCTTGTCTTGAGCTCCCAGAGGTCAGGAGCCACAGCAGATAAGTCCTATATGTCCCCAGTCTGTGGTACTACAGCAGGCATTATTTTCTCCTCTTCCTTGTAGCCTTCTCTCCAGTCTTCTCTGCAGCCTTGATTGGTTTCTTCCTTGGAGGCTGGGGATCAGGAGGAGAGGTTGTGGCAGGAGGAGTAGTAGGAGGAGGAGGAGGAGGTGGAGGAGTAGGGACAACCTCCGTTATGTCCGTGTACCTAGTGAGTTCACCCAGCACGCCCTTATTGATGACTTTCAATAGCAGGGTCTCACTGTAAATTTTTTGCTGCAACTCCATTTGCCCTAGTTTGTGGGCGAGGACTGCGGCAAATCCCTCATCAACAGAGGGTGCCTCTCTGAGGGCCGCTGTTGCCTCTCTGAGGAAGGCCCTGGTTTCCTCCTCCACCTGCCTACCTCTCCTTGGCCCTCGTGGTTTAACTACCAGGGGAGGCATCTGGGCCCTTGTGCTGGGCCAAGCCTCCTTCTGGGTGCCACTGGGCCCAGCCTCCTCCTGGGTGCCACTGGGCCCTACCTCCTCCTGATCCCCAACATCACCCTCTTCCTGGCTCTGCTCTGGCTGTAAAAAAAGAAAGGGACATTATTTATTTCGCCACATCATCATTCACAGACATTGTTCACCTCTAGACATTGTTGAAATCAATGCCAAAAGTTATGTCATTTTCATTGATTCCGCATCCTGGTTTTGTTGTCTTGTGCACATAAAATTAGGCCACTACTGTATCTTGCTCTTCACAAACTTTATTGGTAGAAGTGTACATACCTTTAACAATACTAACATCTATTTAAATTCTACAATTTTGTAAGATATAAATATAGACATCAATACTTTACCTGGCTCCATATCTCCAAATCTGCCTCCTCAAGGCCCTGATCTTGATCCTCAGAGGAAGCCAGAGCAGGGTTGATAGGAAGGCTGGAGGACTGGCTGCAGGGAAGGCTGGAGGGTTGGGTACAAGGAAGGCTGGATTGACCTCTGGGGGAAGGGTGGAGAGAGATTCCCGCACTTCCAGCTGGTCATCCAGAAAAGCAAGCTTACTGTAGTACCACAGACTGGGTTTATAAACCTTATCTGCTGGTGCACCTGACCTCTGGGACCTCAGGACCATAGTCCTCTGGGTCCTGTATGTCCCTCTGATGGTCGCAATTTTGTTTTTGACATCTTGGAGAGTTGTCGTGGGTATCTTTGTTTGCACAAATGCAAGCAGGCTCTCCAGTGCTGCTTTCCTGGCGTCTTTATTTTTATTAGCGCCACTTTTTGTTTGCCATAATATAGGGAGCTCTTGCCATTTTTCGATGAACTCCCCCATGAAGTCTGGGTTTTTAAAAGTATTCATGATATCTGTAAAAGCAAGAAACCAAAAAATATATATATTTCAGGCAACATTCCTCAACTGTACATTGTCTACATATTTTGAGCACACAAATCTCCTCGTCTGATGAACCTCAAAAAGTAAAATTGTTAGGTACCTTCGTCACGACGTTCGTTGCTAACTCCCTCTCCCGACAAATGAACGTATTTCCCAGACATGGATCTTCACTTGATATACACAGCGCATGCGTGAAACTCTGCACGCTTTCCCCGCCCCTGACGTTCGATATTGTACTTTCCCCGCCCCTTCTCGCTCGTAGTGCTGAACAAAACATGGCGGAGACACAGGTGGCTGAGATTACCTCTACAGAGGATGAAATTCCAGAGGAGCCCAAATCAAGACCCAGGAGATATAAGGCATCCAACATGTCATTCGAGGAAATGGTGGAGATGGTCGCCATTTTAAAGAAGGAGGATTATGATGCCAAGCATGGTCCGTATAAAAGGCCTAATCAGGTCAAGTCCAGAATTATGGGCAAAGTGGTCAAAAGTCTTCACAAAAAATTTGGGGTGTGCAGAACGAAGGAACAGCTCAGAAAACGATGGTCAGATCTGAAGTTGCGGGAGGCCGACCAATATAAAAGAATCAAGAAAGTTATATTAAAAAGTAAGTAATTTTTTTTTAGTTTTCAATGGTACATATTATTTTCTTGTATTCTGTCGTGTATTTTTAACTTTCATATAGTACACTGAAAGATACCATCTTTCAGGTTCGTCCGCACAGTAAACGGACGTATTAAACCTCTTTCTCCGTACAGTTCCTCAAACGATGTTTTAGGATCATCCAGTGTGAACACCCATGTATTTTGGTTTATTTGGGGGAGTAAATTTGGGCCTCACTTATTTTTTGGGTGCTAATCCAAAGGACATTTGTTCGTTTGAAAAAACGATATGCATGGTAATGTTAAGGGAGTGAATGCTCAACAGCTGATGAAACATCTGAACGCAGTAGTACAAGTGTGGGCCTAAAGCCAAAAAGCTTGAGGGTGTCACACACAGGTGATCCTGTGTAGATACTTTGGGGTGTTACAATGTGTCAAATTTGTGTTCAAAATGTATATGCTCTGGTTTTGGCTATGTATCCAATCATTTGTCCCGGTTGGCACAGGGGGTAAAATTTAAAATGGAGCATGCTTCAAAAGAATGATTACAAAGTATTTTTTCATGTTTCTTATTTTAGCAAAATTGAGTCGCTACTAATGAAACTATTCCTTTTATTTCAATCTCCCTAGGGATTCGAAAAGCTACCTCAGATGAGACGATAATTGCAACACCTACAACAATAGCCCCAGAACCCCAGGATGGAGAGGAATGTGATGTTGTGGAAGTGGAAAGTGGCACCACCACAGGTCAGAGAGAAACCAGACACATGCATGTTAAATAGATGTAGGCCTACATATTCTATCCTACATATTTCTTTTTACATTTAGGTGCAGTTCTGGCCGAAGACCCCAATAAGTTGACACATCACAGTGCCCAGATCCTGATCCAATACCTGATGGTCTGCTGTCGTGACCTCGAAAAAATTAAGGGAGACTTGCTAGAGATCAGGGCAAATACAAAGCGGGTGGAGGAAAGGCTCCAAAATATCATGACTGTGCTTGGGCGTGTCTAATGTTTTTACAACAAATAACGTTTTACTTGCAGAGTTTTATAAGTATTTTTGTTATTTTACCCTTTAATGACTAGCACATGTTTAGCTTTTTCAAAATTTTGACGAATATAGTTTGTTTATGCATGGCTGGTCATGCGTTTTAATACACCCGAAATTAAGGGAACATCCACATTTCTAAGGAAGTTTCCCACCTAAAAAAAGAAATAAAGGTATTTTTATATAACAAATAATTGTGGCTTCATTATGTAAATGTGGTGCTGAGTGAACTAATCAATGTTTGGTGTTTACACTGACAATGAAGGCTAATTAAGATTGTTTAATCCACATGGCAAAACAAGTGCACTAGGTAAACCTACCAGAAACATCAAACATTATACAATAAAAAATCCAAACCAATCTTTACTCAAGAAAAAGTTTTATTTTTTTGGTATAAAATTATTAAAGATTGTCTGGCATTTCAATGGCCCCCCTACCCATAGTCCACATATTGGTTACGGACCTCACGTCCGGTTGGGGGGGCCAAGCCAGGACGGCCAGGTTCCAGGGCCACCAAAGTTTCTGCATTGATTAAAGAGGCCTCAGGCCCACTCAAAGATATATAACTCGTTGAATGCACCCTTAGGAAATTATGCAGCACACAGCACGTCATAACCACATGGTTCCATTTGTATGGGGCAAGGTGGATGGAGGTAAGGAAGAGGCGAAATCGGCTGGCCATGATCCCAAACGCATTTTCCACCACCCTTCTGGCTCTGGCCAGCCGATAATTGAACACCCTCCTCTCAGGGGTGAGGGTGCGTTGCGGGAATGGCCTCATCAAATGGGGTCCCAGGCCAAACGCCTCATCCGCCACAAAGACAAAAGGTAGTCCCTCCACATTCTGCTCCGCTGGTGGCAAGGCCAGCAGATCCAAAAGGAGCCATTCTCCAAACTCCGTCTTGGCAAAAACTCCTCCATCAGACATCCTGCCATTCTTGTCAACGTCCACATAGAGGAACTCGTAGGTGGCCGACACCACTGCCATCATCACGACGCTGTGGAACCCCATATAATTATAATAAAAGGATCCCGAATGGGGTGGTGGGACGACCCGAACATGTTTGCCGTCGATGGCTCCTCCACAGTTCGGAAAGTTCCATCGCTGGGCAAACTCGGAAGCCACATTCTGCCATTCATGTGGCGAAGAAGGGAACTGTGGAATTAAAGAAATAATAAATTAATACTTGGAGCCAGAAACATTGAAAGCTGATTTCATACACACATTCATGGCCAACATTGGTAGAAACTGTTCAAAACATAAAAAATTGGAAGCAACAAAAAACAAACAAACCAAAAAATTATGGGGGGGGGGGTTGAAGATGAGTTGGGAATATCACACATGAAGGCTGTAGCACTCTGTATTGAAGTTAACAAAAATGAAACATTCCTAGGCAAAATTTAGGGTGCGTTTTGGGTAAAGCACTACGATGGAACATAGGATAAAAAACATGGAAATGACTAGGCAAGGTAGGTATGGCCCCAGGATAGCATGCTGGAGAGGTTAGGTAAGCCAAATTTACAGGTAGGCCTCAAACCCCAAACTTTAAATAATAAAACATGGGGAGAAAGGGGACATTCCCTGCAGCTAAGAATCATGTGAATTAGGGACTGCAAATAAAGCAAATTAAAAATATCCAAAAATAAAAACCATACAATGTGAATTTTTGAAGAAGAACACTTACCTTAATATAGTCCTCCTGCAAAACTTGAAGGATGGCAGAACAAGTCTCTGGTATAATGATCCCCAGAGCCTGGGGGATATGCCTGTGGAGAACTTAAGGTCCTGCAGGCTTCTCCCAGTAGCCAGGTATCGCAACGTGGCGATGAGCCTCTGCTCAGCACTGATGGCTTCCTGCATAACGGCCTGGTAATATAGGGGGACACCAAAGCCAACAGCTGCTGAAATACGGGGTCAGACATCCTGAGAAAGTTCCTGAAATCATCAGGATTATTCTCCCTGATCTCCCGCAACAAAGGCATGTGACAGAATTGGTGCCGCTGGAGCAACCAATTCTTGGTCCATGACCTCCTCCTGACCCTGCTCATGGCATGGAGTCGGGATACAGCATGAACCCCTGCACCAACTACAGCACGAACTCTACGACGAGTACGTAGCCGCAACATGGCTAGATAACGGTCGGCTGTACAGAACGAACTAGAAGAACGCACGGAAGAACAGCAAGGCCTATGAAGAACAAGCTGAAAAACACGAACGTGCAGAGCAGGCCGCACTGAATAAACAGATACGAACTGACTACAAGCAGTGCTAAACAGATACGAACCCACAGGCGCAAACTGAACTCCCGAAAACGATCTTCAAAGCACGAAGACTGAAAAGCGCGAATCGTCTCTCACCAAACTTTTACTAACACGTGGTAACACGGAATTAGCAAAAGCGTCCCAAAGGGTGGCGTCATTCGAACGGAACTTCCCCTTTATAGTGCCGTCGTACGTGTTGAACGTCACTGCGCTTTGCTTGATCGTTTTTTTTAATGATGGTGTGTACGCAAGGCAGGCTTGAGAGGAAACATGAAAAAAAACGAGGAGAAAAACGTCGGTTTAAAAAATGACATTAAAAACGATTGTGTGTACGGGGCATCACATGTGGCAGCTCCGTGGCTTAGAGGCTAGAACTTCTGCTTTGCATCCCTGAGTGTTAGGGTTCAAATCCCAAACATGCTGCTTCATGTAGAGAAGTTGTCTCATCTCCCAGGTCTTCTAAATGTTGTATTTATGTGTAGGAGGGTTCCACCACCATTGAAAATCTTGCCAGATACAAAATGTAGCCAAAAGTATTGGGACACCTGCCTTTACACACACATGAACTTTAATGGCAGCCCAGTCTTAGTCCATAGGGTTAAAATTTGATTTGGCCCACCCTTTGCAGCTAGAACAGCTTCTGGGAAGGCTGTCCACAAGGAGATGTTTGATCATTCTTTCAGAAGTGCTTTTGTGAGGCCAGGCACTGATGTTGGATGAGAAGGCCTGGCTCGCAGTCTCTGCTCTAATTCAGCCAAAGGGTGTTCTATCAGGTTGAGGTCAGGACTCTGTGCAGGCCAGTCAAGTTTCTCCACCCCAAACTCGCTCATCCATGTCTTTATGGACCTTGCTTTGTGCACTGGTGTGCAGTCATGTTGGAACAGGAAGGGGCCATCCCCAAACTGTTCTCACAAAGTTGTGAGCATGAAATTGTCCAAAATGTCTTGGTATACTGATGCCTTAAGAGTTCCCTTCACTGGAACTAAGGGGCCAAGCCCAACCCCTGAAAATCAACCCCACACCATAATACCCCTCCACCAAATGATTTGGACCAGTACACAAAGAAAGGTCCATAAAGACATGGATGAGTGAGTTCGGGGTGGAGGAACTTGACTGGCCTGGACAGAGTCCTGACCTCAAAACAGCAGAACACCTTGGGGATGAATTAGAGTTGAGACTGTAGGCCAGGCCTTCTCGTCCAACATCAGTGCCTGACCTCACAACTGCACCTGGAAGAATGGTCAAACATTCCCATAGACACACTCCTAAACCTTGTGGACAGCCTTTCCAGAAGAGTTGAAGCTGTTATAGCTGCAAAGGGTGGGCCAACTCAATATTGAACCCTAGGGACTAAGACTGGGATGCCATTACAGTTCATGTGTGTTTAAAGGCAGGCGTCCCAATACTTAGACCAATATATTGTATATTGCTTGGAGACACTGAACATGGCTATGGACTTAGGGCTGGTTCATACCACAGAGATGTAGAGAACATGTGTGAGGTTGCCTGGTGGCTAAGTGGTTAGCAATTCCGTCTAGCAGCACTGGGGTTGCTGGTTCAATTCCCCAACATGCTAATGCTTGTGTTGAAGTTTATATGTTCTCCCTGTGTGGGTTTCTCACCACAATCCAAAGACATGCTGGTATTTTATTTGTCTCCTGTCAAAATAGTCTCTAATGTAAAAAAGTTAGTTTTGGACTTTAGATTGGAAGCTCATTGGAGCCAGGGACTGATGTTAATGTTTGTTAGCACTAATCATGCCCAGGGACTTGGACATTTTAAATTGTAGGGTTTACACTGCACAGGAACATATGCTTAGAAAACTGATGCTTTGTTTATGTGCATGCAAATGGACTTGGATCTTTGGCCTGTAGTTGGAGATTTGATGCACATAGCCAAGGGCTAACACAGTTGCAAATAGTATTATGTGTTCCTGCCCATCAGGTGCAATCACTGTAGACATACACGAAGAGACAGATTGAAAGACACTGGTGGGCGTGTACTTCTTTTGGGTGTGTACTTCTATTGGGCGTGTACTTCTATTGGGCGTGTGTCAGTGTGCTAACAATACAACCTCTCTTATATAAAGGCCTGCAGTATCAGGGATCGTTTGGGCTGAGAAGGCCATTTTTTTTGCTGTTCTTTGTGGGGGGAGAAGGAATGATATTGTGCAGATTGACAAACCCCCCAACTAGTGTAATTTGCTGAAATTATTGTGTGTGTATTGTTCCTGTCTGACCATGCAAAATCGTTTGGGAGCATCTTCTGACCTTCTACTCTTGGATCTCATTGCTTAATCATGTACCCAGAAATGCAGATTCCAGCAGAACATGGTCACCAATGTATGTATATGTGGGGTGGGGTGGGGTGGGGTAGGGGTTGGTGTTTTGAATGTGTCTTTTTTAATATTATGTTGGAATGCTTTGTAAGAATAATGACTTAATTATGTTTCTATAATCTTGCAGATAAATATGTGATGGTGTTGCCCGTTATACACTAAAATTAAAGCTGTGTGCACTCTAAGGTTTTGACAAATTTTAGATTGTAAGCTCCTATGAGCAGGGCCCTTAAAATCCAATTGCTAAATGTAGTACCATGTATCCTGTCCAAATTTATTTGAAGCTAGTAAATGAATGTACATAATTTTTGTTTCTGCTGGCAAAATAAAAGTACATTTATTGAGCTTTGGTGTGTGTTTTTTTTTAATTTTTTTTTTTGGTAGTGGTAGTGGTGGTGTTGGTGGTTTTGGCAAAGTGCAATATCTTTTTTATATTTTATTTCTATATGCATTTGTGCACCAAAAACAAATCTCTTCACCCTGGTTCACATTGATGCTACTTTGAAATCGCGCTACTTCACGTAAGCTAGCGCAATTTTAGGTACTACTTGATAGACATCTGTGTGGCTTCATACACAAATGTCTATTGAAGTTGCACCTGAAATCGGCAAAAGTAGTGAAGGAACTACTTTGGCAAATCGGTGCGGTGCCACAAAATTGGGGTTGCATCGATTGGAACAGGGCCATTGCCACCAATAGTCATGCGATTTGATTTCTGAAATTGCATGACAAATCGCCCCAATGTAAACCTAGACTTCAGCACACCTGCAAGTAAATGACAAAGGTGGAATCTTTATATATAACAGCTGTGGAGAATTGCAGGTTATGAATTCAGTTGAGGATAGGAAGTGTTGTGGTTCACATTGGTGTGATTTGACATGTCAAATCGGTGGCAATTGCGCTGTTCTAATTAGTGCAATTTGTATTGATATCAGTGCAGAAACATGCACAGATGTCTCGGATGTCCCCCCCCTGCAGTCGGGACTGACATGTGGGAATGAAATCGTGTGAGTTCAGCTGAACGATTTTCTCCCGCTGTCAGTGTGAAGCAGGGCTCAAACTGGGCCTTTTGCCTTTGTAATAGACCTGCTGCTATGCCAGAGACACCATTTCTTATCAAACTCCCTTAAGTTTAACTTCAAATCTCATTAGTAAAAGTACAGATTTGCATATCTGCAAATAATCAAAAATAATAAATTCTAATCGTGATTGAGATAAAATATTCGCAGCTGCAATCAACAGAGCGTGGTTTCACCTCCTGACCCAGAAATGAATCATTTTAATCACCCGGAAGTTCCTGTGCTGGTCAGGATCTCCATCTAGGTGGACATCGCGAGGTCCCTCTTTAGCAAAGAGGAGGTGCTGCTGATTTGCCGGGTAAGTGTAGGATTTGTGCTTACTCAAGGTGGGGGTGGATTTGGTGTGGGTGGGCGGGCTTCATTGATTTGTTTGGCATCACCACACATTTGCTTCTGGCCCATGTGCACACATCACTACTTCCTGCATTTGTTCTGCTGATGTAAATCAGTAAGGACTATGCAAGTATAAATGAGAGCTACTTTCTATTAAAATATATATGACCTGATTCACAGTTGGGCGACTTTTCATGATTCTCAATGATAACCATTCATATCTGTGCTACTTTAAATCACACCAACTTCAAAGTAGCCCCTGTACTACTTTGGTGTGACTTTCAGGCTCCGTTTCCACTAGTGCGACTTGGGACTGCAAAGTCGATTGACATGTTATCATACCCCATGATTTCCAATGAGTATGGTTCATATCTGTGCGACTTCAAAGTAGTCCTTGCACTACTTTAGTCCCACTTTGATACGACTTGAGGTCCATAGACCTCAAGAATATACAGGCATTGCTCCAAGTCGCATCATAACCGCGGCAAAAAAATTGCGGCAAAATCATGCCAATTTAGGGTTGCAATAGTGGAAACAGAGCCTCATGTGATTTGAGGTACATAGGGCGCAATATTACACAGGCATTCCCAGAAGTTGGGGCCAAGTTGCAGCGGCAAAGTGGCAGCAAATTAGTGTGACTTTCAGGTCGCAGCAGTGTGAAAGAGATTCAAGGATATCTTTGAATTTGGCCCTATTGACACTTGTGCATCCTGAAAGTGGGGCAAATTCGTCCCTGCACTACCTTGGTTTGACTTTGATGCGATTTGAGGTACATACACCACAAGATTACACAGACATTGCTTCAAGTCATGGCAAAGCTGTGCAATTTTAAGGTCGCACAAGTGCAATTGGGGCTTTATTCAAAGGTGTTATAATTTAATCTCATTAGGTTACTTTCACACTTATGTGACTTTTCATGCAGCTTTGGACCTCAGAGTCGCATTAAAAGTTACCCCCCCATGAGTTCCATTCATATCTATGCAACTTCACCCATGTTCACATAGCTCTGAATTGACATGTCAAATTACAGGCCAAATCGGAGCCTATTGACGGCAATAGAACTGTCCAAATTGGTGCGACGCCACACAGATTCCCAAAAGTATTTCCTACACTACTTTGGGCGACTTCAGGAGGCTATTTCTTACCTCCCAACTTTTTGAGATGGGTATAAGGGACACCTATTAGCAAAAGTATGTAGGCATAGGACACACCCCCTAAAACACCTTCTTAAAGGAGAATTAAAAAAAAAAAAAGGATTAGTTAAACCCCCAAGTGCTTTTTTTTTAACAATAATATCCCTTTAGATTTGTTTATAAATTCACAAAGCCAAGCAATTTAGAAATTAGATGAAAGGTTTAGCACTGGAAAGCCCTTTTTGAAAGATAAAAATTGCATTTTATATAAAACTATACAGATCAGAACAAAATGAGGGACAAATGAGGAGGAAAGAGGGACAGAGGGACTTTGTTCCAAATAAGGGAAAGTTGAGACCTATGTGATTTCACTAGACATCTGTGCAGGAAAGTGCACTGATGTCTCTGAAATCGCTCACAAAGTCAGGCTGAGGCCCCTTTCACACTTGAGCGACTTTTCCTGTGACTTTGGTCATCAGAGTTGCATGACAAGTCATACCCCATGATTTTCAATGTGTACCATTTGTATCTGTGCAACTTCAAGTCACACCGACTTCAAAGTAGTCCCTGTACTACTTTGGTCCGACTTTGATACGAGTTGAGGTTCATAGACTTTAAGTTTACAGGCATCCCTGGAATCGCAGAAAAATTGCAGACGGAAATTTGTGCGCCTTTCCCTGCGACTCCTGCGTCCATAGACTTCAAGATTACACAGGCATTTCTTAAAGTCGCATCAAAATCACACAACTTTCAGGTCGCACAAGTGTGAAAGGGGCCTAAGTCACTGTGCTGAGTACTATTATACCTAGAATATAAAGTAGTTCCACCATCAAACACTCAGCGGCATATGCTGAAAAGAGGCGAATGCCTATTAGCCAATGCCACATCAGGATTAGCATGGTTGTTACTATAATTAAAGTGGCTGTAAACCCACTTAGACAACTTGCACCTACAGGTAAGCCTAGATTAAGGCTTACCTGTAGGTGCAAGAAATATCTCCTTAACCTCCACGGTTAAGGAGATATTTGCTTTTAAAACATCACAGATGACGTCACACGCATGCACACTAGCGGGCCGGCATCATTGCCGGTTTTCTAAATGGGATCTTGCTGGCCCCAGCGCGCATGCGCGTGACGTCATCGCCTCTCCGGCCAGTCACAGCGCCGGAGCGGCGATACACTGACGGCAGTGACGGGACATCGAGGCAAGATGGTGGCGGAGGGGAACGACGAGCAGTTCGGGGGCTTCGATCTCAGGTAAGTCATTCATAATGAGCTAGTATGCTATGCCTTTCTTTTGCAGGGTTTTAAAAAAAATAAAAAAATGGGTTTACTTCCTCTTTAATGCCTGAAATGCAAAACATTATTGTATAGAATTAAACATTAGTAAATGTATTTTCTCTGTAGGTATGTGCTCAGCTCTGTAGCATAGTGGTATTCCCTGCTGCCCTCAAAGGTTTAAGCCATGAATTCAAATCCTACTGACGGCAGCACCTCCTGAAAGTGTGCATTTTACTCAGCAGCATATTTCTCCCGTTGCTGTGTTCTTCCGCACAGTCGGTTACCCGCTAATAAAAAAAAGCCGCTCTTCTTCTGTGGCGGTCTTCCTCCTCTGTGTTGTCACACGCTATGTGGCGTCTCTTGCATAGCCATGGAGCGGGCTCTCCGGGTGACGTTATCAGATGGCCATAGAAGTCCGACACAGAAGAAGAGCAGCTTTTTTTCTTTATTAGCGGGTAACCGACCGCGCGGAAGAACACAGCAGCGCGAAAAGACGGCGGTGGCAGGAGAGACGGCTCAGGGAGAAGAAACATCACACACTAGTAGATGTTTTTGCTACGCTCAATAGGCTAGTGGTCAGCACTTCTACATTGAAAAACTCAGGCTTTGAAGCACTCATGGGTTCAAATCCCACAGAGAGATACTAAAAGATTGAATTGGTGAAAAAAAGGCAAATGCCAATTAGCCAAAGCAGCATATGCTGAAAATAGGTGAATGCCAATAAGCCAATACACTTTTATTCAATAATATTGTGGTGTGGAATTCCAAACATCACTCACTAGCTAACGGGCAGTTTACATTTCTTTGTTTGTTTATTTTATTTGCTTGTGCAAAAAATAAACATAGCTGTTGGATGGTAGGTTGGCTGGTATTTGATCTTGTACCATGAGAGCTGTGGAGACATCTGAGCAGACCACTAAGCCATTGTGCTAAGTACAAGACCTGCATAATAGTGTAGTATGATTAAAGAATGAACATAAATAATTACCGCTTTATAGCCACCTAAATGAAAAAAAAAAAAAAAACATGAAAAAAACAACATACAACAAATGGGTAACCTAAATGTTTAATACATGTAACTTTACAGAATAGCAGACATTACTGTGTAATAATCATTCATAACTGCATTTGTTAGCAAAAGAAGGAAAAAAACTACGAATACTAATTGCAATATACATCAATAGATGCACACGAGGTAGAGCACATCTCATATAAAAAAAATTCTTTCACATACATAGATCATGGTTACAGTGCAGTGCTATATAAAAACTTAGTGGAAATTGGCATGTACGCGGATTCGCTAAGTAGCGCTGATTCCATATTTACTAACACTTGTTTGCTGCTAATAGCGCACTTTTTCATTCGCAAATTCGCCCATTGAATTTTTAATTGGCTAAAATGGGAGCTATTATTTGCAATAGTGCTCAGTACTTCCTGGAGTTATAGTAAATCAGCCCCAATGGGTCAAAAAAGTATTTAGTCAGCCACCAATTGTGCAAGTTCTCCCACTTAAAAAGATGAGAGAGGCCTGTAATTGTCATCATAGGTATACCTCAACTATGAGAGACAAAATGTGGAAACAAATCCAGACAATCACATTGTCTGATTTGAAAATAATTTATTTGCAAATTGTGGTGGAAAATAAGTATTTGGTCAATATCAAAAGTTCATATCAATACTTTGTTATATATCCTTTGTTGACAATGACAGAGGTCAAACGTTTTCTGTAAGTCTTCACAAGGTTGTCACACACTGTTGCTGGTATGTTGGCCCATTCCTCCATGCAGATCTCCTCTAGAGCAGTGATGTTTTAGGGCTGTCGCTGAGCAACACAGACTTTCAACTCCCTCCAAAGGTTTTCTATGGGGTTGAGATCTGGAGACTGGCTAGGCCACTCCAGGACCTTGAAATGCTTCTTACGAAGCCACTCCTTCATTGTGTGTTTGGGATCATTGTCATGCTGAAAGACCCAGCCACGTTTCATCTTCAACGCCCTTGCTGATGGGAGGAGGTTTGCACTCAAAATCTCACGATACATGGCCCAATTCATTCTTTCATGTACACGGATCAGTCGCCCTGTTCCCTTTGCAGAGAAACAGCCCCAAAGCATGATGTTGCCACCCCCATGCTTCACAGTAGGTATGGTGTTCTTTGGTTGCAACTCAGCATTCTCTCTCCTCCAAACACGACAAATTGTGTTTCTACCAAACAGTTCTACTTTGGTTTCATCTGACCATATGATATTCTCCCAATCCTCTTCTGGATCATCCAAATGCTCTCTAGCAAACCTCAGATGGGCCCGGACATGTACTGGCTTAAGCAGGGGGACACGTCTGGCACTGCAGGATCTGAGTCCCTGGTGGCGTAGTTTGTTACTGATGGTAGCCTTTGTTACGTTGATCCCAGCTCTCTGCAGGTCATTCACTAGGTCCCACCGTGTGGTTCTGGGATTTGTGCTCACTGTTCTTGTGATCATTTTGACCCCATGGGGTGAGAACTTGCGTGGAGCCCCAGATCGAGGGAGATTATCAGTGGTCTTGTATTTCTTCCATTTTCTAATTATTGCTCCCACAGTTGATTTCTTCACACCAAGCTGCTTGCCTATTGCAGATTCAGTCTTCCCAGCTTGGTGCAGGTCTACAATTTTGTTTCTGGTGTCCTTCGACAGCTCTTTGGTCTTCACCATAGTGGAGTTTGGAGTGTGACTGTTTGAGGTTGTGGACATGTGTCTTTTATACTGATAACAAGTTCAAACAGGTGCCATTAATACAGGTAATGAGTGGAGGACAGAGGAGCCTCTTAAAAAAGAAGATACAGGTCTGTGAGAGACAGAAATCTTGCTTGTTTGTAGGTGATCAAATACTTATTTTTCCACCATAATTTGCAAATAAATTCTTTCCAAATCAGACAATGTGATTGTCTGGATTTGTTTCCACATTTTGTCTCTCATAGTTGAGGTATAGATGACAATTACAGGCCTCTCTCATCTTTTTAAGTGGGAGAACTTGCACAATTGGTGACTGACTAAATACTTTTTTGCCCCACTGTAGTGTATATATATATATATATATATATATATATATACAGTATATATATATATATATATATATATATATATATATTTATAATTTTTTTACTTTTGTAACACAATATTATTATTCAAATATGCCTAGCATTAAATTCCCCTACCTAAAGATGAAGTTTAATATGCTTATATTTTGTCTTTCCTATCCCCCCTGCTCACCAACATGCTAATAACATTTTTAACCACTTTAGCCCCGGAAGATTTGGCTGTTCATGACAGGCCATTTCGATACGGCACTGTGTTGCTTTAACTGACAATTGTGCAGTCGTGCTACGTTGCACCCAAACAAAATTGATGTCCCTTTCTCCCACAAATAGAGCTTTCTTTGTTGGTATATGATCACCTCTGTGGTTTTTATTTTTTGCACTTTAAACAAAAGAATAGCGTAAATTTTGAAAAAAAAACCACTATTTTGTACTTTTTGCTATAATAAATATCCCCATTTAAAAAAAAAAAAAGCATTTTTTTTCCTTAGTTTAGGCTGATCTGTATTCTTCTACATATTTTTGGTAATAAAAATCGCAATAAGCATATATTGATTGGTTTGCGCAAAAGTTATAGCGTCTACAAAATAGGGGAAAGATTTATGGCATTTTTATTATTATTTTTTTTACTAGTAATGGCGGTGATCAGCGTATTTTATCAGGACTGCGACATTATGGCGCACGCACTTTTACGTCAGCAGAATGGCACGAACAGCCAAATGGGCGTACAGGTACGTCCCTTTAAATTTGCCGCCATGTGGGCGCACGTACGTCCCTGCCGCGAGCTCCATGACCGTGCCACTGCCTGTCGCAAGCTCTGTGACCATGCCCGTGGGACCCTCGGACTCGATGTCCGCCAGTGTCCCCCGATCGTGTCACGGAGCTGCAGAACGGGGGGATGCCTCTCATCGGGAGCAGCAATCAGTGTCGTGTCACAGTAAGCCCGCCCCCCTACAGTTATAATCACTCCCTAGGACACGCGAAGAAAGAAGTTACCGCTCAGACGTGGCTGTTGATCTGCTCACTGGATCCGAAGCCGTGGGTGCAGGCAATTGCATATAACAATGCAGAAAAAAATCGCTAATTGCGGCCATTACTAGACTTGTGCACAACGGAAAAATTCGTTCCGTTTCGGTTCGTTTCTTTCCGGTCCTGTTGATTCGTAATCATTCGTAATTTTGCTAGACGGGATTTTTCTTGTTCGGACTCATTCGTATTTTTGCAAGCGACATTTTTCGTTGAATTTTTTGTTGCTTTATAATTCGTACTTTCGGTAGAGTACGTTGTTTTTCGTTGATTCTGGACACAACTCCTACTTTCGTAACTTTTTTTGGGTTCGTTGATTCGTAATTTTCCGTGTCTCTCTCACAACGACGCTGCCTATTATGCCTAATGTGCTTCGAATGGATTTGTACTTTTCTAAATACATAGCGGTTATTTGTAACGATTCGAAATCTTGTATTTTACTTTCGTTTTTTACATGCGGCTATAGGCTCCGCCCCTGTACACCATTTTGAGAGGGTTCAGCACGGTGAGGGAGAAGCAGAGAGCAGAGTGAGTGTTATTGTGCTTCGAATGGATTTGAAATCTCGTATTTTACTTTCGTTTTTTCATGCGGCTATAGCCTCCGCCCCTGTACACCATTTTGAGAGGGAGTTCAGCATGGTGAGGGAGAAGCAGAGAGCAGAGTGAGTGTTATTGTGCTTCGAATGGATTCGTACATTCGTAACTTTTTTCATAACGAATTATGCCGAAGACCTTCGGGCATTCGCTATTTTGCGGTATAATTTATTTCGGATTCGGTTTTATTCGTAATTGCTCTGTTCGGAAATTCGAATGCTTCCGAATGTCCGAAAGTTGCTAAATTCGGACGAATTTTGATTCGTTACGAAACAAATTGCACAAGCCTAGCCATTACTAATAAAAAAAAATAACAATAAAAATGCCATAAAACTATCCCCTATTTTGTAGACGCTATAACGTCTGCGCAAACCAATCAATAAACGCTTTTTGCGATTTTTTTTTTTACCAAAAATATGTAGAAGAATATGTATCGGCCTAAACTGAGGAAAAAATGTTTTTATATATATTTTTGGGGGATATTTATTATAGCAAAAAGTAAAAAATATTGAATTTTTTCCAAAATTGTCACTCTATTATTGTTTATAGCGCAAAAAATAAAAACCGCAGAGGCGATCAAATACCACCAAAAGAAAGCTCTATTTGTGGAAAAAAAGGACGTCAATTTTGTTTGGGAGCCACGTCGCACGACTGCGCAATTGTCAGTTAAAGCGACGCAGTGCCGAATCGCAAAAAGTGCCCCAGTTATTTGGCAGCCAAATGGTCTGGGGCTGAAGTGGTTAAACTATATAAATAAGCAATTATATTGCAAATGTAATTTTAAAACCACATATTACATAACGATACATATTCACAGGCATACATATTTTTGCACAATAATTATTTCACACCTTATATGTTTGAACTTTCTAAATTAACAGTATATTTAAAGAATAATTGATATGTGCATTTTTTTGCGTATTGTACGGTAATGTGTTTTTTAAGCTAATGTTTGAAATTTAATGTATTTTCTATAGTTATGTACAGGTGTTTAGCAATGGGCATTTTTTATTCTATAACATAACTGCCAAATATTAAAGATTGACAGATACGATGCACGCTTGCGCTTCAGTGGGGTTCACGCATGCGCAGTGCGGTGAGCCTGACCCAGTGACGTCACGCGTTGCAACGCCGGCGGCACCTGGCGTATTTCGTGTTGGGAATGTCATAAGCAGGCCCCTGCCAGCTGATGAGCATTGCAGATCATTTGCCCAAAGGGGGAAGTCTTGACCGACCATCAACCAGGTATGTATCCAGCCTTTATACTGGTTGCTTGCTGGCTTTTGAAACCGCAAGTGTGATGTCAACTACTGATACACTACATGCTTGTCCTGTACCTTTAGACCTGACTGTCTGGACCATTACTTGCTTTGGATGGACAGAGCAGGGACTATCTACAATTCACCTGGATACCATACAGTGTGATCGTTTATTTACCCCTGTTACATGAGAGATCTGCTCTCTCTCTGCTCTCTCCCCCCCCCCCCCCTGGTGCTGTAACACTACAATCACACTTAGTAGAAAACATACCTATGGTAGCACACTATTGCTTATCTACTACTTGGTGGCCTCATACTGTTTTATTGCCCCCTTCTTTCCTCTTTTTCACCCCCTTTTTCCTCCCATTCCTTACCTCCCTTCTTTCCCACCCACTCCCCCCTCCCCTTGCCCTCCCCTCTTCTCCCCTTTTTTTTTCTTCCTTTCCTTCCCCCTTCCCTCTTCTTCTTCCTTTCCTTCCCCCTCCCCCCATTCTTTCCCCACCCTTTTTTTCACCCATCTGTTCCTCTCTCCCCTTTCTCCCTTCCCCCTCTTCTTTTCTCCCCCTCCTCCTTTTTCCCTTCTTTTTCCCTCCTTCCCCCTTATTGTCATCCCCCTTTACTTTCTTTTTTTTTTTTATCTCTGTAACTATATATGGTTTTATATGTAATAAATAATTATTCTATTTTAAGCCTATTTTCGTTCATTGGTACAGAGATAGTCAATTCTCCCATGTGGGTGTATGAAGACAGCTTCAGCAACTGACTCTTCTTCCCTTTGAACACCTTCATTTAATAATGACTTACTTGTAAAAAAAAAAAGAAAAATAATCATATATTTAAAAAATAATCATGACCAAAAATATTGACGCCCCTGCAATTATGTCAGATAATGCACCGCTTTGCCAAGAAAAATGTTGCAATTACAAATGTTTAGCATTCTCATGTTTATTCCTTTTGTTAGTATCGGTATGATGCAAAAAAGTGGAAAAACAAAAAAATTATTGCCACTGTCTCAAACTTGTAACAAAATATTGCATTCCAAGCTTGTGATGCTCCTGTAATTTGTAAATAAACTCACCTGTATCAATTAACAGGTGTTGACAATATAAAAATATATAGAAAAATTTACTCAGCCTTTCTGTTGTGTGTCTTTATGTAACACACGGAGCATGGAGAAGAGAAAGAACAGCAAAGAATTGTCTGATGCCGCATACACACAATCGTTTTTAATGTCATTTTCAAAAACAAAGTTTTTCTCGGCGTGACTTTTCTTGCATACACACGTTCATTTAAAAAAAACGCTCAAGCAAAGCGCAGTGACGTACAACACGTACGATGGCACTATAAAGGGGAAGTTCCGTTCGTATGGCGCCACCCTTCATGTTAGTAAAGTTTGTTGAGCGACGATTCGCGCTTTTCAGCCTCGTGCTTTTCAGTCCGTTACAGCGTGACGAATGTGCTATCTCCATTACAAACGCTAGTTTTACCAGAAAGAGCGCTCCCGTCTCATACTTGATTCTGAGCATGCGCATTTTTTTTCCCCTCGTAAAAGCATACACACTACCGTTTTTCACATCGTTAAAAAAAACGACGTGAGAAACGACGTGAAAAAATAGAGCAGGCTCTCATTTTTTTAGGCCATTTTTCACGTCATTAAAAATGCTCTGGAGCCTACACACGATCGTTTTTAATGCCCAATTTAAAAAATTGCATTTTTAACGACGTGAAAAACGATCATGCGTACGCGGCATTAAAGATTTGGGAACAAAAATTGTGGGAAAGCATGGACAATCTTCAAGGGGACAAGTCCACCTCCAGAAATCTTAATGTTCCTGTGTCCACTGTGTGCAACATTGTCAAGAAGTTTTCAGCCCATGGCACTGTAGCTAATCTCCCTGGACGTGGACAATAAAGAATAAAATATCTAATATTGCAACAAAGGATTGTTTGAATGGTGGATAAAAAAACCTCAATCAGCTTCCAGACAAATTCAAGCTGACCTTCAGGCACGGGTTACAGCTGTGACAGCTTGCACTTTATGTCACCATCTGAATGAAAAGGGACGCTATGGTAAGAGACCCAAGAGGACCTCACTGCTGACACAGAAACATAAAAAAACAGATTGAAGTTGGCCAAAACTTACATGAGGGAGCCAAAATCCTTTTTGGAGAATGTGCTTTGGACAAACGAAACAAAATTACAGCTTTTTGGTAAAGCCCATCATTTTACTGTTTTCAGAAATAGAAACAAAGCCTTTAAAGAAAAGAATACAGTTCCTAAAGTCAAACACGGTGGAGGGTCACTGATGTTTTGGGGTTGCTTTCTCTTCTTTCCTCCAGACTGTACATATTAAGTTCCTGAAGTCATTCTCGATATGTTTTATCCACCAAACCTTTCACCATTTTTGTTACCCGTCTCTGAACTCGTTCTATCTTATCAATATCTTTCTGTAAGTGAGGTCTCCAGAACTGCTCCAGAACTGGACACAGTATTCTAAATGAGGCCTCACTAAAGATCTATATATGGGAATCAGGACCTCCTTCTTCCTGCTGGTGATACCTTTAGGGATGGATCCTAGAATTATATTTGCTTTTTCCACTGCCTGGTCACACTGTTTGCTCATTTTGCAATCATCTGAAATAAGCACCCCCAAATCTTTTTCTTTTGTAGTGCTGGCTAACACTGTATCCCCAATGTTGTAGTCTCTCAGGGGATTCTTTTTCCCTGTTTTTGCTGAAATCAAGATATGTCCACATCACCACTCTGGTCCAAAACATTGGTAAAAAAAATGTAATCAGATTAAGTCTGACATAATCTGCCCTCAGTAAAGCCATACTGCTTTGGGTCCAGCAAGCTATGTTATTTTATTTGATCAATGATCCTTCTTTTCGGGAGTGATTCCATTACCTTGACTACAGTTGCTGTTAAACTCACTGGTCTGTAATTAGCAGCTTCTACCTTGCTGTCCTTCTTGTAGATAGATATAATATTAGCTGTCCGCCAATCATGGGGAACTTCTCCTGTTAGAAGAGATTGATTAAAAAGATCCGTTAATGGTCAAACAACTATATCTGGAAGTTCTCTTCGAACTCTGGGATAAATTCCATCAGGGCCCATTGCTTTATTAACCACTTAAGGACCAGTGCACACACATACGTCGACAGAATGGCACAGACAGGCAAATGGGCATACAGGTATGTCCGTTTAAATTTGCTGCAGTTTGGTCACGCGAGCGCCGCCGGCACCCTGCGCTCGACCCTGCCGTGAGCTCCTTGCTCGCGGGACCCGCGTAGTCGATGTCCGCCAGTGTCCCGTGATCGTGTCCCGGAGCTGAAGAACGGGGAGATGTCAGTGTAAACACAACATCTCTCCGTTCTTCCTAGTGACATGTCACTGATCGTCTGTTCCCTCTCATCGTGAACAGCAATCAGTGATGTGTCACTCGTAGCCACGCCCCCTAACAGTTAGAATCACTCCCTAGGACACACTTAACACCTTCCTAGCCCCCTAGTGGTTAACCCCTTCACTGCTCGTGTCATTTTTACAGTAATCATTTTTATAGCACTGATCGCTGTATCAATAATAATGGTCCCAAAATGGCGTCAAAGGTGTCCGATGTGTCCGCCATAATGTCGCAGTCACGATAAAAATCGCTGATCGCCGCCATTACTAGTAAAAAAAATTTATAAATAAAAATGCCATAAAACTATCATGTAAAGAAAGAAAATACTGAGCTAATCTAAAATAGTGAATAAAAATAAAGCTGCTACATAAAATGTGATTAAAATAATAAACATGGAATGAAGATGTAGCGCTAAGTGAAGAAATGAAGCCCAATAATTTGGGCCTCCAATCAAACCAAAGTGATAAATAATATCAATATAATGAGTCCATACAGTGTCCATAGAAAATTTTCGTGTTGTGATGTGAAGAAAGAACATGTAGCACTGAAGGGTCATCACATAACTCTTGTAGAAAAAGAGAGGTAGAATACTCTTACCGGAACATTAGACCTGTGGTTTAGACAGGTCAAATAGGCATACGAAATCCCAGTGGCACTTCTCATCACTTAGTCTGGAAACTGGATCAGATGGGTCCCCAATGTAGACTGTCCGGTAGGCTCCCCGACTTGACAGCAGACTCTGGGTTTCACACCGATCCAGGTGGTCCTCCGATGGAACTGGAACCGCCACTCAGCAAGGAGACTCTTTACCACAGTGAATATTAGTAACCAGTGGCCAAAGGAAGCTATTACTTGACCAACCACCCATGTGAGGAGAAAAGAAGGGAAGGAATGCTCCAATGGTGCAGGTCAATGAGGGTTTATTCAACCAACATAAAAGTGATCACAAACAATAAAAACATTTAAAAAGGGGCAGTGAATGAGGTGGTGTACCAAGCCCTACGCGTTTCGAACAAATGTTCTTCAACAGGGGCATCAACCAACCTCTTCCACTGCAGAAATATATATAGTGAACAAATACAATCTAACAAGGTTCTCAACCAATCAGACAGATAATTGAACAAGGTTCTCAACCAATCAGACAGATAATTGATTACAACATATGATTGGGTAAACAGCTCACCAGATCCAAGGTGGGTAGTCTCCACCTCCAGGTCAACCTACCACGTTCGCTATACGGTTCGCACCTCCCAGGAAGCAAACCATGATAGGCCGAGCTGGAGACGGACCTAAGCGACTGCCAATAACCTTTGTTCAAAAAGCCCGCCATGAGAAAGTGGGTTGGAGACGACGTGCGGCGTTCAACGCCCACACCACATCTCAACGCCCACCCAAACATGCAATGCAGCAGTATACATAATAAATAATATGCAATATATAAAAACAAATATGTGTGGCTAAAACGCCACTTACATACACGGTACAACTCGCACTGTATATAATCCGGGACAAATAGTATCATGCAAACGATGAGTAGAAACAGGAAGTGTCATGTAACCAAAGCGAGGCTTGGAAAGCCTCGCTTCCTGTATGTAAAACACTCATCTGTCACTAAAAAGTCTGCCAAGCCTCTCTCTCACAAAGAGGCCTGGAGCGCATGGACACCACCAAGTAATATCAAACAGGCTAAAAAAGACCTTAAAGTAAGAGCACCATCTTGTGGTAAATAAAGAAAAGTGCTGGAATAAAATTATCTAAAAGTCTACCAGGTCAATGGATCAGTAAACAGTACATAAAATAACCTAAACACCAAAATAAACTACAAATATGGGGAGCACTTAAGACACCCTAGAGAAAATAAATAAAAAATGGACCAGAACCTAAAAGAGGGCGCACACAAAGCCAAATACAAGGAGATTTGCATACGCAAACATGGCGAAAAATCTTATTAATCCAAGGAAAGAAGGGAAGGGCACTCAAGCCTTATTGATGAATGAATTGATATCCCATTCAACATTCATTCCGTGGGGGGCATAGGTGCGAAGCTCATAGATCCAGTACGTTTCAAGTCGGGATACTCCCCGAATCCTAGATTCTCCCCTCCAATGTGAAACGTACTGATCTATGGCTAAAAACTGAGTGCCTGTGGGGTTTCGATCATGGTGTTCAAGATAGTGTCGCGGGACACTATGATTGGTTTTCCCATTTTTTATGTTGGCAATATGCTCATTCACCCTTATAGTGAAGGTTCGGATCGTACGTCCCACATATTGTTTTTTGCACGGGCATGTCAGCAAGTAAACAATGTATTGCGTGGCGCAAGTAGTGAAACACTTCATATGGTAAGTAGAGTTGAGCGGACACCTGGATGTTCGGGTTCGACGGGTTCGGCCGAACTTCGGAAAAAAGTACGGGTTCGGGACCGAACTTTAACCCGAACCCGGACCCGAACCCGAACCCCATTGAAGTCAATGGGGACCCGGACTTCTAAGGACTAAAAAGGCTCTAAAAAAGTAATGGAAAGGGCTAGAGGGCTGCAAATGGCAGCAAAATGTTGTTAAGAGCATGGCAAGTGCTCTGCAAACAAATGTGGATAGGGAAATAACTTAAAATAACATAAAAAAAATAAAAATATGGAGTAGGAGGTTGAGGTGGCGGTGGATGTGGCTGTGTAGGTGGAAGCGGCGGTGGAGGAGGACGAGGTAGCCAACACTGATTCAAAAATACAACAATGGCTGGGTAAGGCCGGTGATGTGTCGAATTCTGTCCCCCGTCAAATAGTGTCCACCCTGTACTGCGCTTGCTCAGTATGTAGGACAAGGGGATTTCTAAAATCTCCCAAGACGAACGGCGCCTGCGTGGTGAGTTCAGGTGAAGGCCACACCATCCGTGGTTCAAGCCGAGCCAAGTGAGGCCGTGCCCGAAGCGTGGCGATCGAACCGAGCCCGTGAGGGGCCCTGTTACTATGTGCTACCGTATGTCCACTTGGATGGTGGGGCTTGAACCTGCACTCACAGCGCAGGCGCCGTTCATCTTCAGAGATTTTGTGAATCTCCTTGTCCTCTGTACTGCGCAAGCGCTGCGCCTTCGCAGTATGGGCCGGACACAATCCGATGGCCGGACAGTTTTTGTCACAACACCGGTATACATGTCTATTCTGCACAAGGTACGGACAAGTCCTGTGGGATCCATGCCTGGTTCATTTTAATGAACGTGAGCTTGTCCACATTAGCTCTGGACAGGCGGCTGCGCTTGTCTGTGATAACGCCCCCTGCCGTGCTAAATACACGTTCAGATAATACACTGGCTGCAGGGCAGGCCAGCACCTCCAAGGCATAATGGGCAAGCTCAAGCCATGTGCCCAATTTGGAGACCCAGAAGTTAAAGGGGCAGACCCGTCATCCAGTACGTGTAGGCCTGTGGACACATACTGCTCAACCATGTTGGTGAAATGCTGCCTCCTGCTAAGACGTTCCATCTCAGCTGGTGATGCTGGTTGTTGTGGCGTGCTGACAAAGTTTTTCCACATTTCAGCCATGCTAACCCTGCCTTCTGAGGTGATGCCGGTGCCCCGGCTGCTTTGGCGACCTCTTCCTCCTCCTCTGCCTTCGCCTTGTGCTTCCACCGTACTCCCGCTGTCAGGTGGGAATGCCACCAGCAGCGCATCTACCAGCGTGCGCTTGTACTCGCGCATCTTACGATCCCGCTCCAGTGAGGGAATTAAGGACGGTACGTTGTCCTTGTAACGGGGATCCAGCAGGGTGGCCACCCAGTAATCAGCACCAGTTAAAATGTGGGCAACTCGGCGGTCATTGCGGAAACACTGCAGCATGTAATCGCTCATGTGTGCCAGGCTGCCCAGAGGCAAAGAAAAGCTGTCCTCTGTGGGAGGTGTATCGTCTGTGTACTCTGTATCCCCCCAGCCACGCACCAGTGATGGCCACGAGCTGGTCTGGGTGCCACCCTGCTGTGAAAATGGCTCCTCCTCCTCCTCCTCCTCCTTCTCCATCTCCTCCTCCACCTCGTCATCCTCCAGAACTGTGCCCTTTCTGCCGGACAATTGTGTACCTGGCGTTTGTTGGTGCAGGAACCCACCCTCGTAGCCACTTGTGAAAGACTGCCCTGAAAGCCTTTGAAATGATCCCGCTTCCTCCTCCTCCTCCTCATCCTCCTGTGCCACATCCTCTTCCATCATCGCCCGAAGCGTTTTTTCAAGGAGGCATAGAACTGGGATAGTAACGCTAAGAACGGCGTCATTGGCACTGGACATGTTGGTGGAGTACTCGAAACAGCGCAACAAGGCACACAGGTCTCGCATGGAGGCCCAGTTATTGGTGGTGAAGTGGTGCTGTTCCGCAGAGCGACTCACACGTGATTGCTGCAGCTGAAACTCCACTATCGCCTGCTGCTGCTCGCACAGTCTGGCCAGCATGTGCAAGGTGGAGTTCCACCTTGTGGGCACGTCACATATGAGGCGGTGAGCGGAAAGGCCGAAGTTACGCTGCAGCGCTGACAGGCGAGCAGCAGCAGGGTGAGAACGCCGAAAGTGCGTACACACAGCCCGCACTTTCTGCAGCAGCTCTGGCATATTGGGGTAATTTTTAAGGAACCTCTGGACCACCAAGTTCAGCACATGCGCCAGGCAAGGGATGTGCGTCAAACCGGCTAGGCCCAGAGCTGCTACGAGATTTTGCCCATTATCGCACACCACCAGGCCGGGCTTGAGGCTCACTGACAGCAACCACTCATTGGTCTGTTGTTCCATGTCCCTCCACAACTCCTGCGCGGTGTGGGGTTTTCCCCCCAAACAGGAAAGTTTTAGAACTGCCTGCTGTCGTTTACCCCTGGCTGTGCTGAAGTTGGTGGTGAAGGTGTTACGCTGACCGGATGAGGAGGCGGTAGAGGATGAGGAAGCGGAGTAGGAGGAGTTAGCAACAGGAGGCAAACTGAAGCGCCCTGCAATCCTCGGTGGTGGAAGGACATGCGCCAAACTGCTATCTGCCTCAGGCCCAGCCGCCACTGCATTTACCCAGTGTGCTGTTAGGGAGATATAACATCCCTGACCGTGCTTACTGGTCCACGCATCCGTAGTTAGGTGGACCTTGCCACAGATGGCGTTGCGCAGTGCACACCTGATTTTGTCCCCCACTTGGTTGTGCAGGGAAGGGATGGCTCGCCTGGAAAAATAGTGGCGGCTGGGCACGACGTACTGTGGGACAGCCAATGCCATCATGCTTTTAAAACTCTGCGTCTCCACCAGATGGAATGACAGCATTTTAAAGGCCAGGAGTTTTGAAATGCTGGCATTCAGGGCCAGGGATCGCGGGTGGCTAGGGGGGTACTTCCTCTTCCGCTCCAATGTTTGGGAGATAGTGTCACGATCAGGCGTTGGGCTTGAAGACCAATTGCAATAGCAGTGGCAGGACAGGCATACAGGCAGTCACTTCTGGTAGATGACACAGGCTCACCTGAGGTGCGGAGTCTAAGTACTAGCTGGTTTTCCCCAGAGCTCCGGGTGGTGGAGATGGATTTGGCTGCAAGCTAGTACCAGGTCGCAGTCCTCAAGTTTGCCCCACCAGGGTGTGAGCAAGCCGGGGTCCAATAGCGGATAACAGACAAGGATGAAACCGCAACGTCGTCAAAGAACAGGCCGAGGGTCAAACACGGGTAGTTGCAGATTGGGATCAGGCAGTAGAAAAGTCCAGGAACAAGCCAAAGGTCAATCACGAGTGGTTGTAGGTACAGATGGCAACAGGAAAACCAACAGCAAGGCACTGGCAGGGAAGGCACAATAACCTGGCAAAGAGGAAGTGCTGAGACAAGGCTTATATAGGAAGTTCATGGGAGGAGCAAGGAGTTCAAGGTTCATCGGTAATCAAGACTCAAGGCAGGGTTGTCCATTGGATCAGATAGGTTTGTCCAGCAGATCAGGCAGGGAGCTGTCCAGCATCCCAGATAGCTCAGTGGGAAGAGTAAATGCCAGACACAGACGAGGTCCCAGGTTCAAGCCCAGGTCCTGACAGTACTCTCCTCCTCTCAGGATGTCCTCTGGACGTCTTAGGGCTGGGTTTGTGAGGAAACCTCTGGTGGAATTCTCTTGTCAATCTAGGGGAGTGAACCTTATCCATCTTTGGGCATCTTTTTCTTTAGAAGTTTCTGCTGGGGAGATTCTCCTCACTTGCAAGGCTTTTTCAAACATCTCCAGCTCCTGCTTACGGATAAGGGTGCCATTCGAGGCATACATACAGTCAGGTGGTAGAACTTCTTTGGCAGGACAGGAATTTGTGATGGAGCCAGACTTTACGGAAGTGGTGACGGTATCAAGAACAGGTGTTTTCTTAGGATGTAGCGAAGGCGTCTCTGGAGCAGGAGGTGGTTCTTTGGCAGGACAGGGTGATGTTACTGCATTTACCACTGTGGAACGTGGGATGACTACTGGAACTGGTCTGTTGTCGGGAGGTTGCATAGTTGCCTCTAGGCCAGATGGTAGGAGTTTCACAGGGGTATTGGTTGCGGGTTCAAGAGGGGCACTGGTATCGTTGACCACCGTAGTCTGGGAACCTACTTGTGTCATTGAACATGGACAGGCCTTACGACAACCTTGGCAGTTCACAGGCCGAACAGCAGCGATAGCAGAATGAATCCCAGTAGTACCCACTTGAAGAACCTTTGGCCGAGGTGGACGAGTTGGGCAGAGAGAGATTAAGTGCCCTCTTTCTCCACAATAGAAACAAAGGCCACAGCCTCTCCTCCGCTCTCTTTCAGCTTTAGACAGCGTGGTCTGGATGACCCCGATCTCCATAGGTTCCACATCTTCCAGGGTAGGTGTGTGTATATCCACAGGAACGTCAAGGCTTTGTGGTGTTAGGGCTTCATGGCTTGGCACGTACTGGGGTGGCTTGAAGTCATACCTGTACAGGGTATTCCTCTCCCTGGGTCCTCGAAGGCCAGATGAGCTAGGAGCAGACTTGGGAACCCTGGTTTTCTTGGAAACTGTACAGTGAGAGTCCAGGGCTAACATAAAAGCTTCCCAGCTGTCCAAGACTGGACTCCTTTCCTGTAATACCTGGTGAGCCCATGTTTTGATGGGTCCAGTGAGCAGGTTGATAGTAGCGAGAACCTTTATATAATCTGTGGCATAGGTCCTAGGTATAAGAGCAAACAACAGCTTGCAATCCATCTTAAAGGATGAAAGAGATGCACGGCTACCGTCAAACCTCTCGGGCATCACAACAAATGGCTCAGGACAGGCTGGTTCCGGGCCTGGGCGTACTGTACCTTTCAGTAACAGAACTTCTTGCTGCAGGTCTGAGATTTGCTGTCTGACAGGAGTCAGAGCATCTGCTATAGCGGCCTTCATGTTTATGGCCAGGTTATTCTGTCACGATCAGGCGTCGGGCTTGAAGACCAATTGCAATAGCAGTGGCAGGACAGGCATACAGGCAGTCACTTCTGGTAGATGACACAGGCTCACCTGAGGTGCGGAGTCTAAGTACTAGCTGGTTTTCCCCAGAGCTCCGGGTGGTGGAGATGGATTTGGCTGCAAGCTAGTACCAGGTCGCAGTCCTCAAGTTTGCCCCACCAGGGTGTGAGCAAGCCGGGGTCCAATAGCGGATAACAGACAAGGATGAAACAGCAACGTCGTCAAAGAACAGGCCAAGGGTCAAACACGGGTAGTTGCAGATTGGGATCAGGCAGTAGAAAAGTCCAGGAACAAGCCAAAGGTCAATCACGAGTGGTTGTAGGTACAGATGGCAACAGGAAAACCAACAGCAAGGCACTGGCAGGGAAGGCACAATAACCTGGCAAAGAGGAAGTGCTGAGACAAGGCTTATATAGGAAGTTCATGGGAGGAGCAAGGAGTTCAAGGTTCATCGGTAATCAAGACTCAAGGCAGGGTTGTCCATTGGATCAGATAGGTTTGTCCAGCAGATCAGGCAAGGAGCTTTCCAGCATCCCAGATAGCTCAGTGGGAAGAGTAAATGCCAGACACCGACGAGGTCCCAGGTTCAAGCCCAGGTCCTGACAGATAGAGAGCTGAACGCTTCCATGGGACATTGTGGAGATGGTTGGTGACCCAGGTGGTAGTGTTGCTGGCAGATCCTCTGTTTGCGGGGTGGCAGGTGCCACTGTCACTACAGAGGTGGATGAAGAGGCCGAGACTGCAGCAGAAGAGGAAGCAGGAGGAGCCAGAGACCTTTCTTGGTTTTTGAGGTGTCTACTCCACTGCAGCTCGTGCTTTGCACTTAGATGCCTGGTCATGCAGGTTGTGCTCAGGTTGAGAACGTTTATGCCTCGCTTCAGCCTCTGATTGCACAGCCTGCAAACCACTCGTGTCTTGTCATCAGCACATTGTGTGAAGAACTGCCACGCTAGGGAACTCCTTGGACCTGGCTTTGGTGTGCTCGGTCCCTTGCTGCGTTGGGCAGTAGCAGACATACTGTCTAGCGGACGGACGCTCCGCTTTTGCACCCTGCTCCCTCTTCTACTGTGCTGGTGGCTCTGTGCGACCACCGCCTCTTCCTCCAAACTACACTGGTCACTTGCATAACGTTCATTCCATGTGGGGTCGAGGACCTCATCGTCCTCCACATCATCTTCCACCTAGTCTTCACCCCTGCCCTCCTTGTCTGTCTGCACAATTGCGAAAGCAGCAGCAGTTGGCACCTGTGTT
Organism: Rana muscosa; assembly: GCA_029206835.1. Lineage (NCBI taxonomy): Eukaryota > Metazoa > Chordata > Amphibia > Anura > Ranidae > Rana > Rana muscosa. Next base: position 1,175,211,187 of record CM055122.1, read on the forward strand.
TCGTCATCATCCGAGACGTACTGCGATGGTCCTCCCATGTACTCATCATGAAACATAAGTGGTTGGGCATCGGTGCACTCAATCTCTTCCACTTCTGGGGCAGAGCTAGGTGGATGGCCCTGGGAAACCCTGCTAACAGAGTCATCGAAAAGCAGAAGAGACTGCTGCATGTTTTGGGGCTCAGACTGCTTGGCTGATTTGCAAGGGGGTGAGGTGAAAGACTGATGGACATGGGTTTCAGGTGCCAACTCTGTTCTTTCATCAGAAGAGTGGGTGGGAGACAATGTGAAGGAACCCGAGGCACTGTCAGCAACCCAATCTACTATCGCCTGTACTTGTCCTGGCCTAAACATTCGTACAGCCTCATTAGGCGCGACAAAATACCGCCGCAGGCTCGGTCGCCTACTCGCACCTGAGGAAGGTGTTTCACTTGTGCGTGTATCTGGCACAGATCCACCACGTCCTCTCCCTGCAACAGGAGCTCCACCAGCAGCACCACGACCGGGGCCACCACGTCCCTTTGACCTTCTCCTCATATTTTCCAAATTTAGGATCTTGCCCTAAATGGGTGTTTTTGGAAGAGCAGAACACACCCACAGTACGTAACCGCTGAATCGCACAGCTACAGAACTGCAGAAAATGCTATTCAAAAAAAATGTTGTTTTTTTAGTAAAGCACAGTAGGAGAAAACTATATAGAAATTGTTTATTTCACACACCTCCAAATATGTATAACACACTGCAAACAATTTTTTGTGCCCCTAAACGGCGTTTTTTGGAAGAGCAGAACACACCCACAGTACGTAATCGCTGAATCGCACAGCTACAGAACTGCAGAAAATGCTATTCAAAAAAAATTTAGTTTTTTTAGTATAGCACAGTAGGAGAAAACTATATAGAAATTGTTTATTTCACTCACCTCCAAATATGTATAACACCCTGCAAACTATTTTTGTGCCCCTAAACGGCGTTTTTTGGAAGAGCAGAACACACCCACAGTACGTAATCGCTGAATCGCACAGCTACAGAACTGCAGAAAATGCTATTCAAAAAAAATGTTGTTTTTTTAGTATAGCACAGTAGGAGAAAACTATATAGAAATTGTTTTTTTCACACACCTCCAAATATGTATAACACACTGCAAACTATTTTTTGTGCCCCTAAACTGCGTTTTTTGGAAGAGCAGAACACACCCACAGTATGTAACCGCTGAATCGCACAGCTACAGAACTGCAGAAAATGCTATTCAAAAAAAATGTTGTTTTTTTAGTATAGCACAGTAGGAGAAAACTATATAGAAATTGTTTATTTCACTCACCTCCAAATATGTATAACACCCTGCAAACTATTTTTTGTGCCCCTAAACGGCGTTTTTTGGAAGAGCAGAACACACCCACAGTACGTAATCGCTGAATCGCACAGCTACAGAACTGCAGAAAATGCTATTCAAAAAAAATGTTGTTTTTTTAGTATAGCACAGTAGGAGAAAACTATATAGAAATTGTTTATTTCACTCACCTCCAAATATGTATAACACCCTGCAAACTATTTTTTGTGCCCCTAAACGGCGTTTTTTGGAAGAGCAGAACACACCCACAGTATGTAACCGCTGAATCGCACAGCTACAGAACTGCAGAAAATGCTATTCAAAAAAAATGTTGTTTTTTTAGTATAGCACAGTAGGAGAAAACTATATAGAAATTGTTTTTTTCACACACCTCCAAATATGTATAACACACTGCAAACTATTTTTTGTGCCCCTAAACTGCGTTTTTTGGAAGAGCAGAACACACCCACAGTATGTAACCGCTGAATCGCACAGCTACAGAACTGCAGAAAATGCTATTCAAAAAAAATGTTGTTTTTTTAGTATAGCACAGTAGGAGAAAACTATATAGAAATTGTTTATTTCACTCACCTCCAAATATGTATAACACCCTGCAAACTATTTTTTGTGCCCCTAAACGGCGTTTTTTGGAAGAGCAGAACACACCCACAGTACGTAATCGCTGAATCGCACAGCTACAGAACTGCAGAAAATGCTATTCAAAAAAAATGTTGTTTTTTTAGTATAGCACAGTAGGAGAAAACTATATAGAAATTGTTTTTTTCACACACCTCCAAATATGTATAACACACTGCAAACTATTTTTTGTGCCCCTAAACGGCGTTTTTGGAAGAGCAGAACACACCCACAGTACGTAACCGCTGAATCGCACAGCTACAGAACTGCAGAAAATGCTATTCAAAAAAAATGTTGTTTTTTTAGTATAGCACAGTAGGAGAAAACTATATAGAAATTGTTTTTTTCACACACCTCCAAATATGTATAACACACTGCAAACTATTTTTTGTGCCCCTAAACTGCGTTTTTTGGAAGAGCAGAACACACCCACAGTATGTAACCGCTGAATCGCACAGCTACAGAACTGCAGAAAATGCTATTCAAAAAAAATGTTGTTTTTTTAGTATAGCACAGTAGGAGAAAACTATATAGAAATTGTTTATTTCACTCACCTCCAAATATGTATAACACCCTGCAAACTATTTTTTGTGCCCCTAAACGGCGTTTTTTGGAAGAGCAGAACACACCCACAGTACGTAATCGCTGAATCGCACAGCTACAGAACTGCAGAAAATGCTATTCAAAAAAAATGTTGTTTTTTTAGTATAGCACAGTAGGAGAAAACTATATAGAAATTGTTTTTTTCACACACCTCCAAATATGTATAACACACTGCAAACTATTTTTTGTGCCCCTAAACGGCGTTTTTGGAAGAGCAGAACACACCCACAGTACGTAACCGCTGAATCGCACAGCTACAGAACTGCAGAAAATGCTATTCAAAAAAAATGTTGTTTTTTTAGTATAGCACAGTAGGAGAAAACTATATAGAAATTGTTTATTTCACACACCTCCAAATATGTATAACACACTGCAAACTATTTTTTGTGCCCCTAAACTGCGTTTTTTGGAAGAGCAGAACACACCCACAGTATGTAACCGCTGAATCGCACAGCTACAGAACTGCAGAAAATGCTATTCAAAAAAAATGTTGTTTTTTTAGTATAGCACAGTAGGAGAAAACTATATAGAAATTGTTTATTTCACACACCTCCAAATATGTATAACACACTGCAAACTATTTTTTGTGCCCCTGAATGGCTCTTTTTGCAAGCGTACATTAAAGTGCAAATTTTTTATTTTTTTTTGCCCTAAACGGGTCTTTTTTTGCGCGAGCAAAATAAAATGCTTTTTTTTTTGCCCTATGGGTCTTTTGGAAAAGAGCACAATAAAGTGCCTTTTTTTTCCCCTAAAAGTTAGATTTTCTCTGACACTGGGCTCATGGCAGTGTAAAAAGACTGCACTACAACACAAATAGGTAAACCTATGCAGATCGCTGATTTTAATCTCTGAATCTGGACTCCTATATAATATTCTCTCTCCCTGAAAGCACCAACACAGGAACCTGGCCCTACACTACACTATCTCTCTATCTTTTCCCTCAGATTGTAGAATCAGGACTACCTCATCTATTTTTCTATCTCTCCCTAAAAGAGGCAGCAGCAGACTAGATCCTCTCCCTATCTATTCTGAAGCAGAGTGACATGTGTGCTGTGTGCCTCTAGCTTATATAGAAGCTGGGTCACATGTTGCACTGACCAATCACAGCCATGCCATTAGTAGGCATGGCTATGATGGCCTCTAAGGGCACACCAGCTAATCAAAAGGTGATTGGCTGGCCCCTGAAGCATTTCTAAATGCGTAATTAGATTGCCAAACCCGAACCCGAACCCGGATATTTGCGCAAAGTCCGGGTTCGGGTTCGGGAAAAAGCTAAAGTTCGGTACGGATCCGAACTTTACAGTTCGGGTTCGCTCAACACTAATGGTAAGTCTTAAGTGTAGCCGTAGACTGGAAGGTCTCACTCTTGCGTCTCCCACTAATGTTATGTGCGCAAACATTGCACTTGCGACACGGAAAATAGCCCTTGCAATTTTGAAAAAAAGAGATACGTTTAGGAGGGTCTATAACATTTGGTGCGATGTCACCCTGGACAGACCGGGCACCTCTAAAGATCACCCCTGCCCGTTCAGGTAGCACCGCACCTAAAAGTGCATCGCTTCTAAGGACATTCCAGTGTTTCTTCAGTATTTCTTTTACCTGGCGAGACTGCACAGAGTAAGTAGTGAAGAAAGACCACTTAAACTTCTCATTGGTAGCTTTGGGGGGGCCAACCACAAGTAGGGAGTCCCGATCGATCCGCTGGATCCGATCGATCTCCTCATCGAGATCTCCGGGTGAATAGCCTTTATCAATAAAACGGCCCCTCAGGACAGCTGCTTGTAAAACAAAATCACTGACTTTAGAGCAGTTCCTCCGCAACCGGAGGAACTGGCTCTTTGGCACTGACTTAAGCTATTGTGAATGATGACAGCTGTCTTGAGGGATGTAACCGTTAACGATCGGTAGGCTTGAAAAACGTAGAGAATTCCAACCGGTTGTCAACCACTTTGATTTCCAAATCCAAAAAATGGACTGATGTAGAACTAGCTTCATGGCTCAGCCTAATACCACATTCGTTGGCGTTAAGCGAGACCATAAAATCATCTAGAGATGCTTGGCTCCCATTCCATAGGAGGAGGATGTCATCTATATAACGAACCCAGAGAACCAATTCTGGTCTCCTATGGGCATAGATGACATCCTCCTCCCTCTTGGCCATGAATAAATTGGCCAGGCTGGGGGCAAATTTTGCCCCCATCGCAACACCCTTGGTTTGTAGGTAGAAACTGTTCTGAAACCAAAAGTAATTGTGGGTAGTAGCGAATCTCAGAAGTTGCATGATGAAATTACGCTGCACATTGGGTATGCTAACACTCTGAGACAGGTAATATTCAACAGCCTCGAATCCCAAATCATGGGGTATACATGTGTAGAGGGCAGCCACATCCGCAGTGGCCAGAATCATGCCATTCCGGAAGTCCACTGTTTGTAGCAACCTGATGGTATCACCTGTGTCCTTCAAAAAGGAAGGCATGACCCTGACCAAAGGCTGAAGATGAAAATCAATATAGTTTCCTATTCTAGCAGTAATCGAGTCTATCCCGCTAACTATAGGATGACCAGGGGGATTCACTGGGTCCTTATGAACCTTAGGCAGGTAATAGATAGCGGGAATCCTCGGTGCTACCGGAATCAGAAAACTTTTTTCCTTCTTGTCCAAAATGGACAACGCAAAACCCTCATCCACTAGTTCCACAAGAGCTTTCTTATATTTCAAGGTTGGGTCTGATGGAATGACCTTATAGGTATCTGTATCACCAAGAATCTTATTCATTTCCCTGATATACATACTCTTATCAAGCACGACAATGGCACCCCCTTTGTCTGCTGGACGGATGATTAAATCCTTTTGTTCACATAATTGTTTCAAACCTAATTTAATCTTAGGATTTGTGTGCGTCCTCTTAGGTGGTAACTTCTCCAAGTCCTGGAGCACTAGGTTGCGAAAAACGTTAATCGCAGGTGCTACAAAACCAGGAGGATTGAATAGGGAAGGATTTGACAACCCAGTGTGTACATTTGTGTCCATGGGGGTGGGAACAGCAATGGAGGCATTGGATGGGTTCAAGAAGTGTCTCTGTATATTGAGCTTACGAACAAACTTATGGACATCAATAAAGGTAGAGAACCTATTCATGTTCCGTGGAGGAACATATTTAAGTCCCTTGTCTAAGACCAGGTTCTCTTCGTCCATTAGGTTTGTTAAGCTCAAATTAAAGACACCCAAGCCTATCTTGTTCTGGGCCTTTTTGCTCTGGACCCTCCAACCCCCTCTGACACCTCTTTTCCTTCTGGGCTTCCAAGGTAGTCTGGAACCGCCCTGTGAAAACCCGAATGATGGGATGGGCCGGAGGGGTATTGGTTATAGTTGTATGGGGACCTGGACAACAGATCAATGTCTCTGTCTCGGTCATTATAGGAATCATAGTACTCCTCCCTCGTATAATCATCATAGAAGGGAAGAGGCCTATTGTAGGGGCGAGAAGGGGTCCGGAATTGACCATCATGTCCACCACGCCTTGGGGCTTCATGGTAATCACGCCAATTCGCCCCTGGTCTCCTTGGACTCTCATAATGATAAGAGTCCCTGGGACGCCCATAGTTAGATGGAAAAGAGTCTCTAGACTGACCCCTTTGAGGACCTTTCCCTCTACTCCTAGGGCCCCTCCCCCTGGGTTGGGAAGGATAAGCCACCTGAGTATTGGGAACTCGTGTTTTGGGTCTGGAGTCTAGAGTTTTGTTAGAGGGGCCTGTCCCAAGGGGTTTGGGATTAGGGGGTGGCCGTACTGAGGTGTTCTGAGCCACAGGTTCGAAGGTTAATGTTCGATCCAAATTCCGGCCATCAGATTGAGTCACCTCCATCTCTAGATTCTCACTGGCCGAGGCCAGAGATGCTTGAATCTTTTTTTGCCACCCAAAAACAAGATTAGACCTGTAATCTATAATGTCTCTATTATATTTATTTTGCTTCTTGAGTCTCTGTTCCTTTTCCTCCTTTTCTAGGTGGCTTTTTAGAGTGGTTGAAAGAGAGATGTACTCTAAAGAGGTTTTATGTGGAGTAAATTTTTCTTTAAGCTCTCTTATCTCCCTGTCGATAGATATCAATCTTGACTTCTTTTTATCTATCAAAAAAATCTAAAGTTTGGTCCCGGCATCGTTAAAATACCGAAACCAAGAATCTATATCAGACTCTCCTTGTTGAGGAAACACATCCCAGCGGAGACCCCTAGGAACTATATTTTCTTTCACATACTGTTCCAGAAAGGCCGTATCCCACTGGAGGTGTAACTCTGTGGTCATCAGATTTTTAAGTCTGAGAAAAAAACCACTGAGTTCGGTGTCAGATCCGGTGGTAGTGAAAACACCATCAGTGTTAAAAGACCTGGATGTTCTATATTCAAACACATCCATGGTAAAGTGTCGTACAAAAATATACGTGAAAACAGCTGCAATATAAAATAGTCAAAAACGTGCATATAAAGAAAGAAACTTCTGCGCTAATCTAAAATAGTGAATAAAAATAAAGTTGCTACATAAAATGTGACTAAAATTAATAAACATGGAATGAAGATGTAGTGCTAAGTGAAGAAATGAAGCCCAATAATTTGGGCCTCCAATCAAACCAAAGTGATAAATAATATCAATACAATGAGTCCATACAGTGTCCATAGAAAATTTTCGTGTTGTGAAGAAAGAACATGTAGCACTGAAGGGTCATCACATAACTCTTGTAGAAAAAGAGAGGTAGAATACTCTTACCGGAACATTAGACCTGTGGTTTAGGCAGGTCAAATAGGCATACAAAATCCCAGTGGCACTTCTCATCAGTTAGTCTGGAAACTGACACAATGGCTTAAGTCAGTGCCAAAGAGCCAGTTCCTCCGGTTGCGGAGGAACTGCTCTAAAGTCAATGATTTTGTTTTACAAGCAGCTGTCCTGAGGGGCCGTTTTATCGATAAAGGCTATTCACCCGGAGATCTCGATGAGGAGATCGATCGGATCCAGCGGATCGATCGGGACTCCCTACTTGTGGTTGGTCCCCCCAAAGCTACCAATGAGAAGTTTAAGTGGTCTTTCTTCACTACTTACTCTGTGCAGTCTCGCCAGGTAAAAGAAATACTGAAGAAACACTGGAATGTCCTTAGAAGCGATGCACTTTTGGGTGCGGTGCTACCTGAATGGGCAGGGGTGATCTTTAGAGGTGCCCGGTCTGTCCACGGTGACATCGCACCAAATGTTATAGACCCTCCTAAACGTATCTCTTTTTTTCAAAATTGTAAGGGCTATTTTCCGTGTCGCAAGTGCAATGTTTGCGCACATAACATTAGTGGGAGATGCAAGAGTGAGACCTTCCAGTCTACGGCTACACTTAAGACTTACCATATGAAGTGTTTCACTACTTGCGCCACGCAATACATTGTTTACTTGCTGACATGCCCGTGCAAAAAACAATATGTGGGACGTACGATCTGAACCTTCACTATAAGGGTGAATGAGCATATTGCCAACATAAAAAATGGGAAAACCAATCATAGTGTCCCGCGACACTATCTTGAACACCATGATCGAGACCCCACAGGCACTCAGTTTTTAGCCATAGATCAGTACGTTTCACATTGGAGGGGAGAATCTAGGATTCGGGGAGTATCCCGACTTGAAACGTACTGGATCTATGAGCTTCGCACCTATGCCCCCCACGGAATGAATGTTGAATGGGATATCAATTCATTCATCAATAATAAGATTTTTCGCTATGTGTGCGTATACGAATCTCCTTGTATTTGGCTTTGTGTGCGCCCTCTTTTAGGTTCTGGTCCATTTTTTATTTATTTTCTCTAGGGTGTCTTAAGTGCTCCCCATATTTGTAGTTTATTTTGGTGTTTAGGTTATTTTATGTACTGTCTACTGATCCATTGACCTGGTAGACTTTTAGATAATTTTATTCCAGCACTTTTCTTTATTTACCACAAGATGGTGCTGTTACTTTAAGGTCTTTTTAGCCTGTTTGATATTACTTGGTGGTGTCCATGCGCTCCAGGCCTCTTTGTGAGAGAGAGGCTTGGCAGACTTTTTAGTGACAGATGAGTGTTTATATACAGGAAGCGAGGCTTTCCAAGCCTCGCTTTGGTTACATGACACTTCCTGTTTCTACTCATCGTAGAGTGTCCATGCGCTCCAAGCCTCTTTGTGAGAGAGAGGCTTGGTAGACTTTTTAGTGACAGATGAGTGTTTTACATACAGGAAGCAAGGCTTTCCAAGCCTCGCTTTGGTTACATGACACTTCCTGTTTCTACTCATCGTTTGCATGATACTATTTGTCCCGGATTGGATACAGTGCGAGTTGTACCGTGTATGTAAGTGGCATTTTAGCCACACATATTTGTTTTTATATATTGCATATTATTTATTATGTATACTGCTGCATTGCATGTTTGGGTGGGCGTCGAGATGTGGTGTGGGCGTTGAACGCCGCACGTCGTCTCCAACCCACTTTCTCATGGCGGGCTTTTTGAACAAAGGTTATTGGCAGTCGCTTGGGTCCATCTCCAGCTCGGCCTATCATGGTTTGCTTCCTGGGAGGTGCGAACCGTATAGCGAACGTGGTAGGTTGACCTGGAGGTGGAGACTACCCACCTTGGATCTGGTGAGCTGTTTACCCAATCATATGTTGTAATCAATTATCTATCTGATTGGTTGAGAACCTTGTTAGATTGTATTTGTTCACTATATATATTTCTGCAGTGGAAGAGGTTGGTTGATGCCCCTGTTGAAGAACATTTGTTCGAAACGCATAGGGCTTGGTACACTACCTCATTCACTGCCCCTTTTTAAACGTTTTTATTGTTTGTGATCACTTTTATGTTGGTTGAATAAACCCTCATTGACCTGCACCATTGGAGCATTCCTTCCCTTCTTTTCTCCTCACATGGGTGGTTGGTCAAGTAATAGCTTCCTTTGGCCACTGGTTACTAATATTCACTGTGGTAAAGAGTCTCCTTGCTGAGTGGCGGTTCCAGTTCCATCGGAGGACCACTTGGATCGGTGTGAAACCCAGAGTCTGCTGTCAAGTCGGGGAGCCTACCGGACAGTCTACATTGGGGACCCATCTGATCCAGTTTCCAGACTAACTGATGAGAAGTACCACTGGGATTTCGTATGCCTATTTGACCTGCCTAAACCACAGGTCTAATGTTCCGGTAAGAGTATTCTACCTCTCTTTTTCTACAAGAGTTATGTGATGACCCTTCAGTGCTACATGTTCTTTCTTCACAACACAAAAATTTTCTATGGACACTGTATGGACTCATTATATTGATATTATTTATCACTTTGGTTTGATTGGAGGCCCAAATTATTGGGCTTCATTTCTTCACTTAGCGCTACATCTTCATTCTATAAAACTATCCCCTATTTTGTAGACGCTATAACTTTTGCGCAAAGCAATCACTAAATGCTTATTGCGATTTATTTTTTTAACAAAAATATGTAGAAGAATACGTCTTGGCCTAAACTGAGGGAAAAAAAATGTTTTTTTTATATATATATATTTTTTAAATTGTCACTCTACTTTTGTTTATAGCGCAAAAAATAAAAACCGCAGAGGTGATTAAATACCACCAAAAGAAAGATCTATTTGTGGGAAAAAAAAGTATGCCAATTTTGTTTGGGAGCCACGTCGCACAACCACGCAATTGTCAGTTAAACCGACACAGTGCCGAATCGCAAAAAGTGCTCTGGTCTTTGACCAGCCAAATGGTCCGGGGCTTAAGTGGTTAAGCTTTAACTACTTCAGGCCCAGAGGCCGTCATATGACATCCTCGGCTTTACGGGGGTATATCTGAATGATGCCTGCAGCTACAGGCATCATTCAGATATTGCCGGTTTCAGCCGGCGATTCCCTGCACCACGAAAATGATCATAGCGGCTGTTCTGCCGCTTGATCATTCTTACGGGCAGCGGAAGGGGACGTCCCCCCCTCTCGCCGCCCTCTGGTGCTTCTACTGACTCACCTGTGCGATCGGTGAGTAGGTGACAGGATCCGCCGGCCCCGCATGTTGATCACAGAGATTTCTGGTGGACCAGATGGTCGCCGGAGTCTCTATGATAGTTGGAGGCCGGGCGCGATGTTATGACGTCACGCCCGGCCTCTGCATTCAAAAAAACGGCGCAGCTTCGGCTTTGAAGCGGTGATCGTTTTTTTTTTTCGTTTTTTTTTAGGCTTCCCAGCCTAGTGGTGAGATGTGGGGTCTTATTGACCCCATATCTCACTGTAAAGAGGACCTGTCATGTCATATTCCTATTACAAGGGATGTGTACATTCCTTGTAATAGGAATAAAAGTGATCATTTTTATTTTTTTAAAGTGTCAAAATAAAAAAAAATAAGTAAAATTAACAATTAAAAAAAACAGTACCTCTGTCCCGTGTGCTCGCATGCAGAAGCGAACACATACGTAAGTCCCGCCCACATATAAAAACGGTGTTCAAACCACACATGTGAGGTGTCGCTGCGAACATTAGAGCGAGAGCAATAATTCTAGCCCTAGACCTCCTCTGTAACTCAAAATATGTAACCAGTAAAAAAATTCAAAGCGTCGCCTATGGGGATTTTTAAGTACCGAAGTGTGGCGCCATTCCACGAGCGTGTGCAAATTTGAAGCGTGACATGTTAGGTATCTATTTACCCGGCGTAACTTTATCTTTCACATTATGCAAAAAAATTGGGCTAACTTTACTGTTTTTTTGTTTTCTTTTAAAGCATGAAACTGTTTTTTTCCCCAAAAAAACACGTTTTAAAAATTGCTGCGCAAATATCGTGTGAGATAAAAAGTTGCAATGACCGCCATTGTATTTTCTAGGGTCTTTGCTAAAAAAACATATATAGTGTTTGGGGGTTCTAAGTAATTTTCTAGCTAAAAAAATATGATTTTTACATGTAGGAGCGAAGTGTCAGAATTGGCCCAGGCCTGAAGTGGTTAACCAAGCCAGTTCCTCTGCTACCTCTGTCTCCAGAAATCCTAGAAATTACTAGAATCAATATGATTTCCCACTTGTTATCATTAGTGCAATTTATTTCTGAGAAAACTGAACAGAAGTAATTAGACATGTGCACTGCCGAAAAATGTGTTTGTTTTCGTTTCCGTTTCATGTGTTTTTTGTTCTCGAAAAATCGGAAATTCGAAAATTCGTAATTTGAAAATTAAAAAATTCGGAATTTGAAAATTAAAAAAATTGGAATTTGAAAATTAAAAAATTCGGAATTTGAAAATTAAAAAATTCGAAAATGTGAAAATCCAAAAATAAGAAATATTAACTAACTAACTAACTTAATAATAACTAACTATTAAATTATAGCTATTGGAATTTCCTTTCAAATTTGGCTGTTAGTGAACATAACGAATACAAATGTATCTAATTTATCTAACCTATTTAAGTTCCGAATTATCTGAAATAATGAATGCTGCATCTAAACTGTAACGGAACAAAATAAAAAAATAAAAATAATATGTTATTATTATAATTATTGTTATTTATTATTATTCATTTGTTACGTTCTATTCGCTTAGATACGGCATTCGTTATTACGGATAATTTGTAACTTTGGATAAATTACAAAGGAAATTCCAATACCTATAATTTAATGGTTAGTAATAGTTAAGTTATTATTAGTTAGTTATTATTTCAGATTTTTGCATTTTTGGGTTTTTGAATTTTTGGGATTTTGTTATTTTACGATTTTCGTTCTTTTGAATTTTCGGATTTTCATTCTTATTTTTGGATTTCCGAATGTTCGGATTTTCGAATTTCATATTTCCGAATTTCCGAATTTTCGAATCTTAAATTTCTGAATTTCCTAAATTTCCGAGTATCTGAAATGTAGAATTTTAAAATTTGCGGAAAAATTTGGAAATTTGAAAATTCGGATATTAACGAATTTGTCTAAATTTGTTCAAAAACTATTTCAGAACCAAACGAATTTCACATGTCTAGAAGTATTGTTTAAATGGTTTGCTACATCTTGGTTTCTCTCAACATATGTATTGTGCCCAGTTTTCATTTTAGTAATCCCATTGTATTTTTTTCCTTCTATCAGTAATGTACCTAGAAAAGGTTTTACCTCCTTTCTTAATAGACTTAGCAATTTCCTCCTCTTTCTGTGCTTGGCAGCACTGATAATGTGTTTGGCCTCCCTTTGTCTATTTTTATACTCCTCTCTGTCAGCTACACCTCCAGTTGCCTTGAATCTTCTATATGCTAATTTTTTCTCCTTTACTATCCTACTTAACTCTTTAGTGTACAAAATTGTTTTTTTCTTCCATTTATTCCTACTAACTTGCCTGACATATAATCTAGTTGCCTCCAGGATGGTAGACTTAAATAATGCCCACTGATTACTTACTCCTGTCATTTTACTCCAACCTTTCAGTTAATTTTTTAGAAATCCCCCCATTTCAGAAAAAAATGTCCTTTTAAAATCTAAAACTTTTGTTTTTGTATATGATTTTTGAGTTCTTGTTTTGATATCAAACCAAAGACATTGGTGATCACTAGAACCCAAATTCTCTCCCACCTCAACATTAGACAGTCGATCCCCATTTGTCAGTACTAGGTCTGGAATATGATCACCTTGGGTTGGGCTTTTTACTTACTGTCTTAGAGAAACCCCATTCAGTGCTTCCATTACATCCCTGCTCCTGCTTGTAATCTTTACATAACAGCTTGGTGTCCATTATGAAAACGGGAGTGAGGAAAGCTCTAAGCTATGACTATGCAATGCTTTATTAGGCATGTTGAATTTACTATTTAGTTTTTTACTGGAGTTTTATATATATATATATATATGTATATATATACAGATAGATAGATAGCAATCTATCTATCTATAGGTTTTCTACCTTAATGCAAAGAATTCATTAAAGTAAAAAACCTTGAGGCTTTGGAACCACCTTAAGCTTACACTGCAGATATACATAATTGAGACTTTATGCAATACTAAACCGGGATTCACTATATCTGGTCTCCCACAGTACACAGAACATGGAAATGCAATTATTTTAGTAAATATAAACTGCTAAATATCTAATCTCATCAGCAGTATATATCAGTCTTGTGACTTCTATCAGTGTGGTTAAGGCTTGTAGGAGGAGATTTCATTCTTCTCTGACTGTCCTATGAGAATGCAGGACCGCTGACCCTCTGTCTGGATAGTGCTGGTTGGTCCTGTGCTGATCACATGCACCCTCCCAAGAAAAAAAGCATGTGCAGAGTGACTCCAAAGTTTCTGTCTTATCAGGAGATGGATTGAGGACATTGGAAGAATGGGGACGATTAGAGAAGACAGGATCAAACAGCCTTAGTACACAATAAGGAGGATTAACCACTTAGGTTCCACGGTGAATATAATAAGCATGCTTTACTGCATATACAGACTGATTTTAATGTTGTGGGTTTAGTAACACTTTAAGGCACAGTGGTGTAAGGTACATTTTACAGCAAACCGCTCAGGTACAATTAACATTTTTAAATGTTCCTAATGACACAGCAAATGTTTACTTTTTGAATTCTATTGAAGTTGGTTAACATTTAATCAGGGTCCTATTGCATGTCTATATTACTTCATACAATTTTACTCAGGATATTTAGAACCTGAGATGTAAAAACAATGTGGTGAGCTCATAGGAAACAGCTATAAAACACATTCATCTTAGTTATTATCCTTATAGATAGAGAAGAAAACAGAGGCTTCCATTGCTGGCTTCCTTCCAGAAATGATAAGATCCTTGCTTTTAATAGGTTCTCTGGCCTTTATATGTTCTAGGTGCCTGAAACAAAAAAGTATGCAGATCACAAAAGTCAGCGAAATGTCAAAACTCCTAAAGACTGTTGTCTTTGATTCAATTGGGTTAGTTTACTAACAAGTAGAGGCGGTTCACTTAGCAAAGTAAATCCTGACTTAGCTTAACCCTTTCAATACAGGGCTTTTTATACCACTTCCATACCGGGCCTATTCTGGAACTTCTCTCCTACATGTACAAATCATCATTCTTTTGCTAGAAAATTACTCATAACCCTCAAATATTATATATTTTTGTCTTAGCAGACACCCTAGGGAATAAAATGACAGTCATTGCAACTTTTTATCTTGCACGGTATTTGTGCAATAATTTTTCAAACGCCTTTTTTTGGGAAAAAAATGGTTTCATGAATTAAAAAATAACAAAACAGTAAGGTTAGCCCAATTTTTTTTGTAAAATATGAAAGATTATGTTACGTCGAGTAAATAGATACCTAACATGTCACGCTTTAAAATTGCGTACACTCATGGAATGGTGCCAAACTTCGGTACTTAAAAATCTCCATAGGCGAAGTTTTGAAATTTTTTACAGGTTACCAGGTTAGAGTTACAGAGGAGGTCTACAGCTAGAATTGTTGCACGCACTCTAACGCACGCGGCGATACCTCACATATGTGGTTTGAACGGCGTATACATATGTGGGCGGGACTTGGGTGTGCTTTCGCTTCTGAGCGCGAGCTATTGGGGACAGGGGCGTTTTAAATTTTTTTATTATTATTTATTTTTTTATTTTACTTAATTTGTTTTATTTAAAAAAAAAATTTGATCACTTTTATTCCTATTACAAGGAATGTAAACATCCCTTGTAATAGGAATGGTGTGTGACAGGTCCTCTTTATGGAGATATGCGGGGTCAATAAGACCCCACATTTCTCCTCCAGGCTGGAAAGCATGAGATCGGGAAAAATAAATCACTGATCTCATGCTTTCAGCCACAATCGCGGCTTTGTTTACTTTTGGGAACCCGGGCGTGACGTCATCACATCGCACCTGGGCCTCTGACGGTCTATGCTCGTCATGTGACCAGACACCGGTGCCGGACGATTCTTTCTCCAGGCCCCGATGGCACGGTAGAGCCCGGAGGAGCACCGGATGGCGGCGCCGCCATCCGGTGCTCCTCCGGGCTCTACCGCCGCCTATAAGAATGATCAAGCGATGGAACCGCCGCTATGAACGTTCTTATCTTGCGCAGAATCGCCGGCAGAAGAGAAGGATATATGAATGATGCCTCTAGCTGCAGGCATCATTCAGATATCCCCCCACAAAGCCCAGGACGTCATATGACGGCCACCTGGAGGAAGAGAGGATTCCTGCCGGCGTCATTTTACAATGGCCCAGTATGGAAGTGGTTAAGAAAAGCTCTGTTCTGGGCGCATGCGCGGCATGGGACGGAGCAGCAGCTTCTAGAGAGAGCTCCGGGTCTCACAGGGCTAAAAGCCACATTATCGGGGCCATAATCACCGGAACGGAAACAGACCAACAACACCCCCGCACATAAGAATCTGTGCATGCAGTCTTCTAAGAAGAAAAGTCGGAGGAGCAGCCAGAAGCAGAAAAATTTTACCCATTACTGCCTCAGATCTCTGAAGCGTGGCAGGATGGCTAAAGATGGCGCTGACACGCTGCCCTCTTCACCTTCCTCATTCCCTGCTCAGCCTCAGATACAGCCATCTCAGTCACCGCTGGATTCGAGTTCAACAGAGAACTGTGAGTACCCTCCACTGACTAAAGCAGATTTGGATGTGAGTCTGGAGGCCATGTGCTCTAAACTTATACATAAATTTCAAGCAGAGATTCAGAGGTCCACTGACACATTATCCCAAGAAATAGCTGCATTAGGGACAAGAACCGATTTGCTAGAAAACAAGCACGATGAGCTGTCCATAGCTTTCAATGACTTATCTAGGGAGCATGATTCACTTTCCTCAGCCTTCATACAATTACAGGAGCAAGTGGAGGATTTAGAGAACAGGAATAGGAGGTCCAACCTCAGAATTAGAGGGGTCCCGGAATCCATTACAGATCTACCTGTATATGCAAACAAGCTTTTCCATAATCTGCTCCCAGAACAGAATGTTCAATCATTTATCTGTGATCGCATACACCGTGCTTTAAGGGCAAAACCTCCCCCCGATAAACCCCCTCGAGACATAGTGTTATGCATGAAAGATTTCCTGGTAAAGGAAGATATTATGAGGGCGGCCAGGGGACTGAGAAACATTGTCCTGGATGGAGTACAAATACAGATCTATCCAGATATCTCACAAGCAACCCTAGACAGACGCAGGAAGATGAAGGAAATCACAACAGTGCTCTCCACGGCGAGGATCAGATATAGATGGGGTTTCCCTTTCAAACTGATTATTCCCCATAACGGCACCACTTACGTTGCCTCCACGGTCCCAGAGGGTCAAGACATCCTAATCAAACTGGGTCTGATGGATGCAGGCAATCTCCCGCGCACCCCATCCTCGTCTCGTCCAGCTCCCATCTGGAACACCCCAGCTTCACGGGCAAATAGTCGCAGACTCAGACAGGAGGCCGGACCACTGAACTTCAACTAAATCACTACTTTTTAAAAGTTTTCTGGTTCTCACATGTTCTTCAGTTCTTCCCAGAGTTATTCGTCATTTTTGGACTCTAACCGGGTTTTTTTTTCTCATTTTCTATCACTTCTCACTCAAGTTTTTTATATACCCAAGTCACTGCAATAAGCACAGGCTTTTTTTTTGATATGGTCACTCATTTGTGCGTAATGTCTCAACGGAAAAGTATTGTTTTTTTTTTTTTTTCCTCTTAGCACGGGTCATTTACGGTGAGACACTGACACCTACTGACAAGACATGGCACTGCAATCCCTTTGATATTTATATCTCTCATGTATAATATTCCATCCCTTTCTTCTCTGAAGAGGGGTGGGAGGGTTGAATATGGTTTCTGTGTTAAGACTAATTATTTAATAGATCATTAGTTCTTGGGACTTTTTATTTTCCTAGTCCATACTAATGTTTGTAAATTGTTTGTACTGTTTAGATTTATACTACTTTTTTCTAAACTACCTATTTTACAGGTATACCTCATGTTTTAATTACTGTCACCCCAGGCATAATATCGAAGTATATATTGCTCCACTGTTCTCTGTTGCAACCCCGCCTTGTCCACGGTGCTAAAGTATAGTGCATTCTCTTTTATAAGGAGACTTATTAACATCAATTTTTATCTAACACAGGTATTTACACAAAAAAAAAACACATCTTGTGTGGCTCTCCACCCTATGACGCCATGATTTTCCCCCACTCAGTTAGAGCATTCCCTCCCCCCAGAGGGTTAGCTCATTTTCAACTGAAATGCGAATACATTTGTTTCTTTATATCTTTGTTTATTTCACCTTTCAATAAGCTCCCGGTTCGCATTGGTAAGTTGACAAGACTGAGTCTTGGGCCAATTGGCCCGTTATTATTTCATGGTAGGTTAGAGAAATTAATTTTTCCTAACCCCAAATGTTTTATTAACTTTGATATAGGTTCCATTTCTTGTAGCTTTATTACGTTATTTAAATCTGGTACAATGCTTTTTTTAACCGACAGATTAGACACAATAAGAATAGAGTCATCTCTACATTTGTCTCTAAGCATCTTGTTCTCCATGGTCAGGTTCATAACATATGTTTTTTCATTCTCCTCCCAACGTAGAAAACGTCAGATATCAGCCTTCCTGTTGCTTCCCCAAAATTACACACCCACATCATGACCATTAAAATAATATCACACAATGTACAGGGATTCAATTCCCCTAACAAAAGGAAAAAGGCCTTTTTGCAATATAAAAAATTGAATGCGAAAATAGTAATGTTGCAAGAAACACATTTTATGTCAGATGCACACCCCACATTCTTTCATAAATCATTTAACCAATCTTTCTATACCACTTCCACCTCTAAAACTAAGGGAGTTGCAATATTTTTCCATCACTCTTTTCCCATTGAGGTTCATCAAGTCTTTAAGGATCAAGACAGTAGATTCATTATTATTAAAGGTACATTGGCAGGGAGAGACATTACAGTGGCTAACATATACGCCCCTAACGACACACAAACCACATTCTTCACACAATTTTTCAACACATTACAACAATTTCACTCACCACATATTATTCTAGGCGGAGACTTCAATTCAGTTCCTCAACCAAACCTCGATAGAAGCAAACAGAATCAGAACTCCAAAACCTTCTCTAAAACAACCACCACACATATAAATGACCTGCAATTAATAGACTCTTGGAGGGCGTTAAACATAGGCGCAAGGGACTACACATTTTATTCACATCCGCATGACTCATACTCCCGTATAGACCATATCCTCTGTACCCCTATAATTCTAGCTAATTCCCTAGACGCTACAATACACCCTTGCTCTTGGTCAGACCATCATATTGTTACCCTGAGTACAAAATTCATAGGCCTCATTTCCACCCCATACTCCTGGAGACTAAATGAGTCTTTGATTTCAGATCCCGTTCACCAACAGGAAATAGCTTCAGAAATAGAAGAATATTTCACTACTAATGCTACCCCTGATGTCTCCTCCTCTACATTATGGATGGCCCACAAAGCGGTCATGAGGGGTCATCTTATTAAGAGGGCAGCACAATGTAATAGGACCAAATGGGAAAAAATCCACTCCCTCACTAGGGACCTCCATAAATTATATAAGGACCATAAGCACACTCATGACCCAGATATCTATAAGTTGATCACTCATAAACGCAACGAATTAGATTCCCTTTTAACATTTAGAGCAGAAAAAGCGCTCCGCTGGTCGAAAGCAAAATTTTTCTTATCATGCAACTCCTATTCTACGATGTTCGCCCGCAAACTTAACCAGTCAATAAAACCTACACACATCTATAAGCTCAAAAACAGGGCAAACCAACTGGTTATACACCCTCAGGAGATACTCTCCATATTCAAAGACTTTTATTCCGACCTTCTCTCAGCACCAAACACTCCCATTCCTCCCTCCTCACTTTCTTGGTTTGATAACCTCCCCTTTCCAAAATTAACCCAAACTCAAATAGATACACTAAATTCGCCATGTTCAGAAAAAGAATTGACTTGTATCATTAAATCACTTAAAAGAAATTCAGCTCCAGGCCCGGATGGCTTTTCATCCTCATACTTTAAACAATATCACCTACTCCTAATCCCTCACTTGGTCAAACTATATAACAACATTCTCACAGGAGGACAATTCCCAGAGGAGATGCTATTAGCCAACATGTCACTCATCCCAAAAGCAAATAAAGACCATACTTTACCCCAAAATTATAGGCCAATATCCGTTATAAATAATGACCTCAAAATTTTTAGTAGACTCCTAGCCAATAGACTCGCCAAAATTATCCCTACACTTATCTCCCCTTACCAATCTGGATTTATCCCTGGTAGACAGATCACAGACAACATTAGACTGGTCTCAAATATTATCCAAGACGCGAACATACATTCTAGACCTCTTTTAATGCTTAGCCTAGATATTAATAAGGCATTCGATAGTGTCTCATGGAAATTCTTAGACCTAGTACTACGTAGATATGGCTTCGAAGGTGAATTTGTACATGGCTTTCATGCACTTTATCACAACCCCTCAACTAGAATTAGGTTACCAGGCTGCAATTCAGAGTTTTTCAAAGTAGGTAGAGGTACGCGTCAGGGCTGCCCCCTCTCCCCACTGTTATTTGCACTTGCAATCGAACCATTAGCTACAGCCATCCTACTCAATGCAGGCATCAAAGGTTACACATCAAACAATAACACATACAAACTGTGCATGTATGCAGATGATATGTTAGTATTCCTCTCCCAGCCAAATACTGCTTTACCTATTCTTTTACAAACTCTCAACATCTTTTCGTCCTTATCGGGCTTAACAGTCAACGTATCCAAATCGATGGGCATGCCAATCAATATTCCAACTTCAGATTTAGAATCGCTACGCTCCACTTTCAGCTTCTCCTACACATTGGAGTCCCTTCCGTACTTAGGAATTCATCTCACTCCCAAATTCAATGAGCTTGTTTCCAAGAATTACATACCATTGATGCATAAATTAAGAGCAACATTAAAAATGTGGAAATCCTATAAGATATCATTTTTAGGAAGGATCACAGCAATAAAAATGACTTTACTCCCGAAGATCCTGTACTTATTTAGGGCTCTCCCTATTAGACTGAATAAAACATTGCTCACGAAGTTCCAATCCGACGTTAATAGATTCGTCTGGTCGGACTCCCATCCTCGCCTTTCAAGATCGATCTTATATAGTCCTCAAAGACATGGTGGTCTTGGCCTCCCAGATTTTTGGTTGTATTACCTATCAGCTAGATGGTCACAAATGGCACAGTGGCACATCCCCAACCCAAAAGTTCCATGGGTTGATTTTGAAAAGAACTCCATTTTGCCATTCTCCATCTCAAGTTTACTGTGGGGAAACAAAATTCCAAACTATTCTATGGACCCCTTAAATCAAATAGTCTCACAGTCATACCAATTATGGAAAACATACAACCAGAAATTTAATCTTAAGTCCAAAACCCCTCCACATGCATCTTTTATAAGCGACCCTAAATTTCCCCGAGCTGCACGGGTCCCAACAGACTTCTCTTGGTGGATAGACAATAACCTTACATCCCTTTCCAATTTTATAGATGGTACAAACTTCATTTCCCTCCCGTCTCTTATCTCTAAATCCCAAATTCCTGAAACTGAATGGAATAGATTTTCTCAGATCAAACATTTTTTTGACACGTATTTTCAAACCTCGAATATACAACCCCCATCCTTTTTCGAGACCCTCTGTCTTAAATCCCCCAGAAAGAGAGGTTTCATCTCGGAAGTATACGTCAACCTACTTATCAACACAGACACGAACAAACTTCCATACATGATGAAATGGGAACAGGAGGTAGGCTTCACATATCCTTCTGTGAACTGGGACAACTGCATCAACAATTTGCACAAAAGTACCAAGTCTATAGCCATTAAAGAGACAGCGTTGAAGCTATTCACTAGATGGTACTATACCCCTATTAAACTTCACACCATTTTTCCTACCGTCTCCCCTTTGTGCTTCAGAGGATGCAACTCCACCGGCTCTTTTACACACATCTTTTGGAGCTGTGAAAAAATCACTCATATCTGGAAGCAGTTGGAGAATTTTGCCTCTAAAATTGCAGATAAGAACATCACCTTGACCTTACATAATTGCCTTCTATTCTCACCCATTATAGGACTCTCTACTCAAGGTATTAGACTAATACATACTATATGCGTAGCAGTCCACTGGTTAATTGCTTTCCATTGGAAATCCCCATCAGTTCCTTTAACACAACTCAAAACTAGAATCAATAATATAATTTTGATGGAAAAAATCTATCATACTGTTCGGAACACAAATCAGGTTTATAAACAAAAATGGGACCCCTGGGTCGCACATAGCAAGGAGTTCCTTAACCCAGATCAACATGCCTCTCCTTAATTTTTGGTTCAAACATATATGCACATCACTGTAACTTCGTTTATAGAGCCAGTCTTCCTTCTTACATGTATATATATGATGCAAATTGTATTTCTACGTTTCTACTTTATACAGTCCATATGTATATCTGACGCTATGGAATTGATTTTTTTACTTTTGTCATGTCGGTTTTGTACCACCTTTTAACCCAAATAAAAAACGTTTGTAAACAAAAAAGAAAAGCTCTGTTCTAGATTTAGTGCATTTAAGAAGATTGTCAATACATTCAGACCATTTCTCGACGGGCAATACGAAATCGTATTATTTGAGCATGTATGTTAATTTTATCCTGGTTGGTGTTATTGATCAAGTTTAGATATATCTCTGATATTAGGCCTGTTCTTCTTGGGGATTTAGTACAGATATTGTCATAGAATGTGGGAGATGTATTGTCTAACAATGGGAAATTTGAATTAGGGAAACTGCAGTTAAGCTATTTGCCAGGTGGTATTATACTCCAGCCAAACTCCATTCGATATTTCCCACAGTTCCCAATACCTGCTTTAGAGATTGCACCTCAATTGGCAACTTCCCTCACATTTTTTGGGACTGTGAAAAAGCAGCCCAATTATGGAAACGACTCGAGAAATTTTCTTCTAAAATTTCAAACAAAATTATAACCCTTACCCTTCCCAACTGTCTCTTGTTCGCCCCGATTCTGGGCTTGAACACATTTCAATTAAGAATAGTCCATACAATTTGTGTATCCATCCACTGGCTGATAGCTTATCATTGGAAATCCCCATCCTTACCAATTTCCCAATTGAAAATTAGAATAAACGACATTTACCTTATGGAAAAAAAAATTCATACCTTGCACAATACCACGCACCTACTGGATAAAAACTGGAACCTATGGTTCACATATTCAAACTACCTTTTAGACCCAAATTAGAATCCCCTTTTCACATCCAATTCTTTTGTACACGAAAATAAACGCACATTTCAAAACACTACTAAATCATTCATTTTCTATTTGTAATAGATATCATAAATAAATAAAGGCGGTTATTCTGTCATAAATCATTATAATTATTGATTGAAAATACTGCAATTCTCTGATGTCATGACATAATGTTTGTACCATTATTTTGTACACAATAAAAAAAGTTTGTAAACAAAAAAAAAAAGAAAAGCTCTGTTCATTTTAAAAATGCAATCAACTGCACAAGAAATAAAAAAAAATAAAAAAATATATTTTTGTTTCCACAAAATAATTGAAGTGAACACAGATTGAACATTTGCACTGTACAGAGAATTTACACTTTAGAAAAATGAAAATGCTCTATGCCTAAATCAAGCTCAATGTATTGAAACCATATCAGCCCAGGAACTAGCATTTTCAGATGAAGATTTTTTTTTTATTGTTCTGGATAGAGTGGAGATGGATTAGAACACCAGTCGGGTTTCATTTCTATTTCCCCATTAGGGAGATTCACCCTCTATTTGTCCTGTTTACCGTTATCATTGAAAGTAAAAATCAGACGTATGGCGATACGTTCGCCATCCCCCCTGGTGGATCGGATCGGATGAGATCTGATGTAAACGGACATGCTGTCCATTTTCGTCCTATCTCTCCTTAATAATCAGCGGTGCTCGACAGGCCCCTCCCCGCTCAGTGAGCAGAGGTGAACCTGTAATCTGCCAGCTCAGTGGAGATCAATGGAGAGATCTCCTGCTGAGTTGGCGGACTTCGCTGAAACGGATCTGCCTCGTGTGGAAGGGGCCATAAACAAACAAAAGTATGTGCACTTTTCAACAAGGGAGAACAATATTTTAGATCAAATATATACAAATTTTTCCAGTGCATATAAAGATACTTTGTTGACACATCTTGGTCTATCGGATTATGCCTGATGATTCCATGTTACAAGCCTCTTGTTGGTAGAACAAGACCAAACTATACAGGTTTGGAGTGAAGAGGCAAATTCACTCTTGCAAGAGTGCTTTGAATTAACCAATTGAAAGGTATTTGCACAGTATGCAAACTTGGAGGAATATGCTTCTTCTGTTCTAGCTTATATCTGCATTTGTACGGAGATGTTACTGGTTACTAAAATTATTAAGGTTTTCCCAAATCAAAAGCCTTGGCTGTATGGTAAAGTGAGGGCTCAGCTTAGAGTGAGAGATGTGGCCCTTAGATCAGGCGACCCTATAGCGACCCTATAGAAAGGCATTAAGAAGGCCAAGCATAGATATAAACATAGAATTTTTAGAAACAGGTTTTTCATAGCATGTGGAAGGGGATTAAAGCAATTATATATTTTAAATCTAACTTAAACTTTTTTGCTCACTTTAAGGATCAAAATCTAAGATGTGGAACCCATTATAAAGAACTTGTAGAAGGCAAACATTTATTGGTACTAAAAACACATGGGGGTCGATTTACTTAAACTGAAGAGTGCAAAATCTGGTGCAGCTGTGCATGGTTGCCAATCAGCTTCTAGCTTTAGCTTGTTCAAATAGGCTCTGACAAACAAAAACTGGAAGCTGATTGGTTTCTATTCAGAGCTGCACCAGATTTTGATCTCTCAAGTTTTAGTAAATCAACCACATGAGGTAAGATCAAGCTTGAGAAAGATTGACAGCAGAAAGACAGCAGGATTAGACGGGGTTTCAGGCCCTAAACTGAGGGTATGTGCAGACCAGTTAGCAGGTGTTTTTACTGATATATTTAATCTGTCACTGCAACAGGCTGCAGTATCTTCTTGTTTTAAATCTACTACTATTGTCCCAATACCTAAAAAAATCAGCAGTAACTGCTGAAATGATTATCGTCCAGTTGCTCTAACTCCTATTATCATGAAATGTTTTGCAAGACTTGTATTATCACATCTTAAGGCAAGCATTCCTGTTGATTTGGATAAGTATCAGGCTATCGTGCAAACAGATCCAAAGATGATGACTTTTTTTTTTTGCTTTGCATACTGCCTTGACATATCTTGACAACTTAAATGCATGCAATAAAATGTTATTCATTGATTTTAGCTCAGCATTTAAACCAATAGCTCCTGATAAATTAGTTAAAAAGTGAAATGCTTTGGGCATATATCCACTGCTGTGCTCATATATTATGGATTTCCTTACAAACAGACCTCAAATTGTGTGAATAGGCAATCAGGTGTCTAATACTATTATTCTTAATAGAGGGGTAGCACAGGGATGTGTGTTTACACATGACTGTACTCCCATACACGCTTCAAATACTATAGTGACGTTTTCTGATGACAGCACTTTAGTTGGACTTACACGAGATAATGAGGAGACAGCTTATAGGCAAGAATTTTAACATTTGGTTGAGTGAATCCATTCCCTTTAAAGCATGAATAACAATACAGCACTGGCTATGCCTTCCCCTCTGTAAACTGACCACGGTATATCATGGCTGCTTAGCCCTGACACTGTGGTCATTTTACCTGCCTCCATCATCCTCTGTCTCCTGTCTGCTCTCCTCTCTGCTCTCCCCCCCTCCCTCTGTAAACTGACCATGGTATATCATGGCTGCTGAGCCCTGACACCGTGGTCAGTTTACCTGCCTCCGTCATCTGCTGTCTCCTGTCTGCTCTCCTCTCTTCTCTCCCCTACCTGTAAGCTAGTGATAGTACCTGCCCCCCCTCCTGCTGCTGAAATTACATCACAATTTTCATATTATCCGCTTGTCTCCTAATCCTGTGTGCCCCTGTGTGTGTGATTTATAAACAAAATTCAGATTATACCTGATTTCAGAGAGCCTCTCTATGCGCTCATGTGACCTGCCGGCTCTCTTTTTGTACTTTTTGCTATAATAGATATCCCCAATTTTGTTTTAAAAAAGCAACTTTTTTCTTTCCTCAGTTTTGCCCGATATGTATTCTTCTACATATTTTTGGTAAAAAAATATGAAATAAGCGTATATTGATTGGTTTGTGCAAAAGTTATAGCTTCTACAAAATAGGGGATAGATTAATGGCATTTTTATTATTTTGATTTACTAGTAATGGCGGCGATCTGCAATTTTTATTGGGACTGTGGTATTGCGGCAGACACATCGGACACTTTTGACACATTTTTGGGACCATTGACAATTATACAGTGATTAGTGCTACAAAAATTCACTGATTACTGTATAAATGTCACTGGCAGAGAAGGGGTTAACACTAGGAGGCGATCAAGAGGTTTACTGTGTTCCCTCACTGTGCTCTAACTGTAGGGGGGATGGGACTGACTAGGGGAAGAGTGAGATTGTGTTCATACAGTAGGTGCCACCGATATTGTGTCAATCTCGCCTCTTCTAGCAGCGAGATTGACACCCTACGAGCTCCGTCGCAAGAGCCAGCGCCGAGCTGTCTCGTCATCGGGAAAGGAAAAATGTTGTTTTTCTTTTCACAATGAGCGACACGCATTGCCGGTAGACGGAGATCCGACGTGGATTCCCGCCAATACCAGGCACTGTGTTTGGTATGAATCCTGAGTGGGAACTCTACGCCAATTTTTAAATAAAAAACCGGCATGGGTGCCCCCTCCAGGAGCATACCAGGCCCTTGGGTCTGGTATGGATTTGAAGGGGACTCCGCTAAGCCGAAAAATCGGTGTGGGGGTCCCCTTCAAAGTCCAAACCAGACCCTTATCCGAGCACACAACCTGGCAGGCCGCAGGGGAAGAGGGGGGGACGAGAGAGCGGCCCCCCCTCCCTCCTGAACCGTACCAGGCCGCATGCCCTCAACATGGGGGGTTTGGTGCTGTCACGTACCAAGTGTGACCAGAACTGTGCAGCTAGCAACAGAGGAACACCAAACACGTGTAAGTGAAATATAAAGATTTATTAAAGATAAGTGAAATAATATATATATATATATATATATATAACCACCTCCAATACCACACAGTGCACAACAACCAATAACAAGCAGAACCCACAATTAATAACAGTAACAGACAAATATGTACAAGTAATGGGGAAACCAGAATCATAAACAGGGCCAGGCCGAGGTCATACACAGGGGGATCAGCAGATGGGGTAAGGATGGATCAGGACAGGGAGACAGGATCAAGCAGGGGGCAACCAGGCTGCAGAGCAGGGATCAGGGATTAGGACGGACACAACAGGTTCAGGATCAGGTTACAGGTTCAGGTTACAGGATACATGGATCAAGGTTCAAGCTACAGGTCAGGGCACGAGGACGATACCAGGGCAGTGTGTGTATACACCTGCCGGGTATTTATAGGAATGCCCGATTAGCTTCAGGTCACACCTGATCGGAGGGAGGGCAGTCTGCTCCACACTGCCAGGATCCATCCGCTGGTGGAAACCAGTACTGCGTCCAAAAGATAATACAAC
Source organism: Rana muscosa (assembly GCA_029206835.1). NCBI lineage: Eukaryota > Metazoa > Chordata > Amphibia > Anura > Ranidae > Rana > Rana muscosa. Next base: position 1,175,238,498 of record CM055122.1, read on the forward strand.
ACCAGCAGGGAAAGATTCTCCTGACAGTTACAAACTGCCAGGAGACACCTGCTGGTGGACCACAGTACTGCAAGATAAATAAATGCCACCAGCGGATGGAACCTTTCCTGACAGTACCCCCCCTCAAAGGAGCGGCCTCCGGACGCTCCAACTAGCTGTTGCCGGAGAAAGTTCATGGCAATCAGCTGGGTAGTAGGCAAAGTCACATCTGGGCAGACAATCACATCAAGCTGGGCAGCAGGCAGGAACACCTCGGGCTGGGCAGCAGGCTCCGGGTCATCGAGCTGGGCAGCAGACAGGAACACTTCGGGCTGGGCAGCAGGCCCTGGGTCATCGAGCTGGGCAGCAGGCAGGAACACCTCGGGCTGGGCAGCAGGCTCCGGGTCATCGAGCTGGGCAGCAGGCAGGAACACCTCGGGCTGGGCAGCAGGCTCCGGGTCATCGAGCTGGGCAGCAGACAGGAACACTTCGGGCTGGGCAGCAGGCTCCGGGTCATCGAGCTGGGCAGCAGGCTCCGGGTCATCGAGCTGGGCAGCAGACAGGAACACTTCGGGCTGGGCAGCAGGCTCCGGGTCATCGAGCTGGGCAGCAGGCAGGGACACTTCGGGCTGGGCAGCAGGCTCCGGATCATCAAGCTGGGCAGCAGACAGGAACACTTCGGCCTGGGCAGCAGACGGGATCATCTCAGGCTGGGCAGCGGACGGGATCATCTCAGGCTGGGCAGCGGACGGGATCATCTCAGGCTGGGCAGCGGACGGGATCATCTCAGGCTGGGCAGCGGACGGGATCATCTCAGGCTGGGCAGCGGACGGGATCATCTCAGGCTGGGCAGCAGACGGGATCATCTCAGGCTGGGCAGCAGACGGGATCATCTCAGGCTGGGCAGCAGACGGGATCATCTCAGGCTGGGCAGCAGACGGGATCATCTCAGGCTGGGCAGCAGACGACATACCCTCGAGCCGGGAAAAGGGCTCCACAACCTCGGGCCGGGAAACGGGCACCACAACCTCAAGCCGGGAAACGGGCACCACAACCTCAAGCCGGGAAACGGGCACCACAACCTCAAGCCAGGGAACGGGCACCGCAGCAGGCACCACAACCTCAGGCCAGGAAACGGGCACCACAACCACAGGCCGGGAAACGGGCACCACAACCACAGGCCGGGAAACGGGCACCACAACCACAGGCCGGGAAACGGGCACCACAACCACAGGCCGGGAAACGGGCACCGGTTCTTCCGACTGGGACACTGTCATCAGGGCTTCAGTTTGGAAGGCTGGCACGGGAACTCCATGTTGGCAGGCTGGTACAGGGTCTTCAGGCTGGCAGGCTGGTACAGGGTCTTCAGGCTGGCAGGCTGGCACAGGGTCTTCAGGCTGGCACAGGGTCTTCAGGCTGGCAGGCTGGCACAGGGTCTTCAGGCTGGCAGGCTGGCACAGGGTCTTCAGGCTGGCAGGCTGGCACAGGGTCTTCAGGCTGGAAGGCTGGCTCGAAAACCGCAGGCCGGAAGGCTGGCTCGAAAACCGCAGGCTGGAAGGCTGGCTCAAGGACCGCAGGCTGGAAGGCTGGCTCAAGGACCGCAGGCTGGAAGGCTGGCTCAAGGACCGCAGGCTGGAAGGCTGGCTCAAGGACCGCAGGCTGGAAGGCTGGCTCAAGGACCGCAGGCTGGAAGGCTGGCTCAAGGACTGCAGGCTGGAAGGCTGGCGCAAGGACTGCAGACTGGAAGGCTGGCTCAAGGACTGGCTCAGGGACTGTAGGCTGGAAGGCTGGCTCGAGAACTGCAAGCTGGAAGGCTGGTTCGGGAACTGCAAGCAGGAAGGCTGGTTCTGGAACTGCAAGCAGGAAGGCTGGTTCTGGAACTGCAAGCAGGAAGGCTGGTTCTGGAACTGCAAGCTGGAAGGCTGGTTCTGGAACTGCAAGCTGGAAGGCTGGTTCTGGAACTGCAAGCTGGAAGGCTGGTTCTGGAACTGCAAGCTGGAAGGCTGGCTCTGGAACTGCAGGCTGGGAAGCTGGCTCGAAGGCTGGTTCTGGAACTGCAAGCTGGAAGGCTGGTTCTGGAACTGCAAGCTGGAAGGCTGGCTCTGGAACTGCAGGCTGGAAGGCTGGCTCTGGAACTGCAGGCTGGGAAGCTGGCTCGAAGGCTGGTTCTGGAACTACAGGCTGGAGCAGGTTGGTGGGTGTGGAGGAAGGTGGGATTACTGGTTGGATTGTGTGGGTAGGGAAATACTTCCGCTTCTTTTTAGATTTGGTCACTGCAGGTTTGCACATAACGGGGGGAGTATATGGAAAAGATGGAATCGAGCAAATGGAAGAATATGGCAGGGATACGGGGACAGTGGCTGGAGGAGGTTCTTGTGGGCTTGCAGGCAGCTGAGAAGAGGCAGGTGGGTTGAATGCAGGATAGGTGCAGGGAGCAGAGACTGGATATTGATACCTGGTGGGAAGTAGTGTGTACTGAACTGCGACTGGGGTTGCCATGGGTGATGGAGAAATAGACTCTTGGGCAGGCGGGTGTCTGGCAGCAGAGATGTTTTTTTGTGGGCTGGCTGGGGCCGATTGCAAAATATCAGACCATGCTGAGAGTAGTGGACGCACAAACTGCAGTTTACATCCTGCCTGTCTGACAAGGGATTGTACACAATCAACACACTCTATTATTTTCTGTTGGGAACAAGCTGTGTAATGTTCAAAAAAGTATGGGGAGTCATCCTCCAGAAGCCAAACCAAAGATACAACCTGATTAACATTAAAGGGGGGAGAAAAATCATCATGGCCCTCTGGGATACCAGGCAAAGCCAGCTCTGTGCAGATTTTAATTAAAGGTTGAACATCCCCAAACATCATACAGCCCTGATCAACCCAGGAGTGAGCTAAACGAATAATCTCTAGCAGCTGATCACTGGTCCACTCTTTCAGTGTCTGACGGAGATATTTACCACTCTCTGACGCCAGCAGAGTATAATAAGGAATCACATCAGAGTTCATTTTAGCAGAGTAACAGAACCAAAATGGGTCCTCTGTGCAGCTACTTCTGATCATTAATGGCCCTGGTATACTGTCATGTACCAAGTGTGACCAGAACTGTGCAGCTAGCAACAGAGGAACACCAAACACGTATAAGTGAAATATAAAGATTTATTAAAGATAAGTGAAATAATATATATATATAATCACCTCCAATACCACACAGTGCACAACAACCAATAACAAACAGAACCCACAATTAATAACAGTAACAGACAAATATGTACAAGTAATGGGGAAACCAGAATCATAAACAGGGCCAGGCCGAGGTCATACACAGGGGGATCAGCAGATGGGGTAAGGATGGATCAGGACAGGGAGACAGGATCAAGCAGGGGGCAACCAGGCTGCAGAGCAGGGATCAGGGATTAGGACGGACACAACAGGTTCAGGATCAGGTTACAGGTTCAGGTTACAGGATGCATGGATCAAGGTTCAAGCTACAGGTCAGGGCACGAGGACGATACCAGGGCAGTGTGTGTATACACCTGCCGGGTATTTATAGGAATGCCCGATTAGCTTCAGGTCACACCTGATCGGAGGGAGGGCAGTCTGCTCCACACTGCCAGGATCCATCCGCTGGTGGAAACCAGTACTGCGTCCAAAAGATAATACAACACCAGCAGGGAAAGATTCTCCTGACAGTTACAAACTGCCAGGAGACACCTGCTGGTGGACCACAGTACTGCAAGATAAATAAATGCCACCAGCGGATGGAACCTTTCCTGACAGGTGCTCTGGGGCAGGGGGGTGACCTGCGGCCCCCCACCCCAGAGCACCCTGTCCCCATGTTGATGAGGACAGGGCCTCTTCCCGGCAACCCTGGCCATTGGTTGTTGGGGTCTGCGGGCGGGGGCTGATCGGAATCCGGGAGCCCCCTTTAATAAGGGGCCCCCCAGATGCCGGCCCACCACCCTATGTGAATGAGTATGGGGTACATCGTACCCCTACCCATTCACCTGGTGGAAAAAAATGGCAATAAAAAACACACACATCTTTTTAAAGTAATTTATTACACAGCTCCGGGGGTCTTCTTCCGACTTCGGTGGTCTCCGGTGTCGTCGCCGCGCTCTCCGGTTCTTTCTTCTTTCTGTGGGTCACCGCTATCTTCTTCCAGCTCTTTTGCTAGCGGGGCCCGGTCTTCTCCGTCGCCTTCTTCCCTCTTCTCCTCTCCGGTTCTTTCTTCCTTCTGCCGGGCCTCCGCTATCTTCTTCCGGCTCTTTTGCTAGCGGAGGCCCGGTCTTCCCCGTCGTCTCGTCCGGCTCTCCGTTGTCCTTCTGCCGGCCCCTCCACTATCTTCTTCCAGCTCTTTTGCTAGTGGAGGGGCTGGTCTTCCCATCGTCGCTGTCGGCGTCTTCTTCCCTCTTCTCCTCCTCGATGTTGACTCATCGCTTCCTCTCGCTGTAATGCTAAATCTTCGGTCCGCAGCAATTTATATAGGCTTCTCATGACGTCACAGTCACATGCTCTGGGTGGCCCCGAAGCATGTGACTGTGACATCATGGGAGCATGTGACTGTGACGTCATGAGAAGCCTATATAAATCGATGCAGACCGAAGATTTAGCATTACAGCGAGAGGAAGCGACGGGTCAACATCAAGGAGGAGAAGAGGGAAGAAGACGCCGACAGCGACGACGGGAAGACCGGCCCCTCCACTAGCGAAAGAGCTGGAAGAAGATAGTGGCAGAAGGACAACGGAGAGCCGGACGAGACGACGGGGAAGACCAGGCCTCCGCTAGCAAAAGAGCTGGAAGAAGATAGCGGAGGCCCGGCAGAAGGAAGAAAGAACCGGAGAGGAGAAGAGGGAAGAAGGCGACGGAGAAGACCGGGCCCCGCTAGCAAAAGAGCTGGAAGAAGATAGCGGTGGCCTGGCAGAAGGAAGAAAGAACCGGAGAGCGCGGCGACGACACCGGAGACCCCCGAAGTCGGAAGAAGACTCCCGGAGCTGTGTAATAAATTACTTTAAAAAGCTGTGTGGTTTTTTTTATTGCCATTTTTTTCCACCAGGTGAATGGGTAGGGGTACGATGTACCCCATAATCATTCACATAGGGTGGTGGGCCGGCATCTGGGGGGCCCCTTATTAAAGGGGGCTCCCGGATTCGGATCAGCCCCCGCCCGCAGACCCCGACAACCAACGGCCAGGATTGTCGGGAAGAGGCCCTGTCCTCATCAACATGGGGACAGGGTGCTCTGGGGTGGGGGGGCCGCAGGTCGCCCCCCTGCCCCAGAGCACCAAACCCCCCATGTTGAGGGCATGCGGCCTGGTACGGTTCAGGATGGAGGGGGGCCGCTCTCTCGTCCCCCCCTCTTCCCCTGCGGCCTGCCAGCTTGTGTGCTCGGATAAGGGTCTGGTTTGGACTTTGAGGGGGACCCCCACGCCGATTTTTTGGCTTAGGGGGGTCCCCTTCAAATCCATACCAGACCCAAGGGCCTGGTATGCTCCTGGAGGGGAACCTATGCCGTTTTTTTATTTAAAAATTGGCGTGGAATTCCCGCTCAGGATTCATACCAAACAGTGCCTGGTATTGGCGGGAATCCACGTCAGATCCCAGTTCAATACAGTGCCGCGTCTCCTCGCTATTGCAGCGAGCGCGAGATGTGTCGCCACCCTGTCGCCGAAATGTCGGCACCCCTGTCGCAGAGAATCTCCGTGATAGGATCGCGATGAATATACAATGTCGGCGGCACCTACTGTACATTGTATGAAATTGGTTTGTTGAGCGTTTTGGAGCTACAAACTTCAAGCAGAAAATCACTCAGGTGTGAATGGGGCCTCAAGGAGCTTGTACAACTTAGCAAAACAGAAATTAGGTCTGAAGTTCAGCTTGAACTATAAAAAAGCAATTATATTCCAAATGGGATTTCAAAACCACATATTACATACATATTCACAGGTATACATACTTTTGGATAAGAATAATTTTACACTTTTTGTCATGCCTTTATTAACAAGGCATGAAATTTTCCTATTTTCTGGTTTAATAACATTAATCGACCGTATTTTCCGGCGTATAAGACAACCTTTTACACCTTAATTACACTGCTAAAGAGCGGGGGTCGTCTTATACGCAGGGTGCAGAGGCTGTCAGATGGATGTGAAGCCTGCCGGGTGCTCGGTATACTGTTAAATACAGTATGCGCCGCTCAGCCAATCCAGGCGGGCGATGCACTCTGTTGCTGAATACAGAGCTTGTTAAGCCTGCTCGGATTGGATCGGCGTGGGCTGATGATGTCACAAGCCTCTGCCAATCCGAGCAGGCTTAACAAGCTCTGTATTCAGCAACAGAGTGCATCGCCAGCCGGGATTGGCTCAGTGCATACTGCAATGAATGCAACCCTTTTCTGCACTGCACTTGCCAATGGAGGCTAATAGACTGTGGACTTTTTAATACCAAAAGTGGCTGCACCTAGAGGAGGAAGTGTCACTGTTTTATGGGCAAACTGAGCCAGGAGAGAGGAGAGTGCAGACCTATTGATGGGGTCTGAGCTCTCAGCCTGCCATGACCAGAGCCATCAGGAGAGAAGGAAAGGGGATTTGCTGTGGTGCCTGCTTACCTCTAGCATGAAGAGAGGATGGACCTGCATCTAAGTCTTCCAGAGCTGCCTTCAGACATTGGGCTTGGATCAGAGCTACGAGACTGCACCCCTGTGTGAGGTAGGGGGTAGTCTTATACGGCGAGTATAGCCCAAAACAATGTTTTCATTGGAAAATTAGGGGGGTCGTCTTATACGCCGGAAAATACGGTATGTTGCCATCTAGTGGCCGTTTTGTATAACTGCACTATCTATTTTAATGAAGCAATTTAGAATAAGTTAGCTAGTTTGTCACATGCAAGCCTCCGTACTTTCAATCCCATCAGGCCTTGCGTCACCTTCTTCAGCCATTTCGTACACAGTACCTCCTGTAGTTACACCCCAGTGCACCCAAGTCTGCGGAGAAGGTCTGTCTAACAAATCCTGCTCTAAGATTTGTCTTGCTACAGTGTACCCCACGGGTCGCAGAGAAAAAGCAGTGTAGCTATACGTGATCTTGGACGATCAAAGCAACAGATCACTCTCCAGCTCAGCCTTCTTTGACACCTTCAAAATCAAGGAAGCTAGCTCTTCATACTTACTCAAGACTTGTACAGGGGTAAGCGAAGAAACTGGGAGAAGAGCCATTGGTTACCAAATCGAATCCTTTGATGGTCAGAAAACCCTGCCTCTGCCGACTCTAATCGAGTGCAATCAGTTCCCAACGGACAGAGAGGAAATCCCTACACCAGAGGTGGCACTTCATCACGGACATCTGAAGGGCATAGCACATCTCATCCCTGAACTGGATCCCCAGGCTGAGATAGCGCTTCTCCTTGGAAGGGACATCATCAGAGTTCACAAGGTGAGAAAACAAATCAATGGTCCCCACAACTCCCCCTATGCCCAGAAGGGTGGCTCATGCTAGGCAACGTATGCCTAGGGAGTGTTCACAAACCAACCAGCATGAACTCTCGCTTTACAAAGACACTAGAAGACGGACGTCCATCCCTATTTCAGCCTTGCACCAACAGATTCCTCATAAGAGAGAAGCCTGCCAGTGTAATTCATTCAAACCCTTACACCACTAATCTTCTTTGTGATGAAGACAGAGATCATTTAGGGTGCTCACTTTTCCAAAATACCAAAGAAGATCACAAAATTGGCCCATCTATTGAAGATCATATCTTCTTGGAGATAATGAGACAGGTATTCTACAAAACCAATGAAAACAGCTGGGTGGCACCCCTGCCTTTCAAAGCGCAGAGACCCTGTCTTGCTAATAACAGAGAACAAGCTTTGAAACGCTTTTCTTCCCTCAGATCCAATTTCCAAAAGAAATCAGAAATGAAAGGACATTTCTTCTCATTCATGAGTAAGATGTTTGAGAATGACCATGCTGAGATAGCTCCACCTCTAAAAGACGATGAAGAGTGCTGGTACCTGCCAATCTTCGGCGTCTACCACCCCAAGAAGCCAGGTAAAATCCGGGTAGTGTTTGACTCCAGCTCTCGGCATCAAGGAATCTCATTAAATGATGTCCTCCTAAAGGGACCAGATCTCAACAACACACTTCTTGGAGTCCTCATCAGATTCTGCAAGGAAGCAGTTGCCATAGTTGCAGACATTCAGCAAATGTTTCAAAGCTTCCAAGTCAAGGAAGAACACAGGAACTTCTTGAGATTCCTATGGTTCAAAGACAATGACACTACTGAAAACATTACAGAATAGCGCATGAAAGTGCACATTTTTGGTAACAGTCCATCTCCTGCTGTTGCCATCTATGGACTTAAGCTATCTGCCCAAGAAGGTGAGAAAGACGTTACACAGTTTATTGAAAGAGACTTTTATGTAGATGATGGTCTGAAATCACTTTCTTCACCCGAAGCTGCAATAATTCTACTCAAGAGGACTCAAAGTACACTTGCCTCTTCAAATCTCAGACTGCATAAGATAGCATCAAACAGCAAAGTCGTCATGGAGGCCTTCCCTTCCCAAGATTATGCCAGTGACTTCAAAGATCTGGACTTAACAACAGACTCCCTTCCTATGCAACGCAGCCTAGGACTCGACTGGGACCTCAAGTCTGACACCATTACCTTTCATGGAAAAGAAAGGAGCCCTGGATTGCCGCACTCTGTATAAACTATTTATTTCCAAAATTTCAAAATAAAATCCAAAATTAATCTATAAATTCAAAAAATCCAAAAACAGGCAAAACAGAAAACTGACATGCAGGGATGGATGGCTGACGTGTTTCACATCAAAGTAGATGCTTACTCAAGCGCTTCCACAAATTCTCCACTTGGAAGTCCTTACAAAGAGCTACAGCTTGCTTGGTTCACATAGCCAGATCCTTTAGAGGTACCCCTACAAGACCAAGTTGTTGCAAAGGTTGGCATTACTGCCACAAGCCATACACAGTAGATGAGCTCACAGAAGCAAAAAATTTAATCATCCGCTGTGTCCAACAAGAGACTTACGCAGTAACACTAGAATGTCTTCGAAATTACAAGAGCATTCCAAAGAACTGTCCTCTAAGGAAACTCAACCCCTTTATAGACAATGAAGGACTGTTAAGAGTTGGAGGGCGCATCTCAAATGCAGGACTTGATAGTGGTGAAAGCAATCCTGTCATAATACCAAATAACTATGTTGCTTCTTTACTTGTGGAACACTACCACATACAGACAAAACACCAAGAAAGTTTGTTCACGTAAGGAGCCTTGCGTGCAGCTGGACTCTGGATAGTGGGAGCCAAGAGACTTGTGAGTAAAACCATTTTCAAATGTATCACCTGTCGTAAGCTTCGTGGTATGTTTCAAACCCAGAAAATGGCCAACCTTCCTGCAGACCGACTCAGTACAGAACCCCCATTCACAAACGTCGGTCTTGATGTGTTTGGGCCTTGGACTGTGATCACACGACAAACCAGAGGAGGCAGTGCCAACAGCAAACGCTGGGCTGTCATGTTTACTTGCATGTGCATCAGAGCTGTACTCATAGAAGTAACTGAATCCTTAGACACATCCAGCTTCATTAATGCTCTGAGACGTTTCATCTCTATTAGAGGCCCTGTCAAACACATACGCTCTGATAGAGGAACCAACTTTGTTGGAGCTTGCAAAGAATTTAATATCACTTCAAATCTTGACACAGAACGTGTAGAGAGATTCCTTTCAGAACAAGGTTGTACATGGACATTTAACCCCCCCACACTCTTCTCATATGGGAGGTGCCTGGGAGCGTATGATTGGTATAGCTCGAAGAATCCTAGATTCAATGTTTCTACAATTGGGAACTTCAAAACTCACACATGAGACTCTGACAACTTTCATGGCTGAAGTATCAGCTATAATGAATGCCAGACCGTTGACTAGGGATGAGCTTCGTGTTCGAGTCGAACATACGTTCGACTCGAACATCGGCTGTTCGATCGTTCGACGAAGATCGAACGATTTGGGCCGTTCGCGCCAAATTCGAGTGACGCGAACGGCCCACAATGCACTACGCCATCGCAGTGTCATCCAGGCGCTGTGATTGGCCAAGCATGCACTGTGACCCCGCATGCTTGGCCAATCACAGCGCCGGCAGCAAGGAGAGCAATGATTGGCCACAGGCAGGATGCCTGTGGCCAATTATTGCTGAGGGTGTTTAGTACACGCCCCACACTATAAAAGGCCGCCAGCACGGCGGCCTAGTGTAGTGTGTTCCGGAGCAGGGAAGGAGAAGCATAGGCAGGGACAGTGACATTTATTTCTTTCTTGCTTAACCTGGATTCCTTTAGTTTAGGGAAAGAGAAGGATAGGTAGGGAGAGTGTCAGTGTGTTTTACTGTGCGAATCCTTGTTTCTAGGGACAGGGAAGGAAAGTGAGGGGAATTCTCCTTGTGCTATAGTGTGCTTTAAAAAAACATTTTTTCTAGGGACAGAAAACTCTAGGTAGGGAGAGTGTCAGTGTCTTTTACTGTGCGAATCCTTGTTTCTAGGGACAAAGAAGGAAAGTGAGGGGAATTCTCCTTGTGCTATAGTGTGCTTTAAAAAAACATTTTTTCTAGGGACAGAAAACTCTAGGTAGGGAGAGTGTCAGTTTCTTTCACTGTGCGAATCCTTGTTTCTAGGGACAAAGAAGGAAAGTGAGGGGAATTCTCCTTGTGCTATAGTGTGCTTTAAAAAAACATTTTTTCTAGGGACAGAAAACTCTAGGTAGGGAGAGTGTCAGTGTCTTTTACTGTGCGAATCCTTGTTTCTAGGGACAAAGAAGGAAAGTGAGGGGAATTCTCCTTGTGCTATAGTGTGCTTTAAAAAAACATTTTTTCTAGGGACAGAAAACTCTAGGTAGGGAGAGTGTCAGTTTCTTTCACTGTGCGAATCCTTGTTTCTAGGGACAAAGAAGGAAAGTGAGGGGAATTCTCCTTGTGCTATAGTGTGCTTTAAAAAAACATTTTTTCTAGGGACAGAAAACTCTAGGTAGGGAGAGTGTCAGTGTCTTTTACTGTGCGAATCCTTGTTTCTAGGGACAAAGAAGGAAAGTGAGGGGAATTCTCCTTGTGCTATAGTGTGCTTTAAAAAAACATTTTTTCTAGGGACAGAAAACTCTAGGTAGGGAGAGTGTCAGTGTCTTTTACTGTGCGAATCCTTGTTTCTAGGGACAAAGAAGGAAAGTGAGGGGAATTCTCCTTGTGCTATAGTGTGCTTTAAAAAAACATTTTTTCTAGGGACAGAAAACTCTAGGTAGGGAGAGTGTCAGTTTCTTTCACTGTGCGAATCCTTGTTTCTAGGGACAAAGAAGGAAAGTGAGGGGAATTCTCCTTGTGCTATAGTGTGCTTTAAAAAAACATTTTTTCTAGGGACAGAAAACTCTAGGTAGGGAGAGTGTCAGTGTCTTTTACTGTGCGAATCCTTGTTTCTAGGGACAAAGAAGGAAAGTGAGGGGAATTCTCCTTGTGCTATAGTGTGCTTTAAAAAAACATTTTTTCTAGGGACAGAAAACTCTAGGTAGGGAGAGTGTCAGTTTCTTTCACTGTGCGAATCCTTGTTTCTAGGGACAGGGAAGGACAGTGAGTGAATTCTCCTTGTGCTATAGTGTGCTTTAAAAAAACATTTTTTCTAGGGACAGAAAACTCTAGGTAGGGAGAGTGTCAGTTTCTTTCACTGTGCGAATCCTTGTTTCTAGGGACAAAGAAGGAAAGTGAGGGGAATTCTCCTTGTGCTATAGTGTGCTTTAAAAAAACATTTTTTCTAGGGACAGAAAACTCTAGGTAGGGAGAGTGTCAGTTTCTTTCACTGTGCGAATCCTTGTTTCTAGGGACAAAGAAGGAAAGTGAGGGGAATTCTCCTTGTGCTATAGTGTGCTTTAAAAAAACATTTTTTCTAGGGACAGAAAACTCTAGGTAGGGAGAGTGTCAGTTTCTTTCACTGTGCGAATCCTTGTTTCTAGGGACAAAGAAGGAAAGTGAGGGGAATTCTCCTTGTGCTATAGTGTGCTTTAAAAAAAACATTTTTTCTAGGGACAGAAAACTCTAGGTAGGGAGAGTGTCAGTTTCTTTCACTGTGCGAATCCTTGTTTCTAGGGACAAAGAAGGAAAGTGAGGGGAATTCTCCTTGTGCTATAGTGTGCTTTAAAAAAACATTTTTTCTAGGGACAGAAAACTCTAGGTAGGGAGAGTGTCAGTGTCTTTTACTGTGCGAATCCTTGTTTCTAGGGACAAAGAAGGAAAGTGAGGGGAATTCTCCTTGTGCTATAGTGTGCTTTAAAAAAACATTTTTTCTAGGGACAGAAAACTCTAGGTAGGGAGAGTGTCAGTTTCTTTCACTGTGCGAATCCTTGTTTCTAGGGACAGGGAAGGACAGTGAGTAAATTCTCCTTGTGCTATAGTGTGCTTTAAAAAAACATTTTTTCTAGGGACAGAAAACTCTAGGTAGGGAGAGTGTCAGTTTCTTTCACTGTGCGAATCCTTGTTTCTAGGGACAAAGAAGGAAAGTGAGGGGAATTCTCCTTGTGCTATAGTGTGCTTTAAAAAAAAAAAATTCTAGGGACAGAAAACTCTAGGTAGGGAGAGTGTCAGTTTCTTTCACTGTGCGAATCCTTGTTTCTAGGGACAGGGAAGGACAGTGAGTGAATTCTCCTTGTGCTATAGTGTGCTTTAAAAAAACATTTTTTCTAGGGACAGAAAACTCTAGGTAGGGAGAGTGTCAGTTTATTTCACTGTGCGAATCCTTGTTTCTAGGGACAAAGAAGGAAAGTGAGGGGAATTCTCCTTGTGCTATAGTGTGCTTAAGCATTCCTCATCAACCATCTTTGAAATCCTTGTTTTTTGGACAGTCAGGGAAATTGTCGTTGTGCTATTCTGTGCAAAAGCAATCATCCTCAACCATATTTAGAAATCCTTAAGTAAAGGGACAGAGAAGGACACCTGAAGGTAGCCCTTATTGCTTTTTTCCCATCTCCCTGCAGGCCATCTATTAGAATGTCTGGAAGGCAAACAAGGAGAGGCAGACAGTCAGGAGGCAATAAAAGAGGGCAAGCAGGCTCTGTGTCTGGGGGCAACAGTGCTGGTCGTGGACGCGGTGCATTGTCATCAGCACATGGCCATGGGACACGCTTGTCCTTCTTTTCGGCAGCTGGACATGTTGAGCCACATCATGCCGAAGACTTGGTAGAGTGGATGACCAAGCCCTCCTCCTCCTCCTCATCCTCTCTCACCCAGGCTCAGGGTACTGGCAAAGCAGCTGCCAAAGCGTCCTCTTCCCTGGTATCAATGTCAGACTCATCATCAGTCACTCCTTCCCTAGACCCACCATGTCCTCCTCCTGAGGAGTCCCCCGAACTGTTTGAGCACAGTGTTGGGTACATGCTCCAGGAGGATGCCCAGCGTTTCGAAGGGTCTGATGATGAAACCCAGCTACAGGAAGGCAGTAGCGTGAGAGCAGACAGAGGGGATGCTCAAGAAGGACACCAATCTGGCAGTCATGTTCCAGCAGCTGCAGCATACTGCCAGATTGGCTCCAGTGATGAGGAGGGAGGGGATGATGAGGTCACTGACTCCACGTGGGTGCCTAATAGTAGAGAGGAGGAGGAGGAGGAGGAGGATGAGGCACATCTCCAACGAGGCAGGATGCCCTTTGGTGGCCAGCGTAAGGGCAGTACACCGACGGAATCACACCGCAGAGCTCTGCCTGTGCAGGGCGCTGCCTCTGCCCGTCATTCAAAAAGTTCCTTGGTGTGGGCCTTTTTTGAGGCTAGTGCATCAGATCGCACAGCTGCTGTTTGCAACATATGTCTCAAGCGTATATCGCGTGGCCAAAACATCAGCCGCTTGGGTACCACATGCCTGACCAGACATATGTTGACCTGCCATGCAGCTCGTTGGCAAGCCTACCTCAAAGACCCACACCAAAGAACAAAGCGGACCTCTCCTTGCACCGCATCAGCTGGGATCTCCAACCCCACTATAACTTCAGTCCTCTCTGAAACATGCACTGAGAGGAATGAAGGTGTAGAATTAGGTGTGTCACAGCCAAGTACTTGCGGCCACTCTGCTAGCAGTACACCGACGTCCGATTCTAGCAGGCAAATTTCCCTGCCCCAGCTGCTGGACCGTCGAAAGAAGTTCACTCCCAGCCATCCACATGCCCAGCGGTTGAATGCTAGCTTGGCTAAATTGCTAGCGCTTCAACTGCTGCCTTTTCAGTTGGTAGACTCGGCCCCCTTCCGTGAGTTTGTGCAATGTGCGGTTCCTCAGTGGCAGGTTCCCAAACGCCACTTTTTCTCACGGAAGGCTATTCCGGCTCTCTACCGGCATGTGGAAGGCAATGTCTTGGCCTCGCTGGACAGGGCGGTCAGCGGTAAGGTGCATATTACCGCTGACTCATGGTCCAGCAGGCATGGACAGGGACATTACCTTTCTTTCACGGCCCATTGGGTCACTCTTTTGGCAGCTGGGAAGGATGCAGGACAAGGTGCAGTAGTGTTGGAGGTTGTTCCACCGCCACGCCTCCAAAATGCTACTACTGGTTGTGACACACCTCTCTCCTCCACCCCCTCCTCTTCTTCTTCCTCCATGGCCTCTTCCTGTGGTTTGTCCTATGAACCAGCGGTGCTCCGTAGCCGTTCACGGGGCTACGCAAGTACGCAGGCAAAAAGATGCCATGCCGTGCTTGCGCTGGTGTGTTTGGGGGACAGAAGCCACACTGGGGCAGAGGTCCTGTCTGCTCTGCAGGGCCAGGCCGAGAGGTGGTTGACGCCACGCCAGCTTAAGCCAGGAATGGTGGTTTGCGACAATGGCACCAACCTCCTCTCCGCCCTCCGACAGGGACAACTGACCCATGTGCCCTGTGTGGCTCACGTCCTTAACCTGGTGGTGCAGCGGTTCTTGGGCAGGTACCCGGGCTTACAGGATGTCCTGAGGCAGGCCAGGAAAGTCTGTGTGCATTTCCGCAGATCTTATAATGCCAGTGCTCGCCTGGCTGAGCTGCAAAAGGAGTTGAACCTGCCCAAGAACCGCCTTATATGTGACATGCCCACCAGGTGGAACTCAACGTTGGCCATGCTGCAGCGGCTGCACACGCAGCAGAGGGCCATCAATGAGTACCTGTGCGACTACGGCACCAGGACAGGGTCAGGGGAGCTTGGTTTTTTTTCTCCACGCCAGTGGGGCATGATCAGGGATGCATGCACTGTCCTGGCACCATTTGAGGAGGCCACGAGGATGGTGAGCAGTGACAGTGCATGCATCAGTGACACTGTACCTCTTGTCCACCTGTTGGAGCACACGCTGCATGGAATAATGGACAGGGCACTTGAGGCAGAACAGAGGCAGGAAGAGGAGGACTTCCTTGCCTCTCAAGGCCCCCTTTACCCAGACAGTGTTCCTTCTGTCCCACCCATCGCACAGGAAGAGGAGGAGGAGGAAGAGGAGGAGGAGGATTGTGTCAGCATGGAGGTGGAGGCTGGCACTCAGCATCATCAGCAGCAGTCTTTTAGGGATGATTTACAGTCCCAAGAAACCAGTGGACTTGTACGTGGCTGGGAGGAGGTGGCTGCGGATCATGTCGTCCTTAGTGACCCAGAGGACTCCGGAGCGAATGCCTCAGCAAACCTACGCTGCATGGCCTCCCTGATCCTGCAAAGTCTGCGGAAGTATCCTCGTATTCTTCGGATCAAGGAGAGGGACCATTACTGGCTGGCCACTCTCCTTGATCCACGGTACAAGGGTAAGGTTGCGGACCTTATGTTACTGTCGCAGAGGGAGCAGAGGATGAGACAACTCCGGGAGGCCTTGCAGAAAGGTCTGTGCAACGCGTTCCCAGAGACTGGGAGGTTACAAACTCCTGGTCCTGGACAACGAGTTGCTGAGGCTTCGGCCAGTCAAAGAAGGAGCGGTGGGGAAGGTGGCCGTCTGACCGATGCGTTCAGACAATTCTTTAGTCCGTAGCCCCAAAGTATGATCGGTTCCAGCAACCATCGCCAGCGTCTGATAAACATGGTGCAGGAATATCTAGGGGCAAGGTCAGACTTGGACACCTTCCCCACCGAAAATCCTCTGGCTTACTGGGTCTTGAGGATGGATCACTGGCCAGAGCTTGCACAGTATGCAATTGAGCTACTGGCCTGTCCTGCATCCAGCGTTCTTTCGGAACGCACATTCAGTGCTGCTGGAGGATTTGTCATGGATCACAGGGTGCGCCTGTCCACCGACTCGGTTGATCGACTGACTTTCATCAAGATGAACCAGTCTTGGATCACCACCAGCTACCACACACCTGATGCTGATATAACAGACTAATTGATTTTAACATGTCACATCCCTTCAAGACTGATGCTGATGCTGAGTGCCTGTGCTGTTATGTTGACTGGCTATCCTCCTCCTCCGAGTCCTCAATGATACGATTGATGATGATAGCTTGGAAGATCATTTTTGTTTATGGGTGCCGCCACCAGTGGCTAAGGCCCAATTTTTCAGCCCCTGTTTTACAGGGGCGTGTAATTACAATTTTTTTAGCAATAATTTGCCATAGGGCTCATTGCTGTGCTCCAAGTACAGTATCTGTGAGGGGTTGGAGTGTTGTGGCACCAGTGCCTAAGGCCCAATTTTTCAGCCCCTGTTTAACAGGGGCGTGTCATTACAATTTTTGAAGCAATACTTTGCAACAGGGCTCATTGCTGTGCTCCAAGTACAGTATCTGTGAGGGGTTGTAGTGTTGTGCCACCAGTGCCTAAGGCCCAATTTTTCAGCCCCTGTTCAACAGGGGCATGCAATTACAATTCTTGATCTAATAATTCACAGCAGGGCCCATTGCTGCACCCACCAAGAGTAACTCTGAGGGCTTACAGTGTTGTGGCAACGCCACCACCACCACCACCACGAAAGGCCCAATTTTTCAGCCCCTGTTCAAAAGGGGCATGTAATTACAATTCTTGATCTAATAATTCACAGCAGGGCCCATTCCTGCACCCACCAAGAGTAACTCTGAGGGCTTACAGTGTTGTGGCAACACCACCACCACCACCACCACCACGAAAGGCCCAATTTTTCAGCCCCTGTTCAACAGGGGCATGCAATTACAATTCTTGATCTAATAATTCACAGCAGGGCCCATTGCTGCACCCACCAAGAGTAACTGTCAGGGCTTACAGTGTTGTGGCACCAGCACCACCATCAAAGGCCCAATTTTTACTACCACTGTTCAACAATTATATGTAATTAAAATTCCTGATATAATAGTTGACAGCAACCAAGAGTAACTGTGAGTGCTTATAGTGTTGTGCCAACACCAACAACTAAGGGGCCTATTTCTGCAGAGTATATACGGCAGGTCCCTACTTTCAAACATCCAACTTACAAACGACTCCTACTTGCAAACG
Source organism: Rana muscosa (assembly GCA_029206835.1). Taxonomy (NCBI): domain Eukaryota; kingdom Metazoa; phylum Chordata; class Amphibia; order Anura; family Ranidae; genus Rana; species Rana muscosa. The sequence goes on from CM055122.1 coordinate 1,175,255,903, forward strand.
CAAGAAGACAACAGGAAGTGAGAGGAAATTTACCACTAGGAAGGAAAATTCTCTCCTGTAAGAATAAATATGGGAGAAAGGTGTCTCCTCTGTACTGATGCTTTATCAGCAATCCTTGTTTCAAGAAAAACACCACATTTCAAAAACAGTTGTCATTGGGACGGAAAGTGAGGTGAAATGTTCTGAACAGGGGCACAGACAGCAAAACAAATGTTACAGGGGTGATAACCCTTACCTATGTTTTCCAAAAAGTTTAAAAATAGATTTTTGGGCTGGAGCTACACTTCAACAATGTACCTGTTCAAAATTACAAACAGATTCTACATAAGAACAAACCTACAGTCCCTGTCTTGTATGCACCGCCTGTATACGGCTGTTCAGAGTATATAGGGCCTTTTTTATTTTATGTGCGGGGTTCCCCTTAATATCCATACAAGACCCAAAGGGGCTGGTAATGGGCTGGGGTAGGGGGGGGGGGTCATGGGGTAGCTATGCCATTTTTCTTAAAGAATTTCATCCATATTACCGGGACCAGACATTACATTAAAGCCGCAAGCAGTTTTAAATGGCTTTTTTTTCCTTTAGAAGTGTCATTTTGTGCAGGGACAGTTCTAAACACGGGAAACACGTGGCACTTCACAGGCATACTTTAGACACCCCCCAGGTACAATATTTAAAGGAATATTTGACTTTTTTTTTTCACTTTATGCATCATTAAAATGACTGCTCCCGAAAAACGACCGTTTTTAAAACTTCTTTTTGCATTGATACATGTCCCCTGGTGCAGAACCCGGGTTCCCAAACCCTTTTTAGGACAATAACATGCATAATAGTTGTTATAATTAGCACTTTAGAATTCGAACGTTCGCATCCATTGTATTTAATAGGGTTCTATTGTTCGTACGAACTTTCGGTCCGTTCGCGGGTTCTGGTGCGAACCGAACCCGGGGGTGTTCGGCTCATCACTACCGTTGACATCTATACCCAATGATCCTGAAGATCCTTTCTTGCTTACACCTTCCATTTTACTCACTCAGAAAGTTGAGGTGATCACAGCTCCTTCAGTCAATCTGGACCCAAAGGACCTATACAGATGTCAATGGAAAAGGGTACAAGTCTTAGCTGACAACTTTTGGAACAAGTGGAAGAAACAATACCTGTCTAATCTTCAGATTAGGAACAAATGGCAAGACAGCAAGCCCAACTTAGAGCCTGGTGCCATTGTTCTCATGAAAGACTCTCAATCTAGGAGAAACGAGTGGCCTTTGGGTCTGATAACCCAAGTGTTTCCCAGTGAAGATGGAAACGTCAAGAAAGTTGAACTCAAAGTCATTAGGCAAGGCCAGCCTAAACTTTTCCTCAGACCTGTTTCTAAACTTATTTTGTTACTCTCCTCTGGAGTGCCATGATATGTGGTATCCGTGGGAAACCACGCGGGGAGTGTCATGCCTTTATTAACAAGGCTTGAAATTTTCCTATTTTCTGGTTTAATAACATTAATCTATGTTGCCATCTAGTGGCCTTTTTGTATAACTGCACTATCTATTTTAATGAAGCAATTTAGAATAAGTTAGCTAGTTTGTCACATGCAAACCTCCGTACTTTCAATCCCATCAGGCCTTGCGTCACCTTCTTCAGCCATTTCGTTTTCTCCCTGGAAGCATGCACATGGACTGCTAAGATATAAGCCAGCCTCCAGATCCATCTCTGGTATGTCTACTATTTATGTCCTTAGATAGATAGATAGGGAGGCACTAATTGTACTATCTTTTACTAATTGCATTTGTCTGTATCTGTTGCAGTTTTACTCTATATTGTATCAATAAAAGTTCAAAAGGATTCTACGCCTACCGAAATGCATTGGTATGAGAGGAGTTATCAGTGTGCCCAAATAAACCTCTGCCACGTGTAGTGAGGGGCATAACACTTATATATGTTTGAACTTTATAAATTTACAGTATATTTATAGAGAAAATTATATGTGCATTTTTTTGCGTATTGTACGGTAATGTGTTTCTTAAGCTCATAATCAAAATTGAATGTATTATCTATAGTTATGTATAGGAGTTTAGCACTAGGCTTTTTTTATTCTTAGAGATTAAGATTAAATGTATATTCCAGCCATAACTTTAGGTTTGGAATGTACAAAGGACTGTAATACTAGCTGGCACTAACTACTAACATAACTGCCTAATATAAAAGAGACCCTTTCATGCCGAACAAATATATTTATAAATCTTAATTTAATAATACCATATTTGTAAAAAAATATTGCTCTCTATACAGTCATTGACAGAATCTCAGCATATGAAAACAAATAGTGCTGTGGCTGTAGCTGGGGCTGTTCTTTAGCACACAGCTTCAGGTAATTGTATTCTGTCTGTTCTCAGATAGAGATGGGCGAACGGTTTGGCCCGAGCATAAGTTCAGGCTGAACTTTGGTTGTTCGGGTGTTCTGGCGAACACCGAACAATATGCTGAGTTTGGGGAAAATTCGAAAGCCGCGGAACCCCGTCAAAGTCTATGGGACACGAACATGAAAAATCAAAAGTGCTAATTTTAAAGGCTAATATGCAAGTTATTGGCATAAAAAGTGTTTGGGGACCTGGGTCCTGCCCGAGGGGACATGTATCAATGCAAAAAAAGTTTTAAAAACTGACATTTTTTCGGGAGCAGTGATTTTAATAATGCTTAACCACTTAACGACCGCTCACTGTATATATACGTCGGCAGAATGGCACCGACAGGCACAATCACGTAGAGTGTACGTGATTGCCTTTGTACAGTTGGGGGGTCCAATCGGACCCCCCTCCTATACAGTGAGCGGTGGCTAAGTGTCCGGGAGCTTTCCGGGATGAGGGGGCAGCCATTCGTTTCTGGCCACCCCCTCGCGATCGCTCCCGGCGAATGGAAATGCCCCCTCTGTCTGTGTCAGACAGAGGGAGCAGGAGGAAGTGATGTCATCTCTGGTGCGGCGCTCACATATACCGAGCGCCGTACAAGAGAAGATATCAGGTCAGTGCACACAACACTACACTGACACCAGGACACATAGGGACATAAATCGCCCCCCCCAGGCCCCCCCAGACACCCCAGATCACCCCCCAGATCACCCCCCAGCCCCCAGTCACAGTGTCACTGATTGCAGTGACCATTTATTTAGTGATCACTGCAATCAGTGACATTTGTGACTGTAAAAGTGTCACCAAAGTTTAGTCTTAGGTCCAGTGTAGCCCCCTAACCCCCCCTAATAAAGGTTTAACCCCCTGATCACCCCCCAGGTAACCCTTTCACCCCCTATCACCACTGTCGCTTAGCGATCATTTTTCTGATCGCTGTCTTAGCGTCAGTGATGCCGATCGGCAGCCAGTAATTTTTTTTAGGTTCGCCGCAGGTTTTTATAGCGTCAGGTACCCCAATATATTATCTAATAAAGGTTTAACCCCCTTGATCGCCCCCCAGGTAACCCTTTCACCCCCTATCACCACTATCACTAAGCGATCGTTTTTCTAAACGCTGTCTTAGTGTCTGTGATGCAGATCGGTAGCCGGTAATTTTTTTTAGGTTCGCCGCAGGTTTTTATAGCGTCACGTACCCCAATATATTATCTAATACAGGTTTAACCCCCTTGATCGCCCCCCAGGTAACCCTTTCACCCCCTATCACCACTGTCGCTAAGCAATTGTTTTTCTAAACGCTGTCTTAGTGTCGGTGATGCAGATCGTAGCCAGTAATTTTTTTTAGGTTCGCCGCATGTTTTTATAGCGTCAGGTACCCCAATATATTATCTAATAAAGGTTTAACCCCCTTGATCGCCCCCCAGGTAACCCTTTCACCCCCTATCACCACTGTCACTAAGCGATCGTTTTTCTAAACGCTGTCTTAGTGTCTGTGATGCAGATCGGTAGCCGGTAATTTTTTTTAGGTTCGCCACAGGTTTTTATAGCGTCAGGTACCCCAATATATTATCTAATAAAGGTTTAACCCCCTTGATCGCCCCCCAGGTAACCCTTTCACCCCCTATCACCACTGTCGCTAAGCAATTGTTTTTCTAAACGCTGTCTTAGTGTCGGTGATGCAGATTGTAGCCAGTAATTTTTTTTAGGTTCGCCGCATGTTTTTATAGCGTCAGGTACCCCAATATATTATCTAATAAAGGTTTAACCCCCTTGATCGCCCCCCCAGGTAACCCTTTCACCCCCATCACCACTGTCGCTAAGCAATCGTTTTTCTAAACGCTGTCTTAGTGTCGGTGATGCAGATCGGTAGCTGGTAATTTTTTTTAGGTTCGCCGCAGGTTTTTATAGCGTCAGGTACCCCCATATATTATCTAATAAAGGTTTTAACCCCCTGATTGCCCCTAGTTAACCCTTTCACCAGTGATCACCATATAAGTGTTACGGGTGACGCTGGTTAGTTAGTTTGCTTTTTATAGTGTCAGGGCACCCGCCGTGTATATAACCCAATAAAGGTTTAACCCCCTGATTGCCTGGCGGGTGATATCAATTAGGTTTTAGCGTCAGAGAGGGTCTGAGTCACACCCCAGGCAGCGTCAGGTTAGTGCCAGTAACGCTAACACCCACGCGTGAAGCATACACCCCCCTTAGTGGTATAGTATCTGAACAGATCAATATCTGATCTGATCAGATCTATACTAGCGTCCCCAGCAGTTTAGGGTTCCCAAAAACGCAGTGTTAGCGGGATCAGCCCAGATACCTGCTGGCACCTGCGTCCAGCCCAGGCCACCCAAGTGCAGTATCGATCGATCACTGTCACTTACAAAACAAAAACACACATAACTGCAGCGTTCGCAGAGACAGGCCTGATCCCTGCGACTCCAGTGCTGTAGGAGGTGATTTCACCACCACAGTTAAAAAAAAAAGCAAATATGCCGAAGCATTGGGGCAGCAGGGGCGGAGGAGCGATTTTGCTCCTAATGCCGCGTACATACGGTCGAAATTCCGACGGAGGCTTGCCCGTGGAAAAGTCCGACCATGTGTGTGCGGCATAACTTTTTTGCGGGAGGAAGCCCCCATGCTTCGGCATATATAAATGGTGCGTGTATGCCCATCATTGGAAGTGGGTGGATGAAGGGCGGTATTCTAATGGTGGGCATACCCACCGATCAATCTCTTTTTTCGTTCAGCCAACTGGCTGCATGAAATAAAAAGATTACAATACATGTCCAACAAGGACCAGCAACGTACTGGTATGTTGCTGGACTTTGAATGTTTATACCAGAATGATGCCTGCGGGTTTAGGTATCATCTTGGTATCATTCTTTTCAGCCTGCGGCCGGCTTTCATGTAAAAGCAATCCTAGCGGCTAATTAGCCTCTGGACTGCTTTTACAAGCAGTAGGAGGGAATGCACCCCCCGGATATAAAAAGCGCCATTGGGAAATTGGGAAAGCATTTTATCACACCGATCTTGGTGTGGTTAGATGCTTTGAGGGCAGAGGAAAAATCTAGGGTCTAGAAGACCCCAGTTTTTTCAAAAAAAGAATACCTGTCACTACCTATTGCTATCATAGGGGATATTTACATTCCCTGAGATAACAATAAAAATGATAAAAAAAAAAAATACTTGGAAGGAACAATTTAAAAATAAAATAAAAAAGCAAAATTAATAATAAAAAAAAAAATAAAAAAAAAAAAAGCACCCCTGTCCTGCCCTGCTCTTGCCCAATGGCGAACGCAAGCGTCGGTCTGGCGTCATATGTAAACAGCAATTGCACCATGCATGTGAGGTATCACCGCGAAGGTCAGATCGAGGGCAATCATTTTAGCAGTAGACCTCCTCTGTAAATCTACTGGGGTAACCTGTAAAGGCTTTTAAAGGCTTTTAAAAATGTATGTAGTTTATCGCCAATGCGCGTTTGTGCGAAATTTTAAAGCATGTCGTGTTTGGTATCTATGTACTCGGCCTAAAATCATCTTTTTTATTTCATCAAACATTTGGGCAATATAGTGTGTTTTAGTGCATTAAAATTAAAAAAGTGTATTTTTTAACCCAAAAAATGCGTTTGAAAAATCGTTGCGCAAATACTGTGTAGAAAAAAAATGCAACACCCACCATTTTAATCTGTAGGGCCTTTGCTTTAAAAATATTTATAATGTTTGGGGGTTCAACATAATTTTCTTGCAAAAAAAAAAATGTTTTCATGTAAACAAAAAGTGTCAAAAAGGGCTTTGTCTTCAAGTGGTTAGAAGAGTGGATGTAAGCTTCCTAATGTTGTGTATAAAATGCCAGAACAGTTCAAAACCCCCCCAAATGACCCCATTTTGGAAAGTAGACACCCCAAGCTATATACTGAGAGGCATGTCGAGTCCATGGAATATTTTATATGTTGACACAAGTTGCGGAAAAACGACAATTTTTTATTTATTTTTTTGCACAAAGTTGTCACTAAATGATATATTGCTCAAACATGCCATGGGCATATGTGGAATTACACCCCAAAATACATTCTGTTGCTTCTCCTGAGTACGGGGATACCACATGTGTGAGACTTTTTGGGAGCCTAGCCATGTACGGGACCCCAAAAACCAAGCACCGCCTTCAGGCTTTCTAAGGGTGTAAATTTTTGATTTCACTTCTCACTGCCTATCACAGTTTCGGAGGCCATGGAATGCCCAGATAGCACAAACCCCCCCAAATGACCCCATTTTGGAAAGTAGCCACCCCAAGCTATTTGCTGAGAGGTATTGTGAGTATTTTGCAGATCTCGCTTTTTGTCACAAAGTTTTGAAAATTGAAAAAAAAAATATATATATATATATTTTCTTTCTTCATTTTCAAAAACAAATGAGAGCTGTAAAATACTCGCCATTCCTCTCAGCAAATAGCTTGGGGTGTCTATATTCCAAAATGGGGTCATTTGGTGGGGTTTTGTGCGATTTTGGCATTTTATGGCCTTCGAAACTGTGATAGGTAGTGAGGAGTGAAATCAAAAATTTGTGCCTAGAAATCCTGAAGGCGGTGCTTGGTTTTCGGGGTCCCGTACGCGGCTAGGCTCCTAAAAAGTCCCACACATGTGGTATCCCCGTACTCAGGAGAAGCAGAAAAATGTATTTTGGGGTGTAATTCCACATATAACCATGGCATGTGTGAGCAATATATCATTTAGTGACAACTTTTTGTAATTTTTTTTTTTTTGTCATTATTCAATCACTTGGGACAAAAAAAATTATATTCAATGGGCTCAACAGGCCTCTCAGCAATTTCCTTGGGGTGTCTACTTTCTAAAATGGGGTCATTTGGGGGGGTTTTGTGCTATTTTGGCATTTTATGGCCTTCGAAACTGTGATAGGTAGTGAGGAGTGAAATCAAAAATTTGCGCCCTTAGAAATCCTGAAGGCGGTGCTTGGTTTCCAGGGTCCCGTACGCGGCTAGGCTCCCAAAAAGTCCCACACATGTGGTATCCCCGTACTCAGGAGAAGCAGCAAAATGTATTTTGGGGTGAAATTCCACATATAACCATGGCATGTGTGAGCAATATATCATTTAGTGACAACTTTTTGTAATTTTTTTTTTTTTAGTCATTATTCAATCACTTGGGACAAAAAAATTAAAAATTCAATGGGCTCAACATGCCTCTCAGCAATTTCCTTGGGGTGTCTACTTTCCAAAATGGGGTCATTTGGGGGGGTTTGTACTGCCCTGTCATTTTAGCACCTCAAGAAATGAGATAGGCAGTCATAAATTTAAAGCTGTGTAAATTTCAGAAAATGTGCCCTAGTTTGTAAACTCTATAACTTTTGCGCAAACCAATAAATATACGCTTATTGACATTTTTTTTACTAAAAACATGTGGCTGAATACATTTTGGCCTAAATGTATGACTACAATTGAGTTTATTCGATTTTTCTTATAACAAAAAGTAGAAAGTATAATTTTTTTTCAAAATTTTCGGTCTTTTTCCGTTTATATCGCAAAAAATAAAAATCGCAGAGGCAATCAAATACCATTAAAAGAAAGCTCTATTTGTGGGAAGAAAAGGACGCAAATTTCGTTTGGGTACAACATTGCATGTCCGCACAATTTACAGTTAAAGCAGCGCAGTGCAAAATTCTGAATTCACCTCTGGTCCTCTAGCTACCAAATGGTCCGGGGCTTAAGTGGTTAAAGTGAAACAAAAAGGGGCGTGGCTTGGCGCGCGGAGGAGATGGCAGCCTAGAAGAGAAGCTCCATTGGGACCGCGGCCCTAACCCGTCTCTCTGCACGGTAGACACTTGATAATGAGCAAACAGATCCGCCACTATCATCAGACCCGCTCCAGGCGTTCCTTGGCGGCTAGCTCCGGCCGGAATATCTCCGACATATTCAAGACCCAGGCTGCAGTATTGAGAGTCGCGGCGGGAAGCAAGATGGCGCCGACCCACACAGAGGAGGCGTCCAGCGAGGACTCACAACCAGCCATGGAGGACTACGGTAGGAGAAACACTAAAGCTGATCATCCCCTCACCTATGGCGACATGTCAGGCTTCGCGGCTGACATTAAAGCCTCCTTTTCAGCCGCAATCACAGACCTGAAAACCAGCTTCATGGTCTTACAAGAAAAGATGGCGACTGCGGAGACAGAGGGCAGAATTGGAGATAAGGCAATACAGAGACTAGACAGAGTGGTCTCTACCCAAGCTCTCCATTTTATAGAGGTTAACAGGCATTTGGAGGACCTGGACAATAGGGGAAGGCGCAATAACATCAGAGTGCATGGTATCCCGGAGTCGGTGGATACCGACAAAATTGCGCCTGTCCTCCAAAGAGTATTTAACAGCCTCCTGGAACGCCCGGAGGATACAGTCATAGATTTTGTCAGAGCGCACAGGGCTCTCAGAGCCAGAGGCCCAGACACGCTGCCACCTCGGGACATTATTTGCTGTCTGAAAAATGTCAGCCTCAAAGAGGACATTATGCTTAAAGCGAGGAGAAGTGAACATATTGAGTTTAATGGGGAAAACATCAAACTGTTCCAGGATCTCTCTCAGATCACACTGAAGAACCGCAGGGCCCTGCGGCCTCTTTTGGACAAGCTGAGGGAAAAAGATCTCCGGTACACATGGCGCTTCCCTTTCGCGCTGCTGGTCACACATGGGGGCAGACAGCACACTCTTCGTACGCCAAATGATCTTCATGATTTCTGCGATGCACTACAGCTGGGCCGGGTAGAGCTCCCAGAGTGGTACCAGGAATTCTCCCTACCGCCTACAGACAGGAGCCCTCCGCACTCTCCCCTTTCGACGCCTGAGAAACAGTCTGCAAAGAAACAAAGGCCTGACAGATGTGACAGCCGGGTGCAGGGGACCCCGGGCGGCCGTGCTCACTCCTCCAGGAATCTGCTGGAGACCTAAGATCTTGCCACACCCGACCTCCGGATGACATAATCTGCACACACTTAATGGTGCCCTTACTCTGAAGGACCTGGTCTTGGGCCTCCTCGGCCCCCACCCAGCAATTGGTTCCGGACCCCTGGCCATGATTGCAGCTCAATTATCCCACGCTATTCTGGGGACTTTATATTTCCTTTGATTATGCGTCTCCCTAGCATTATATACTTTTGCTAGTTCACCCATCTGCAGCCTTCCCCTACTATGTCACAGCCAGCTCTTTTTCCTGTCGCCCTACCGGATTTCTGGCTAGCTGGATATTTACCAAACCGCAAGTGTCACTACTGTCCATATGCACAATAACAATGTTACCTTCATGAGCATTTATACAGTGGGAGTCCGCTGAGGTCTTATTAATCTACAAGTCAGGGTTGATTTAGACTTGGACAGAACTCGAAGCAACCTTTGTGTGTTATGTATATACATAGACTGCTCGCACTTGATGGTAACTCAGTCCGGAAGGACCCAGTCATGAGACTCCTCGAACCTCGCTTAACAATTGGCTCCAGTCTCATGGCTATAATTACAGCCCACTTAGCCCACGCCTTTCTTAGGACTGTACTCTCCCTTCGGATTTATGTCCCCCCCCTCTACCCGCATCATAGACTTTTGCCAGACTACCCACCCGCAGCCTCCCCAACAAGGTCGCAATCAGCCTTTTCTTGATCCCCTACCGGACTTCCTGCTAGCTGTTCATCACACTGCAAGTGACACTACTGTCCAAACGCATAATGATAATGTTGCTTTCCTGATCATTTATATAGCCAGGGACCGGTGAGGCATTATTAAACTGCAAGTCCGGGAGGGCGCGGGCCGGGGAGGCGATCGGGGCCACCATTTATGTGTCACGTATTTATCCTTTATTATGTCATCATGGCTAAACTGAGGGGGTCCTGGGGGGCGTGGTTGGGGAGAGGCGAGTTACTGCTCTCCCCGACTGCGCCACCTGCTGACCTTGCTCGGCCATGTCTCGGGTTCACTTGTTCATTTGCTCATTCTAAGCTAAACTAGTTTGTTTACAGTTACTGCTATTTCTACCTATGCAGAGTAGACCCTTAAGCACTTATTATGTCATACTAATGGGCCGTTGCCCGACTGTTTCCAAGTTACATTTGGTATAACCTACACATATCTCAAGAGATATAGGTTTGGCTGCTAGACCCTTGGTGTGTCTACCTCGTTCCCACATAGAGCGTCTGGGTGGATCCTTTGGGCTCATCTAAAAGGAATAATTTGAGTTCTCCAGGACGTTGACCACGTCTGGGAGAAGTGTTCTCCTCAATTTCTCCCTACTCACTTCTATATAATTTCTACTCTTCTTTGATCCTCTCTCTCTATCCTGCTATTTTATTTTAAGGTTTTTTCAGTCGAGGACGGCCGGTGATTTCTGTGTATTAATCGCTTATATTTGACTTGCCCTTTAGGTGTGGAAACCTCCCTCTCTGCGTTTGTGTCATGGCGTACTCCGATCTTGGCGTCACTCCCACGGTGATTTCTCACAATGTTAGAGGACTCAACATTCCCGAGAAATGCTCTACCATGCTGAGGGAACTCAAAAAAGGTAGGCCCAGCTTTGTTTTTCTACAAGAAACTCACTTTAGAACGAACCAGATCCCAAGGCTCACCGACTCCTACTTCATAGAAGCCCATCATGCCACCAATGACGCAGGCAAATCCAAAGGGGTCTCAATCTTAGTTAGCAAAACTGCATCATTTGAGCTGACTGACAAAATAATAGACCCTGGGGGCAGATTTATTTTTCTTAAAGGGAAATTTAGTGGGATCCCTATCACACTAGCGAATGCTTATTTCCCCAATACCTCGCACCAGTCCTTCTGCAAAAATTTGATTAGGGAGCTGTCGGGCTTCAGCTCCGGTAGGTTAATTCTTGGAGGTGACTTTAATGTCCCTCTCAATCCCATAGAGGACACATCGTCCGGGAAAACATATATCACATACAGAATCCTGAAAAAAATTAAGTCTCTACTTAACTCTCTGAACCTAGTAGACACGTGGCGCTTCATGCACCCAGTTGACAAGGACTTCACCTACTACTCCATCCCCCATGACAGATACTCCCGAATAGATTATATATTCATTTCACAGCGAGATCTCCACACCGTAGCCGGATCCTGCATAGGAACACAGACTCTTTCGGATCACGCTCCTGTCTCCCTCTCTTTGAATCTCACTGCCCCCCCTATTAGATCTAATGTTTGGAGGCTAAACTCCTCCCTGCTGACAGACCCCACTCTGCTTCCAACACTGAACTCGTCACTCCTCAAGTTCTTCAGGCTCAATGCTACACCAGGGGCCGATCCCCTAATGGTTTGGGGAGCCCATAAATGTATGATTAGGGGTGAATTAATTAAAATGGGCTCGCAGAGAAAAAGAGAGAGAGACAGGGAAATTTCACATCTCCTGCAACACATCCGCTCACTAGAAGCCTCCCATAAACAGTCCCTGACAGCTAAATCGGCAACTTCCCTTCTAGAGTCCAGGAAAGCCCTTAGACAGATCTTAGACATAAGAACAAAACGATTCCTGTTCTTCAGGAAAAAACTATATTACGAACACGGAGACAAACCGGGCAATTTACTGGCCAGGGCCCTCAGAGGCTCGGTTGTAAATCACAACATAACGGGCATACAAAATAGGGATGGGAAGATCGATAGGGAGACTGACAAGATAGCACGACACTTTCAGGATTTCTATACCAACCTATATAATCTCCCGACACAACACAGCCCTACGAATGCCACTAACTCTAGAATACAGGGTATCCGGGAATATCTTAAGGAATCCTCTTTACCCACACTCACTGCAGAAGACGCAACACTTCTCGAGAGCCCTATAGACGCCTCTGAACTCAGACTTGCCATTAAAGAACTTAAAACGGGTAAAAGCCCCGGCCCGGATGGGTTTAGTGCTATATACTACAAGACATTCATAGACATTCTCACAACCCCGTTGCGAGACGCCCTGAACACCCTCGCTGACCCAAGAGATATACCGTCTGACTTCCTGGCAGCACACATCACCGTCCTGCCTAAACCGGGCAAAGATCCAGTACATTGCACAAGCTACAGCCCGATATCTTTGTTAAACATAGACATCAAACTGATAGCGAAAATTGTCGCCAACAGGCTGAGACCTCTACTCCTACACTTGATAGGACCCAGTCAGGCTGGCTTCATGCCGGGTAGGGAGGCCAGGGACAATGTTACTAAATCTCTCAACCTCATCCATGCGGCCCACGAGCGAAAGATCGAGGGCTTTCTCCTATCAACAGACGCGGAGAAGGCCTTCGATCGAGTAGCATGGGACTACATGCTAGAGACCTGTAGACATATAGGGCTGGGCCCGCACATGAGGGCGTGGATATCGTCGCTTTACACGAATCCATCAGCAAAACTTAAACTTTCAGATGTGGTAAATATCAAAAATGGAACCAGGCAGGGCTGTCCTTTGTCGCCCCTGCTCTTTATAATTTCGTTGGAACCATTTGTTAGACGAATCATAGCCAACCAGTCTATTAAGGGATTTCAGTTGGGAAACCAGGAGTTCAAGGTAGCCGCATATGCGGACGACCTCCTTTTTTTCTTGTCGAGTCCACACATCTCTATACCTTCTCTACTTAAGGAGTTCTCAACCGAATTTCCAACCTCAAAATAAACTACTCCAAATCCGAGGCGCTAAATATCACATTGCCAGAACCTGAGCTGAGAGCCGCTCAAACTAATAACTCATTTACTTGGGTCTCATCCGCCATTAAATATCTGGGAGTGTGGCTCACTCCTAGTCTCTCATCAATTTTCAACCACAATTTTGTCCCTCTCCTTAAAAGCGTGGAGAGTGATCTCCGTAAATGGCATGCGGGACACTTCTCCTGGTTCGGAAGGGCAGCCATCTGCAAGATGACGGTCCTTCCGAAAGTTCTATATTCGATTCGCACTCTACCGGTTAAGATCCCCCAAAGTTTTTTTAATTCCCTCCATTCCATGCAGATGAGATTTATCTGGGCACACAAACCGCCTTGCATTAAAGCCTCTCTCTTAACCCGAAAAAAACGGGTTGGGGGATTGGGAATTCCAGACTACAAAAAATACTACCAGGCTTCACATGTAGCCAGACTCGTGGACTGGCACTGCCACTCAGGCATTAAGGACTGGGTCGGGATCGAATCCAGCCTAAGCCCCATCCCCTTACAGTTCTCTCCATGGATACCAAAAGCCAACTATCCGCGGACCATGACCTCCCACCCACTGATTGGCACTACGCTCAAAATCTTTCACCAATTAACTCATCATCCACAGTTTTCCTCGCCCCTTAGCCCTCTCACACCACTCGCAATCAACCCAGCCTTCCCACCGGGAGTAGGGAACCCCCATATGATAACCAATGACAGCATAAAGCCGCTTTTGGCCCAACACTGTTTCGATGGTGAGACAATGAAAGAACTGCCCCGTCTTAGAGAGGATAACAATATGCCCCTTCTACCTTTGTGGTCATATTTACAGATACGAAGCTTTGCCAATAATAAGATACGTAAGAGTCATTTCACCAGGGCCCTCACTGAGTTGGAGTCGGTGTGCCTACAAGGGGAACAGATGCCCAGGTCGACCTCTACCACCTATGCTTGGCTACAGGGGTTGGGGGGGCCTGATTGGGACAGACGCAGAGAGAGATGGTCCGAAAGCTTGGGCGTAGTAATTACAGAGGCCCAGTGGTCCAGAGCGAGCATCATGTCTCACAAATGCTCGCTCAGCACGAGAATGCAGGAAACATCATACAAGATCTTGACCCAATGGTATGCCACTCCGGAGAAAATACATAGATGGTACCCCCAGTCCTCTGACGAATGCTGGAGATGTCACAATGCAAAGGGATCCTTACTGCATATCTGGTGGCATTGTGATATGATAACAGCATATTGGTCTGGGGTGAGGGAGATTATTAGACAGATCACGGAGACCGAACTTTCACTTGATGCAGCGTGCTGCTTACTGCATATTTCGCACTTCTCCATTAAGAGATACAAAAAATCCCTCTCCAGGCATTTGCTAAATGCGGCCAAGTCACTCATTCCGCTGTACTGGAAATCAACACGGGTCCCTTCCATTTCTCAGTGGCTACACAGGGTGTCCGAAATCTGTGAGATGGAGGATACCGCTGCTCAATCCAACGAAAACGTTGAACGATTTCATGAAACATGGTCTCCTTGGTTTGCTTTTAAATACTCCCCGGGCTATGACACCTTGATTGGTAATCTCCCCCGGGCGATTAGCTGGTTGGAGAAGAGGTCCTAACGATTACTTCTCATCTAGGGTCTCGCCCCCACCACACATAAACACCTGGCCTCTCTGGTAGCTGATTGCAGCTAACTGCCCACTTGACCCACTTAACCCATACCACGAGAGCTGGACATAACTGTTTGATTGACACATCATAAGAAGATCCTCTAGAGTCACCGGCCGCCTCCCTAGGGGTTATACCCCTAATATCCACTCGCTGATTCTCTCCTTTACTTTCTTCCTTCTCCATCTAACTTCTTCTTTAGCTATGTTATTTTTCTCCTGAAAGGTTATATGTGGAAATACCCAATGATATCAGGAGATGCTCACCTCTTATTTCACGAGGCCTGAGTTGCTGCCTCTGGTTTATGTCTAATAGAAGCATCTACCTCTATGTTGACTGCACACGTATTCGATGTATATTGGTACTTCTCTTCGTACCAAACTTGTAAGTTCCAATTGTTATTTCCATATCTGTATGCATGTAATACTTTTTTTCTTCAATAAACTTTGATGATAAAAAAAAAAAAAAGTGAAACAAAAAAAGTGAAACTGGATTTCATCGCTGGAATGTTTTTTTTTTTATTTATTTTTTTTATTTTTTTAATAAAGGACTTTTCCAAGGTGTCTGTGTGTTTTTTTTTTTAATTTACACTTTCTTCATGAAATGGTAGGGGTACAATGTACCCCTTACCAATTCACATAGGGGGGGGCGGGATCTGGGGGTCCCCTTTGTTAAAGGGGTCTTCCAGATTCCGATAAGCCCCCTGCCCATAGACCCCCACAACCACCGGGCAAGGTTTGTGGGGATGAGGCCCATGTCCCCATCAACATGGGGACATCCTTCCCATGTTGAGGGCATGTGGCCTGGTATGGTTCAGGAGGGGGGGTGCTCTCTCGTCCCCCCTCTTTTCCTGTGGCCTGCCAGGTTGCGTGCTCGGATAAAGGGTCTGGTGTGGATTTTTGGGGAACTCCACGCCATTTTTTTTTACATTTGGAGTGGAGTTCCCCTTAAAATCCATAACAGACCTGAAGGGCCTGGTATGGATATTTGGGGGAACTCCACGCATTTTTTTTTTAAATTTGCGGCAGGGTTCCCCTTAATATCCATACCAGACCTGAAGGGCCTGGTAATTGAATTTGGGGGGACCCCCACGCTTTTTTTTATTTTTATCAATGACTTTTCTATGTATTGCCGGGAGCCGACAATTCATTATAGCCGCGAGTGAGTTTTAAATGACTATATTTCCTTCAGAAATTACACTTTGTGCAGGGACAGTTCTAAGCATGGGAAACAAGCGCGACTTTACATGCATACTATACACACCCCCTAGGTACGAAATTTAAAGGAATAGTTCACTTTTATTGTTTCACTTTAAGCATTATTAAAATCACTGCTCCCGAAAAAACTTCTATTTTTAAAACTTTTGTTTGCATTGATACATGTCCCCTGGGGCTGGACCCGGGTCCCCAAACACTTTTTATGACAATATCTTGCATATAAGCCTTTAAAATTAGCACTTTAGGTTTCTCCCATAGACTTTTCGAATTTGCCTCGAACACCCCAAATTGTTCGCTGTTCGGCGAACGGATGAACAGGCAATGTTCGAGTCGAACATGAGTTTGACTCGAACTCAAAGCTCATCCCTACCCATGGCATTAGATTGTAAGATCCTTTATGCAACAAGCGATGAAGTTTATTGCATTAGATTGTAAGCTCCCTTATGCAACAGGAGCTGATGTGCATCCCATGGCATTAGATTGTGAGATCCTTTATGCAACAATTGATGAAGTTCATGGCATTAGATTGTGAGCTTCTTATTGTGACATGAGCTGATGTCCATGGCATTAGATTGTGAGCACCCTTAAGTAACGAGGGCTGATATCAGTGGCATTAGATTATGTGCTCCTTTATACGACAAGAGTTAATGTCCATGACATTAGATTGTGAGCTCCTTTAGGCAACAAGAGTTGGTGACACTGGCAATTAGATTATGAGCTCCTTTATTCGACAAGAGTTGATGTCAAGGGGTCAATGTTATCCGTGGCGCACTGTAGCTTATGTTGCAGCCACCCGATTTAAGCCAGCAAAAAAAAAAAAATCCAAGAAGCAGACACCAAGCAGCCAAGTTTAACGGCTGTGTGTACGGCCTAACTACAAATAGACACTTTTCAGGGACAATGTGGTCAATCTCTCTAGACTGCTCTGCTGCTCCATATGCTTCATGTTTCGGTTTCCTATGTAACTAAAAGTGCATATTATGTGAGAAATAGAAATGTATCAGCTCCAGTGGCTGGGAATGTTTAGCTGAAAAGTAATACATTTTCCATGAAACTCTGGATTATCTTGTCTATTGTATTTCTGAAAGGCGCAGTGACACAAAACACATCCTGGCATAATAGTGTACTGTCTGTTGTTTTTCCTCCTCCTAATTAGATCAGGGTATGATAGTGAAACACAGGCATTCTTCTTGATAGAATGCTAAATATGTACACAAAACAATAAAAAACAATGACACGTGAAAGTGCAAGAATTTGATTATATTCAGGGTATAATTTTTGTGTTGTCTTTTCATCCTTAGGTAGATATGATTTCAAGAGGCATGGAACATCTATTTATAGAAGTCATGTTATACAGCCTTGTTCTTGGCTATCCTTTTTTTATTTTCTGAGCCTTTATGCAAAAATCAGAAGGGAGAAAAACCACACCATAACAAAGAGGAAAAAAGAAAAGATCAGACTGAAAGTCAGTAGGGATGAGCCGAACACCCCCCTGTTCGGTTCGCACCAGAACCTGCGAACGAACAGCCAGAATGTTTGCGTGAACTTTAGAACCCTATTAAATACACTCGAACTTTCGAAATCAAAAGTGCTAATTATAAAGGCTAATATGCAAGTTATTGTCCTAAAAAGGGTTTGGGGACCCTGGTCCTGCCCCAGGGGACATGTATCATTGCAAAGAAAAGTTTTAAAAACGGACGTTTTTTCGGGAGCAGTGATTTTAATAATGCTTAAAATGAAACAATAAAAGTGAAAATTTCCTTTAAATTTCGTACCTGGGGGGGGGGGGGGGGTGTAGTATGCATGTAAAGTCGCGCTTGTTTCCCGTGCTTAGAACTGTCCCTGCACAAAGTGTCATTTCTGAAGGAAAATAAGGAATTTAAAACTCACTCGCGGCTATAATGAATTGTCGGCTCCTGGCAATACAGACAAAAGTCATCGATAAAAAAAAAAAAAGCATGGGGGTTCCCACAACTTCAATTACCAGGCCCTTCAGGTCTGGTATGGATATTAAGGGGAACCCTGCTGCAAATTTTAAAAAAAATGCGTGGAGTTCCCCAAATATCCATATCAGGCCCTTCAGGTCTGGTATGGATTTTAAGGGGAACTCCACCCCAAATTAAAAAAAAAATGGCGTGAAGTTCCCCCAAAAATCAATATCAGACCCTTTATCCGAGCACGCAACCTGGCAGGCCGCAGGAGAAGAGGGGGGACGAGAGAGCGCCCCCCCTCCTGAACCGTACCAGGCCACATGCCCTCAACATGGGAAGGATGTCCCCATGTTGATGGGGACAAGGGCCTCATCCCCACAACCCTTGCCCGGTGGTTGTGGGGGACTGCGCGCAGGGGGATTATCGGAATCTGGAAGACCACTTTAACAAAGGGGAGCCCCAGATCCCGCCCCCCCCTATGTGAATTGGTAAGGGGTACATTGTACCCCTACCATTTCACGAAGAAAGTGTAATATAAAAAAAAAAAAAACACACAGACACTTTGGAAAAGTCCTTTATTAAAAAGAAAAAAAGAAAAAGGAAAAAAAAAACATTCCAGCAATGAAATCCAGTGTCCCGCGGCGATCCGATGTCCAGCGATGTCAACATGAAACGTCAATGGCTGAGCCTGAGCGGACCTGATGGGGAACTTCCTTGGCAGTGTGTTAAATGAATAGACCCGCCCCTTCTAAAGTTCCCCATCAGGTCCGCTCAGCCAATGACGTAGGTGTAAGGCTAAGCGGACCAGATGTGGAACGTGAGAAGGGGCGGGTCTATTCATTTATTACACTGCGGAGGCAGTTCCCCATCAGGTCCGCTCAGCCAATGACGTAGGCGGGGTCTGACATACCAGGGGGCCCCCGCGCTTTTTTTTATTTTTTATCAATGACTTTTCTATGTATTGCCGGGAGCCGACAATTCATTATAGCTGCGAGTGAGTTTTAAATTACTTTTTTTCCTTCAGAAATGACATTTTGTGCAGGGACAGTTTTAAGCACGGGAAACAAGCGCAACTTTACATGCATACTATACACACACCCTAGGTACGAAATTTTAAGGAATATTTCACTTTTATTGTTTCACTTTAGGCATTATTAAAATCACTGCTCCCCAAAAAACGTCCTTTTTAAAACTTTTTTTTTGCATTGATACATGTCCCCTGGGGCAGGACCCGGTCCCCAAACACTTTTTATGACAATAACTTGCATATAAGCCTTTAAAATTAGCACTTTAGATTTCTCCCATAGACTTTTCAAATTTGCCGCGAACACCCCAACTTGGTCGCTGTTCGGCGAACGGGTGAACAGGCATTGTTCGAGTCGAAGCTCATCCCTAAAAGTCAGTTTTAAAGCCTAGACTGGTAAGATTCACATGCTGTACCCATAGAATATCTGAAGAGTGTTTAGATATTGACCCCGCCCCCCTCTGATGCCACTGGGGGTTCCTGCGGTTTCCCGTGGCGTCAGAGGGGGCGGGGTCACTCGTGAAGCCACAGAGAAACCGCAGGAAACCCCTGTGGCGTCAGAGGGGGGCAGGGTCACCCACATACGTCACGGGTGGTCACACCCTCAGCTATTTAAGAGCTGTCATGGCGGGTGTAGCATCATTCGACGGGAACCTCCTATGAGGCATCAGTAGCGGCTTTTTTTTTTTCGGTATCGGGTCGAGAATGGATGTACATCGCTGGATTTTTTTTCTTTTAAAAAGGGACTTGTCCCAAGCTGTCTCTTGTGTTTTTTAACATTTTTGACACTTTTTTTGTGAAATGCTAGAGGTACAATGTACCCCGTTACCAATTCACATGGGGGGGCAGGATCTGGAGTTTCCCTTGTAAAAGGGGGCTTCCAGATTCCGATAAGTCCTCCGCCTGCAGACCCCCACAACCACCGGGCAAGGGTTGTGGGGATGAGGCCCTTGTCCCCATCAACATGGGGACATGGTGCTTTGGACACCAAAGCATCCTCCCCATGTTGAGGGCACGTGGCCTGGTATGTTTCAGGAGGGGGGGCGCTCTCTCGTTGGCATGCAGTAGAAACAATAACTGGGTTTTAAACACAAACAGAAATACATACTGTACTAGCTATGCTCATTCATTGAAGAGGTTGTGTTATCTATATTTCTCCTAGAACTTTATCACAACCTAATTTGACCAGGTGTATCCAAGCTTTAAGGCAAAAGTCTGACACAATATTATTCGTTGTATATATATTTTTTTTAAACCATAGAATTATCCTGACACAAATTGTTTTTTTCTTGCTGAAGCCCTAATACAGCTGAATTTGTTATGAATATCTATATAAATTAGTCCTCTAAAATGAAAATGTACCTAAACTTCACACCAATCTCAATTTATTCTCATTTACAAAACTGAGAGATCACATCTGGTCATTAGCATGCTGTGGTTATATAAACAAATTAGCTGCCAGTTTATCTTGCAGGAGATTTACTTTTATATTTAATGCTATTCAATTAAAAGACCTTTATGAGGGATGTAAATTTCACATACTATAACTCAAAAAAAAAATACATTATAGACTGGAGCATTTAATATTTCTGGAACATAGAAATAAATTAGGAATATTTCAGTTGAAGTCATGGGTAGGAAATGACCAAAATAAAGATATCCATATTTATATTTTAAGCAATTTCTTGAAAATCATTATGTAGGGTATTTCAAAGCTGAGCTTTTTTTTATAATGTGAGTGTTTTATTTTGCTTTTAAAAAAGCAGCCATGGATATATGTAAATCATAGATGTTTTTATGGCTGCTATCAAATACTGAAAACTAACTCTGTGGCAGCTACTTAGCCAAGTAAATCTAATTTAAATCAAACCATATTAGATGAGGCATATTTAACATGCCCTATTGCATTTTACAGATAAAAGAAAATAGGAACTTTTCAGGAGATATTTATTTAGATTCTCTGCTACTTGTTTTATATATTTTTTGCACAACTTTTCTTGCATTTTATTGGACACATTACGTAATGTTCAAACAAATATATATATATATATATATATATATATATATATATATATATATATATTACAAAAACCACAGGCAGATTGAGCTTTCATTTTCACAAAATTTAGATGAAAATTAGTACAATTTGTTGACCACTTTAGGGAAAAGCTTTAAAAAACATCCAAAAACCACCTTAATCTCACTTTACCTACCGATTTCAAAGGTGCAAAGGCCTTTCTGATGGTCAAAAAGGCAAATTTCAACTATTCTGCAGCTACTCTACCAAAAAAGAAATTTTTCACAGAAATAAAGAAATAGGCAGTAAAACGGAAGTCATTATAAAGATGATGAATTAGTAATTCGACTGCTAGATCATGCCCTTTAAACTACAAATATTTTGACAATACCCTTAAATCCTTGTGCTGTTTAACACCTTCACTTTCTCCTTCTTTCACACAAATTAAAATGCACATTTTAGGTTTGAAGATGAGTTAAAACCTACAAGTGATAATACATTGTCATCCAACCCCCCCCCCCCCCCCACCTCCTTTTTTATGAATGTTTAATGGTAATTTTTATTAGACATGTACAATTTGTTTCATTATGAATTAAAATTCAGACAGAACTTTTGATATTTGAAGATTCAGATTTCTCCAAATTTCTGAAACACAATAGTAACGAATTTCAACTAATCCAAAATGAATTATAACAAAATGTATTATCCGAATTAAAATTTGAAAAATGAATTATAATTTCACTTAAAAATAGAAAAATTGAATATAATAGAATAAAACAGAAAATAAATAGAATAGCAGATATTATAATAGAACAAATAGAATAGCTTAGAAGTAAAAAGAAAGGAATAGAATAAAATATAAGGAGTCTTCCAAAATTAAAATTTGAAAATAAAAAAATATACAAAATGAATCTAAAATATAAAAAATTTATTCCAAAAACAAATCATTCTAACATAACAAATAAGAGGAAATGAAATTATTAACTTAATGAACTAACCCAAAACAAAACAAATTTAGTCTAACACATCTCTAATTTTTATGATGTTTTTACTCTTTATCACTCTATTTTTGATCATTTATTTTTCGAAGGTTCCCCCATCCAGTAATTTTAATTGAAATGTCTATTCATCCTGGTTCTCTGGATGCCCTTTTAGTTAACCACTTTTTTCCTTTATGGGACCCATTGTTGGCTTAATTTCTATGTTTCCAATGGCTATCAGCCGGTCACATCCAATCCCACCCCCTTGGCTTTAAATACACCTCTTAGTTCCTATGTCCCTTTCTACCGGGCTTGACAAATGAGCGTAGATGCTCTGAAACACATAGCCCCATCCCATCCATGCTGGCCTCCTAACGTCACAGGCTGACAGCAGCCAAAGCCAAGCCAAGTCCGCTGAAGCCTTCCAGAGGTCCTTAGTTTCTCTATTCCTACTTGCATTCCAGTGTGGCTCTATCCCTGCTGCTCACCATCCAGCAGCTTTACAGTGCAGCTCTGCATATACCTACCATCTACCTGCCAAACTTTGTGATCCGTGTCCACTTCCCAGATGAACTGGAAAGTCTATGTGATGTGCCTTATATCCAAATCATGCAGTGAGTGCATTATTTTTTTAATTCTTTGTTGACTTAATGAAAGGCTACACTTAGGTGATGGCCCCCTATTTATTTTCTATTCCATGCTGATATCATCACATCTACCTGGAACATTTGAGCTTGTTTCACTTATTGTCTTGTGAGTAACCTCTATACTGAATAAATGCAGTGGTTTAATATAGTTCTAAATTAACTGGTCTGTTTTGTTTCTCTCCGTATATGTCCTGCTGCCCTCATTTCATTGTTGAGCTGATCGCAGTCTGGATTGTGATCTGGGCCATCTTCTCCACCCTGTGGATACTTTCAGTATATGTTAGCGTGCATGACCTTGGTTTGTAGGGGGAAGGGAGTTTGATCAGTGGCAGTGCTGGGGGGATGGGGTCAGTGGCAGATGCTGGGGGGATGGGATCAGTGGCAGATGCTGGGGGGATGGGATCAGTGGCAGATGCTGGGGGATGGGATCAGTGGCAGTGCGAGGGGTGGGTGGGATCAGTGGCAGATGCTGAGGGGGGGTAGGATCAGTGGCAGTGCTGGGGGATGGGATCAGTAGCAGTGTTGCTGTGGGGGTGGGATCAGTGTGACAGTGGTGGTGGGATAAGAGCAGTGGCAGTGCTGTGGGGGAGATCGGATAAACGGCAGTGCTGGTGGTGATGGGCAATGGGATCAGTGGTAATGCTGGGGGGAAGGGGGATTGGTCAGTGGCAGTGCATGGAGAGAGGGGGAGGAATAATCATTGCCAGATACTGGAGGGGGATGGAATCAGTGGCAGATGCTGGGGGGGATAGAATCAGTGGCAGATGCAGAGGGGGATAGGATCAGTGGCAGATGCTGGGGGAGGGATCAGTGGCAGATGCTAGGGGGGAATCAGTGGCAGATGCTAGGGGGGATCAGTGGCAGATGCTAGGGGGGATCAGTGGCAGATGCTAGGGGGATGAAATCAGTGGAAGATGCTGGGGGAATAGGATCAGTGGCAGCTGCTGGGGGGATCAGTGGCAGATACTGGGGGGGGTCAGTGGCAGAGGCTGGGGGGATGGGATCAGTAGCGGTGTTGGTGTGTGTGTGGGGGATGGGTGTGACAGTGGTGGTGGGATGGGAGCAGTGGGGGTGATGAGATCAGTAGCAGCGTTACTGGGGGTTGGGATCTATGGCACTCACTTTCAGCTTAGGACTCTATGCTCCTTGTTCCAAGCTAGCTCCGGCTCCCTCCACATGTCTCCAGGTCACTATCCCAAGAAGAGATGTCCTCAGACGGCGGAGACCTCCTCTGGCACCTCCCCTTCACTCTACCTGGTCAGCTGACCAAAGTAACCAGTTTCTGCCTCCCGATGGCTATGGGGGTTTGCAGCTGCAAACTCAGTGGCTCTGGGTGAGCGGGCCGCTGTGCAGCTTCTATGGTGGTGATACAGTAATACACAGTTCAGCTGAGAACTCAATGGGCGGAGACGCTGGGTGAGCAGTCCACTCTCCCATCATCGCCTCTGGGTAAATAGTAGAAGAACCTTCTGCCGGGCCCCTCCCCCATACTGGTGGAACACAAGGGCCCAGTAACAAGCGCGAATGGTGGGACCCTGGTAGTTCTGCCACTGATATTCAAAATAAGCACCAAAAAGAGTCTGTATATAGACTATACAACAGTTACAGTATATAATTCAAACAAAACCAAAGAAAATTCCCAGCTCAACTCACCCTGCAACCAACCAAATTATCCTGTCTAATGCGGAGTACACACGATCGTTTTTCATGCCATTTTTTAAACCGACGTTTTTCTCGTCGTTTTTTTTCATGTTTCCTCTCAAGCCTGTCTTGCGTACACACGATCATTTTAAAAAACGTTCAAGCAAAGCGCAGTGACGTACAACGCGTACGACGGCACTATAAAAGGGAAGTTCCGTTCGGATGGCGCCACCTTTCATGTTAGTAAAGTTTGTTGAGCGATGATTCGCGCTTTTCAGCCTCGTGCTTTTCAGTCCGTTACAGCGTGACGAATGTGCTATCTCCATTACGAACGCTAGTTTTACCAGAACGAGCGCTCCCGTATCATACTTGATTCTGAGCATGCGCGTTTTTTTTTTCACGTTGTTAAAGCATACACACTATCATTTTTCACGTCGTTAAAAAAAACGACATGAAAAACGACGTGAAAAAATAGAACATGTTTGAAATTTTTAATGGCCGTTTTTCACGTCGTTAAAAATGCTCTGGAGCATACACACGATCGGTTTTAATGCCCATTTTTAAAAATGGCATTTTTAACGGCATGAAAAACGATCGTGTGTATGGGGCATAACAGTTTGCGTTAAAAACAGGGGTTTAGTTTGCACACATTTGTAAATGCATGCGTAAGCTGCAGAGCCTATTCACAGCACTTCAGTGTGATCTGCAGTCCTAATTATACATTTTTGAGAGCCTGGAGGGAGCTCATCATTTCTTAGGCACAAGGACACACTGGACACCCAGAATATAGCACAATGGCAGCAAAAGTGTCCAGTGCATCCCCTCACCAGTAGGCTGGTTGGTGAGTTGAGCTAGGAATTTTCTTTGGTTTTGTTTGACATGCGTCGCCCTTCCATGTACTCCCTGCTGTGAAGGCCAGTTATAGGTGGGGGCCGTGGCCATTTGTTTTTACTGTTGGAAAACTCTTGGAACACGTCTGGAATACCAGTGTGCCCCTGTGCCTTAAAGGAGGGGTGGGCTCCCTCCAGAATCTGCCCTCTATCTATCCATTAGTATTCATGTGTTTCTACTGTGGAGGCTTTCAAAAATCGAAAGAGTTAGGACTGCAGATAATACTGGGGTGCCGTGAAGTGGCTCTGCAGCTTAAGCATGTATTCGCAAATGAGTGAAAACGAAGCCCCTGTTTTTAATGCCAACTTGTTGCAGGCTGGAAGTTGAGCTGGGAATTTTCTTTGGTTTTATTTGAATTATATACTGTAACTGTTGTATAGTCTATATACAGACTGTCAGGAAAGGTTTCACCTGCTGGTGGCACTGTCAGATCTATGGGCCGCAGTACTGGTGTCCACCAGCGGGTGTCTCCCAGCAGTCTGGAGCCAACATCATCTCCTGCAATCAGGTGTCAACTGAGACTGATTTCATGTATATGTGTATATATACCCGGCAGATGCTGCACACATTTGCCTTGGTATTGTTCCTTGAGCCCTGACCTGTGTTCGCTAGTCTGTGATCCTGATCCTGTATCCTGTTATCCTGTATCCTGACCCTGACCCTGTATCCTGCTATCCTGCTATCCTGCTATCCTGTGACCCTGTATCTGTTCCTGGACCCCTGTCCTGCAGCCTGATCCCATCCGCCTGTTCCCCCTGTCTCCTGTTACCCTCTTCCTGTCCTGTCTTGTTCCCAGCCCAATCTACTTGATCTTCCGTGTATGACCCTGGCTTGATTACGATTATGATTGCCTCTCACGCCTGTATATGTTTTTGGTTTAGACAGTTATTTATTGTGTGTCACTGGGATTGGTTGCTGGTTAGTCACTGTTTGTCATACTGGAGGTGTGTTTACTTTTGTTTATTTACTTTTCTTATAATAAATGATATTACCTTTCATGTTACACATGTTTGGTTCACTTTATTGGAGTCCACACAGTTCTGTTTGCACCAGTTCATGACATAATACCAAAGCCATCCCTGACCAGAAGTGGCTGCACAGAGGAAACATCTTGGTTCTGTTTTTTTTGCTAAGATGCATCCAGAGGAAGTTAATTATTATTCTCTGCTGGTGACAGAGGATGGTGAATACTGCCGCCAGATATTAAAAGAGTGGACCAGTGACCAGCTACTAGAATGTATCCGACTGGCTCATTCCCTAGTTGATCAGGGCCATATGCTGTTTGGGGATGTTCAGCCTATGATTCAGGTGTGTGCAGAGCTAGCCTTGTCCAGTACTCCAAAAGGCAGTGATGATTTTTCTCCCCCCTTCAGTTTTGATCAGGTTGAGTCTCTGGTGTGGTTAGTGGAGGATGATCCGGTTTCTTTCTTTGAGCATTATTCCTCATGTTCTTAGCAGGTGTTGTCAGAGTGTATTAACACAGTGCTGTCCCTGGTTAGACAGGCAGTATGTGAGCCAAATTTTGTTCAACCTTTACTACAGGCATGGTCAGATCTATTACACTCAGCCTCAGTCAGATTGCAACAGCCCATTCCTGCTGCCAGAGACCTGCCTGATCAGTGGTCTCTTTCACTATCACCCACGGCAATCAGGCTTCCCATCTCATCTGGAGCAGCAAGTTCTTTTGTTTGGATATTCAGCATCTCGCAGCACGCTGGCTCGGTGAGTGAAGCCCATCCCAGTGAGACTAATATTGTCCTTTTTACAATATCACTATGTCAAATATAGATGCATCTCAGGACACTAGTCGGATTTTCCGGTTGTTGGAAGATAACCCACTAAGAGCCAACATAAGCGAGACTTTAAATAGTAATGTGGATAATTATATGGGATCGGTTGGCACTATCTTCCGCAGGCTTGAAAAAATCATGTCCAAAGAAATTCGGGCTTATTGGGAGTGTAGCTCTCTCTCCGAGTACCTGTCTAAAAAACAGATACCACAGGGATTGAGGGTTAAAAAATTCCCGACCTTCGAATTATTTGATGAAACCTTGAAACAACTATGGACAGATACTTTATCTACCTGTTCCTTTGCATTAATCAATATAATAATCACATCAAAGAAAAAGGAAATGGATATGCTACAACAGGAGATAACAGATTTTGACCCCTTTCACACTGGGTCGTTTTGCAGGCACTATTGCACTAAAAATAGTGCCTGCAAACCGACCTGAAACAGCCGCTGCTGTCTTTCCAGTGTGAAAGCCCTCTGGGCTTCCACACTGGAGCGGTGCGCTAGCAGGACGGTAAAAAAAGTCCTGCTAGCCACATCTTTGGAGCGGTGAAGGAGCGGTGTGTATACCGCTCCTCCACCGCTCCTGCCCATTGAAATCAATGGGACAGCGCGGCTATACCGCCGGCAAAGCGCCTCTGCAGAGGCGGTTTGCGGTGGTTTTTAACCCTTTCTCGGCCGCTAGAGGGGGGTGAAATTCGGCGGTAAAGCGCTGCTAAATATAGCGGCACTTTACCGCCGACACACCCAGCGCTTCAGTGTGAAAGTACCCATACAACAAGCCTCGAAAACTTTACAAAGTGTTACACAGTTCACTGAGTTTAATTCACGTTTAAATGAGAAATGAAATTGTCTAGAAAAGGAACTTATATCAGGAAAAAAAGAAAAAATGTTACGAGACAAAATAGATTACGACACCAACAATGTTTATGTATGGAATGGAACATCTCAGCCAGCCGGCTGAGCTTCTAAACATGTCAGTTTTTCAGACACGGACTTTGAACCATGGGATATCACCCTAGCTGCATCAGATTCAGATCAACCACCACCTTGTCTAGCTATGAGGGGTGCACAAGCTGGAATTACTCCCTCTACAACGGCAAAAAACAGGGCCAGAAAACGCAAGCCCCACAGGAGGGATCAAAATACAAAAGGCCATGCCGCGGTCATAGAGGGAGAAGGAATGGAGGAACAGAAACGATATCCATCCCGCAGACAACCACGCAAGTCATAAATAATAACTTTTCTAATGTTTTGAATTTATCTAAAAGAATTCTCGTGGACAGTGAAAAATCATTATTGTCCAAGGGTTTAAACTTTTGTCCACAGAGACACCTGAAATCTAACCATTAAAAAACAATATTTTTCAGCAGGAGAGGTTGAGAGCTCTGAGACATCTGTTTTTGAGCCATCTGTGTCCACCTCCACTGGTATTATATTATAGGACACAGATTTCTCGTTTAAGAAACATAGTGTCATTAGGGATATGGAGGATTTGTCCAATGAGAGTCTCCCCATTGTGCAAGTTACCAATGCTGACGCTGCCAAACCTGTCCCCCTCAAAGTCAAGTCAGATTTTTATCCCGTGAATTCTCTAAATTTTAGAGGGCAGTGGAACGGGATTTGACGGCGTTAGCATCACAGGCAATGGGAGGTGACACGGAATGGCGAGAAGCCATCCGACAATTATCTGACACCCGTACATATGCTCGACTCAGGGGGGATCTTACTAAACAGTATAGATCAGTCCTTGCGGGAATCATCAGTAGAGATACTAAAGTCGGAATATTTAACCACAACAAAGCCACCAAAATAATACCAGAGAGCCCCGTAGTTCCCACCTTTTATCATCTTCCTAAAACCCATAAGGGGTTAGACCCCCTGCAGGGATGACCTATTATATCAGGTATTAACTCCCTCAATGAAAGACTGGGACAGTGGCTGGAAAGGCAATTACAGCCTTTAGTCCAGCAGCTTCCCGGATATCTTAAAGATACAAATCATCTTCTTAAAGTTTTCGAGAATTTTGAATGGAAGTGTGAATTTTCGTGGGTCACATGTGATGTTGCGTGTCTATACTCGTCTATTCCCCATGATTTGGCCATTATATCAGTATCTTTCTTTGTAGAAATACTTACGGATCTGCCAATTGGCCAGAGAGAATTTATTGTGTAAGCCTTGGAATACCTATTGTCCCACAACTATTTTTCGTTTCATGGGGAGTTCTACCTCCAGAGATTTGGGGCCGCGATGGGGGCCAAATTTTCACCCTCATTAACCAACCTTTTTTTTGGGGGTTGGTGGGAGCGGTCCTGCATCTTTGGAGGAGAGAACCCCTTTAGGTCTTCTATTAGGCTATATTTGATATTCATAGATGACCTCTTGCTTATCATGGAGGATGGTACTTCTAAGCTTATTCCCTTTTTAGAGTATCTCAATTGCAATAATAATAACCTCACCTTTACTGGTGAGACTGAGAATGATAAAATACATTTTTTAGACATACTCCTTAAGGGAATCGTCATGGAGGTTAGTACTACTTTATATAGAAAGCCCTTGTCAGGTAATTCCCTCCTGCTAGCCCAGTCAGGACACCCCAGGCACACCATTAAGGGGATCCCTGTAGGACAGTTCCTGCGGGTGAGGAGAATTTGCAAGAATGACCTAGAATTTGAATGTGAAGCAGCATCTTTATTTCAATTTTTTTGGAAAGGGGATATCCAAGATAGATGATTAATAGGGCTTGGACCATTGCTAAAAACAAGAATAGGATAGATCTCATTAGAAGAAAGACACATGATGGAAATCAACATCAAAATAAAATGACTCTATCTACCCCATATAGTATGGAATTCAAAGAGATCAGGGATATTATCAATAGACACCTTCCTGTTCTGTATGCAGACAAAGTCTGTGCCAATATTCTGTGGGGGGGATTAATGTAGTGCCTCGTAGAGCCCCCACTTTGGGTCGATCCCTGACCCCTAGTTTTTTCAATAGAAAAACCATCAAATTGGTAACATGGTTACATTTAAAGGAAATTTCAGGTGTGGAACAACTGGGTGTCCTTGCTGTAGCCAGATTGTGAGTGGCAACCGGTTTTGTTCATCAGTGACACACAAGGATTATTAAATAGTTAATTTCTACAACTGTAAAACCAATCAGGGATGAGCCGAACACCCCCCTGTTCGGTTCGCACCAGAACCTGCGAACAGACAAAATGTTCGTGTAAACTTTAGAACCCTATTAAATACAATGGACTCGAACGTTCGAAATCTAAAGTGTTAATTATAAAGGCTAATATGCAAGTTATTGTCCTAAAAAGTGTTTGGGGACCGGGGTCCTGCCCCAGGGGACATGTATCAATGCAAAAAGAAGTTTTAAAAACGGCCGTTTTTTCGGGAGCAGTGATTTTAATAATGCTTAAAATGAAAAAATAAAAGTGAAATATTCCTTTAATTTTCGTACCTGGGGGGTGTGTATGATATGCATGTGAAGTGGCGCATGTTTCCCGTGCTTAGAACTGTCCCTGCAAAAAATGTCATTTTTGAAAGAAAAAAATGCATTTAAAACTGACTCGCGGCTATTAATGAATTGTCGGCTCCCGGCGATACATACAAAAGTCATTGATAAAAAAAAAAAAAAAAGCGTGGGGGTTCCCCAGAATTTAATTACCAGGCCCTTCAGGTCTGGAATGGATATTAAGGGGAACCCCGCCGCAAATTTAAAAAAAAATTGACGTGGGGTTCCCCCAAATATCCATTCCAGGCCCTTCAGATCTGGCATGGATTTTAAGGGGAACTCCACCCCAAATTAAAAAAAAAATGGCGTGGAGTCCCCCTAAAAATCCATACCAGACCCCTTATCCGAGCACGCAACCTGGCCGGCCACAGGGGAAAAGGGGGGACGAGAGAGCGGCCCCCCCTCTCTCCTGAACCGTACCAGGCCACATGCCCTCAACATGGGGAGGATGTCCCCATGTTGATGGGGACAAGGGCCTCATCCCCACAACCCTTGCCCGGTGGTTGTGGGGGTCTGCGGGCGGGGGGCTTATCGGAATCTGGAAGACCCCTTTAACAAAGGGGACCCCCTGATCCCGGCCCCCCCTATGTGAATTGGTAAGGGGTACATTGTACCCCTACCATTTCACAAAGAAAGCGTAAAAAAATGTTTAAAAAACACACAAACACCTTGAAAAAGTCCTTTATTAAAAAAAAACAAAAAAAAACATTCCAGCGGTGAAATCCAGTGTCCCGCGGCGATCCCGATGTCCAGCGCTGTCCTTCATTGGTTGTGCCTGAGCGGACCTGATGGGGAACTCCCTCTCAGTATTTTAAATGTATAGACCCACCCCTTCTTAAGTTCCCCATCAGGTCCGCTCAGCGGACGAGATGCGGAACATGAGAAGGGGCGGGGCTATACATGTATTACCAAAGTGAGAGCAGTTCCCCATCAGGTCCGCCCCCTCGGTATGTCGGACCCGCCTACGTCATTGGCTTGAGCGGGGAACTTCCTTCACTATGTAAATTTAAATTACACAGTGAAGGAAGTTCCCCGCTCAAGCCAATGACGTAGGCGGGTCCGACATACCGAGGGGGCGGACCTGATGGGGAACTGCTCTCACTTTGGTAATACATGTATAGACCTGCCCCTTCTCATGTTCCGCATCTGGTCCGCTGAGCGGACCTGATGGGGAACTTAAGAAGGGGCGGGTCTATACATTTAAAATACTGAGAGGGAGTTCCCCATCAGGTCCGCTCAGGCACAACCAATGAAGGACAGCGCTGTACATCGGGATCGCCACGGGACACTGGATTTCACCGCTGGAATGTTTTTTTTTTTTAATAAAGGACTTTTTCAAGGTGTTTGTGTGTTTTTTTAAACATTTTTTACGCTTTCTTCGTGAAATGGTAGGGGTACAATGTACCCCTTACCAATTCACATAGGGGGGGGCCGGGATCTGGGGGTCCCCTTTGTTAAAGGGGTCTTCCAGATTCCGATAAGCCCCCCGCCCGCAGACCCTCACAACCACCGGGCAAGGGTTGTGGGGATGAGGCCCTTGTCCCCATCAACATGGGGACATCCTCCCCATGTTGAGGGCATGTGGCTTGGTACGGTTCAGGAGGGAGGGGGGGCCGCTCTCTCGTCCCCCCCTTTTCCCCTGCGGCCGGCCAGGTTGCGTGCTCGGATAAGGGGTCTGGTATGGATTTTTAGGGGGACTCCACGCCATTTTTTTTTTTAATTTGGGGTGGAGTTCCCCTTAAAATCCATGCCAGATCTGAAGGGCCTGGAATGGATATTTGGGCGAACCCCACGTCAATTTTTTTTTAATTTGCGGCGGGGTTCCCCTTAATATCCATTCCAGACCTGAAGGGCCTGGTAATTGAATTCTGGGGAACCCCCACGCTTTTTTTTTTTTTTTATCAATGACTTTTGTATGTATTGCCGGGAGCCGACAATTCATTAATAGCCGCGAGTCAGTTTTAAATGCATTTTTTTCTTTCAAAAATGACATTTTTTGCAGGGACAGTTCTAAGCACGGGAAACATGCGCCACTTCACATGCATATCATACACACCCCCCAGGTACGAAATTTAAAGGAATATTTCACTTTTATTTTTTCATTTTAAGTATTATTAAAATCACTGCTCCCGAAAATGGCCGTTTTTAAAACGTCTTTTTGCATTGATACATGTCCCCTGGGGCAGGACCCGGGTCCCCAAACACTTTTTAGGACAATAATTTGCATATAAGCCTTTATAATTAACACTTTAGATTTCTCCCATAGACTTTTCGAATTTGCCGCGAACACCCCAATTTGTTCGCTGTTCGGCGAACGGGCGAACAGGCAATGTTCGAGTCGAACATGAGTTCGACTCGAACTCGAAGCTCATCCCTAATACCAATTATGTTTTATACCTATTGACTTGTGACATCTGTCACATTCAATATGTTGGTAGAACAACTAGACGTCTCCGAGATCGTTTCAATGAACACTTATACAGTGTAACTAAAAATCGAAATACCAATGTGGCTAAACATTTCAAATTATGCCACAATGCCAATACTTCAGCTATGTGTATACAAGTGATTTGATAAGGTCAGGACTCCAGCTAGGGGGGGTGATATGTTTCGGTTATTCTGCCGGAGAGAGGTTTTCTGGATATTTAATTTCCAGGACTCTCTCCCCGCATGGCTTAAATTTTGAATGGGATGTGACCCATTTTTACGATTAGAGTAAATAATATACACTCTCATTGTTTATCCAGTTTGTGTTGATTTCTACATATCCTTTATATTTTATGTCTAAATTTATATTCATCTTATACCAAATCTACATTTAGCCTGCTCTGCATCCGTGTTCATTTAAATGTTGGTACAGTCATCTATATGGGAGTATCAGGAAAGATATATGTTTTATATATATATATATATGTATATGTGTGTTTAGTATATACCAATAAATTCATATATCCTTACGTTCATTTTATTGAACCTATTTATATGGCTATATACACAACATTTGCCCTATGGTTACAGTATGTTTAGGGCCAAATGTTTGATATATGGCCATATAATATATTCATTGTTTGCGAGCTTCCCGTCTGGATTTTTTATAGGTGGAGGGGTAATTTTTAACTGGGCCTTGATTTTGCCACCCATATTTTCTCTATATCTTTATCTATACTTGTCCCACACAGAACCCTATGCCTTTTGTTGCTGTGTCTTTTCTGTTTTTGTCTCTTTCTATACTCCTCTTTTTCCATCTTCATACCTTGGATAACTTCCCTATACTATTGATAAATGATTTTATTGTGGGGCTAGTTAATAAATATATATATATTTACCAAGATACAATGGAGTATAGTAAACACAGACCTACCTTAAATAATTAGGGTGATCACAAAATGTTATAATGTTTTTAAGGTTGGTGTTTTTTATTTTTATTTTAACATTTCTTTATTTTTCTACAGCACATTAAAATCTTTTCGCTTGGTGTTTATAAACATTGATACATAAATATGTGCAAATGTATATTTCTTGCTCATACATCACGGGACACAGAGCCTTAATTATTTAATGGGTTATGTAGTCACCACAGGTGATTTGACACTGGCAAACCCAATTAGAATTGAGTTCCTCCCCTATATAACCCCTACCAAATGGAGAGCACCTCAGTTTTTCACCAGTGTCTAAGGTGGTTGGTCACGTTGAACATGTACTAAGAAGAAAAAAGCTCTTTTGATGGTTTCCGCAGAGACCTAGGAGCTATAACTGGATCTATGCCTCGGGCTGATATCATAGGCCTAAGATGGGTGTTACCCGGGCCTTGTGTAAAGAAGAAATAAGGTTTGCCTGTAATGTCTCTCTGCGGAGGTCTGGGCTCTGGGATCCAGGCTTTGGTGTACTAATGCAACTGTGGCACGAAAAGTTACTGGCAGAGTCTTCCTCGGGTCCAGGTATGAGGTTCCTCTGAGTGGGAACCCATGGAAACCTAAAGTTTGGCACAACTGACCCGCCGTGATGGGTGAAGGCTGGATATGCTTTTCAGCAGCTTTCCTGCAGCGCGGATAAGGTAAAGGAAGATAATTTATTTTTAAAAATGTTATCTTCTGTGAGTAGGATGTCTTATCTGGTTTCCACCACCAGAGGGAGTAAGTTACATACTTGGTGTATTCTTACAAAGCCATCCAGGAACACGCTCAGTGAAGTCGGTCAAAATAAAAACGCCACTCACCTCCTCCGCTGCAGGCTCTGCCACAAAAACATAACAGAGGTCCCCCGAAGCCCCCAGTGGTCTGCTCTCTTTCCTCTCTCACCCTGGCCACCGCCATGACGGTCGGAGCGCAAGCATCGGGAGCACGCTTTTTGACTGTCCATAGGCAGGATGAGAAGGGGGAGGGCCGTGGTTGCTTGTGCACGTGCGCGTGCATGGCACACCTGTGCGCAGGCGCCAAGAGGCTTGTTTTCAAAGCCCAGCACGCCAGAGCCTTCTGTAATGGACACAGAGCTGTGGGCTGTAAGCATTCCTGTGGATTGAACCAGGCAAACCTAAGACTCCTACTCGGCATCAGGTTGTGCAGTGAGCTAATATTGTGTATTGTAAGACTATAGCACAACAGTGATTGCATTTTGTTAGGCCCCTTTCACACTGAGGCGTTTTTACAGCGTTTTGGCACTAAAAATAGCGCTGTAATAATGCCTGAAATAATCCTGCCCCAGCATTCTCAATGTGAAAGCCCTGCGGGCTTTCACACTGAGGCGTTATGCTGGCTGGGCGTTGGAAAAAATCCTGCAAACCGCTTTTTTAGAGCAACTTTAGGGCGCATAAAATAACGCTGTAAAACGCCTATCCCCATTGAAATGAATGGGAACCGCGGTAAAAACGCAGTAAAAACGCATAGGCATAAGCGTTATTTTAAAAAATAGCGCTAACGCATATGCGTTTTACCGCGTTTTTACCGCGTTCGCGCTATTTTTAGCGTGAACGCTGTAAAAACGCATACGCGTTAGCGCTATTTTTACCGCTACTATTTTTACCGCTGACGCAGTAAAACCACGGTAAAACCGCGATAAAATCGTGGTAAAATAGAGGTACAAAATCCCATAATTTTTGAGCGTTTTTTCAACGCCTCAGTGTGAAAGGGGCCTAAGAAATCCCTGCCTATGGCTAAGGATTCTGAACTTGCCTGCAGTTTACCATCCCCCTCTGTCAGTCTGGTAGCAGCCTCACAGGATGATCATGTGCCTCTGTCAGGTTTTGCAGCTTCTCCTATGGCAGCTCCTGTATACGTCACTGAGGACGCTTTAAAGGTTGCTTTGGATGGCTTGGGGGGAAAGGGTTACTACTGTAATCGCAAACTCCTTAAAAGGTGACAGAAAATGGGGTAAATCCCCTGCATCTGCTTTGGCTCTCTCATCAGATGAGCTTTCTGAGGGTGAAAAATCCCTTTCTGGAGATGAGGATCAGTTGCAGTCTGAAGTCTCAGAGGATGAAGAGAAGATCCCTTCTTCCTCTCAGTCGCTAAAGATGCAAGTGCAATATTATGCATCGATGGTGCGTGCCACTTACAAATTGCCTCCTGTTGAAGCTTCTGTGTCCTCTGTTTCCTCCTTGGGATCTTGGAA
This sequence comes from Rana muscosa, assembly GCA_029206835.1. Lineage (NCBI taxonomy): Eukaryota > Metazoa > Chordata > Amphibia > Anura > Ranidae > Rana > Rana muscosa. The sequence continues at coordinate 1,175,291,918 of CM055122.1, forward strand.
ATCCCCACAAGCTGCATGCTCCTTCCCAGTTCATCCCTTGATGGATAAACTGATGTATGATGACTGGGTTCACCCAGATAAACAGTTTTCTCCTCTTAAGCAGTTTTCCCTCCTTTATCATATGGAGCAAGGTTTCACTAAGAAATGGGGGGTACCTGCTATAGATGCAGCTATTTCTTGTGCAAACAAAAGCCTGACCTGTCCTATAGACAATGCTCAAGGCTTTAAAGATCCAACTGATAAAAAAATGTAATCTTTATTGAAAGCCTCCTTCTCTATGGCTGGTGCTGTAGTGCAACCTGCGATTGCAGCAATTGGTATGTGTCAGTTCCTCAAGGAGAAAATGAAGCAGATGATTAGCCTCCTCCCTGCAGATGAGATTGAGGTTTATGAGGACCTTCCTAAGGCCCTTTGTTTTGCGGTTGATGCGATTATGGACTCTGTTCAGCAAGCATCCCGCTTGAATCTCCTGCTGGTACACATGCGCAGGTCCCTTTGGTTGAAACATTAGGAAGCCGAGGTTTCTTGCAAGAGATACTTGGCGGTATTCCCCTTTTGTGGAGGATGCCTGTTTGGGGATGATTTGGATAACTATATCCAAAAGATTACCGGAGGCAAGCCAAGTCAGGCAAGCGTTCTCTTTCCCCAGCCCCAGGAACCTAATTTTCCAGGCAATGGCGACGGCCTCCCCAGTCTAATATTAGGGGTAAGGCCCAGAGCCAAGCCCAAGGGCAGAAAAGGACTTGGGGCTCAAAATCTTCTAAACAAAACTCCAAAACTTCCCTGTGAAGAGGCACCCCCGCTCGGCCGAGTGGGGGGAAGGCAGCTGCAATTTGCAAACGCCTGGCGGAAAGAAGTTCAGAAGAAGTGGGTCATCTCCACGGTGTCCTCAGGCTACAAGCTGGAATTCAGAGAAGTTCCGCCACCTCGTTTTCTGAGATCAAGAATTGCCAAGGTCCAGAAAAAAGGAGGCCTTTGTTTTTGGCCTTGGAACGCCTGTTGTCCCAAGGGGTAATCACAGAGTTAGCCCCAGAAAATCAGGGCTCAGTGTTCTACTCAAACCTTTTTACGGTTCCAAAACCAAACAGAGATGTCAGACCTATTCTAGATCTTTAAAGCCTGAATCAATTTCTAAACATTCGCTCCTTTCGCATGGAGTCTGTCCATTCAGTGGTCTCCACCCTGCAGGGAGGAGAATTCCAGGCATCAATAGACATCAGAGATGCATATCTACATGTGCCAATATTTCCCGCTCATCAAAAATTTCTAAGGTTTGCGGTGGATCAGCACCACTTTCAGTTTGTGGCCCTCCCTTTTGGTCTGGCTACTGCACCTCAAGTGTTCACAAAAATACTGGCCCCACCCCTGGCAAGGTTAAGGGCATGGGGCATAGCAGTAACAGCCTATCTGGATGATCTGTTGCTCATAGATCAGTCCGCTACGCGCTTAGACCAGAATGTGCACAGCACAGTGGAGTATTTAGAGTACCTAGGCTGGGTCCTCAATCTGGAAAAGTCCTCCTTACAGCCTCAAAAAAGGCTGGAATACTTGGGCAAGATTATAGACACATCCCAAAGAAGCGTATTCCTACCCAAGCCAAAGGCGGAAGCCATAGGGGACTTGGTCCGAGTGATAAGGGCAAAAAGCAAACCTTCCATCCGTCTATGCATGAGGTTGTTAGGAAGGATGGTAGCCTCATTCGAGGCTGTCCCTTATGCCCAGTTTCACTCAAAGCTACTGCAGGGCAGCATTCTGTCTGCTTGGAACAAAAAGGTTCAGGCCCTGGACCTTCCAATGGCCTTATCTCCAAAGGTTCGCCAAAGCCTCAACTGGTGGTTGCTCCCACAAAATCTGTCAAAAGGAAAATCCTTTCCCCCGGTTGCTTGGAAAATAGTAACCACAGATGCCAGCCTTCTAGGCTGGGGGGCAGTGCTAGAATAAACATCTGCCCAGGGAAGGTGGTCCGGATCCGAAAGGCTCCTGCCCATCAACATTCTGGAAATTCGGGCAATCCACCTGGCCCTCAGAGTCTGGGTTTACAGACTGCAGGGCTGTTCTGTTCGGATACAGTCCAACAATATCAATCACCAAGGGGGCACCAGAAGTCTGGATGCTCAAAGAGAGGTGAATCACATTTTGTCTTGGGCAGAAAGGCATATTCCTTGCCTGTCAGAAGTCTTCATTCTAGGGGTAGAAAATTGGCAGGCGGATTGTGGTCTCTACACCCCGACATATTTCAAATCATATGTCAGAAATGGGGTACCCCAGATGTAGACCTGTTGGCCTCCAGGTTCAACACAAAACTGGACAACTTTGTGTCAAGGACAAGAGATCCTTTTGCTCAGGGGTCAGATGCCCTGACAATCCTGTGGGATCGATATTCTCTGACATATATGCCTTGGGTTCTCCCACTGCGCTCGGACCTACTGTTGCAGGGTCCAATATTCCATCCTGCCTTACAAAGTCTAAATTTGACGGTTTGGCTGTTGAGACCCACATTCTGAGAAAACGTGGGCTCTCAGGCCCAGTCCTATCCACTCTGGTTGAATGACAATGTGGTTGCTGAAACAACAAAAATGTCCTTGATGAATGATCCTCAAAAACGCATTCAAATTAGTGTAGAAATTAAAGTCCAATAGTGTTCCATAATAATCCGAAATTGAATTTGTGATGATTAAACAGCATCAAACACTCCTGAATCAATAGTGAAAAAGAAAAAGACCACCACCGATATAGAGGAGGCTTACCAGACTTGGTTGGCCCTACTGAACATATGTCCAGAGGGTCAACATAGGCTTTAGATGTATGTTCCTGAATGGTCAACAGCTGATGATTTACCCAAGGAGCATCTCTCGCAGCGACTCACAATGGAGAGGTTTAATTGTTTGTTTGTTTAATGTTTCTTAATGTATTTCTTCATTGTAATATGTGAGGGGTTCTCTTGTCTGTAGATTAATTTAGTGAGCGGCAGGTCTGCCAGGTTTTCACCTGTAATACTTGTTGCCCTTTATCTTTCCAATTCGTGAAACTTCCCCATAAATCTATTCACATTTCATTAGAAGGATTTTAACTATTCATTTTTTGCCTTACATATACGTGAATATATGACTTATTATTAAGTCTAGTTACCCTTAATTGCTATGGAGATTATTGTCTCTTGTGCTTGTTTTTAATTCCATTTATATACACACGTATTTTTCATCTAAGATTTGTCACATCATCCATTCAGGGGTCATGGCGATCTATCGCTTTTCATTGACTAATTATTCCTTATGGAGATTTATCATACACTTTCGGTCCGCGTCTCTTTGAGACTTTGACTGTTCACTTCCTCTACGGTGGAACGCATAATTGCTTTCTGGTTGTCACTACATCGCGTATTATGCGATTGTGGGAAGGTTGACGTGTCATGTCGTTCTTCCTCTCGAACGCATCACGTGATCGCGCCTGGAGCGCATCACGTGATGTTGCGCGAGTCTCATGCGGGACGTGACGTGACTAGTGTGGACGTCTAGCCTTCACAACACTAAGTTGTGTGTGGAAGGCGGATGTTTCACGTTGTTCTTCCTCTGGAACGCATCACGTGATCGCGCCTGGAGCGCATCACGTGATGTTGTGCGAGTCACATGACGGCGTGTTGTGGGACGTGACGCGACTAGCGCGGACGTCTGACCTTCACACATTAATCTGTGTGTAGTCCCCCCATGGAGTAGATTTGGTCCATTTCCTGTGCCTGGATTTTGTGCTTAGGTCACACATCACGCTATTCTGGTTACATATTCACTAATATAAGCCATGGGTGGTGGTCAGATTCTCGTCTGGCCACCCCCCTGCCATTCATGTATGATTTTTCACTTTTTTTATCTATATTTACCATTTTAAAAGACCATATACCCCTGAAATATTTATCAACCATTGAGCGTCATTCATGACACCATGTGGAGGCATGAAGCGCACGCTGATGCACCATCTTGGATGACCCAGGAACTGATTGCTCATGTGATGAATCCACAGGTGAGGTCACTTTTACCCCATTAGGGGGGTTATGTTGTCTATATATTGTGTGGAGGCAGCAGTGGATGCATACCCCAGACGATGCAACTTCTTGCGAAATGCGTCTGGACTTTCCACTGTTGCCACTGATTTTTATGAAGCACTTTTTATAACCATCTGAATGTAAGTGTAACTACCTGCATTAAATATACTGTTTTCAGCAGTATTACGCTATGTGCCTTCTTTTTTCCTTTTACACTTTGGCTATCAATTTGGTATAACACCATTGAGACATCATCTTTCAAGTCGACACCCACCTCTCCATTGTGAGTCGCTGCGAGAGATGCTCCTTGGGTAAATCATCAGCTGTTGACCCTTCAGGAACATACATCTAAAGCCTATGTTGACCCTCTGGACATATGTTCAGTAGGGTCCACCAAGTCTGGTAAGCCTCCTCTATATCAGTGGTGGTCTTTTTCTTTTTCACTATTGATTCAGGAGTGTTTGATGCTGTTTAATCATCACAAATTCAATTTCGGATTATTATGGAACACTATTGGACTTTAATTTCTACACTAATTTGAATGCGTTTTTGAGGATCATTCATCAAGGACATTTTTGTTGTTTCAGCAACCACATTGTCATTCACACAGGGAATTTTTTTAACCTTTCCTTGCTTATTAGGGTTTTTTCATTTATTTGTTGATACACACCCATTTAGCGCTGCAATTTTGTTGTTTTTTTGTTCTGTGCACATTTTTGTCCACAGGTTTAGTAGCCGCTTTTTTTTGTATATAGTAGCAGCGCAGAAACGTTTGTGTTTGTTTCTATTCACTCTGGTTAATGCTAGGAAGCAAGCCTCCAGGCTCATTTACTGTAGAATCTGGAAGGCATATGTTTCCTGGTGTGAACCCAGAAGATGGCATCCTAGAAAGTATGTCATTAATAGGATTCTTGCCTTTCTTCAGTTGGGCTTGGAAATTAAGTTGGCCTTGAGCACTATCAAGGGCCAGATCTCGGCCTTGTCGGTATTCTTTCAAAGACCGCTTGCCTCTCATCCCCTAATCCGGGCCTTTGTTCAGGGAGCGCTGCGGTTAAGTCTCCCGTGTGCCCATGGGATTTGAATTTGGTATTGTCTGTTTTACAGAAACTACCCTTTGAACCAATACACCATGATTCCTTAAGTCTTTTGACAAAGAAACTAGTTTTCCTTGTAGCCATATCCTCAGCAAGGAGGGTATCGGAATTGGTGGCTCTTGCGTGTAAAGAGCCGTATATGATTATTCATGATGACAAGGTGGTGCTGTGTCCTCACCTGACTTTTTTACCTAAGGTGGTTTCAGAATGTCATCTGAATCAAGATATAGTCCTACCGTCTTTTTTTCCAGATCCGCTGTCTGCGGAGGAAGAGAGTCTACACTCTCTAGATGTTGTAGGAGTGGTAAAGGTTTATCTGCAAGCCACGGCTCAGATACGAAAGACTGATTGTCTGTTTATTCTGCCACAGGGCCCAAGCCTTCCTTCCTTCCAAGCTGTGACAGGAGGGTCACTTTGGACGCAGGGTGAGCCAGGAAATAATGGACATTAAGAAATATATCTTGGGCTACCTAAAATGGGTCTGTAATATTTATCCACCATATCCCCAAGGATATCTGTAAAGGACTATTTACTGTTTCTGAACTCAACAGGTTAATTGAGAGATACTGAGGTGTTCAGCCTCAATCACCTGTCTGCCTAGTGTAATGCTAATCCCAGCTTCTAAAAGACCTGTTCATTGTTTGTGGTGATTTACATTCTATTGTCCATTGTGGTTTGGGGGAATTAAGCCTATAATTATAGGTTGTGGAACTAGCAGCAGACGGGTTAATTGAAGAGATGTTGATGAATCACCTGCATACTTGTGTGTATTGGGTCTGTTATGTTGTGGGTGGAGCTGGACCATTGTTCATTTTAAGTTAATGCAGTATTGGATGATTATAAAAGTTACAATGTTTTTCTCAATAAACGCATTCGATACTAGGAAGATACAGAGTACGTCTTGTTCTTCCAGAAGAATTAATTCCTAGGGGAAGTGGTCGGCTGGCTGTGGAGGATCGACAGTGAATTTGTGTCTAGGAGAGGGAAGGGATCTAAACGGCGTTACCCCCTTTCATATTTGGGGTGCCGTTACACAAGCCAGGCAGCGTTGAAGTCTACTATTGCATGTTGGATTCGACAAGTCATTATTCAGGCCAATGGTTTGGAAAAGAAGATTCCTCCTTTTCAGGTGAACGCGCACTCGACTAGAGCAATAGGTGCTTCATGGGCAGTGCATTTCCAGGCCTCCTTGGCTCAGATCTGTAGGGCTGCTACTTGGTCTTCGGTCCATACATTTACTAAGTTCTACCAGGTAGATGTGAGAGGGTACGAGGATTCCGCTTTCGGGCGTAGTGTACTGCAGGCAGCAGTATAGATCCTCTGGCCCAATGGCGGTCTTTATTTCTGATCTGTGTCTCCCTCCCCTCAATTTACGCATTGCTATGGGACATCCCATTAAGTAATTAAGGCTCTGTGTCCCGTGATGTATTCTTGGGAATACATCACGGGACACAGAGCTCCCGCCCCTCTTCGGAGTTAAACGTGGGACACTTATTGCTTTGCTACAAAACTGAGGTACTCTCCATTTGGGAGGGGTTATATAGGGGAGGAACTCAATTCTAATTGGGTTTGCCAGTGTCCAATCACCTGTGGTGACTACATAACCCATTAAGTAATTAAGTCTCTGTGTCCCGTGATGTATTCCCAAGAAAAGGATTTTACAGGTAAGCTGTATTAAAAAATCCTATTTTTACTATGGTTTCTTTATGATTTTTCTTTTCTTTTCATTAGTTTTGATGTGAATCACATGTGTCAGAAAGTCTGCAAAGCAATGATTTGCATCAATAAATAAGCGCACCTGTTAGTGTGTGAATCTAGTCTACCTGCCTGTCTGTTTGTAACACTTGGGATGTTCGGACATTAAAGAATTTTGATTGATCTTGGAGTGCAGCCATCTCTTTCATTGCTGCATCCATGCCAGCCGATTTGCTCCAGTGTGCCTCCATGCCAGCTGATCTGCTCCAGTCTGCCTCCACGCCAGCCGATCTGCTACAACATGCCTCCATGATTGCCAATGGAGTTAGGCTAGTCTATGATGGTCCTGAACCCGATAACCCACTTAACCCTGCCAACCTTCTACCTGCTGTCCGGACTCATGCTCCAGTATTTGCTGTTCAGCTTGATATTCCAGTGTCAACGGTCCAGTCTGATGTTCCAGTGCCCACGGTCCAGCCTGATGTTACAGTGCCCACGGGCCATCCTGATGTTCCAGTGCCCACGGTCCAGCCTGATGTTCAGGTGCCCAACGTCTAGCCTGATGTTCCGGTGCCCAGGGTTCAGCCTGCTGTTCCGGTACCCATGGTCCAGCCTGAAGTTCGGTGGTCATGGTCCAGCCTGAAGTTCCAGTGCCCACGGCCCAGCCTGATGTTCCGGTGCCTATTTCCCAGCCTGATGTGCTGGTACCCGTTTCCCAGCCTGCTGGGCCGGTGCCCATTTCCCAGCCTGTTGAGCCGGTGCCCATCACCCAGCCTGTTGAGCTGGTGCCCGTCACCCAGCCTGTTGAGCTAGTGGCCATCATCCAGCCTGTTGAGCTGTTGCCCGTCTCCGAGCCTGCTGAGCCGGTGCCCGTTACTCAGCCTCCTGGGCCGGTGCCCATTGCCCAGTCTGATGTTCCAGTGAATGTTGTCCAGTCGGATGATCCAAAGCCCGATATCCAGCTTGATGATCCAGTTCCTGGTGCCCGGTAGGGATGAGCCGAACACCCCCGGGTTCGGTTCGCACCAGAACCTTCGAACGGACCGAAAGTTTGCGCGAATTTTCGAACCCTATTCGTTATAATGGACGCGAACGTTCGAAATCAAAATTGCTAATTACAACGGCCAATATGCATGTTAATGTTATAAAACAGGTTTGGGGACCCGGGTCCTGCCCCAGGGGACATATATCAATGCAAAAAGAAATTTTAAAAACTAAAGTTTTTTCGGGAGCAGTCATTTTAATGATGCATAAAGTGAAAAAAAAAAAGTGAAATTTTCCTTTAAATATGGTACCTGGGGGGTGTCTAAAGTATGCCTGTGAAGTGGCATGTGTTTCCCGTGTTTAGAACTGTCCTTGCACAAAATGACATTTGTAAAGGAAAAAAAGAAGCCATTTAAAACCACTTGCGGCTTTAATGTCATGTCTTGTCCTGGCCGCCATATGGCTGAAAATCCTTGAGAAAAATGGCATGGCTACCCCATCACCCCCCCCCCCCCACCCCAGCCCCTTTGGGTCTTGTATGGATACTAAGGGGGACCCCACACCCAAAATAAAACCCTATACCTACAACCCTATATACTCTGAACAGCAGTATATAGGTGGTGCAAACAAGACATGGACTGTAGGTTTGTTCTTAAGTAGAATCTGAACAGGTACATTATGAAGTGTAGCTACATCCCAAAAAAATCAATTTTTAAGCTTTTTGGAGAACATAGGGAGGGGTTATCACCCCTGTAACATTTGCTGTCTTTGCACATCTGTTCAGAACATGTCACCTCACTTTCCGTCCCAATGACAAATGTTTTTGGAAAAGTGGGGTTTTAATTGAAACAAGGATTGGTGATAAAGCATCAGTAGAGAGGAGATACCTTTTTCCCAAATTAAATCTAACAGGATAGAATTTTCCTTCCTAGGGGTAGATTTCCTCTCACTTCCTGTTTTCTCTTGCCGTTTGCAAGTAGGAGTCGTTTGTAAGTTGGATGTTTGAAAGTAGGGGCCTGCCGTATATACTCTGCAGAAATTTGCCCTATTAGATGTTGGTGTAGCCACAAGACTGGTGGGCACAGGAATGGGCCCTGCTGTGAGTTAATAGATCAAGATTTGTACTTGCATGCACCTGTTGAACCGGGCAGAAAAATTGGGCCTTTGGTGGTGGTGGTGGTGGTGGTGGACGGTGTTGCCACAAGACTGTAAGCCCTCACAGTTACTCTTGGTGGGTGCAGGAATGGGCCCTGCTGTGAGTTATTAGATCAAGATTTGTAATTGCATGCACCTGTTGAACAGGGCAGAAAAATTGGGCCTTTGGTGGTGGTGGTGGTGGTGGACGGTGTTGCCACAAGACTGTAGGCCCTCATAGTTACTCTTGGTGGGCGCAGGAATGGGCCCTGCTGTGAACTATTAGATCAAGATTTGTAATTACACGCCCCTGTTAAACAGGGGCTGAAAAATTGTGCCTTAGGCATTGGTGCTGGTGCCACAACACTGCAACCCCTCACAGATACTGTACTTGGAGCACAGCAGTCACACCTGTTGCGAAGCATCTTTTTAAAAAATTGTAATTACACGCCCCTGTTATACAGGGGCTGAAAAATTGTGCCTTAGGCACTGGTGCTGGTGCCACAACACTGCAACCCCTCACAGATACTGTACTCTGAGCACAGCAATGAGACCTGTTGCAAAGCATTGCCTAAAAATTGTAATTACACGCCCCAACAGGGGCTGAAAAATTGTGCCTTAGGCACTGGTGCTGGTGCCACAACACTGCAACCCCTCACAGATACTGTACTCTGAGCACAGCAGTCACACCTGTTGCGAAGCATCTTTTTAAAAAAATTTAATTACACGCCCCTGTTATACAGGGGCTGAAAAATTGTGCCTTAGGCACTGGTGCTGGTGCCACAACACTGCAACCCCTCACAGATACTGTACTCTGAGCACAGCAATGAGACCTGTTGCAAAGCATTGCCTAAAAATTGTAATTACACGCCCCAACAGGGGCTGAAAAATTGTGCCTTAGGCACTGGTGCTGGTGCCACAACACTGCAACCCCTCACAGATACTGTACTCTGAGCACAGCAGTCACACCTGTTGCGAAGCATCTTTTTAAAAAATTGTAATTACACGCCCCTGTTATACAGGGGCTGAAAAATTGTGCCTTAGGCACTGGTGTGGTGGCATGGATCATTGAGGAGGAGGAAGAGGATAGTCAGTGAACATAACAGGACAGTCACTCAGCATCAGCATAGGCAGTCTTGAAGGGATGTGACATTATAAATTATTCCGTTATATCCGCTTCAGGTGTCTGGTAGCTGGTGGTGATCCAAGACTGATTCATTTTTATGAAGGTCAGTCGATCAACCGAGTCGGTGGAGAGGCGCACCCTATGATCGGTGACAAATCCTCCAGCAGCACTGAATGTGCGTTCGGAAAGAACGCTGGATGCAGGACAGGCCAGTAGCTCAATTGCATACTGTGCAAGCTCTGGCCAGTGATCCATCCTCAGGACCCAGTAAGCCAGAGGATTTTCGGTGGGAAAGGTGTCCAAGTCTGACCTTGCCCCTAGGTATTCCTGCACCATGTATATCAGACGCTGGCGATGGTTGCTGGAACCGATCATACCTTGGGGCTGCGGACTAAAAAATTGTCTGAACGCATCGGTCAGACGTCCACCTTCCCCACCGCTCCTTCTGCTACTGACCGAAGCCTCAGCAACTTGTCGTCCAGGACCAGGAGTTTGTAACCTCCCAGTTTCTGGGAACGCGTTGCACAGACCTTTCTGCAAGGCCTCCCTGAGATGTCTCATCCTCTGCTCCCTCTGCGACGGCAAGATAAGGTCCGCAACCTTACCCTTGTACCGTGGATCAAGGAGAGTGGCCAGCCAGTAATGGTCACTCTCCTTGATCCGAAGAACACGAGGATCCTTCCGCAGGCTTTGCAGGATCAGGGAGGCCATGCAGCGTAGGTTAGCTGAGGCATTCGGTCCGGAGTCTTCTGGGTCACTGAGGATGACATGATCGCCAGCCACCTCCTCCCAGCCACGTACAAGTCCACTGGTTTGTTGGAACTGTACATCATCCCTAAAAGACTGCTGCTGCTGATGCTGAGTGCCAGGCTCCACCTCCATGCTCACACAATCCTCCTCCTCCTCCTCCTCCTCCTCCTCTTCCTGTGTGATGGGTGGGACAGAAGGAACATTGTCTGGATAAAGGGGGCCTTGAGAGACAAGGAAGTCCTCCTCTTCCTGCCTCTGTTCTGCCTCAAGTGCCCTGTCCATTATCCCACGCAGCGTATGCTCCAACAGGTGGACAAGAGGTACAGTGTCACTGATGCATGCACTGTCACTGCTCACCATCCTCGTGGCCTCCTCAAATGGTGAGAGGACAGTGCATGCATCCCTGATCATGCTCCACTGGCGTGGGGAAAAAAAGCCAAGCTCCCCTGACCCTGTCCTGGTGCCGTAGTCGCAAAGGTACTCATTGATGGCCCTCTGCTGCGTGTGCAGTCGCTGCAGCATGGCCAACGTTGAGTTCCACCTGGTGGGCATGTCACATATTAGGCGGTTCTTGGGCAGGTTCAGCTCCTTTTGCAGCTCAGTCAGCCGAGCACTGGCATTATAAGATCGGCGGAAATGCACACAGACTTTCCTGGCCTGCCTCAGGACATCCTGTAAGCCTGGGAACCTGCCCAAGAACCGCTGCACCACCAGGTTGAGGACGTGAGCCATACAGGGCACATGGGTGAGCTGCCCCTGTCGCAGGGCGGAGAGGAGGTTGGTGCCATTATCAGAAACGACCATTCCTGGCTTAAGCTGGCGTGGCGTCAACCACCTCTCGGCCTGCCCCTGCAGAGCTGCCAGAACCTCTGGCCCAGTGTGGCTCCTGTCCCCCAAACACACCAGCGCAAGCACGGCATGGCATCTTTTTGCCTGCGTACTCGCGTAGCCCCTTGTACGCCTACGGAGCACCGCTGGTTCCGAGGACAGAGCACTCGAAGAGGACATGGAGGAAGAAGAAGAGGAGGGGGTGGAGGAGAGAGGTGTGTCACAACCAGTAGTAGCATTTTGGAGGCGTGGTGGCGGAACAACCTCCAACACTACTGCACCTTGTCCTGCATCCCTCCCAGCTACCAATAGAGTGACCCAATGGGCCGTGAAAGAAAGATAACGTCCCTGTCCATGCCTGCTGGACCATGAGTCAGCGGTAATATGCACCTTACCGCTGACCGCCCTGTCCAGCGAGGCATGGACATTGCCTTCCACATGCCAGTAGAGAGACGGAATCGCCTTCCGTGAGAAAAAGTGGCGTTTGGGAACCTGCCACTGAGGAACCGCACATTGAACAAACTCACGGAAGGGGGCCGAGTCTATCAACTGAAAAGGCAGCAGTTGAAGTGCTAGCAATTTAGCCAAGCTAGCATTCAACCGCTGGGCATGTGGATGGCTGGGAGTATACTTCTTTCGACGGTCCAGCAGCTGGGGCAGGGAAATTTGCCTGCTACAATCGGACGTCGGTGTACTGCAAGTACTTGGTTGTGACACACCTAATTCTACACCTTCAGTCCTCTCAGAGCAGCTTTCAGAGAGGACTGAAGATATAGTGGGGATGGAGATCCCAGCTGATGAGGAGCAAGGAGAGGTCCGCTTTGTTCTTTGGTGTGGGTCTTTTATGTGTGCTTGCCAACGAGCTGCATGGCAGGTCGACATATGTCTGCTCATGCTTGTGGTGCCCAAGCGGCTGATGTTTTGGCCACGCGAGATACGCTTGAGACAAATATTGCAAATAGCAGTGGTGCGATCTGATGCACTCGTCTCAAAAAAGGCCCACACCAAAGAACTTTTGTGATAACGTGCAGAGGCAGCGCCCTGCACAGGCGGAGCTCTGCGGTGTGGTACAGTTGCTGTGCTGGCCTCTAGCTGGCCTCCAGGGGGCATCCTGCCTCGTTGGACATGTGACGCTGCATCCTCCTCCTCCTCCTCCTCTCTCCCTTCAGGCACCCACGTGGAGTCAGTGACCTCATCATCCCCTCCCTCTTCACCACTAGAGCAAACCTGGCAGTAAGCTGCAGCTGGTGGAACACTACTGCCAGATTGCTGTCCTTCAGCATCCCCTCTCTCTGCGCGCACACTACTGACTTCCTCAAGCTGGGTATCATCATCCGAGCCTTCGAATCGTTGGGCATCCTCCTGGAGCATGTACCCAACACTGTGCTCAAACAGTTCGGGGGACTCCTCAGGAGGACATGGTGGGTCTAGGGAAGGGGTGGCTGATGATGCCATTGAGTACGCGTTGGCAGCTGCTCTGCCAGTACCCTGAGCCTGGGTGAGAGAGGATGAGGAGGATGAGGAGGGCTTGGTCATCCATTCTACCAAGCCTTCGGCATGATGCGGCTCCACATGTCCAGCTGCCGAAAACAAAGACAAGCGTGTCCCATGGCCACGTGCTGATGACGATGCACGACCACGTCCACGGCCAGCACTGTTGTCTCTAGAAACAGAGCCTGCCTGCCCTGTGTTCTTGCCTCGGCACGCTCTGCCTCTCCTTGGCGGTCTTCCAGCCATTGTAGTCGGTAGTGTATATAGTATAAAAAATAGAACTCCTATGTGTGCTCACAACACACTGTAGGTCCTATGGGTGCTGACACTAACACACTATAGGTACTATGTGTGCTGCTGACAAGAAAATATAGGAGCTCTGTTTGCTGCCACTAACACACTAGAAGTCCTATGGGTGCTGCTGAGAAGAAAATATAGGAGCTCTGTTTGCTGCCACTAACACACTAGAAGTCCTATGGGTGCTGCTGAGAAGAAAATATAGGAGCTCTGTTTGCTGCCACTAACACACTAGAAGTCCTATGGGTGCTGCTGAGAAGAAAATATAGGAGCTCTGTTTGCTGCCACTAACACACTAGAAGTCCTATGGGTGCTGCTGAGAAGAAAATATAGGAGCTCTGTTTGCTGCCACTAACACACTAGAAGTCCTATGGGTGCTGCTGAGAAGAAAATATAGGAGCTCTGTGTGATGCCACTAACACACTAGAAGTCCTATGGGTGCTGCTGAGAAGAAAATATAGGAGCTCTGTTTGCTGCCACTAACACACTAGAAGTCCTATGGGTGCTGCTGAGAAGAAAATATAGGAGCTCTGTTTGCTGCCACTAACACACTAGAAGTCCTATGGGTGCTGCTGAGAAGAAAATATAGGAGCTCTGTTTGCTGCCACTAACACACTAGAAGTTCTATGGGTGCTGCTGAGAAGAAAATATAGGAGCTCTGTGTGATGCCACTAACACACTAGAAGTCCTATGGGTGCTGCTGAGAAGAAAATATAGGAGCTCTGTTTGCTGCCACTAACACACTAGAAGTCCTATGGGTGCTGCTGAGAAGAAAATATAGGAGCTCTGTTTGCTGCCACTAACACACTAGAAGTCCTATGGGTGCTGCTGAGAAGAAAATATAGGAGCTCTGTTTGCTGCCACTAACACACTAGAAGTCCTATGGGTGCTGCTGAGAAGAAAATATAGGAGCTCTGTTTGCTGCCACTAACACACTAGAAGTCCTATGGGTGCTGCTGAGAAGAAAATATAGGAGCTCTGTGTGATGCCACTAACACACTAGAAGTCCTATGGGTGCTGCTGAGAAGAAAATATAGGAGCTCTGTTTGCTGCCACTAACACACTAGAAGTCCTATGGGTGCTGCTGAGAAGAAAATATAGGAGCTCTGTTTGCTGCCACTAACACACTAGAAGTCCTATGGGTGCTTCTGAGAAGAAAATATAGGAGCTCTGTTTCATGCCACTAACACACTAGAAGTCCTATGGGTGCTGCTGAGAAGAAAATATAGGAGCTCTGTTTGCTGCCACTAACACACTAGAAGTCCTATGGGTGCTGCTGAGAAGAAAATATAGGAGCTCTGTGTGATGCCACTAACACACTAGAAGTCCTATGGGTGCTGCTGAGAAGAAAATATAGGAGCTCTGTTTGCTGCCACTAACACACTAGAAGTCCTATGGGTGCTGCTGAGAAGAAAATATAGGAGCTCTGTTTGCTGCCACTAACACACTAGAAGTCCTATGGGTGCTGCTGAGAAGAAAATATAGGAGCTCTGTTTGCTGCCACTAACACACTAGAAGTCCTATGGGTGCTGCTGAGAAGAAAATATAGGAGCTCTGTGTGATGCCACTAACACACTAGAAGTCCTATGGGTGCTGCTGAGAAGAAAATATAGGAGCTCTGTTTGCTGCCACTAACACACTAGAAGTCCTATGGGTGCTGCTGAGAAGAAAATATAGGAGCTCTGTTTGCTGCCACTAACACACTAGAAGTCCTATGGGTGCTGCTGAGAAGAAAATATAGGAGCTCTGTTTGCTGCCACTAACACACTAGAAGTCCTATGGGTGCTGCTGAGAAGAAAATATAGGAGCTCTGTTTGCTGCCACTAACACACTAGAAGTCCTATGGGTGCTGCTGAGAAGAAAATATAGGAGCTCTGTGTGATGCCACTAACACACTAGAAGTCCTATGGGTGCTGCTGAGAAGAAAATATAGGAGCTCTGTTTGCTGCCACTAACACACTAGAAGTCCTATGGGTGCTGCTGAGAAGAAAATATAGGAGCTCTGTTTGCTGCCACTAACACACTAGAAGTCCTATGGGTGCTGCTGAGAAGAAAATATAGGAGCTCTGTTTGCTGCCACTAACACACTAGAAGTCCTATGGGTGCTGCTGAGAAGAAAATATAGGAGCTCTGTGTGATGCCACTAACACACTAGAAGTCCTATGGGTGCTGCTGAGAAGAAAATATAGGAGCTCTGTTTGCTGCCACTAACACACTAGAAGTCCTATGGGTGCTGCTGAGAAGAAAATATAGGAGCTCTGTGTGATGCCACTAACACACTAGAAGTCCTATGGGTGCTGCTGAGAAGAAAATATAGGAGCTCTGTTTGCTGCCACTAACACACTAGAAGTCCTATGGGTGCTGCTGAGAAGAAAATATAGGAGCTCTGTTTGCTGCCACTAACACACTAGAAGTCCTATGGGTGCTGCTGAGAAGAAAATATAGGAGCTCTGTTTGCTGCCACTAACACACTAGAAGTCCTATGGGTGCTGCTGAGAAGAAAATATAGGAGCTCTGTGTGATGCCACTAACACACTAGAAGTCCTATGGGTGCTGCTGAGAAGAAAATATAGGAGCTCTGTTTGCTGCCACTAACACACTAGAAGTCCTATGGGTGCTGCTGAGAAGAAAATATAGGAGCTCTGTTTGCTGCCACTAACACACTAGAAGTCCTATGGGTGCTGCTGAGATGAAAATATAGGAACTCTGTGTGATGCCACTAACACATTAGAAGTCCTATGGGTGCTGCTGAGAAGAAAATATAGGAGCTCTGTTTGCTGCCACTAACACACTAGAAGTCCTATGGGTGCTGCTGAGAAGAAAATATAGGAGCTCTGTGTGATGCCACTAACACACTAGAAGTCCTATGGGTGCTGCTGAGAAGAAAATATAGGAGCTCTGTTTGCTGCCACTAACACACTAGAAGTCCTATGGGTGCTGCTGAGAAGAAAATATAGGAGCTCTGTTTGCTGCCACTAACACACTAGAAGTCCTATGGGTGCTGCTGAGAAGAAAATATAGGAGCTCTGTTTGCTGCCACTAACACACTAGAAGTCCTATGGGTGCTGCTGAGAAGAAAATATAGGAGCTCTGTTTGCTGCCACTAACACACTAGAAGTCCTATGGGTGCTGCTGAGAAGAAAATATAGGAGCTCTGTTTGCTGCCACTAACACACTAGAAGTCCTATGGGTGCTGCTGAGAAGAAAATATAGGAGCTCTGTGTGATGCCACTAACACACTAGAAGTCCTATGGGTGCTGCTGAGAAGAAAATATAGGAGCTCTGTTTGCTGCCACTAACACACTAGAAGTCCTATGGGTGCTGCTGAGAAGAAAATATAGGAGCTCTGTTTGCTGCCACTAACACACTAGAAGTCCTATGGGTGCTGCTGAGAAGAAAATATAGGAGCTCTGTTTGCTGCCACTAACACACTAGAAGTCCTATGGGTGCTGCTGAGAAGAAAATATAGGAGCTCTGTTTGCTGCCACTAACACACTAGAAGTCCTATGGGTGCTGCTGAGAAGAAAATATAGGAGCTCTGTTTGCTGCCACTAACACACTAGAAGTCCTATGGGTGCTGCTGAGAAGAAAATATAGGAGCTCTGTGTGATGCCACTAACACACTAGAAGTCCTATGGGTGCTGCTGAGAAGAAAATATAGGAGCTCTGTTTGCTGCCACTAACACACTAGAAGTCCTATGGGTGCTGTTGGGGTGCAATGCTGTGCTAACAGCACTGCGGTTGGTACTACTGCAATACTGTACTAACAGTAAGCACGCACCAGACTAATCCCCAGCAGCAGCTAATAACACACTAACTGTGCAATCAGCAGCAATGAACGATCAATGACTTAGGTAGCAATGGTTTAGCAAAGAAATAGCCAATGGTTTAGCAAAGAAGAGCAAATCTTTCAGTATCAAGCAAAGACAGAATCAGCAGACTAATCTCTCCTAAAGCCGGAACTCATGTGACCGGGGCCGATGGCGTGGCGGCCTTTTAAATGGTGGGGCGTGTACTAAAGCCCCTGAGCTGTAATTGGCTACAGCCGTCCTGCCTGTAGCCAATTATTGCTCTCCGAGTTTCGGGCGCTGTGATTGGCCAAGCATGCTGGGTCACAGTGCATGCTTGGCCAATCATCAGCCAGCAATGCACTGCGCCGGCCGCGCCGGCCGCAATGCATTGCGGGGCCGCTCGCATCACACGAATGTGATGCGAACGGCCCAAATAGTTCTGGGCTCGACGAGCGAGCGAACGCCCGATGCTCGATTCGAACATGGGTTCGAATCGAGCACCGGGCCCATCCCTAGTGCCCGGCTTGATGTTCCAGTGCCCTCTGTCTGGTCTGATGTTCCAGTGCCCTCTGTCCGGTCTGATTTTCCAGTGCCCTCTGTCCAGCCTGATGTTCCAGTGCCCATTGTCTGACCTGATGTTACAGTGCCTGCTGTCCAGTCTGATGAACCGATGCCCGATGTAAAGCACGATGATCCAGTTCCTGATGCCCAGCCTGATGTTCCAGTATTTGCTTTTAGGCCTGATGTTCCAGTGCCTGCCGTCCGGCCTGCTGTTCCAGTGCCAGCTGCCTGGCCTGATGCTCCAGTGCCTGCTGTCCAGTCTGTTGATCCGATGCCTGATGTCCGGCTTGATGATCCAGTTCCTGATGCCTGGCCTGATATTGCAGTGCCCGCTGTTCAGCCTGATGTTCCAGTGCCTGTTCTCCAGTCTGATGATCTGATGCCCGGTGTCCAGCTTGATGATCCAGTCCCTGATGCCCAGCCTGATGTTCCAGTGCCCCCTGTCCAACCTGTTGTTTCAGTGCCTGCTCTCCAGTCTGATGATCCCATGCCCGATGTCCAGCTTGATGTGGCTCTGCCCGCTGCCCAGCTTGATTTGCCTTCAGTTTTGATCAGATTGAGTCTCTGGTGTGGTTAGTGGAGGATGACCTGGTTTCTTTCTTTGAGCATTATTCCTCGTGTTCTCAGCAGGTGTTGTCAGAGTGTATTAATGCAGTGCAGTCCCTGGTTAGACAGGCAATATGTGAGCTGGATTTGGTTAAACATTTACTACAGGTCAGATCTATTACACTCAGGCTAAGTCAGATTGCAACAGCCCATTCCTGCTGCCAGAGACCTGCCTGCTCAGTGGTCTATTTCTCTATCACCCACTGCAACCACAGTCACAGCCCAATATACCCTGCTACCAACTAAATATCAGTATCCTGTTTCCACTCACTGCACCTATCCTGCCTTTAACCCATCTATCTGCCTTCTCTCTGCTGCCTGCAACAATTCCACAAAGATACCCCTTAGTAACTGCTCCCTCTTCTTTACCGTACTCCAGCCCTTCTCTTCAATCAGTTGCGCCCCCTACTTACAGCCCTGCAGTCACTTACAGAACTTCAGTGGCTAAACCAGAAGCTGAAGTTTTTCCCAAACCATACAATCTTGGCATTATCCCAGTCTGCCTCCATGCCAGCCAATCAGCTCCAGCCTGCTTCCACGCCAGCCGATCTACTCCAGCCTGCCTCCACACTAGTCGATCCGCTCCCGCCTGCTTCCACGCTAGCCAATCAGTTTCAGCCTGCTTCCACACCAGTCGATCTGCTTCAGCCTGCTTCTACACCAGCCGATCCGCTCCAGCCTGCCTCCACGCCAGCCAACCTGCTCCAGCCTGCCTACACGCTAGCCGATCTGCTCCAGCCTGCCTCAACGCTAGCCGATCTGCTCCAGCCTACCACACCAGCCAATCTGCTTCAGCTTGCCTCCACACCAGCCCATCTGCTCCAGTCTACCTCCACGCCAGCTAATCTGCTCCAGTCTGCCTCCACGCCAGCCGATTTGCTCCAGTCTGCCTCCATGCCAGTCGTTCTGCTCCAGTCTGCCTCCACGCCAGCCGATCCGCTTAGGCTAGCCTTTGATGGTCCTGAACCTGATGACCCGCCTAACCCTGCCAACCTCCTGCCTGCTGTCCAGCCTGATGCGCCAGTATTTGTTGTTCAGCCTGATGTTCCAGTACCCATGGTCCAGCTTGATGTTCCAGTGCCCATGGTCCAGCCTGATGTTCCAGTGCCCACGATCCAGCCTGATGTTCCAGTGCCACCGGTCCAGCCTGATGTTCCAATGCCCACGGTCCAGCCTGATGTTCTGGTGCCCACGGTCCAGCCTGATGTTCCAGTGCCCACAGTCCAGCCTGAAAGTTCCAGTGCCCACAGTCCAGCCTGATTTTCCGGTGTCCACGGTTCAGCCTGATGTTCCAGTGCCCACGGTCCATCCTGATGTTCCAGTGCCCACGGTCCAGCTTGATGTTCTTGTGCCCACGGTCCAGCCTGATGTTCCGGTGCCCACAGAACATCATATGATGGGCACAGAGGCTGCATATGATAGACACAGGAGCTACGTATAATGGGCACATATGATGGGCACAGAGGCTGCATATGATGGGCACAGAAGCTGCATATGATGGGCACAGAGGCTACATATGATGGGCACAGGCTGCATATGATGGGCACAGAGGCTGCATATGATGGGCATAGAGGCTGCATATGATGGGCACAGAGGCTGCATATGATGGGGACAGGCACTGCATATGATGGGCACAGGCTGAATATGATGGGCACAGAGGATGCATATGATGGTCACAGAGGCTGCATATGATGGTCACAGAGGCTGCATATGATGGGCACAGGCTGCATATGATGGGCACAGAGGCTGCATATGATGGGCATAGAGGCTGCATATGATGGGCACAGGCTGCATATGATGGGCACAGAGGCTGCATATGATGGGGACAGGCACTGCATATGATGGGCACAGGCTGAATATGATGGGTGCAGAGGCTGCATATGATGGGCAAATGATGCATATGATGGGCACAGCCTGGCTATCGAAGCTAACCACCTCTGTGCAATTACGACTTTCTTCAAGCCAACCGACAGGAATTCCTATATTCCGTTGGACAGCTGTCATTATGATGCTTGGCTAAGAGCAGTCCCCCAGGGACAGTTCACACGCCTAAGGCGTAATTGCACAGAGGTGGTTAGCTTCGATAGCCAGGCAGCGGTACTTTCTGATAGATTTATCGAAAAAGGTTATGATCGAACAGTGCTGTCTCAACTTGTGAGTTCTACTTGGGAAACCGATAGGGCCTCGCTTTTGTGTCACAGGGTTAGAGACAATACTGATAACAAGATATCTTTACCCTTCATCACCACCTTTTCGATACAACACCAAAGCATCAGAAGGCTCATTCAAAAGCATTGGCATGTTTTGGAAAGCGACCGGCTTTTGTCCACTGTTTTAGCACCTAAGCCCCAGATAGTCTTTAAGGGGGCATCCTCTTTGTCAAATAGGATTGCACCGAGCATACAGGATCCGCCCAAGGAGAGTAGATGCTTCTTTCCGAACCTCACAGTCTACCATAGATGCAAAAACTGTCAGGTGTGTTTTTTAAATAAGTGTAAGGATAGGAAGATTTGCAACTTTATGTCTACTAGCACCCAGCGGTCCTATGAGGTGGAGCCCCTAATCACTTGCTCAATAGAGGGAGTGGTCTACCTCATCCAGCGTCCTTGTGGATTACAATACATTGGGAGGACCAAAAGGGCACTACGGGTTTGTTTGAACAAACACATTGGTAACATCAGGAGAGGCTTTGACAAGCACTCCGTCTCTAGACATTACGACCAAGTGCATAAGAGAGATCCTTCAAATACACTATTTGTAGGCATAAACAAATACAGGCCCCATTGGAGAGGCAGCTCCTTGGTCAAGGAAATTTCTAAACAGGAAATGGCTTGGATTTATCGCCTCAAAACTTACATAGGAAGATCCACATTACATCTAGAATCTGTTCTTCAGAAACTTGGGCAATAGCAATGGTTTTCTCAGTTTTGACTGGGTTAGCCACTTTTACTATTAATATTCACTCTATTGCATTCATTAATGTATACATTTTGTCAATTGGTTTTTGTATGGGTTTATTGCATTGATAGGGATGGTAATGCTCTTGGTTCTGAGGCTCTGTCTGCGTTAATTACCCTTTTTGATAAATTTTTGATCATTTTTTCAATCAATTTTTATACAAAATCTTTTCCTTCTTATGCTGCTTTTTGGGAGCAATTTTTTAAAGTGGAAGTAAACCCTCCTATCATTTTCAGGCAAGGAAGCTGCCATCTTGGCCTCTGTTTAATCTTCAACTGCCATGATGCTGCATATGTGATCAGTTATGACACCAGCCATTGGATGGTTTGACAGTTTGGTTGAGAGCACAACCAATGTGACAGTTGGCATTCCCGGCATGCCGGAAATGTAACTGCTTTTTGAAACTGTTAAATCGATGGGTTTACTCTAGCTTTAAGTTTTCTAAACAGCAGTGTTCTAGGCCTTTTTTATTTAAGTGCCAACCTAATTTAGTCCACTAGATGTCACTATTAAGCTCTGACCATTAGGGCTTATGTGGAGCTCCTTTGGGTTGATAACCTGAAGGTACTCTGCATTTATTAACCTCCAAGCATTATGGTGGATTAGGGAGCTCTGCAGGAACAGTTTTTCTATCAAATAAATTTTTGTATTAAATCAGTTTTCTGTGGGTTTTTTCCTATAGGGCTGTTATTAGAATCTTTAGCCTTGCAATAATTTTTTTCCCTTTGGGATTATATTGTTGTGCTGACCACCGGTGTTTGCAGTCTTTGACCACTGCGGGTGACACCTAGGTGGACCAGATTATTGGTCTGGTTTAGATTACCTTTTTTGTTAATCATTGCCATCTTCTTTTTGTGTCCATGTTTATCATTTGGCAACTTAGGCAATGCTTTTTATAGAGAGTCCTTCTACTGTTAATCTATGTTATATTATTTAGATTCTACACTATTTCTTATTAGTATAGGATTAGTTCCCCTTGTTTTTATTAAGTTTTTAATAATTATTTTCATTATCATTTAGTGCCAGAGCCCCCTAGGGTCTACGGTGCTGTGGGGCTGGTCTAAGGTGTCCAGCCCTCATTTGCATTAGACTCTAAGTATCATGGCCGTGGATTTCCATATGACTGTGTTGTTATTGTTGTTGTTAAAGCTTGCGGATAGCGGCTCAGAATGAGGCTTTGTTGCAGGGTCAGTGCGCATGTGCACTGTGGCTCTAAGCGGGGCGTGGCTACAGTGCTTTTTCTTGTATTTAGGAGGGTGACGTGACGCGCCGCCCGTGCCCCTGGAAGATGCAATTCTATTGCGAAACGACGTAGGGTGGAGCGGAGCGGCGCATCGACGTCACCACCCACCATACTTACCATCCAGCAGGACGGATTTGCCTGTGAGTATCCGGCCGGCACCACAGGCTTAAGCCTGTTTTTACGCTGCATAACTGTAGGTGTGATTCTTTTATATCCAATACATTTTAAACTTTTTTACACTATGGAGGCTATATGTTTTTTACATGGCTTGGCATATGAGTCTGGGATTCACTGAACATTCGTGGAACACGCTGATTGGGATTGCATCCACCTTGATTTCATCCGGAGCAGATCATTCTAAGCTTCTCCTGATCCTCTGTTGTGGGGGGTCATGGAGTTCTGGTAAGCAGGCATTACTTTCAGTTTGGTGGTGGACTTCACATTTTTCTTCATAATAAGAGGATTTTTCCACGGAGGAATTCCATCATAGACTTTTTTCTGCAAGGGTGTATAAATTTGTTGATTTATGCATCACAGTCACCTGTTTGAGTTTTGATCAATTCTATGTACTTTAACCCTTTGATTAGGGTCACATCAATTTTGGACTTGATTTATTTTGATTTATTTTGTGGCACTCTTGGAATCTTTGTTATTTCCATTTGCACCACTTTACATTGTCATATTTGAGGTGTTGATTCACTCACTCAGAGTCTTTATAATCACTATTGTTTATTAACTACTGTGTTTTTACATTCATATTCACATTTAATGTTTATGTTTCACAATATTTTTGCATTATTATGCACTTAGTTGTGTTAGTTCACCCTTATGTTCTCTCTATACTGTTTATATTTTCTATATGAACACTCTGGTTACCACATACATTTTTTGTATATATATTTTAGGATCCATCATTCTGGCTCCTAGACTTCTGGAGATTTGGTTCTTCTTTCCAACTATGTTCTAGCATATTACCCTCTGTGGCCTTTCTTTATCTCTAAGGGATTTATTCCCGCTCGAAAGTAAGTTGGATTATGTCCTTTTTATACGAACTAAATATTTATACAACTATAGACATCTATGGTTTAACCAACCAGATGTCTTTAAAAGTAACTATTTATAACCACTAATCCTATGTTATCAATCAACAATAGGTGCACGCCTCCACAGCGACCGCCAGGTTCGATCTATACCTATCCCCTTTTCATAAGGCCAGTAAGTACACCTCAGGTCCCTCTCTGTTTTCCTTTGCAAAAATGCAAACATTTCCTTTTCTCTAAAAGGCTTCTAAATGTATTATAGCATCTTTTAATGCATGATGACAAATTATAAATCTTTTCTGATGTATGTTTTATGCTTAAATATATTTTCTGTCTAGTTCACATGACACGCTCCTGAAGAAGTGTCAATGGACGCGGAACTTGTCGAGCGAGAGTGAAAACATTACATCTTTTCCTACAACCTCTGCCGCTTCAACCATACCTCACAATTTTTTGGAATGTATCTAACTGATTTATGGATGAATAATATTCCTATATGATCTTCATTAGAGTTATGGTGTTGTATTATAACGGTATTGGTGTATCGTCTCTCCTAGAACATGTGAATAATTTTTAAACGGAAATAGTTATATGTTAGAATATTGTACAATAAAATTATATATTTTTTATACCAATTGTGTACTGTGCCTAAAAAGTCCAAGTCCCTCTACTTAGCTTTTTTCATATTCAAACGTTAGGACGTGGCACGCTATGTATTTTTTGTTGATATCCACAGTTACCACTCTGTGGTTGATACAACATATTTTTTCTCTCTGAAATAGAATTTGGGGTGGAAGCACCCGGGCAATCAGTCAATTTTGACTGTAAGTGGTAATTACTGTTTTTCTAAATAAATTGGTATAATATTAATAGTTATTCAATATATTTGTTTAAAAGATAGAAGAAAAAATAAAAAAAATTCAAAACCATATAAAAAATATTCAAGGCTTCGTCTCGCTGTCTATGGTTAAATTACTTATATGTATGCTAATTTTTGGTTCTATTGATTGGTGATATGGACTTCTTGGGCACAGCCTGGTCTGGCTATATGTTAGATATCCAGACGAATTGTAATGCTGAGACTGAACAAGAGATCGGCATTAACCAATTTATGGCCAAACTTAAACGACTTTTAAAAAAGAAATCCAACCTACATTGGCACATCGAATTCTTGGGCAAATACGTCCATGAAAATATTAGCCCTCTGGGATTAAGGATACAAGTCTATCCATCCTTTCAGAATGCTACCCCAGAATTTAAACTGGCATGGGAAAACATACTAACCACTTGTAGCACAAATTTAATGAGGCTACTTATTGCCCAGTATCAATCCGAATTGACGTTATTAGTTAAGGAAATTACATTGTTGCAATCTAGCAACGAAAATATTAAAAAACATTCCCAATATGCCAAGCGGGGTCAAGATATAAAAGATTATGTTACTCGAATTACCAGAGACATAATCTATAAAAAACAAAATAAACTATCAAAAGATAGGACAGCATTCAGTGAGGGCTTCGCCTATAGATGGCAAACATCTACCCAGAACAAAGGATCTAGATCAAACTTTCGTATGCCGAGAAATAAAAATAATGATCAATTCACCACTGACGATGATACTGAATCTGACTCTTCTCTTTTTCCTTTACAGCATATGTCTAGAAAGAATAATCCAGCATCTTCTTTTCACAACCAGGGAACACGTAAGCGGGATTTTGGTGGTGGGTCTTTTTCACCCTATAAAAAACGTCCTCCTACTAGGGACACAACTCTTATTCTTCACCATCCTATACAAGGTAATGTACAATCTAATGGTGTTGGTGGACAATAGGGATGAGCTTCGTGTTCGAGTCGAACATACGTTCGACTCGAACATCGGCTGTTCGATTGTTCGACGAAGATTGAACGATTTGGGCCGTTCGCGCCAAATTCGAGTGACGCGAACGGCCCACAATGCACTACGCCATCGCAGTGTCATCCAGGCGCTGTGATTGGCCAAGCATGCACTGTGACCCCGCATGCTTGGCCAATCACAGCGCCGGCAGCGAGGAGAGCAATGATTGGCCACAGGCAGGATGCCTGTGGCCAATTATTGCTGAGGGTGTTTAGTACACGCCCCACACTATAAAAGGCCGCCAGCACGGCGGCCTAGTGTAGTGTGTTCCGGAGCAGGGAAAGACAAGCATAGGCAGGGACAGTGACATTTATTTCTTTCTTGCTTAACCTGGATTCCTTTAGTTTAGGGAAAGAGAAGGATAGGTAGGGAGAGTGTCAGTGTGTTTTACTGTGCGAGTCCTTGTTTCTAGGGACAAAGAAGGAAAGTGAGGGGATTTCTCCTTGTGCTATAGTGTGCTTTAAAAAAACATTTTTTCTAGGGACAGAAAACTCTAGGTAGGGAGAGTGTCAGTTTCTTTCACTGTGCCAGTCCTTGTTTCTAGGGACAAAGAAGGAAAGTGAGGGGAATTCTCCTTGTGCTATAGTGTGCTTTAAAAAAACATTTTTTCTAGGGACAGAAAACTCTAGGTAGGGAGAGTGTCAGTTTCTTTCACTGTGCCAGTCCTTGTTTCTAGGGACAAAGAAGGAAAGTGAGGGGAATTCTCCTTGTGCTATAGTGTGCTTTAAAAAAACATTTTTTTCTAGGGACAGAAAACTCTAGGTAGGGAGAGTGTCAGTTTCTTTCACTGTGCCAGTCCTTGTTTCTAGGGACAAAGAAGGAAAGTGAGGGGAATTCTCCTTGTGCTATAGTGTGCTTTAAAAAAACATTTTTTTCTAGGGACAGAAAACTCTAGGTAGGGAGAGTGTCAGTTTCTTTCACTGTGCCAGTCCTTGTTTCTAGGGACAAAGAAGGAAAGTGAGGGGAATTCTCCTTGTGCTATAGTGTGCTTTAAAAAAACATTTTTTCTAGGGACAGAAAACTCTAGGTAGGGAGAGTGTCAGTTTCTTTCACTGTGCCAGTCCTTGTTTCTAGGGACAAAGAAGGAAAGTGAGGGGAATTCTCCTTGTGCTATAGTGTGCTTTAAAAAAACATTTTTTTCTAGGGACAGAAAACTCTAGGTAGGGAGAGTGTCAGTTTCTTTCACTGTGCCAGTCCTTGTTTCTAGGGACAAAGAAGGAAAGTGAGGGGAATTCTCCTTGTGCTATAGTGTGCTTTAAAAAAACATTTTTTCTAGGGACAGAAAACTCTAGGTAGGGAGAGTGTCAGTTTCTTTCACTGTGCCAGTCCTTGTTTCTAGGGACAAAGAAGGAAAGTGAGGGGAATTCTCCTTGTGCTATAGTGTGCTTTAAAAAAACATTTTTTCTAGGGACAGAAAACTCTAGGTAGGGAGAGTGTCAGTTTCTTTCACTGTGCCAGTCCTTGTTTCTAGGGACAAAGAAGGAAAGTGAGGGGAATTCTCCTTGTGCTATAGTGTGCTTTAAAAAAACATTTTTTCTAGGGACAGAAAACTCTAGGTAGGGAGAGTGTCAGTTTCTTTCACTGTGCCAGTCCTTGTTTCTAGGGACAAAGAAGGAAAGTGAGGGGAATTCTCCTTGTGCTATAGTGTGCTTTAAAAAAACATTTTTTCTAGGGACAGAAAACTCTAGGTAGGGAGAGTGTCAGTTTCTTTCACTGTGCCAGTCCTTGTTTCTAGGGACAAAGAAGGAAAGTGAGGGGAATTCTCCTTGTGCTATAGTGTGCTTTAAAAAAACATTTTTTCTAGGGACAGAAAACTCTAGGTAGGGAGAGTGTCAGTTTCTTTCACTGTGCCAGTCCTTGTTTCTAGGGACAAAGAAGGAAAGTGAGGGGAATTCTCCTTGTGCTATAGTGTGCTTTAAAAAAACATTTTTTTCTAGGGACAGAAAACTCTAGGTAGGGAGAGTGTCAGTTTCTTTCACTGTGCCAGTCCTTGTTTCTAGGGACAAAGAAGGAAAGTGAGGGGAATTCTCCTTGTGCTATAGTGTGCTTTAAAAAAACATTTTTTCTAGGGACAGAAAACTCTAGGTAGGGAGAGTGTCAGTTTCTTTCACTGTGCCAGTCCTTGTTTCTAGGGACAAAGAAGGAAAGTGAGGGGAATTCTCCTTGTGCTATAGTGTGCTTTAAAAAAACATTTTTTTCTAGGGACAGAAAACTCTAGGTAGGGAGAGTGTCAGTTTCTTTCACTGTGCCAGTCCTTGTTTCTAGGGACAAAGAAGGAAAGTGAGGGGAATTCTCCTTGTGCTATAGTGTGCTTTAAAAAAACATTTTTTCTAGGGACAGAAAACTCTAGGTAGGGAGAGTGTCAGTTTCTTTCACTGTGCCAGTCCTTGTTTCTAGGGACAAAGAAGGAAAGTGAGGGGAAGTCTCCTTGTGCTATAGTGTGCTTTAAAAAAACATTTTTTTCTAGGGACAGAAAACTCTAGGTAGGGAGAGTGTCAGTTTCTTTCACTGTGCCAGTCCTTGTTTCTAGGGACAAAGAAGGAAAGTGAGGGGAATTCTCCTTGTGCTATAGTGTGCTAAAGCATTCCTCATCAACCATCTTTGAAATCCTTGTTTTTTGGACAGTCAGGGAAATTGTCGTTGTGCTATTCTGTGCAAAAGCAATAATCCTCAACCATATTTAGAAATCCTTAAGTAAAGGGACAGAGAAGGACACCTGAAGGTAGCCCTTATTGCTTTTTTCCCATCTCCCTGCAGGCCATCTATTAGAATATCTGGAAGGCAAACAAGGAGAGGCAGACAGTCAGGAGGCAATAAAAGAGGGCAAGCAGGCTCTGTGTCTGGGGGCAACAGTGCTGGTCGTGGACGCGGTGCATTGTCATCAGCACATGGCCATGGGACACGCTTGTCCTTCTTTTCGGCAGCTGGACATGTTGAGCCACATCATGCCGAAGACTTGGTAGAGTGGATGACCAAGCCCTCCTCCTCCTCCTCATCCTCTCTCACCCAGGCTCAGGGTACTGGCAAAGCAGCTGCCAAAGCGTCCTCTTCCCTGGTATCAATGTCAGACTCATCATCAGTCACTCCTTCCCTAGACCCACCATGTCCTCCTCCTGAGGAGTCCCCCGAACTGTTTGAGCACAGTGTTGGGTACATGCTCCAGGAGGATGCCCAGCGTTTCGAAGGGTCTGATGATGAAACCCAGCTACAGGAAGGCAGTAGCGTGAGAGCAGACAGAGGGGATGCTCAAGAAGGACACCAATCTGGCAGTCATGTTCCAGCAGCTGCAGCATACTGCCAGATTGGCTCCAGTGATGAGGAGGGAGGGGATGATGAGGTCACTGACTCCACGTGGGTGCCTAATAGGAGAGAGGAGGAGGAGGAGGATGAGGAGGAGGCACATCTCCAACAAGGCAGGATGCCCTTTGGTGGCCAGCGTAAGGGCAGTACACCGACGGAATCACACCGCAGAGCTCCGCCTGTGCAGGGCGCAGCCTCTGCCCGTCATTCAAAAAGTTCCTTGGTGTGGGCCTTTTTTGAGGCTAGTGCATCAGATCGCACAGCTGCTGTTTGCAACATATGTCTCAAGCGTATATCGCGTGGCCAAAACATCAGCCGCTTGGGTACCACATGCCTGACCAGACATATGTTGACCTGCCATGCAGCTCGTTGGCAAGCCTACCTCAAAGACCCACACCAAAGAACAAAGCGGACCTCTCCTTGCACCGCATCAGCTGGGATCTCCAACCCCACTATAACTTCAGTCCTCTCTGAAACATGCACTGAGAGGAATGAAGGTGTAGAATTAGGTGTGTCACAGCCAAGTACTTGCGGCCACTCTGCTAGCAGTACACCGACGTCCGATTCTAGCAGGCAAATTTCCCTGCCCCAGCTGCTGGACCGTCGAAAGAAGTTCACTCCCAGCCATCCACATGCCCAGCGGTTGAATGCTAGCTTGGCTAAATTGCTAGCGCTTCAACTGCTGCCTTTTCAGTTGGTAGACTCGGCCCCCTTCCGTGAGTTTGTGCAATGTGCGGTTCCTCAGTGGCAGGTTCCCAAACGCCACTTTTTCTCATGGAAGGCTATTCCGGCTCTCTACCGGCATGTGGAAGGCAATGTCTTGGCCTCACTGGACAGGGCGGTCAGCGGTAAGGTGCATATTACCGCTGACTCATGGTCCAGCAGGCATGGACAGGGACGTTACCTTTCTTTCACGGCCCATTGGGTCACTCTTTTGGCAGCTGGGAAGGATGCAGGACAAGGTGCAGTAGTGTTGGAGGTTGTTCCACCGCCACGCCTCCAAAATGCTACTACTGGTTGTGACACACCTCTCTCCTCCACCCCCTCCTCTTCTTCTTCCTCCATGGCCTCTTCCTGTGGTTTGTCCTATGAACCAGCGGTGCTCCGTAGCCGTTCACGGGGCTACGCAAGTACGCAGGCAAAAAGATGCCATGCCGTGCTTGCGCTGGTGTGTTTGGGGGACAGAAGCCACACTGGGGCAGAGGTCCTGTCTGCTCTGCAGGGCCAGGCCGAGAGGTGGTTGACGCCACGCCAGCTTAAGCCAGGAATGGTGGTTTGCGACAATGGCACCAACCTCCTCTCCGCCCTCCGACAGGGACAACTGACCCATGTGCCCTGTGTGGCTCACGTCCTTAACCTGGTGGTGCAGCGGTTCTTGGGCAGGTACCCGGGCTTACAGGATGTCCTGAGGCAGGCCAGGAAAGTCTGTGTGCATTTCCGCAGATCTTATAATGCCAGTGCTCGCCTGGCTGAGCTGCAAAAGGAGTTGAACCTGCCCAAGAACCGCCTTATATGTGACATGCCCACCAGGTGGAACTCAACGTTGGCCATGCTGCAGCGGCTGCACACGCAGCAGAGGGCCATCAATGAGTACCTGTGCGACTACGGCACCAGGACAGGGTCAGGGGAGCTTGGTTTTTTTTCTCCACGCCAGTGGGGCATGATCAGGGATGCATGCACTGTCCTGGCACCATTTGAGGAGGCCACGAGGATGGTGAGCAGTGACAGTGCATGCATCAGTGACACTGTACCTCTTGTCCACCTGTTGGAGCACACGCTGCGTGGAATAATGGACAGGGCACTTGAGGCAGAACAGAGGCAGGAAGAGGAGGACTTCCTTGCCTCTCAAGGCCCCCTTTACCCAGACAGTGTTCCTTCTGTCCCACCCATCGCACAGGAAGAGGAAGAGGAGGAGGAGGAGGAGGAGGATTGTGTCAGCATGGAGGTGGAGGCTGGCACTCAGCATCATCAGCAGCAGTCTTTTAGGGATGATTTACAGTCCCAAGAAACCAGTGGACTTGTACGTGGCTGGGAGGAGGTGGCTGCGGATCATGTCGTCCTTAGTGACCCAGAGGACTCCGGAGCGAATGTCTCAGCAAACCTACGCTGCATGGCCTCCCTGATCCTGCAAAGTCTGCGGAAGGATCCTCGTATTCTTCGGATCAAGGAGAGGGACCATTACTGGCTGGCCACTCTCCTTGATCCACGGTACAAGGGTAAGGTTGCGGACCTTATGTTACCTTCGCAGAGGGAGCAGAGGATGAGACAACTCCGGGAGGCCTTGCAGAAAGGTCTGTGCAACGCGTTCCCAGAGACTGGGAGGTTACAAACTCCTGGTCCTGGACAACAAGTTGCTGAGGCTTCGGCCAGTCAAAGAAGGAGCGGTGGGGAAGGTGGCCGTCTGACCGATGCGTTCAGACAATTCTTTAGTCCGCAGCCCCAAAGTATGATCGGTTCCAGCAACCATCGCCAGCGTCTGATTAACATGGTGCAGGAATATCTAGGGGCAAGGTCAGACTTGGACACCTTCCCCACCGAAAATCCTCTGGCTTACTGGGTCTTGAGGATGGATCACTGGCCAGAGCTTGCACAGTATGCAATTGAGCTACTGGCCTGTCCTGCATCCAGCGTTCTTTCGGAACGCACATTCAGTGCTGCTGGAGGATTTGTCACGGATCACAGGGTGCGCCTGTCCACCGACTCGGTTGATCGACTGACTTTCATCAAGATGAACCAGTCTTGGATCACCACCAGCTACCACACACCTGATGCTGATATAACAGACTAATTGATTTTAACATGTCACATCCCTTCAAGACTGATGCTGATGCTGAGTGCCTGTGCTGTTATGTTGACTGGCTATCCTCCTCCTCCGAGTCCTCAATGATACGATTGATGATGATAGCTTGGAAGATAATTTTTGTTTATGGGTTCCGCCACCAGTGGCTAAGGCCCAATTTTTCAGCCCCTGTTTTACAGGGGCGTGTAATTACAATTTTTTTAGCAATAATTTGCCATAGGGCTCATTGCTGTGCTCCAAGTACAGTATCTGTGAGGGGTTGGAGTGTTGTGGCACCAGTGCCTAAGGCCCAATTTTTCAGCCCCTGTTTAACAGGGGCGTGTCATTACAATTTTTGAAGCAATACTTTGCAACAGGGCTCATTGCTGTGCTCCAAGTACAGTATCTGTGAGGGGTTGTAGTGTTGTGCCACCAGTGCCTAAGGCCCAATTTTTCAGCCCCTGTTCAACAGGGGCATGCAATTACAATTCTTGATCTAATAATTCACAGCAGAGCCCATTGCTGCACCCACCAAGAGTAACTCTGAGGGCTTACAGTGTTGTGGCAACGCCACCACCACCACCACGAAAGGCCCAATTTTTCAGCCCCTGTTCAACAGGGGCACGCAATTACAATTCTTGATCTAATAATTCACAGCAGGGCCCATTGCTGCACCCACCAAGAGTAACTGTCAGGGCTTACAGTGTTGTGGCACCAGCACCACCATCAAAGGCCCAATTTTTACTACCACTGTTCAACAATTATATGTAATTAAAATTCCTGATATAATAGTTGCTTACAGTGTTGTGCCAACACCAACAACTAAGGGGCCTATTTCTGCAGAGTATATACGGCAGGTCCCTACTTTCAAACATCCAACTTACAAACGACTCCTACTTGCAAACGCAAGAAGACAACAGGAAGTGAGAGGAAATCTACCACTAGGAAGGAAAATTCTCTCCTGTAAGAATAAATATGGGAGAAAGGTGTCTCCTCTGTGCTGATGCTTTATCAGCAATCCTTGTTTCAAGAAAAACACCACATTTCAAAAACAGTTGTCATTGGGACGGAAAGTGAGGTGAAATGTTCTGAACAGGGGCACAGACAGCAAAACAAATGTTACAGGGGTGATAACCCTTACCTATGTTTTCCAAAAAGTTTAAAAATAGATTTTTGGGCTGGAGCTACACTTCAACAATGTACCTGTTCAAAATTACAAACAGATTCTACATAAGAACAAACCTACAGTCCCTGTCTTGTATGCACCGCCTGTATACGGCTGTTCAGAGTATATAGGGCCTTTTTTATTTTATGTGTGGGGTTCCCCTTAATATCCATACAAGACCCAAAGGGGCTGGTAATGGGCTGGGGTAGGGGGGAGGTCATGGGGTAGCTATGCCATTTTTCTTAAAGATTTTCATCCATATTACCGGGAGCAGAGATTACATTAAAGCCACAAGCAGTTTTAAATGGCTTTTTTTTCCTTTAGAAGTGTCATTTTGTGCAGGGACAGTTCTAAACACGGGAAACACGTGGCACTTCACAAGCATACTTTAGACACCCCCCAGGTACGATATTTAAAGGAATATTTGCCTTTTTTTTTTTCACTTTATGCATCATTAAAATGACTGCTCCCGAAAAACGACCGTTTTTAAAACTTCTTTTTGCATTGATACATGTCCCCTGGTGCAGAACCCGGGTTCCCAAACCCTTTTTAGGACAATAACATGCATAATAGTTGTTATAATTAGCACTTTAGATTCCGAACGTTCGCATCCATTGTATTTAATAGGGTTCTAATGTTCGTACGAACTTTCGGTCCGTTCGCGGGTTCTGGTGCGAACCGAACCCGGGGGTGTTCGGCTCATCACTAGTGGACAATCACAAGTTAATTATTTGGGTGACACTGCTTTACAGGCAATACAAATACTTAGTGCTCAAACTCTCTCTCAAAATACTGGCAATATAGTCACAAATACCACTGATGTGATGGTTCCTACCAACATCATTGGTCCAGGACACAACCAGTTATTTCCTGGTACCCCAATGCATAATTTGCCACCAATGACACAACGTTCATCTACTTCAAGACAAAGCACCCTTGACGCACATATATCATCACTTCCCACTTCCCTACCAAATTTTCAATTACCCCTGAACACCACTCTCCCGACATAAACTCTAAACTTGATGTAATTAATCTAACTCCTTATATTTTTCCTCAGTGGAATTGGAGGTTCTAAAGCTGGGACTTAATTTTTGTCCCTCAATGAAAATCGATAAATACGAGTCAGTTAAAGATTTATATCTATTTGCACGCAATTTGACATACAAATTTCTCTTTGATGGGGATCGTCTTCGATCCCTCAAAGATAAACAGATTTCTGAACAAGTCAAAAACTATACAATGAAAGACTTTAGAGCTCTCCGGGACCTTATGTTGTTACTGGATGAGAATGATTCAACAGAAGCTGATGCCGAGTCTACACAATCTCAACATCCCTGTCCCTCACACAATTTTCCCCCAAAAAAATTTAAACCCAAATCGCAGCGATTTCCCGACTTGATGACAAACTCTAACATTTGGGCCTTCCTGATTGGAGCGGTCAGCGATATTAAGAAAATGCCCTTGACCAATAAACCAAGTAACCTCTCTCCCTCTGAAAAACAAGCGATCATACGATTACAGAATCATCCTGATTTAGAAATAAAATCCGCAGACAAAGGGGGTAATATTGTCTTGATGACAAAGGAAGTGTATATAAAAATGGTCATGGACATTTTATCTAATAAAGATTGGTATACAGTTATTAATGTTACCAATATTCAAAAATTTAAAGAAGAATACCTTACAATCATTGGCGCTGCCCATCAGAGAGGCCTAATAGATCAAGACCTTTACAACTATTTAAATGTACGCTTCCCAAGGCTAGCTACCTTTTATGCACTGCCGAAGATACATAAAAATCCAACATCACCACCTGGCAGACCTATAGTGTCTGACATTGGCTCTCTCACTGAGAATGCTAGTCGGCTGATTGACTCGATCCTAATGCCACATGTCATAGCATTGCCGTCATACACCAAAGATACCCTTGATCTGTTGAAACATATTGAGGGAATGTCCATGCCTCCCGATGCCCTGCTCGTGACGCTGGATGTGGAGGCTCTCTACTCCAGCATCCCCCACGATCAGGGCATCGGGACAGTGCGGACTTTCCTTAGAGAGCAGGATCATCACCGATGGGAATATTGCGAGTTCATTCTTAGGTTGCTCCAGTTTGTTCTGACCCACAATGTCTTTACTTTCCAAGAGTCCCACTTCCTCCAGGTACAGGGGGTGGCCATGGGCACGTGTTGTGCCCCGGCCTATGCCAACCTGTACCTGGGGGGGTGGGAACGATATGTGTTCTCTGATGATTCTTTGGCGGAATCTGTCAATCATGTAGCCTGTTGGCTACGCTACATTGATGATATATTCATCATATGGACTGGGACTCTGAACTCACTGGAGCGATTTATCGATACGCTTAATGTGAACACATTTAATTTGAAATTTACTATGTCCAGCAGTAAGGACAAAGTTACGTTCCTAGACCTAACCATAACCAAGGACCCTGATGGACAACTGGCTTCAACTCTATTTCGTAAAGAGACAGTAGGTAACACCTTACTACATGCAGATAGTGCCCATATGCACAATACCTCAGACTTCGCCGTAATTGTACATCTACTGCTGATTTCAAATTACAGGCGAATCTACTTTGCGATAGACTTGGAGCCAGGGGATACACTAAATCCTTGTTGCGTAGCGCATTCAACAAAGCGCTGCGTCAATCTAGGAACTCACTACTATACAAAACAAAGATGACTAAACAGGAGCAACCTGTGAGATTCATCACAAGATACTCAACCCATCATGTGGAACTCAGGAACATACTTGCCAACCATTGGTCACTCCCTTCTTTGTGATGACCCTATTCTCAATAAATACATTAAACCCAAACCGGATATAACCTTTAGAAGATCAAAATCATTACGCGACCAACTTACGTCTAGTCATTTCTGTGATGATATACCGGCCAGATCTATCCCTAATGGGATGACACGATGTGGCAAATGTGCCTTTTGCCCGTGGATCTCCATAGGTACCAGATTCATACTCCCCAATGGCACCACTTACAATTTGAATTTCCATGCTGATTGTAACACACAGGGAGTAGTCTATTTAATGACCTGCCAATGCGGTGCGTTTTATGTGGGAAAAACGATCAGACATTTTCGATCCCGCATCAAAGACCATGTATACTACTCAGGGAGTGGTAAAATGATTACTGCAGTAAGTCGACACTTGGACCTCTACCACAAATTTAATACCTTGCTTGTATCATTCATAGCCCTCGCTGTGGTACGACGGGACCCACGAGGCGGTGACTGGGACAAACAAATACTTCGTCAAGAAACCTATTGGATTGAGCATCTTGATGCCACACATGCACCTGGCATCAATGAGGCTCAATCATATAAAGCGTTTCTGTAGACAAAATCATTTTAGGGTTAATCGCTGTGAAAAAGTTCTATACTTTTTTAAAAATTTAAAAAAATCAAAAAATAACAAACACCATAATAATACCCTAAAAATTAACCAATCAAGATGTCCATATAGGGCTTCCCCCTTTTTCCAATCAAGGAATCCATAGTTGCGAAAATATAGGTTACTCACAGAACTATTTATTTATAATTTTTTTGTTATATAGAATATTAAGTTTCTAAAAACACACTTTGAGCTAAATTAAAAATGACCCATGATCTTTTATTAGATCAAATGGGATTTTCTTTTAGCTATATATTGTATATTGAATATCAAAAATTTGTTTTCTTTGAATATATAAACCTTCTTTATATTCTAGGTTTATATTTTTGCTCTAGGAATTTCGGAGACTACTAAGGACCCTTTGTTACTGGCCTGCTCTATGGCAGGGTTTGGGTTAATGGACGGGACCATGCATGGCCGCTGTGTGGCCGCCCGAGCGCTGTCAGGCATTGCTAGGCAGCGCATTTGCCATCTCTGGTTGACGAAATTTTCGTCTCCAATTGAGATGGCTTGGTTCAGCTCTACGCTGCCACAATCAATCACGCACTACGTCCGGAAATCCATCCCGGCACCTATGCGTGCTGTGTGGCGCGCAGCTATGCTGATCCTCCGGCCGTTCCGAATGACGTCACACCGAGCCTTCCTATTGGCCCGGATGTTGACTACGGAAGAGGCGTGCACCTTAAATATCACTCTGCTACAGCGTGCTGCATATCGAGCCGGCATCCCAGGACGGCGCTGCTGCTAGGAGGTTAACAGATGGGAACTTAATGTTAGGTACGGATATACTGTTTTTAGCGTTACTTTCAAACCATTTGAACCTTATCGGATCATATGAAGGAATTATTGCTTGTGACTTCTCCCATTTAGGTCCATTCTGCTGTTAATATGCTGCAGTATGTCCTGATGGACAATACATCACGAGGCTCATGTTAACAAGCGGACGCACTTGATGTTTTTTGCCTCCATTTTGATACATGGGCAGCGCTTTTGGCTTTCTGGTGAATCTCCTACTATATAGCTGACCATTTGTTTACATTTCAACCATACTAGTGGGTGAGTTTTTACCCCTTAGAAACAAGATAATGATTGAGATATTGCAGTATCAGAATTTCTGTTTAAAACTTATGTTTTATATGAACGCTCTGGTTACTATATACATCTTTTGTATATACACTTTAGGATCCATCATTTTGATTCATAGATTTTTGGAGACTCGGTCCCTTTTTTCAACTTTGATACAATATGTAACCCTCTATGGCTTTCTTTCATCTCTAAGGGAACTATTCCTGTTTGAAAGTAAGTTGGATTTTATTTTCCTATATGAATTTTTGAGCGCTACTCTCAACTATTTGAATCTTACCGGATTACATGAAGTAATTATTACTTGTGGTTTTTCTCATTTAGATCCATTTCTTAGACTATTTGCTATATTGTGTCCTGATGGACAATATACCATGAGGCTAGTGTTAACAAGCGGACGCACTTGATGCTTTTTGCCTCTACTTTGATATATGGGCAACGTTTTTTCCCCTGGCGAATCCTCTACTATATAGCTGACCATTTCTCTATATTTGAACTACATTAGTGGGTAAGTCTCACCCCTTATAAATAAGATAACGATCGAGACATTTTATAGTCAGAACCCTTATGTTCTCTCTATACTGTTTATATTTTCTATATGAACACTCTGGTTACCACATACATTTTTTGTATATATATTTTAGGATCCACCATTCTGGCTCCTAGACTTCTGGAGATTTGGTTCTTCTCTCCAACTATGTTCTAGCATATTACCCTCTGTGGCCTTTCTTTATCTCTAAGGGATTTATTCCCGCTCGAAAGTAAGTTGGATTATGTCCTTTTTATACGAACTAAATATTTATACAACTATAGACATCTATGGTTTAATCAACCAGATGTCTTTAAAAGTAACTATTTATAACCACTAATCCTATGTTATCAATCAACAATAGGTGCACGCCTCCACAGCGACCGCCAGGTTCGATCTATACCTATCCCCTTTTCATAAGGCTAGTAAGTACATCTCAGGTCCCTCTCCGTTTTCCTTTGCAAAAATGCAAACATTTCCTTTTCTCTAAAAGGCTTCTAAATGTATTATAGCATCTTTTAATGCATGATGACAAATTATAAATCTTTTCTGATGTATGTTTTATGCTTAAATATATTTTCTGTCTAGTTCACATGACACGCTCCTGAAGAAGCGTCAATGGACGCGGAACTTGTCGAGCGAGAGTGAAAACATTACATCTTTTCCTACAACCTCTGCCGCTTCAACCATACCTCACAATTTTTTGGAATGTATCTAACTGATTTATGGATGAATAATATTCCTATATGATCTTCATTAGAGTTATGGTGTTGTATTATAACGGTATTGGTGTATCGTCTCTCCTAGAACATGTGAATAATTTTTAAACGGAAATAGTTATATGTTAGAATATTGTACAATAAAATTATATATTTTTTATACCAATTGTGTACTGTGCCTAAAAAGTCCAAGTCCCTCTACTTAGCTTTTTTCATATTCAAACGTTAGGACGTGGCACGCTATGTATTTTTTGTTGATATCCACAGTTACCACTCTGTGGTTGATACAACATATTTTTTCTCTCTGAAAAAGTTCTCCAGGGTTAGCGCTACCATATTTTTTCCATATGATGGGCACAGGCTGCATATGATGGGAGCAGTGGCTGCATTTGATGGTCAAAGAGGCTGCATATGATGGGCACAGGCTGCATATGATGGGAAAAGTGGCTGCATTTGATGGGCACAGTGGCTGCATATGATGGGCACAGGCTGCATATGATGGACACAGAGGCTACATATGATGGGCACAGGCTGCATATGATGGGCACTGACTGCATAGGATGGGCACAGGCACTGCATATGTTGGGAGCAGTGGCTGCATTTGATTGGCACAGTGGCTGCATATGATGGGCACAGTGGCTTTATTTGACGGACACAGTAGCTGCATTTTATGGGCACAGTGGCTTCATTTTATGGGCACAGTGGCCGCAATTGATGGCACTGTGAGGCTGCAATTTATGGGTTTTTTTCAGTATAGTTTGTTTGCGCCCGCCCAAAAATGTTGAGCACCAGCCACCACTGCTTGGATTGTTAAATGACCATACTGTTGTCTGTCTGATTTGCCCGACCGTTACCGACCCAGCTTGTCTGACCCTGCACCTTGCTCATCCAGCCTGCTACAGCTTCCAGTCCAGCAAGCTTCCATCTGGTTCCTGCTTCCAGCTGCCTACAACATTATGCCTCCAGCCAAGCATCATGCCAGCTCATTAATTACCAGCCTGCTCTGCTGCCACTTCTACCCGCTGACTGCTGCCACGCAGACTACTGGACTAATTACAGGCACTCATACCTCACCGTGGTCCTGTGGCTGCTGTCTCACTACCAGTGGACCTCGAGCTGGAGCTGTATGGGAGGCCTTCCTCTACACATCAGGGTCACTGACCAGGTACGTGACACCTGCACTTTAATTTCAGATAGACATTCTATTCCGTTTCTAGATACTACAGTAGGATTTTTATTAACAGAAAGAAATTAACAAGTGATTTATTTGTTAAAATGGTTGTAAACCTCAGACATTAAATATGAACAAAATATATCGCTCTATAGTGTGTACTGTGTACTTGTCTGAATCTAGAGCACTAAGTGTCATTTATGTTCGCTGCCTCATTCCTCTGCTACCTGCATGAGTTTGCACATTTTACACAAGAGCTAAAATGGTGACAGGGGAGGGAGCCTTACCACGCAGCCTGTGGTTGGGAGCCTAAACTTTATTCCTGTGTGCTGTGTGAAGGGGGATATATCCCTTTCTTCCTCCCTTCCTTCCAATCAGCTCTTGGCTCTCCTTACTGAGCTCTGAAGAGTGTAACTTCAGCTCCCTGCCCCCTGCTTTCTAGAAGCTCAGAAAAGCTTTATATATTCTGCACATTGAATGGCTGTAGAGAAGAGAAAACTCCAGATAAGCAAGTACAACTTATGTTGGAGGATTTGTTTCATCTCTGTGTACCACCTGAGGCTAGTCACGTCACTGGGTATACGTAATGGTTTACAACCACTTTAAATCTACACTTCAGAAGCACCTAAGGTGTTTAAATAAATTCCCCATAGTCAGGTTGCAGGGGTTAAAAGAAAAGTAACAGATGAAACATTAATACATTATTACAAGTAAGATTGGATTAAATGACAAAAAAAAAGACAGGTTAGGAGATTTCCTCTCACTGCCTTAGGCTTAGAATGAGCACATCTAGATATATCACACAGGACAATAAATTTGTGGTAATAGATCATGTGACAAAAACAGAAGAGAGACCAACAAAGAATTGTCAGTTTAGTAACAAGAGGTTTATTGAATTGAACACTTGAACATTTTTTCAGCCTTGTGGTTTAAACTCTGATTTTGATCTGCATTTGTTTCTTGAACAGAACGTATAGTTTATATATAAGCAATTTTTATATATTTCTTGTTCATACATCACGGGACACAGAGCGGCATAGTCATTACTATGTGGGTTATATAGAATTACCTTCAGGTGCTGGCACTGGCAACTTCCAAAACAGGAAGTACCCTCCCCTATATAAGCCCCTCCCATCCGGGAGTACCTCAGTTTTTTGCCAGTGTCTAAGGTGTTGGCCAAGGTTAACATGTATTCATCTGGGCTTGTGTACAGGTTCTCTGGGCCTTAGCAAGCTATTCCGGATCCGACCAAACAAGCTTCATAGCTAAACGGTCGGTACTCGGGCCTTGCAGAGAAGAGCAAGGTTTTGCCTGTAATGCCTCTCTTAGGAGGGCTGGACCCTGGGATCCAGAGCTCTGGTCATACCCAAAACCAAGAGGATATCTGTGCAGGGTGCTATACAGGTCCAGGGGAGTGGAATCCTTGGGAACCCGGTCCCTGAAGGTCTAGTACAATGCCTGCCGTGAGAGGTGAAGTTTGGGCTTCTGTGGACCAAACAAAGTCCTGCGGCGGGGAAAAGGTAAGTGGGGGCCCCTCAGGAACTTGGTTCTATTGAGGGGACCCCCAAGCCTAATATGTCTTTCTGCCTGTTACCTAAAGGTATTCCCGCTAATAGCTGTATATGCCTAAGAAATCCTAGAAATGTCTTTTCATAAAGGAAGTTTTTAAAAAAAAAAAAAAAACTGTAAACCTGAAATGT
The DNA here is from genome assembly GCA_029206835.1 of Rana muscosa. Classification (NCBI taxonomy): domain Eukaryota; kingdom Metazoa; phylum Chordata; class Amphibia; order Anura; family Ranidae; genus Rana; species Rana muscosa. The sequence goes on from CM055122.1 coordinate 1,175,333,321, forward strand.
TTTTCATAAAGGAGGTTTTTAAAAAAAATAAAAAAAAGACAAAAGTGCGGTACCTGTGTTTGTCCACTAGAGGCCGCTGTGGAACGTCTTTTTTTCTTGGGACTATTCCTTCCATGGTGAAAGTCCAGGCAGACGAGTGAGCTCTCTATCAGGGAAGCTGCATTCCTCTGTCATGCTGCCAAGTAGTTTCCTTCCATCCCCGAGTCCTGGTGAAACAGGGACCCTGGCTCCTCTCCCTACATGGCGCCAAGAGCGCACACGTGCGCGCGCGCGCACACGCTTTCTTTTATAGATTTAGCTTCAAAAAAGGGGGCGGAGCCTGGCGGATGACGCGCTCTGTGCGCCTAGCGCTTCTGCGCATGTGCGGGCGTTCCAGCAAGATAAAAGGACTCAGTCCACGCTGCTTGCTATGGACACAGAGCATGAAAAGGAGCTGGTAGCATGGTATAGGGGCTTACAGCGGGCGGTTGATACAGGCATCCCCAGAAAGATGCATTAGTAGACACCCACTGATGTACATAGCAGCAAATTGCATTAGACTATTTCAGTAAAGGGGTGTATTGCGGCTGGAATACCTCAGCTTTGAACTAAGGAATATGCCGCCTAAAAAACTCAGAGATATACCTCTCAGGAAGTGTAGGGGGTCTCCATCGGGCTCTGAGGATCTGGAGCAGTCATCTGCACCTTCCTCCCCTGAGAAATCAGAGGTTAATACCCATAAGGAACCCCCGGGAGTGCCAGGTACTGCGGCTGTCCTCAGTCCACCTGCTCCTGCATATATAACAGAGGAGGTTTTTGCCTCAACTCTGGAGGGATTGGAGCAGAGATTGGCAGCATTGATCGCTTCTTCTCTACAGGAAAGAAAGCGCGCCAGATCTCCATCACCTCCATTAGAGTGCCTGTTGGCAGAGCAACAGTCCCAGGAAGGGACTGACCTACCTGAAGGGGATCAGGAGGAGGTTAACTCTGTTTTTGAGGAATCGACAGTAGATGAACCATTTTCAGCATCACAGACTGAAAGATTGTGGGTCCAGACCCTAACTGACATGGTTCGATCTGCATTTAAAATGCCTCTTGTTGAACCATCAACTACTGCTGTCTCCTCATTGGGGTCGCTAAAAGCTCCCCAGATTAATTGCTCCTTTCCAATACATCCATTATTGGAAGGACTTATATACCAGGACTGGGAACATCCTGATAAACTATTTGTTCCGCCTAAGAAATTTCCGGTGATCTATCCCATGGAGGAAAAGTTCACCCAGAGATGGAATGTTCCTACGATGGATGCAGCCATTTCTTCTGTGAACAAATCACTGACATGTCCAGTAGATAATGTTCAAATGTTCAAAGATCCAGTAGATAAAAAATTGGAATCTTTATTAAAATCTGCTTTTTCCACAGCAGGGGCTGTTACACAGCCAGCAGTGGCAGCTATTGGGGTCTGCCAAGCTTTAAAGGATCAAATGAAAATGGTCCTGAGGGATTTGCCAGACCAGCAGGCCCAGGCTCTGGCTGATCTGCCTAGAGCATTATGCTTTGCGGTTGACGCCATCAAGGATTCCATCCATCAGGCCTCCCGCCTCACGCTGTCTTTGGTACATATGCGTAGGCTTCTGTGGCTCAAGAACTGGTCTGCTGAAGCTCCCTGTAAGAAGCTCTTAGTTAGCTTCCCATTTCATGGGGAACGCCTTTTTGGCGAAGACCTGGATAAGTATATCCAGAAGATTTCCAGTGGTAAAAGTACTCTCTTACCGAGTAAAAAGAGGTCTAGGGGTCCATCTTTTAAGAGGACTACCTCTCCTATCCCTGGGACGTCTGCTACTAAGCAGTTCCGACGGCCTCCTCGATCAAACTCAGGGGGTAAAAATCAGGACAGTCACAGGGTAATAAGAAACCCTGGATCCGAAGAGGTACTAAACCAGCCTCCAAGTCAAGCCTATGAAGGGCTGCCCCCACTCAAACGGGTGGGGGGAAGACTTCAGTTGTTCGCAGAGACCTGGCGGGAGACGATCAAAGACAGATGGGTGCTCTCCGCAGTAACTCTGGGATACAAGTTGGAGTTAAAAGAGTCTCCTCCTTCCCATTTTATGTGGTCAGGCATGCCAAAAGACCCTCTGAAAAGAGGGTCTCTCCTATTGGCGTTAGAACAACTATTGCTCCAAGGAGTAATTATGGAGGTTCCTATGGAAGAGTGGGGGTTGGGTTTCTACTCAAACCTTTTCACAGTCCCGAAACCAAACAGGGACATAAGACCCATATTGGACCTAAAGAGTCTAAACAAATTTCTAAACGTCCGGTCCTTCCGGATGGAGTTGATCCGATTGGTCACCGCTGCCCTACAGGGGGAGGAATGGTTAGCCTCGATCGACATCAAAGATGCTTACTTGCATGTTCCCATCTTTCCAGGTCATCAAAAATTTCTACGCTTTGCAGTAGAAGGGCACCATTTTCAGTTCAGAGCCTTACCATTCGGTCTGGCCACAGCACCACGAGTGTTCACAAAAATTCTGGCTCCACTGTTGGCCGATCTAAGAACACGAGGTGTAACGATAATGGCATACCTAGACGACCTGTTGTTGATGGACCACTCAGTTGCCAAGCTAGAAGTGGTAGTTGTCGATACAATCAAGTATCTAGAATCTCACGGCTGGGTCATCAACCTGGACAAGTCAGCCCTACAGCCAGTGAAAAACCTGGTATATCTAGGGCTACGGCTGGATTCAGACCAGAGGAAGATTTTCTTACCTCTAGACAAGGTATCCTCTTTGAGGAGCTTGGTCCGTCTGCTTTGTGCAAAAAGACAGCCGTCCATACGCCTGTGCATGAGGCTGCTAGGAAAGATGGTAGCATCATTCGAAGCTGTGCCATACGCCCAATTCCACTCAAGGAATTTACAGAGGGCCATATTGTCAGCCTGGAACGGAAAAATTCAGGCTCTAGACTTCCCGATGGCTGTGTCCCCTTCCGTTCGGAAGAGTCTCTGCTGGTGGTTGATCCCCCAGAATCTCCAGAAGGGAAAACCCTTCAGTCCGATATCCTGGAAGGTGGTCACTACAGATGCCAGCCTTATAGGCTGGGGGGCAGTACTGGAGCAATGGTTTCTCCAGGGCAGATGGTCAAATGTAGTAAAAACCCTGCCCATCAATCTCTTAGAGATACGAGCAGCCCGGTATGCCCTAGTAGCCTGGACATCCAGACTCCAAGGGTCCCCTGTCAGAATTCAATCGGACAATGCCACAGCAGTGGCATATATCAATCATCAGGGAGGCACCAGGAGTCGTGCAGCCCAGAGGGAAGTAAGTCACATCCTGGAATGGGCAGAAAAGCATGTCCCATGCATATCAGCTGTCTTCATTCCAGGGGTGGAGAATTGGAAGGCGGACTTTCTGAGTCGCCAACAGTTATGCCCAGGGGAATGGTCCCTTCATCCCGAGGTCTTCCGAGCAATATGTCAGCGGTGGGGAACACCGGATGTAGATCTGCTAGCATCCAGATTCAACGCAAAGGTGGACAGAGTTGTCTCCCGGACAAGGGATCCCCTCGCTTGCGGCTCGGATGCTCTGGTGTTCCCTTGGGATCAGTTCAGACTGATATATGCATTCCCTCCGCTACAATTGTTGCCTCGACTCCTTCGCAGAGTCAGGTTGGAAAAAAAGCCGGTGATCCTGGTGGCTCCAGCGTGGCCCCGAAGGGCCTGGTACGCGGAGATCATCAAAATGTCTGTGGGGAGTCCTTGGACCCTTCCACGTCGTCCAGACCTGCTTTCGCAAGGACCGATATACCACCCTCCCTTACTAACACTAAGTTTAACGGTCTGGCTATTGAATCCCACATCCTAAAGAAGAGAGGTCTCTCTAACTCTGTGGTATCAACTATAATCAATGCCAGGAAGCCTGTATCCAGGCAGATCTACTATAGAGTTTGGAAGGCGTACATCACTTGGTGCGAGGCCAGAAGATGGCATCCACGTAAGTACGTTATAGGCAGAATTCTGGACTTCCTACAGTGGGTTGTAGACAGGAAGTTTGCCTTAAGTACTATCAGGGGTCAGGTTTCGGCCTTATCAATACTATTTCAAAGGCCCCTGGCTATGCATTCACTTGTCAAATCCTTTATGCAATGGGTGACTCGTATTATTCCACCGATTAAAGCTCCCATATGCCCATGGGATCTAAATTTGGTTCTGTCGGTTCTGCAGAAGCAGCTATTTGAACCTTTGCGGCACATTTCCTTGGTTCTACTCACCAGAAAATTGATATTTTTAGTAGCCATATGCTCGGCTAGAAGAGTGTCGGAATTAGCCGCCATGTCCTGTAAAGAGCCATATCTGGTTATTCATAAGGACAGAGTAGTATTACGTCCTCACCCAGCCTTTCTTCCTAAGGTGGTATTGAGGTTTCACTTGAACCAGGATGTGGTTCTTCCTTCTTTTTTCTCCAAACCAAGCTCGGTAGAGGAAAAGTTATTGCATTCTTTGGATGTAGTAAGAGCAGTTAAAGCTTATCTAAAAGCCACTGCTCAGATTCGTAGAACGGATTCTTTGTTTGTTCTGCCGGAAGGCCCCAGAAAGGGTCAGGCAGCATCAAAATCTACTTTAGCCAAGTGGAATCGACAGGTCATAATACAAGCCTATGGCTTGAGAAGGAGACCGCCTCCGTTCAAAGTTAGGGCGCACTCCATGAGAGCAGTTGGAACTTCATGGGCAGTGCATCACCAGGCCTCCCTGGCTCAAATTTGTAAGGCCGCAACATGGTCTTCAGTACACACGTTTACTAGGTTCTACCAGGTGGACGTTAGAAGTCAGGAGGATGTCGCCTTTGGGCGCAGTGTGTTGCAGGCCGCAAAAGATCCTCATGCCTGATGGCGCCCAGCTTATGTATGGTGTATCCCCCCCCTCATTGGGCATTGCTTTGGGACGTCCCACATAGTAATGACTATGCCGCTCTGTGTCCCGTGATGTATGAACAAGAAAATAGGATTTTTAAAACAGCTTACCTGTAAAATCCTTTTCTTGGAGTACATCACGGGACACAGAGCTCCCACCCCTCTTTTGGGGACACGTATTGCTTTGCTACAAAACTGAGGTACTCCCGGATGGGAGGGGCTTATATAGGGGAGGGTACTTCCTGTTTTGGAAGTTGCCAGTGCCAGCACCTGAAGGTAATTCTATATAACCCACATAGTAATGACTATGCCGCTCTGTGTCCCGTGATGTACTCCAAGAAAAGGATTTTACAGGTAAGCTGTTTTAAAAATCCTATTTTTTTCAACTTAATTTTTTAGACTATTTTGTTAGTATCTTATCTCCTAGGAAGATGTCTCCTAGATTCATAAGTTTTGTATAACTGTGCAATTACTAATTGATACCAAGTTTCTAGTTTATGGTGTGGTTATACAATGTAAAATGTTATCTGCAATTCAATGTTTTTGATCTGAGGAAGGAAAGCTTGTAATTGCAAGTACTTGCAAACACTGTCATTGCTTTTTGTACAATAAACTTACAGAATGCTACAACCACAGACTTTGTTTCTCTATAAAATTGGGCATTGTTGTGCAGTTCACATGTGTGCGTCCCATATGCTTTAAAAAAACAAAACAAAAAAAAACTATTATGAAAAATAAAAAGGCTAGTGTCAAGAAAGGATGGTGCTTTTCATGTTGTGTATTAATTAGTACAACCTGAAAATATCCAATGGCCTTTCTTTCTTTTTTTCTTCTTTTTTTTGTGTCTATATTCATTCATAGAATATGATGCAATACCACTTAATTTTGCAGGTCATAAATACATTTATAAATTCTCAACAAGCAGTAAAAGAGCTTTAAAACAAGATATTCCCAAGCTCTATATCTTCTTTTAATGAAAAGTTATTAATTTACAAAATCACAGCAAAGGCTCTAAAGTCCAGTATCAATCGACTTTTAACAGCTTTGAAACACCTGCTGATTGTTTACATTAGAAGGCTGTCAGACTGCCAAGATTTGTGCTAAGATCTAAGAGCTGCTAAGATTTTAATGCCCATGCTGCAAACTTTGAAAATTAATAATATATTAAATACATTTACATTAATAAATTAATACAACACTTATAGATACATAGAAGTAAATGAGGCTTTTTTTAAAGTAGTGCTTTTATTGCTTGTTCGGAACATATATACACTAGCACAGTGTGCATCTGGAAACAAATTTACTTAATGCCTGGTTCTCAAATTTAAGGCTCCATGTACACTGAAGCCGATAAACTGCAGTTTATTGGCGTTTTGGCGTTTTTTAAAAAAGCCCATTAACTGCACTCTATGTTAGCCTATGTGTTCATGTACACATAGCATTTTTTAGCGTTAATGAGCAGTGGAGTTAATGGGCTTTTTTCTGATCACAAGAAATTTGCGTTCAAAGTGCCGTTTTTCGGCAGAAAAAAACGCAAAACGCTGAAAAACGCTCATAAATGCAAAAAAATAAAACGCTGGTCGCCGGCGTTTTTTAGCGTTTTTTGATCCATTGAAACAAAAAAAAGGTAAAAGACGCTACACTGAAAAACGCTAATAAACGCTAGTAAAAAACCCTGATAAAAGCTATATTTTAAAGCAGCTTTCTCTGCCAGAAATCTGGCGTTCAAAACAACCGTTTTTGAGCTTCTGTGTACATGGAGCCTAAAGCCTCGTACACACGACCGGTTTTCTCGATCAAGAAACGACAAGAAAACTGTTGGGAGAGCTTTCTTGCCGAGAAAACCGTTCGTGTGTATGGTTTTTCGTCGAGAATACTGCCGGGAATCTCGATGAGAAAAAGAGAGAACCTGCTCTCTATTTTCTCGTCAGGATTCTCGATTTTCTCGTTGGGTTTCTCGTCGGCCTGTTTTGCGACGAGAAAACCGTTTGTGTGTATGCTTTTCCGAGTCTTCAAAAATCGCGCATGCTCAGAATCAAGTATGAGACGGGAGCGCTTCTTCTGGTAAAACAAGCCTTCGTATAGGAGATAGCACATTCGTCACACTGTAAATTATTGCATCATTTAAATTTTCTGCATTTAAATCTTCTTTAGAATGGTTCAATAATGAAAAATAAATAACTTGTTTTGCTGCTGACATTCACACAGAGTTCTGACTAACTATTGTGAGGGGGTTAACTCGGTAGCGGGTGTGTGTGACCCCCTGGATGGGCTCCCCACACAAAAACAGGCCCAGCAGACGGAGGTTGTGGTTTTCAAGATCAAAAGGTGCGGTTTATTTCTCTATTTACAGTGACAAAAACACAGCAAAGCAAAAAGAAACATAAACAAAATAAATCCTGGTCAGCTTGACCTCTGACTAAACATGCAGGTTTCCCTAACTAACAACTGGGATCAGCCTGGTGCTGTCCTAGTCCCTAAGTCCCTGGTTTAGTAAATGTCCAAACAAATAGCCACACAGGCTTTGTCTCACCGCACAGGGGTTCACTCTCCCTAGACAGTCCACACAGGTCTGGTTCCAGGCATGAGCAAACACCTAATGAAGCTGGGAGTTTTTATAGAGGCCTTAAACGAGCTGACAAGCTTCAGCTGGTCTCATCAACTCCCTGCCTGCACGACGCCCAGCACTCTCCCTAGAGGTATGAATCATCCATGAGCCCACTAGCCTCAGCTGGGCTTCATCAACTCTCTCCCTAGTTGTATAAGTCGGCATAAAGCCTGAATCTGGGAGAAATATACCTACCCCCCTGGATGCAACCAGGTGACTTTACCTTCCTGCTGTCACATACCCCCCCCTCTTGTTTTAACCTTGGGGTTGGAACACCAGCAATCAATCATTCATTTTCTCGAGACAAAGCATCCACATTCCCCATTTGAACGCCAGGGCGATGCTTTACTGTGAAGTTGAATTCCTGTAGGGCCAGGAACCACCTATTTACTCTTCTATTTGTCTCCTTGTTTTGAGCCATCCACTTTAACGGAGCGTGATCCGTAACCATGTCAAAGTGCCTACCTAGCAGATAGTACCGAAGGGAATCTAGAGCCCACTTCACCGCTAAACACTCCTTTTCAACCGTGGCGTAATTTACCTCATGGGACTTCAACTTCCTGCTGAGGTAAATGACTGGGTGCTCTTCCCCGTTCCAGACCTGGGACAATACTGCTCCTAACCCCACATCTGACGCATCACTTTGTACGACAAAGTCTTTAGAGAAGTCGGGTGAGTACAACACTGGCTGGCTACATAAGGCTTGTTTCAAGAATTGGAACGCTGCCTCAGCCTCGGGGGTCCATTTAATCATGACCGACCCTTTCCCTTTCGTCAGGTTGGTTAGGGGCACAGCCTTAGAAGCAAAGTGGGGAATGAAGCGCCGATAATAACCCGCGATTCCCAGAAAGGCTCGTACCTGCTTCTTGCTGTTGGGACGTGGCCAACTCTGGATGGCCTCGACTTTGTTGAGTTGGGGTTTTATTACTCCCCTGCCAATGGTGTACCCAAGATATTTGGCCTCCTCCTGCCCAATGGTACACTTCTTGGGGTTAGCCGTAAACCCCGCTTCCCGGATAGAGTCTAGGACTGCTTGCACTTTTGGCAGATGTGAGGCCCAATCTGTGCTATGGACAATTACGTCATCCAGGTAAGCCGCAGCATACTTCCGATGGGGCCTCAGTATCTGGTCCATTTTCCGCTGGAATGTGGCCGGCGCATTCTGTAACCCGAACGGCATTCTCTTATATTGGAACGCCCCGTCTGGGGTTACAAATGCGGTTTTCTCTTTGGCCGACTTGGCCAGGGGAATTTGCCAATACCCTTTTGTGAGGTCAAGAGTCGTCATGTATCGGGCTGTTCCCAGCCGGTCGATCAACTCATCTATACGTGGCATGGGGTAGGTGTCAAATTTTGTAACTTTGTTCAACTGACGAAAATCGTTACAAAATCGCCAGCTCCCATCCGGTTTAGGCACCAACACAATGGGACTAGACCAATCACTTTGGGACTCCTCTATCACCCCTAAGTTCAGCATTTTCTGTACTTCCTCCCGTATTGCCTCCCGTCGGGCCTCTGGGATCCGATAGGGTTTTAACTTCACCCTTTCACCGGGCGGGGTAATAATATCATGCTCTACTCCAGATGTTTGTCCCGGCAGCTCAGAGAACACCTCCTTGTTGCGAAGCACAAACTCCTTAACCTCCTGTTGTTGGGGTTGTGACAAGGTGGCTGCTATTCCAACCTCCGGCATCACGCAACCAGTTTGAGCTGGTGACCAAGTTTCTGCGACTAGGGATTCTCTATCCCTCCAGGCTTTCAACAGATTAACGTGATAGATCTGTTCGGGCTTTCGCCTTCCTGGTTGTCTGACCTTGTAATTCACTTCGCTCACTTTTTCCATTATCTCGTAGGGGCCTTGCCATTTGGCAAGGAATTTACTTTCAACCGTAGGGACAAGTACCAATATCCTATCCCCCGGGGAAAAGGTACAGGTCTTGGCTCCACGGTTGTACACTCTCTGCTGTGCCAACTGCGCTTGGGCCAAATGTTCCTTCACGATGGGCATTACCTGTGCAATTCGATCTTGCATCAGGGCGACATGCTCAATCACACTCCTGTGGGGAGAACTCTCATTTTCCCAAGTTTCCTTGGCAATATCCAACAGCCCTCTTGGGTGTCTCCCATACAGTAACTCAAAGGGGGAGAATCCCGTAGAGGATTGGGGCACCTCCCTAATAGCAAACATCAAATAAGGAAGTAGACAGTCCCAATCCTTTCCATCTCTATCCACCACTTTCTTCAACATTTGTTTTAGGGTTTTGTTGAATCTTTCAACCAGCCCATCGGTTTGGGGGTGATACACAGACGTACGCAATTGCGTCACTTTGAACAATTTACACAGCTCTTTCATAACCCGGGACATAAAGGGTGTACCTTGGTCCGTAAGCAGTTCTTTACAAATACCCACCCGGCTAAAAACAAGAGATAGCTCTTTGGCTATGGTTTTGGCCGAGGTATTTCGGAGAGGGATCGCTTCTGGATAACGGGTGGCATAGTCCATTATAACTAATATGTACTGGTGCCCCCTAGCGGACTTGATTATAGGACCTACCAAATCCATTGCGATCCTCTCAAACGGGACCTCAATGATGGGTAGAGGGACCAGCGGGCTACGGAAATGTGGCATTGGGGCCGACCTCTGACACACAGGGCAGGAGGAACAATAATTTTCTATGTCCTTCATCACCCCAGGCCAATAGAATCTCTGTAATACCCTCTCTCGGGTTTTCTCTGTCCCCAGATGACCTCCAAGAATGTGCCCATGGGCCAACTCCAACACCAACTTCCTGTAAGGTTTGGGCACCACAAGCTGCTCAACGGTTTCTTCTGCCCTTTTTGCCACCCGATACAGTAGGTCCTTCTCTACGCTGAAGTATGGGTAAGTGCAGGTATTATCTGGGTTCACTAACTCGCCATCTATTTCCACTACGTTTTCCCGTGCCTTTATTAGGGCGGGGTCTTTTAACTGTTCTGTGGCAAAATTTTCCCTGTGAACCTCAAGATCAGAAAACTCCACAGACGGTAGGTTTTCGTCTGAGGAGGTGGGCTCCTCTCCAGTTTCTTGAGTCTCGCCTGCCAATACTGACAAGGGAAATTCTGGAGAGTCCTCACCACTCTCAGAGGAGTTCTGGCTATCACCTTCCTGGTACATAGGGGCACCAGTGGGGGGCTCAGGATCATCCCACAGTTCCCAGAACTTCGGAAAATCCCTTCCCACAATGGCATCATGCGGTAATTGAGATACTAACCCCACTGGATGAGAGAGGGTACCTTTGGGGGTCTTGAAACACACTGTAGTCACTGGATACTCTCGGGTGTCCCCATGCACACAAATAACAGCTACCTTGCTATTCCCAGAGACCTCTGTTTTAACTAATTCAGCCTTTATCAGGGTCACAAGGCTACCTGAATCCAGTAATACCACAACATTTCTACCATTAATACACATTTTGCATAAATGTTTCTCAGTTCCCCGAATGGCAGTGCATGCGACTGTCGCACACAGCGACTGACGTCTGTCCGTCAGAAAGTCACATTGCATGGGTTCCTCCACAACCGGGCAATTTGCTGCAATATGTCCCGTTTGCCGGCAGCGGTAGCAAACAATCCTTTTGGCTGCCTCTTGAGCCCCCGACTTCCCAGGCTGTTCTCGCCAAACCCTGGGCAGAGCTCCCACCCTCTCACTCTCTCCACCCTCACCCCTTGGAATCATCGTATCCGCCCCTGGGGATGGTCTGGTCTTAGGGTGGAAAGTCCGAGAGTCTCTGGAAGAGGCCGTCAGGTTCTCTGCAGCCAAGTATCTCTCTACACGATCCACAAGTTTACCGGCCGTTTCTGGGTCTCCATGGCTTACCCACTTTTGAATGGCGGTAGGAAGAGCTCTCAAGAAACGATCCATCACAACACGTTCCACAATCTCCGGTGCGGACAAAGTCTCTGGCTGTAGCCACTTCCTGCTCAGGTGAATGAGATCATACATTTGAGACCTGGGGGGTTTTCCAAGCTGGAAAGTCCAGTTATGCACACGCTGAGCCCGGACAGCCAGGGTGACACCCAGCCTTGCCAATATTTCAGCTTTTAGCATCACATAGTCTTTTGCTTGGTCAGGCTCTAGGTCATTGTAAGCTTTCTGCGATTCACCAGTTAACAGAGGAGCCAGCAGTCCAGCCCACTGCTCCTCAGGCCACTTTTCTCTTTCAGCAGTCCTTTCAAATGTGGTCAAAAATACCTCTGGATCATCCTCTCCAGTCATTTTTGTCAATAAACGACTCACCCCAAAGGACGCGGTATTAGTGGGACGGCTTTCCTCACTGGTCTGCGGACGTTGCTGCATTACTGCTTCCATCTGTTGTTGTAGTCTCTGCTCTTGCTTCTGCAACAGGTCTATGAAGCGGGCCTCAGATTGCTGCTGGGCTTGTTGCTGGGCTGCAAGGCTCTTTTGCAAACCTGCATTTGTCTGCTGTTGATTGGCATTTGCTAGAGCCAGCTGTTTCAGTATCTCCTCCATGCTGGCTTAAAAAAAACTGCCACTGGTTCTCCACCAACTGTGAGGGGGTTAACTCGGTAGCGGGTGTGTGTGACCCCCTGGATGGGCTCCCCACACAAAAACAGGCCCAGCAGACGGAGGTTGTGGTTTTCAAGATCAAAAGGTGCGGTTTATTTCTCTATTTACAGTGACAAAAACACAGCAAAGCAAAAAGAAACATAAACAAAATAAATCCTGGTCAGCTTGACCTCTGACTAAACATGCAGGTTTCCCTAACTAACAACTGGGATCAGCCTGGTGCTGTCCTAGTCCCTAAGTCCCTGGTTTAGTAAATGTCCAAACAAATAGCCACACAGGCTTTGTCTCACCGCACAGGGGTTCACTCTCCCTAGACAGTCCACACAGGTCTGGTTCCAGGCATGAGCAAACACCTAATGAAGCTGGGAGTTTTTATAGAGGCCTTAAACGAGCTGACAAGCTTCAGCTGGTCTCATCAACTCCCTGCCTGCACGACGCCCAGCACTCTCCCTAGAGGTATGAATCATCCATGAGCCCACTAGCCTCAGCTGGGCTTCATCAACTCTCTCCCTAGTTGTATAAGTCGGCATAAAGCCTGAATCTGGGAGAAATATACCTACCCCCCTGGATGCAACCAGGTGACTTTACCTTCCTGCTGTCACACTATTTAAAAAAAAATTCATGCTGATCTCATGAATATTTAGCTGTATTATATAGAGCAAGATCTCCTTAATATTTATATTTTTCAAATTTTGAATGCAGATCTTCATTTTAAATGATTCTTTATTTTATAGTTATCTCCATGATTTTATTTTTTTGTGTCGAGTTTACCCCTTAATTTTTTTTCTTGTTTTTTTCAACCTTCAAGGAGATTGTTTTGTGTTAGCTGTCCCTTTTATTTTATTTGTTAAAATGTATCTGCCTACTCCAAAACGAAATTTATAATTATTATAAAAACACATAGTCAAGTATTAACTGTAAAAAATTCTGGTATATAACAAAATAAATAGAAGGCAGCGCTGGAGAACCTGCTGCCATTTGTGCATCCATGGGACCCAGAGCACACATCAACCCTGTGTGGACAATAAAATTGGGAGCTTGACAAGCACATCAGTTGTGAGCACAATCTGATGCTGGACTCCCAGAGGTCAGGAACAGCAGCAGGTGATATATATGTCTAAAGTTTGTGGTACTACAACAGGCTGCCTTCTGTCAGACCACATAGAAGCAAGGCCATCACTTCCTGGTCTTCTTGGCAGCCTTCCCTGCAGCCTTCCTTTTGCGTGTGGCTGGAGGCTGTGCCACTGGAGGTGTACTTGTGTCAGGAGGAGGAGAAGGAGTGGAGGAGAAGAAGAAGGTGGAGGAGGAGGAGGAGGAGGAGGTTGAGGTTGTGTAAGCTGGGCGACCTCACATATGGCCGTATTGGGGGTAATTCTCCCCATCACCCCCTTGTGCAGTAAGGTGATCAGCAGGGTCTCGCATAGGAGGCGTTGTTCCATGCTCATCACATTGAATTTGGCCCCAACTAGGCCGGCAATGGCCTCTTCAGTGGATGTTGGCTCCTGGAG